>CM055127.1:331188869-332435119 GCA_029206835.1 Rana muscosa
CTCTCACCCACCCCCCTCTCTCTCTCTCATCCACCCCCTCTCTCTCTCATCCACCCCCCTCTCTCTCTCATCCACCCCCCTTCTCTCTCCCTCTCTCTCTCCCACCCCCCTTCTCTCTCTGGCTGGAAGGAACAGCGCGAGTGGGAGTGACCTGAGCAGCATCCCCGGCACCTCCAGAGCCTGCACACCTTCTCCAACGTCGGCTCCAGCTGTGACCGTGCCCAAGAAGAAATATAGGCTGACCGAGGGCCCAGAGGACGAGGATGGGCGGGAGGTAGGTGCATTACACACACCTACCCACAGACAGGGACTGGGACAGGGGGGCACAGGAAGGACTGCAGGCCAGCCTAGGGGGTCAATTTCACTCACCCCCCCTCTCTCTCCCATCGCCCTCTCTCTCTCTCATCCACCCCCCTCTCTCTCTCTCATCCACCCCTCTCTCTCTCTCTCTCTCTCACCCACCCCCTCTCTCTCTCATCCACCCCCCTCTCTCTCTCATCCACCCCCCTTCTCTCTCATCCACCCCCCTTCTCTCTCTGGCTGGAAGGAACAGCGCGAGTGGGAGTGACCTGAGCAGCATCCCCGGCACCTCCAGAGCCTGCACACCTTCTCCAACGTCGGCTCCAGCTGTGACCGTGCCCAAGAAGAAATATAGGCTGACGGAGGGCCCAGAGGACGAGGATGGGCGGGAGGTAGGTGCATTACACACACCTACCCACAGACAGGGACTGGGACAGGGGGGCACAGGAAGGACTGCAGGCCAGCCTAGGGGGTCAATTTCACTCACCCCCCCCTCTCTCTCCCATCGCCCTCTCTCTCCCATCGCCCCCTCTCTCGCATCCACCCCCCTCTCTCTCTCTCATCCACCACCCTCTCTCTCTCTCATCCACCCCCCTCTCTCTCTCTCTCACCCACCCCCTCTCTCTCTCTCACCCACCCCCTCTCTCTCTCTCATCCACCCCCTCTCTCTCTCTCATCCACCCCCTCTCTCTCTCATCCACCCCCCTTCTCTCTCCCTCTCTCTCTCCCACCCCCCTTCTCTCTCTGGCTGGAAGGAACAGCGCGAGTGGGAGTGACCTGAGCAGCATCCCCGGCACCTCCAGAGCCTGCACACCTTCTCCAACGTCGGCTCCAGCTGTGACCGTGCCCAAGAAGAAATATAGGCTGACCGAGGGCCCAGAGGACGAGGATGGGCGGGAGGTAGGTGCATTACACACACCTACCCACAGACAGGGACTGGGACAGGGGGGCATAGGAAGGACTGCAGGCCAGCCTAGGGGGTCAATTTCACTCACCCCCCCTCTCTCTCCCATCGCCCTCTCTCTCTCTCATCCACCCCCCTCTCTCTCTCTCATCCACCCCCCTTCTCTCTCCCTCTCTCTCTCCCACCCCCCTTCTCTCTCTGGCTGGAAGGAACAGCGCGAGTGGGAGTGACCTGAGCAGCATCCCCGGCACCTCCAGAGCCTGCACACCTTCTCCAACGTCGGCTCCAGCTGTGACCGTGCCCAAGAAGAAATATAGGCTGACCGAGGGCCCAGAGGACGAGGATGGGCGGGAGGTAGGTGCATTACACACACCTACCCACAGACAGGGACTGGGACAGGGGGGCACAGGAAGGACTGCAGGCCAGCCTAGGGGGTCAATTTCACTCACCCCCCCTCTCTCTCCCATCGCCCCCTCTCTCGCATCCACCCCCCTCTCTCTCTCTCATCCACCCCCCTCTCTCTCTCACCCACCCCCTCTCTCTCTCATCCACCCCCCTCTCTCTCTCTCATCCACCCCCCTCTCTCTCTCTCACCCACCCCCCTCTCTCTCTCTCATCCACCCCCCTCTCTCTCTCATCCACCCCCCTCTCTCTCTCATCCACCCCCCTTCTCTCTCCCTCTCTCTCTCCCACCCCCCTTCTCTCTCTGGCTGGAAGGAACAGCGCGAGTGGGAGTGACCTGAGCAGCATCCCCGGCACCTCCAGAGCCTGCACACCTTCTCCAACGTCGGCTCCAGCTGTGACCGTGCCCAAGAAGAAATATAGGCTGACCGAGGGCCCAGAGGACGAGGATGGGCGGGAGGTAGGTGCATTACACACACCTACCCACAGACAGGGACTGGGACAGGGGGGCACAGGAAGGACTGCAGGCCAGCCTAGGGGGTCAATTTCACTCACCCCCCCTCTCTCTCCCATCGCCCTCTCTCTCCCATCGCCCCCTCTCTCGCATCCACCCCCCTCTCTCTCTCTCATCCACCCCCCTCTCTCTCTCATCCACCCCCCTCTCTCTCTCTCTCTCATCCACCCCCCTCTCTCTCTCTCACCCACCCCCCTCTCTCTCTCTCATCCACCCCCTCTCTCTCTCATCCACCCCCCTCTCTCTCTCATCCACCCCCCTTCTCTCTCCCTCTCTCTCTCCCACCCCCCTTCTCTCTCTGGCTGGAAGGAACAGCGCGAGTGGAGTGACCTGAGCAGCATCCCCCGGCACCTCCAGAGCCTGCACACCTTCTCCAACGTCGGCTCCAGCTGTGACCGTGCCCAAGAAGAAATATAGGCTGACGGAGGGCCCAGAGGACGAGGATGGGCGGGAGGTAGGTGCATTACACACACCTACCCACAGACAGGGACTGGGACAGGGGGGCACAGGAAGGACTGCAGGCCAGCCTAGGGGGTCAATTTCACTCACCCCCCCTCTCTCTCCCATCGCCCTCTCTCTCCCATCGCCCCCTCTCTCGCATCCACCCCCCTCTCTCTCTCTCATCCACCCCCCTCTCTCTCTCATCCACCCCCTCCTCTCTCTCTCTCTCACCCACCCCCTCTCTCTCTCATCCACCCCCCTCTCTCTCTCTCATCCACCCCCCTCTCTCTCTCTCATCCACCCCCCTCTCTCTCTCTCACCCACCCCCCTCTCTCTCTCATCCACCCCCCTCTCTCTCTCATCCACCCCCCTTCTCTCTCCCTCTCTCTCTCCCACCCCCCTTCTCTCTCTGGCTGGAAGGAACAGCGCGAGTGGGAGTGACCTGAGCAGCATCCCCGGCACCTCCAGAGCCTGCACACCTTCTCCAACGTCGGCTCCAGCTGTGACCGTGCCCAAGAAGAAATATAGGCTGACCGAGGGCCCAGAGGACGAGGATGGGCGGGAGGTAGGTGCATTACACACACCTACCCACAGACAGGGACTGGGACAGGGGGGCACAGGAAGGACTGCAGGCCAGCCTAGGGGGGTCAATTTCACTCACCCCCCCTCTCTCTCCCATCGCCCTCTCTCTCTCTCATCCACCCCCCTCTCTCTCTCTCATCCACCCCCCTCTCTCTCTCATCCACCCCCCCTCTCTCTCTCTCTCTCTCTCTCACCCACCCCCTCTCTCTCTCATCCACCCCCCTCTCTCTCTTATCCACCCCCCTCTCTCTCTCTCACCCACCCCCTCTCTCTCTCATCCACCCCCCTCTCTCTCTCATCCACCCCCCTCTCTCTCTCTCACCCACCCCCCTCTCTCTCTCTCATCCACCCCCCTCTCTCTCTCTCATCCACCCCCCTCTCTCTCTCATCCACCCCCCTCTCTCTCTCATCCACCCCTCTCTCTCTCTCTCTCTCTCACCCACCCCCTCTCTCTCTCATCCACCCCCCTCTCTCTCTCATCCACCCCCCTCTCTCTCTCATCCACCCCCCTTCTCTCTCTGGCTGGAAGGAACAGCGCGAGTGGGAGTGACCTGAGCAGCATCCCCGGCACCTCCAGAGCCTGCACACCTTCTCCAACGTCGGCTCCAGCTGTGACCGTGCCCAAGAAGAAATATAGGCTGACGGAGGGCCCAGAGGACGAGGATGGGCGGGAGGTAGGTGCATTACACACACCTACCCACAGACAGGGACTGGGACAGGGGGGCACAGGAAGGACTGCAGGCCAGCCTAGGGGGTCAATTTCACTCACCCCCCCTCTCTCTCCCATCGCCCTCTCTCTCCCATCGCCCCCTCTCTCGCATCCACCCCCCTCTCTCTCTCTCATCCACCCCCCTCTCTCTCTCTCATCCACCCCCCTCTCTCTCTCTCTCACCCACCCCCTCTCTCTCTCATCCACCCCCTCTCTCTCTCTCACCCACCCCCTCTCTCTCTCTCATCCACCCCCTCTCTCTCTCATCCACCCCCCTCTCTCTCTCATCCACCCCCCTTCTCTCTCCCTCTCTCTCTCCCACCCCCCTTCTCTCTCTGGCTGGAAGGAACAGCGCGAGTGGGAGTGACCTGAGCAGCATCCCCGGCACCTCCAGAGCCTGCACACCTTCTCCAACGTCGGCTCCAGCTGTGACCGTGCCCAAGAAGAAATATAGGCTGACCGAGGGCCCAGAGGACGAGGATGGGCGGGAGGTAGGTGCATTACACACACCTACCCACAGACAGGGACTGGGACAGGGGGGCATAGGAAGGACTGCAGGCCAGCCTAGGGGGTCAATTTCACTCACCCCCCCTCTCTCTCCCATCGCCCTCTCTCTCTCTCATCCACCCCCCTCTCTCTCTCTCATCCACCCCCCTCTCTCTCTCATCCACCCCCCTCTCTCTCTCTCTCACCCACCCCCTCTCTCTCTCATCCACCCCCTCTCTCTCTCATCCACCCCCCTCTCTCTCTCATCCACCCCCCTCTCTCTCTCATCCACCCCCCTTCTCTCTCCCTCTCTCTCTCCCACCCCCCTTCTCTCTCTGGCTGGAAGGAACAGCGCGAGTGGGAGTGACCTGAGCAGCATCCCCGGCACCTCCAGAGCCTGCACACCTTCTCCAACGTCGGCTCCAGCTGTGACCGTGCCCAAGAAGAAATATAGGCTGACCGAGGGCCCAAAGGACGAGGATGGGCGGGAGGTAGGTGCATTACACACACCTACCCACAGACAGGGACTGGGACAGGGGGGCACAGGAAGGACTGCAGGCCAGCCTAGGGGGTCAATTTCACTCACCCCCCCCTCTCTCCCCATCGCCCTCTCTCTCCCATCGCCCCCTCTCTCTCATCCACCCCCCTCTCTCTCTCTCATCCACCCCCTCTCTCTCTCATCCACCCCCTCTCTCTCTCTCTCTCTCTCTCACCCACCCCCCTCTCTCTCTCATCCACCCCCCTCTCTCTCTCTCACCCACCCCCCTCTCTCTCTCTCATCCACCCCCCTCTCTCTCTCATCCACCCCCCTCTCTCTCTCATCCACCCCCTCTCTCTCTCATCCACCCCCCTTCTCTCTCCCTCTCTCTCTCCCACCCCCCTTCTCTCTCTGGCTGGAAGGAACAGCGCGAGTGGGAGTGACCTGAGCAGCATCCCCGGCACCTCCAGAGCCTGCACACCTTCTCCAACGTCGGCTCCAGCTGTGACCGTGCCCAAGAAGAAATATAGGCTGACCGAGGGCCCAGAGGACGAGGATGGGCGGAAGGTAGGTGCATTACACACCTACCCACAGACAGGGACTGGGACAGGAAGGACTGCAGGCCAGCCTAGGGGGTCAATTTCACTCACCCCCCCCCCCTCTCTCTCCCATCGCCCTCTCTCTCTCTCTCATCCACCCCCCTCTCTCTCTCTCTCATCCACCCCCCTCTCTCTCTCATCCACCCCCCTCTCTCTCTCTCTCACTCCCCTCTCTCTCTCATCCACCCCCTCTCTCTCTCATCCACCCCCCTCTCTCTCTCATCCACCCCCCTTCTCTCTCCCTCTCTCTCTCCCACCCCCCTTCTCTCTCTGGCTGGAAGGAACAGCGCGAGTGGGAGTGACCTGAGCAGCATCCCCTGCACCTCCAGAGCCTGCACACCTTCTCCAACGTCGGCTCCAGCTGTGACCGTGCCCAAGAAGAAATATAGGCTGACCGAGGGCCCAGAGAACGAGGATGGGCGGGAGGTAGGTGCATTACACACACTTACCCACAGACAGGGACTGGGACAGGGGGGCACAGGAAGGACTGCAGGCCAGCCTAGGGGGTCAATTTCACTCACCCCCTCTCTCTCCCATCGCCCTCTCTCTCCCATCGCCCCCTCTCTCTCATCCACCCCCTCTCTCTCTCATCCACCCCCCTCTCTCTCTCATCCACCCCCCCCTCTCTCTCTCTCTCTCTCTCTCTCCCACCCCCCTCTCTCTCTCATCCACCTCTCTCTCTCTCACCCACCCCCCTCTCTCTCTCATCCACCCCCTCTCTCTCTCATCCACCCCCCTCTCTCTCTCATCCACCCCCCTTCTCTCTCCCTCTCTCTCTCCCACCCCCCTTCTCTCTCTGGCTGGAAGGAACAGCGCGAGTGGGAGTGACCTGAGCAGCATCCCCGGCACCTCCAGAGCCTGCACACCTTCTCCAACGTCGGCTCCAGCTGTGACCGTGCCCAAGAAGAAATATAGGCTGACCGAGGGCCCAGAGGACGAGGATGGGCGGGAGGTAGGTGCATTACACACACCTACCCACAGACAGGGACTGGGACAGGGGGGCACAGGAAGGACTGCAGGCCAGCCTAGGGGGTCAATTTCACTCACCCCCCCTCTCTCTCCCATCGCCCTCTCTCTCTCATCCACCCCCCTCTCTCTCTCTCATCCACCCCCCTCTCTCTCTCTCATCCACCCCCCTCTCTCTCTCTCTCTCTCACCCACCCCCCTCTCTCTCTCATCCACCCCCTCTCTCTCTCATCCACCCCCTCTCTCTCTCTCTCATCCACCCCCCTTCTCTCTCCCTCTCTCTCTCCCACCCCCCTTCTCTCTCTGGCTGGAAGGAACAGCGTGAGTGGGAGTGACCTGAGCAGCATCCCCGGCACCTCCAGAGCCTGCACACCTTCTCCAACGTCGGCTCCAGCTGTGACCGTGCCCAAGAAGAAATATAGGCTGACCGAGGGCCCAGAGCACGAGGATGGGCGGGAGGTAGGTGCATTACACACACCTACCCACAGACAGGGACTGGGACAGGGGGGCACAGGAAGGACTGCAGGCCAGCCTAGGGGGTCAATTTCACTCACCCCCCCTCTCTCTCCCATCGCCCCCTCTCTCTCTCATCCACCCCCCTCTCTCTCTCTCATCCACCCCCCTCTCTCTCTCTCATCCACCCCCCTCTCTCTCTCTCTCACCCACCCCCCTCTCTCTCTCATCCACCCCCTCTCTCTCTCTCTCATCCACCCCCCTCTCTCTCTCTCATCCACCCCCCTCTCTCTCTCATCCACCCCCTCTCTCTCTCTCACCCACCCCCCTCTCTCTCTCATCCACCCCCCTCTCTCTCTCTCACCCACCCCCCTCTCTCTCATCCACCCCCTCTCTCTCTCTCATCCACCCCCCTTCTCTCTCCCTCTCTCTCTCCCACCCCCCTTCTCTCTCTGGCTGGAAGGAACAGCGCGAGTGGGAGTGACCTGAGCAGCATCCCCGGCACCTCCAGAGCCTGCACACCTTCTCCAACGTCGGCTCCAGCTGTGACCGTGCCCAAGAAGAAATATAGGCTGACCGAGGGCCCAGAGGACGAGGATGGGCGGGAGGTAGGTGCATTACACACACCTACCCACAGACAGGGACTGGGACAGGGGGGCACAGGAAGGACTGCAGGCCAGCCTAGGGGGTCAATTTCACTCACCCCCCCCTCTCTCTCCCATCGCCCGCTCTCTCCCATCGCCCCCTCTCTCTCATCCACCCCCCTCTCTCTCTCTCATCCACCCCCTCTCTCTCTCATCCACCCCTCTCTCTCTCTCACCCACCCCCCTCTCTCTCTCATCCACCCCCCTCTCTCTCTCTCACCCACCCCCCTCTCTCTCTCTCATCCACCCCCCTCTCTCTCTCTCATCCATCCCCCTCTCTCTCTCATCCACCCCCCTCTCTCTCTCATCCACCCCCCTCTCTCTCTCATCCACCCCCCTTCTCTCTCCCTCTCTCTCTCCCACCCCCCTTCTCTCTCTGGCTGGAAGGAACAGCGCGAGTGGGAGTGACCTGAGCAGCATCCCCGGCACCTCCAGAGCCTGCACACCTTCTCCAACGTCGGCTCCAGCTGTGACCGTGCCCAAGAAGAAATATAGGCTGACCGAGGGCCCAGAGGACGAGGATGGGCGGGAGGTAGGTGCAATACACACACCTACCCACATACAGGGACTGGGACAGGAAGGACTGCAGGCCAGCCTAGGGGGTCAATTTCACTCACCCCCCCTCTCTCTCCCATCGCCCTCTCTCTCTCTCATCCACCCCCCTCTCTCTCTCTCATCCACCCCCTCTCTCTCTCATCCACCCCCCTCTCTCTCTCTCACCCACCCCCCTCTCTCTCTCATCCACCCCCTCTCTCTCTCATCCACCCCCCTCTCTCTCTCTCATCCACCCCCTTCTCTCTCCCTCTCTCTCTCCCACCCCCCTTCTCTCTCTGGCTGGAAGGAACAGCGCGAGTGGGAGTGACCTGAGCAGCATCCCCGGCACCTCCAGAGCCTGCACACCTTCTCCAACGTCGGCTCCAGCTGTGACCGTGCCCAAGAAGAAATATAGGCTGACCGAGGGCCCAGAGGACGAGGATGGGCGGGAGGTAGGTGCATTACACACACTTACCCACAGACAGGGACTGGGACAGGGGGGCACAGGAAGGACTGCAGGCCAGCCTAGGGGGTCAATTTCACTCACCCCCCTCTCTCTCCCATCGCCCCCTCTCTCTCATCCACCCCCCTCTCTCTCTCTCATCCACCCCCCTCTCTCTCTCATCCACCCCCCTCTCTCTCTCACCCACCCCCCTCTCTCTCTCATCCACCCCCCTCTCTCTCTCATCCACCCCCCTCTCTCTCTCATCCACCCCCCTCTCTCTCGC
The DNA here is from genome assembly GCA_029206835.1 of Rana muscosa. Lineage (NCBI taxonomy): Eukaryota > Metazoa > Chordata > Amphibia > Anura > Ranidae > Rana > Rana muscosa. Next base: position 331,197,610 of record CM055127.1, read on the forward strand.
CCTCTCTCTCTCCCACCCCCCTTCTCTCTCTGGCTGGAAGGAACAGCGCGAGTGGGAGTGACCTGAGCAGCATCCCCGGCACCTCCAGAGCCTGCACACCTTCTCCAACGTCGGCTCCAGCTGTGACCGTGCCCAAGAAGAAATATAGGCTGACCGAGGGCCCAGAGGACGAGGATGGGCGGGAGGTAGGTGCATTACACACACCTACCCACAGACAGGGACTGGGACAGGGGGGCACAGGAAGGACTGCAGGCCAGCCTAGGGGGTCAATTTCACTCACCCCCCCTCTCTCTCCCATCGCCCTCTCTCTCTCTCATCCACCCCCTCTCTCTCTCTCATCCACCCCCCTCTCTCTCTCTCACCCACCCCCCTCTCTCTCTCTCACCCACCCCCCTCTCTCTCTCATCCACCCCCTCTTTCTCTCATCCACCCCCTCTCTCTCTCTCTCATCCACCCCCCTTCTCTCTCCCTCTCTCTCTCCCACCCCCCTTCTCTCTCCCTCTCTCTCTCCCACCCCCCTTCTCTCTCCCTCTCTCTCTCCCACCCCCCTTCTCTCTCTGGCTGGAAGGAACAGCGCGAGTGGGAGTGACCTGAGCAGCATCCCCGGCACCTCCAGAGCCTGCACACCTTCTCCAACGTCGGCTCCAGCTGTGACCGTGCCCAAGAAGAAATATAGGCTGACCGAGGGCCCAGAGGACGAGGATGGGCGGGAGGTAGGTGCATTACACACACCTACCCACAGACAGGGACTGGGACAGGGGGGCACAGGAAGGACTGCAGGCCAGCCTAGGGGGTCAATTTCACTCACCCCCCCCTCTCTCTCCCATCGCCCTCTCTCTCCCATCGCCCCCTCTCTCTCTCATCCACCCCCCTCTCTCTCTCTCTCATCCACCCCCCCTCTCTCTCTCTCATCCACCCCCCCCTCTCTCTCTCATCCACCCCCTCTCTCTCTCTCTCTCTCATCCACCCCCTCTCTCTCTCATCCACCCCCCTCTTTCTCTCATCCACCCCCCTCTCTCTATCTCTCACCCACCCCCTCTCTCTCTCATCCACCCCCCTCTCTCTCTCATCCACCCCCCTCTCTCTCATCCACCCCCCTTCTCTCTCCCTCTCTCTCTCCCACCCCCTTCTCTTTCTGGCTGGAAGGAACAGCGCGAGTGGGAGTGACCTGAGCAGCATCCCCGGCACCTCCAGAGCCTGCACACCTTCTCCAACGTCGGCTCCAGCTGTGACCGTGCCCAAGAAGAAATATAGGCTGACCGAGGGCCCAGAGGACGAGGATGGGCGGGAGGTAGGTGCATTACACACACCTACCCACAGACAGGGACTGGGACAGGGGGGCACAGGAAGGACTGCAGGCCAGCCTAGGGGGTCAATTACACTCACCCCCCCTCTCTCCCCCATCGCCCTCTCTCTCCCATCGCCCCCTCTCTCTCTCATCCACCCCCCTCTCTCTCATCCACCCCCCTCTCTCTCTCTCATCCACCCCCCTCTCTCTCTCATCCACCCCCCTCTCTCTCCCACCCCCTCTCTCTCTCTCTCTCATCCACCCCCCTCTCTCTCTCATCCACCCCCCTCTCTCTCTCATCCACCCCCTCTCTCTCTCATCCACCCCCTCTCTCTCTCATCCACCCCCTCTCTCTCTCATCCACCCCCTCTCTCTCATCCACCCCCTCTCTCTCTCATCCACCCCCCTCTCTCTCTCATCCACCCCCCTCTCTCTCTCATCCACCCCCTTCTCTCTCTCATCCACCCCCTTCTCTCTCCCTCTCTCTCTCCCACCCCCTTCTCTCTCTGGCTGGAAGGAACAGCGCGAGTGGGAGTGACCTGAGCAGCATCCCCGGCACCTCCAGAGCCTGCACACCTTCTCCAACGTCGGCTCCAGCTGTGACCGTGCCCAAGAAGAAATATAGGCTGACCGAGGGCCCAGAGGACGAGGATGGGCGGGAGGTAGGTGCATTACACACACCTACCCACAGACAGGGACTGGGACAGGGGGGCACAGGAAGGACTGCAGGCCAGCCTAGGGGGTCAATTTCACTCACCTCCCCTCTCTCTCCCATCGCCCTCTCTCTCTCATCCACCCCCCTCTCTCTCTCTCATCCACCCCCCTCTCTCTCTCTCTCTCTCTCACCCACCCCCTCTCTCTCTCATCCACCCCCTCTCTCTCTCATCCACCCCCTCTCTCTCTCTCTCATCCACCCCCCTTCTCTCTCCCTCTCTCTCTCCCACCCCCCTTCTCTCTCTGGCTGGAAGGAACAGCGTGAGTGGGAGTGACCTGAGCAGCATCCCCGGCACCTCCAGAGCCTGCACACCTTCTCCAACGTCGGCTCCAGCTGTGACCGTGCCCAAGAAGAAATATAGGCTGACCGAGGGCCCAGAGCACGAGGATGGGCGGGAGGTAGGTGCATTACACACACCTACCCACATACAGGGACTGGGACAGGAAGGACTGCAGGCCAGCCTAGGGGGTCAATTTCACTCACCCACCCCTCTCTCTCCCATCGCCCTCTCTCTCTCTCATCCACCCCCCTCTCTCTCTCTCATCCACCCCCTCTCTCTCTCATCCACCCCCCTCTCTCTCTCTCACCCACCCCCCTCTCTCTCTCATCCACCCCCTCTCTCTCTCATCCACCCCCCTCTCTCTCTCTCATCCACCCCCTTCTCTCTCCCTCTCTCTCTCCCACCCCCCTTCTCTCTCTGGCTGGAAGGAACAGCGCGAGTGGGAGTGACCTGAGCAGCATCCCCGGCACCTCCAGAGCCTGCACACCTTCTCCAACGTCGGCTCCAGCTGTGACCGTGCCCAAGAAGAAATATAGGCTGACCGAGGGCCCAGAGGACGAGGATGGGCGGGAGGTAGGTGCATTACACACACTTACCCACAGACAGGGACTGGGACAGGGGGGCACAGGAAGGACTGCAGGCCAGCCTAGGGGGTCAATTTCACTCACCCCCCTCTCTCTCCCATCGCCCCCTCTCTCTCATCCACCCCCCCCTCTCTCTCTCATCCACCCCCCTCTCTCTCTCATCCACCCCCCTCTCTCTCTCACCCACCCCCCTCTCTCTCTCTCATCCACCCCCCTCTCTCTCTCTCATCCACCCCCCTCTCTCTCTCATCCACCCCCCTCTCTCTCTCATCCACCCCCCTCTCTCTCGCCCTCTCTCTCTCCCCACCCCCCTTCTCTCTCTGGCTGGAAGGAACAGCGCGAGTGGGAGTGACCTGAGCAGCATCCCCGGCACCTCCAGAGCCTGCACACCTTCTCCAACGTCGGCTCCAGCTGTGACCGTGCCCAAGAAGAAATATAGGCTGACCGAGGGCCCAGAGGATGGGCGGGAGGTAGGTGCATTACACACACCTACCCACAGACAGGGACTGGGACAGGGGGGCACAGGAAGGACTGCAGGCCAGCCTAGGGGGTCAATTTCACTCACCCCCCCTCTCTCTCCCATCGCCCTCTCTCATCCACCCCCTCTCTCTCTCTCATCCACCCCCCTCTCTCTCTCATCCACCCCCCTCTCTCTCTCTCACCCACCCCCCTCTCTCTCTCATCCACCCCCTCTTTCTCTCATCCACCCCCTCTCTCTCTCTCTCATCCACCCCCCTTCTCTCTCCCTCTCTCTCTCCCACCCCCCTTCTCTCTCTGGCTGGAAGGAACAGCGCGAGTGGGAGTGACCTGAGCAGCATCCCCGGCACCTCCAGAGCCTGCACACCTTCTCCAACGTCGGCTCCAGCTGTGACCGTGCCCAAGAAGAAATATAGGCTGACCGAGGGCCCAGAGGACGAGGATGGGCGGGAGGTAGGTGCATTACACACACCTACCCACAGACAGGGACTGGGACAGGGGGGCACAGGAAGGACTGCAGGCCAGCCTAGGGGGTCAATTTCACTCACCCCCCCTCTCTCTCCCATCGCCCTCTCTCTCCCATCGCCCCCTCTCTCTCTCATCCACCCCCCTCTCTCTCTCTCTCATCCACCCCCCCTCTCTCTCTCATCCACCCCCTCTCTCTCTCTCTCTCATCCACCCCCTCTCTCTCTCATCCACCCCCCTCTTTCTCTCATCCACCCCCCTCTCTCTCTCTCTCACCCACCCCCTCTCTCTCTCATCCACCCCCCTCTCTCTCTCATCCACCCCCCTCTCTCTCATCCACCCCCCTTCTCTCTCCCTCTCTCTCTCCCACCCCCTTCTCTTTCTGGCTGGAAGGAACAGCGCGAGTGGGAGTGACCTGAGCAGCATCCCCGGCACCTCCAGAGCCTGCACACCTTCTCCAACGTCGGCTCCAGCTGTGACCGTGCCCAAGAAGAAATATAGGCTGACCGAGGGCCCAGAGGACGAGGATGGGCGGGAGGTAGGTGCATTACACACACCTACCCACAGACAGGGACTGGGACAGGGGGGCACAGGAAGGACTGCAGGCCAGCCTAGGGGGTCAATTACACTCACCCCCCCTCTCTCCCCCATCGCCCTCTCTCTCCCATCGCCCCCTCTCTCTCTCATCCACCCCCCTCTCTCTCATCCACCCCCCTCTCTCTCTCTCATCCACCCCCCTCTCTCTCTCATCCACCCCCCTCTCTCATCCACCCCCTCTCTCTCTCATCCACCCCCCTCTCTCTCTCATCCACCCCCCTCTCTCTCTCATCCACCCCCCTCTTTCTCTCATCCACCCCCCCTCTCTCTCATCCACCCCCCCTCTCTCTCATCCACCCCCTCTCTCTCTCATCCACCCCCTCTCTCTCTCATCCACCCCCTCTCTCTCATCCACCCCCTCTCTCTCTCATCCACCCCCCTCTCTCTCATCCACCCCCCTCTCTCTCTCATCCACCCCCCTCTCTCTCTCATCCACCCCCTTCTCTCTCCCTCTCTCTCTCCCACCCCCTTCTCTCTCTGGCTGGAAGGAACAGCGCGAGTGGGAGTGACCTGAGCAGCATCCCCGGCACCTCCAGAGCCTGCACACCTTCTCCAACGTCGGCTCCAGCTGTGACCGTGCCCAAGAAGAAATATAGGCTGACCGAGGGCCCAGAGGACGAGGATGGGCGGGAGGTAGGTGCATTACACACACCTACCCACAGACAGGGACTGGGACAGGGGGGCACAGGAAGGACTGCAGGCCAGCCTAGGGGGTCAATTTCACTCACCCCTATCTCTCTCCCATCGCCCTCTCTCTCCCATTGCCCCCTCTCTCTCTCTCTCATCCACCCCCCCTCTCTCATCCACCCCCTCTCTCTCTCTCATCCACCCCCCTTTCTCTCATCCACCCCCCTCTCTCTCTCTCATCCACCCCCCTCTCTCTCTCTCACCCACCCCCCCTCTCTCTCTCTCACCCACCCCCCCCTCTCTCTCTCTCATCCACCCCCTCTCTCTCTCATCCACCCCCCTCTCTCTCTCCCTCTCTCTCTCCCACCCCCCTTCTCTCTCCCACCCCCTTCTCTCTCCCTCTCTCCCACCCCCCCTTCTACTGCTCCTTTACTGTACTCCCCTGACCCCTGTACTAGGTCTGCTTACCCTCCCCCTGTACTGTATCATGACTGCAGTCTCTGACCTTCTCTAGTATCAGGTCTGCAGTCTCTGGCCTTCTCTAGTATCATGTCTGCAGTCTCTGACCATCTCCGGTAGTATGTCTGCAGTCTCTGACTATCTCCTGTACTATGTCTTGGGGCTCTTTCTAACATACTCTCTAACAGAAGCCCTCCCTGTGTCCATTAGAGAGACCCCCTCCACATCCCATTAGCGTATTCTCTTCCTGTATTTTGTTTATTGTTAAAAGATCGTGGGAGGATCCCAGGGTAACGAAGACTCCTTAGAGGAGCATCTCTGTGTTTGAGTCATTGCCATAGAAATATTTGTAAAGGGGAGGAGTTAGTAAGATGACCACGCCCATGTGGGGGCGCCAGAAATATTTCTGCACCCAGGCGTCTGCGATCCTAGGATCGGCCCTGTTGTCAGGGTCTGCGGGAGGGGGCTTATCGGAAATCTAGGAGCCCCCTTTAAGAAGGGGGTCCCCAGATTCCGCCCCCCCTATGTGAATGAGTATGGGGTACATTGTACCCCTACCCATTCATCTAAAAAACTGTTAAACAGTATTAAACACACTGAGGCAGTTTTTGACAATGAAGAATATCCTCAGTCAGTCACGATTTCTTCTCTCTCCGCCGATGGCATGTCTCCAGTTCTTCAGATGATGTGTTCTGTTTCTCTCTTCCGCTCCGGTCGGTTGCTCCCGTTATCTTGCTTCCCCACCTCCTCTGTCGCCGCTCTCTCTTGTGTCTTCATGCTCCGCCACCAGCCGCCGTTCTCCAGAGTAGAATCGTTCCTTCACCGATGCTCGCCGGTGCAGTTCGGGGCTCTCTGGTTTCTGGCAGTGATTGGGTCGTGGCCATGCTTTGACGTCATCCTCAGAACCCGCTCCCTTGTTGTGTCACGGACTCGGCATTCTGGGTCCGTGATGTCACGGGGGTGGCGGGTCTGAGGGTGACGTCACGGCCACGCCCCCTAGCTGGAAAACAAGTGACAGACCCTGGAGTTACCAGAACGGCAGCAGCGGTGAAAGAGTGGGGCATTTTTCTTATCCTCTGGACAGCGGCGGGCGTCTGCGGTGGAGGAAGAAAGAAGAGGGAGCAGAGCCAGGAGACAGCAGCAAGCTACCGGAGACATCGTGACAGACTTTGGAGCAACATGGGGGACATTAATCATAATAAAGGAATTGTCAAAAACTGCATCCTGGTTTTATTTAACACTTTTTTTTTTTTTAAATGGTAGGGGTACAATGTACCCCAATAATAATTCACATAGGGGAGGCCTTGATCAGGGGGCTTCCATATTCCGATAAGGTCCCCACCCGCAGACCCCCACAACCACCGGGCAAGACCTAAAGGCCTAGTATGGCTATTGTGGGGGACTCCACACCATGTTTTTGAAGACATTTTGGAGTAGGGTTCCCCTTAAAACCCATACTAGGCCTGGGTGGGCCCCCACGGCTTTTTTATAAACATTTTTGGGGCATGTGATTTCCCCTTAAGCTCATACGAGGCCCTTGGACCTGAGGGGGTGGGGGGGGAACCAATTTTTCTAATAATTTTTAACCACTTTTCTGGCACTTCTATCCTACATGTAAAAATCATAATTTTATGGTGACAAAATTACTCAGAACCCCCAAACATTAGATATGCTTTTTTAACAGACACCCAAGGGAATAAAATAGCACAGGCATTTTTTACAAAAGTTAGCCCAATTTTTACCTCTAATATGAAAGATAATGTTATGCCGAGTAAATAGATAAAAAATAGATTTAAGAAATTGATTAAAAATTGCGCACACTCGTAGAATGGCACCAAACTTTGGTCTTTAAAAATCTCCATCGGTGACTCAGAATACATTTTATAGAATTAGGCCCCTTTCACACCGAGGCATACACGGCGTCAGCGCTAAAGCGCCACTATTTTTAGCGGCGCTTTACCGTCGTATTTGCGTGGCTATTCTGCCGCTAGCGGGGTGCTTTTAACCCCCACTAACTGCCATAACTGAGGTGTCCATCCCTTCAGGCGGCGGTTTGGTTAACGATAATGGTGGTCTCTGTGGCGGATTCGCCGCAAGATCACCGTTATCGGTGGCGAGAGTGGTTCCCCCTACTGCCGCTCTCCCGTGCCCTCTGCCGCTTACCGGACCTGTCGGTAGCGGGGGAGGCGATCGCGTACTCTTCCTAGCTGGGTATGGATACAAGTGAGGGGAATATGGCCCCCACCCGTCTCCATATAATAGCAGGGCGGAAGCCACGTCAAAAAACGTCAGCCTCGCCCATACGTCTTCAAGTGACATTTTTTTGGTGTCCTTTTTTCAAATGGCATTTTTTTTTTTTTATAGTGCATTGTAGTCTAAATATGAGATCTGGGGTCTTTTTGACCCCAGATCTCATATTTAGGAGGACCTGTCATGCTTTTTTATATTACAAGGCATGTTTACATTCGTTGGAATAGGAACAAAAGTTTTTTTTTTTTTTTTAAACCAATAAAAAAAGGTAAGGGGCAAAAACAAAAAAATTAAGTAAAATAAATAATAAAATAATTTTAAATAATTTTGAAAGTGCCCCGTCCCGACGAGCTCGCGCGCAGAAGCAAACACATATGTCAGTAGCGCCCGCATATGAAAACGCTGTTCAAACCACACAAGTGAGGTATCGCCGCAATCGTTAGAGCGAAAGCAATAATTCTAGCCCTAGACCTCCTCTGCAACTCAAAATATGCAACCTATAGAATTTTTGAAACTTTGCCTATGGAGATTTTTAAGGATAAAAGTTTGTCGCCATTCCACGAGTGCGCGCAACTTTGAAGCATGACATGTTGGGTATCAATTTACTCGGCCTAACATTATCTTTCACAATATTCCAAAAATTTGTGATAACTTTACTGTTGTCTTATTTTTTTATTTAAAAAAGTTAATTAATTTTTTTTAAAAGTGCGCTTGTTAGACCGCTGTGCAAATACTGTGTGCCAAAAAGTATTGCAATGACCTCTATTTTATTCTCTCAGGTATTAGAAAAATAAATATATAATGTTTGGGGATCTAAGTAAATTTCTAGCCAAAAACATTGTTTTTAACTTTGAAACACCGAGTCTGAAAAACAGTCTTGGTCCTTAAGTGGTTAATGTGTTATTTTGGTAAAAATATATAAACATGTAACCAAACAGATATCACACATCCACTTCATATCTGTGTACAAAAAAATATATATTTTTGAGTAACAGTAAAGTTTTTATTGACACAATTTCAAGTTACAATGCAATGACAGTCAAAAGGCAAAATCTTTGTATTATATCACAGGTTACATCAACAGTAAAATAATATTTTAATCAACAGTTTATTGTGCTAATGCACGCATATACAAGATGAACATACTGGTGGTTTTATTTAAACAATAGAGTATATACAACAAAAAAACCCCCCCAGCAAAGCAGTAATCTGTATGTAGATTATGATTATGAGATTGCTTGAAGCTGCCATGATACTTCCCCCGCCGATGACATGAAGAAGTCCTTAAACTTTTCTCTGATATTTGCACCAGTGGTGGAGCCCCTGCTTCCAGTCCACTGTGCACTTGGCAAATCATGCATGATACCCTCCTCAAAATGATTACCGTCACGTTGCCGTACAAAATTGTGGAGGACACACATGGCTTTGACCGCAGATATGGCATTCTCCATATTTAAATTTATTGGCGTATGCAGCAAGCGCCACTTATTAGCCAAAATCCCAAAACTACATTCCACCACCCTTCTGGCCCTCGTTAAACGATAATTAAAAAGCCGCTTGTCAACGCTGAGATTTCGATTGGAAAATGGCCTCATCAGGTGTTCGCCCAGGGAAAATGCCTCATCTCCTACAAATACATATGGGAGAGGAGGCCCATTTGTTCCCGGTAATGGCAAACTTTCAGGGAGGTCCAACTCATTGTCACGCAACATTTGCCCAAAGGATGAGTGCGTAAAGATACGCGAGTCAGGACTGCTCCCATATGAGCCCACATCAACATATGTGAAGCAGTAGTTAGCATCTGCCACTGCCATTAAAACAAAAGAAATTTTTTTTTATAATTAAAATATCTACTGCCAGTAGCCACTGGCATCACAATTCTTACATGCTTCCCATCTATTGCTCCTACACCATCCGGACCCTATTACCCTCCCCCAACCCTCCACCACCCAGAACCCACACCTATCATCCCCCACGATACCGTCCATATACTGATGATTATGGCAACCTCCCCTACCATTCTGCTCCCTTCATACCTTATCCGACTCCTTCCCCAATCTCCTCTGTTCTTCACCCTGTTTCAGGAGCAGTCTCAAAAAAAACAACACCTTCCCTTCAGGTTCAGTCCCTCTACCCACAGTCTGTCCCACCACCCTCTGCCAGACCTAATCCCGCAGCATCCACCTCATTTGTTGAAGATTCCACCAATTATACCAATTTATAAGTTCGGTTGATTGCCGTAGTTTGGCCCTTTTCTTGTTACCAAAAAATTGGTGTAAATGTTTTTTTTTTAAATGGTGGAGGAAGGGGGTATTTTTATGTTTTTGTTAAAACAAGAAACATTTTCAGGTTTATTTATGTAATGTTTTCATTTTTACAAATATTATATTTTCTAAATTTAGAGGGAGGTTTATTTTTTCTTGAATTTTTATATATATATATATATATATATATATATATATATATATATATATATATATATATATATATATATATATATATATATAAAAATTTGTTTTTTATTTGTTATTGTATTTTTGGTGCCAAATAATAAGTGTAAAAATACTATTTTGAAAAGGGGGCGGGTGTTGCGTGGTTGCTATTTTTTTTCTACTAGCGTTTATGAGCCACATGTTCAAATTGATTTTGTTCATTACAAAAATAAAATTGATATCCATGTGCTTTTCTTTTGAGAGAATGTAAGTGGATGAAAACGTTGTCTTATCTTTGTTTATATTTGTTTACAAAGTGTAAAGGGATAACACCTGGCAACTTTGTAAAGGATGACTATGTTGCCATTAAGATTCACCTTCTCTAGTTGTCCTTTTTGGTATTATCATGTAAAAAGATGTGACCAAAAATGCCAAAAATGGGTGTTGACAATAGAAAATAGAATAAAATTATTAGGATGGGGACAGTAGTTCTGGCGATCTTGTGTTCACAGAATTATTATTTGTATCTCCTCACACTTTGGTGTACGTTAATGAAGCAGTGGAAAATATCCACGGATCCATTCTCAAGCATTCCCAGAGGATATCTCTGAGGCCTCATACACACGACCGAGTTTCTCGGCAAGAACCAGCAAGAAACTTGCTGGTAGAGATTTCTTGCCGAGAAATTCGTTCGTGTGTATGGTTTCTCGTCAAGAAAACCGACAAGTAATCTCAACGAGAAAATAGAGAACCTGCTCTCTATTTTCTCGTCGGCATGTTTCTCGACGAGAAAAGTGAGTGTGTGTACACTTACCTGTCCTCCCGGAAGCCCGCGCATGTTCGAAATGAATTTGACGCATGCGCGGTAGCTTCCTAGGCATAGGTAGGGTATACCAAGATGGCGGCGACGGCATCGAATGTGACGAGCGCATACTCGTCGGAGTCGATGACGTCACCGTGTACGCTCCATTCAAAGAACCGCGGGTTCTTTGAATCGAGCGTGTGTACACTCGGCCGGGACAAGTTTCTTGTCCAAGAATCTCGTTGAAAAAAACGACATGTTTTTTTCGACCAGAATCTCGGCCGTGTGTACAAGGCTTGAGTGCCAGTTTATGAAGCGGTGTAGATTGCTACTCCTTTTATGAAGTGAACCGATCTACAAACACTTCGAACAGTGGAGAACGCCCGCTGCTTCTGGAATCTCATGAGAAATACCAAAATTACAGTATACCAGAAATTCAACAAAACATGAGGTGTCCGTTTATTAAAGTGTAGGTGCGCCCCAAAAAAATAAATAAAAGCCAGCAGCTACACATACTGCAGCTGATGACTTTTAATAATAGGACACTTAACTGTCCTGAAGTTCAGCGATGTCGCCATCGCAGCTAATGTTTCCATCAGCTGTCGGGTGCTGCCGCTACCATTGCTGGTAAGGGAACCCGGCAGTTTAGCTTTACGGCTTCACACCAGGAACCCTACTGTGCATGCGTGAGACCTGCTCCTCTCTCCTACTGGCCAGGGAACACTAGAAAAAGGAGGGAGCCCAGCGGTGAAGTCATGTGCCGCGGGCCGGACTCCTAGAAGTGGGAACAGGATACCTGTCCCCACGAAAGGTGCCAATTGTGGGAGACAAATGAGAGGAAGTTCCACTTTTGGGTGGAACTACGCTTTAAGCAGCGATAAATTATCACTGCTCAGTACACGGACATACGGCCCACCTCATGATACTAAAATAAATAGTCCCCCTACATAATACAATTATATATGTATATACACACACACACAAAAATATGACGGGGGCATGGTTACAGTACTGTCTTTGGGGGTCTGATCGAGGAAGAAGGAAGTCACTAATCTTCCTCCTTAGTTCCCCCGGGATTCTCTCTTCACTCCCCGATTCACCTCCTCTGAGCTGGTGAACCATGGAGTGTGAATGCTGACTCAGATCGCCAGTGAAGGTCTGAGATTGCAGCTTCATAAACTAGCCATTTGTGTGTCAATCACAGCTTCCCTGTGTGCGAAGATCATCGGCAGAGAACATGTTCTCCCCCGATCAGCTATGTTTCCTAAACCGTTTATGAGCTGAGATCAGTGGTGATGATCCTCGGGATCACTGCTTCTCCCAGTTTCATAAACAGACACCTTTGTGTGGATAGGAAGTGAAGGTAACTCCCCACGATGGAAGACAGATATGTAAAAATAAAGTGACAGTGGTTCTAAGCCTCCCTCTGTCTTTTTACCTAGAAATGCAAATTTATTTGACTATAGTAAAGCAAGGTTAGCACTTGATCTTAAAATCTCACAAAATAATGAAGCTAGTATATGAGTAGGTTACCTCAAGGTTATCAGTAGTCTTTCAACGGGCGGAATACTAGCACGTAAGGTCGTGTTCTGGCGCTCTAGGTGGATGGAGACTAAACCGAGCAATTCATCAAAGCTGTCCAAAAACCAAAAAAGTGGCCATTATTTACATTTAATTTTGTCCAAGAAACTACTACACAAATTACAATATCATTTGAGATGACAAACTGCAAGAGCAAAATAATTTTTGACCATTTAGTGTATTTGAATAGTTCAATAATGTTTATTTTTTCTTTGGCAAGTGTGGCACACATACATTGATGCCAGTAGCACACACACAAAGGGATGACACATCGTAACCTCACATATGCACAATGGTTTTAGTCAATTTAACCCATATAAATATCCATAGCAAACTCTTTGGGTCTGGTATGGATCTGGGTGGGAGTGTGTTCCCCCCCCCCCAAAGTCCATACCAGATCCTTATCCAAGCAGGGATCCCACTTCGATCCCTGACAATACCAGGCACTGTTGTATCTGGTATGAATCTTTTGGAAGAACTCCACGCCAAATTGTAAAATAAAAACCGGATTCAGTTCCAGTGGCGGTGCGTCCATAAAGGGCACAGAAGCACCACCCCCCCCTCCTGTCACTCTCTAATTACCATTGATTAGATTCATATAGTCACTGCTGACACCCCCTAATCAGGTGTCCAGCCCCTTTTTGGGCGCCGGGCACCTATATTACAGCGGTGGGGGTGTTTTTTGGAAGCACCTGATTAGAGCCATAGGCTCTGATAGGCACCCAAAAACTGAGAAGCGGGCGCAACGCTGTGCGTTTGCTTATCACTCAGCTGAATTTTAGCAAACCAAAGTAATTTGCTTTGCTAACATTGACCCGCCTCTCTGTCAATCATGTTGCCGGGTCTATTACCGGTCACCTGATTGGCTGAAACATCAGGCGCTGCGATTGGACGCCTGAGAGAGGACGTGCAGGAGACCGCCACTGACCTGCTGCGAGACAGGTAAGTGCCGGGCAGCATCTGATGGGGCACACTGGCGGCAATTGATGGGCAGTGTCAGCCAGGTCTGTACTGGGACAGAAATTTGACCCTGGACTTCATCCAGACTGGACAACTTTAAATTTGCAAACATGCACAAAAAAACAGTATTGATACTGTTGGAGGGGTGGAGGACACGGGGACACCATGGGGGTGCAGGACACAGTTGGGGGTGGAGGAAAGAGGGGGGACAGCGTGGGGGGGGGGAGGGGGGAGGACAGACGGGGGACAGCATGGGGAGGGGGAAACAGGAGAGTATAATGGGGCCTCCTGCGATCCTGTTGGGACCTGGGCCCCCTACATCTGTACTGGCTGCCTCTGTTCCCCCCTCCCCAGTGATAACAATAGTATACAGCCGCCCTCACCTGATGCCTGCAACAAGACCTCTTTTGGCATGCTGCTCTCTGCGGGCCCCTCCACTCTTCTTGTCTGCCCCGGATGATGTCATGTACAAGCACCTGGGGTAGACGAGAGGGAAGAAGGGTCCGGCGGGGACCAGCACACTGTGAGAGGTCCTATTGCAGCCGCCTCAAGTGCTAGTGCTGCAAAGCCTCTCATGGGGGCCCCCTAGTGCCCAATAGATCAGTCCACACCTGCAGTATAAGTGCTCAAAGTAATGGCTGTGCGACAAACTGTCACTGAAACCGGCCCACTGAGCCATCGGCCCACTGGGAAACTCCCGGTAGTCCCAATGGCCAGTACATTCCTGGTGTAAGCAATTGATGGTGTACAGTGGCTGCGTTTGATGGCACAGTGGTGGCAATTTATGGGTACAGTGTCTGCGTTTGATGGCACAGTAGCTTCGTTTGATTTGCACAGTGGCTGTAATTGATGTTTTTTATGAAGTTGGTTTGCGCCCCCCCCCCCCCCAACGATTTAGAGCACCAGCCGCCACTGATGGTTTCCCCCTCTGGGGGCATGCCAGGCACATCGGTCTGGTATGGGTTTTAAGGGGAACCCCAACGCCAAAATGTAAAAAAAATTGGCGTGAATGTCCCCACTAAAGTCCATACCAGACCCTTATCCGAGCACGCAGCCCGGCCAGTCAGGAAAGGGGGTGGGGAAGAGCGAGCGCCCCCCCCTCCTGAACCGTACCAGGCCACATGCCCTCAACATGGGGGCGTGGGTGCTTTTGGCCGCCAATTTTTTTTTATTTTGGTGTTGGAGTTCACCTTAAAATCCATACCAGACCGAAGGGCCTGGCATTCATCTGGTGGGGGGACCCTTTGCCGATTTTTTTTAACTACTTTAGACTCGGGCCATGTACAAAAGACGGCCACAAGGTGGCTCTAGAAATCCGGGAGGCCGTCTTTTTACGGCCTCCGCTCCTCCGGCCACTGGGGGCCGCGCACGTGTGCCCGGCCTGTCGCTGAGATGGCGATGCACGTGCCTGGCGGCCGCAATGTCCTCCAGGTGCCCGCGATCGGCCGGTACACAGCCAAGGACGTGGATCTCTGTGTGTAAACACAGAGATCCATGTCCTGTCAGGGAGAGGAGACCGATGCTGTGTCCCTTGTACATAGGGACACAGATCGGTCACCTCCCCCAGTCAGTCCCCTCCCCCACAGTAGTAATCACTAATAGGGCACAGATTTAACCCCTTCCTCGGCCCCTAGTGTTAACCCCTTCCCTGCCAGTCACATTTATACAGTAATCAGTGCATTTTTATAGCACTGTTCACTGTATAAATGTGAATGGTTCCAAAATAGTGTCAAAGTGTCCGCCATAATGTCGCAGTAACCAAAAAAAAAACACTGATCGCCGGCATTACTAGTAAAAAAAAAAAAAAAAAAAAAAAAAAAAGCCATAAAACTACCCCCTATTTTGTAAACGCTATAACTTTTGCGCAAACCAATCAATAAACGGCGATTGCGATTTTTTTTTACCAAAAATATGTAGAAGAATATGCATCGGACTAAACTGAGGAAAAAAATATTTAAAAAAAAAAATTTGGGATATTTATTATAGCAAAAAATCAAAAAATATTGTGTTTTTTTTTTTTTTCGAAATTCTCGTTTTTTTTGGTTTATAGCGCAAAAGATAAAAACCGCAGAGATGATCAAATACCACCAAAAGAAAGCTCTATTTGTGGGGAAAAAAGGACGTTAATTTTGTTTGGTGGCCACGTCGCACGACCGCGCAATTTTCATTCAAAGCGTGACAGTGCCGAAAGCTATAATTTTGCCTGGGCAGGAAGGGGGGTATATGTGCCCAGTAAGCAAGTGGTTAAATTAAAAAAAATTAAACTCACCAAGCTTTGGACATGCGTGCATAATTAAAGAACTTGTCCTCATGTGCACGGAGGTCCTCATAGATGACCCAGAACTGTCCTCTTTGTTCTCGGTTTGCAATCACAGGATGGATCCAATATCGACGCCTCCTCTTCCTTCTCCTCCGCTCTTCCTCCTGTTGCGCTTCCATAAGCACTGCCACACCTGATGTTATGAAGGCTGACACTGCAGTTGCCAGAGAGGACATAATTGCTGACCACACAACCACACAGGAAAAGGAAGAGGGATTACAGCAGCAGGAAAAGGAAGTTATGTCACCCCAGGATAGTTTTGATTGGTCAAAGAATATCTGAAAAGTCGGATCAAAGTAGGATCAAAGTAGTATCCCGTTCATGAAAGTCGGACCAATGTAGGACAGATGTCGCAGAGCAAAGTAGGATGAAAGTCGTGTCGTATAGTGTGAACCCAGCCATAAGCTTCTAGCAGAAAAATGCTCAGGTGTGAACGGTGCTTTAGCATTCCCGGTATGCTGGGAATATGACTGCTTTTTGAAACTGTTAAATCGATAGATTTAGTTAAGCTTAAGGCCTGGTTCACACTGGGGCGACAAACGCTCCGACATTGGGAGCTCATGTCGCATGACGTGTGAAAATCAATGTTTCCCTATGGGAGCCGTCTTAACTGGTCCGACACATGTCGGTCCGACTTTGAGAATGCTCCCTGTACTACTTTGGTCCGACTTTGATCCGACTTCAGCCCATTGACTATCATTGAAGTCGGATCAAAGTCGGACCGCAGTCTTGCATGATCCGACTTTGGCATGCGACTTGTGCTGTACTGCTCTTGAGGGGGAACTCCAGGCCAAATTTTAAATAAAAACCGGCATGGGTTCCCCCTTCGGGAGCATACCAGGCCCTTGGGTCTGGTCTGGATTTGAAGGGGCGCCCCTACGCCGAAAAAACGGCGTGGGGGTCCCCTCAAAATCCAAACCAGACCCTTATCCGAGCACGCAACCTGGCAGGCCGCAGGGGAAGAGGGGGGGACGAGAGAGCGGCCCCCCTCCCTCCTGAACCGTACCAGGCCACATGCCCTCAACATGGGGGGTTTGGTGCTCTGGGGCAGGGGGGCGACCTGCGGCCCCCCCACCCCAGAGCACCCTGCCCCCATGTTGATGAGGACAGGGCCTCTTCCCGACAACCCTGGCCGTTGGTTGGCGGGGTCTGCGGGCTTATCGGAATCCGGGAGCCCCCTTCAATAAGGGGGCCCCCGGATCCCGGCCCCCCCACCCTATGTGAATGAGTATGGGGTACATCGTACCCCTACCCATTCACCTGGTGGAAAAAAATTGCAATAAAAAAACCACACAGCTTTCTAAAGTATTTTATTGCACAGCTCCGGGGGTCTTCTTCCGACTTCGGGGGTCTCCGGTGTCGTCGCCGCTCTCCGGTTTTCTTCTGCCGGGCCTCCGCTAACTTCTTTTTAGCTCTTTTGCTAACGGAGGCCCGGTCCTCGTCGTCTCGTCCGGCTCTCCGTTGTCCTTCTGCCGGCCCTTCCACTAACTTCTTTAGCTCTCTTGCTAGTGGAGGAGCCGGTCTTCCCGTCGTCGTAGTCGGCGTCTTCTTCCCTCTTCTCCTTCTCGATGTTGACGCGTCGCTTCCTCCCGCTGTAATACTGGCTCTCCGCTCCGCATTAATATAGGCTTCTCATGACGTCACAGTCACATGTTCCGGGGCACATGGCCCCGGAGCATGTGACTGACGTCATGGGAAGCCTATATTAATGCGGAGCGGAGAGCCAGTATTACAGCGGGAGGAAGCGACGCGTCAACATCGAGAAGGAGAAGAGGGAAGAAGACGCCGACGCCGACGGGAAGACCGCGCCTCCGTTAGCAAAAGAGCTAAAAAGAAGTTAGCGTTGGCCCGGCAGAAGAAAGAACCGGAGAGCGCGGCGACGACACCGGAGACCCCCGAAGTCGGAAGAAGACCCCCGGAGCTGTGCAATAAAATACTTTAAAAAGCTGTGTGGTTTTTTTATTGCAATTTTTTTCCACCAGGTAAATGGGTAGGGGTACGATGTACCCCATACTCATTCACATAGGGTGGGGGGGCCGGGATCCGGGGGCCCCTTTATTAAAGGGGGCTCCCGGATTCCGATAAGCCCCCCGCCCGCAGACCCCGACAACCAACGGCCAGGGTTGTCGGGAAGAGGCCCTGTCCTCATCAACATGGGGGCAGGGTGCTCTGGGGTGGGGGGGCCGCAGGTCGCCCCCCTGCCCCAGAGCACCAAACCCCCCCATGTTGAGGGCATGCGGCCTGGTACGGTTCAGGAGGGAGGGGGGCCGCTCTCTCGTCCCCCCCTCTTCCCCTGCGGCCGGCCAGGTTGCGTGCTCGGATAAGGGTCTGGTTTGGATTTTGGGGGGACCCCCACGCCGGTTTTTCGGCGTATGGGCGCCCCTTCAAATCCAGACCAGATCCAAGGGCCTGGTATGCCCCTGGAGGGGGAACCCATGCCGGTTTTTTATTTAAAATTTGCCGTGGAGTTCCCCCTCAAGATTCATACCAAACACAGTGCCTGATATTGGCTGGGATCCAAGTCGGATCCCCGTTCATTGAAAGTCGGACATATGTCGGCTTCATGTCGCAGGGCAAAGTCGGATCCAAAGTAGGACAGATGTCGTGTCGCACTAGTGTGAACCCAGCCTTAGGCTGGGTTCACACTGATACGACACGACATTCATCCGACTTTCATCCTTCTTTGCTCTGCGACATCAGTCCTACATTGATCCTACATTGGTCCGACATCCATCCGACATTCATGAACAGGATACTACTTTGATCCGACTTTGTGATAGTCTGACTTGTCCTTTGACCAATCAAAACAATCCCAGGGTGAGATAAATTCCTTTTACTGCTGCTGTAATCACCATGTCGGATGTCAAATGTCGGATGGTTAGGACAAGGATCCTACTTTGATCCGACTTCAATGATATTCAATGGGCTGAAGAAGGATCAAAGTCGGACCAAAGTAGTACAGGGAGCATTTTCAAAGTCGGACCGACATGTGTCGGACCAGTTAAGACAGCTCCCATAGGGAAACATTGATTTTCACACGTCATGCGACATGAGCTCCCAATGTCGGAGCGTTTGTCGCCCCAGTGTGAACCAGGCCTGAAGATGCAATAGCTGCACAGATGCAGCCGCTCAGCCTAATGAAACAGGTAAGCAGCCCCAAACACACACTGTCTGTATTTAGAGACGTTCCTCTGCACCTGCATACCTGTCACATTGGGATAAGCAGCTGTAGTGAAAAGTCAATGATTTGGAGCTGCAATATATCTGTCAATATATAGTGGAAAATCCAAAAAGTTTTTATATTTATATATATATATATATATATATATATATATATATACACACACACACACACACACACACACACACACACACACACACACACACACACACACACACACACACACACACAGTATCTCACAAAAGTGTATAAAACAGTGGTGGTGTTAAGCGCTGTGTTTAAACGAACAAAGGAAAAGGGAAGAAGTGAGAATAGTGTGACTGATAACACACTTAATCAAAACATATCTGTGATGTGACCTTGATACAAATAAATTGGCTAGGTAAGCTAAAACGCTCCAATCCTCTGCTATCATCATCTATCCATCTTAGCCAATTATGAATATTACAAAATAAAAAGAAAAGGAAAAATGTGTGTTCAGAAGTTAATTATCTAAACAAGTGCACTGATAAATGAAATGATCCACATGAAGTACACAATACACTTAACAAAAAAGAAATATAAATATGTGTAAAAGTCCAATGGAAGTCCAATTTACACCATACAATTTTAAAGTGAATTTAAAGAGATTCCCATCACCAGAGTAAACCAGTACATGCGCTAACAGACTGGCATACACATCCGTGTGACATTCCAAATAGGGAACTTTCTTCTGTGCTCCACCTCAGGGCCTGCAAGCAGCTTACCTTATTGCTAATAAAGCTTAGCATAGGCAGGTCACAGGGTGTTATAGGCTGATGAGCAGAGATTAAAGCAGTGCTGATCTCCTTCCTATAGCTGTAGTCCTCTCACGTCATACACGTCATACACGTCACACATAGATGCAGGAAAGAAAAAACCATATAGTGTAGTTCCGCTACCGTTTCGAAGTACAGACACACACCAGAGAGACACTCACTGGAAGAGAGACAATAGGGGCCCGTCTCCACGAGCACGGAACTCGTCGTCCCTCAAAGTGTCAGTGGCTCTGTGTAACTTTCCAGGCAGCAGGGGATCTCGGTAGATTGCAGCAATTAATTCAACAAAAAAGATAGGGCAGACATCGCATAATCCAGTATACAAAATGTACTTTATTTAAAAAAACATAATATCAAACACTCACATACCGGTAGTATGTGGAAACAGATGCAGAGTATCCTGCGAGTGCCTCACTCGCCTGCCTGTTCTAATTGTGGTGTGTCAGCAAATCTCCTCTCCCTACGCGTATCGTCACGTGTCACGTGACTTCATCAGGGGATCAGGGGATCCATATGCGATGTCTGCCCTATCTTTTTTGTTGCATTAATTGCTGCAATCTACCGAGATCCCCTGCTGCCTGGAAAGTTACACAGAGCCACTGACACTTTGAGGGACGACGAGTTCCGTGCTCGTGGAGACGGGCCCCTATTGTCTCTCTTCCAGTGAGTGTCTCTCTGTGTGTGTCTGTACTTCGAAACAGTAGCGGAACTACACTATATGGTTTTTTCTTTCCTGCATCTATGTGTGACGTGTATGACGTGTATGACGTGAGAGGACTACAGCTATAGGAAGGAGATCAGCACTGCTTTAATCTCTGCTCATCAGCCTATAACACCCTGTGACCTGCCTATGCTAAGCTTTATTAGCAATAAGGTAAGCTGCTTGCAGGCCCTGAGGTGGAGCACAGAAGAAAGTTCCCTATTTGGAATGTCACACGGATGTGTATGCCAGTCTGTTAGCGCATGTACTGGTTTACTCTGGTGATGGGAATCTCTTTAAATTCACTTTAAAATTGTATGGTGTAAATTGGACTTCCATTGGACTTTTACACATATTTATATTTCTTTTTTGTTAAGTGTATTGTGTACTTCATGTGGATCATTTCATTTATCAGTGCACTTGTTTAGATAATTAACTTCTGAACACACATTTTTCCTTTTCTTTTTATTTTGTAATATTCATAATTGGCTAAGATGGATAGATGATGATAGCAGAGGATTGGAGCCTTTTAGCTTACCTAGCCAATTTATTTGTATCAAGGTCACATCACAGATATGTTTTGATTAAGTGTGTTATCAGTCACACTATTCTCACTTCTTCCCTTTTCCTTTGTTCGTTTAAACACAGCGCTTAACACCACCACTGTTTTATATTATTTCTAGTTTCCCTGAATCGGATTCACAGGTGTTTAGCAGCAGTGCCCCCTTCCCCTCCCCTCTGCCCTTCCCCCCTCCCCAGTCACTACTTAGTCCTTGCTAAGGCAGCGCGGGAGTTTCCCCCACTTTTTTTCATCTCACAAAAGTGAGAACACACCTCAGTTTTTTTTTTATGTTTTATGATATCTTTTCATGTGACAATACTGAAGAAATTACACTTTGCTACAATATAAAGTAGTGAGTGTACAGCTTGTATAACAATGTAAATGTGCTGTCCACTCAAAATAACTCAACACACAGCTATTAGGCTACTTTCACACTGAGGCAGTTTTCAGGCGTTTTAGCACTAAAAATAGCGCCCGTAAAGCACTTGAAAACTGCTTCTCATGCCTCCCCAGTGTGAAAGCCCGAGTTCTTTCACACTGGGGTAGTGCGCTTGCGGGAAAAAAAGTCCTGCAAGCAGCATCTTGGTCCAAATCATTTGGTGGAGGGGGGGATTATGGTATGGGGTTGTTTTTCAGGGGTTGGGTTGGCCCTTTAGTTCAGTAAAGAGAACTCTTAAGGCGTCAGCATACCAAGATATTTTGGACAATTTAATGTTCCGAACTTTGTGGGAACTGTATGGAGAAGGCCCCTTCCTGTTCCAACATGACTGCTCACCAGTGCACAAAGCACGGTTCATAAAGACATGGCTAATCGAGTTTGGGGTGGAGGAACTTGACTGGCCTGCACAGAGTCCTGACCTCAACCCGATAGAGCACCTTTGGGATGAATTAAAGTGGAGACTGCGACCCAGGCCTTCTCGTCCAACATCAGTGCCTGACCTCACAAGTGCGCTTCTGGAAGAATAGTCAAAAATTCCAATAGACACACTCCTAAACCTTGTGGACAGCCTTCCCAGAACAGTTGAAGCTCTTATAGCTGCAAAGGGTGGGCCAACTCAATATTGAACCCTACAGACTGAGACTGGGATGCCATTAAAGTTCATTTGCGTGTAAATAAAGGCAGGTGTCCCAATACTTTTGACAACATAGTGTGTGTGTATATATATATATATATATATATATATATATATATATATATATATATTGTGACAGCAGGAAGGTAAAGTCACCTGGTTGCATCCAGGGGGGTAGATATATTTCGCCCAGATTCAGGCTTTACGCCGACTTATACAACTAGGTGGAGAGTTGTATAAGGCTAGTGGGCTCATGGATGACTCATACCTCTAGGGAGAGTGTGGGGCGTCGTACAGACAGGGAGTTGATGAGACCAGCTGAAGCTTGTCAGCTCATTTAGGCCTCTATAAGAACTCCCAGCTTCATTAGATGTTAGCTCATGCCTGGAACCAGACCTGTGTGGACTGTCTAGGGAGAGTGAACCCCTGTGCGGTGAGACAAAGCCTGTGTGGCTATTTGCTTGGACATTTAAAACCAGGGACTTAGGGACTAGGACAGCACTAGGCTGATCCCAGTCGTTAGTTAGGAAACCTGTATGTTTAGTCAGAGGTCAACTTGACCAGGATTTATTTTGGTTATGTTTCTTTTGCTTTGCTGTGTTTTGTCACTGTAAATAGAAAATAAACCGCACCTTTTTGATTTTGAAAACCACAACCTCCGTTTGCTGGGCCTGTTTTGTGTGGGGAGCCCATCCCGGGGGTCACACACACCCGCTGCCGAGCTAACCCCCTCACAGTTGGTGGAGAACCAGTGGCAGTTTTTTTTTAAGCCAGCATGGAGGAGATACTGAAGCAGCTGGCTCTAGCAAATGCCAATCAACAGCAGACAAATGCAGGTTTGCAAAAGAGCCTTGCAGCTCATCAACAGAGCCTTGCAGCTCAACAACAGAACTTCGCAGCCCAGCAGCAAGCTCATCAACAGAGCCTTGCAGCCCAGCAGCAGACAAACGCAACTTTGCAACAGAGTCTGGAGGCTCAGCAACGAGCCCAGCAGCAATCTGAGGCCCGCTTCATAGACCTGTTGCAGAAGCAAGAGCAGAGACTACAACAACAGATGGAAGCAGTAATGCAGCAACGTCCACAGACCAGTGAGGAAAGCCGTCCCACTAATACAGCGTCCTTTGGGGTGAGTCGTTTATTGACAAAAATGACTGGAGAGGATGATCCAGAGGTATTTTTGACCACATTTGAAAGGACCGCTGAAAGAGAAAAGTGGCCTGAGGAGCAGTGGGCTGGACTGGTGGCTCCTCTGTTAACTGGTGAATCGCAGAAAGCTTACTATGACCTAGAGCCTAACCAAGCAAAAGACTATGTGATGCTAAAAGCTGAAATATTGGCAAGGCTGGGTGTCACCCAGGCTGTCCGGGCTCAGCGTGTGCATAACTGGACTTTCCAGCTTGGAAAACCCCCCAGGTCTCAAATGTATGATCTCATTCACCTGAGCAGAAAGTGGCTACAGCCAGAGACTTTGTCCGCACCAAAGATTGTGGAACGTGTTGTAATGGATCGGTTTTTGAGAGCTCTTCCTACTGCCATCCAAAAGTGGGTAAGCCATGGAGACCCAGAGACGGCCGATGGTCTTGTGGATCGTGTGGAGAAATACTTGGCTACAGAGAACCTGACGGCCTCTTCCAGAGACACTCGGACTTTCCACCCTAAGACCAGACCATCCCCAGGGGCGGATAAGAGGATTCCAAGGGGTGAGGGTGGAGAGAGTGAGAGGGTGGGAGCTCTACCCCAAGTTTGGCGAGAACAGCCTGGGAAATCAGCGGCTCAAGAGGCGGCAAGAAGGATCGTTTGCTACCGCTGCCGGCAAGCGGGACATATTGCAGCCAATTGCCCGGTTGTGGAGGAACCCATGCAGTGTGACTTTCTGACGGGCAGACGTCAGTCGCTGTGTGCGACAGTCGCATGCACTGCCATTCGAGGAACTGAGAAACATTTATGCAAAATGTGTGTTAATGGTAGAAATGTTGCGGTATTGCTGGATTCAGGTAGCCTTGTGACCCTGATAAAGGCTGAGTTAGTTAAAACAGAGGTCTCTGGGAATAGCAAGGTAGCTGTTATTTGTGTGCATGGGGACACCCGAGAGTATCCAGTGACTACAGTGTGTTTCGAGACCCCCAAAGGTACCCTCTCTCATCCAGTGGGCTTAGTATCTCAGTTACCGCATGACGCCATTGTGGGAAGGGATTTTCCGAAGTTCTGGGAACTGTGGGATGATCCTGAGCCCCTCACTGGTGCCCCTATGTACCAGGAATGTGATAGCCAGAACTCCCCTGAGAGTGGTGAGGACTCTCCGGAATTTCCCTTATCAGTATTGGCAGGGGAGACTCAAGAAACTGGAGAGGAGCCCACCTCCTCAGACGAAAACCTACCGTCTGTGGAGTTTTCTGATCTTGAGGTTCACAGGGAAAACTTTGCCACAGAACAGTTGAAAGACCCCGCCCTAATAAAGGCACGGGAAAACGTAGTGAAAATAGATGGCGAGTTAGTGAACCCAGATAATACCTGCACTTACCCATACTTCAGCGTAGAGAAGGACCTACTGTATCGGGTGGCAAAAAGGGCAGAAGAAACCGTTGAGCAGCTTGTGGTGCCCAAACCTTACAGGAAGTTGGTGTTGGAGTTGGCCCATGGGCACATTCTTGGAGGTCATCTGGGGACAGAGAAAACCCGAGAGAGGGTATTACAGAGATTCTATTGGCCGGGGGTGATGAAGGACGTAGAAAATTATTGTTCCTCCTGCCCTGTGTGTCAGAGGTTGGCCCCGATGCCACATTTCCGTAGCCCGCTGGTCCCTCTACCCATCATTGAGGTCCCGTTTGAGAGGATCGCCATGGATTTGGTAGGTCCTATAATCAAGTCCGCTAGGGGGCACCAGTACATATTAGTTATAATGGACTATGCCACCCGTTATCCAGAAGCGATCCCTCTCCGAAATACCTCGGCCAAAACCATAGCCAAAGAGCTATCTCTTGTTTTTAGCCGGGTGGGTATTTGTAAAGAACTGCTTACGGACCAAGGTACACCCTTTATGTCCCGGGTTATGAAAGAGCTGTGTAAATTGTTCAAAGTGACGCAATTGCGTACGTCTGTGTATCACCCCCAAACCGATGGGCTGGTTGAAAGATTCAACAAAACCCTAAAACAAATGTTGAAGAAAGTGGTGGATAGAGATGGAAAGGATTGGGACTGTTTACTTCCTTATTTGATGTTTGCTATTAGGGAGGTGCCCCAATCCTCTACGGGATTCTCCCCCTTTGAGTTACTGTATGGGAGACACCCAAGAGGGCTGTTGGATATTGCCAAGGAAACTTGGGAAAGTGAGAGTTCTCCCCACAGGAGTGTGATTGAGCATGTCGCCCTGATGCAAGATCGAATTGCACAGGTAATGCCCATCGTGAAGGAACATTTGGCCCAAGCGCAGTTGGCACAGCAGAGAGTGTACAACCGTGGAGCCAAGACCCGTACCTTTTCCCCGGGGGATAGGATATTGGTACTTGTCCCTACGGTTGAAAGTAAATTCCTTGCCAAATGGCAAGGCCCCTACGAGATAATGGAAAAAGTGAGCGAAGTGAATTACAAGGTCAGACAACCAGGAAGGCGAAAGCCCGAACAGATCTATCACGTTAATCTGTTGAAAGCCTGGAGGGATAGAGAGTCCCTAGTCACAGACACTTGGTCACCAGCTCAAACTGGTTGCGTGATTCCTGAGGTTGGAATAGCAGCCACCTTGTCACAACCCCAACAACAGGAGGTTAAGGAGTTTGTGCTTCGCAACAAGGAGGTATTCTCTGAGCTGCCGGGACAAACATCTGGGGTAGAGCATGACATCATTTCCCCGCCCGGTGAAAGGGTGAAGTTAAAACCCTATCGGATCCCAGAGGCTCGACGGGAGGCAATACGGGAGGAAGTACAGAAAATGCTGAACTTAGGGGTGATAGAGGAGTCCCAAAGTGATTGGTCTAGTCCCATCGTGTTGGTGCCTAAACCGGATGGGAGCTGGCGATTTTGTAACGATTTTCGTCAGTTGAACAAAGTTACAAAATTTGACACCTACCCCATGCCACGTATAGATGAGTTGATCGACCGGCTGGGAACAGCCCGATACATGACGACTCTTGACCTCACAAAAGGGTATTGGCAAATCCCCCTGGCCAAGTCGGCCAAAGAGAAAACCGCATTTGTAACCCCAGACGGGGCGTTCCAATATAAAAGAATGCCGTTCGGGTTACAGAATGCGCCGGCCACATTCCAGCGGGAAATGGACCAGATGCTGAGGCCCCATCGGAAGTATGCTGCGGCTTACCTGGATGACGTAATTGTCCATAGCACAGATTGGGCCTCACATCTGCCAAAAGTGCAAGCAGTCCTGGACTCTGTTCGGGAAGCGGGGTTTACGGCTAACCCCAAGAAGTGTACCATTGGGCAGGAGGAGGCCAAATATCTTGGGTACACCATTGGGAGGGGAGTAATAAAACCCCAACTCAACAAAGTCGAGGCCATCCAGAGTTGGCCACGTCCCAACAGCAAGAAGCAGGTACGAGCCTTTCTGGGAATCGCTGGGTATTATCGGCGATTCATTCCCCACTTTGCTTCTAAGGCTGTGCCCCTAACCAACCTGACGAAGGGGAAAGGGTCGGTCATGATTAAATGGACCCCCCGAGGCTGAGGCAGCATTCCAATTCTTGAAACAAGCCTTATGTAGCCAGCCAGTGTTGTACTCACCCGACTTCTCTAAAGACTTTGTCGTACAAAGTGATGCGTCAGATGTGGGGTTAGGAGCAGTATTGTCCCAGGTCTGGAACGGGGAAGAGCACCCAGTCATTTACCTCAGCAGGAAGTTGAAGTCCCATGAGGTAAATTACGCCACCGTTGAAAAGGAGTGTTTAGCGGTGAAGTGGGCTCTAGATTCCCTTCGGTACTACCTGCTAGGTAGGCACTTTGACATGGTTACGGATCACGCTCCGTTAAAGTGGATGGCTCAAAACAAGGAAACAAATAGAAGAGTGAATAGGTGGTTCCTGGCCCTCCAGGAATTCAACTTCACAGTAAAGCATCGCCCTGGCGTTCAAATGGGGAATGTGGATGCTTTGTCTCGAGTACATGAATGCCTGATTGCTGGTGTTCCAACCCCGAGGTTAAAACAAGAGGGGGGGGGTATGTGACAGCAGGAAGGTAAAGTCACCTGGTTGCATCCAGGGGGGTAGATATATTTCGCCCAGATTCAGGCTTTACGCCGACTTATACAACTAGGTGGAGAGTTGTATAAGGCTAGTGGGCTCATGGATGACTCATACCTCTAGGGAGAGTGTGGGGCGTCGTACAGACAGGGAGTTGATGAGACCAGCTGAAGCTTGTCAGCTCATTTAGGCCTCTATAAGAACTCCCAGCTTCATTAGATGTTAGCTCATGCCTGGAACCAGACCTGTGTGGACTGTCTAGGGAGAGTGAACCCCTGTGCGGTGAGACAAAGCCTGTGTGGCTATTTGCTTGGACATTTAAAACCAGGGACTTAGGGACTAGGACAGCACTAGGCTGATCCCAGTTGTTAGTTAGGAAACCTGTATGTTTAGTCAGAGGTCAACTTGACCAGGATTTATTTTGGTTATGTTTCTTTTGCTTTGCTGTGTTTTGTCACTGTAAATAGAAAATAAACCGCACCTTTTTGATTTTGAAAACCACAACCTCCGTTTGCTGGGCCTGTTTTGTGTGGGGAGCCCATCCCGGGGGTCACACACACCCGCTGCCGAGCTAACCCCCTCACAATATATATATATTTGAATGTATACAGCAGGGATATGCAATTAGCGGACCTCCAGCTGTTGCAAAACTACAAGTCCCATCATGCCTCTGCCTCTGGGTGTCATGCTTGCTGCTGTCAGAGTCTCGCTATGCCTCATGGGACTTGTAGTTTGGCAACAGCTGGAGGTCCGCTAATTGCATATCCCTGGTATACAGCAAAAAATTAAGTATAAAAAAAACAAGCACAACAAGAAAAATAAAGAAGTCCCAGTGATGTGTTAATAAAGTGTTTCTCATCAACTTCTTGTGAAATAAACATACCTTGTGCTGCACACACCACCACAAATAGCAGCTAATCTCACTACTTGAACTATATCCCTTTTCGAGATATAAATCAGATTTAACAGCAGGATAGATGTCCCTCTTGATCCAAATATATTATATCCATGCTCCCATACATTCAGAAGAAAGGCTCCAGCGTTCTCTTCTGCCCAACTGTCAAGGAAGACATCTTACGTCACCGGCTCCTGGATCTTACATGTTACGCCACAGGGAGTGGCTTCATCAGAGGGAAGTTTTTTCTGCGCAGCCGCTGCATTCTAATAGGTTTTAATAAATCAATATCAGTGTTAAACCATGGTAACAGATGCATACTAGTAGTGACTGTAACCGTATGGGGTTGCTAGCCAACAATGATGCCTCTGCCAAATTCTTGATTTATCTTGCCACCATTGCATTTCTATATTTTGTGGTACCATTTAAAAAAAAAAAATTTTATGTGAAAAATTTCTTTATAAATGCATCTTTTTTTTTCATAGCATTGTGTTTTTTTTAGGCCGGATTATGTTACTTCAAAATCATTGGGGTGGGTATTTGGTTCTGTATGTCTACTCATGTATATATACACATTTCATTGCATTACAAGTTGTCATTGTGTTG
Source organism: Rana muscosa (assembly GCA_029206835.1). Taxonomy (NCBI): domain Eukaryota; kingdom Metazoa; phylum Chordata; class Amphibia; order Anura; family Ranidae; genus Rana; species Rana muscosa. The sequence goes on from CM055127.1 coordinate 331,226,447, forward strand.
CCTTGAGAAAGGGGCCCAGTGAGGCCCTGAAATGTTGGCTTATTTGACTGATGTGACATTGCACTAATAAACGAGTGTATAAGTTTGCAATGGAGTTCTGTGAAGTCTGATCGTTTTACTAATAGGCTTGAATGGGTTGCCTGCACACAGCATTCGGAGCTTAGGGACACAGGAAAAAATGTCCCTTTGATGGTATACTGTGTACAGTATATAGGCTTTAGCTCCTTTGTGAACAAGGCCTTATTTCCAGTGACAACATTCACTGGGACAGAAAGAAAGGATACATTTCCCAAATGGGGACCCAAGTAGCATTTAAAAAAATGACTAGAGTTTCCCCCCCCCCCCCCCAAAAAAAAAAAAAAATACTTTGGGCTTTAGCTATACTGTATTTTGGATACACCAATTTCATGTTTGACTGGCACGTGCCTTTAAATTTTGCTGCAGTGCAAAAAGAAATAAAGAGATTTAGGGATCTGATAATGTGACTTTTCTGGCAGTCATGAAATCTCGGTCTCTAAATGCATTCTCACACAATTAGATTATGGAGAAGTTTTGTGTGTGACGAGGGAGGTCGTTTCCATAGCTTCAAGTAAAGAACACGGGGTACAATAAAAACATACACATGCCTACAGGAGTTTTATCAAGTATTATAGGGAAGTTAATTCCAGTAAAAGAGAACATCTAGATTAAGAGGTCATTGACTGAAGCTGCAGGGTGGCTTTTATCTCTGAAGTTAGAATCCATCACTATGCATTCTATCTCCGCAGACCTTGCAACTTCCTACATACTTGTCAATCACAATCTAGATAAAATGGCCTAATGCATGTGCCAGAATTTACTTTATCACTTGCACCATCCATGTATATACAGTTCACTGTTACACTACAAAACATTATATATACAGTGCGGACAGAGGCGTTGCTAGGGGGGTGCGGGGGGTGCGGTCCGCACCCGGGTGACACCCTTCCGACGGTGAGAAAAAATTTTTTTTTACTTTTTTTTTTTTACTTTTTTTTTTTTTTACAGCTGACACTTTAATTCAGCAACTTCACCCCGCTGGGCTGGAACAACACTTCCAGCGCCACCGCGCCTGGTGTGTGTGTGTCCTCCGGTTCCTTATTCTTCTTCCTCCTCCCTCCCTACCCTACAGAGCGTCAGCCTGTCACATCATCACACTGCACTGTGATGATGTGACGTCACACACAACTTTCTCCGGCTGCACGCTGTGAGGGTCGCTGCCCAGCCCTCCTCCTCTCCAGTCAAGACTCCAGAACAGGTGGGGGGGGGGGTCTCCACCGCCGGCCCGACTCCCGAGCACAAGCACAAGATGAGGTAGGTGTGTGTGTGTGTGTGGGGAGCGGGGGGGCGGTTGCCATTGTAAGAGGCAGAGCTACTAGCTAGTGTGGGAGGAGGACTCAGTCTGTCTGGCGCCCTGACCTGTATTGTATGATAATGAAGGGGGGGGGTGCAAGGTGGCCTGCTGCGACACAGCTATAGATTATATATAGATATTATGTAATATAGCTGGTCCATCCGCCCCTCCCCCACCAGTCCAGCTAACTCAACTACTGTGCCTATTATATGTAATATAATATATCTATATCCAGCATCACCCCCCCCCCCCCGCCCATTATCAGACAGACAACACTGACTATATAATTTATATTAGCTGACTGAGACACCCCCACCCTGAGCTGGTCTGATGATGATAATGGGGGGGGGGGGGGTGATGCTGGACACAGATATATTATATTACATATAATAGGCACAGTAGTTGAGTTAGCTGGACTGGTGGGGGGGAGGGGCGGATGGACCAGCTATATTACATAATATCTATATATAATCTATAGCTTTGTCTAGCAGCAGCAGACCACCTTGCACCCCATGATGAAGTCCTAACCTGGCACCATACCACCCCAGCCTGCCTTATGCCACCGCAACCTGCCTTATGACACCGAAACCTGCCCTATGCCACCCCAGCCTACCCTATACCACCCCAGCCTGCCCTATGCCACCCCAGCCTGCCCTATACCACCGCACCCTGCCCTATGCCACCCCAACCTTCCCTATACCACCCCAACCTGCCCTATGTCACCCCAGCCTGCCCTATGCCACTGCAACCTGCTGTATGCCACGCAAACTGCTCTATACCACCCCACCCTGCCCTATGCCACCGCACCCTGCCCTATGCCACCCCAGCCTTCTCTATACCACCGCACCCTGCCCTATGCCACCCCAGCTTTCCCTATACCACCCCAACCTGCCCTATGCCACCACAACCTGCCCTATGCCATCACACCCTGCCCTATATAACCCCAACCTGCCCAATGCCACCCAGCCTGCCATATACCACCCCAACCTGCTCTATACCACCCCAACCTGCCCTATGCCACTGCAACCTGCTCTATGCCATCACACCCTGCCCTATATAACCCCAACCTGCCCAATGCCACCCAGCCTGCCATATACCACCCCAACCTGCTCTATACCACCCCAGCCTTCCCTATACAACCCCAACCTGCCCTATGCCACCCCAGACTGCACTATACCACTGCAACCTGCCCTATATTACCCCAACCTGCCCTATATCGCTCCAGCCAGCCCAATACCACCCTATACTTTAATTTACAGGGGTCATTTGGGGGTGCGCCTCGTGACTGTGCGCTGCCTGGAGGGCGCTGGGCAGGATAGACAGGAGGGGGGTGACACCATGTTTTGCCGCACCAGGTGACACCAACCCTAGTGACGCCACTGAGTGCGGATCGAAAGTTTGGGCACCCCAGGTAAAATGTGTATTAATGTGCATAACAAAGCCAAGGAAAGATGGAAAAATCTCCAAATGGCACCAAATTACAGATTAGACATTCTTATAATATGTCAAAAAGTTAGATTTTATTTCCATCATTTACACTTTCAAAATTACAGAAAACAAAAAAATGGCGTCTGCAAAAGTTTGGGCACCCTGCAGAGTTAATATCTTGTACTGCCCCCTTTGGCAAGTATCACAGCTTGTAAACGCTTATTGTAGCCAGCCAAGAGTCTTTCAATTCTTGTTTGAGGTATCTTTGCCCATTCTTCCTTACAAAAGTCTTCCAGTTCTTTGAGATTTCTGGGCTGTCTGTCACGCACTGCTCTTTTAAGGTCTATCCATAGGTTTTCAATAATGTTGAGGTCAGGAGATTGTGAAGGCCATGGCAAAACCTTCAGTTTACGCCTCTTGATGTAATCCCCCGTGGATTTTGAGGTGTGTTTAGGATCATTATCCATTTGTAGAAGCCATCCTCTCTTTAACTTCAGCTCTTTCACAGATGGCATCAAGTTACCATCCAAAATTTGCTGAAATTTTATTGAATCCATTTTTCCTTCTACTTGTGAAATGTTCCCTGTGCCACTGGCTGCAATACAACCCCAAAGCATGATTGATCCACCCCCATGCTTAACAGTTGGACAGAGGTTCTTTTCATTAAATTCTGTGCCCTTTCTTCTCCAAACGTACCTTTGCTCATTCCGGCCAAAAAGTTCTATTTTAACCTCATCGGTCCACAAAACTTGTTTCGAAAATGCCTCAGGCTTGTCTATATGTTCATTTGCAAAGTTCAAACGCTGATTTTTGTGGTGAGAACGTAGAAGAGGTTTTCTTCTGATGACTCTTCCATGAAGACCATATTTGTACAAGTATCTCTTTATAGTGGAATAGTGTACCACAACTCCAGTGTCTGCCAGATCTTTCTGGAGGGATCGTCTAGTCAAACGTGGGTTTTGAATTGCTTTTCTCACAATCCTGCGAGCTGTTCTGTCTGATATTTTTTTTGGTCTTCCAGATCTTGCTTTAACTTCCACTGTTCCTGATGACTGCCATTTCTTAATTACATTCCCAACAGAGGATATTACCATCTGAAAACGCTTTGCTATCTTCTTATAGCCTTCTTCAGCTTTGTGAGCGTCAACTATTTTCAGTTTCAGTTTTCTAGACAACTGCTTAGAAGAACCCATGGTGCTGATTGTTGGGGCAAGGTCAGATGAGTCTGGCCATTTAAAACCTCTGAGATTGACATCACCTGGTCTTCCCAGATGATGATTGAGAACAATCCATGACACTGGCAGGTCTCAGCTTTGCAAAGGGGCCAGTGCATGCTATAAATTCTGCAGGGTGCACAAACTTTTGCAGACGCCATTTTTTTGTTTTCTTTAGTTTTGAAAGTGTAAATGATGGAAATAAAATCTAACTTTTTTTGACATATTATAAGAATGTCTAATCTGTAATTTGATGCCATTTGGAGATTTTTCCATCTTTCCTTGGCTTCGTTATGCACATTAATACACATTTTTACCTGGGGTGCCCAAACTTTCGATCCCCACTGTACAGTGGAACCTCGGATTACGAGCATAATCCGTTCTAGGAGAATGCTCGTAATCCAAAGTACTCGCATATCAGAGCGAGTTTCCCCATTGAAGTCAATGGACACGAAAATAATTTGTTCCGCATTGACTTCAATGGCATGCAATACCGCATGCAGCCAGAGGCGGGGGGTGCCGGAGAGCTTTGGAAATGGCCAAAAAGGCCCGAGGACACCTCGGCTGACCTTGGCAAACCTCGGAAAGACTTTGTTCCCTAGATTTGCCGAGGTCAGCCGTGCTGTCCTCGGGCCTTTCCGTGCATTTCCAAACGGTGCCGATCGGCTACCATCGGCGACGTTCGGCTCTGCTCGGCTCCGGCGCCCCCCCACCTCAGGCCAAATGCGGTACTGCACACCGCTTTGGCCTGAATTGTGCTCGTTTTGCAAAACACTTGCAAACCGAGTTACCATTTTTCAAGATACAGTGCTCGTATTGCGAACTGCTCGTTAACTGCGTTACTCGCAATCCGAGGTTCCACTGTGTATATTATATATGTAGCGCCCATCCCAAAAGGTTGGGACGCTATTTAAATTTAGAGGGATGCCTGAGCCAGTAGTTGGGCTCAGACGGTTGAATTGCATTTAATTTTACTTCTGCTTCAGCTGTGGTTTGCCTGATAGTATTTTCCCTTATTGCCTGTAGGTGGCGTTACCACCTCAGGCACCTGTTGGAACACGGGCAAGCCATGGTGCATTGAGTGGCCCTCCTCGGCAGCGGAACAGTGGGAGTGGTCCACCCGCTGTGCTTGCTGGGAGGGGGTACTTAAGGGCAGACGCCATTGATTGGGGTTCGTTCTCACCCCGCAGCTCTCTGGGCGAGAGGCATGAGTGTGTGGTTCTGGTCTCGGGGCCACGTTGGCCCGAGGCTGCAGCACTGCTTAGTAGGCCCGGCTAGTCTGGCTGGGGCCTACATCCGGAGAAGGGATCCCAAGCTGTCTGTCTAAATGGGGAGGAAGCTATCTTGGTGAAGGAGGCAAGGGGAGGACCTGCCCTGGAGGAGACCAGCAAAGTGCTGCTGTCTCGGGTGAGTCCTGGTGACTTTATCAAGGAGGGATCCACTATATTACAAGCCCTGCAGTTAGCCGGATTGGCTTAAAGGCCCTTTAACTGTACGGCTGGAAGTTTGGGACTTTGAAATCCTGTGGCAGAGGATTCCTGGACTATCCATTTGCTCAACTTCAAAAGGTCTGTGGCAGAGTCTTTGTACACTTCAAAAGGTCTGTGGCAGAGACCTACTTCATCTTGGGCAGTCTGTGGCAGAGATTGCCCTATTGTTGGTTTGTGTGTCATTCCGGCTGCTAGGCCATGTGAGAGGGGACTATCCGGGTGACCAATACAGACTCTAACATTGAGAGTAGTAAGTGATTTTGAACTTATACCTTTGTCAAATTTTGTGGCGAGTGCCTGAACCTTCCCCTATTCTTCTATGCCTTCTACTTCTCAAAGTTTACTGCATAAGAAAAATAAAGCCCAACTGTTTGAGGTTTTACATTTGTGTGGACATTGCATTATTACAGACTTTCCTACCCGGACAACGCAGCTGAAGAGGTAACGTGCAAAACCCAAAACTAATCAGCGGCCCTCTAGGGGGTATTGTTACACACATATATAAATATATACCGTATTTTTCGCTCCATAAGACGCACCTGACCATAAGACGCACCCAGGTTTTAGAGGAGAAAAACAAGAAAAAAAAATATTCTGAACCAAATGATGTACTAAAATATTTAATATTATATTACTACTATAGGTGGGTGGTGGACACACAGCAATACCAGCCCCCTATCAAATCAGCTCAGCTACACTATACCTGGGTGGTGGTGGACACACAGCAACCTCCCCCCCTTCCCAGATCAGCTCAGGGTGGCAGGGCAGACACAAACACCCCTTCAGCCTCTCATATAACAACAGCTCAGGTGATGAACAGTGGATACCATCCCACACCTCCCACCCACTTATCACTCACCTCAGGCAGTGGAGGACACTGCCATTACAATCCACAACCCCCTCTGGCTGGCTCTCAGCGTCAGATACACCCGGGCAGCAGCTAGGAAGGAGGACCGAGGACATAGTTTGCAGCAGCAGCAGCAAGTGGAGAGAGGCAGGAAGTGAGACTGGACCAGACCACGGCGCTGGGGGTGTTCCAGCTGAAAAAAAAGCCATCCAGGGCTCTTGTCGCTTGCAGGATGGGGTCACATCTGGCGGATGTCAACTTACCTGGGTGCGGAGTGCACCATTATAGCAACACCACTGACAACCCCCATGTTTTGGCACCTGGGGCAGACTGTCTCCCCCCGCTCCCCCTTGGTATGCCCCAGCAAGGATCTGCCTCACATCCTGTCATCTCTCCTCCACAGAGAAGCTGAGTGTCTGTATTCTGACTAGGCGGCGATGGGGGGGGCGGAGCCTGCTCAGTATTCGCTCCATAAGACGCAGGGACACTTTTCCCTATTTTTTTGGGGGGTAAAAGTGCGTCTTATGGTGCGAAAAATACGGTATATATATATATATATATATATGTAGCAACACCACCCTCTCTTTACCTGCCTTGTACGGCTCCTCGCAGGAAGAGAGGGAACACCACGCCACAAGCCCGTACCCTCCTATGTGAAGAGGTTGAGCGGTGTTGTTGGTGGGTCTCCACAGCCAGAAAGTCAGAATCCTCCAGAGAAGGGCTCTCACCTCTATAGTTAATAAAGATAAGTCTCTATTTCCCCAATGACTTCAATGTCCACACCAGCCGTACTCCAACGTAGAGTTTATTTCTCTTAGATAACAGTCTCTGATAGAAAAGGTTGGAGAAAGAACAGGACAGCATAAAGTGTGGGAGAGGTCCAGGCACAAACGTAAATACACTTCACTGCTTGGCTCCTCAAGCAGACTTAGCCCATTTGGATAGTCTCCCTAGATAGGGACTAGCAGCCAGAATGGTGCTCTGACTTAACCGCAGTCTCTGCCACAGACTTGGTGAACTCGGTGTCTGCCACAGACCTGGTGAACTCGGTCTCTGCCACAGACCTGGTGAACTCGGTCTCTGCCACAGACCTGGTGAACTCGGTCTCTGCCACAGACCTGGTGAACTTGGTCTCTGCCACAGACCTGGTGAACTTGGTCTCTGCCACACACCTGGTGAATTTGGTCTCTGCCACACACCTGGTGAATTTGGTCTCTGCCACAGACCTGGTGAACTTGGTCTCTGCCACAGACCTGGTGAACTTGGTCTCTGCCACAGACCTGGTGAACTTGGTCTCTGCCACAGACCTGGTGAACTTGGCCTCTGTTAAGGAGAAGACATCCCTCCTGAGAGTTACGGGGCCCCTTCCTTCACTGTGACTTCTCACTAGTCCCTCGGAACGGTTCCTCCCCCGGCCTCCTCGTCTAAGATGCGGGTCCCCTCGCAAGGCGGCACCCTGGGATTCCTCGATCCTTGACGGGGCCCCAGCCAAAGGTGCTGGGCCCAAGGCCTTTGGTTGCAGCCCCAGGGCTAAAGGTGCCTGGGACTGATTCACCGACCTCCGCCCCTGGGCCAAAGGTGCCCAGGGCGGACAGGAACACAAACTCCTGGGAGTAGGACTCCCGACGACCGAAGAACCCCGAACAGGCAGCATCTGCCCCTTTTATATCTTCTCCCAGCATGCACAGCAGGCCTACCACACCCACTGTATGGCTGCTGAGGGGACACACAAGGCACAGCACTGTATCAGCGGTTCAACCCTGGCCCACCATGGCAGCGCCACCTGCAGGCCACAGGGAACTGTACACTGATACTCTCCCTGCGGACAAAAATGGTTGATAAAATCCTGACAATTGGGGTGTTTGAGCATAACTACCACTCAAACATTTCCCCTAAATTTAGGACCCCGCTACACACATATATATATATATATATATATATATATATATATATATATATATATATAGCACTACCCCCGTAGGAGCTGCTGGTTTGTTTTTGGGTTTGCATGTTACCACTTTAGCTTCGTTGTCGGGGTAGGAAAGTCCATATTAAATGCAATGTCTACACAAAAGTAAAACCTTCAACAGTTAGGCTTTATTCTTTTCTTCTGCAGTAAGCTTGAGGGAAAGTAGAAGGTAGGAGAAGAGTAGGGGAAGGTTCAGGCACGTGGTACAGAATACACAAATCAGTTCAAAGTTCTTATCAATCCTTCACCACTCTCTCAGTAGAGTGGGTATTGCTCACCCTGATAGTCCCCTCTCACATGGCCTAGCAGCCGGGATGATGCACGACCCAGTAACAAGACGGCCTCTGACACAGACTGCTCAAGATGGAGTCGGTCTCTGCCACAGACCTTCTTTAGAGATAGTTAAATTGATAGTCCAGGAATCCTCTGCCACAGGATTTAAAGTCCCAAACTTCCAGCCGTGCAGTAAGAGAGCCTTTAAGCCGATCCGGCGAACTGCAGGGCCTTTAGTAGATTGGATCCCTCCTCAACAAGGTCACCAGGCCTCAACCGAGACATCACCGCTTTGCCAGTCTCCTCCAGGGCAGGTCCTCCCCCGGTTTCCCTCATCAAGGCAGCCTCCTCCTTTTTTGGATGGACAACTTGGGATCCCCTCTTGGGATGTAGGCCCCAGCCAGAACAGCTGGGCCTACTCGATAGCGATGCAGCCTCGGGCCAACGTGGCCCCGAGACCAAAATCACACACACATACCTAGCGCCAGGAGGGCCACGAGGCGAAAGACCCCAAACAATGGCGTCTGCCCCTTAAGTATGCCCTCCCAGCAGGCACAGCGGGTCGACCACTCCCACTGCCCCGCTGCCAAGAAGGATCACTCAATGCCCCATGGTTTGCCTGTGTTCCAACAGGTGCCTGAGGTGGTAACGCCACCTACAGGCAATAAGGGAAACTGCTATCAGGCAAACCACAACCAGAACAGAGGCAAATTTGTACAAATCGACAGTCTGAGCCCAACTATTGGCTCAGACACCCTTAAATTTAGAATAGCGTCCCCGCCATCGGGGTAGGACGCTACATACACCCCCCTCCACAAAAAGACACTGTCCTGTCCTCAGTAGCTGAGGGAAAAAAAATGAAACCCTCAAGCCTGAGGGTTTGGTACCTGAACCAAAAAAAACTGGGAAGGGGAGAGAAAGGAGGAAAATAAACATAGTACAATAAAAGGAATGACATAAATCTCCAGATATGACATTTGTATGTTACATAATATATATGTACACTACCACACATCACTACCTGTCTAATCCCACCCCATTCTCCGATGGTCTTGACAGCAGATCTGGTACCTAAGAGAAAGCACAAAACAATATGCATAGCAACAATATAATCTTAAGGTATACAGTCTATATACACAGAAGCAAAGCTGCATCTCCGAGAAGAGGAAGCTTTCCTTTTTTTTTTTTTTTGATTTAAAGCAGTTTTAAACATTGCGTTATCATGAAAGTCCCTTTTTTATTATTTTTATTTGGCAAAATACTGCCACCTAGTGTCAGAAGCAACACAATGTCCTTTAAGCAAGGGCTGGAACACAACACACAAAAGAACCAGTGTTGAACACGGCGTTCTCAGCAACCCTATTCTGTCTGGCTAACTCCCCAGAGTTCAATAGCACAGCAAAGAAAAACGTTCTCTGTCCCTTTTTTTTTTTAGACAACAAATCTTCTACGGTGGAGAACAAAGTCACATTGATCCAAACACTCTCCACTTATAGAAAAATTGGAAGGCAAAAAACAACAAAGTTAGTCTGCTGGTTCAAAGTGTCACAAAAAGAACCCAGGATCCGGCAGGGTCACGGGTCTTCCACGCTCATCCCGGGTATTAACAGAGTGCACAACGTCATCTCCCCATTCATTGCAGATGACCACCTGATCAGTGTAGATGTGCCTTCCGTAGCTCCAAATCCGCCGGCATGCATTAAATTGTTCCGTCACAAGAAAAGAGTCCCGTACTCTGAGGGGTTTTGGCATTGCCAAATAATCCCAAACGGCTTCATCATACCACTGCTCCCGAATGTCCTCAATTTCCTGCATAACATTGCGTGGTACATATGGGAACTCGAGACCATATTCTTTAGTCTCCCTGTTTATTAACATTCTCTGTAGACGAGTAATTTTGGGCAATGACTGACGCTGACAGGACCTTCATTCTGGGTGTTGTCTCCATGGATTTTACGACTGTCCACTCCGCATAACTGCAGGTGGGAGTAACAGCCACACTTTGGCTCTGCAACAACTCCTGAGCCATGGTCTTTGTCATGTCCCCGGGAACACAGGGTATGAACTTCTTCCCCTGGCCCGGTAAATAAACAAGAACAGTTCCAGTCACTCCTTCACTCCCATCTCCTTACCGGTTCCTATCGTGGACTTCCAGGAGACATCACCGCTCCCGAGGTCCAGTTCCAGCAGGTGCTGAGGTAGGACTTGTCCGCGGCCACGGGAGGCCTTAACGTAGCCCTCCTTCCGTTTCATAGGCGGGATGGAAGCTCAAGTGGTGGCGATGGCAGCGTCCGCTGTGATGTCCATCGGTGGCTCCCGTAGTGGTAGCGACGTCCACTCCAGACTCACTTGCTGCAGCAGATGCAATTTGCTCGGGCTGTACCGCGGGGGCGAAGGCGACCTCCTCCGGAGTAACGGTGCCTGTTATCCAGTTTACCCGATAAGCGCAGGGTGGCACCATGGGCTGGTCCACCTCAAACAGGTACTCCCCGCAGGATGCACAGCGGCCGAACGGGAGCAATTATATAGCCAGTCCATCACATCCAGGGCAAAGCATGCCCAAGGCCTCCATATCTTGACTAGTTTAGAGAGTGAAGCGTCCCCGGGGCTTCAGTCAGATCCCCGTATCTGTAAGCGGGGCTCCGGGTTGCGTGGCACCCACGGCAATTGGCATGGAGGACATCCTGGGTCCCAATATGACTGGTGCCCAGGGGAAAGAGGACATGTTACTCGCTGAACTCTCCACTCGGTCAGGCAACCTCTGGTCCTTGCGCCAAACACACTCACGTGGTCCACACAGGTGGCCGGAACTCCTCCCAGTTTAGTTCTTTTTGCACGTAGTTCGCAGGCTTTCTTCTTTCTGGCTCCGCCCATGAACTACACAGCTAGCAAAGTGATCTGTACCGCTTGGTCCCTCTTCTCTCGTTCAAAGCGCAGTCCAACACTTTCTCAATGGCAGACTTTCCAAAAAAACATAAAACAGTAATCTAGTTGTCAGAGGCAACGGCTAATATCGAGGATCTCTGGCTCCACCCGACGCAGCGTTTCTCTGTATGAGGCATCTTCTGGGAAAGGAGGCTCCTTTCCCAGTAGACGCCTCATACTGAGAAACCCAGCGTCAGGTGGAGCCGGAGATTCTGACGTCACCACGCCCCCAGCTGGCTGGCTTGAGCCGCAGCTGTGTGAATGTCAGTTTTTACAAACTTTTGCTGTTTAAAACCACTTTTTTGATGTCAGTTACCCAGCGATTCGATTAAAGGGTACTTTAAAGGGTACTTTTTTACCAAAGTTACTGCACCAAGAAGTGTTGTTTTTTTTCTCCTCTTCCCAATATGGTCCCCTACATCGCTGTGTGAATAAACCTACCTGTACTGAGACTGTAAAGGAGATCTATTATCACATACCCAGCTGACCAGTGGAGTTTGCGATGAAGGGATAATCTGATTGCCGCTGTTACTAGGAGGATTTTGTTTGGTATTGAGCCCATTTGATCTCCGTTATAGAGATCCAACCTATCTGGTAAGCGGCCACTTTGCACTTTATTATCCTGTGCCTGCAGCATGGAAACAAAGGAGGAAGATTTGTATCTTCACTTCCTGGATCACCACCAAGCCCTAGGGGCTGTTTAAATTTGGACTCCTTTGCCTTTCCAATTGGACTTTGTTGTTTTCCATGGATTTGTCTTTATATCTATTTATATTTTTATTTTAGTATATACTGGAATTTTTTTATTTATTTTTTATTTACATTTCTTTATAGTTTTGCACTGTGTTTGCAATAGAATTGGGCGTGCATCTATTTTTACCTTTTACAATAAGCAAAGGAATGCAAGGAAATTGTGCACAGCAGAGAAGAAATGATCAGTGTTCCTTCAGTTCCAGTTATCTTCAGCTAGCCTGTTGATTATACTGCAGTAAATTTGTAATCCAAGGTGGAAGATGAGAACAAAGATGAACTAAATTGCATCCTCCTTTAACTGTGTTATAGAAATGTTCCCAATACGGACTTTAAGGCACAATGGTGGAATATGGGCCCCAAGCACCTGCTGTATAAGGTCTGGGAGGAAGTAGATTCATATCCGTGGAACTACAAGTATCACCAGCCAGTCTGTATAACAATCACTCAGCAGTACTGTTATCAACTATCACAAGGGCTATGCCCACTCACCACTATGAACATCAGATGAATAGAGGGTTCCAGCTGGAATTCTCTGTGTCTTTGTTCTGTGGTAATGGCGGGGCTGCGCCACGCTGCAGCACCCACTGGACTGGATTGCAGGTGCCTCCATGTGGTCTGGAACACAAGCTGGTTTGCTGTACTGGAATAGCGATGCTGTCCTCTGAGATCCCTCTGAGGCTGGCGATGTGTAGGCCGCAGATTCTCAGCACTCCCTGTCACACAGACCTCCTGCTGGCAGGGTCAGAATGGTGTCCGGAGAGAGCGAAAACAGGCCGCACCCGCCCTTTTATTTCCTCTTCCAGCAGGCTGCTCTGTGCGCACAGAATTCTGTTACATGTGGTCCAGATTGGTGCGGCTAACAGTGTCACTTCCTCATTCCGGACTATATGTTCCATGATGCATTGCTCTGGGTATTCTCACAGGAGGAAAAACACACATAGTGTCCAGCATGCACTAGAGGGAGCCAAACCCATATAAAAAAACACAACAAACTGTCCCTTCATTTTAAGCACAGTAGCAAACCCTGGCTACATATATGTAAAGCGCTGCGTAAATTGACGGCACTATATAAGCATCCTAAATAAAATAAAAATAAATGGAATGCTTTCATTGCTGTCTGTGTCCTCTTTACCAAGACAGAAAAGAAGGAAAATCTCCCCAACATAGGGCAAAAAAAAACCTCAAAGTTCTCTTTTTTTATGTATAGATCTTTCTTTACTTTATTTTTTATTTTATTTTTAATATACAAAAGCATTAAATATAATTAGAAATTGTTTGTCTAGCATGTTAAAATTAGGTCTTTTATTATTCCTCCATAAAATATAAAAAGAATAGTCAGGAATATGTAGAAACTCCCTAATCACCTCTTCAGCTGCAAAGTGTGAATTAAAATGCTGTGACATTTTCATTTTGTCAGGTGCATTGAATTGAAAACTAAACATGATGCATAATAGTGAACAAATTATTTCTCACTGTAATTGTTAGCATGCGACAGCATCCTCAGTTAGAAAAAAAAATCCAATATGCAAATATATTCCACTTCGTAGAAGGAGGATCTTTTGCTTCTGTCAACATTACCCCATTCTATGCTTATGTAGCGCGGCCTCACCCCGTCCTCTTTAGCTAGGGGTATGTCACGCGACAGAGTGAGGTGCGCTACGGCCCATGTCCTCCCCATAACTGTGGGTGAGGTGAAGGCCAATATCTGATGTTTCCTCGGGCCGGTGTGTCTTGGGCATGTACCGAGTCTGTTGTGCAGAAACCACCAAACCGAACTTTGCTCCCATTAACAGAGTCCATACACCGATCACAGTCCAACTGTTGGTTTTATTTCGTATCTCCACATACAGGCAATGCGATGGCAGGATACGGTGGGATGAGCAGGTCGAGGCACTATACTGATCTGGGTCCCTACACCCCCTGTGCTATGACCAAGGGTTGCAGGAGTCTTAATTCGAATACCTCCGCTGCGTTGCAGCCCCTATCAGGGGAAGATGTCCTCCAAGAGAGTTACCGGAGGCCCATCCGTAACCGGGTTGACGCTACACCGGAATCTTCGGACGGGTGACCTCCCCAGCCTCCTCACCTCAGATGCGGGTCCCCTCGCAGGGGGCACCCTGGAATCACTTCACCCTTGCGGGACCCAGTCGGAGCCACTGGGTCCCAGGCCTCCTCAATAGTACCTCATCCCAGGCTGAAGGTGCCTGGGATGGAATCCCAGCTTCATTCCGGCCAGGCCTAGGGCGCCTAGGCCGGAACCTTGAACCGCCCGCACCCAAGCCGAAGGTGCCTGGGTGCGTGACGAGATGATCCCCGAAGACCTCGTGGCGAGGGCGTCTCCCCCTTTTATCTCCTCCCATCAACACCACAGCGGGTTCCCCGCCCCAGCCGTACCATCTCCAGGAAGGGACAAAAAGGGTAGCACTGTGGTGATGATTCTACCTGAAGCCTGTAGGTACTCCGCCACCCACAGGCAAAGGAGAATATTACATCCCCCAATCCTCCACGAATAACAAAAAGCGGTCTAAACCCTGACATAATTACACACCTGGGTCACACTACCCCCAGGTGTATCCCACTAAATCTGAAGACCCCGCTACACTTATATAATGTCAACGGGAAGGAAAGCCATGAACAGAAAACAAAGATATAGGGAATTCCTTCTATATTATGTAACATAAACCACAATCAAGTGAAAAAGAACATTATCATTAGGGAACATTTTTATATCCCTTATTTTATAGGACACAGTCATAAAATAGAGCTTTTTGCCAGGTGAGAGGTTTCAGGACAGTCAAGCAATAAACAGAGGACTGACTTGCAGTTCTCTCTGCATTAATAATTGCCTAATTGGGAGACAGAATTTTGGAGGTTTAAAGTGATATTTGGGTGGTAAAGAATATGCAAATATTCTTTCCCCTGATGACGGGTACTCTGGTCCTGAGAAGGTTAAGCAGCCTCCAGGAAGCAGTACTTAAGATAAGAAAACTCCAAGTGCTGGGTGTGGAGTAGTAGGAGTTTGGGAGAGGAGACCTGTCTGAGTGCTGCATGCGTGCTGTAAGCTGCCAAACAACTGAAGCTGGACTTTGCTAACTTTTTTTTGTAGTAATACTTACCTAGGTGGAAGCTGCATCTGTCCCCCGCCGGCTCTAACACTGAGAGCCAAGTGACCAAACGCCGCCGATCGCTCAGTTCTCATATATATATATATATGTAGTGGCGTCCTCAATTTAGGGGTAGTGTTTGAGTGGTAGTTATGCTCAAACACCTAAATTGTTAGGACATTATCAACCATTTTGTCTGCAGGAAGAGTATCAGTGTATCGCTCCCTGTGGCCTGCAGGTGGAGCTGCCATAGTGGGCCAGGGTTGAGCTGCTGATACGGTGCTGTGCCTTGTGTATCCCCTCTCGGCAACCATACAGTGGGAGTGGTTGGCCTGCTGTGTATGCTGGGAGAGGATATAAAAGGGGCAGACGCTGCCTGTTCAGTGTTGATCATTGTCGGGAGTCCTACTCCCAGGGAGTGTGTGTTCCTGTCCGCCCTGGGCACCTTTGGCCCAGGGACGGAGGTCGGTGAATCAGTCCCAGGCACCTATAGCCCTGGGGCTGCAACTAAAGGCCTTGGGCCCAGCATCAAGGATCGAGGAATCTCAGGGTGCCGCCTTGCGAGGGGACCCGTATCTTAGACGAGGAGGCCGTGGGAGGACCGTTCCGAGGGACTGGTGAGAAGTCACAGTGAAGGAAGGGGCCCGGTAACTCTCTGGAGGGATGTCTTCTCCTTACAAAGAGGCCAAGCTTTGAAAACCTAGTTCACTGGGTCTGTGGCAGAGACCAAGTTCACCAGGTCTGTGGCAGAGACCAAGTTCACCAGGTCTGTGGCAGAGACCAAGTTCACCAGATCTGTGGCAGAGACCAAGTTCACCAGGTCTGTGGCAGAGACCGTGCGAGTTAGTTCGGGTACCATTTTGGCTGCTAGTCCCTATCTAGGGAGACTATCCAAATGGGCTAAGTCTGCTTGAGAAGCCAAGTAGTGAAGTGGATTACTTTTGTGCCTGGACCTCTCCCACACCTTATGCTGTCCTGTTCTCTCTCCAACCTTTTTCTATCAGAGACTGTCGTATAAGAGAAATAAACTCTATGTTGGAGTTGCAGCTGGTGTGGACATTGAAGTCATTGGGGGTAATAGAGATAAGAGACATAAGATAAGCCATTCTGAGGTTCTGAGGGAGTATCTGGCTGCGGAGACCCATCACAACCCTGCTCAACCTCCTCCCACAGGAGGGTACGGGCATATAGAGCTGGGTATGCCCTTTCCTCCTGCGAGGAGCAGAAATACAAGGAGGAGAGGGTGGTAAGCGCTATATATATATATATATATATATATATATATATATATATATATATGTATGTATATACACACACATATACACTGTGTGCATATGTATGTATACAGTATCTATCTATATATATATATATATATATATATATATATATATATATATATATACTGTATATATATATATATATATGATAGATACTGTATAAAGATATATACACACCTAGTACTGTGCAAAAGTCTTCGGCAGGCATGAAAAAATGCTGTAAATTTAGAATGCTTTCAGAAATAGAAATGTTATTTGTTTATTTTTTATTAATTAACAAAATGGAAAGTGAATGAACAGAAGAGAAATCCAAATGAAATCAGAATTTTTTGCCATCAAAATCATCAGTTCTCAGTACACTTGCACACAGTTTTTTAAGAAGCTCAGCAGGTAGGTTGTTCCAACAATAAAATGTTTCCGTGCTAAACATAGGTAATGAATAAACAAGTGTCCGCGAAGGGTGAACAACTGGTGCTGTTCTGAACAATGCAGGTGAAGCCCTTGATGAACATCCAGTTACAGTGAGTATAATTGATGTGCATTTCGATCACCCAAGTGCACCTCCACTGGTTTTGATATAAAATGCCTCCATACCAGAGGTCTAGACTCCAAATTATAAGAGTCTAGACAGGCATGATATAGAAGTATAGAAGATCCAATCTGCTTCCTCTATTATATTGCAGGTGGTGGTACTGTCATAGCTAATGGTAAAGTTTACTTAATAGTAGGGAAGAAATATGGTATAAAATTAGCATTAATAGATCTAAGACATCCTAGAAGTCGATCGACCAGTATACAGGGTTGGCGGGCGTGGTACCTCACGGACATGGACTGCATCCAAGGCGTTTCGTTAGAATTAACGTCATTAGGTGGAATGAGGCTGACAGGAGATAGGGTGTTAGCAAGGTGGCACTGGGGTACTAGGTGGGATGAGGATTGGGATGACAGGGGGTAGGGTGTTAACAAGGTGGCAGTGGTGTGCCAGGTGGAATGGACATCATAGCTGATTGCTGCATGTGTAATATAGAACAGTGCAGTAGTATGTACAGTAGTGTTATCTAATTTATGGGAATCACTGTATCTTGAAACCCACTAAAGCCAGTGTCCACATGCTTTAATGGGAGGTGGATCATCTATCAATCAAGATGTGACATCCCACCCACTGTGTTCTTTTTTCGTTAGGCCCCTTTCACACTGGGGCGGGCAGGTGCGCTGGCGGTATAGCGGCGCTATTTTTAGCGCCGCTATACCGTAGTTTTTACCGCGATATTTGACCGCTAGCAGTGCGGTTTGAACCCCCGCAAACGGGCGAAAAAGGGTTAATACCGCCCGCAAACCTAGCAGCAGTTTGTGGGCGGTAGAGCCGCGGTGTCCCATTGATTTCAATGGGAAGGAGCGGTAAAGGAGCGGTATACACACCGCTCCAAAGATGTGGCTTGCAGGAGATTTTTTTTCCTCCCCCAGCGCATCGCCTCAGTGTGAAAGCCCTCGGGCTGTCACATTGAGAATGCTGCGGCAGGATTATTTCAGGCGTTATTTATGCGCTATTTTTAGCGCTAAAACGCCTGAAATACGCCTCAGTGTGAAAGGGGCCTTACTGGGAATGGAGGAGGATGGAGGAGCTGAGCTGTGATTTAGCATCTGTATGCACGCCCAAATGTGTGATGTCATACCATGTGACCTGACTAGCTCCGATCAAACAGGAAAGGTTCCCTCCGCAACAGAGACCAAACTAAGCATGTGCAGCCTGAATCCACTCACTGTGTCTTATCCGGACTTGTCAAGGGGGACAGTGCAGAAAGGGGAGGATCTGTGCATACATCAAACAGCCTTTTTACCCAATGCAGAGGATTAACCCTTTAGTTTCCACAATGAGTATAACAAGCATGCTATTCTGCATATACAGAATGATTTTACTGTTGTGGGTTTAGTAACACTTTAACTCTAATGCCGCGTACACACGATCGTTTTTTCCAATGAAAAAAGACCGATGGACTTTTTTCATCGGAAAAAACAATCGTGTGTGGGTCCCATCGGTCTTTTTTCCATTGGTATAAAAAAATAGAACATGTTTTAAATTTTACAGATGGAAAAAAAAACGATAACAAATTCCGAACGTCTGTGGGGAACTCCATTGGAGAAAAATCCACGCATGCTCAGACTAAATTACAAGACGGGAGCGCTCGTTCTGGTAAAACTAGCGTTCGTAATGGAGATAGCACATTGGTCATGCTGTAACGGACTGAAAAGCACAGAGAGTGAAAAGCGCGAATCGGCTAACACCAAACTTTTACTAACACGCGGTAACACGAAATCAGCAAAAGCAGCCTAAAGGGTGGCGCCGTTGGATTTGAACTTCCCCTTTATAGTGCCGTCGTACGTGTTGTACGTCACGGCGTTTTGGACGATTGGAATTTTGTTTGATGGTGTGTAGGCAAGACTGATGAAAGTCAGCTTCATCGGAATTCCGATGGAAAAATCCATCGTATTTTATTCCATCGGAAATCCGATCGTGTGTACAGGGCATAAGGTTATAAAACTAGGTTTATTGCAGAGAATGAAAGGATTGTACAAACCCCAAATACGTTGTCAGGTAAAAATAGAAGGTCTGCTTACTTTAAAACAATTTACAGCTTGATGAACGCTTTACCAGGTGCAAAGTCTATATGTTTGGGATTCAGATTAAAGAATAACTCAATTGAAGAACTAAAATATAATATATTGCAGCTTATAGTCCTTTTCAACAAACACCTGTTGCCCTTCCCCCTATCTAATGAAGATTTATTACAGTTACTTATATAGCACCATGACTTTATGCAGCACTTTACATATACAGTATACATTCACATCAGTCCCTATCCTCAAGGAGCTTACTTACTCACATTCATACACATACTAGGGCCAATTAACCTGCCAGTGTGTCTTAGAGTGTGAGGAGGAAACCCACACAGGTACAGGGAGAACATGCAAACTTCGTGCAGCTAGTGTCGTGGTTCAAACTGATGACCGTAGTGTTTCCCAGTAAAAGTGCTAACCACTTAGCCATGGATATGCTTCTAGTTAATATTAGGAGAGCAGCCTGATGGAATCCACTATCATCTGTGCAGTCCTCTAACAATTCTTCTTAGAATCCTATATATGGAGTATTCCACCTTCAGTACTCAGAATAAACCACTGAAAACATGACCATTGTGAATTCATCCAAGTCCACCCCTACGTGTTTTGTCAGGATCCCCCGAGAAAGTCACTGCTATGTGACAAAACATGTAGGGGAGGGACTTGGATGACGTCACGAATGTGAGTGTGGTGTTGTTTTTTGGAAAGAAATAAAAGTTTTTCAAAAGGATAAACACTATATTTAGTTTTTTGCTTGCATGGTGCTGAGTGGAGTAAAGGAGGAGGTGTGTACCAGATTGTGAAAGAAAACAATGGGCAAACTAAGACATTATCCATGGTCCAGTAAAAGGGACAAAAAGCACAATCTGACCAAACATAGTATGTGAGGTCAAATAGTTGAGGTGAGAGCACACCTGGCAGTGGTCACGTTGCAGTGGTGTATTCTGAGCACTGAAGGTGGAATACTCCATATATAGGATTCTAAGAAGAATTGTTAAAAGGACTGTTTTTTAACCACTTCCCATCCCGCGTAAAGTCATATGACGGCCGCAAGGTGGCTCTGCCATTCCAGGCTGCCATCATATCACGTCCTCGGCTTCTCGATGCGGATGCCTGGTGGCCGCGATGTCCCCCAGGCACCTGCGATTGCCGGTCACAGA
This sequence comes from Rana muscosa, assembly GCA_029206835.1. NCBI lineage: Eukaryota > Metazoa > Chordata > Amphibia > Anura > Ranidae > Rana > Rana muscosa. The sequence continues at coordinate 331,246,875 of CM055127.1, forward strand.
GCAGGGATGTGGATCTGTGTGTGTTAACACACAGATCCACGTCCTGTCAGGGGAGAGGAGACCAATTGTGTGTTCCTTGTATATAGGAACACCAATCGGTCACCTCCCCCAGTCAGTCCCCTCCCCCCACATTTAGAATCACTCCCTAGGTAACACATTTATCCCCTTGATCGCCCCCTAGTGTTAACCCCTTCCCTGCCAGAGACAGTAATCAGTGCATTTTTATAGCACTAATCGCTGTATAATTGTCAATGGTCCCAAAAAGGTGTCAAAAGTGTCTGATCTGTCCGCCGCAATATCGCAGTCCCGATGAAAATCGCAGAGCGCCGCCATTACTAGTAAAAAAAATAATAATAATAAAAATGCCATAAATCTATCCTCTATTTTGTAGAAGCTATAACTTTTGTGCAAACCAACCAATATAAGCTTATTGCAATTTTTTTACCAAAAATATGTAGAATACATATCGGCCTAAACTAAGGAAGAAATAATTTTTTTGTTTTTTTAAATTGGTATATTTATTAGTAAAGTAAAAAATATTGTGTTTTTTTTTTTTAAATTGGCGCTCTTTTTTTGTTTATAGCGCAAAAAATTAAAACCGCAGAGGTGATCAAATACCACCAAAAGAAAGCTCTATTTGTGGGAAAAAAATATATAAAAAATTTCATATGCATACAGTGTTGCATGACCGCGCAATTGTCATTCAAAATGTGACAGCGATGAAAGTTGAAAATTGGCCTGGGCAGGAAGGGGGTGAAAATGCCCCATATTGAAGTGGTTAATCACTATGTTTGCGATATGTGTTTGATTCTACTTTAATATTTTATATGTAATTTATTTTACATACATGCTTTATTTTACATACCTGCTACACAGATGATTTTGGATTCATAGATGTGGTGGCTGGCATTAGAGTCAAATTGGGTGTATAGCAGCTATTTTTTGTTTTGTCTTGTTTTGATTGATTTAGTTGTAGATTTTGTTTATATACCGTATTATTTTGGGTTTCAGTTTTTACACTTATAAAAAAACACCACAGCAGCTTTCAAGATACATATAATTTTAATATTGGCAGCCTGATGGAATGATATAGCCACCTACAGATTGTAATGCCGCGTACACACAACCGTTTTTCCTGTCATGCAAAAAAACAAAGTTTTTCTCGACGCGATTCGTCGTGATTCCTCTCAAGCCTGCCTTGTATACACACGTTCAGGAAAAAAAACGCTCGAGCAAAGCACGGTGACGTACAACACGTATGACAACACGTACGACGGCACTATAAAGGGGAAGTTCCATTTGAATGGCGCCACCCTTTGGAGCGCTTTTGCTGATCTCGTGTTAGTAAAGTTTGGTGAGAGACGATTCGCTCTTTTCAGCCTCGTGCTTTTCAGTCCGTTACAGCGTGACGAATGTGCTATCTCCATTTCAAACGCTAGTTTTACCAGAACGAGAGCTCCCATCTCATTATTTATTCTGAGCATGCGCGTTTTTTTTTTCCTCGGAAAAGCATACACACGAGCGGTTTTCGGGACGAGAAAAAGATCGACGGGAAAAACGACGGGAAAAATAGAGCAGGTTCTAATTTTTTTGTGGGCAGTTTTCTTGTCGAGAAAACTGCTATGGAGCATACACACGACCATTTTTCACGACTAATCTAAAAAATGGTAGTTTTCTCGTCATGAAAAACGGTCGTGTGTACGCAGCTCAAGGGTGTTATTTGCGGGATTACCAGGTGAAAATAAGGCAAAAAAAAGCTTAAAAAACAAATAAAAATGAAGCCACACCACCAAGAACTAGTAAGGCCCCTTTCACACTGGGGCGGTTTGCAGGCGCTATTGTGCTAAAAATAGCGCCTGCAAACCGAGCCTAAACAGTGGCTGCTGTCTCTCCAATGTGAAAGCCCCGAGGACGTGAAAAAAAGTCCGGCTAGCCGCATCTTTGGAGCGGTGAGAGGAGCAGTGTGTTTACCTCTCCTTCATCGCTCCTTCCCATTGAACTGAATGGGACACTGCGGTAATACCGCCCGCAAACCGCGGCTGTAGCCGCGGTTTTCGGGTGGTATTAACCCTTTTTCGGCCGCTAGCGTGGGTTAAAACCGCACCGCTAGCAGCCGAATACCTCAGCAATCCCGACGGTATAGCACCGCTAAAAATAGCGGTGCTATACCGCCACCGCCCCCACCGCCCCAGTGTGAAACCGCTCTAAGCTGCAGTAAATAACATTTTTGGTTTTGAGTTTAGATATACTTTAAAGATAAAGCCTTCAAAAATAAAAAGAGGAAACTGAAGCACTATATGGCTTTACATTTCTGTATGTAAAGAAAACTATTTGGAAACACATTTAAGACATTTTGGGTCCCCAAGAGAGAATATTTAAAGCACGATATTCTAATTATTACAACAATCTTCACAGTAGTTGTAGTTTCTCTGGCAAAACCAGTTATACAAAGTGGTAACATCCATACTTGAAATACTTCCAACATTCATGTTATTATTTACCAGTCTTTTAGAGTAGCAGTAAGGGCTAATTTACAACTCAAATTCTACGCTCAGTGTGCAGTTCCACGTGCGCAATTTGACATTATTTATGTTTTTTTTTCTACTAAGTTGCATTTACAGTACATGCATTTGTGGCGCGTTCACATCATAGGTGTGCACAACCTATTGCATTAGGGTGTGCACCCCAAAGCTCAAACACACATGGCTTTCTCTGCAGCCTCAGCTACATGGGACAGTGAATGAATGGGAAGTGCTCTGTGCTGAGCGGCTTTCTGTTCATTCACAAACTGAAGCATAGTAAACACAGTTTACTATGCTTCAATTATGAATGAACACATGGAGTGTGACATATTTACTAGCCCTTCCCCTGCTCTCCAAATTGAAACATCCCCCACAGCAACCGGGAGGAGAGGAGGGAAGCCAGCAGCACTGCAGGGCCAACACGGGGGAAGGAAGCCCCGGCACTAGTGGAAATCTGCACCACACATAGTGATTAGGGTGTGCCCAGGCACACCTGGCACACCCCTGCACATGCCTATGGTTCACATGCATTATCATATGTTTACATGTGAAAAATTGCAGCATGCTATATGCTTTTTTTTAAATGCACATGAAAACACCCTAGTGGTTTCAACTAAGCTCATTGAAATACATTTATTTTTCTTGCATTTGCATACGCACTGTATTTTAATGTATTTAACATCTGTTGTATACGAGCCCTAAGGGCTCATTCAGGTGGGCACGTTGACATCCACCACTATCTGATCCGATCCTGCTCACAAAATCCACACGGATGGTGGCCCTATTTTCCATCCGTCTGGCGGATCAGATAGGATCAGATGAAAAATGACTGGCGGTTCGTTTTCACTTGATTTCCCCATAGAGGAGAGCGGGACTGTGTCCGTCTCTGCTCTGCCCAGTGAGCAGAGATAGACCTGTCATCTGCTTGTTCAGCGGGGATCAGTGCAACGATCCTCTGCTGAGCAAGCGGATTCGGCAAAACTGAGGCGCCCGTGTGAAAAGGGCCTTAATGTTACAAAACGTATGTTGCTAATAAAGTTATGCCGCGTACACACGACCGTTTTTAATGTCATTGAAAAAAACAACGTTTTTCTCGACGTGATTCTTCTCAAGCCTGCCTTGCCCAAACACGATTGTGAAAAAAAATGCTAGAGCAAAGCGCGGTGACGTACGAAATGTACGACGGCACTATAAAGGGGAAGTTCCATTCGGATGGCGCCACCCTTTGGACTGCTTTTGTTGATCCTTGTGTTAGTAAAGTTTGGTGAGAGACGATTCGCGCTTTTCAGCTTCGTGCTCTTCAGTCCGTTACAGCGCGACGAATGTGCTATCTCCATTACGAACGCTAGTTTTACCAGAACGAGCGCTCCCGTCTCATCACTTGCTTCTGAGCATGCGCGTTTTTTTCACGTGACCAGAAAAACAACGACGTGAAAAACGACGAGAAAAATCAGAGCATGTTCCAAATTTTTAATGGCCATTTTTCACGTCGTGAAAAATGCTCTGGAGCGCACACACGATCGTTTTTAATGACCAAATTAAAAAATTGCATTTTCTCATCATGAAAAACGGTCGTGTGTACGCGTCATTATGGTAAAAGCAGAATATACCAACTCTTGTTTGGTAGGAACCTCATTAAACTAGTAAACACCTGTAAATATTCTGTAAATGTATATATAACATAAAACTACAAAAATCATAAAACATCTATGTTGACAAACAGTAACACCCCCCCCACGGTCAGTTGGTGGCCGATCGGTGGGGTGGGTCTGGTGCACTTACCCCATCTATGGTGGGCAGCGCTTCTCCCGGGCTTCATCGCGGCTTCTCTTGCTCAGCGGCAGCAGCGGCGACGACTTTCCCTTCCCCTGCACTCCGCAAGCATCGCGTCGGCTTCCGTTTCCTCCCTCCTTCTCGACTGCCAATTGGGACTCTTCTCTTTTCGGCCAATCGGAAAACGGGTCTCAGACCTGCTTCTGATTGACCGGAATGAGGATCAGTGTTTCAAAAGTGAATAATTAATCGCTGTTGTAACACCTGGGTGGGCTCCTAGCGCAATGCTCTGCGCCACAAGCTCACCCTATTTTGAAGCCTCCGGCTCTAATCAGGTGCTTAAAAAGGGGGTGGCGGTGTCCTGCAAAATAGTGGCCGTGGATGGAGCATGGGGGTGGCGGCCGTGGATAGAGGGGACGGCACTCCGGCGCCCTTAACCACTTGCTGACCGCCATATAGCCGAATGACTGCTACAGGGCTGCTCGATAGTTCTTGGAGGGAGTACATTGACGTCCTACCTGAATCGCGCACACGGGAGTGTCCATGACCGCCAGGTCTAGAGGACCTGGCGCATCACGGATCATGGTAAATGGCCGCTGATAGTGGCCGTTTACCACGTGATTGCTCCGTGCGCCCCCTCTGTGTATCGATCGGTACAGTGTGAGAGGAGATGGGGAGAGATTTATGGGAGCAGCGCTGTCGGCTGGATCTGTATTGCCCACAGCACTGCTCTGTGACAATTGCAGCCATCCATCCATCCATTCTCAGCCATCCCTTCATGCTCAGCCATACTCTGCAATACTCTGCCATACTCTGCCATACTCTGCCATACCCTGCCATACCCTGCCATACCCTGCCATACTCTGCAACACTCTGCAATACCCTGCCATACCCTTCCATACTCTGCAATACCCTGCCATACTCTACAATACCCAGCCACACTCTGCAATACCCAGCCACACTCTGCAATACTCAGCCATACCCTGCCATACTCGGCAATACCCTGCCATACTCGGCAATACCCTGCCATACTCGGCAATACCCAGCTATACTCGGCAATACCCAGCCATACTCGGCAATACCCAGCCATACTCGGCAATACCCAGCCATACTCTGCAATACCCGGCAATACCCTGCCATACTCGGCAATACCCTGCCATACTCGGCAATACCACTCTGCAATACCCTGCCATACTCTGCAATACCCTGCCATACTCTGCAATACCCAGCCATACTCTGCAATACCCAGCCATACTCTGCAATACCCAGCCATACTCTGCAATACCCAGCCATACCCTGCCATACTCGGCAATACCCTGCCATACTCGGCCATACTCTGCAATACCCATCCATACTCTGCAATACCCAGCCATACCCAGCTATACTCTGCAATACCCAGCCATACTCTGCAATACCCAGCCATACTCAGCCATACCCAGCCTTACCCAGCCATACCCAGCCTTACCCAGCCATACTCTGCCATACCCTGCCATCGTACGGGAGGCGAGAGGGGATGTTCCCCCCCTCACTCCGCCCTCCGGTGCTTCTACCGACTCACTGCTACGATCGAAGCCAGGATCGTTTATTTTATTTTTTTCAGGCTTTCCAGCCTGGAGGTAAGATGTGGGGTCTTATTGACCCCATATCTCACTTTAAAGAGGACCTGTCATGCCATATTCCTATTAAAAGGGATGTTTACATTCCTTGTAATATGAATAAAAGTGATGAAAATTTTTTTTGGGGGGGGGGGAAAGTGTCAAACTAAAATAAAGTAAAATGAACAATAAAAAAATAAATATGTTTTTACAAGCGCCCCTGTCCCCGTGTGCTCGCATGCAGAAGCAAACTCATACGTAAGTCCCGCCCACATATGAAAACGGTGTTCAAACCACACATGTGAGGTATCCCTGCGAAGGTTAGAGCGAGAGCAATCATTTTAGCCCTAGACCTCCTCTGTAACTCAAAACATGCAACCAGTAAAAAAAATGAAAGCGTCGCCTATACGGATTTTTAATTAGCGAAGGTTGGCGCCATTCCACGAGCGCGTGCAATTTTGAAGGGTGACATGTTAGGTATCTATTTACTCGGCGTAACTTCATCTTTCACATTATGCAAAAACATTGGGCTAACTTTACTGTTTTATTTTTTTTAAATCACAAAACATTTTTTTCCCCAAAAAAAACGCGTTCTAAAAATCGCTGCCCAAATACCGTGCAACGACCGCCATTGTATTCTCTAGGGTCTTTGCTAAAAAAAAACATATATAATGTTTTGGGGTTCTGTGTAATTTTCTAGCAAATAAATGATGATTTTTACATGTAGGAGAGAAATGGCAGAATTGGCCTGGGTGCTCCAGGACGCCTGAAGGTGCTCCCTGCATGTTGGGCCTCTGTATGTGGCCACGCTGTGTAAAAGTCTCACACATGTAGTATTGCCATACTCGGGGGGTAATAGCAGAATAATTTGTGGTATGCATATGCTGTGTGTGAGAAATAACCTGTTAATATGACAATTTTGTGAAAAAAAAAAAAGAAAAACAAATCTTGATTTTGCAAAGAATTGTGGGAAAAAAATACAACTTCAAAAAACTCACCATGCCTTTGTCTAAATACCTTGGAATGTCTTCTTTCCAAAAAGGGGGCATTTGGGGGGTATTTGTACTTTTCTGGCATGTTAGGGTCTCAAGAAATGAGATAGGCCGTCAGTACTTCAGGTGTGATCAATTTTCAGAGATTGGCACCATAGTTGTGGACTCTATAACTTTCACAAAGACCAAATAATATACACCAATTTCGGTTATTTTTACCAAAGATATGTAGCAGTATAAATTTTGGCCAAAATTTATGAAGAAAAATTACAAATTTTATAACATAAACAAAGAAAATTTCTTTTTTTTTTTTACAGAATTTTCAGTCTTTTTTCTCTTATAGCGCAAAAAATAAAAAACCCAACGGTGAATAAATACCACCAAAAGAAAGCTCTATTTGCGTGAAAAAAAGGACAAAAATTTCATATGGGTACAGTGTTGTAGATGTCATTCAAAATGTGAGAGCACCGAACGCTGAAAATTGGTCTGGTTAGGAAGGGTGTTTAAGTGCCCAGTGGTCAAGTGGTTAATGGATGGGCCGCCACTGATGTTGACCAAACTTTGCAGTTTGTTTATAGACCAACCTTATTAAATTTTTTAAAGCGGGAGTTTTCTTCTGTCAGAAACTTAAATGATCATTCACCTTCAAAGGTAATTGCAGAACATTGTATAAAAATTCTGGGCCCGTGCTGACAATCTGTTATAGGCCATGAGGGCTAATGTGTCCAATAGCAGCAATGAGTTTCTATACAGTTATGCCTGCGCCACAATCCTTTTTCTCTTGTTCTAGAGACAATGACTTAACCTCTAAGTATCGATGTGCACTTTGTATAGGGGTCTAAGGCAAATTGTTTTGACATAACACTGAGTTTCATGAATTCTGTTGACATACAATACAGCACACTATGGCACACGCAATAAGGGAAAAAGCCTGTTTGCACATAGCTTTAGGAGGGAGAGACTGATCACTGTAAAGCTGAATTCCAGGCAAACAGATAAATAAATAAAAACATACATGTGAACTACTTTCTCTGCCAAAGTTATTTGCAACTCCGTTCAGCCAATCTTAGAATTCAGACCCTAAGGCCGGGTTCACATATGTGCGAATTGGAATGCAGTTTTTACTGCATCCAATTCGCATGATATGCGAGTGTGACAGTTTTTTAAGTCAGTTCACACATGTCTCAGGATTCCATAAGCGTCCTGTGCATTTTTGGGTCCGGTTCAAGGGTGAATTCAGGAAAAAAATACAGACCTGAATAGCACCTCAACCGGTGAGCAGAAACGTACCGGACCCCTGGCTGAAAACCGCGGCGGCATATATTTGAACCCGGCCTTATCCAATAGCACAGCAAGGCCCTGGACCTCCCTGCAAACCACACTGCAGATAAAGTATGTATAGGCAGGGCTTTTTTTCAGCAGGAACGTGGGGGAACGCAGTTCCGGCACCTCCAGCACTGAATGTATGAAATGGCAAGGGGTTCAGGGTCTATTGATGCTAGCTGCTGTCACTGGAGGGGATCTATTTTTGCAGGGCAGGGGGTGTCTATTATTGCTAAGGAGGTCTAGTGTTGCTGGTGGGGGATCTACTGTTGCTGGGGGTGAATCTTATGTTGCTGGGGAGGGTCAGTTGTTGCTGGAAAGGATCTATGGGTGTCATTTGTTGCTGGGAGGGATCTATGGGGACTGGGTATTTTGTTGCAGGTGATCCATTGTTGCTGAGGGGTCTACTGGTGCAGGCTGCAGGGAGATCTGTTATTGCTGCTGGGGATTTTTTGTTGCTGGGGGAGGGGGTATTTTGTTGCTAGTGGTCCATTGTTGCTGGAGGGATCTATAGTTGCTGGCTGCATGGGATCTATTTTACTGCTTTCCTTGTTATCATTAACTAATTCCGTAAAAATTACTTAGTTCCACAATTGTTACTTGGTTCTGTATTCTCTAAAAGAGGCAGCACTGGGTGTTGGGTAGGGGGTGGAACTACAGAATAGTGTAGGAGGTGGGTAGGGGGTGGAGACAAGGGGTGAAACGGAAAGGGGGGAGTTCCTGCACCTATTGTCTCAGAAAAAAAGCCCTGTGTATTGGTAAATGTTTTTTGGCTTTGGATAGTTTAGGGAAAGGTTAAATCCTCTGCTGTGTTTTTTTTTTATTTTTTTATGGGATATCTCCAGTAGGCAGTGTTGCCAACCGTACGTAGATTTACGTACAGCCCGCGATTTAACCCCTTTTTCGGGCTGTACGTAAAAGTCAGTTTATGGGCACCGGCGCCCATAAAAAAGATGGCCGCGAGCCGGCCATACAACTGCGCATGCGCCGTTCCGAATGCGCCGGCCGAGCGCATTCGGAACTCGGCCGGGCGGCGGCGGCGCACGCGCAGGAACGTGATGGCGCCGCTGGCGCCATTTTTGAAAAGGCCACAGTGGCTGCAGTGGGGGGACACCGTCCTGCAGTGAGTGCATGCCATGCACTCATCATAGGTGGTCGGTGGAGGACTCGGAGCGGAGCACTGACAGGGCCCAGCCAGGGGTGAGGAGGACGGACTCAAGGTCAGTGAAACAGGGGGGATACAAGGGGACAGCGTCATCAGTGTGCTGTATCCTCCTCTGGTTCCTGTGTCCCTTTCACCTCTTCACAGGTCAGGGCAGCACAGTGCTGCCCTGACCTGTGGAGTGGTGAAAGGGGTACAGGAGGAGGACACAGCACACTGATGATGTGCAGAAGTAATATGGTGGTGGACAGAGGAGGAGGCTACTGTAAGGGGGTGAGGAGGGCACCATCATGTTCGCAGCCTCTGTCCCCCTCCTGTAGTATGTCCGCAGCCTCTGTCCCCCTCCTGTAGTATGTCCGCAGCCTCTGTCCCCCTCCTGTAGTATGTCCGCAGCCTCTGTCCCCCTCCTGTAGTATGTCCGCAGCCTCTGTCCCCCTCCTGTAGTATGTCCGCAGCCTCTGTCCCTCTCCTGTAGTATGTCCGCAGCCTCTGTCCCTCTCCTGTAGTATGTCCGCAGCCTCTGTCCCCCTCCTGTAGTATGTCCGCAGCCTCTGTCCCCCTCCTGTAGTATGTCCGCAGCCTCTGTCCCCCTCCTGTAGTATGTCCGTAGCCTCTGTCCCTCTCCTGTAGTATGTCCGCAGCCTCTGTCCCCCTCCTGTAGTATGTCCGCAGCCTCTGTCCCCCTCCTGTAGTATGTCCGCAGCCTCTGTCCCTCTCCTGTAGTATGTCCGCAGCCTCTGTCCCTCTCCTGTAGTATGTCCGCAGCCTCTGTCCCCCTCCTGTAGTATGTCCGCAGCCTCTGTCCCCCTCCTGTAGTATGTCCGCAGCCTCTGTCCCCCTCCTGTAGTATGTCCGCAGCCTCTGTCCCCCTCCTGTAGTATGTCCGCAGCCTCTGTCCCTCTCCTGTAGTATGTCCGCAGCCTCTGTCCCTCTCCTGTAGTATGTCCGCAGCCTCTGTCCCCCTCCTGTAGTGTGTCCGCAGCCTCTGTCCCCCTCCTGAAGTGTGTCCGCAGCCTCTGTCCCCCTCCTGTAGTGTGTCCGCAGCCTCTGTCCCCCTCCTGTAGTGTGTCCGCAGCCTCTGTCCCCCTCCTGTAGTGTGTCCGCAGCCTCTGTCCCCCTCCTGTAGTGTGTCCGCAGCCTCTGTCCCCCTCCTGTAGTGTGTCCGCAGCCTCTGTCCCCCTCCTGTAGTGTGTCCGCAGCCTCTGTCCCCCTCCTGTAGTGTCCGCAGCCTCTGTCCCCCTCCTGTAGTGTGTCCGCAGCCTCTGTCCCCCTCCTGTAGTGTGTCCGCAGCCTCTGTCCCCCTCCTGTAGTGTGTCCGCAGCCTCTGTCCCCCTCCTGTAGTGTGTCCGCAGCCTCTGTCCCCCTCCTTTAGTGTGTCCGCAGCCTCTGTCCCCCTCCTGTAGTGTGTCCGCAGCCTCTGTCCCCCTCCTGTAGTGTGTCTGCAGTCTCTGAGGGGATCCTAGAAAGGAGTCAAGAGTGGGAGTGCCGCCGGGATGGGGGTTACGGCCCAGGAAGAAACAGACGTGTGGACTGGGAAGAGGAGATCAGAGCCACCAAGCTGGAGCCGTCTGACTGAGCCCCACACTGTGCACCCGAGAGGAGGTAAGTGACAGTGCCGCCAGGCCATTCTGAGGGGGGGGGGTTACTGATGTAAGGAGGTGAATGAATACAATAATGTAAGGGGGCACTGATATAAAGGTTTCCCCCTTATATTAGTACCCCCCCTTACCTTAGTGTATTCACTCTGTGGAAGGTGGTCTCTATTCACCAGAGCCCCCCTCCACATCAGAGTTCCCCCTTACATCATGATCTGCAGCGTTCCCCTTTACATAAGAGTTCCCTTGCACTGTAAGGGGGCATCCTGCAGACTCTGATGTAAGAGGGAACTCTGTGCTGGCTGGGTTATAGTAACCTAACCTTCATGTGAATTGAGAAATATGTTTTTTTACTTTTGTTTAACTTAAACACATTGATATTAGCATTAGCTATGTGTTTATAGTTGAAATATTGATATTTGCACTGTTTAGTACTAAAAACCGTAATTTTAGGTACTTTTTTGCAGCATCAGTAAAAAATCCGGCTCTGCCAGTAATCTTCATTATTTTTGCCAGTAAGAAATTGGTGCCGTACAGAAATTTTGGCATCCTTGCCAGTAAATTTCACTTCAGGGGGTTGGCAACACTGCCAGTAGGGATGAGCTTCGTGTTCGAGTCGAACATACGTTCGACTCGAACATCGGCTGTTCGATCGTTCGACGAAGATCGAACGATTTGGGCCGTTCGCGCCTAATTCGAGTGATGCGAACGGCCCACAATGCACTACGCCATCGCAGTGTCATCCAGGCGCTGTGATTGGCCAAGCATGCACTGTGACCCCGCATGCTTGGCCATTTACAGCGCCGGCAGCGAGGAGAGCAATGATTGGCCACAGGCAGGATGGCTGTGGCCAATTATTGCTGAGGGGGTTTAGTACACGCCCCACACTATAAAAGGCCGCCAGCGCGGCGGCCTTGTGTAGTGTGTTCCGGAGCAGGGAAAGAGAAGCATAGGCAGGGACAGTGTCATTTTTTTTCCTTTACTAATCCTGGATTCCTTGTGTTTAGGGACAAATAAGGATAGGTAGGGAGAGTGTCAGTGTGTTATTCTGTGCTAAACCTTGTTTGTAGGGACAGAGAGGTACAGTGAGGGAAAGTGTCAGTGTGCTATTCTGTTCTAAACTAATCTTGCTGAACCATATTTGAAATTCTTGAGTTTAGGGACAGAGAGGTACAGTGAGGGAAAGTGTCAGTGTGCTATTCTGTTCTAAACCAATCTTGCTGAACCATATTTGAAATCCTTGAGTTTACGGACAGAGAGGTACAGGGAGGGAAAGTGTCAGTGTGCTATTCTGTTCTAAACCAATCTTGCTGTACCATATTTGAAATCCTTGAGTTTAGGGACAGAGAAGGACACTCGTGGAAACTATCAGTGTGCTATTCTGTGCTAAATCTTGTTTGTAGGGACAGAGAAGGACAGTGAAGGAAACTGTCAGTGTGCTATTCTGTGCTAAACCAATTTTGCTGAAGCATATTGCAAATCCTTGTGTTTAGGGACAGAGAAGGATAGGCAGGGGACAGTGTCAGTGTCATTGTTGCTAAGCCTCCTGCACAGTATACACCTGAAGGTAGCCCTTATTGCTGTTTTTCCCATCTCCCTGCAGGCCATCCATTAAAATGTCTGGAAGGCAAACAAGGAGAGGCAGACAGTCAGGAGGCAAAAAAAGAGGGCAAGCAGGCTCTGTGTCTGGGGGCAACAGTGCTGGTCGTGGACGCGGTGCATTGTCATCAGCACATGGCCATGGGACACGCTTGTCCTTCTTTTCGGCAGCTGGACATGTTGAGCCACATCATGCCGAAGACTTGGTAGAGTGGATGACCAAGCCCACCTCATCCTCCTCATCCTCTCTCACCCAGGCTCAGGGTACTGGCAAAGCAGCTGCCAAAGCGTCCTCTTCTCTGGTATCATTATCTTCATTAGTCAATCCTTCCCTAGACCCACCATGTCCTCCTCCTGAGGAGTCCCCCGAACTGTTTGAGCACAGTGTTGGGTACATGCTCCAGGAGGATGCCCAGCGTTTCGAAGGATCTGATGATGATACCCAGATAGAGGAAGGCAGTAGCGTGAGAGCAGAGAGAGGGGATGCTCAAGAAGGACACCAATCTGGCAGTCATGCTCCAGCAGCTGCAGCATACTGCCAGATTGGCTCCAGTGATGAGGAGGGAGGGGATGCTGAGGTCACTGACTCCACGTGGGTGCCTAATATGAGAGAGGAGGAGGAGGAGGATGAGGAGGAGGCACATCTCCAATGAGGCAGGATGCCCTTGGGTGGCCAGCGTATGGGCAGCACACCGACGGAATCACACCGCAGAGCTCCGCCTGTGCAGGGCGCTGCCTCTGCCCGTCATTCAAAAAGTTCTTTGGTGTGGGCCTTTTTTGAGGCGAGTGCATCAGATCGCACAGCTGCTGTTTGCAACATATGTCTCATGCGTATATCGCGTGGCCAAAACATCAGCCGCTTGGGCACCACATGCTTGATCAGACATATGTTGACCTGCCATGCAGCTCGTTGGCAAGCCTACCTTAAAGACCCACACCAAAGAACAAAGCTGACCTCTTCTTGCACCGCATCAGCTGGGATCTCCAACCCCACTATACCTTCAGTCCTCTCTGAAACCTGCTCTGAGAGGAATGAAGGTGTAGAATTAGGTGTGTCACAGCCAAGTACTTGCGGGCACTCTGCTAGCAGTACACCGACGTCCGATTCTAGCAGGCAAATTTCCCTGCCCCAGCTGCTGGACCGTCGAAAGAAGTTCACTCCCAGACATCCACATGCCCAGCGGTTGAATGCTAGCTTGGCTAAATTGCTAGCGCTTCAACTGCTGCCTTTTCAGTTGGTAGACTCGGCCCCCTTCCGTGAGTTTGTGCAATGTGCGGTTCCTCAGTGGCAGGTTCCCAAACGCCACTTTTTCTCACGGAAGGCGATTCCGGCTCTCTACAGGCATGTGGAAGGCAATGTCTTGGCCTCGCTGGACAGGGCGGTCAGCGGTAAGGTGCATATTACCGCTGACTCATGGTCCAGCAGGCATGGACAGGGACGTTACCTTTCTTTCACGGCCCATTGGGTCACTCTTTTGGCAGCTGGGAAGGATGCAGGACAAGGTGCAGTAGTGTTGGAGGTTGTTCCGCCGCCACGCCTCCAAAATTCTACTACTGGTTGTGACACACCTCTCTCCTCCACCCCCTCCTCTTCTTCTTCCTCAATGGCCTCTTCCTGTGGTTTGTCCTCGGAACCAGCGGTGCTCCGTAGGCGTTCAAGGTGCTACGCAAGTACGCAGACAAAAAGATGCCATGCCGGGCATGCGCTGGTGTGTTTGGGGGACAGGAGCCACACTGGGTAGAGGTCCTGTCTGCTCTGCAGGGGCAGGCCGAGAGGTGGTTGACGCCACGCCAGCTTAAGCCAGGAATGGTGGTTTGCGACAATGGCACCAACCTCCTCTCCGCCCTCCGACAGGGACAACTGACCCATGTGCCCTGTGTGGCTCACGTACTTAACCTGGTGGTGCAGCGGTGCTTGGGCAGGTACCCGGGCTTACAGGATGTCCTGAGGCAGGCCAGGAAAGTCTGTGTGCATTTCCGCAGATCTTATAATGCCAGTGCTCGCCTGGCTGAGCTGCAAAAGGAGTTGAACCTGCCCAAGAACCGCCTTATATGTGACATGCCCACCAGGTGGAACTCAACGTTGGCCATGCTGCAGCAGCTGCACACGCAGCAGAGGGCCATCAATGAGTACCTGTGCGACTACGGCACCAGGACGGGGTCAGGGGAGCTCGGGTTTTTTTCACCACGCCAGTGGGGCATGATCAGGGATGCATGCACTGTCCTGGCACCATTTGAGGAGGCCACGAGGATGGTGAGCAGTGACAGTGCATGCATCAGTGACACTGTACCTCTTGTCCACCTGTTGGAGCACACGCTGCGTGGAATAATGGACAGGGCACTTGAGGCAGAACAGAGGCAGGAAGAGGAGGACTTCCTTGCCTCTCAAGGCCCCCTTTACCCAGACAGTGTTCCTTCTGTCCCACCCATCGCACAGGAAGAGGAGGAGGAGGAGGAGGATTGTGTCAGCATGGAGGTGGAGGCTGGCACTCAGCATCATCAGCAGCAGTCTTTTAGGGATGATTTACAGTCCCAAGAAACCAGTGGACTTGTACGTGGCTGGGAGGAGGTGGCTGCGGATCATGTCGTCCTTAGTGACCCAGAGGACTCCGGACTGAATGCCTCAGCTAACCTACGCTGCATGGCCTCCCTGATCCTGCAAAGTCTGCGGAAGGATCCTCGTATCAAGGAGAGGGACCATTACTGGCTGGCCACTCTCCTTGATCCACGGTACAAGGGTAAGGTTGCGGACCTTATGTTACCGTCGCAGAGGGAGCAGAGGATGAGACAACTCCGGGAGGCCTTGCAGAAAGGTCTGTGCAACGCGTTCCCAGAGACTGGGAGGTTACAAACTCCTGGTCCTGGACAACGAGTTGCTGAGGCTTCGGCCAGTCAAAGAAGGAGCGGTGGGGAAGGTGGCCGTCTGACCGATGCATTCAGACAATTCTTTAGTCCACAGCCCCAAAGTATGATCGGTTCCAGCAACCATCGCCAGCGTCTGATATACATGGTGCAGGAATACCTAGGGGCAAGGTCAGACTTGGACACCTTCCCCACCGAAAATCCTCTGGCTTACTGGGTCTTGAGGATGGATCACTGGCCAGAGCTTGCACAGTATGCAATTGAGCTACTGGCCTGTCCTGCATCCAGCGTTCTTTCAGAACGCACATTCAGTGCTGCTGGAGGATTTGTCACGGATCACAGGGTGCGCCTGTCCACCGACTCGGTTGATCGACTGACTTTCATCAAGATGAACCAGTCTTGGATCACCACCAGCTACCACACACCTGATGCTGATATAACAGACTAATTGATTTTAAAATGTCACATCCCTTCAAGACTGATGCTGATGCTGAGTGCCTGTGCTGTTATGTTGACTGGCTATCCTCCTCCTCCTCCTCAATGATACGATTAATGATGATAGCTTGGAAGATCATTTTGGTTTATGGGTGACGCCACCAGTGGCTAAGGCCCAATTTTTCAGCCCCTGTTTAACAGGGGCGTGTAATTACAATTTTTGATGCAATACTTTGCAACAGGCCTCATTGCTGTGCTCCAAGTACAGTATCTGTGAGGGGTTGCAGTGTTGTGCCACCAGTGCCTAAGGCCCAATTTTTCAGCCCCTGTTCAACAGGGGCATGCAATTATATTTATTGATCTAATAATTCACAGCAGGGCCCATTGCTGCGCCCACCAAGAGTAACTGTCAGGCCTTACAGTGTTGTGGCACCAGCACCACCATCACCACCACCACCACCACCAAAGGCCCAATTTTTCAGCCCCTGTTCAACAGGGGCATGCAATTATAATTATTGATCTAATAATTCACAGCAGGGCCCATTGCTGCGCCCACCAAGAGTAACTGTCAGGCCGTACAGTGTTGTGGCACCAGCACCACCATCACCACCACCACCACCACCACCACCAAAGGCCCAATTTTTCAGCCCCTGTTCAACAGGGGCATGCAATTATAATTATTGATCTAATAATTCACAGCAGGGCCTATTGCTGCGCCCACCAAGAGTAACTGTCAGGCCTTACAGTGTTGTGGCACCAGCACCACCATCACCACCACCACCACCACCAAAGGCCCAATTTTTCAGCCCCTGTTCAACAGGGGCATGCAATTATAATTATTGATCTAATAATTCACAGCAGGGCCCATTGCTGCGCCCACCAAGAGTAACTGTCAGGCCTTACAGTGTTGTGGCACCAGCACCACCATCACCACCACCACCACCACCACCACCAAAGGCCCAATTTTTCAGCCCCTGTTCAACAGGGGCATGCAATTATAATTATTGATCTAATAATTCACAGCAGGGCCCATTGCTGCGCCCACCAAGAGTAACTGTCAGGCCTTACAGTGTTGTGGCACCAGCACCACCATCACCACCACCACCACCACCACCAAAGGCCCAATTTTTCAGCCCCTGTTCAACAGGGGCATGCAATTATAATTATTGATCTAATAATTCACAGCAGGGCCCATTGCTGCGCCCACCAAGAGTAACTGTCAGGCCTTACAGTGTTGTGGCACCAGCACCACCATCAAAGGCCCAATTTTTACTACCACTGATCAACAATTATATGTTATTACAATTCCTGATATAATAGTTGACAGCAGGGCGTTACAGCACCCACCAAGAGTAACTGTGAGTGCTTTCAGTGTTGTGCCAACACCAACACCTAAGGGGCCAATTTCTGCAGAGTATATACGGCAGGTCCCTACTTTCAAACATCCAACTTACAAACGACTACTACTTGCAAACGGAAGAAGACAACAGGAAGTGAGAGGAAATCTACCCCTTGGAAGGAAAATTCTCTCCTGTAAGAATTAATATGGGAGAAAGGTGTCTCCTCTCTACTGATGCTTTATCACCAATCCTTGTTTCAATAAAAACACCACATTTCAAAAAGTTGTCATTGGGACGCAAAGTGAGGTGAAATGTTCTGAACAGGGGCACAGACAGCAAAACAAATGTTACAGGGGTGATAACCCTTCCCTATGTTTTCCAAAAAGCTTATGTAGCGGGGTCTTCAATTTAGTGGGGTACACTTGGGGAGTAGTGTGATCCAAGGGTGTAATTATGTTAGGGTTCAGACCCCTTTTTCTTATTCGTGGAGGATTGGGTGGTGTAATATTCTCTTCGACCAGTGGGTGTCAGTGTACCTACTGGCTCGGGGTAGAATCACTACCAGAGG
The DNA here is from genome assembly GCA_029206835.1 of Rana muscosa. NCBI lineage: Eukaryota > Metazoa > Chordata > Amphibia > Anura > Ranidae > Rana > Rana muscosa. The sequence continues at coordinate 331,264,641 of CM055127.1, forward strand.
GCTACCCTTCTTTGTCCCTTCCTGGAGATGGTACGGCCGGGGCGGGGAACCCGCCGTGGTGTCGACGGGAGGGGATAAAAAGGGGGAGACGCCCTCGCCACGAGGTCTTTCCCGGAGGATCTCTTCACGCACCCAGGCACCTTTAGCCTGGGTGCGGCGGTTCAAGGTTCCGGCCTAGGCGCCCTAGGCCTGGCCGGGATGAAGATGGAGTCCATCCCAGGCACCTTCAGCCTGGGATGAGGTACTATTGAGGAGGCCTGGGACCCGGTGGCTCCGACTGGGTCCCGCGAGGGTGAAGTTGCTCCAGGGCGCCCCTTGCGAGGGGACCCGCATCTGAGGTGAGGAGGCTGGGGAGGTCACTCGTTCGAAGACCCGGTGTAGTGTCAACCCGGTGACGGATGGGCCTTCAGTAACTCTCTTGGAGGACATCTTCCCCTGATAGAGGCCTGCAGCGCAACGGAGGTATTCATGTCGAGACTCCTACAACCCTTGGTCATAGTATGGGGGGTGTAGGGACCCAGATCAGTATAGTGCCTCGACCTGCTCATTTCACCGTATCATGCCATCGCATTGCCTTGTAACTGAAGATACGAAATAAATCTAACTGTTGGATTGTGATCGGTGTATGGACTCTGTTAATGGGAGCAAAGGGAAGTTTCCTGCACGACAGACTCGGTACATGTTCAGGACACCGGCCCGAGGAAACATTAGGTATTGGCCTTCACCTCGCCTGCAAGTAGTGGGGAGGACATGGGCCGTAGCGCACCCTCACCCCTGTCGCGTGACATACCCCTGGGCTAGAGAAGAAGATGGGGTGTGGGAGGGTGGCCACTACACTTAAAAATAGGTATTTGGGCTGGAGCTACACTTAAACAATGTAGCTGTTCAAAATTACAAACAGATTCTACATAAGAACAAACCTACAGTCCCTGTCTTGTATGCACCGCCTGTATACGGCTGTTCAGAGTATATAGGGCCTTTTTTATTTTGTGTGCGGGGTTCCCCTTAATATCCATACAAGACCCAAAGGGGCTGGTAATGGGCTGGGGTGGGGGGGGGGGTTGATGGGGTAGCTATGCCATTTTTCTTAAAGATTTTCATCCATATTACCGGGACCAGACATTACATTAAAGCCGCAAGCAGTTTTAAATGGCTTTTTTTCCTTTAGAAATGTTATTTTGTGCAGGGACAGTTCTAAACACGGGAAACACGTGGCACTTCACAGGCATACTTTAGACACCCCCCAGGTACAATTTTTAAAGGAATATTTGACTTTTTTTTTTTCACTTTATGCATCATTAAAATGACTGCTCCTGGAAAACGTCCGTTTTTAAAAATTCCTTTTGCATTGATACATGTCCCCTGGTGCAGAACCCGGGTTCCCAAACTCTGTTTAGGACAATAACATGGATAATAGTCGTTATAATTAGCACTTTAGAATCCGAACGTTCGCATCCATTGTATTTAATAGGGTTCTAATGTTCGTGCGAACTTTCGGTCCGTTCGCGGGTTCTGGTGCGAACCGAACTCGGGGGTGTTCGGCTCATCACTAATCTCCAGTCACTTCCTGTCCCAGAGACACAACAGGAAACAGGAGGTGAGAAGAAATCTTTCCAAAGTGAGGGGAAATCCCCTATTAGTTGTCACCAAAAAAGGTTTCTCCATTGAAAGATCTATCATCACCATCTGTTTCTGTGACAACTAAAAAATAAAATTACCTTTAATATAAATTTTATGATGCTATGCAAATGTAATATAGGAACTGGTGTATTGATGCACTTATTTTGTGAGAAATTTGGACGTTTTTTTAAATGTTTTTAATTTGTGGGTTATATCTGAGGGATGTTGTACATTTGTATAGTGTCATGTATATTACTTGCTGGTTCTTTCTTTCTTAAAAAAACAAAAAGGGGAAAACCTTTTGATTCAGGCACGGAACAAATCCTATTGTACATAGTTGGAAAAGACCAGAGCCCACTCAGGATTGAGGGGGGTCTTCTAACCTTCTCCAGACACTGGGGACAGTGTCTATTAAAGAGGGGGGGTGTGTAGCGGGTACTCCAAATTTAGGGGGGTCCCTATGTCTAAATTTAGGGGGATGACCCGAGCACTAGTATGGTTCGGGCCTTCTAATTGTTCTGGACTCTGCTTTATTGCTGTGTGCCTATGTAGAGTTCCCTGTGGCCTGCAGGTGGCGCTGCCATGTTGGGTCAGGGTTGAACCATAGGTTGCATTGGCGCTATTGGATGTCCTCTCTCGGCTACCATGCAGTGGGCGGGTTCTGTCTGCTGTGCATCCTGGGAGAGGATATAAAAGAGGCAGACGCCATTTTACTAGGGAGAGACCCGGGGACAAGTACCCGGAGGAGTGTGCCCCCTAAGGAGGGGGTGCATACCCTGACTGAGGAGTCTCGGGCACCTTCGGCCCGAGACCGCAACATTCTGGGTAGGCCCAGTACCTTCAACTGGGTCTACAGGCAGAACTTTGGAGTCCTAGGATGCCCGGGTGAGGGTATCCGCTCCGACCAAGAGGAAGCCAGGGGAGGATCGGTCCCATAACAGGAGATGAGTGATAGTCGGATTGCTGTCTCGGGAAAGGCCTGGTGACCTGTCGGAGGGAAGGATCCTATGCTCCGCAGAACTGACCCTGCGGAGTGATGCTGCTCTTTAAGGACAGACTGAACTTGTCCTTGGAGGATTAAATTGCTTGTTCGAGCTCCACACCGGCTGCTAGGTAGACATGTGCGATTAGTTTCGTACGAATCGAAAATTCGTACGAATTTTTCGAAATTTGTACATTTGTACGAATCCGAATTACAATTTTTTTCGCATACGAATTCTGTACGAAATACAAAATTTCGAAAAATTCGTACGAAATTTTGTATCCAAATTATCCGAATCCAAACTACCAAATAAGACATGAAAATTCGACAAAGCGATAGGTAAATATTTTTTGGTCGAATGTGACTAACCTTAACTCTATTAGTCCAAGATTATTCTACATAGAGAGAAAAGATTCGACATAGAGAGAAAAGATTTGACATTATAGAGAGAAAAGATTTGACATTATAGAGAGAAAAGATTCAACATTATAGAGAGAAAAGATTGCTGCTGGAATTGGGTGGGGAAGTACATTTGCGGTCGAATCATTTGTTCGTTCCGATACGACATTATAGAGAGAAAAGATACGACATTATAGAGAGAAAAGATTCGACATTATAGAGAGAAAAGATTCGACATAGGAGAGAAAAGATTCGACATTATAGAGAGAAAAGATTCAACATTATAGAGAGAAAAGATTCGACATTATAGAGAGAAAAGATTCGACATAGAGAGAAAAGATTCGACATTATAGAGAGAAAAGATTCGACATTATAGAGAGAAAAGATTCGACATTATAGAGAGAAAAGATTCGACATTATAGAGAGAAAAGATTCGACATTATAGAGAGAAAAGATTCGACATTATAGAGAGAAAAGATTGCTGCTGGAATTGGGTGGGGAAGTACATTTGCGGTCGAATCATTCGTTCGTTCCGGTCGAATCGTTCGTTATACGTGTCGTACAAAATTCGTATTTCGTACGAATCCGAATTGAATTCCGTACACGAATTACGAATTACGATTTTTTTTTAATACGAAACAGAACGGAACGGAACTAAACAAATTTTTCGACGGCTCCCATGTCTACTTCTAGGACCATTGAGGGACTATCCGGGTGAGCTGTACCCACTCGGGACCGAGTGGTGATGAATCTGGGAGTTCTGTGCCTGAATCTGCTCTAGTTCAACTATCATCTCTCATCTACTCTCTCTTACCTATCAAGCAAAGATATAAAATAAACTCAACGTTGGAGTTTAAGTGCATATACACCGCCTGACCTCTAAACTAGAGGACACGGGCTTGTGGCATGGGTGCCTCTCCTTTACCCTAGGAGGAGAGGGTGGTGCTACAGTTATAATAACGTTTTTTTTTTTCTTTTTTTCCCACACAGTTTTGCTGGTCCGGACAATTCTTTTAAAAGAGAAGTAGGAATAACATTTTTTTGGCTATACTTCTCTTCCTGGTCACAGGAGCACAATTATTTCTGCACTCCTATGACCCAGATTCCTGGTTTTGGTGGAGTGGTCTCTCCCTCTCTCGCACTGAAATCGCATTGCATTTGAACACCTATGCTTTTTCACTGCTGTTTGCATTCAAGTAGGTGTGAATGACCTCCTTAGAAAGCTATGTTATTTCCCTTGACATGTGATTCAGTGCGTTCTGAAATGCATCCAAAATCACATCAGTGTGAACCAGGGCTACAGTCCAGCCACAGAAGTAAAATCAATCAGAAACTTGAAGTAATGCATCTCTCTGAGTACCAGCGGGAACCAGACACTGTGAAAACAAAATTGTCAAAACAAAGAGTGCACAGACCGGCGTGTTCTTTGTTTTGTAATTTTTGTCTGCATATTTATGCAGCGCAACTCAACACACTGCATGTCCCCTTGCTGCGGCGCATTGAGTTGAATGAAATTTAATTTTATGATATTTAAAGAAAGTTAAAAATGAAAAACAAAAGTAACAATGCACTGCAATGCCCCTACTAACATTCACCAGTGTATAATATACAAAGTATAATTCACCCCAGCTGGTGGGAATGAGCCCTAAAGAATGCAGACTTGGCAGCTTCAATAAAGCCCCGTACACACGGTCGGACTTTTGGCCAACAAACTTCGTTTTGAGCAAGTTGGACCAACAATCCGACCATGTGTACGCTCCATCGGACAAACTTTTTTCGTTTGGTTTTGGATTTCATCGGACAAAAGTTGGGTCTGCAAACGGACAAACTTTTGCCCAACAAAAGTCCGATGGAGCAAAGTCCGACCGTGTGTACAGAAAACCATCGGACTTTAGTCCGATGGACAAAACAACTAATGTTAAAATCAACCAACAATAGCAGAAGTTGACCAAAGGGTGGCAGTAAAGATCAGAAAAAACATGCAATGTTGTAAGAAGTTTTAAGAAAGTTTGCAGAAAAGTCCGAGCGTGTGTATGCTATGGGTGTTCCCAACCAACTCCGTTCGGATAAAAAACCACAGAAAAGTCCGATGGAAGTCCGACCGTGTGTACGGGGCTTTAGGCTGACCTTGTTGAACCCAACTCCTCTGTTCCCTGCTTGAGGAGAAGAAGTAATCTGGACTGCCGCACTCTGGTTAAACGTGTTATTTAATGAAGAAAATTAAAATGCCAAAAAAAATTCCAAAAAAGAAATAAATAAACAATCCATCCAAAAACAATCAAAAGTGAAGGGACATGCAGGGTGACAGCTAACGCGTTTCACATCAGGGTGTGATGCTTACTCATAGCTCCTTTGAGCGGTACACTTTTCCTCCTCTGTTCCCTGCTCTGGACAAAGTTCACAGCTTCCTGCCAATCGCTCTGCCATGGCAATCAGTGCCCCGTTACTTCCATTCCTGGAGGACACTAGCAAGAAGACCCCTTGTACTCTTGTCTTCCTGCCTAATGCAGCGTGTCACAGTGTCCCTCAAGCAAGCCATAAAAGATTTTATACTATTCTCCCAATATAGGGCCCATGTACCTGTCCCCGCTGTACAATCACAGCGGGTACCAGCGGGGGTGGGGGTCACATTTCTTAAACCCGGAAGCAGGCAGTGACGTACAGGTAAGCCAATTTGACTATGTGGGCCGCCCGCCTGCAGTACATTGCAAGTGGTTAAAGAGTTATTTGACCTTTTTAGAAAAAATGAAGCAGTGAACTAATATTGTATACCACCCCCCTGTCCCCACTGTACTTACCTGTGTGGTGGCTGGAGCTAAACTTTTTTTTGGGGGGGGGGCAAACACACCCCCCAGGTAAGCACTCACCCCTCCACGGTCGCAGCACTGCAGCTTCTTCTCCCGGCCAACCTGATTGGCCAACTGTCCTGATTGGCCGGGAGTTGAAGCTGGAAGACAATAGAGTAGAGAATATTGATTCGCTAATGTCAAAAGTGGGTGGGTTCACTGCGCCCCGAGCCCAACCTTTTTCAAGCCAATTAGTGCCTCAGGCTCTAATCATGTGGCTTGAAAAAAAAAACAACTCATAGAGACCTATGAGTCTGGCGCCCCGCATTCAAACTAGTGGTGCGTAGGGTGACCACATTTCTAAACTACCATTCAGGGACACCCCCCTTCCCAAAAATCAGCTTGTGCTGTAACGAATCACAGCACAGTGATTGGACACAAGTGGCGGGATTTATGATTTCTCCAATCACAAGCAGGGGGCGGGGATTGTGCTCCTCCAGGCATTCCCGGCCAGGACAAGTACTGTCAGTGAGTAAAGCGGTGATGTGGCACCCTTTTTTGGAGGCATCAGATTGGCCCAGGGGGTGGCTGTGTGAGTTTCATTCCGGGACACTGTATTGTCCTGGAATGAATGTGCCCGGGACAGACCTGCAAAATGCGGGACTGTCCCGGGCAATCCGGGACACGTGGTCCCTCTAGTGGTGCGGTGCCCCTTATGGACCGATAACAGCACATGTAACGCACAGATCAGAGTAATACTCTGCACTGACCTATCAGAATCGCTCTGATCCATCCTGAAAGCCCTGCAGAAAGAAGAGGGAGAGTAGCGGGCATTTAAAGTCCCTGGACCACTGCGACTTGTCAGCTTATCACCCACAGAGGTAAGTACAGTGGGGACCCTGGGGGTGTGGAGAGTGTAGGGTGTTAGTTCACATGAGTTAAATGCTCATTTATGTTTAGGGGACCCAAAAAGTTGCTTTACTTATCCGATCCTCCACTCCTCTGGTAGCTAGCACACTGCCCTACCTATTAGGGTGACCACATTTCCAAACTGCCATTCAGGGACACACCCTTTCTCTCACCTTCCCCAAAAAAAGATGAGGGGGAGGGGCGGGGGGAAATGTAGTCTCGGGGTTGATGGGGAATTTGGCGGCGGGTTATTTGTCAGGTGAATGTGCCACTTCCCACAGATGCAGTGCCGCTTGCCCCCCATAGCCTGCCACCAGATGCAGTGCTGCTGTCACTCCCTCTGCATGAGCCACGTGCGTAGAAGTAAAGGAGTGGTGTCACTATCTGGAGAGTGAAGATCACACCAGTTCTCTGCTGCTTGCGGCTTGGTGCCGGAGGAGGAGGAGGTGCTGAGGTGGGTGGGGACAGCAGTGCTGCACTAGGCGCAGGCCTCGCTCACTGTCTGAGAGTAAATTGTCACTGGTTGCAAGATGCCAGGCAGCGCTGGCCCTAGCAACCAGTTCCTGAAATGTAGTTATTAGTTAGTAGGGGGTGGCTGTGTCCTCTATTTCATTCCGGGACATTGTATTGTGAGGTGACCTGGACCCAGGACAGACATGTCAATTGCGGGACAGTCCCAGGCAATCCGGGACACGTGGGCACCCTACTACCTATCCTATACTCCGGTTTGTGGACTGTCCCTAGGTCCCTCCCGTCCAATAGGCTATGCTTGTACTTGATGTCAGAGGACCTACAACTGCTGGTGCATAGAGGGGGAGGGATCCTGCGGGAGCGGAGGATCGGGTAAGAGAAATGTCTTTTCCATGAATGAGCATTTAACCCTTGTATTGCTGGGGCAGCCCCGCTGTCATGGAGGATTTTCACCTTCCCCGGAGTTCTGCTTTAACAAAACAATGCAGCGCTGCGCCTGCACACCGAGGCATGCATGTCATAATGTGAATGAGCCCCAACACTGCACAAAGCTACATATAATGGTACAGCAGGCACTCCTTCCATTGAAGAACACGTCTCCATGACTGAAGATTGTGGTGAATGTGATGGGTGATTTGCACTTTATAACTCCCCCCTTTGTTGTGTGTCGGTGTGTAGTGAGATATATAAAGTTGTACACATAATATACACTGGTTGGTTCTCTCCCAGGTGAGAAGGGTCCCCGCTTTGTTGTGTGTCGGTGTGTAGTGATATATATAAAGTTGTACACATAATACACTGGTTGGTTCTCTGTGTTATGGAGGATGGCAGATCCCAGGTGAGAAGGGTCCCCGCTTTGTTGTGTGTCGGTGTGTAGTGATATATATAAAGTTGTACACATAATATACAGGTCCTTCTCAAAAAATTAGCATATTGTGATAAAGTTCATTATTTTCTGTAATGTACTGATAAACACTAGACGTTCATATATTTTAGATTCATTACACACAACTGAAGTAGTTCAAGCCTTTTCTTGTTTTAATATTGATGATTTTGGCATACAGCTCATGACAACCCAAAATTCCTATCTCAAAAAATTTGCATATTTCATCCGACCAATAAAAGAAAAGTGTTTTTAATACAAAAAAAGTCAACCTTCAAATAATTATGTTCAGTTATGCACTCAATACTTGGTCGGGAATCCTTTTGCAGAAATGACTGCTTCAATGCGGCGTGGCATGGAGGCAACCAGCCTGTGGCACTGCTGAGGTGTTATGGAGGCCCAGGATGCTTCGATAGCGGCCTTAAGCTCATCCAGAGTGTTGGGTCTTGCGTCTCTCAACTTTCTCTTCCCAATATCCCACAGATTCTCTATGGGGTTCAGGTCAGGAGAGTTGGCAGGCCAATTGAGCACAGTAATACCATGGTCAGTAAACCATTTACCAGTGGTTTTGGCAATGTGAGCAGGTGCCAGGTCGTGCTGAAAAATTAAATCTTCATCTCCATAAAGCTTTTCAGCAGATGGAAGCATGAAGTGCTCCAAAATCTCCTGATAGCTAGCTGCATTGACCCTGCCCTTGATAAAACACAGTGGACCAACACCAGCAGCTGACATGGCACCCCAGACCATCACTGACTGTGGGTACTTGACACTGGACTTCAGGCATTTTGGCATTTCCCTCTCCCCTGTCTTCCTCCAGACTCTGGCACCTTGATTTCCGAATGTACTTTGGACCACTGAGCAACAGTCCAGTGCTGCTTCTCTGTAGCCCAGGTCAGGCGCTTCTGCCGCTGTTTCTGGTTCAAAAGTGGCTTGACCTGGGGAATGCGGCACCTGTAGCCCATTTCCTGCACACGCCTGTTCACGGTGGCTCTGGATGTTTCTACTCCAGACTCAGTCCACTGCTTCCGCAGGTCCTCCAAGGTCTGGAATCGGTCCTTCTCCACAATCTTCTTCAGGGTCCGGTCACCTCTTCTCGTTGTGCAGCGTTTTCTGCCACACTTTTTCCTTCCCACAGACTTCCCACTGAGGTGCCTTGATACAGCACTCTGGGAACAGCCTATTCGTTCAGAAATTTCTTTCTGTGTCTTACCCTCTTGCTTGAGGGTGTCAATGATGGCCTTCTGGACAGCAGTCAGGTCGGCAGTCTTACCCATGATTGCGGTTTTGAGTAATGAACCAGGCTGGGAGTTTTTAAAAGCCTCAGGAATCTTTTGCAGGTGTTTAGAGTTAATTAGTTGTTTCAGATGATTAGGTTAATAGCTCGTTTAGAGAACCTTTTCATGATATGCTAATTTTTTGAGATAGGAATTTTGGGTTGTCATGAGCTGTATGCCAAAATCATCAATATTAAAACAAGAAAAGGCTTGAACTACTTCAGTTGTGTGTAATGAATCTAAAATATATGAAAGTCTAATGTTTATCAGTACATTACAGAAAATAATGAACTTTATCACAATATGCTAATTTTTTGAGAAGGACCTGTACACTGGTTGGTTCTCTCCCAGGTGAGAAGGGTCCCCGCTTTGTTGTGTGTCGGTGTGTAGTGATATATATATAAAGTTGTACACATAGTACACTGGTTGGTTCTCTGTGTTATGGAGGATGGCAGATCCCAGGTGAGAAGGGTCCCCGCTTTGTTGTGTGTCGGTGTGTAGTGATATATATAAAGTTGTACACATAATATACACTTGTTGGTTCTCTCCCAGGTGAGAAGGGTCCCTGCTTTGTTGTGTGTCGGTGTGTAGTGATATATATAAAGTCATACCTCCCAACTTTCTGAGTGAGGGACACTTATCAGCAAAAGTATGCAGCCATAGGACACACCCCTTGCCACGCCCCTGTAAAGGAGAATTGTACAAAAAAATGAGATTGGTTAAACCCGCAAGTGCTTTTTTTACCACTACCATTGGCTTTTGGAACTTACAAATGTAGCAATTTAGAAATCAGATGAAAGATTTAGCACTGGGAAACACTTTTTGATAGATAAAATGTGCATTTTATATACAACTATATAGATCAGACCAAAATGAGGGACAAATGAGGTGAAATGAGGGACAGAGGGACATTGTTACAAATCAGGGACAGTCCCTCAAAATCAGGGACAGTTGGGAGGTATGATAAAGTTGTACACATAATATACACTGGTTGGTTCTCTCCCAGGTGAGAAGGGTCCCCGCTTTGTTGTGTGTCGGTGTGTAGTGATATATATAAAGTTGTACACATAATATACACTTGTTGGTTCTCTCCCAGGTGAGAAGGGTCCCCGCTTTGTTGTGTGTCGGTGTGTAGTGATATATATAAAGTTGTACACATAATATACACTGGTTGGTTCTCTCCCAGGTGAGAAGGGTCCCCGCTTTGTTGTGTGTCGGTGTGTAGTGATATATATAAAGTTGTACACATAATACACTGGTTGGTTCTCTGTGTTATGGAGGATGGCAGATCCCAGGTGAGTAGGGTCCCCGCTTTGTGTACACACAATGCCATTCACATCTCCCTCCACACAGGAGCCTCCCTCCACAACATCCCCCTCTCATCCACATGGAACTGTCACACAACTGGCCCGCCCATTGCCACCCGCTCTCCAATCAGAGCAAAGCATCCTCAAAGCCCACTACTACTCTGGACGTGACGAGCCAATGGTCGCACAGTTCTGGAGGAGGTCACCCAATCAGAGTGAGGCGCCATCCCCGGGCTCGCCCAGCTGTGCCCGGCTCCCTCATGCGGTGCTCGGTGGGCTCCCAGTTGCACACACCGGAGTGTCTGTCAGTGTGTCTGTCTGTCCGCGGCATGCAGCCGCCCCGGAGCCCCTTCTACTGAGCGCCCCACACCGCCCGCCACTACCCGGCTCTTCCTGGAGCCTCCTGCCGCTCTCTGCCCTCCTTCTCTGCTAGAACCCTCCGGGAATGGAAGTTACGGGGCACTGAGTGCCATGGCAGAGGGACTGGACGGAGGCTGTGATCTGTGCCCGGAACATGGCCGGGGCAGGGAACGGAGGAGCGGGGTCACCGAGCTCAGCCTTATGGAAGCTGCCAAGGCGGCACCCCGGAGGAGCAGCATCATCAAGGTGAGTGTGTGCGGGGGGCACTACCAAGGGGGGGACCGGGGGGCACTACTATGGGGGGAGGGGACACACTACACTACCATGGGGGAGACCCCCCCCCCACATCTCATCACTTCTCCGGACTTCTCTCATCTCTTCATACACAACAATGGGGGGGGGGGGGGGGGCACCAAGACAACGGCCAACACCCCATATACACTACATAGGAGATCACACCAATACACAACAATGGATGACACCACTACACTGACACACCTTTATAGATCTGACACCTATACTGTACATAGACCAACACCACTATACAGACATCAATGTATGGCACCAATACATAAATCTACACAACTATATACACCAATGTATGACACCAATACATAGCTCTACACAACTATATACACCAATGTATGACACCAATACATAGATCTACACAACTATATACACCAATGTATGACACCAATACATAGATCTACACAACTATATACACCAATGTATGACACCAATACATAGATCTACACAACTATATACACCAATACATAGATCTACACAACTATATACACCAATGTATGGCACCAATACATAGATCTACACAACTATATACACCAATGTATGACACCAATACATAGATCTACACAACTATATACACCAATGTATGACACCAATACATAGATCTACACAACTATATACACCAATGTATGACACCAATACATAGATCTACACAACTATATACACCAATGTATGACACCAATACATAGATCTACACAACTATATACACCAATACATAGATCTACACAACTATATACACCAATGTATGACACCAATACATAGATCTACACAACTATATACACCAATGTATGACACCAATACATAGATCTACACAACTATATACACCAATGTATGGACCAACACTACTACATCACTATACTGACATCAATCTGTGTCACCACTACACTGACACCAATACAAGGACCAACACCACTACACCAAACACAGGGATGACACCAGCAGACTGACACCAATACATTGACCTACACAACTATATACAACACTGTAAGACACCACTAGACTGATACCGATGCAAGGACCAACACAACTATATAGACATAAGTGTATGGACCAACACCACTAGACTGACCCCCCCCATGTATGACACCACTAGACTGACCCCCCCCCCATGTATGACACCACTAGACTGACCCCCCCCCCTCATGTATGCATGTATGACACCACTAGGACTGACCCCCCCCCCCATATGTATGACACCACTAGACTGACCCCCCCATGTATGACACCACTAGACTGACCCCCCCATGTATGACACCACTAGACTGACCCCCCCCCAGTATGACACCACTAGACTGACCCCCCCATGTATGACACCACTAGACTGACCCCCCCATGTATGACACCACTAGACTGACCCCCCCCGTATATGACACCACTAGACTGACCCCCCCGTATATGACACCACTAGACTGACCCCCCCGTATATGACACCACTAGACTGACCCCCCCCGTATATGACACCACTAGACTGACCCCCCCCGTGTATGACACCACTAGACTGATCCCCCCCGTGTATGACACCACTAGACTGACCCCCCCCCGTGTATGACACCACTAGACTGACCCCCCCGTGTATGACACCACTAGACTGACCCCCCCCCCGTGTATGACACCACTAGACTGACCCCCCCCCGTGTATGACACCACTAGACTGACCCCCCCCCCCGTGTATGACCCACTAGACTGACCCCCCCCCGTGTATGACACCACTAGACTGACCCCCCCCCGTGTATGACACCACTAGACTGACCCCCCCCCCGTGTATGACACCACTAGACTGACCCCCCCCCCGTGTATGACACCACTAGACTGACCCCCCCCCCGTGTATGACACCACTAGACTGACCCCCCCCCCCCGTGTATGACACACTAGACTGACCCCCCCCCGTGTATGACACCACTAGACTGGACCCCCCCCGTGTATGACACCACTAGTCCTGACCCCCCCCCGTGTATGACACCACTAGACTGACCCCCCCCCCGTGTATGACACCACTAGACTGACCCCCCCCCCGTGTATGACACCACTAGACTGACCCCCCCCCCCGTGTATGACACCACTAGACTGACCCCCCCCCCCCCGTGTATGACACCACTAGACTGACCCCCCCCCCGTGTATGACACCACTAGACTGACCCCCCCCCGTGTATGACACCACTAGACTGACCCCCCCCCCGTGTATGACACCACTAGACTGACCCCCCCCCCGTGTATGACACCACTAGACTGACCCCCCCCCGTGTATGACACCACTAGACTGACCCCCCCCCGTGTATGACACCACTAGACTGACCCCCCCCATGTATGACACCACTAGACTGACCCCTCCCCCCCCGTGTATGACACCTCTAGACTGACCCCCCAATGTATGGATCAACACCACCTACACCGAACACAGGGATGACACCCACTACATATATCTATACCACTATACTGACCGCCAATACATGGACCACACCCCTATGCTGACACCAGTATGTGGACATGACTTTAAATATGCCATCAATGTATGGGCCATTACTACTATATAGACATCCGTTATGACACCACACGACTGACCTCAATGTATGGTACCACTATGCTGACACCAATACTTGGACCAACATGGCTATAATGACACCAATGTATGACAACGCTATATAGACATCAGTGTATGACACCACTGTACTGGCACCAGTGTATGGACCATCACAACTATATAGACATCAGTGTATGACACCACTGTACTGGCACCAGTGTATGGACCATCACCAATATAATGACACCAATATATGGACCGGCAATGGTTCCCCACGTTTATCACTTCTCACTATAACCCAGCAGACCTATGACTGGTATGTGTGCGGTACGATGGTTTGTGGTGATATTACACATACTCATCATATACAGCTTCACTTTACTTACATTCATACACTGACCACCAATCATCTCACACCTTAAAGTATATGTAGCCCAATCACACTCTGAGAGACTCTTTAACATGAGAATGTACATTAAAAAGTTGCTTTACATTTTGGCTTTCATTTAGGGCCCATTTACACTGATGAGTGTTATTGTACACATTCTGATGTAGAAAACCACACAAGTCCCACGTCCCCATAACAAGGCCTCATTCACACGGGTGTATCTAAGCATACCCTGGACAAGGGCCGTGTTATGGCTGCACAGTGTTCCAGTCATGTCAGTTGGGATGCGGTGACGGCACAGACACAGCCGCTACTCCTAATCTGACATCTGTGGGGGTGAGGATCCCTGAATTCCAGGGACACACACCCGCACCCACACGGATGTCACATTGGAAGCAGTGCCTATTTCTGTGCAGTATTTTTGTCCCAATTGACATGAATGGGACTGCCTGACATGGATGCATGGAACACCTGAGCGTCCTGAGCAGGCAAAGTACGCCCCCCACATTGGGTGCACACCTAAGTACACCTGTATGAGTATGACCTGAAGATCGTGTCTGTTCCCATCTCAGTGCTGAAGTGTTGTCTGAAAAACAAAAATCACACCGGCATGGTCCACGGTTGTCACCATCGGGTCACCTGCTGTGAGCAATGCCATAGTCATCACTCGGGGAATGCATGTAGACGAAACATGACTGCAGGAGATCAGCAGCACTGAGATAAAAAAAAAAAGGCAAAAGAAGTATTTAGAGTAAAGAAAAGTCATGTGATTGTGATTATCATTGCTGAGCAAACAAATTGTCACCAGTTTGGGTTTATATCACTGAACAACATAAAACACTGAGTGCCGGTTCATACTTGTGCGAGAACCCTGCGAATCCAGTGCGGGTTCCCGTATCGCACCTGAATCGCACAGTGGTTCACACAGAGATCTGCGAACCGCTGTGGGTGTCAATGTAAAGTTAACGACACCCCCAGATTGGTCAGCAGATCACAGTGTGAAATGGTGCAGGAATCGGATCGCATTAGTGTGAACACCCATGCGATCCGATTCCAGTGCCGACCAAAAAAAGGGTCCTGCACTATGTTGGTGCGAATGTGATGCGATTTTTAGCCATACAGTTTGTATGGCTGAAATCGCATCGCGCAGACATCGCATGTGATCTGAACAGCAATGCGGTGCGAATCACATGCGATGTCTGGCATCGCACTAGTGTGAACCTGGTCTTGTCAGCTACACGTCAATAATGGGTGCTTAGACCATTCCATGACTCCATTACAAAGATTTCTAAGTACTAAACATTGTTTTCTATTGTATATCAGAATATTGGTGCTCAAATAGTAGCTTGTGAGCCCCATGTAGATTTTATGAGGCATCAAACAACTTCTGTCAGCTCATTACCAGTCTGTCTGAACTTCCATTGCGTTATACATCCTCTGTTAGCGCTGGGCCAATCAGATGTTGGCTGAAATCTATATGTGAATGAAAATATGATTAATGTTTATAGAAGCATTTTGTTGATCTGGTGGCTCACAGCTTGGAAGAGATGGCCAGTGATATTTTGTGTCTATCAGGAATATGAGCCTGCGGGTTGTTGCCCTGCGATGTTCCTTCTATTGGTTGTCAGAGTTCTGAATGTCTCTATATGCCACCAGTGTTTTGTCAGGATCGTATGGCGATTGTGACTGTCACATTAACACAATCATTACAGAAGGATGTCTGAGAAAAATCCGCATGTCTCTGTTCACAGGACCGTGCTTAATGGCACTATTTATAACTGGCATCCACATACATGTGTGATATTTTTCATGTAAGAAATTACTGGGACCCCTTCCATGTCGGTGTACAGCAGACAAAGCCCCGATCCAAGCTGGAATGTCAGGGGACTGACGGTTGTGCTGTAGGTTAAGTGGTGCTTTTTATTAAGAGCAGACAGCATGGAGAAATTAATAGAGCAACCCAACCCGACAGAACAGCTCATGTTACTAGTGATTTCCCATAGCTCCATCAATAGATCTGATTCCTACTATCTGAGTGTTCTGAAATGACAATCACCCGCACACACTGTTCTTCTGCTGTTACACAAAAGAGGAGAGGAAGACGGGTTTATTTTTTACATCTAAATTAAAGAGATTCCAAAGTCTATTTTATCTTATGCATTCCCGGGCATTAAAGTGGTTGTAAACCCTTACATATACCCTGTGAAGTGACTGGCCTCAGGTGATGCACAATTATTAAACAAATCCTCCTACTTGTGCTGTACCTGTTTATCTGCAGCATTCAGAAAAAGGGGCAGAGAGCTGAAGTTACACTCTGCAGAGCTCAGTGAGGAGAGCTCTGAGGCCGGGTTCACACTGGTCCGACAAACGCTCCGACTTTGGGAGCTCATGTCGCATGACGTGTGAAAATCAATTTTTCCCTATGAGAGCCGTCTTAACTGGTCCGACTTTGAAAATGCTCCCTGCACTACTTTGATCTTACTTCAGCCCATTGAATATCATTGAAGTTGGATCAAAGTAGGATCCTTGTCCTAACCATCCGACTTTTGACATCCGACATGTGATTACAGCAGCAGTAAAAGGAATTTATCTCACACTGGGATTGTTTTGATTGGTCAAAGAACAAGTCAGACTATCACAAAGTCGGATCAAAGCAGTATCCTGTTCATTCAAGTCGGATGGATGTCGGACCGATGTAGGACTGATGTCGCAGAGCAAAGTAGGATGATGTCGTGTAGTATCAGTGTGAACCCAGCCTAATAGCTGATTTATTGGGAAGGGACCCCCACCCCCCTTCACACAGGAACAGAGCTGATGCTTTCAATAAGCGGGAGCTCCCTCCCCTGTCACCTTTTTTCTCTTGGTGGCAGGAAAACTTGTCAAAAATGATTCATGCTGATAGCAGAGGAATGGAGCAGCAGGAAGAAATGACACTTAGTGCTCTTAATGGAGACAAGTACACAGTATAGAGCAATATGCTTTGTTCATATTTCATATCTGAGGTTTACAACCACTTTAAGGTAAAAAAAAACTCCCCCTTAACTGTTCCCCCTTCACCCTCCATCCCAAATACTTACCCAAGCCTGTCCACCGGCTGCAGCTCTTCTCCCTTCACTTCCTCTTCTCACATGAGACTCAAGCAGGACCAGCTGTCAGTCAAATCTTGTGAGCAGGGATTGTGGCAGAGCTGCGCTGTGTGTGCCTATGGATGCACACAACCGGGTTTAGGAGCATGCCCACATGGCTTGCCAGAGCGGTACCCACAGAGAGTGCCAGTGGGGGATTCCAGAAGAGTAGGTAAGCAGCCGCTCTGTGCATTAGCATTGTACAGAGCAGGTAAATCTAGCCTTTTTTTTTTTTTTTTGGGCTTTACAATGACTTTTATGTTTTATTTATAATGTGAAAATACTCCTCTGCTACTAACCTAATTATACAGTATTAAATAAACCAAAAATCAATTGGTGCAGAGCTAAAACGTGTATCAAATCAATTAAATACATTTGCACCCAAGTAGGGAACGACCAATTATCGATGCGGCCAATTATCGGCGTCAGATCTTCACTTTTTTAGAGGTATCGGTCAAAAAACTGACTGATATTGCTTTAAAGACCCCGGTACCGTTCTTTAGAGCTGACGGTCAGCTTTATTGTAATAACAACCGATGCGGCTTAGCAGCCGCTTGGCTATTATTACAAGCAGCGGCAGGAAACATCCCCCTCCCACCACCTTCCCGAGCAACCAGCCAGCATGTCCGCTGGCTGGCCGAAGACCCGAACAAAGCCATGATATCACTTCCCGGGATACTGGCAGTCTAAAGGTGCCAGTTTTAAAAAATAAAGCATTAAAAACGCAGATTTGGGCGTTTTGAATACTTTGAAGGGCAGAGGAGGGGTTTGGGGTCTTATAGACCCCCGATCTAAAGAGTTCCTTTCACATGCCTATTACTGTCACAAGGGATGTTTACATTCCTTGTGACAGCAATAACAGTGAAAAAAAACAAGTAATTATTTTTTTTTTTTTAAATGTACAAAATATCGGCTATCGGCAGGAGAGGTGGCTCGAAATATCGGTATTGTATCGGGCACCGAAAAAACGATATTGGTCGATCCCTACACCCAAGTAAGATATTGCTGTGCAAATTAATATCCAAAACTATAATAAATATGAAGAAAGTGCCTCTGTCAAAGAAACTAGTAGCAAACTAATCAAATCCAATGAAATGTCTATAAAAGTGTGTGCACCAACTCCAAGTGCTCCAAAATCATGCCGTGAATAAAACCGTGCGCAAACTTTTTTTTAATCTAAATCTGAAGGTGTATTCAGTGTAAGAAATCAACAATCCACCGTTTATCACTTCACACACCACTGTGCCCCACTTGGCTGTATCCTCACCTTTTCATGTGAACCCCACTAGCATGTAAAGTTAATTACAGCTCAATAAAACCATTATACCCTCCTCAGTTTAACTGATCCTGCAATTGCCCTTTTGAGATCCTCTTTCTATCCAATAAATACCAACACCATCTGTAGATATGTAGACTCATAAGGCTTCATGCCCACAGACGTTTTTAACAGCTGCGTTTTTTACAGCTTAAAAACGCCTGTCCTTGTTATTGTAAATAAAAAAAAACGTCGAAGCTAAAAACGCGACCGCGCGTTAGTGCGCGTTTTTGAGCGGTTTTTGACGCTCGCGTTTTTTTTTCTGCCTAACTCCGACGCTGAGGAACGCACTGGTCCTGGGTTTTTTTTTTACAGCTTAAAAACGTCTATGCTGTTTGCAGCTCAAAAACGTCTAGGTGGGCATGAAGCTATAGACTAACATGGACAGGCGTTTTTAAGCTGTAAAAAACGCTCAAAAACGCGGCTGTAAAAACGTCCGTGGGCATGAGGCCTAAAAAAGAAAAAAGCTTCATAGTGTTCACTGTTTTTTTTTTATTTGGCTACATAGAACAATAAAATGCACTTACAAATGCAGAGCTAAACCCGACACTGCCAGGTGGCTGCAGACCCGCTGTCCTGTTCCTTTTTAGAGTGATGACGTCACAAGTCTGGCCTCCCTGACATGTTGCGTCCTCAAACTTTATCAAATGTCTGATAGTGATTGCTTAGCCACACTCTGAAAAGCTATCCATTGCAGATCACTTTTCACAGAATGGGCCAGTGGAAACTTAGCCAGAGTGTGATATGAATTATATTATGTTTTTGGAACTAATGTGAGCATTCATTTCGTTTTCTATGGAAGTATCAGTTTGCTAAACATTATGATAGATAACAAATGTTTTAACTTTTCAAATCAACATAAACCAATCTCTTGTGTGTCTATAGAATTGTAATATTTACATTAGTATTTAAATTGCTGATATAGACACCGTCCGCTCCTAGAGGGCGGCGGTGTGTTAGTGGTTTTATGTTGAACATGTTTCCTGCGATGAGCGGACAGTGTGATTTGTATGATAGGCCCCTAAATTGTGGACATTTGACAGTTGTCTGTATTATTTCACTTTAAATGCAATAAAAATATATTTGACTCTAAATTG
Organism: Rana muscosa; assembly: GCA_029206835.1. Classification (NCBI taxonomy): domain Eukaryota; kingdom Metazoa; phylum Chordata; class Amphibia; order Anura; family Ranidae; genus Rana; species Rana muscosa. The sequence goes on from CM055127.1 coordinate 331,284,379, forward strand.
CTGATATAGACCAATATGAAGGTGAAATCTGCAATGAGTGAAACATGCACTCTGTGCCTGGAAAGTAAACTGTTTATAGTTTGGGCTTCTGAACTCGTTATAGGCAGATCTGGACAGGTCTGCTTGGACTAAACCAGTAAGATCAGCTTAGCATCATTTTCTGGTATGCAGTGGCGTTTAAATTAATCAATAGCAGCTTTAGGAAGGGTGTCACTGCTCCCAGGAGGGCAGTAGATATTAGTGAAGGTATTTATGTGGCACTAGCGATGGCAGTGTACTTCAGTAGGAGAGAAAACCAGATGTCGGTGCATTGAAAATACATGTAAAAATACATCCTCCAGCAAGCTGGGCGCAGCAATCAGACTTAGTGATGGAACTGTGTGCTTTGCATGTCAAATGTACATTAGGTTACATTTGGCATTGTTGTTGTAGTTGTTGTTGTTTTTTTAATATAATTGTTTAATATGTATTTATTCATATAATAATTGTATAACTATTAACAAATAATATGTTGTATTTAAAAAAAAAAAAAAAAAAAAAAAAAAAGGATTTGCACATTAATTTATGGAACACTATTTTATTTTTAAATGATCATGAGCGTTATTCTACAAAGAGTTGTATTATTATAAAAAGTCTATACTCAGAGTAATTTGCTATTGCGGTCCTATCCTACCTAAAATGCTAGTTACCTGGTTATCATAATAATACAGTGTTTTCTGTACTCATTCAGCCCCTAACCCAGAGAAAACATGTAGACCAAAACTTGACATCTGTGTAACTCTCCTGGCTGCATACCCGTTCTTGGCTGGGGATTCAGAAAGTATTGAATGTAGACATAGACAAGCAACTAGCATTTTTAGAAAAAAGTCAGCAATGACCACTTAAAAATGTTTTACAGCATGGATTTCCCTAGCCATCAATTAGAATTTACACTGCATAAGTCATACCATTGGAAGACGCATTGTGATTGGCTTCTAGGAGTAGCACCTCCAGCGATGCAATGCGCGGCAGTGACGTCTCCTACCTGGCTTCTTCTCAGTTCAGGATCTTCTGCGATTTTGATTGCCCTGCCTGGCTGATGTATTCCTGCATCATTTTGCAAGGGAGTTCATTCATCCTAACCCCCCACAGATGGCAGGATTGTACACTGATCTGCATGTATACAGAAGTATGTGCACAGGAAGGTGAGAAACCCGTCCTCTGGAATTAAGAAAAAAAATTCTGTTTGCAATTTAAAACATTGCTGTAGTTCTACTTTTTAGTAAAAAACATTCATTTTTAAATAATATATTTTTTTTATATAATTACAGTCCCTGACAAAAGTCTTGTCGCTTGTGTACAAATTGACCTGAAGTGCTGCTAAAATATATTTCTAATCAAGATTTTGTTACAAGAAATGGGTGATTTTAATCCCAACAGCTTTTGTAATAATGTTTCAGTGCAAAACAAAACTGACAAAAAGTATTCTAATATTCACAGCTTGGTAAAGCCCATTGAGTCAATTTTTGCCAAGACATAAGGCTCCTTTCACATTGGGGCGTTTTTCATGCGGTTTAGCGCTAATATTAGCGCTATTATACCGCATGAAAAATTTGTCCCCTTTATTCTTCAATGTGAAAGCCCGAAGGCTTTCACACTGAAGCGGTGCGCTAGCAGGACCGCTCCAAAAGTCCTGCTAGCCGCTTCTTTACAGCGGTGAAGGAGCGGTGTGTTCCCCGCTCCTTTACCGTGGCTGCCCATTGAATTCAATGGGACAGCGCGGTAATACCGCCCGCAAACCGCGGCAATAGCCGCGGTTTGCGGGCGGTATTAACCCTTTTTCGGCCGCTAGCAGGGGTTAAATTTACCCCCCTAGCGGCCGCATACCGCGGTAAGAACGACGGTATAGCAGCGCTGAAAATCGCGCTGCTATACCGCATCTGCCCGCCCGAGTGTGAAAGGGGCCTAAGTGTTGTCGCCTTGTTTTATATGAGCTTCACCTGTGACTAATAATGGATCAATTAGGTCTCAGGTGTGTATAAAAAGAACACCAGTACACTAGGCCTTCTCAACTGCAACTAGACCTCTGCAAACATGCCTAAGATTCACCCGGAGACTAAAGTGTTGATTATCAAGAGGCTGAAGACCAGATCCACTGCTGATGTGGCAGACACCTTCAATGTGTCTCAGCGTCAAGTTCAGAGGATAAAAAAAAGATTTGAAGAGACTGGAGACGTTTTGGACAAGGCCAGGTCAGGCCGACCCCGCAAGACAACTGCTCGAGAGGACCGTTTGTTGGCTCGAAAATCCAAGGCCAGCCCATTTTCCACTGCAGCAGAGCTCCACAAGATCTGGTCACCTGAAGTCCCTGTGTCAACCAGAACAGTTTGTCGGATTCTGTCTCGAAATGGCCTCCATGGTCGAATCAGTGCCCATAAGCCAGCACTAAACAGAAGACAATTGAAAAACCGTGTGGCATTTGCCAAGGGCCACAGCCTGCTAAAAGGATGGACTCTGGAAAAGTGGCAGAAGGTGGATTTTTCAGATGAATCTTCCGTTGAATTCCACACAGTCGCCGCAAATATTGCAGGAGACCAACTGGAACCCGCATGGAGCCGATATTAACCCAGAAAACAGTGAAGTTTGGTGGAGGCAAAATCATGGTCTGGGGTTACATCCAGTATGGGGGTGTGCAAGGGATCTGCAGGGTGGAAGGCAACATCAATAGTCTAAAATACCAAGAAATCTTAGCTACCTCTTATATTCCCAACCATAAAAAAGGCCAAATTTTGTAGCAGGATGGTGCTCCATCGCATACTTCCATCTCCACATCAAAGTTCCTTAAGGCAAAAAAGATCAAGATGCTCCAGGATTGGCCAGCCCAGTCACCAGACACGAACATCATTGAGCATATGTGGTGTAGGATGAAAGATGAAGCATGGAAGACGAAACCAAAGAATATTGATGAACTCTGGGAGGCATGCAAGAATGTTTTCTTTGCTATTCCTGATGACTTCATCAATAAATTGCATGAATCCTTGCCAAACCGCATGGATGCTGTCCTTCAAGCTCATGGAAGTCATACAAGATATTACATTTGGATCTCACAGCACCACTACTTAATTTGCTGACATATTTTTGGATTTTCAGTAAAGTTGTTCAATTTCTGTATAGGCGACAAAACTTTTGTCTTGCCAAAATCTGACCTGTCTGTCTTAAATGATAAATCTTTTTTCAGTGAAACTAATTTATTTCAGTGCATTAAACATCATTTGGGAGGGCTTTAGCTTTTCATAGGAGCTATTTCTAACACCAATTGATTAATTAAAAGTCAGGTTAATAGCAGGAGTTTCTACAAAATAGAGAAGCGACAAGACTTTTGTCGGACTATATATATATATATATATATATATATATATATTCACATCAGTCCCTACCCTCAGGGAGCTTACAATCTATGGATCTTAACCCATATTAATACATACGATGACTAGGGCCAATTTAGACAGGAGCCGACTAACTTACCAGCATGTCTTTGGAGTGTGGGAGGAAACCCATGCAGGCACAGGGAGAACATACAAACTCCATGCAGGTAGTGTCATAGTTGGGATTCAAACTGACAACCCTAGTGCTGCCAGGCAGAGGTGCTAATCAATCACTTTGGCCCCTTTCACACTGGGGCGGTTTTCAGGCGCTATTGTGCCCGTGTATTTACCGCTCCTTCTTATTGAAATGAATGGTACACCGCGGTAATACCGCCCGCAAACCGCGGCAGTAGCCGCGGTTTGCGGGTGGTATTAACCCTTTTTCGGCCGCTAGCGGGGGTTAAAACCACACCGCTAGCGGCCGAATACTGACCTCTCCTGATCGGAATAATCAGTCTATCGTCAACAACCCATTCTATCAGCATACACGGGAAAGTGGATTTCGATCAACAAATAGGATACAGTTGTAACTTTACGATCATATGTTTTGACTGTATCTCCGTTTTTCCCATGCCAGCTTGTACTCTGATCTAAATATGATCGTATTCCTCAATATAGTATGTCAGTGCTAGTGATCGATGCAGAATGATGGATAATTTTCCAACCTGGCCGTTTGACTCAGTTTGAGCAAATCCAATCTAAATTGATTGTAAGAGAAGTTATAGCAGTTGGATTGTTTGTGGGCTCAGTTGTATTTGATTGAATCGCACATTGATCGTATAAAGGTCCTTTCAAATGGGTGGACCAATCGGGTCCACCTGTCAGATTTTCTGGTGAACCTGATCGGGCCCTCCAGTAGGGGTGCACATCTTCACTGGTCTCACAATTCGATTACGATTATCCTGTCCACGATTTGATTTGATTCGATTCAATTCCACAATGCATCACGGTTACTGCACATGGTTTTTATCCAAAAATCCAACCAGTCAGAAGAACTCCATTTCTTTATTTTCATATATTCAATATCCTATTTGGGGAGGGTAATTCTCATAACCATCCCAAAAGAGGGCTGCAAGTTATTCACCTTCAGTTTATTACAGAGAACAAAGGGGCGTTCATTACATCTAGAGGAAAAACAGAAAGGCTTCTTTGCCTTAAGAGATGTGGAACAGACTGACTAGTTCTGGGCTGCTCAGTAGATTGTTTTAACAAAGACCTGAAATGATTTCCTGTCCTAAATGCCCAAAATATTAGTGATAGTGACAGAGAGATGGTGGTGGGGGATGGGATCAGGCAGAGGGAGGGATGGTGGGATGGATGGGATCAGGGGCAGAGGGATGGGTGCATGTGATCAGGAGCAGAGTGATAGTGACAGAGAGATGGTGGTGGGGGATGGGATCAGGCAGAGGTTGGGATGGATGGGATCAGGGGCAGAGGGGTGGGTGGATGGGATCAGGGGCAGAGGGATGGATGGGATCAGGGGAAGAGTGATAGTGACAGAGGGATGGGATCAGGCAGAGGGATGGATGGTGGGATGGATGGGATCAGGGGCAGAGTGGTGGATGGGATCAGGGGCAGAGGGATGGATGGGATCAGGGGCAGAGTGATAGTGACAGAGATTGTGGTGGGGGATGGGATCAGGCAGAGGGATGGATGGTGGGATGGATGGGATCAGGGGCAGAGGGATGGATGGGATCAGGGGCAGAGGGATGGATGGATGGGATCAGGGGCAGAGTGATAGTGACAGAGAGATGGTGGGATGGATGGGATCAGGGGCAGAGTGGTGGATGGGATCAGGGGCAGAGGGGTGGGTGGATGGGATCAGGGGCAGAGGGATAGTGACAGAGAGATGGTGGTGGGGGATGGGATCAGGCAGAGGGATGGATAGTGGGATGGATGGGATCAGGGGCAGAGTGGTGGGTGGGATCAGGGACAGAGTGGTGGATGGGATCAGGGACAGAGTGGTGGATGGGATCAGGGGCAGAGGGATGGATGGGATCAGGGGCAGAGTGATAGTGACAGAGAGATGGTGGTGGGGGATGGGATCAGGCAGAGGGAGGGATGGTGGGATGGATGGGATCAGGGGCAGAGGGGTGGATGGGATCAGGGGCAGAGGGGTGGATGGGATCAGGGGCAGAGGGATGGATGGGATCAGGGGCAGAGGGATGGCGGAATTGGAGGCAGAGGGATGGTGGGGTCGGAGGCAGAGGGGTGATGGTGACACTGGCACTCACCAGCTCTGTGTCAGTCGATTCCCCCTCCTCCATAATACTCAGTGTGTCTTCTCCCTTCTGGTGCCTCCAGTGAAGCCTCTCCTGATATTGGGTCTCCTCAAGCTCCTCCCCCTGCACTGTACTGGCTGTCAGCTCATCAGCTGACTTTCTGCTTCAGTGTGCATCTCTGTGGGTGGGAGAGGGGAGGGGGCTTTATGCACCAGGCAGGCTCTGCCTCTGTGTGTCTCCAGGAGAGGCAGAGCGCTGCACGCAGGGCCGTTTGAAGGAATTTGGGGGCCCCAAGCAAAATGGACATGGAGGCCCCCCCAACGCCCCCCCCCCCAGCACTCACCCAAAGCCTACAAGAACCACACCATAGCGATACAGTTTAAGCTCACCCACACTTTATATAAATAAAAAAGGTTTACAGTGCAAATACTGCTTTTGCATATAATCCAACATTCTTAAAACACATACACACTCACATTAACATTAAGATGCTGTTTAGGACTGTTTATGGACAGTGGGATGGACAGGGGGACAGTGGGATGGACAGGGGGACAGTGGGATGGACAGGGGGACTCTGCACTGTAATATCCACATCATCTCCCCCACTTTAATATCCACATCATCTCCCCCACTGTAATATCCACATCATCTCCCCCACTGTATTGTCCACATCTCCCCCCTGTAATGTCCACATTTCCCCCCATCTCACCTCGGCCGCTGCCGCCGGGTGTACCAAAATGGCCGCCGCTCCAAGGCTAGGCCGAAGCCGCGGCTTTTCCTATTGCCGCAATCCGTGGATCGGCTCAGAGCGGAAATCCAGGACAGTGACTGGCAGCAGGCAGGCACCATAGGCTGGGGCCCCAGGCCAGCTCGGGGCCCCAAGCAATTGCTTGTTTTGCCTGTCCTGTTCCAACGGCCCTGGCTGCACGCACGGAGCTCTGGATAATGTCATTTGGAGTCGCAGCATCGATGCAAAATCATGAACTTCTGAATCGCAATGCATCGATGCTGCGATTTATATTCCACACCCCTACCTTCCAGTCTCCAGTTTACATCTTAGTACCCATAGAGAAGAGTGGGCTGTGTCACTCTGCATAAGTGGAATGGACCAGCCATCCGCCTGCTCAGCGGGGATGAGCAGACAGATTCCCTGCTGAGCAGACGGATTCCAACAGAGACAGCCTTCTGTAGTAGGGGCCTAAAAAATCAAAGCACGTATGGCCACCATAAAGCAGATAAAAGAGCAGAAGTCAAAAGTATCTGTAGGAAGTGATTGGATGTGGTAGATTTCCTCAATTTCATAGAATTTTCAAAATGCTGACCAATGGGTTCTATTCACTTCTCGAAGAATAAGCATGGCTGAAGGAATTTGCACTTGTGGCTTTGGTTTCTTGTCAATTGTTAAAAGGAGGGGAACCCTTATCAACCCTTGCGGAAATCGATGAGAGAACTGCTTATGTTTTAGAAGCGTTGGTTTCTATAAGGCGGGTTCTGTGGTCCTGCTGCTGCATAAATAAGAATTGCTTTTTCTCTTCTATGATTGATTACAGACTTCGGAACAACTAGAGGTGAATCCAGCTCTCTGCACCGCCCATTTGCTAGATATTAGGTGGTGGTCTAGCTCATGGGGGACATGACATTTAGCAGAGTCCTTCTACAACAGCCCCTGTATTTTGGTTGTAAACGTGCAGATTCTTGTGGGGTTCAGGGTTTTGTCCTTTAGAGCAGGGATATGCAATTAGCGAACCTCCAGCTGTTGCAAAACTACAAGTCCCATCATGCCTCTGCCTCTGGGTGTTATGCTTGTGGTTGTCAGAGTCTTGGGATTTGTAGTTCTGCAACATCTGGAGGTCCGCTAATTGCATATCCCTGCTTTAGAGGATAATCGCTACTAGTGTGCTGTGCCTCTCTATCACACATCTCTGTGATTTCCTACTTTGTATGTAATAGGACTCAGGTTTGCACTGATCTGTTCTATATGGAAACAGCTGGCATACTCGGGGTTAACACGGGTGGCTTTTCAGTGTATCACTGGCAAGAACCCCAGGGCCCAATAGATCTCTCCAAGATCTGAAATGACTGGGGAAGTTCCAGCAAAGTGCTACAAGGTTGTTTTTATTGGATCCAGAAATAGAAAGTCACAGCAGATTATGTGGAGGTGTATCGCTGTGTCAAAGCCCTCTCTGCTTCCATCGTTCCTCCCCCAGCCTCACCACCACCCTCTTCCTTCCAGATCCTTTGCTTTCTCTGAACCCCTGGAGATTACAGCTGCTGATGGCTGTATCCGAGCCACTATTTCCCTGATTACCATTATTATTTTCATACATTTATTTGCATACTCTATTTGTATAGCATGAGTGCTGAACAGAGAGCGAGCAGAGCTATCATTAACCCTCTTTTCTTCTGCTTTATGTAGTAGGAATCAGCCAAACCAGCACCATCACCCTTCGCTATTACAAGCTGGCATGACACTTCTTCAGAAGTGCCGAGAATAGTGTACCATTTAAAGTATACTGTATCATTAAAACCTCATATAGGCTTAAATTTGTTAGTGATATTAAAAGAGAAGTGTTGGATTTAAAGCGGAGCTCCAGGCTCCTTCAGAAAAAAAACACTGCGCTTTGTAAATGGCCCGGCGGCGGGGGAAGGAGGAGGGAGGCCGAAATTCCAGCTGATCTCACCGCAACGAGATCAGCCGGAAGTGCGAGTGGGTACCTGCCAAACCAGGTACCCGCTCCCCCTCAAAAGGTGCCAAATGTGGCAGCGGAGGGGGGGGGGGGGAGACAAACAAGTTGAGCTTCTCCTTTTGGGTGGAGCTCCCCTTTAAGAAGAAAAAAAAAGGTGGATGCTGCATCTTTAACCCCGCGCCCTCTAAAACTGAGAACTGGATGATCAAAGACCGCTGATCACTCAGTCACTGTCTCTCTGCTCACTCAAGATAGAGAACTATCAGTCAAAGCTCACTGCTCTGCCCCCCCCCACAGTGTTCACTGAAGCTGGGATGTGGAGGGGGCGGGAGTGACTAGCTCAGGCTCTCAACGTTTAAGTCGAGATCCCTCCAGTGCCTGGTTCGGCTGAGTGACGTCAGCTGGCTGAACACGGGTCACAGGAGTGCAGAACGAAGTGCATTCCTGTGACTCGTAGAAGAGGTAGGGGCAAAAGAGCTTTAGCCCTACTTCTGCTTTTAAACCTTTTTTATTTAAAGCGGACCTTTTTAGTAATTTTTTCAATTTGCCATGTATTAAATCCTCTGTCCTTGTTGTTTTACCTTTTTTGGATAATAAAACATTTTTTTTTTCTGCCAGTAAATACCTTATACAGTCCACTTCCTGTTTCTTGTCTGGTAAAAAGCCTAGGCTTACAACATCATGCACAGCTCTCTCTCTTGCTCTCATAAGAGTTTGCCAGGAAGAGAGGGGGGGATGAGCCATACGAGGGCCAACGAGAGCTGCAGAGCTGGAGGTCTGTGTCTGTGTAAATCCAGGAAGTGAACAGGCAGCAGCTTCAGCTGCCCACAGTTAAAATGGATGCAGCTAGACTTAGTGAAGGGAGATTTCTGCAGCATATTTGGCAAGTACAGAATCACAGTATATATAAATCGCCCTGAGAAACACCATCAGCCACTACTGGAGCATATGTATGTAGATAAGGAATTGTTATGAAAAAGGATGCAGGAGATCAGCAGTCGTGAGATGCAGCAAAGGATGAAATTAGAGAAAACAAGAATTTATTAAAAGTAAAACATGGCAGTTGTTTATGATAAAACGTGATTTCATTCAGTTAGTCCGTTAGGATTTGCATCTACTTTAATGTCTCAATGTCTGGCGTTTGAGGGGTTAAGTGTTTGATGACCACAATATTATCTGATTTTAACTTGTTCCCTGCAGCTTCTCATTGTTGCTAATTAAATCCTCATGTTCTGTAACATCTTAAAAGCTTATAGAATTAGAGATCAGAGACTCTCAGGCATTTTATGTATTTCTTTCCTCAAGGAACATTTTGTCGCTTTTAAAGTCACCAATAATATAATTCCCACACTGCTAGAGACCGAAATATGTATGCACAGGAAGTTTTAGTTCCTCTTCACAGTGAGGCACGAATCCGATGTGTGTTCAATCATTATATCGAGATTTTACATATCACATAGCTTATAACAATAGAACCCCTTTGGTTATAGTTGTGTAAAGTGGGGTTTATCCTATGTGGATTTCGGAATGTGTATACAACAATATATGCTTTACCAGGGATTAGAGCTGCACGATTAATCGTTATAAGATCGCAATCTCGATTCACCCCCCCCCCACCCACGATCTCCTGGCTGGATTAACCGCGATTCTCGTATCTCCCCACCGGATCTACGGAACCAGTGTGGAACGCAAATGGCGGATATCGGAACTGACGTCCGCAACCGGAACTGACGTCGGTCATCATCAGAGAGCATGATGCGGTGCGCCGCTGGATGTCGATGATGCCTGGGCGTGGGCGGTACCGTGTCTCTTGGCCGGGAAACGAATACACAGCAGTGAGTGCGCACTGTGTGAGTGTGTGCACAGATCTGATTCCAACACGTGAGTGAGCTTCCTTCCTTGTGACTTACTAACTTAACAAACCAAGTACAACAGTCAAACATACATATTATGAACACCACACCACAGTGAGTCAGCTACCCCAGGCCCAGACCTGGCTTGCAGCAGATGACAGTCACGGCTATTAAAAGGGGGGTATGTGAGCCGAGGAGTGGACTTAAAATACCGGCAACCACTGTCCCTTATTATGAATATTACCAGTTTGAGTCAGCTACCCATATTATGAATATTACCACAGTCAGCTAGTGCTACCCAGAGAGTCTGGGGTAGCCGACTGTGGTGATATTCATAATATGGGTAGCTGACTCAGTCTGGTAATATTCATAATATATTATAAGGGACAGTTGTTGGTATTTTAAGTCCACTCCTCACATGACCCCCTTTAATAGCCTGACAGTCAGACAGGCTATTAAAGGGGGGCATGTGAGTACTCGGAGTGGACCTAAAATACCAACCACTGAGATTGAAAATTTTTCAAATAAAAAAAGTTTGAGAATCGTGATCTTCATTCCAAGCAAAAGAATCGCGATTCTCATTTTTCCCAGAATCGTGCAGCTCTACCAGGGATTGATATTATGAAAAACACATGGTTATGATTTTTAGGAGTATAGGTCTATGAGTTATGACATGACATACTACCATGACTACGCTGGTTTCCTTCCACACTCCAAAGACATGCTGGTAGGTTAATTGGCTCCTGTCTAAATTAACCCTAGTATATGTATGAATGTGAGTTAGGGACCTTAAGCCCCGTACACACGACCGGTTTTCTCGGCAAGAAAATTGCTGGGAGAGCTCTTTGCCGAGAAAACCGGTCGTGTGTATGGTTTCTCATCGGGAAAACTGCCGGGAATCTCGACGAGAAAAATGGAGAACCTGCACTCTATTTTCTCGTCGGCCTGTTTCCCAACAAGAAAACCGTGAGTGTGTATGCTTACTTGTCCATGGTAAACCCGCGCATGCTCAAAGTCTTAGATGCATGCGCGGTAGCATACAAGGGTAGTGTAGGGTGTAGCAAGATGGTGACGACGGCATCAAATGTGACGAGCGCCGGCTTGTTGTAGTCGATGACGACACTGCATTCTTGCCATTCAAAAGAACTGTGGTTCTTTTGAATGGCGCGTGTGTACACAGGGCTTGGCAAAACAAGCTTGCCAGGAATCCCGTTGAGAAAACAAATTTTTTTTTTTTTTTTTTTGCCGGGATACCCACCCGTGTGTACGAGGCTTTAGATTGTAAGCTCCTTGAGGGCAAAGACTGATGTGATTGTACAATAAGTGCTGAGTAAATTGGCGCTATATATTTACCTGAAGTAAACAATACTACCGTTAAAGGCAGTGCACCAATATGTCGATGAGCAGAAGAAGGGTATAGAAATAAGGAAAAAGAGGAGATAAGATGGTGGTAGGGGCTTGAGGAGCTGTTCGGTCAGGGGCTCCTTTAAGGCCTCTGGGCTAACTTGGTGGATTTTCAGTAGGGTTCAAGAGATGGTGGTCAAACCATTGGGGAGGTAGGGTTCAATCTGTGGAGACCATATCTTCTCAAAGAGGGCCATCTGATCATTCAGTATGGTGATCATTTTTATTAGTGGACATCATCCATGATACTCTGGATCTAACCTCTTGTTTATTTCTGCCATACCCTCTCCACCTTAAGGCGATTCTTGAAAACTCACTTATTCAAGGAAGCCTACCCCACCTCCACCTAAGAACTGTACCTGAGTCACCTCCATCCGATCATCCCCTGTAGCTATTACCTCTTGTACCACCTCCCTCTCCATTTAGATTGTAAGCAGGACTCTCCTATTCCTTCTGTATTGTAAATGTACTGTCCCCCTTTTATATTGTAAAGCCCTGCGTAAGCACTATATAAATCCTGTATAATAATCATTTCTGTACTTTTTCCTATGTTTTTATGCTGGTTGCAATAAAGATGAACGTAATTCGTTTACAGGGTTAGTGCACCTTTTCCAAAAACAAACACTGTCCCTGTTAAATGTATTCTTTAAAAAAATTACAGGGTCTTCGTTGAAATGTTGTTGCAAAAGCATGGAAATACAATTTTTTTTTCAAAAAGCATGGAAATCCACTAATTTAAATACACAAGAGGTAAGCTCCAGAGCATTGCGGACCAAGAGTGCATGACCTCGGCAATGTCCAAATGTGTTGGAAAGTGCTAATTTCTTTGCATCCATGGAAACAAAATGCATTTCACAAAAAATAGTCGCATATTTGGGGCATTTTTTTGACCCCTGATGTGCTATAGTGCAAAACGCATTGGGAGGAGTTAAGAGTGCTGACATCACACCACCGCATGGTCTGTATGTGGCGGTCATATTTGTAAGTTCCGGTGACTGTGCTTTTTATTATATTTCTTTGTATTTTAGATTTCTACAATAAATACAACACTATGAATACTTTATTTGGCACCAGTTGGTGAACGCTTGTTCTGTTCAGCTGTGCTACTTACCTGCTGGCTCTGTGGAGTGATAGCCCAGTTGATGCCAATACCAGAGGGTTATCTTTTTCAGGAGAGTGTTCCTCATGGAAAGAGGCTGTTATTTGGACGATCCTATAGAGCCTTTACGCTGCCTATAATTTACGCAGCCATACTTTCTGGTGAGTGTGGTGTGCTGGTGGTAGTTGATGGTTATAGGAAGCGACTGATTTCAGTTATTTTTTCCAAAGGGTGTGCAACCAAATATTAAGCTAAGGGTGCCAAGAATTTTGACCAGCCCATTTTTGGAGTTTTTTGTGTGACATTATGTCCAATTTGCTTTTTTTCCTCCCTTCTTTTGTTTTGTTCCAATAGGGAACAAGTGTATAGCAAAACATGTGTTACTGCAATACTTTTCTGCGAGAAATACTTGATTTTCTGGGAAAATTTCTGGGGTGCCAACAATTTTGGCCATGACTGTGTGTGTGTGTGTGTGTGTGTGTGTGTGTGTGTGTGTGTGTGTTTTTTTCATTTGTGAGTCAAATTTCACATTTTTCACATTTTATATTTATTTAACTTTAGATGTATAAATGTTGTATTATGTTTTTGAGCACTGCACCTTTTTTTATTTATTTATGTTCTAAAATAAAACCCTACCCTCGCTCATAAGGATGTAGATTGCTGCAGGTTTGGCCAAATAGTCTAATATTAACATGTGATGAAACAGGAATTATTTGGAGTTGTTGTTGGATCCAGAATGGGTTCCTCTTACAATGTGGAGTGGGATATATGAAGTAGAATGCAATAACTTGGGTTAGGCTGCTCTCATGCATGAAGAGGGCTCTGTGAGAAGCTTTTGACAAAATCTCTTTGATCTTAACATGTGTTTGGCTTTAGCCATACGCTACTTGAATATCCTCTAAATGTACCCTGCCCATGCATGTTACCACACTATCCTACAATTGGATTGTATCACCGAAGATGTATCTGCATATCATAGACATTATTATGGATACATCCTATAGTACATCATGATCAGATATGGATTACGGAAAGTATTGCAAGCTGCAGACATATTTTTTTTTTATTGCAATCATCAGATTTTTATGTGTGTGGTGTTATCTTGCAAACTTCTGCTTTAACAGAAATCTGTGCATATTCAAGTTTGAAATTCTCCCAGCATGGTAATGATTCCCCCCGGGACTGTGGAGACGAGATTGCAGTGTACAGTGTGACGATTGCTAAAGAATTCCCCCTGTTATTATCAGGCTGCCTAGGCTCACTGGAACATGGTTTAATTAGGTCTTTTGGTGGTTTGATATTGTCTATAGACTCAGTATACAAAGCTAACACACCAGGATAAGTATCCTTATTTAAAAAAAAAAAAAAAAAGTGATGCTTATTTTCAATCAAGTCCAATGAGGTTTGGAAATTACAGTTACGTAAGTGAAAATAAAAATCCCTCACCTTGTGTAAAGCTTTATGAATTGAGCCTAATGTGCTCTGCAGGCAGCGGATGATCTCAGCAAACCGCCAGGTAGATTAATCCAGCCCAAGCAATTGTCTTTTTTTCTGCTCAGATCCTTCACCCAAGGGTGCCCATACACATCACCGGCAGCAGGATTGGGTATCAGTCATCTATCTACCTCATTAAAGGCTTCTATTATCTGTGGGAAATCTAGAAACTGTCTGTAATAATAGCTATGTTTCTTTTGGGTTGCTAACTACTATAAGCATAGGAGCTAAGTCTTTGCTGCTTTTCAGCCATAAATTAACCATTTCAGCCCAGAAGAATTGGCTGCTCAATGACCAGGCCATTTTTTTGCGATACGGCACTGTGTCGTTTTAACTGACAATTGCGTGGTCTTGCGATGTAGAACCCAAACAAAATTGATGTCCTTTTTTTTTTTTTCCCTCACAAATAGAGCTTTCTTTTGGTGGAATTTGATCTGCGGTTTTTATATTTTTTTGCGCTATTAACAAAAAAAGAGCGTAAATTCTGAAAAAAACACTATTTTGTACCTTTTGCTGTAAATAAAAAGCCATACAATTTTATTTTTATTTTTTTAAAGCAATTTTTTTCCTTAGTTTAGGCCGATTTGTATTCTTCTATATATTTTTGGTAATAAAAATCACAAAAAGCTTATATTAATTGCTTGGTTTGTGTAAAAGTTATAGTGTGTACAAAATAGGGGATAGATTTATAGCATTTTTAATACTAATAATAATAATATATTTTTTTTTTTAAATTTTTTTTTTTACTAGTAATGATGGCGATTTGCCACATTATTATCGGGACTGTGACATTATGGTGGACATATCGGACACTTTTGACACATTTTTGGGACCATTGGCATTTATACAGCGATCAGTGCTATAAAAATGCACTGATTACTGTAAAAATGTCACTGGCAGGGAAGGGGTTAACACTAGGAGGTGATCAAGGGGTTAACTGTGTTCCCTATGTGTGTGTTCTAACTGTGGGGGGTGGGACTGACTATAGGAGATGAGAGATCATGGTTCCCAACTCGTAGGAACTCTCAATCCCCCTCTCCTCACAGAACAGGGATGTGTGTGTGTGTTTTACACACACAAGTCCCTGTTCTGTCTCTCGTGCCCACGGTCATTGCGACCGCCAGTCACGAGCATCGGCACCCCCACTGTGCAGCGTGCGCGCCTGCTATCCCGCTTAAAGGGAACACCGTACACCTACGGCGGTTTGCGGGATCGTGATGACCTGCTGCCGTATGACGGCGGCTGGTCGGGAAGCGGTTAAAGCCCTATTCCAGGCAAAATTGTAATGAATTCCAATCCCCAGTTCATATTCCTATCGCACACATTACTGGAATAAGCTCTTAGAGTGCTGGGTGCTGTAGCGACTGCCAGCTGGATACTGGAATCTATACGATATGTAGATATTCGCCAGCACACCAGGGATCATAAATTTCGTCCAAACATTTTTTTATTCAAAGAATTATCACATCACAAAATGGTGTAGTGTAGTGTAGTGCAGTGTTTCGGAACAATGTGGGACCCCTTCATCGGGCAGGAACTCAAATCCCTTCCCCTCAAAACCCACCCTGATAAGCTTTCGGTGAGTGATGTAGGATATACTCGCCTAAAGCTGGCCATAGATGGGTAGAATTTCAAACAAAACTTTTTTGGGTAAAAGAAGGTTCTAAGACAGTTTGTTCATTTTTCTAATCGTTAGTGGGGGTCAAATCACAGTTCTACCACTGTGATAGAGTTCAAAGGAGCAGGATGGAAAAAAAATTTCTTGAACTAAGGAATTTCTAAAAGTGTGTGTGTGTGTGTGTGTGTGTGTGTGTGTGTGTGTGTGTGTGTGTGGATTTTTAATCTGTAAATTCCATAATGACAAACGAATGTTCTGAGATTTTTCTTAAGACTTTTCCTTAGAATTTTTATTTGAAATTCTATCCATCTATGGCCAGCATTAAGCCTTGTACACACAGGCCAAAAATTGGTTGAAAGCAGCAGGAACAGGACGACTTTTGGCCTGTGTGTACACCTCTCTGTTCTCATGACCGACTTCTTCTGTTGAATGGGGCATGCTAGAAAACAGCATCTGATTAGCGCTGATCGGTGTTCTGAGGTCAGAACACAAAGGTACTACAGGGGGATCATTGCACTAACATTGCTTGTGTTAGTATGGCGACCTCTCGTGTTTTTTTTTTTTTTTTCGTTCAGCCCCGAGTTGAACAAAAAAACGTTTAGTGTGTATCAGGCTTAAGTCCCCGTCCAGGTCCCTTGCTGCCACTGTTACCTTGAGAGGGGCCTCAATATGTGAGATATAAAAGCAGCCAATGCGGACGGGCTACTATGCTAACCTAGTATGCTTCAACCACTTCAGAGCCACGCTATAGCCAAAAGACCACCACAGCGTGCCTCTATTGTGCCGGGAGGCATCCATGGACATTCCTCCCAGAACCGCCCCCCCTGAGGCGTCCATCTGGCACACTTTATTACAGATCTCAGTAAAGGGCCAATCACAGTAGCCTTTTACCATGTGATTACATGTGTTCAGCTGTGATTGAAAAAATAAATAAATAAACCAGCAGTGATTAAATGCCACCAAAAGAAAGCTCTGTGTAAAAAAAAAAAAAAAAAAAAAAAATAAGAATAAAAATGTCATATGGGTACAATGCTGCATGACCGCGCAATTGTCATTCAAGTGCTGAAATTGGCCTTGGCAGGAAGTCTATGAAAGTGCCCAGTATTGAAGTGGTTAATACAGTTTGAACTACTAAACCGAAATAAATATGCAGATGAGGAAAGACTGAACTCCTTGTCTGCATACCTGATCTGGGCCAGTGGCAGAAAGTACTCGAGCCACCATGAGAGCCAGGAAACTAGCATGTACAGAAGGAGAATTCAGCAATGTCAGCCTCTGTGTTCTTCTTTTGCTGTTTCAATGCTGTATTAAAGAGGAAGTAACCCCCCCCCCCCAAAAAAAAAACAGGATAAAATAAGACCCTGCAAGAGAAAGGCATAATGAGCTAGTATGCATAGCATACTAGCTCATTATGTGGCACTTACCTGAAATCAAAGCCCCTGAAAGTCCTCCTCGTTCCCCTCCGCCACCATGTCCCCTCAGAGCTTCTTCCTGGTATCGCCGCTCCGGCGCTGTGATTTGGCTGGTGCAGCGATGACGTCACTCCGGCACGATCCAGCGCATGCGCGCGGGACCGACATAACCCCAGCATGTCCCATTCATTATTTCGGGACGACCAGTGTGTCTGCACCGTTGTCTACGGCGTGCATGCGCCGTAGACATCGGTGCAGTGTTTTCTGCAAATATCTCCTTAACCGTGTAGGTTAAGGAGATATTTCTTGCACCTACAGGTAAGCCTTAATCTAGGCTTACCTGTAGGTGCAAGTTGTCAAAGTGGGTTTACAACCACTTTAATCCTGCAAATGTTTGTCTGCGTTGGCCAATCTGAAAACTATCGGATATAGGAAAAACAGCTAAAAGATGGTGCAGTCAAAAAAAGTGCTAAACTAGTGAATGTAAAAGTTGAATAGGACAAACCTTTATAAACCGATGGAATTGTGGAATGGATCAGAGAGGAGTTCTAACGTCAGATCTTGGTAACTAGGAATGGAAGGCTTCCCATTTGTGGCGTGCTCTGTACACTTCCAGCAGATGCAGTCTTCCTTCTCCAGGGACCTGACTATATCAGGATATTTACTTTCCCCTGTCCTTTACTATGAGAATTAGTGATGTTCAAAGCTTAGCCTTGTATTAGTATTACATTTCCCTTTACAGTCATGGATGTAGAAAAGAAAATCTACTGACAGGTCATTGTTCCGCATTAGGGGAACAGAGAACGACAAAAATCTATCTGTCCCTATGTTATCCTATTAGCTCTGCCTTCCCTGCGGGTGGAAGGAAGTCTGATTTATGCGTTTTCAGAGTGGCTCTACCACTGATGTAATCCAGAACTATCCGAGCAAAGGAAACAGAACTCCAGCTTTGTAAACAGAGGCAGCTTCTCAGAGAAAGTCTTCTTTTTTTTTTCTTTTAGGAAGCTGCTGTCTCTATAGCAGATAATTCTATGATATCTAACCTGCATACCAGATATAATGTATTTATTTAACTACACTATTGGGGTTGGTTTACTTGAGAGTGCACAATCTGGTGCAGCCCTGCATAGAAACCAATCAGCTTCCACTTTAAAAAAAAAATTGTCAAAGCTTTAGGGCCCCTTTTACATGGGCACCTTTGTCCTGCAGGATCCGCTTGCTCAGCAGGGGATCGCTCCGCTAAGCATGCAGATGACAGGTCCGTCTCCGCTTACTGGGCACAGCAGGGATGGACACAGTCCCGCTCTCCTCTATGGGGAGATCAGATGAAAACGGACCGCTTGTTTGTTTTCATCTGATCCGAATAATCTGTTAGTGCCGGTTCACACAGGCGTGACCTGCCAGGCGACTTAGTCGCCTGACAAGTTGCGCTCCGTTCTGTACTATGGAACCGTTCTAATAGGAGCGACACAAGTCGCTCCGACTTAGAAAAAGGTTCCTGTACTACTTTGGGATGACTTGAGGGCGACTTCCATTGACTTCAATACAGAAGTCATTTTGCAAGTCGCCTCTGAAGTCGTGTGCAGATTGCCTGCAAGAGTCGCGCTGCAAGTCGTGCCGCCCCAGTGTGAACCGGCACTTACTGTTTCCATTTCTTCTTCTATTTGCCAAGGAGTGATGGAACCAGTTGCCACAAGCTTTGTTTTCTTAATGTTCAATTTCAGGCCAGCTTTTGCACGCCCCTCTGTCATCACAAATCATGGGACAAGTCTCTTAATGAAAAAGTAGCATGACAAGTCGTTTCCCATGATTTCCAATGACAACCATTCATATTAGTACAACTTCAAAGTAGTCCCTGCACTACTGTGGTCCGATTTTGATGCTACTTACACAGGCATTCCCTGAAATTGTGGCTGCAAAATCACGCGACTTTGAAGTCGCAGTAGTGTGAAAGGGGCCATATACCGTATATACTCGAGTATAAGCCGAGTCACCTTTTTGCGCCTGATTTCCCGGACTTTGGGGACCCAGTACCGGCCGGCCGTAGGTCCCCTGGACCCCAAACTATTCCTCTACAAGTGTGCAAAGTTTGTTGTCTGGGGGACCTACGGCCGAGGAGCACCGATTTTTTTTCAAATTTGGGCACCCCTTCCATAGACTCCCATGTTAACTTATCATGGACACAGTGAGACATGCACATGGACACAGTGAGGCATGCAGATGGACACCCTAGGCTTATACTCGAGTCAATACGTTTTCCCAGTTCTTTGTGGTAAAATTAGGTGCTTTGGCTTATATTTGGGTCAGCTTATACTCGAGTATATACGGTAAGTTAAATAATTAGGGTGACTGCAAGGTTTTGTTTTCTAGTTACTCAGAATTGGGTGTGCTATGTTTGAGTCTGCTTTGTTGATTAGTGGCCCACACGTGGTTAATTTTTCCTGCTTGCAGTAATAGCTTGCAAATAAAGAGGATATAATTGGTATGTCTCAAAGGATCCAGCTTTTCTGTCTTCCAGTGTGTTTCCTAATGGGGCTATGTCTTACTCCTGCTTGTAATTAAAACACCTTTCAGCAAGCATAGACAACCCCAGTCTCTGCGTTCCTATTGCTGAGTTTAACCCTTTCCTATTGCATATATTGGGTATATTTTGTTTATCTTAGAGACAACACAAAATGGTCAGAAAGGATTACTGCTCTTAATTATGGGTATTTACAAAATCTTACACAGGCAGGAAAAGCAGGTGATTGACAGAATGGTGGGACAATTTTGTGTTTAATGGCGGCTATAGAAAGACGATGATCTTTTCGAGAACTGTATGAGGTGGGGGGAGGGGATCAATGGAATAGCCTCCTGATCTGCTATAAACTGCCACCAGGTGTGTCTGTGTGTATATATGTATGTGTTTTTTTTATATACCGTATTTATCGGCGTATAACACGCGCCGGCGTATAACACGCACCCCAAGTTTAGGAGGGAATTTTAAGGAAAAAAACTTACATTTAAATGTCCATCATTGCAGCCTTGCCCAGTGTCCATCTGCAGCCTTGCCCAGTGCCTTTTGAATTTGCAGCCTTGCCCTGGCATGATTTAAATTTGGCGCCGATTTCCTACTGTGAGCAGGGCCGAGATACAGAAAGCCGAGTGTACTTCGGCTAGACTCGGTTCTGCTACAGTGAATAGGCCCTAAATGTGATCTGGAGCTGTCTTTACCAGCGGAATTAGTTTTATTCAGTATATACAGTAAAAGTAAAACTTTGTTACTCTTTCGTCCATGGACCGACACAGCTTCTCTATTGACAAAGTGGGTATTATCCGTTAATTAGGAGTGACTAGGCAGAAAAACTTGTAAAAAGTGTTGCATCACACCTTCTACAGTACCGCCCAGGGGGCGGACCCTCTGGGTATACCCTCTCAGTCTGCACATCGCAGATCAGTTTTTTTCTGTCTAGCAAGGAGTAGGACATGGCTCCCTTCGGGCTCATTGGTCCGGGGAAAAAAGATATATATATATTTTTTATTTTTTTGCTACATTTGTTGTTTCCTGCGATCTTCGATCAACTGCCGACTGGGTGACAGGCTGGATCCTCGATCCTTGTAGTCTCCCCAGTTTCGGCCATCGAGCGTGTGCCGACCCTAGCTACGCGCTGGGTTTTCCACGACATGCCCGTCGCTCCACGGGTGGCCGGTGAGCCTACGCTCCAGGGCCTGCATCGGACCGCTCAGCTTCGGCTGACCTTACGGCCGAGTCGCAGCAGCCTGGCCGGTGAGCTTACGCTCCAAGGCTTGCATCGGACCGCTCAGCTTCGGCTGACCTTACGGCCGAGTCGCAGCAGCCTGTCCGGTGAGCGTCATGCTCCAGGGCATACATATGATCGTCCCTTCTGGGTCCAATCACAGCATGCCTGGCCAACAGTCACCTTCCGTGCGCGGACGATGATCTGTTTGGAATGTCTTCCAGCAGAATACATGCAGGATAGGTAAGTAAAACTCCCCTGCCTCGGCTGGGTGATTTAGCTGGACATTCCTGGAGAGATCAAGTAAGTGGTTGTGGCCCCTTTCTTCCCTCTCTCCCTGCCTTTCCCTCCTCCCTGGGCTTCTAGCTAAAGGTTGCTGGGTGCTGGGGGTCACCTAGGGGGTCCCACTGGAGCGGGGCTGGCTGTAACTAACATTTAAAAGAAATGTCATTTTTGCTTACCTGTGTTTCTGTGTCTCCATGCTGTCGGCGGCCATTTTGAGGTGGTCCATGCCAAGTTTGGCCTCTTGTAACTGCCTGGCGGCCATCTTCCTGTAGTTCGGCCACACCCACTGGCCCCTATCAGGTGATCGGCGGCCATGTTTGTCCACCCTGTATGCAGATATTGCCGTTCGGCGGCCATCTTTTTTGTGGGCTATGGCTGCCTGACCTCTATCTTCTGTCGGCGGCCATTTTCTTAGAGCCCACATTATCTTCCATACAGACGGTTTTGGCAACCATTTTGCGAGAGCCTCCGGCCTCTAGGGTGCATTACACTGGCGCGAAAATTCACACAGGAAGTGCTGATAAAAGAAGCAGACTGACACAGCAGCAAGGGGACAGCATCATAGGCGCAGCATAGCAGTACCTATCCAGGGTGGTGAGTCCTCTGGGTAACCCAGCATCTCTGCAGCGCAGGAGGGTGGCCTATTGATATCTTGCCTGGAGCCCTGTGAGTGTCAGCGTGTGGTCAGCATGGCATCTGAGCCAGATGTCTTCTCCCCTGAAACACCAGATTTAGCAGCTGGTGTCCCTGAGGTGTCTATGGACGCTATGTCGGCAATCCTAGAGGCGTTTGCTGCCAGGGTGGAAGCAGCACACGGGAATACAGGGGGTAATAAACGCCCCCGTCCCCTGCAATCTTCTGGGGATATTTCTGATGCAGAACCAGGTCCAGCTACGGCTCATGGCCCAGATTCTGATGCATCAGAGACTGCAGACCGTGACCGATCGGACAGTGAGGAGGACTCCAAGTCCAGGTCAGTACGCGAGACGGCTTTGGTATCTGACCTTATTACTGCAGTGCGGGATACGCTAAAGTTGGAAAGGACTGAAGAAGTAGCAGATACTCCAGTCCCCTTTGGGTTTCGTAAACCTGCCCGCACTGCTAAGGTGTTCCCTTGTGTGTCTTATTTTGACAAACTCTTATACAAGGAATGGGAGAACCCACTGAGGGTCTTTACAGCCCCAAAGAGGTTTGCAGTACGGTACCCCTTTGAGGAGAGTTTTCTGAAGATATGGACCTCTCCCCCTATAGTGGACCCTTCGGTGTCCAGACTTAATAGAGCCACCACTATTCCAGTAGAAGGGGCTCCTGTTTTCAAGGACCCTGTGGATAAGAAGGCTGAAGCACTCGCTCGCTACCTATACTCAGTGGTAGGCTCAGCAGTACGCCCGGCATTGGCGGGGGCCCTAGTGTCTCAGACACTTACTGAATGGGCAAAATTGCTACTCCAGGGGTTAAAGGAGCGAGATGCTCCTCCTAATGAGATAACTTTGGCCGACCAGTTGGTCCAGGGCCTTAAGTTTGTCTGCGAGTCAGACATGGATACTATTCCCCTGCTGTCAAGAGCTTCGGTTTATGCAGTAGCAATACGCCGCCTGATCTGGCTAAAGGGCTGGTCTGCGGACCAGACTTCCAAGAAAGCCCTATTGGATCTGCCTTTTAAGGGCGACAGACTTTTTGGGGCTTCTCTGGATGACATCATCAAGGATGCTACAGGAGGTAAAAGCACTTTGCTTCCCCAAACTAGCAAGGGTAGGGGACCACGCCAAGGGCAAGGGCCCTCCTTTACTGCACGTAAGCGGTTTTTTTCGCCCTCTTAAGGCGACAGGGAAAAGACCCCAGGCCGATAAAGCGCCTGCCCAAGGACAAAAGCGTCCTTGGTCCCGCAGACCCAACAAGCCTGTGGACAAATCTGCGTCCACATGAAGGTCCGCCCCCACCCAGCTCTCGGGTGGGGGGACGTCTTCGCAAATTCGCGACTCAGTGGACTGCTGTAGTCTCCGACAGGTGGGTTTGCGAAGTAATCTCCTCAGGCTACAAGATAGAATTTCTCTCTTGTCCACCAGACAGATTCATCACCTCCAATCTCCAGCTACTACCGACCCGTCGGGAGGCCCTGTATGGGGCGGTCCAGGGTCTACTGGAACGCGGGGTAGTTATTCCAGTTCCAGAACAGGAACGGGGTCAGGGTTTTTACTCAAATCTGTTCATTGTGCCAAAGAAGGAGGGGGTTCGTCCAATCTTGGATCTCAGAGCCCTCAATTGCTTTGTGAAGGTACAAAGATTTCGGATGGAGTCGGTTCGATCCGTAGTCACGGCTCTCCATCCGGGGGACTTTCTGGCCTCCTTGGACATCAAGGACGCATACCTGCATGTCCCCATATACTCCAGACACCAGAGGTTTCTGCGATTTGCTATCGGGAAGAACCACTACCAGTTTGTGGCCCTCCTGTTTGGCCTTGCCTCAGCACCCAGGACGTTCACCAAGGTGCTCGCTCCGATTCTGGCACTTCTAAGACAGCGGGGTATCGCTATCACAGGTTACTTGGACGACCTTCTGCTGAAGGGCCCTTCAAGCTCAGAATTAGAGGTAAGCGTGTCCATTACCTGTCAGACTCTTCGAGACTGTGGTTGGATACTAAACACGCAAAAGTCAGTATTGGTGCCCACTCAACGCCTAGTGTACCTGGGGTTGATTCTGGATTCCTCAGAGGCAAAGGTATTCCTCCCTGTGGAGAAGTTGCAGACCCTCCGGGCTGCAGTACGGCAGCTGACTTCCAGGAATTGGTCGTCACTCCGTTTTTGCATGCGAGTGTTGGGCCTCATGGTAGCCTCCTTCAAGGCGGTCCCATATGCTCAATACCACACTCGAGTGTTACAGAGGGAAGTTCTGTCCAGATGGAACAGATGCCCTTCATCTCTGGATTATCAAATCCGAGTGAGCCACCTAGTCAGGAGATCCCTGGTATGGTGGCTGACAGCACCGGCTCTAATGGCCGGGAAGTCATTTCTTCCGGTTTACTGGATAGTGATCACGACGGACGCCAGCCTTACAGGTTGGGGGGGAGTCTGGGGTGTCCAGTCGGCGCAAGGTCGCTGGACCCCAGAGGAAGCCCTCCTGCCGATCAATGTCCTGGAGATCCGGGCGATCAAGCTGTGCCTCTTCAAATGGTCTCAGAGACTGCAAGGGCGTCCAGTCAGGATCCAGTCAGACAACGCCACAGCAGTGGCATATGTCAATCATCAAGGAGGAACAAGAAGCTCAGCTGCAGCATCGGAGATCGCTCGCATCCTGAAGTGGGCAGAGAGGAGCGTACCGGCACTGTCGGCCGTGTACATTCCGGGTGTGGAAAACTGGCAGGCGGACTACCTGAGCCGCCAGATGCTGGACCAGGGAGAATGGTCCTTACACCCGGAGGTGTTCCAACTCCTCTGCCAAAGATGGGGCACACCAGACGTAGATCTTCTGGCTTCCCGACTCAATCGGAAGGTATTGAGGTTTGTGGCCCGGTCAAGAGACCCATGGGCAGACGCAACGGACGCGTTGGTAGCATCGTGGGGCCAGTATCGGCTAATCTATGCCTTCCCTCCCTTAAGGCTTCTTCCTCTTCTGCTCCGCAGAGTGGAGGCAGAGGGAATTCCAATGATCCTAATCGCTCCAGATTGGCCTCAGCGTCCTTGGTACGCCGATCTAGTACGTCTGGTAGCAGACGTCCCCTGGCGCCTACCACTACGGAAGGACCTGCTGTCGCAAGGTCCCATATTCCATCCTGCTTTACAGTCATTGGCTTTAACGGCATGGCTGTTGAGAACCAGGTACTGAGAGACCAGGGCCTGTCAGACTCAGTAATTTCTACTATGAGAAGTGCTCGGAAACCGTCCTCTAGGAAGGTCTATCACCGCACTTGGAGGGCCTACATCTCCATGTGTGAGGAAATGAAATGGCATCCGCGTACCTATTTGGTTTCCAGAATCCTGCTGTTTTTACAGCATGGGGTAGACCAAAGGCTTGCCCTAAGTACGATTAAGGGACAGATATCTGCCCTGGCTGTCTTTTTTCAGCGACCCCTGGCGACTCACTCTCTCGTGAGTACATTTGTGCAGGGGGTTCGACATGTGGCCCCTCCGGTCCGCCCCCCATTACCTCCGTGGGACTTGAACCTGGTCCTCTCGGTGCTTCAGAAGGCACCGTTTGAGAATATTAGAGATATTCCCCTGTTGACACTTTCTCAGAAGGTGGTCTTTTTGGTGGCTGTTACGTCAGTTAGACGAGTCTCTGAGCTGGCAGCCTTGTCCTGCAAGGCTCCCTATTTGATTTTCCACAAGGATAAGGTGGTGCTGCGGCCGCAGCCTTCCTTTCTTCCGAAGGTCGTTTCGGCTTTTCATCTCAACGAAGACATTGTACTTCCATCCTTGTGTCCTCAGCCGTCGAATCCTAAGGAGTCGGCGTTGCATTCCTTGGACGTTGTCCGAGCTTTGAGAGTATACATATCTGCTACTTCCCTGTT
Organism: Rana muscosa; assembly: GCA_029206835.1. Classification (NCBI taxonomy): domain Eukaryota; kingdom Metazoa; phylum Chordata; class Amphibia; order Anura; family Ranidae; genus Rana; species Rana muscosa. Next base: position 331,310,102 of record CM055127.1, read on the forward strand.
CCGGAAGTCAGACTCACTGTTTGTTTCGGTGGCTGGTCCCAAGAAGGGCCAAGCAGTCTCATCGGCCACCATCTCTAGGTGGATCCGACAGATAGTAATCCAGGCTTACGCCTTAAAGGGTCAGGCGCCCCCCTTTCCTGTCACGGCGCATTCGACCAGGGCAATAGGTGCCTCTTGGGCTTTCCGACATCAAGCGTCTGTTTCCCAACTATGTAAAGCGGCGACTTGGTCGTCCGCTCACACTTTCACAAAATTCTACAAAGTTGATGTAGGTGCATCTTCGGATGCCTCTTTCGGCCGCAAGGTTTTGCAGGCGGCTGTTTAGAGTTGCAACTCCTCCGTTGGAGGAGTGCTGTTTTGTGTTTTGGGGTGAAGTTTGTTTTTATGCTGTTACCACCCCTCGTTTTTTCTCTGACACTGCTTTGGGACGTCCCACTTTGTCAATAGAGAAGCTGTGTCGGTCCATGGACGAAAGAGTAAATAGGATTTTTTACTCACCGTAAAATCCTTTTCTCTGAGTCCATGGACCGACACAGCACCCACCCCTCCTTTTAAGTTTGTACTGCTTTTTGACGAACTGATCTGCGATGTGCAGACTGAGAGGGTATACCCAGAGGGTCCGCCCCCTGGGCGGTACTGTAGAAGGTGTGATGCAACACTTTTTACAAGTTTTTCTGCCTAGTCACTCCTAATTAACGGATAATACCCACTTTGTCAATAGAGAAGCTGTGTCGGTCCATGGACTCAGAGAAAAGGATTTTACGGTGAGTAAAAAATCCTATTTTTTCATTTTTTTAAATAGAATGGGAAGGATTATCTGTATTTCTTGTCCCGTAGACGCCACAGGAATTGAGAATTTTTTTTTTTCCATTTCCAGTTTAAGAAAATTTGCCTCTTATGCCACGTACACATGATCGTGATTCACGGCGGTGAAAACACCGCCGTGAATCACGACAGGAAAAACGAGGGAACGTGGGAAAACTGCCGCGGAAAAAAATGACCGGAATCACGACGAGAAAAATTAGAGCATGTTCTAATTTTTCTCGTCGTGATTAATGCCGTTTTTCCCGTCGGGGGGAAAAATGACAGAAAGCCCACAGACGATTGTTTTTCTCGTCCAAAGGAAAAAATGAAATTTTTCCCGACGGGAAAAATGATCGTGTGTACGCGGCATTAGGCCGCGTACACACGACCATTTTTAATGACGAGAAAAATTAATTTTTTTTAAATGGTCATTAAAAATGATCGTGTGTGGGCTTCAGAGCATTTTTGACGACGTGAAAAACGGGCATGGAACATGCTCAAATTTTTCACGTCGTTTTTTTACATCGTCATTTTTCTCGTCATGAAAAACGGCCGTGTGTGGGCTTTAACGACGTGAAAAAAAAATGCGCATGCTCAGAATCAAGTATAAGACGGGAGCGCTCGTTCTGGTAAAACTAGCGTTCGTAATGGAGATAGCACATTCGTCACGCTGTAACGGCCTGAAAAGCACGAGGCTGAAAAGCACGAACAAACTTTACTAACATGAAGGATGGCGCCATCCGAATGGAACTTCCCCTTTTATAGTGCCGTCGTACGTGTTGTACGTCACCGCGCTTTACTCGAACAATTTTTTTCCACGATAGTGTGTAGGCAAGGCAGGCTTGAGAGGAAACACGAAAAATCACGTAGAGAAAAATGCAGTTTTTTTTCAATGACATTAAAAACGGTCGTGTGTACGCGGCATTAGGCTACTTTCACACTGAAGCGCTGGATGCGCTGGCGGTATAGCGGCGCTATTTTTAGCACCGCTATACCGTCGTTTTTGCCGTAATTTGCGGGGGCGCTAGCGGAGTTTTTTTACAATCTACCCTGCCGGTGCACCGCTACAGTGTGAAAGCCCTCGGGCTTTCACACTGGATACAAAGTAGCAGCTTTTTCAGGGCGCTTTGCAGGCGCTATTTTTAGCGCAATAGCGCCTGCAAAGTACCTCAGTTCAGATGTCCCCATGGAAAGATTTCTCCCTATTCCTGTTCTTGTAGCGGCTGAGGCCTGGTTCACACTTGTCCGACAAACGCTCCGACATTAGGAGCTCATGTCGCATGACGTGTGAAAATCAATGTTTCCCTATGGGAGCCGTCTTAACTGGTCCGACACAAGTCGGTCCGACATTAAAAATGCTCCCTGTACTACTTCTGTCCGACTTTGATCCTACTTCAGCCCATTGAATATCATTGAAGTCGGATCAAAGTAGGATCCTTGTCCTAACCATCCGACATTTGACATCCGACATGGTGATTACAGAAGCAGTAAAAGGAATTTATCTCACCCTGGGATTGTTTTGATTGGTCAAAGGACAAGTCAGACTAGCACAATGTCGGATCAAAGTAGTATCCTGTTCATGAATGTCGGATGGATGTCGGACCAATGTAGGATCAATGTAGGACTGATGTCGCAGAGCAAAGTAGGATGAAAGTCGGATGAATGTTGTGTCGTATCAGTGTGAACCCAGCCTCAAAGTTTTGGATTAAGGCATTCACACCTGAGGATTTTCAGCTCTTAAAACGCTCATCTCAAAAGTTCCAAAACTCCCAACAAGCAAAATCCAATTCATTTTAATGGCTCCTGTTTACATCTGAGCGTTCTGTCGTCTGAAGCAAAATGTCTGAACCTGAAAAAAGTACATGAGCTTATTTTTAGGCAGATTACAGGCTTTTTACATTGTTGACTTTTGGACCTCAAAATTCTGCAAAAACGCCCTAAAAAACACCTGAAAAGGATACGCTCAGGTGTAAATGCAGTCTTATGCCTTGTACAGATGATCGGAATTTTCGATGGAAAAAGTCATACGGAATTTTTTCATCGGCTATTCCGACCGTGTGTGTGCCCCATAGGACTTTTTTCCGTCGGAATTTAGAAAGAGAACATGTTCTCGTTTTTTCCGATGGAATTTTTTTTCGGAAATTCCGTTTGTCTGTGTGGAACTCCGACAGAGAAAAAATCACGCATGCTCAGAATCAAGTCGACGCATGCTCTGAAGCATTGAACTTAATTTTTCTTGGTTCGTCGTAGTGTTGTACGTCACCGCGTTCTTGGCAGTGGGAATTTGGTGTGACAGTGTGTATATGCAAGACAGCTTGAACGGAATTCCGTCGGAGTTTATCCCGATGGAAAATCCGATCGTGTGTACGGGGCATTAGCCTCCCTTTCATTCCCGGTGTTATGGTAATCTGCACAGTTAGAGAGACTAGATCTCCCTAAAAGACAGCAATAAAAACCTGACAGTGGTTCAAACCCCTCATAACTCTATCCAGATCTTAAAAAGAAAAAAGTCACGGTAAGTAAAAAAAACAGTTATATCTCTGCAATACAATCACATTTCCCGTGTTTATGGCTTTAACCACTTCCCTACCCAGCCATAGACAAATGACGTCCACAGATGGGATCTCCCATCCTGGGTGGACGTCATATGACGTCCTCGGCTTTGTAGGGGGATATCTGAATGATGCCTGCAGCTAGAGGCATCATTCAGTTATCCTTTTGAAGTGCCAGCGATTCTGTGCACCATAAGAACGATCATAGCGGCGGTTCCGCCGCTTGATCGTTCTTATAGGCGGCGGGAGGGGACACCCCCCCCCCCCCCCGCCGCCATCCGGTGCTTCTCCGGGCTCCCCCGTGCGATCGGGGACCTGGAGCGAATCTTCCGGCATCGTTGGTGGAGTCACGTGATGAGCATAGAGATGACTGGTGACCAGATGGTCACCAGTCATCTCTATGATCGTCGGAGGCCCGGGCGCGATGTGATGACGTCACGCCCGGGTCTCAAAAATGTAAACAAAGCCGCCGTTGCGGCTGTAAGTATGAAATCAGTGAAAATTTTTTCACTGATCTCATGCTTTCCAGCCTGGAGGAGAGATGTGGAGTCTTATTGACCCCGCATCTCTCAATAAAGAGAACCTGTCACACACATTCCTATTACAAGGGATGTTTACATTCCTTGTAATAGGAATAAAAGTGATCAAAAAAAAAAAAAAAGTAAAATCATTGTAAAAAAATAAATAAATAAGTAAGTTAAATAAATAAATAATAAAAAAAAAATATTAAAACGCCCCTGTCCCCGGTAGCTCGCGATCAGAAGCGAATGCACACGTAAGTCGCCCACATATGTAAACGCCGTTCAAACCACGCATGTGAGGTATCGCCGCGTGCGTTAGAGCGCGTGCAACAATTCTAGCACTAGACCTCCTCTGTAATTCTAACCTGGTAACCTGTAAAAAAAATTTAAGCGTCGCCTATGGAGATTTTTAAGTACCGAAGTTTGGCGCCATTCCATGAGTGTGCACAATTTTAAAGCGTGACATCTTAGGTATCTATTTACTCGGCGTAACATTATCTTTCATATGTTCCCAAAAAATTGGGCTAACTTTACTGTTTTGTTATTTTTTAATTCATGAAACCATTTTTTTTTTTTTAAAAAAGGCGTTTGAAAAATTATTGCGCAAATATTGTGCAAGAAAAAATGTTGCAATGACCGTCATTTTATTCCCTAGGGTGTCTGCTAAAAAAACATATATAATGTTTGGGGGTTCTGAGTAATTTTCTAGCAAAAGAATGATGATTTGTACATGTAGGAGAGAAGTGCCAAAATAGGCCCGGTATTGAATAGGTACAAAAAGCCCTGTATTGAAGTGGTTAAAGACCATGCAAGTGCAGAAAAATCTGGTTATCAGCCAGAAATACTCTCAGCTGCTGAGTCCTGTTGTGATTTGACAACACACAGAATTTTGTGGACAGAGCCTGTCAGTCCTACCCAGTTTTTATCTTGCCTAACTATACAGCCCCACATCATTTTCGACCTCTACAACATAAAAGCTAATCATTATGTAATCCCAAGATAAGGAGTGAAAGGACTAATTACTCTCCCTCAGATAACGGGAAGTAAGCACTGGAAACATTTTTGCACTTATTGCACAGTTATAACCAAACCCTTTCTATGGTATATTTAACAGACCAAAAGGGAGAAAATTAGAAAAGTTTGTTGTTGGGGGTAGGGATGAGCTCCGGCGTGTTTGCATACTCCACGTGCCGAGCCCGCCAGAAATTCGGCACGGCCCTGCGCTTGTCACAGGGAGGGTGACATGTCCCGATGCGCGGCTGCAGAGATCGGGACATGTCTCCCTCCCTGTGATTAGCGCAGCGCCGTGCCGACTTCCTGGCGGGCTCGGAACGTGGAGTATGCAAACACGCCGGAGCTCATCCCTAGTTGGGGGTTACATACGCTTTAGGAAGAGTTCTGCTTGTACCAGAGGAACAGTCCTGAAGTAGTATTCCTTTACCCTGGGTTCACATATGTGCAATGCGGGAACCAGTGCGAATAACACTGCCCTCTGTGAACCGCTGCGGGTGTCATTAACAGTTAATGACACCCCCAGTTTAGTTCACAGATCGCAGTGCGAACTGTGAACTCGCACAGGAATCGGATCACATAGGTGAGAACACCCATGCGATCCGATTCTACTGCGGGGAAAAACAAGTCCCTGCACTATTTTCTGTGCGAATCTAATGCAAGTTCAGCCATATAACTGTATGGCTGAACTCGCATTGCTCAAACATTGCATGTTATCGACACCTGTGGTGCAGGTGCGAATCACATGCAATCTCTGAGATCGCGCTAGTGTGAAGCCAGGCTAAGGCCTGAAAAACAACACGGGCCAGGTGCATACATGTAATCAAAGTTGCCCATAAAATATATAGTACTCTGGCCGCTGCTCCCAAGCTCAAAAGACCAGCTGAGATAGATAAAGAAATTCAACACGGGGCGCTGTTCCAGTGAATTAGTTGTAGCAAACCATGAAATTAAAAGTTTCAATCTTTAATAGCAATACAGTAAAACCCTGGTTTGAGAGCGTTTTGCAAGACAAGGAAAATTTTTAAATACATTTTGACTTGATATACAAGCGATGTCTTGATATACAAGTAGCGTCATGTCACAACTGATTATAAAAGAGAAGAGAGGTGCCTCTACGTGTAGCAATATGGTTTCATTTAATGAAGGTACAACATTTACCAACTCACATGGTTGAGGATTAAAAGAGACACATCTAAGTATGCAGGCATCCGGGGTAAAGATGTCCACATAGATCATCCTCCGCACCACCATCCACGTCGTCACTTCCACACTGCACTCCACGAGCGGTTTAAGCCTCGCTTTCAGAACGCTCTACTGCAGGGTAGTCTTCCCGGTCACGATTGCAGACTGACAGCGGTGAGAGCCGGCGGTGCGGGGGATGGTCTATGTGGACAGCTTTACCCTGGAGATGCCTGCAAACTTGGATGTGCCTCTTTTAATCATCAACCATGTGACTTGCTAAATGTTGTACCTTCATTAAATGTAACCATATTGCTACACTTGGAGGCGCCTCTCTTCTTTTTAAACTCCGTTGTGACGTGACGCTACTTGTAGCTCCTGCTGGATTTTGCTTCTAATCCCCTTTATGGAGGCTTCCATTTGAGGATGGACATTTTATGGTTACACAACCTGGTCACGTTGCTATAATCCTTTTTATATGGACTATAAACGGAAGGACTTATGAGTAAATGGTTATGGAACGAATCATTTAATTTTCCATTATTTCTTATGTGGAAATTCGCTTTGATATACAAGTGCTTTGGATTACAAGCATGTTTCCAGAACGAATTATGCTTGCAATCCAAGGTTTTACTGTAGTTCCAAATTATGTTCCATATGTCAAATATTAAATGGTGGAAGAAAAGTGCCCAGTGAGCACAGTGACTCATGGCTGCCGTGGTATCCGCCGCAGAACTAAGAGAAAGGGATGGATGGCTGTCACATACCCTAATGCTGTGGAGGAGGGATGGTGAACCCGGAGAAATGCAGGCTACGCTCCCGGGTCTCAAGCAGTGCCAGATAGGAGGCTATGGGAGAGTCACTCCCGATGGTCGGGGAGATGGTGCAGATACTAAACTGCAAGGCCATATTAACAGAACTGAAGCTTCTAAAATGTTTTTATCTGGGAAGCCTGAGTATAGAGAATAAAAAATGTCTGTGAGATGGACCATTTCCAAGCTCATTTAGAAGGATAGACGTCCTTTTAGGCTTTGATAATTGGGGCACACATATTGGTGCTTGTGTTGTATTGCAGCTATTACAAAATATAGAGAGATACAAACACATAGATTTTGTAATATAATGCACTCTACAGTGAGGGACAGCTTCATGTACATGTGACATAAAATCACAAGTGACATTTTTAGGCATAAAAATGATTACAATTTCGTTATGCTATGAAAGTCTAAGGTGATTTTTCTACACTCTATAATCTGAACAATAATTTATTCAGTGGGTTGTTTCATATTATCATAGTAAAAACAGTGAAACAGAAAATGATTCTAGTTCTCGTTTGTTTCCACTCATCCATCAAAGTGTTTTTTGCAGTCTTGTACAGAAAAATCCGTACATGCTTAGCACCGCATCTCATCATACATTGTGCTGCACCATGTGGACTTGCAAAAGTCTAATATGCTATGTGCTAATGAAGCACATAAGACACCTTTACCAGCATATTGATCACTTTTTTTTTTAAACCGTAAAAGTATAGTGTTACACAATTACAGATACATGGTGCTTAGAGTAGTATAAACCCTCAATTTTTTTTTCTAGCTTAAAATGGTTGTAAACCCTGTCCTATACCCAGTGAAGTGAATAGCCTCAGATGATACACAGAAGTGAAACACATCCTCCCAAATAAGTTTTACATGTATATCTGCTGTTTTTCCCCTTCTACACTCTTTGGTAAGCGCAGATCGCGTTAGAAATCTTTCTTCCTCATTCAGCAGTGGGTGCGGAGTCTGGGCATACACTGTGTGAGAGCTGATTGGAGGAAAGGCGCACCCCCCCCCCCTCCACATAGGCAGAGGAACGAAGGAACACCCAAAGCTGTACTTGAAATAGACAAGCTCTCTGCTAATCTACCTCTAAGCTCCCTCCCCAACAGATATTTTCAGCTGCTGTTATCTCGTGTCGGAGAACTTGTCAGCAGTGACTCTGCTGATAACAGAGAAACGGAGCAGGCGAAAGGCACAGCACTCAGAGCTTTGGAGAGAGATAAGTAAACTCTACAGATATGTGCTTAGGTTAAATTTCATGAATGGGGTTTACATGCACTTTAAAGCCTGGTACACATGATAAGATAACACTGGTCTGCAAATTTGGGACATTATCGACCTCCGAGATAAAGTTTGCTAATTCTTACATATTTTGATTAGACGAATTAGAAAACAGGTGATAAAGGTGCTGGTTGGCTAAAGTTTTCAAGATATTTCGCAATAAGGATTTATACACAGACGAGTATATTAGTTTACAAGGGAGTGAGGTGTCTGATGATCATTATGTCTTGTAACTTCTCGACAAAGTACGGTAGAACAATGAAAATGGTAGCACATGGAAGTGTATAAATTTATCTTCATTTTGAGACTACAAATGATTACCTAACTGTAATTTATTATTCTTTTAGTGCAAGATACATTTTGTCTTGGTCAGATCTATGCATCATACATGGTGAAAGTGTCATTACCTATCTTTTCCAATGAACAGTTGTGTGGGGTTTTCCCTCAGAGACCAAGATGCCTCAAAACTGTGCAAACGACGCAGATAACTTCTGCTACATTTGTGGCCAGGTTACATTTGCATCTCAAAAGTGCAGTATGATGGCAGTGGTAAAAAAAAGACATAACACCTATATTTTGGATGCAAAATAGGGGGTCAGGACAAGAGTTGAGCCCCTCATTATTGCATTACATGTGCAACTGATCTGTGTCATTGGGTAAACAAGAAGAAAAAGTTCATGCCTTTCGCAGTCCCAATGGTGTGGAGGAAGCATGAAAATGCTACATGGGGGGGAAAAAAATAATTAATTAATGGAAAGTTATGTTATTGGGATCAATAAAAAGAAACCTTTATAATGATTGGTGTGGCACCATTCTCATTGCTATATCACATTTTGCAGAAAAGTTATGGAGCATAATCGTACATCCCCCTCGTAATTTTGATGCAATTTTGACCTGAATCTGTATCTTGGAAACGGTAGCCAATTAATAATTAATTTTCCTTTTTATTAGTGACCTGATTCTGGTAAAAATTTGCTTCTTTAATTTCTGAGGATTTCTCCTTGTAGACCAGTGTTATCAGAGTGTTTTTTTTTTTTTGCATGCTAGTCTCTCATATTGAAAATAAAGAGGTTACTAAAGTTACTAAAATTCTTGTACGACAGAATAATAAATTCGGAAGTGATGTAAGGTGGTGTTTTGGACAAAAAAATGTACTGATTAAACAAAAATTGTACGATCTGGTATTGTATGAGAAACATTTATGTGCTTGTCCCATCGGATAATTTTGCATGAATTGTCATTAGTACACCGCTTTCGAGAGCCAATAACGATCAGATTATCGTAAGATCTCTTCGAAAGTGATATTTTTTCCGTATGATTTTCTGAACGGGCCTTCAGACATTGAGCACAATGAAGTGGGTAACTAGTTATTAAAATTCATACCCTAGCATTTACAGTTTACAACTTTCAATGCTGCTGGCTCCTGCTCTGTGCTGCTTCTCTGAACTTCCAATCTTCATAGGAAAGAGTTGACAGTGCAGTCTCCAGTCAATCTGTTGGCTTGGAGGATTGAGTGCCTTGCCACCCTAAGCCACAGGGCTGTGCATTTATATTGATGCACACAGTGTATGGAGATACAACTATAGTGCCTTAATCCAAGGGTGGCTCCATAGGATGAGAAAAGGATCACCGCTCCAGGTGAGTGCAATAGGCAATCAATGTCCTCCCAGGAACCACGGGTGCTGGCAATGCTTTTGAAGCAGGAAAAAGATAGAACATATGGACAGCCGCACTCCCCAAAAAACGTTAAGGGCTCCTTCACACGGGACGGATCCGTGAAGATCCGCCCCTCAGCGGGGATCGCTCCGTTGATCCCCGCTGAGCCGGCGGATGACTGGGCGGTCCCCGCACACTGTGCAGGGACCGCCCTGTCAGAGCGCCGCTCTCCCCTCTGGGGGGATCGGATGACGACGGACCATAGAGTCCGTTGTCATCCGATCTGCTCCGCCGACAGATGGGGAAAAATAGGGTTTTCCTCCATCACACTTTGGCGGAGCGGGTCGGATGTCAGCGAACATGTCACCACTGACATCCGTGGCTCCATAGGGCTACATGGAGAATCCGTTCAGGTCCGCCTAAAAAACTGACAGGCGGACCTGAACGGACCGTCCGTGTGAAAGGGGCCTTAAGGTTGCCTTTAAAGGCAACCTTAACGTTTTTTTTGGGGTGCGGCTGTCCATATGTTCTATCTTTTTCCTGGCTCCATAGGATGCTGGAAGAAAAAGGAGCCACTTTGAAACGGGAAACTTGGGACAGTGATCATGCCACCAGTTTAAACTGGAACATCTACAAGGATTAAAAAATAAAGACGCGGCATACTCCATAGGTGATTAAATTAGCTGCTGAAAGTGCTTTCAAAAACTCAGTGTTTAAAATGTCACTAAACCCACATCATAAAAAGCTATCAATAAATGCTGTATTGCATGCTGTTCATACTCACTCAGTCACTATGAGATTCGTTTTCTGTATTCTGCAAAAAATCTGGTTGATCCTGCTGCTTTCTATCTCCAATTTCTGTTGATGTCCCCAATTCAGCTAGGGATGACAGGTTTATGACAGCCCACTCCCTCCTTCTCCTCCTCCTCCTCCATGCCCACTAACCAGCTAAACACAATGGAGGTGGGATATTACATGTAGATTACTGGAGGCTTCAACTCCCTCTTTTTCTAAGATACAAGCTGAAGGGGCATGACAACCTATGACTGGCAGAAATCTGCTGTTTTTTTAAATTTTGAACATGTCACCAGCAGCAGCTCCTCCTCCTTATCTTTCTCAACAGACAGGCTGGGGAAGATCTGGGCCATGTGTCAGCTGTATATCGGTTAGGAAAAAGGTACTTAAAAGAACAAAATCTATTAACCACTTGCGGACTGCCCACCGTACATTTACTACGGCAGGGAGGCCGATGTGTGCCAGATCACGTACCTAGTAGGTGATCTTGCACTTCCTGGGTCTGGGGCGCGCACTCTGCCGGCGACCCACTCCTTCTGCGGGAGCCCAGTGGCAGGTACCCTGGACTGGATGTCCGCCGGCACCCACTGATAACACAGGACACAGACAGAACGACAATCTGCCTATGTAAACAAGGCAGATTGTCATTCTGTAAGGAGGTAAGGCACAGGTCCTGTGTTTCTGCAAAGCAGGGACGTGGATCCTTGCCTTCCCCTAGTCCAAGCACCTCCCCACAGTGAGTGCAAGCTAGGCACATAGTTAACCCCTGATTGCCCCTGTTGTTAACCCCTTCCTAGCCGGTGTCAGTAGTACAGTGACGGTGGATTTTTTTAGCACTGGTCCCCAAAAAGTGTCAGGTGTTTTCCGATTTTGTCCACTGCAATATCGCAGTCCCGCTATAAATTGCTGATCTCTAACATTACTAGTTAAAAAATAAATAAATATGTAAATATCCCATAGTAGCAGAATACATATTGGCCTAAATTTTTGAAGAAATTTAGATTTAAAAAAATAAATAAATATTGGATACGTTTTTTATATATATATATATATATATATATATATATATATATATATATATATATATTATAAAAAAATATTGTCGGCCTTTTTTCGTTTATAGCGCAAAAAATAAATAACTCAGTGGTGATCAAATACCACCAAAAGAAAGTTCTGTTTGTGAGGGAAAAAATGTCATAAATCATTTGGTTACAGTGTTGCATGACCACGCAATTGTTAGTTAAAGTAACGCTGTGACTTATCGCAAAAAATGGCCTGGTCATGAAGGGGGCTAAATCTTCCGTCAATCAAGTGGTTAAGGTATAACTAGAGGCAAAACATTCTTTTGTTTTGGATAGAGTAGAGAGGGATTAGACCCCCTGTCAGATTTTTTTTTTTTTTTTTTTTACTGTCTGTGCCCCTATTAGGGAGATTCACTCTCTCTCTCTTTGTCCTGTTTACCATTATTGAAAGCGAAAGTGAAAGTAAAATAAAATCCCAAATTTTGAGTTGTCTCCAGAAAAGTAATAGAGGAGAAATCTTCCAATGGAGACACTAGTTCTAGTGACCTAAGGGAAAGGGGGGAATGGATTCCCTAAACTTTCAGGGGTTTCCACTCATTTCCTTTTTTGGCTATGGGACAGGAAGTTAAGGTAAATCTGCCAATGGAATACAGATGGCAAAATAAAACCGATATATTTAGCATGGGGTTCTGGAGGCTTCTCTCCCAACAACCACGGGGCCCTGCTGGACCCTTGGATGAGATTACTAAAAAAATTGAATAGATGGGCGCTCCACACTAGTTTGTAGAGTCAATAAAAAACATTATTCTGCAATAAAATCCAACTGGTTTTGGGGTCTCAACGTTCCTTGCTCATCAGGGCTAAAATCAAGTTGAGCGATCTGTCAATATTATAAATGAACAATCATGGCTGCTTGTTCATCCACAATAAATAGGAAAAGATCATTCAGAATTTTTGCTCTGTGTAATATATCTGCACCGAGTCCATCCACGTTTTGTCCTGTGTTGAGCCCTGATGAATAGGGTGTTGTCCCCGAAATGTGTCTGTTACCAGCAATTAAAATTTATCTTGGACTTTTTCTATCCGGTTTTGGTTGAGGAAAGCCTTGCTGTGTGGAATCCTCCTCTTCAGTCCTTCAGTTCTATTGAGCTTGTTTTGAAGTTTTCCTTCATCTGACCACATGTGCAAGTCAAAAAAATTTCCAGCCCCTCTTGGAGTATGTCGTTCTGAAGTCCCTGTTTAAAGCGGAGTTCCAATGACATGTTCTATTTTTTTTTTTTTTTTTTAAAACACTTCTAAAGGTCAGAACATTAACATATAACACTTGCGTGTTTAGAAGATTTCGTCCCCCGATGTCCGCTAATATAAGAAATTAAGTTATATAATCGTGTCCTGGCTGTTCCCATTTTGCTTGTGGCCCACAAGCATTATCTTCTGGGATACGGTGCAGCTGAATAACTAGCATGTCCGTTCTCGCGCATGTGCAGTAATGGCACGTAGCGGCGCTGTAAAGTATACAGGTTGCCATAACAACGGGCGTCGTCGGAAGTGCCCGCCCCGTTGTTATGGCAACCTAGCCCTCGGCGCTGCCCACTGACTCCTGGGAAATGATGACGCACATCTCCCAGGAGCAGTAGCGAGCAGAGACGCCGAGGGAAATGACGTCAGGCGCCGCGGTGAGAAAGGGGAAGATTAGAAGGGACCACATAGCAACAGGCATTAAAAGGCAAGTAAAAAAAAAAAAAAATTCTCCAATTTTTTGCTGTACAATAATGAAGTTTTCTTTTTCTTCTTTTTTTTTTTTTTTTTTTTTATATAAATTTTTTATGGGTGGAACTCCGCTTTAAGATAACAAAAGAAGAATGCATAATATATCTTAGTTTATTTGATAGAGTTGCATGCAGTGCAACTATCTCAGAGGATGTGTTGGTGATATTATAAGGTCTCGCTGCCACAATGTCCTCTGAAGAATACCTGAATAGGAAAAAAAACTATCGGAGACTGTAGAACAGACTGAAAGAACACAATGACTCTAAATGGAATTGTGAAGAAGAAAAATAAATGCAATTATGAATAGATATGGCTGATGAGAGGTATGTTCACCTAGAAAAGCTTGTATAGAGCAGTCACTGTCTGGAGAGGAAGGATTATTCCACAGTAAGGTTTTATTGAAGTGGTTTTAACACATCCGCACTAAGCCCTTTTTATCAGGAGAAACGATTAATGCCTCAATGTATAACAACATTAAAGAATATTTGGCCGGTAAAGAAATAGCATGAGGTCAGAGATTAATCCTATGACATACTCATTATATTAAGTCAATCGTTTCAGATATGTTTGCAAACCGCACAAGTCTCTTCTGTATCTCCTGAGCTGAGTCTGTAAGCAGATCTATAATCTGCATCTCCAATCTTGTTTTAATATTTCTTAGCTGGGACAACGTGATTTTTTTTAAAGTCTTGTGATTTGTTAGCGGAAGCTGTATCAACCTATTTACAAAAAGAGAGGTCTGCAGAGCTTTGTGACTCGTGGATGTGTAGCTATTATCTATAATAATTGGGTTTGGATGTTCTATGATGACATGCATGAAATGAGCTACACATAGGAAGAGAGGGGTAAATAATCTATGATGCAAAAAAATGGATTTGACCAATTTGGGAAAAGCAGCACTTTGATTACTTCTTATAGTAATTTCTTTATAATTGTATTTTTTAGACTTAAAGCAGAACTCCGGGAAAAAACTTTTTTCCATGTCCTTGTTGCTGATTTCCTACCTCCACCGACTATGCCATCTATATTCTTCTGAGCTCTGTAGTTCCTCTGCAATAGCCTGCTGATCTTGCTGAAAAACCGTTATCGCTCTGTGGTTTCCTGTTTGTAAGACCACTGGCTGCTATTCCTCCTGTATCCTCAGCCAGCGGTCTTGTCACTGCCCACCTGTAGTTCTCTGAAAGCGAGCAGGGACTTGTATTTCTGCTCTGCTCACTGTAGTTGGCAGGGCGGTCTCACAACCCCCGGTCTGTGCCACCCATAGAGGTGGCGTCCTCCCCCCTCGTCCGCCTCTGCTCCCAGCTGCACTTATGAGGCTGCACTGGTGGGCACTGATGAGCACTGATAAGCTGCACTGATGAGGCAGCACTGATAAGCTACACTAATGAGGCAGCACTGATGGGCACGGATAAGCTGCACTGATAAACTGCACTAATGGGCACTAAGGCTGCGCTTATGGGCACTGATGAGGCTGCACTGTATGTAATGCATGTTTTGAGTTACAGAGGAGGTCTAGGGCTAGAATTATTGCTCTCGCTCTAACAATTGCGGCGATACCTCACGTGTGGTTTGAACACTGTTTTCATTTGCGGGCACTGCTCACGTATGCACTTTAAAAAAAAAAAAGTTTTTCTTTTTTTTTTTAAAGTGTCAAAATATTTTTTTTAAAGTAAAATAAATAAAAAAATAATTTGGGTCACTTTTATTCCTATTACAAGGAATGTAAACATCCCTTGTAATAGAAAAAAGCATGACAGGTCCTATTAACCACTTGGCATCCGCGCTATAGCCGAGTGACGGCTACAGCGCGGACCTGAATTGCTGGGAGATCGTCAATAGACGTCCCCCCCCCATTTTGCACGCTCCCCACGCGCCCTGTGATCACGAGTCACTGAGACTCGGGTGATGACAGAACCGAGTAAGAGGCCTGTCCCTGCCCCTTACCACATGATCATTAAAGCTGATCACGTGATGTAATCAAAAGCTGACAGCGTGAGGAGAAAAAAAAGCCGATCACCGGCTTTTGTGTAAGGGACATCGGTCCCGAGTGGAAGAGGCACATCCGCCTCATCAGTGCCCACCAGTACCGCCTGCCAGTGACCACCAGTGCAAAACAGTGCCACCTATCAATGCTGCACCCACCATCGCCAGGGATGCTGCACCCACCATCGCCAGGGATGCTGCACCCACCATTGCCATTAGTGCAGCCTGATTGATGTCTATCCATCTGCAGCCTTTAAGAGGACATGGAGGGGGGGCAGGACGAGCGCCAAAAGATTACATACAGGAAAAACTCCTGTTTTCTCGGTGGTCTCTTTAATAGAAAGTCCTGCCTCCTATGATGGACAGAACAGTCGTCCAATGGCAGCGCAGGAGACGGACTTCCTATTACAGAGGCTGCCGTGTAAACAGGAAATTTTCCTGTGTGTAGGGCACTCGTCCCGCCTCCTCCCTGTCCCCTCCAAGGCAGCCAGCATAAATATCTTTTGTGGCCCCCGGCACTGGGAGATAGTTGGGGGCCACAAAAGATATACATGTCCAAATCGCCAGGCGGGCCATTCAAAACTGGAACGCGGGCCGCGATTGGCCCGCGGGCCAGACTTTGGACATGCCTGAATTAGATGGATTAGATGGACTTGTGTCTTTTTTTTTTCAACCTGACTAACTATGCAACTATGCTCTTGAGCAGTGGTTTTGCAAAGAGCAGGCCCAATCCTTCTCTTCTCAGGTCCCCCCGCCAGAGCTTCGAGCCCATCCCACCTGCCGAGGGCCCCCATAGCAATCTGCTTGCTATGGGGGCCCTCGGCAGGTGGGAGAGGCTCGAAGCTCTGACGGGGGGACCTGAGAAGAGAAGGATTGGTACTGCTCTGTGCAAAACCACTGCTCAGGAGCATAGTTAGTCAGGTTGAAAAAAAAAAGACACAAGTCCATCTAATTCAGGCATGTCCAAAGTCTGGCCCGCGGGCCAATCGCGGCCCGCGTTCCAGTTTTGAACGGCCCGCCTGGCGATTTGGACATGTATATCTTTTGTGGCCCCCAACGATCTCCCAGTGCCGGGGGCCACAAAAGATATACATGACAAGGCACCCGAGCAGGCTCACTCCCGAGCCGCTGCTCTGTGTGTGTGTATGTGTATATATATATATATATATATATATATATATATATATATATATATATACACACACACACACACACACACACACACACACACACACACACACACACACACACACACACACACACACACACACACACTGCGTCCTGGCCCCACCCCCGATCTCTCTCTCTCTCTCTCTCTCTCTCTCTCTCTCCTCTCCTCTCCTCTCCTCTCCTCTCCTCTCCTCTCCTCTCCTCTCATTTGCTCACTGGCTGTGATTGACCATAGCGGGAGTCGATGGCCAAAAATCTGGAGCCTGTACAACCACTTTAAGAGCCATAAAATCTGGAGAGAGGAAAGTGACCTGAAAAATAGAATGGCTGCTTATCGTAACCAGAGCGGTTTCACCTTTCATTTTATGAAAATATTGTAAACTCTGGTTGCTTTTAAATAATGCCACACTGTTGTTCTTAAAGTATAAATAAATCCAAAACATTTTTTAATTTTGAAATGGGATAGAGAAGAGTTAAAACTCATCACCTTCTTCATTTGCTTGCCATTTGGGAAATTTTCCTTTCATTCTCGTCAGGAAGTGTTAGGAAATGTCTCCAAACAAAGGGAAATCAGGAGATTTTGAGAATAAAGGTGAGGGGAGGGGCATGAAATGTCCCCGCCCATCACACATGGAAAGCTGTCAGACAAAATTGTAAGTCAAGGCAGTTTTTTAACCGTTTTATGCACTTACCTGTAATTGGTTGAAATGGTAACGGTCTTCTTGGCACGAGTATTTTCCTATAAAAAGAAAAAAATGCGTCACATTAATACACTCCGGCGGTGATCTACAGAGAAGAAGCTTGTCCCTCCCACCCTCCCTTGTCGCGGCTTTATTATGTGGTTGTTGTCCTTTTCTGTTTGAAAAGGGACTTAATGTTGTGTAGTGTAGCTTGAGCTTTAAATAGCTAAGCTTTATATATACATGGTATTAATTTTTGTTGAATTATATATCTAATGTGATATAAGTATTGATATATTTATAATTGATAAAATATTTATCTATACCAATAATAAAGGCCGCGGCCATTACATCCACATGCAATAGTATTTGGGTTTTTTATTTAAAATTATTTATATTTAAAGTAAATAAGTTATGACTAGCTTTCCATACAAATATCATAAATTAGGAGAATTAGAGAGGGTAACTATCATGAATTAGCAGAATTAGAGAGGGCAAATATCACCAGTGGAAACGCACACAATGAAATCCTGACAGGGGGTCTATTATCCTTAAAGTGTTGGGACAGCAGAGGGCCCCAACAGAAAATTTGTAGGTGAATCAACCACAACAACCATGGTGATGGTTGTTGTGGTTGATTCATCTACAAATTTTCTGTTGGGGCCCTCTGCTGTCCCAACACTTTAGGTTTATAGGTCAGTTCAATTGTTTCATAGGAGGATCCCGTTCTATCGGGACGAATCAACCCATCAGCACATGTAAGAGGTACCCCAGTGGGAATCGGGCATTTTAAATATTATTTTCATGGGTCTATTATCCTTCCCTACTCCGTCCAGAATTGAATAAAAACATTTTGTTTTAAAGCATATCTATTGGCAACATGCTGAGTTGTGTGTGTGTGTGTGTGTGTGTTTTTTTTTTTTTTTCCCCTCCTTGGGAGAGTGTGCACGTGGTCAGTACAGGGCCAATAGGTACTGTCTAGACAGAGGGTCAGGGGTCCTGCAGCTTCATAGGACAGTCAAAGTAGAATGAAAAAAACTCATACAAGCTTTAAACAGACACTGATATACTACTGATGAGAAAGGGTATTTAGCAGTTTGTTTTTACTAAAATAATTGCATTTCCATGTTGTGTACTGTGGGAGACCAGATATAGTGAATGCAGGGTTTGGGGTTCAGTAACATTTTCAGTTCTTTGAATACTGCATGTAACTGAAGGGAATAGTTCTAGTTAAGCCAGTGTGAATTATTAAATTCTGTATAGCATTGTTCTATTACATATATAAGATGCAATTCATTTGGAAATTACACAGTAGAAATCGTGCACAGGCAAAACATTTTTCATTGGTGTGCTACAAGTCAGTACTGGCTGCTGTCTTGTTGACAGTGCCAGGTATTACTGAAGTGAAGCCTTAGGCAGTATTTTTCCCATTCTTTCTTTGGCAGCCATAACTGCAGATCATGCGTCATTCACATCTGAGAGTTAAAGTTTATTTCGACATCAACGCTAGGAATTTCGAACCACGAAATTGTTCAATTCTATGGAAAAGGGATTGAAGAGAAACTCTTCATCTCTATTTACAAGGATATTTGGAACATAAGCGCACATATCATTTCACAAGTAAATACATCATTTACTAAGGTCTCAATACCTTTTTGACAGTTATACACATGAGCAGGATTTAAAATTACGGTAATAAGGTGTAGCACCCGGGCGGCACGTCTCTCCCTCCTTTGGCTCACTCACAGGAGAAAAAGGCGCCCGATGCCACCATGCCCGTATCCTCTGGTTTACAGAGGTTAGGCACACTGATAACTTACTGGTCTTGCAGCAAGGTTCTCCTCAAAGTTGGTTCTCATCCCTTAGAATGTAAAGGACAAGTCTCTATATCCCCAAGTTACTCAAAGGTCCACACCAGTATCAACTCCAACGTAGAGTTTATTTTTCTCATGCATGAATAACCACAAAGTTGAGAAGAGAGGTGTTAGAAGAGCAGATCAGATTCAGACACTCCTGGCTTCTTCGCCACTCGATCCCGAGTGGGCATAGCTCACCCGGATAGTCACCCAAGGGCACTAGCAGCCGGCATGTAGCTCGAACAGTCAATCAGATTCGCTTTAATGGATGCGATCGGGAGATCCCCTGCCACAGAATCTATAGTGTCCCGAACCTCCTAATGGTCCCGTTGGTTAAATCCCTTTTCGGATGGATGACATCCCTCCAGAGAGTTACTGGGCCCCTTCCCGAAGGACTGGTGAGAGATCACAGTGAAGGAACAGTCCTCCCTCAGCCTCCTCTTCCAGATGTGGGTCCCCTAGCAAGGCACCCTGGGATTCTTCCTTCCCGAAGTGGGCTCCAGCTAAAGGTACTGGGCCCAGGGCTGAAGTTGCAGTCCCAGGACTAAAGGTGCCTTGGACTGAGATGCATGTGGCCCCATGGCCTGGAGGGCCATGCACTTGAACTTGGACCGTAGGTTCTCCCTCCGGGCATGGGCCCTGGGAATTGCTCCCTCTCTAATGGCGTCCGCCCCTTTTGTACCCTCTCCCGGCATGCACAGTGGGTAGACCACGCCCACTGCATGGCTTCCGAGAGAGGACACCCAATCGCCACCCCAACACCTGTGGTTCAACCCCGAGTACAAGTGACAGCGCCACCCATACTTCTAAGGGGAACTGCACGCCAGGTGAAACAGCAGCAAGGCAGAGTCCAACAAAGTGGAAGATCCGAGCCAACTACCACTCGAATCACCCCTAAATTTAGCATAGCTTCCCCCTAAATTGAGACCCCCCGCTACAAAGGATTTATTCACATGTTATTGCTGTCATTGATAGGGCTGTGTACAGACCAATCCTTGATGCCACTCACGAATCTTAAAGCAAGATGGGCACAAACAACAAATCATTTTGGATATAAGATTTAGGAGATCGTCTCAGTTCCATATTAACAGCATCTTCAAAAGCAGACAAATGTGTCCCAGAGGAACCCTTGATATTATTTTCCAGTCTTAGGGAAAGCCTGCTAAAACCAATTCATTGGAGGTCAGTGCCTTATACATTGGTGGTCAGTAGAAAGAATGCCCCTCTCACAGCTTCAGAATACCACCATCACATACAACTAAAAAGATTATTGGGTTCATGCACCTGGCTCTGGCAAGCGGTGCTGGCCCCATAACTATGCAGATACCATCAAATGGGAGTTCAATCAGCCATAAGCTCAAGGGACCCCTAGCAACTTCTGGAGTAATCCTTGGGTTCCACAGAATGTCCTATATAGACTATAGACCTTGGCTTCAACAATCTAATTTCCTTTTTGCAGTGGAACAGATACATGCTAGGGCTAGTTTTGGGTGGAAGATAAATAACCTGCCTGTATGTTTTTGGGGAAAACGGATCATTCCCATGCAACCTATGCAAACATGGTGGAGGGTACAAACTCCATTCAGATAGTTTATGAAACCAAGATCAAGAATATTAGGAGAGATATGTGTGGGCAGATAAAAAGTGCACCACATCCTAGATTTAGAATTCAAATGGAATAACAATAGATCTAAAATTTATTTTGATAAAAGAGGGGCAGACTTGATAGACTACTTGGTCTTTTTTTTTCTGCTGTCATGCTTCCATTGGTTGGACTGGATTTATATGGGTCTTTTTTCAACCAGACTAACTATGCAACTCTTCTGTGTTTCTAGTTTACCCAGTGCAAAGAAGTTACAGTATATACAGTATATATCACTGCCATTATAGACTATTAAATGTTGTTTTTTTTTTTTGTTTTTTTAAACCTTTATTGCTTTGCCTGGAGTTCTCCATTAACATACCAAATACTACAGAATGTTAATGTAGTGAGTTTTAGATTAAAGGTGACAGTGGAAAATAAACAGAGTTACAGGCTATTTGTTTTATAGCTGGTCGTGTTATCCACAGCCTTGGCGTGCAATGCTGATTTCGCTGTGTAAATGTACCTCCCAAAGACCTGTTTTGCAGTTTACTTCTGCTATCTATTAATCCCTTGTGTGAACAAGTGCTTAAATTAGGTACTTCTCTGGCTAATTAGTTGTGAGGAGCAGATTGCAGGAGGCTGAGCGTTCTGTGATTTTATCTCTCAGACACATACTGCTGGTCCTCGCCTGTGGCTTCCTATGAGTGAAACTAACTGGCTGCTGATTAAATTAGGATGCAAACATCTTCTGACTTTCCAACAGCATTTATAGCGTTTACCATAGTAGGGCAAATGTTTTGCTTGTGTAAATACCTGCGATCTTTTGGTTTGGGTTGGGTTGGGGTTATTTCTGTTTTCCCATAATCGGGGCATGCATTCTACTTTGAGTTAAAGCGGAGCTCCACCCTAAAGTGGAACTTCCGCTCATCGGAATCCTCCCCCTCCCCCCTCCGGTGTCACAATTGACACCTTTCAGGGGGGAGGGGGTGCAGATACCTATCTAAGACAGGTATTTGCACCCACTTCCGGGAGTCCTCTCTGCTGGAAATCCTGCGGGAAGCACGTTACTTCCCGCAGAATACCCGTAGTGTTCTGGGAGACACTCGGCTCCCAGAACACAGGGGGACCAGACAGAACGGCACAGCGCGACTCGCGCATGCGCCGTAGGGAACCGGGCAGTAAAGTCGCAAGGCTTCACTTCCTGGTTCCCTCACCGAGGATGGCGGTGGGGGCAGCAGAGTGACGAGCGATTGCTCGTCCTCTGCTGCGGACGTCGCTGGACTCCAGGACAGGTAAGTGTCCTAATATTAAAAGTCAGCAGCTGCAGTATTTGTAGTTGCTGGCTTTTAATCCTTATTTTTTTTTCGGCGGAGCTCCGCTTTAAGCCGGCCATAGACTGCTTGCTTGAATCTCGGCAGATTCCACAGAGGCTGGCCAAGATTCAAACCATGTATGGACAGACTGTGCCCAAGTTGATCGATCAACTTGGGTACAACCGGCCTATCAGATTTTTTATGCAATTGCCAGCCACTATAGCCGCTAGCAATAATAACTCTTTGTTCTTACAGCCAGGATGGCTTTCCATGAGGATCACAAATCTCACGAGGAGGCACTTTTTGTGTAGGGTGCTGGTCTAAAAACAATAGATAAATTACCTGATTTCCTCTTGGGTATACTTTTGTGGGATTCAAAACAAACACAAAAAAAGTACCTGATGTATACTTATACTGTAAAATTGGTCATTATGTGGGAAATATTAATAGAAAAACTTCAGCAGGGGTGCACTATACAAACGCATCAAACCCACTACGACCTAAAGCTTCACTTTTTTTATTCATAACTGTCTAAAAATCCATAATAAAGAGTGTTGTTTATGGTTAGGGACTTTGAGGAAGCCAAGGCCTGGTGAGGCCACGTATTTCCATCCCTAGGGACTTTAATTGAAATCATGGCCTGGTGAGGTCATGTATTTCCATCCCAATCTGAGTCACAAAAGAGGGGTTTGAGCAAGGGGAGGGTGGTACTTTGTGTGAAGCACGTGACAGCAAAAGGGTAATTGGGTGAACATAAGGAGATTTATTGAATACAAAATAGTAAACATACATAGTAGCAATATCTATGGTACATGATAACATACAAATATTACATAATGAATATTATAGTATGAACACAACGTCCCACCCTCCCCTTGCTCAAACCCCTCTTTTGTAAAAATCCATAATGTAGAAATTGAAAGAAAGTCATAAGAATACCAGGTGTATAACCTTATAGGGCAGTGCAGAATTAGTGCAAAAATACAAAAAGATGGAACAGATATACAGTACAACTGCCTTCATTATACAAAGATGATAACCAGACAGCAAGTATGTCTTTAGCTACCGCTGGTCAATCTTTCTGTCTGAATAGAGATGCGAATAGGGTAGGGTCAGTTTCCTTTTCCACATACCACAACCCAAAGGCATGGATTGATACTATGGGTTACTGTGGTTACTAAAAGGCTCAGATGCCCATCAGAATCAAATATTCCACAGGAGCCTTCCAGCCTGGGAAAAGATTGCACTCCCATCAATCCACTATCTCCACCAGTCCACAAAAACCTCCCTTTTCCTCCTATGACTAAATCTAAGTGCCCATAATGAAAAATAATTAAAAACCATAAAAATCCCTTAACACCACGTTTCACCTAAAAGTAAGACTTCATCAGGGGTGTACAGTGCATAAAGTGTGTTTTTTTTTTTGTTTTTTTTTTTAATCAAGCCATTTATGGGTGGTTCTTTATACTGAGGAAAATCTAAGCTGTACGTAGGTGTGTTGGAGCCTGGTAGACTTCATACCATGTAAGTATTAACGCTGCAGTAAAGTTTATCTATTTGAGAGCAAGTTCCTTTGCTATCTTTAGCGTCTACTGTGTTATATGACACCAATGTTTCTAAAAGAATTGCCTGGCTTTTTTTTTTAGCCATTGTCCATTGGCTTTTGAACACTTACACAGTGCTGAGCTCCTGATTCATTTTTAAGGACCCTTTCACACTGCAGAGTTTTTAAAAGTGCCTGGAAAGCTCAAGAAAAAGGCTTCTTTTTTTTAAATCCATGAAGGTTTGTTTTCACAGTAGGGCGGTGCGCTTCCTTTGCAGTGAGAAAAATCCTGCTTGCAGCATCTTTGTAGCATGTTTGGGGAGCTAATAAAAACACTCCTCCCCATTGAAATAAATGGGAACCGCATCAAAAACGCCACCACTAAGTGTTTTTGGTGCACATTTTAAGTCACATGTCCTTTTGAAAACTGCACCGCAAACGCTGCAAAAACGCTCCATAAACACATAGGCATTTTACTTTCAGTTTTGAAGCTAACCGGTGTGAAAGTGCCCCTAACATGACAATTTCTACATGTGACGGTGCATCCAGTGCTAGCCAACCACATTTTTAAAATAAATAAGTTTTGGAAGATGGAATACTTGCGTATGTCTGTCTGATTGTCTTCAAACCCAAGCTCAATGTTTACCATGAGTTTAAAAAAATAATCTGGGCCAAGCTGGCTCAAACCATTTCCTTCGCTAACAGATGTGCATGCTGGGAGCGCTGTATAAACTGTATTTAATATCCTGTATTTAGGCTGGCCGATGCAAGCACGCTGAGAGCCGCAGAGTTTTTTATGTCATGATGATCTTTGTACACCTGTAAGTAGACTACAATAAAATATCGTATGTTTTTACCTTTACGGGCTTCACTATTGTTGCCTTTCTTCTTTACATTGGGTAAACTTCCCGTTGATTGCACAATATACCTACCCACTGTTTTGAGTCCTGGAGGTCTTTCTAATGATGTTGGTGTTGGATATTCCTGTGATCGATCTATCAAGTTTGGAGCGTCGTATTCACTGTTGACTCTCTGCATCGCATGATTATATCGCCTGTTGTTTTTTACTTTCTGGTAAGTAGATTGTTAGCACGTTGGTGTGGTCTGCTCTGCTTTTGCACATTGAAGCTTGGTGGAGGTTTCCTATCAGCTTTATATCAGCTTCATCTCACATTCACTTGGACTATCACATTTTCATTATTGAATTTCACTGAAGCGCTGCATTTTTGGATTTTTATTTTTATTTTTTGTGTTTGCTGAATCAACAGACTGCTAGCTGCTTTTTATTTAATTTTTTAGTTTTCTCTCAAGTTAGCGCAGATATTTGTTCACCCTGCTTTGTATTTAATATCCACTACATACAGTACAGTATATAGCGCTGTGTTCTGGAAGCAAGACAAAAACTTCCCATCCTACTCTTGGAAAACTCTTGGTGCTGCTCACCATTCACAGGAAGCTTTAATATTCTATGAATGAGTTCAAATCTTGCTTTGATTGACTGTGACGGAGAAGCAGACTGATGACATCACACTCTGACTCCATTTTGCTAATGCTACAATCAGTTTATACAGCATGCCCAGCAGGTACAACTGATAGTGAAGGAAATAGTTTGTTTGGGGTCAGCTTGGTCCATTACTAAGACTTTTTCAAGTCACAGTAAACATGGCGTTAAAGTCTAACTTCTAGAGGCCCACGCTATAGCCGAATGACGGCTACAGCGCGGACCTAGAATGCCGGGAGGACGTCTATTGATGTCCTCCCCTTTCCTCATTCCCCGCGTGCGCTCCCGAGCGCGCATCGGGGAACTTCTGTGCCCGCCGCATCGCACGGGTGCCGTTGCGCATGCCTGGCGGCCCCGATGTCCGCCAGGTACCCGCGATTGGCATTTACAGAGACAGGGACGTGGATCTTTGTGTGTAAACACAGAGATCCACGTCCTGTCAGGGAGAGGAGACCGATGGTGTGTCCCTTGTACATAGGGACAACCATCGGTCACCTCCCCCAGTCAGTTCCCTCCCCCCACAGTAAGAATCACTCCCTTAGGTACACTTAACCCCTTCAGCACCCCTAGTGGTTAACCCCTTCACTGCCAGTGTCATTTTTACAGTAACCAGTGCATTTTTATAGCACTGATCACTGTAAAAATGACTGGTCCCAAAATAGTGTCAAAAGTGTCCGATGTGTCCGCCATAATGTCGCAGTCCACAATAAAAATCTCTGATCGCCGCCATTACTAGTAAAAAAAATAAATAATAAAAATGCTATAAAACTATGCCCTATTTTGTAGACGCTATAACTTTTGCGCAAACCAATCAATAAACGCTTGTTGCGATTTTTTTTTTTAATTTTTTTTTTCCTAAAATATGTAGAAGAATACGTATCGGCCTAAACTGAGGAATTTTTTTTTTATTTTTTTATTAAATTGGGATATTTATTATAGCAAAAAGTAAAAAATATTGTGTTTTTTTTCAAAATCGTCGCTCTTTTTTTGTTTATAGCGCAAAAAATAAAAACCGCAGAGATGATCAAATACCACCAAAAGAAAGCTCTATTTGTGGGAAAAAAAGGACGTCAATTTTTGTTTGGGAGCCACGTCGCACGACCGCGCAATTGTCATTCAAAGCGTGACAGTGCTGAAAGCTGAAAATTGGTTTGGGCAGGAAGGGGGGTTTAAGTGCCCTGTAAGCAAGTGGTTAAGGTCCCTTTTAACACAATTTTGTTTTCTGCTAGTGTAGCGGAGCCTCACTCTCCCTTCTCCCTCTCCGCTTCTCCTGGTTATTGGCTTGTGTGGTCTAGGGGTACCTGGGAGAGGAGAGTGCAGGAACACTACGCCAAGCACTCCCCTCGTATGTGTATGAGGGCTGAGCAAAGTCACTTAAATTACCTCCGGGTCTGCTCACTGCATACGAAGCTTCCACTTGTTCCGTGGAGATGTGTCTGCCAGTAACAGAGCCCCACACCAATTAAAAGTCCAACACTTTTATTTCTCCATTGCAGGGTGAACATAACAGTTGAACTTTCAGTAACAGACGGGTGTGGATACGAGTAGGCCCAGGCACAAATGAACTCTCCTATTCCTTTGCAAGCGAATAGGCCTGGCGCACGGTCTCTGCCACCGACCGTGAGATTGGTCGCTGCCACCGACCTGAGCTGACTAGTTGGACCGCTGCCACCGGTCATTGAACATGAACCACCTTCCTCCATGAACTTGGCCCCTGTTCGAGAAAGATATCCCTCCGGGCGGTCTCCAGAGGTTCACCCGTCACTGGCAATATGCTTCACCAGGTCTTCTGATGAATCCCTCCTCCGGTCCCTTACGCCTCTGGATTCGGGTGCCCAACACCCGGGGCACCCTAGGACAGTCCCTCCCCGGCGGGACCCAGTGGAAGGTACTGGGCCCGAGGCCTCCGGCCGAGTACCTCACCCCAGACTGAAGGTGCCTGGGATGGAACACGAACTCCAAGTGTCCAGGCCTAGGCCGCCTGGACACCGACCGCGAACAGCAGCCCTCAGGCTGAAGGTGCCTGGGACTCGAACCTCGTGGCGAAGATGTCCGCCCCCTTTATACCCTCCCCCAGCAAGCACCGCGGGTTCCCCGCCCCGCCGTACAACTGCTGCGAGAGGTCACAAAGGGTACGGCACTGCAGTGACGGTTCAACCCCAGCCCGAAGTGACAGTGCCACCTGCTGGGCTGCAGGGAACTGGTCATCACTGATGTCTTCACCAGATTTAAACACTCTGAAAAGTACATACCCGCTACACTAGTATTTAGTGGTATGATTATTACAAAAAAATGAGCATTTGAATATTTATTATTTCTATTCCATTTTTAATAGGTTGCTTTCAAGGCTTCTCATTAAATACATTTCTGTTGCTCTTTGTTCTTCTTCTCACCAGATCCCAAGCTGATTCCTGTAAGGTATGACATTCTGCAGACAGATAATGGCACAGGAATATGTCCATGTGAATAGTTGGGTACATATGTAGCATATCTCTAGAGTGGGACTTGGTACTCCTGGGCCCAGAGTTACTTATACACTTTGTAGAAGGGTTTAATTGAAATTTTAAATATGACACATATTCCCCTTAAAAAAATTCTGTCTCAATCTCTGGAAATATAAACTGAATATATGAAGAACATTGCATAAATTCAGTAAAAACCACATGCCAAAACAATCTGGTGGAGAGATGTAAGTCCATAGATAAATGCAGCGGAGTTATGTGTAAATCTTCACATTTTCTGTAAAAGTAGAGCGTGACCCCCTGACTTATTCCTGCTTCTCAAGTGGTTCTTTAACTTAATGCAA
This sequence comes from Rana muscosa, assembly GCA_029206835.1. Taxonomy (NCBI): domain Eukaryota; kingdom Metazoa; phylum Chordata; class Amphibia; order Anura; family Ranidae; genus Rana; species Rana muscosa. The sequence goes on from CM055127.1 coordinate 331,337,951, forward strand.
GTCATTAGGAAAGCTTAGAGGATAGAAGGATGTAAGGTCACGTTGGAAATGAATCCCTGCTTATGTATTTCTTATTGTAAATTAAATTTGAATGTCCCAGGTGCAAAACAAGTTTACAGGGTGCCCACAGACATTAAATGACTGTAAAATGGCAGGATGTTTTATGGGGTACCTAAAGACAGTAGTGTGGGATGGTGAACGTTAAATGGTGCTTGGAAGGTATCGGGTACAGTCGGCTTGTCAGATTTACACACATTGTAGTGTGTAAACCCCCCCACTTCTGCTGACGTACATCAATGGCAGCAAAATGGTAAAAGATATAGAACATAGAGAACTGTATTGCAGAGATGCACTGCATGTTTTTTTAAATTTTGCATTTGACAAGTACTTTTAAAGTAGTTGTAAACAATATATAGATTTTATAATATAATAAACGTGTTATACTTTCCTGCTCTGTGCAAGGGTACTGCACAGGGTGGCCCTCAAACCCTCTCTTCTGGAGTCCCCCTCTGGTGCTCTCAGCTCCTCCTCTTCTCGGCACACCACCATAGGAACTCACTCCCAAACCAAACTGTGTGCGTCTATTGCACACAGTGCCGCTCAGCCCCGCCCTCTCTCCCTCCTCACAGGATTTGATTGACAGCAGCAGGAACCAATGACTGTCTCCAAATCCTGTAAGAAGAGAGAGAGAAAAGAGCGATACCTGCACTGAATCGAGATAGGAGTCAAGTAAGTATTTAAGGCGGTGGTGGTTCTGAGAGGGAGGGATGTAGATACAACTGGTGGGACATTTGTATTACCTTAATGCAGGGAATGGCATAAATACTCATGTTCATGCAGCATCGGTCTCATGCTGTAGCCATAACCTGCTGGCTCTTAGACTAAGAACCCAGCGATCACATGACCGCTGATCACCTGGTCTTCACGGAGCACAGAGCAGTGACTGTGTCACCGGTGCTCTGCCTCTCCAGTGCTCACTGGAATGCCTGGTTGTAGAGTGGGCGGGAGTGGTTGGCTCAGGCTCTCAGCGGCGCGCTGAGATGCTGAGCCAGTTAACGGTCAGGCATCTGGGTGGATCCTGACATTAGTGTCGCAGCTGAATTGGGGTCACAGGAGTGTAGAACTAAGTCCACTCCTGTGACTCAGAGGTTATGTGTGGCCAAACAAGCTTTGGCCATACGTCTCCTTTTTAAGTACATTTTAAAGTCCTGTCCTTTCCTTTTTCCCACAGGACAAACACTCCTTAAAGCTCTGTTCACACCTTTGCAGGTGTGATGGTTTACGATAATTTTTGCTCAATTTCAGGCATCACGTTTAGAGCACCCTATTCATTTTAATGGGCTGCCCTATGGACAAAATTCACACAAAGGAAGTAGATGACACTTTTTTTTTTTTTTTTTAATTGCACCACACCAAAATGCATGGCATTTTGCTACCTTGCATTTTGGCGCACAAAACCATGCGCATTAGCAAGGTGTATTGGGGTGCCAACATCTTGTGCCTGCAAAAGGGATGTACTTTTTTTGTGCATTGCTGTTGTTTACAAATGTGAATCCAGCCTAAAACTTTACAACCCCAATTCCAAAAAAAAGTTTTCTATTGGCAATAAAATATGGGTTTATGAGATTTGGAATTGTATTGCATTACAGTGCCTTTCAAAAAGTATTCATACCCCTTGAAATTTTCCACATTTTGCCATGTTATAACCAAAAACGTAAATGTATTTTATGTGATAGACCCTCACAAAGTGGCACATAATTGTGAAGTGGAAAGGAAATGATATAGTTTTCAAAATTCTTTACAAATATGTGAAAAGTGTGGTGTGCATTTGTATTCAACCCCCCTGAGTCAATACTTTGTAGAACCTCCTTTCGATGGAATTACAGCTGCAAGTCTTATTGGATAGGTCTCTACCAGCTTTGCACATCTAGAGTGAATTTTTTTCCTATTTTTTGCAAAATGGCTCAAGCTCTGTCAGATTGGATGGAGAGCGTCTGTGAACAGCAATTTTCAAGTCTTGCCACAGATTCTCAATTGGATTGGGGTCTGGACTTTGACTGGGCCATTCTAACACATGAATATGCTTTGATCTAAATCATTCCATTGTAGCTCTGGATCTATATTTACGGCAGTTGTCCTGCTCGGAGGTGAACCTCCACCCCAGTCTCAAGTCTTTTGCAGACTAACAGGTTTTCTTCTAAGATTGCCCTGTATTTGGCTCCATCCATCTTCCCATCAACTCTGACCAGCTTCCCTGTCCCTACAACATGATTCTGCCACCTCCATGTTTCACGGTGGGGAGGGTGTGTTCAGGGTGTTGTGCAGTGTTAGTTTTCCGCCACACATAGCGTTTTGCTTTTAGACCAAATATTTTAATTTTGGTCTCATCTGACCAGCACACCTTCTTCCACATGTTTGCTGTGTCCCCCACATGACTTCTCACAAACTGCAAATGGGACTTCTTATTGCTTTCTTTAAAAAATGGCTTTCTTCTTGCCACTCTTCCATAAAGCCCAGATTTGTGGAGTGCACGACTAATAGTTGTCCTGTGGACAGATTCTCCCACCTGAGCTGTGGATCACTGCAGCTCCTCCAGAGTTATCATGAGCCTCTTTGCTGCTTCTCTGATTAATGCTCTCCTTGCCTAGCCTGTCAGTTTAGGTGGACGGCCATGTCTTGGTAGGTTTGCAGTTGTGCCATACTCTTTCCATTTCGGATGATGGATTGAACAGTGCTCTGTGAGATGTTCAAAGCTTGGGATTTTAGTTTTAAACCTAACCCTGCTTTAAACTTCTCCACAACTTTATCCCTGACCTGTCTGGTGTGTTCCTTAGCCTTTGTGATGTTGTTTGTTCACTAAGGTTCTCTAACAAACCTCTGAGGGCTTCACAGAACAGCTGTATTTATACTGAGATTAAATTACACACAGGTGGACTCTCTTTACTAATTAGGTGACTTCTAAAGACAATTAGTTCCACTAGATTTTAGTTAGGGGTATCAGAGTAAAGGGGGCTGAATACAAATGCACGCCACACTTTTCAGATATTTATTTGTAAAAATGTTGAAAACCATTTATCATATTCCTTCCACTTCACAATTATGTGCCACTTTGTGTTGGTCTATCACATAAAAGCCCAATAAAATACATTTATGTTTTTGGTTGTAACGTGGCAAAAAGTGGAAAATTTTAAGTATGAATACTTTTTTCAAGGCATTGTATTGCTGTTTTTATGTAGAGTTTACACAGCGTCCCAACTTTTTTGGAATTGGGGGTTTTGTTTTGTTTATTTGCAAGTTTGATGTAATGCTGACATGTTAGTTTATTTATTTCAGTCCAGATTGTTGCAGCTGATCAGTTTTTTTTTTCTGGAAAAGCAGTTTAAATTTTAGGCTCCATGTACACAGAAGCTGATAAACTGCAGTTTATTGGCGTTTTGGCGTTTTAAAAAAAAAAAGCCCATTAACTGCACTCTGTTAGCCTATGTGTTCATGTACACATAACGTTTTTTTAGCTTTAATGAGCAGTGGAGTTAATGGGCTTTTTTCTGAACGCAAGAAATTCGGGTTCAAAGTGCCGTTTTTCGGTGGGAAAAAACGCTAAACGCTCAAACGCTGGTCGCAAGCGTTTTTTTTCGTTTTTTTTAACATTGAAATAAAAAAAATAGCTAAAAAACGCTACACTGAAAAACGCTAATAAACGCTAGTAAAAAAACGCTGATAAAAGCTAGCTTTTTCTGCTGCTTTAAAAACGACCGTTTTTGAGCTTCTGTGTACATGGAGCCTAAGAGTTGAAAGTAGTTGTTGACATACTGAAAATATGTAAAGGCTGGAATACAAAAAGATTACAATCTCCCAAAATTGTAAGGCACATTGCTTAATGAGTGAATGAGATAACAGCAGTCTTTTGGTCTAAGCATCTGGTGTGGCTTCCTTCAAGCATGCAGCCTGTTTTACACCACCATAAAAAACACATATAAAATTTTATTTGGTAATGTGTCTGGAAAACAGATTTGTGTAGGAACAGCTTAAAGTGGTTCTAAAAGCAAAAGTTTTTTTTACCTTAATGCATTCCATGCATTAAGATAAAAAAAAAAACATCTGTGTGCAACAGCCCCCCTAATACTTACCTGAGCCCCATTTCAATCCAGCAATGTTGCACGAGAGCCATAATGCTAGGGGACTCTCCCTCCTCATTGGCTGAGAGAGCAGTGGATGCCAATGGCTGCTGTTGGTCAAAATCAGTGAGCCAATGAGGAGAGACCGGGCGGGGCTGAGCTGCGGCTCTTTTTTGAATGGACACACAGAGCAACGGCTCGGCTCGGGTGCCCCCATTGTAAGCTGCAGGGAGGGGCCAGGAGCGCTGGCGGGGGACCCAAGAAGAGGAGGATTCGGGGCTCCTCTGTGCAAAACCACTGCACAGAGCAGGCAAGTATAACATGTTTGTTGTTTTTAAAAAAAACAAACAAACAAGACTTTAAAGAGGAACTGCAGTCTGCTCATGTAATTTGTAATAAAAACATCTTTGCTATTTTGAAGCTTCCCTCCTACCACTTTGCATATTATTTTATATTCAATGTGAGTCTGTACTTGCCAAATATGCTGCAGAAATTTCCCTCCACTGAGTCTGGCTGCAACCATTTTAACTGGGGGCAGCTGAAGCTGCTGCCGGTTCCCCTTACTGAACTTACACAGAGGCACACCTCTAGCTCTGCTGCCCTGCAGCTCTCATTAGCCCTCTTATGACTCATCCTCCCCTCCCTTTCTGGCAAACTCGTGAGAGAGAGCTGTGCATGATGTCATAAGCCTAGGCTTTTTACCAGACAATGAGGATTTACTGGCAGAAAAAAAAAAAAAAAATACTCTCCAAAGTTAAAACAAGGGCAGAAAATTTAATGCGTGGAAAGTTTAAAAAAAATGACTGAAGTTCCACTTTAACCACTTGCCAACCAGCCGCTGCAGTTTTACTGCAGCAGCATGGCACAGCTGGGGGAAACGACGTTATGTTATGTTGCTTCACTCAGTGGCCACTAGGGGCGCACGCCCGCTGCTCACCCCCGGAGCCGATGCGAGTGCCTGGTAGGCGCGATGACCGCCAGGCACCCGCGATCGCTCGTGACACAGCGAGAACTAAACACACAGATACCGGTTCTTTCAGGGGAGAAATGACCGATCGTGTGTTCATACTAAGTGTAAACAGCAATCCCCTAGTAAGTCCCATCCCCCCACAGTTAGAACACATAGAGGGAACACACTTAACCCCTTGATCGCCCCCTAGTGTTGACCCCTTCCCTGCCAGTGACATTTTTACAGTAATCCGTGCATTTGTTTATAGCACTGATCGCTGTAAAATTGACAATGGTCCCAAAAATGGGTCAAAAGTGTCCGATGTGTCCGCCATAATGTCGCAGTCCCGATAAAAATCGCAGATCAGCGCCATTACTAGTAAAATAATAATAATAAAAATGCCAAGTTCTATCCCCTATTTCGTAGACGCTATAACTTTTGCGCAAACCAATCAATATACGCTTATGGCGATTTTTTTTTTTTTTTTCTTTTTTTTTTTTTCTTTTTTTTTTTTTACATATCGGCCTAAACTGAGGGAAAAAAATCAATCCTTTTTTTTTTTTTTTTTAAATGTGGGATATTTATTATAGCAAAAAGTAAGATATTGGCGATTATTTACGAAAGGCAAATCCACTTTGCACTAAAAATGAAATTGAACTGAAAGTACACTTGGAAGTGCAGTCGCTGTAGATCTGAGGGGTAGATCTAAAATGAGGCAAAGCTCTGCTGATTTTATCATCCAATCATGTGCCAGCTAAAATGCTGCTTTTTATTTTCCTTGCATGTCCCCCTCCGATCTACAGCGACTGCACTTCCAAGTGCACTTTCAGTGCAAATTCAAGTGCACTTTGTACTTGTAGTTTGCACTTGTAGTGCAAAGTGGATTTGCCTTTAGTAAATAACCCCTATTGTGTTTTTTTTCAAAATTGTTGCTGTTCTTTTGTTTATAGCGCAAAAAATAAAAATCGCAGAGGTGATCAAATACCACCAAAAGAAAGCTCTATTTGTGGGAAAATAAGGACGCAAATTTTCATTTAGGTAAGACGGCGCAACTTTCAGTTAAAGCGACGCAGTGCCGAATTGTAAAAAGTGCTCTGGTCAGGAAGGGGGTAATCTTCCGGGGCTGAAGCGGTTAATATCACTTTAAATGAGTTCTATGGGCACAGCATACACTTTCATTTTATAACATCAGCATTATAATAAAAATACAAACATTAGTTATATTTGTCAATCCGATATAAGGTTACTTGGTCTGCTGTCTCTTTCCACAACGTCCTGAATTCTCTACATGCTTTGCAGCTTCTCTGCTGTTTAGGTTCAATTTCTAAGGACTACATATCCCATGATACCTTGCTGCCTGCAGCAGTGATTCCTGTACTCACTCCACCTCTTGAAACGTCTCCTCTCAGCACCTCTGTAGAAGGCAGCTGTTCTGTCAGATTTGGCGACCCTTCAGATTTTGTAACGGAAGTGATGTTACCAACGCGATTTGTTTACTGCGCAATGCGTTCCAGCATGGCCAATAGGTTTCCTAATCTGACAGAACATGAAGGCGGTACCGGGCATCTTGTTACACCCAAGTAAGTCTTGAATGTCACACTTATTTTAGCAGTAAACTGAGCTTACGTACACTCAAATGCACTATATCAACATGACCGACTGAGGGTGTCCAAAAATGTCTTCAGCCCCTTATGAGTATCAGTTTGGCAGTGCGGGGTGCACCAAGATGACCGTCATCACTTTCTGACTGCAGCCTTGTTGCTGGTTTTCAAATTGAACATGGAAACACTATCACAGATTTTCAATACTGTATTCCACTATATAAGCTGACTTTACTGCTAAAACAAGTGTAAAATTCCAGACTTGCCTGGGTGTAACAAGATTTCCGCTGCTGCCTTCGTGTTCTGTCAGAATAGGAAACCTATTGGAATGCATAGCGGCCATGCTGGAACACATTGCACATGCGCAGTAAGCAATTTTTGCTGGTAACGTCACTTCCGCTACCAGATCTGACATGTTGTCGAATCTGACGAAACAGGGGCTCTGTGAAATGTGTAACACAGCAGTACTTCCTCAAATGGCATAGTGAACGTGTCACAGAATTCAAGGAAGTATAAGAGCCCATTCACACAGGGGCGACTCGTCAGGCCACTCAGCTGCCTGACAAGTCGCGTCCCGCTCTGTTCAATAGAACCGTTCTAATAGGAGCGACTTAGAAAAAGGCTCTAGTACTACTTTGGGGGCGACTTGCATTGACTTCAATACAGAAGTCATTTTGCAAGTCGCCTCTGAAGTCGTCTTCAGATTGCCTTGCCGAGTCGCCCCCCAAAGTCGTGCCGCCCCTGTGTGAATGGGCCCTAAGGGGATCTTCACAAAGTAAGTTTATAAACTTCAAGATCATCCAGATTATTAGACGTAGTCTAGAAATAATTATAGTATAGGACTGTGGTGGAGAACTTTGTCACGTGGTGTGAGGTTAATCATCTGTATCTAAATGTGACAAAGACAAAGGAGCCAGTTGTGGATTTGAGAAAGAGAAAGCAACCAGTGACCCCAATCTCCATCCGAGGAGTGGATATGGCAGTAGTAGAGAGTTACAAGTATCTGGGAATGCACATAGATAATAAGCTGGACTGGAGCAAGAACACTGGGGCGCTGTATAGGAAGGGCCAGAGCCATCTTTACTTTTTGAGGAGACTGAGGTACTTTAAAGAGGAAGTAAACCCTCTAAAACTTTTCCTAAAAAACAAAAAAAAAACCCTGCAAGAGAAAGGCATAATGAGCTAGTATGCATAGCATACTAGCTCATTATGAATTGCTTACCTGAGATCGAAGCCCCCGCAGCGACCTTCGTTCCTCTCCTCCGCCATGATACCCAAGTGACTTCCGGGTATCGCTGGTCTGGCGCTGTGACTGGCCGAAACGGCGATGAGATCACTCCCGCGCATGCGCGCGGGAGCCATCAGGGACAGCACAATCCCATTTATTAACGGCACGCTCATTACGCCTGCACCGTAGACATCGGTGCAGTCTTTTCTGCAAATATCTCCTTAAAGCGGAGGTTCCGCCAAAATTTTTAATTTTTTTGAAAAGCCAGCAGCTACAAATACTGCAGCTGCTGACTTTTAAAAAATGGACACTTACCTGTCCAGTCGCTCGGTCCTCGTATGCTGCCACCGCCATTCTCGTGAGGGAATCAGGAAGTGAAGCCTTGCGGCTTCACTGCCTGGTTCCCTACTGCACATGTGCGAGTAGCGCCGTCACTGGTCCCCACTCTCTCCTGGGAACAGTGCGTTTCCCAGAAGACAGCGGGGGCGGGGGGGGGGGGGGTGACGCGAAGGGACGAGACTCCCGAAGGAGTCAAAACCCAGAAGTGGTGCAAATACCTGTCTTAGACAGGTATCTGCACCCCCTGAAAGGTGCCAAATGTGACACCGGAGGGGGGGAGGCTTCTGAAAAGCGGAAGTTCCATTTTTGGGTGGAACTCCGCTTTAACCGTGTAGGATAAGGAGATATTTCTTGCACCTACAGGTAAGTCTTAATCTAGGCTTACCTGAAGGGCCAAGTGGTCGGTAAGGGTTTACAACCACTTTACCATCTGCCGGATGATGCTGAAGATGTTTTATGAGTCTGTGGTGGCCAGCGCTCTCCTGTATACAGTGGCATGCTGGGGAAGCAGGCTTAGGGTGTCTGACACCAACAGACTCAACAAACTGATTCGCAAGGCCAGTGATGATGTTGGATTGAAATTGGAGTCCTTTACAACAGTGTTGGACAGGAGAATGTTGTTCAAGTTACGTTCAATCTTGGACAACTCCTCCCACCCACTCCACAATACACTGGTCAGTCTGCGGAGTACCATCAGTGACAGATTGTTGCACTCACGATGCACCAGGAAATACCTGTATAAATAAAACATTTTGCCTGTGGCGATCTAGCTATATAATTCTTCTCTGGGAGGGCTGTAGGTGAAGATCTAATTCTGGTTTATGATCAGGATTTTGTGTTTTATAGTATGTTGGTATTGTGTTGGCTATTATTTGGGGGTGTTGGAGAACCTGGTCTAATTATTTGTATTTGGTAGTTTGTCTGTTTTTTTTTTTAACCACCTAAGCCCCGCCGCACGACTATATACGTCCTCTTTTTGAAGAGGGATATCTTGGTAACGGCAGCAGCTGCTGCCACAACCGAGGTATCCATCTCTTCAGGCGGCGGTGCTGTAAACTATAATGGTGGTCTCTGCGGCGGATTCGCAGTGAGCTCATCGTTATCGGCGGCGGGAGAGGGGCCCCCCTCCCGCGCCCTCCTCCGCTTACTGGAGCCGGCAGGAGCGGCGGAGGCAATCGGGTCCTTCTCGTGGCTGGGTATGGATACGAGTGAGGGCAAGCTGGCCGCCACCCATCTCCATACCATAGCAGGCGGAAGCGACGTCAAAACGTCACTTCCGCCCATACGTCTTAAAGGGCCAATTTATTTTTGTCATTTTTTAAAATGACAAACATATTTTTTTTATTATTTTTTTTATTGCATTTTAGTCTAAATATGAGATCTGAGATCTTTTTGACCCCAGATCTCATATTTAAGAGGACCTGTCATGTTTTTTTTCTATTACAAGGGATGTTTACATTCCTTGTAATAGGAATAAAAGTGACCCAATTTTTTATTTTAAAAACAGTGTAAAAATAAAAAAAATGTAGTAAAATAAATAATAATAAAAAATATATATATATATTTATTTATTTTTAAAGCGCCCTGTCCCGACGAGCTTGCGCGCAGAAGCGAACGCATACATGAGTAGCGCCCGCATATGAAAACGGTGTTCAAACCACTCGTGAGGTATCGCCGCCATCGTTAAAGCGAGTGCAATAATTCTAGCCCTAGACCTCCTCTAACTCAAGACATGCAACTTGTAGAATTTATTAAACGTCGCCTATGGAGATTTTTAAGGGTAAAAGTTTGACGCCATTCCACGAGCGGGCGCAATTTTGAAGCGTGACATGTTGGGTATCAATAACATTATCTTTCACAATATAAAAAAAAATTGGGCTAACTTTATTGTTGTCTTATTTTTTAATTCAAAAAAGTGAATTTAAAAAAAAAAAAGTGCGCTTGTAAGACCGCTGCGCAAATACGGTGTGACAAAGTATTGCAATGACCGCCATTTTATTCTCTAGGGTGTTAGAAAAAAAAAGTATAATGTTTGGGGGTTCTAAGTAATTTTCTAGCAAAAAAAAAATTTTTTAACGTGTAAACAGAGTCTGAAAAACAGGCTCGGGGCTTAAGTGGTTAATCTGTGTTATTTATTCTTTGTTGTAATTTAATTCTATGGATGTTTTAATTCTGTTTATTTGGTGCTAATGGCTGTTATTGGTCATTTTGTTGTGTTTTTGTATCTTGTTTAGTTATTGTTGTGATCTTGTACTGTCTTTGTTAGTGTTTTGTGTGTTGAAATAATTTCCCAATTCCCTTTGGGATTAATAAAGTATTCTGTAATTGAAATACAATGTGGGAACGATTTTACATTTTGACCTGGATACTTTCAAGAGGAACTCCACCCTCACAATCAAAAATAATATATATTTTTTAAATGCTAAAAATTGTCCCTGTATAAAAGTAAAAGAAAGCTTGTAGGGAAAGTTCTCCCTACACTGCTTCTCTCCGGCCCATGCACAGATGCTGCAGGAAGCTTTGCTAGCTCTATGTGATCTGGCAGAGACCCTGTGCCTTTTCTGTGAATGCGCAAGATCCTGCGAGCTGCTTCCTGAGATAAGTGACGTAGAAATCCCAGCAGGCAGTTTGCATTATCTCACACATTTTCAGAAATGTTGCAACATATCCTGGAGTGACCCATGGCATTCTTGCCTAGGTGACTATGATGGACCTGAACGGAAAACTAAAAATTTTACATTTAGAATTTTCAGTTTAATTGCCGGCTGCAACAGCATTGTGATTTCCCTCAAAGGGCCAGTTGTACCCATGGTGCGCTACATATAGAGTGCAGAGCTGAGGATTATGCTGTGTACAGCATGTAGCGTTCAGGAGTGCGCTCTGTACAGAATGCAGAGTTCAGGGGTTCACTATGTACGTAGCACGCCCTAAACCCTGAATTCTGTACACAGTGCACCCCTGAGCTCTGCATTCTGTACAGAACGCACTTCTGAACTCTGTACACCGCACACCCATGAACCCTGCACTTTGTACATGGCACACCCTGAATGCTGCACTCTCGACGTAGCACACCCCTAAACCCTGAATTATGTACAAAGTGCAGTATTCATGGTGTGTTCAGGGTGTGCTATGTACAAAGTTCAGGGTTAGGGATGCCCTACATACAGATTGCAGAGTTCAGGGGCATGCAGTGCAGTGTACAGAGTGCAGGGTGTATAACCCCAACATTATATGCGTGTTGAAGGGGGCACCATGATTTAGCACAGAGCTCGATCTACGCAATAATTGGCCCTCATTACAACATTCTGTAATCAAATAAATAAACAAAATTTAAAACATCCATAGAATTAAAATACAACATAGAATAAATATTGCAGATTAAAAAACAGACAAACTACCAAATACAAATAGACCAGTTTCTCTAACACCCCCCAAATAATAGCCAACACAATACCAACATACTATAAAACAACACAAAATCCTGATCATAAACCAGAATTGGATCTTCACCTCCAACCCTTCCAGAGAAGAATTACCGTATTTATCAGCGTATAACACGCACCCCAATTTAAGTGGGAAGTTTCAGGAAAAAAAAAACTTTATTTTTTTTAAAGAAACCACTTTGAAGCAAAATAATGGTCAGTGTCCAGCTGCAGCCTCAATGCAGCCTGATCTGTGTCCATCTGCAGCGTCAATGCAGCCTATGTGCCCATCTGCAGCCCATCTCTCATCAATGCAGCCTGATGCCCATTTGCAGACTCACCATCTCTCGTGCAGTGCAGCCATCATCTCCTGTTCACTCGGCTATCAGTCGCGTCGGCAGTTACACACACAGTCCCGCCTCCGCCATCGGCATTGGACCAGCTCCTGTGATTGACAGAACACTGATCCAATGCCGGTGGCAGAGGTGGGACTGTGTGTGTAATGTCAGAGCCGAGTAAACAGGAGATTATGGCTCTGGGAATTCCGGCGGCGCTCGTTCCCCTCCAAGTCCGAGGTACACTATCGGCGTATAACACGCACCCGTGATTTTCCCCCTATTTTCAGGGGGGGAAAGTGCATGTTATACGCCGATAAATTCGGTATATAGCTTGATCGCCACAGGCAAAAATGATTTCCTGTGTCACTCTGTGGTGCATCGTGAGTGCAACAATCTGTCACTGATGGTACTCCGCAGACTGACCAGTGTATTGTGGAGTGGGTGGGAGGAGTTGTCCAATATTGAACGTAACTTGAACAACATTCTCCTGTCCAACACTGTTGTAAAGGACTCCAATTTCAATCCAACATCATCACTGGCCTTGCGAATCAGTTTGTTGAGTCTGTTGTCAGACACCCTAAGCCTGCTTCCCCAGCATGCCACTGTATACAGGAGAGCGCTGGCCACCACAGACTCATAAAACATCTTCAGCATCATCCGGCAGATGGTAAAGAACCTCAGTCTCCTCAAAAAGTAAAGACAGCTCTGGCCTTTCCTATAGAGCACCCCAGTGTTCTTGCTCCAGTCCAGCTTATTATCTATGTGCACCCCCAGATACTTGTAACTCTGTACTACTGCCATATCCACTCCTCGGATGGGGATTGGGGTCACTGGTTGCTTCCTCTTTCTGTGATCTCATCTCTCTCCTACCTGGCTCGGCTCTAGTACCTCTCTGTGTAGGCGGTGCACCTTGCAGGGAGATCATTTTCTCTCTGAAGATCTGTCCACATCGTACGAGTGTGCAGGGATCTGTTGCATAGGGGAGCCGCTATGCAAAGCTGTCGCTTGTAAACAAAGAAGGCTTCTGTGTTTACAAGTAACAGCAGGGAGCAGGAGCGGAGGGTGAATGATGGAGGTGGCAGAAGACAGTTCTGCCAAGTTCCAGCTGCAAAACTGGGTGCGAAGGCCACATGACAAGGCCTGGCAGGCCAGGTTCAGCCTGCGGGCCTGGTGTTTGACATCTGTGATCTACACTGTCAGGGGAGTAAAGCTAGCCATAGACATTAGATTGTCATAGATAATCTTTCCATAAATACACTCTATTTCGTCTGAATGTTCCTACTGTACTGCGCAGACAACCCCATTGCCAGTTTGTGAAAACAGCTGTGGTTTAGGAAAGTCCATTTTGGGAGACTGGTCCCCCATCCCCTCCGTTCAACAAACAAAACAAAACCGCACAATGGACATTACTTACCATCAGTGTGATGTGTCCCTTGTGGTGTTTTTTGGTTTAGGTGGAAATGTTGTTTTTTTTTGTTCAATGTGACACCCCACCCATTTCTGCTGTAATCTTCTAGTACAGTGCGGTTTATTAGAACTGAGGGAGCTGTGACTGCCACTCATCAAGAGTGCCTGAATATGCCCGCCCTTTCCGCCCAGCTCCTTCATTCATAAAAGTGATCTATGAATGGGTGATGTAAAAGTGCACCCCTCCATTTATAGATCATGTTACTGATGGTAGGCAATGTCCTTTGTGCTAGTTTAATATTTGTTTATTTTCTAAACTACTTAGGGCTCTTTCACACGGGGCGGATCCGTGCAGATCCGCCCCGTGAAGCTCCGCTTGCTCAGCGGGGATCGCTCCGTTGATCCCCGCTGAGCCGACGGATGACTGGGCGGTCCCCGCACACTGTGCAGGGACCGCCCTGTCAGAGCGCCGCTCTCCCCTATGGGGAATCGGATGACGACGGACCGTAGAGTCCGTTGTCATCCGATCCGCTCCGCCGACGGAAGGAAAAATAGGGTTTTCCTCCGTCACACTTTGGCGGAGCGGATGTCAGCGGACATGTCTCCGCTGACATCCGTGCCTCCATAGGGGTACATGGAGGATCCGTTTCAGGTCCGCCAAAAAAACTGACAGGCGGACCTGAACGGACCTCCGTGTGAAAGGGGCCTTAGGCTTAAAACAAACCAACTTATCACATGAAGGTGTGAATATTCCATTAAGTGGCTGGAAGCCTCTCATGTAGTTAAGGCTGCTTTCACACTGAGGCGCTTTGCAGGAGCTATTGCGCTAAAAATAGCGTCTGCAATGCGCCCTGAACGAGCCGCTCCATTCTATCCAGTGTGAAAGCCTGAGGGCTTTCACACTGGAGCGTTGCGCTGGCAGGAGGGTAAAAAAACTCCTGCCAGCTGCATCTTTGAAATCAATGGGGTAGCGCCTCCAAAACACCGTTTGTGGGCGGTTTTAACCGTTTTTCGGCCGCTAGCTGGGGTTAAAATCACCCTGCTAGTGCCTGCAAGTCGTGGCAAACACGACGGTAAAACGCCACTAAAATTAGCGCCGTTTTACCGCTAGCGCACCCATCGCTTCAGTGTGAGAGTAGCCTTAAGGTGAAGTTTAGAGTACTAAAAAAAAAAATCACACATACTCACCTCTGTGCTGCAGCATCGGTGGGACGATGTAACCGTTCCATGACGGCTCTAAAAACCGACAACTGAGCGATCACATGACTACTGATTGCTTAGTTCTGTGTTTATTGAGCAGAGATAACAAACAAATGGCCCCTGCCCCCACCTATAACGGGCCTTCATAGCAAGGAGCGCATGAAAGACAAAAACAGAACATTCCATAGCTCAACTCAACCAACCAGTCTGCCAACTGACCAAATTGACCTGTCCAACAGTCTGCGTCAAAAACAGGGGTTTAGTTAGCATCCATTTGCAAACGTATGCATAAGCTGCAAGGCCTCTCTTTTTTTTTTTTTTTATTGAGCAGAGAGTGGTGACGGTCAGTCTCCGCTCTCCACTCTGCCCCTCCAGCGCTCACTGGAAGGGGGCGAGTGCAGCTGGCTTTGGCTCTCAGCCACGCACTGAAAGCCAGTTACTGTAGCTGTCAACCAGGCAGCTTGGTGGATCCCAAAAATATGGTCGGGATGAGAGCTGGAGCCAGCTGTCAATCAGGATGGATCCCAACAATATGGTCGGTATCCTTCCAGAGCCTAGAATGGCTGTGTGATGTCAGCTGATAGCAGATAATAGAAATATGGCGGAAAAAGCTTGGGCCTCACTTTATGGCCCAAAGTGGAACTTTAGCTAGAAATGTAAGTCCTGCTAGATGCCTTCAGGCTGGTCCCTTTTGCAGGTATAGCTATTTGCTCTGTATATTTAGGCACTGTCGAGCCTGTAGAGGCCAATCTGCTGACTGCCTTAGGCCCCTTTCACACTGGGGCGGGAGGTGCGCTGGCGGTATAGCGCCGCTATTTTTAGCTAAAGGAGTGGTATACACACCGCTCCAAAGATGCGGCTAACAGTACTTTTGGAGCGGTCCTGCTAGCGCACCGCTGCAGTGTGAAAGCCCTCGGGCTTTCACCACTGGAGAAACAGCAGCCACTGTTTCAGGTCGGTTTGCAGGCGCTATTTTTAGCACAATAGCGCCTGCAAACCGCCCCAGTGTGAAAGGAGTCTTAAAGCGGAATTAAATCATCCTATCCTTTACAACCAAGAAAGCAGCTTCTGTTTGATCTGTAACTGCCATGGTGCTGCACATGTGATCAGTTATGACACCAGCCATTTGATGGTTTGACAGTTTGGTTGAGGACAAAAGCAAATGTGACCGTTGGCAATCCTGGCATTCCAGGAATGTAACCGTTTTTTTTAAACCATTGAATTGATGAGTTTAGTTCCACTTTATGATTTACTGCTGTTCAGGGGATTTCGGCTTCAGCAAAATGGCAGTCTCTGGCAAGAAAAAGCTGGCACAGTGCTAGAGGCAATTTACAGCACACACCAATTTTGGCAGCATAATTATTAACCACTTTGCGACCGTTGCACGCCGATATACGTCAGCACAATGGCAGTGGTGGGCAAATGGCCGTGCCTGCGGGTCCCGTGGACTCAATGTCCGCTGCTGTCCCAAGATCGTGGCACGGAGAGGCAGAACGGGGAGATGCCTGTGTAAACAAGGCATTTCCCTGTTCTGCCTAGCAACATGACGGGGATCTACAGTTAGAATCACTCCCTAGGACACACTTAACCCCTTGATTGCCCCCAGCGTTAACCCCTTCCCTGCCAGTGTCCTTTACACAGTAATCAGTGCATTTTTACTAATAAAAAAATATATATAATAAAAATGCCATAAATCTATCCCCTATTTAGTAGAGGCTATAACTTTTGCGCAAACCAATCAATATGCGCTTATTGTGATTTATTTTTTATTTATTTTTTACCAAAAATATGTAGAAGAATACATATCAACCTAAACTGAGGAAAACATTTGTTTTTTATATATTTTTAGGGGATGTTTATTCTAGCAAAAAGTACAAAATATTGTGTTTTTTTTTCTCCAAAATTTACGCTCTTTTTTTGTTTATAGCGCAAAAAATAAGAACCCCAGAGGTGATCAAATACCACGGAACGAAAGCTCTATTTGTGGTAAAAAAAGGATGTCAATTTTGTTTGGGTGCAACGTCGCACAACCGCGCAATTGTCAGTTAAAGCGACGCAGTGCCGAATCGCAAAAAATGCTCTGGTCAGGAAGGGGGTAAATCCTTCTGGGGCTGAAGTGGTTAATGTAGAATGTATATTCTTTGCTAAAAAAACATTATTTTATCAAGTTGTTATGGGTAAAGTTTCACTTTTACTGTACAACCTCTCTTTTTTTTTTTGTGAGCCGATCTTTCTCTACATGCTGATTTTCTATGGTATGATGCATTGTAAATCTGTTTTCATTGTGTACTTTACTTTTCCATTTTCCCAAGGAAAGTTCCTTTTAATTGCAATTTCCCAAATTGAGGACGCTGTCTTTCAGACCCACCCTGTGCTAAGAGTGAGAAGCATTTCCTTTCTGGAAACATACAAAGCTGATACAATTCAGCCCCTACTGCTGATTATAATTGAAATGTCTTTATGTTTAAACAAGCCAGACTTGATTTCCTGCTCTGTATTCAAGCCCACATCCCTGTGTTTGTCTTTTCTATTTCCGTCTAGTGAAGTCCTGGGGCAAAGTGCTTCCTTCCCCTGTTTTGGGCACTGGCAGTTTCTCTGTTTTCTAGCAAGGGCTAACTTTGCCAGTTATCGGGAAGATCTCCAGGTTTTGCCCTCGCCAGTTTCGCTTTCTGTTACAAGCTTAAAGAAGTTCTTTCCTATACAGGGTTAAACATTCCAACTCCTCCTGTTCTGTTCTTACAGCACAGAAGAAACATATTTGATAAAGATGAATCCTATACTTGCTAGATGAGATTACAGAATGTTGTAATGAGGGCTGATTATTGCGTAGATCCAGCTCTGCGCTAAATCTTGGTGCCCCCTTCAATACGCACATAATGTGATACATGCCTTTCTAACAAATCTTGAAACCATTATTCTTAGGCCCCTTTCACACTGAGGCGTAGCAAAAACGCGCTAAAAACTGTTAGCGCTTTTACCGCGTTGGCGTTAAAAATAGCGCTAACGCCTATGCGTTTTTACAGCGTTTTTACCACGTCTGCGCTATTTTTAGTGCTAACGCGGTAAAACCGCATAGGCATTAGCGCTATTTTTTAAAATAGCGCTAACGCCTATGCGGTTTTACCGCAGTTTTACAGCGGTACTCATTCATTTCAATGGGGATAGGCGTTTTTACAGCGCTATTTTATGCGCCCCAAAGATGCTCCAAAAAAGCTGTTTGCAGGATTTTTTCCAACGCACAGCCAGCACAACGCCTCAGTGTGAAAGCCCTCAGGGCTTTCACATTGAGAATGCTGGGGCAGGATTATTTCAGGCGTTTTTACAGCGTTATTTTTAGCGCTAAAACGCCTGAAAAACGCCTCAGTGTGAAAGGGGCCTCAATCTCTGTGATGTTGGAAAGAGCAAAGAAAAAAGATGCCTTATAATAGTGTGCCTAAATACATTTGCATAAAAAGTTTACTATATACAGTATAAGGAAACAAGGGAGAATACATTTATTGGTAATCCCCATTTTAAAGTGGACCGTCAGTCATTGTTGTTTTAACTTTGGATAATAAAACTTTTTTTTTCCGCCAGTAAATACCTTATACAGTCCACTTCCTGTTTCTTGTCTGGTAAGAAGCCAAGGCTTATGACATCATACACAGCTTTCTCTCACCCCCGTGAGAGTTTTCCAGGAAGGGAGGGGGGAAGATGTCATAAGAGGGCCAATGAGAGCTGCAGGGGTGGAGGTGTGTCTCTGTAAATCCAGGAAATGAACAGGCAGCAGCTTCAGCTGCCCACAGCCAGACTCCGTGGAGGGAGTCTTCTGCATCATATTTGGCAAGTACAGAATCACAGTATATCTAAATAATATGCAAAGTGGTTGGAGGGAAGCTTCAGAATGGCAAAAATGTTTTCATTACAAATTATGTGGGCAGACTGCAGTTCCGATTTAACATGGTGTTACTGTCTATTTAAAGGGACCCTAAACTCACATTTTTGTTTATTTACATAAATTGTTCTTAAATATCAAGTATACCACGGCTCTGTTTTTTAAAGTGTTTGTAACCCTAAAAAAGAAAATAAATAAGATCCTGTTCCTTTAAGGCATGAATAACAGCACAGTGCTTGTGCTGTGCAATTCCTGAGTCCCTCTGCTGACCACGATAATCATGGCTGCTGAGCCCTGACTACCGTGGTCAGTCTACGTGCCTCATCATCCGCAGCTCTCTTGTCCCCCCCCCCCCATCCTCCCTGTCAGCATGAGTGTTTCCTCCCTGCCCCTCCAGACTCTATTTCACTGCTTAATGCAGCACATTTTAATGTATCTAATGCAGATATGCTGCCATAAACAAAACTGTATGTATTTGTTAGAGATTAAAAGACAAAATATAGTTTCTAACACCGCAGCTGTGCGGTCACATGATCCCCTTGTACTGGCTGGCCCGATCTATGGGGAGAACCAGGGGGCAGAGATTGCCCTGTGACATCAGCCAGCCAGCAGAGGGAAATCTCCGCCCCTCCTGCTTCTCTCCATAGATCGGGGCTGGTCAGCACAGGGGGGTCACGTGATCGCACAGCTGCGGTGTCAGAAACTGTGTTTTGCCTTTTCATTTCTAACAAACACATAGAGTTTTGTTAATGGCTGCATAGATGCATGTAAAGTCACATAGTGACTTTACAGAACACTTTAGGTCTCTTACTGCTGTTTTAAGGCTTATTTTTTGTCCTGTGTATACTCCCGATCTTCTGCTGTGGTTATTTCTGGTCACGTGCACCACTATGCTTACTGGAATTCCAATAGCACCGAATACTACTGCAAGTAGATGTGTTGTCCACCTTGGCGGCAAGCAGGAAAGGGTGGCTACATTCACATACACAAGAAGGGCATGGAGAGCTAACATAGCCACCTTAGTACAGCATGTCCTAGAATAGCAGACTTCCATTTAAGAAATGAAACCAAGCAAGCTAGAGAGAAGATAGAAGGTACTTTTTACTTATGTTTAAAAATATTAGATTTTTTTATAAAAAAATCTGTTTGTGTTACTTTAAGACCCCTTCAGATCTATGCGTTTTGTAACGCATGGTAAAAAGCCTGTTCATTGTATATACCTAAGCAATCAAGCAAGTTTGCAAATATTATCTTTCCTTCCCTGTCCTTGTAGAATTGGTATCAAGGGCCCTTAGACCCCTTTCACACTGGGGCACTTTGCAGGCGCTATAACGCTAAAAATAGCACCTGCAAAGCGCCCTGAAACAGCCGCTGCTGTCTCTCCAATG
The DNA here is from genome assembly GCA_029206835.1 of Rana muscosa. Taxonomy (NCBI): domain Eukaryota; kingdom Metazoa; phylum Chordata; class Amphibia; order Anura; family Ranidae; genus Rana; species Rana muscosa. The sequence continues at coordinate 331,357,812 of CM055127.1, forward strand.
TGAAAGCCCCAAGGGCTTTCACACTGGAGCGGTGCGTTAACAGGACGGTAAAAAAAAGTCCTGCTAGCAGCATCTTTGGAGCGGTGAAGGAGCGGTGTGTATACCGCTCCTCCACCGCTCCTGCCCATTGAAATCAATGGGCACCGCGGCTATACCGCCGGCAAAGCGCCTCTGCAGAGGGGCTTTGCGGTGGTTTTAACCCTTTCTCGGCCGCTAGCGGGCGGGGGTAAAAGCGCCCCGCTAGCGGCCGAATAGCGCCACGAAATCGACCGCCGATGCACCCACCGCCCCAGTGTGAAAGGGGCCTAAGAGATGCTGTTCCCTTACTGATATATTAGGATTCACACTGACGAACGGCATCAGCGGATCTGCCTCCTCAGTGGGGGATCTCTCTGCTGCTCTTTGCTGAATAGGTGGATGATGGGTCCATGTCCCCTCTGCTGATGCCGAGCAGATACGGACACAGCCCACATTGCTCTATGGGTGGTTGGATATAAACTTGCCACCTGTCCGTTTACATCCGACTGTCATCCGATCCAAATCGCCAGACGGATGAGGAACAGATCCCCCATCTGTCTAATTTAGCAGATAGGAACGGGTTGTATGTCGGCGGGTGTAAACAGACACATGTCCATTTACATCCGCCACTCCATAGCGAGCAATGGATGGTCCAATCGGGTCCGCCTAAAAAACTGAGACAGACCTGATTGGTACTCCTATGTGAAAGGGCCCATACTCCTTGTGAACATAATAAGAATATTATGGCTCTGTGTGAGGTGTTAGGGCTCATTCAGATCATTTGTAGATGTGTAGTGTGCATAGAGCAGTGCACATTACTGCAACTAACTTGCATTGTTTATTCTAAAGAAATGTAAGTGAGAGGGAAAAGGAAAGGGTTTCAATTTAATTAAAAATAGATTACAGTGCCATTTTTGCTAAATAAGGATATTGTTTAGTGTCACTTTAAAGAAGACTTCAGGAATTGGCCTATTATTTATTAAAGAGTGCTGGTTTTCAAACCCTTCTGTGAATGGACAGTGGAGGGGCAGGCAGGCACACAGCAGCTGCATCTGCAAAACTGTCAGTTGTAAATGAGACACTGTAAGTCCAGGAGGTGGCATGCACCTTTATTAGACTTAAAAACTAAACACGCACTGTTTATTTTACACTGTCCCCTCTATTTTTGTATATGGATGATGGCACTAAAATTATTTTAATAAAAAAACTTTTTTCGAATCGATATACAGCTGTTACAGGGAAACATAATCAAGAGGAGCTTCTAATCCTCTGCTGCTGATCACCTGTTTAAATAAAAAGCCTTTGGAATACAGAGTAAAATTAAATAATATCAATAAACTGTTTAAATTGTCATACAGATATATATTTGAAAAAAAATCTTTATTCTTTTTTGGCAATAACATGGTGTGGACGGATTTCTGCCAGTAACAGGTTGTGTCACACCCCTATAGCCTGTGTCTTAGAATAAAAACGAGGTGACGCCTCCAATAATCTACATGTAATATCCTGTGTTTAGCTGGTTAGTGGGCATGGAGGAGGAAGGAGGGAGTGGGCTGTCATTTAATACTGTGTGTATACGCCCACCTGTGTGACTTTTTATAGTCACATGGGCTGCTCAGACGTGATAGGGAGGAAATGCTCAGCATAGAAACTCACTGAAAACTGACCATGTGCAAAGCTGTCCACCCAGTTATTCAAAACCCCTAGCTGAATTGGGGACTTGGACAGAAGGGGGAGATAGAAGCAAGATCAATTTTTTAGCTCATTGTAAACCAGCACATTTTAAATAATAATTCACTGTATCTGATCTGTGAAATATGGTATAAAAAGTAGAGTAGGGTTGATATGTAGCCTCGGTCTGGTGAAGTTGCAGTTGTTAAGGGATCAATTTATTCCAGATTATATTGGTTATTTCTTTAGCAGTTTGTCAAGGGGTTTGTGATCTAAAACTGAAAGTAATGGAGTGATCTGATATAATATCAAACAGATGATAATGGTCAAGTGAGAGTTCAGACCTCAAACCCATTAAAATGCTGTGGTGTGGTCTGAAGCAGGCCATAAAAATACCTCAAAAAGGGTCTTGTACGTATAGGTTGAATACGTAAACGGACATGGAGAAAAAAACGTCTTCATGCAATGTAAAATGTCATGTTGGGCCTCATGTACACTGCTGCTGGTAAATGGACGTTTAAGAGCAGTTGGACATTTTTTTCAGCTGTCCCTGAACTCTCCTCTGTTATCTTATCAGTACATGTACACAGGGACCTTTTTATAGTTGTTTCTAGGCAGTTGAGTTTAGAAGCATTTTTGGAACCAAAAAAATGTGTTCAGATGTTCAGAGGCATTTGAAATGGCAAATGCCTGTAAAAGCTTGTAAACGCTGCTAAACACGATAACTCGCGTTTAGCAGCATTTCATTTACAGACGTTTTTCATTTTAATAAAAATAATAATATTTATTATTATTATTATTATTATTATTATTTTATTTTTAAAACGCTTCTAGACGCAAATGCGGCTAAACGCGGCATGTAAACGTGGCTAAACTGATGTTTGTAGATGTTGGTTTCTGTCTGTCAAGTTAAATCGTTCAGAAGAGGTTAAACAACGTCTCGTGTACATGAAGCCTTAGATGTTAAACAGGTCTGTGTTTAAGTCTTATTATATCTTGGGTCAGTTAACATTAAAACCAGTGGCGGCTGGTGAAGTTTTAGGATGGGGGGGGCGCCAGACTCCGCCATTCCTGTTTGACACCTCCCACTTCTCATAAGCCCCACCCCTTATAGAATCCACCCACTCCATCCCCTGTATTCCAGTTGCTCCCACCCATAGTGTCAAGAGTATACAGCCCCAGAATGACGTGTCAGGACTCAGTATACAGCCCCGGAATGACAGGGCAGAGTACACAGCCCCGGAATGACAGGGCAGAGTACACAGCCCCGGAATGACAGGGCAGAGTACACAGCCCCGGAATGACAGGGCAGAGTAGACAGCCCCGGAATGACAGGGCAGAGTAGACAGCCCCGGAATGACAGGGCAGAGTAGACAGCCCCGGAATGACAGGGCAGAGTAGACAGCCCCGGAATGACAGGGCAGAGTAGACAGCCCCGGAATGACAGGGCAGAGTAGACAGCCCCGGAATGACAGGGCAGAGTAGACAGCCCCGGAATGACAGGGCAGAGTAGACAGCCCCGGAATGACAGGGCAGAGTAGACAGCCCCGGAATGACAGGGCAGAGTAGACAGCCCCGGAATGACAGGGCAGAGTAGACAGCCCCGGAATGACAGGGCAGAGTAGACTGCCCCGGAATGACAGGGCAGAGTAGACTGCCCCGGAATGACAGGGCAGAGTAGACTGCCCCGGAATGACAGGGCAGAGTAGACAGCCCCGGAATGACAGGGCAGAGTAGACTGCCCCGGAATGACAGGGCAGAGTAGACAGCCCCGGAATGACAGGGCAGAGTAGACAGCCCCGGAATGACAGGGCAGAGTAGACAGCCCCGGAATGACAGGGCAGAGTAGACAGCCCCGGAATGACAGGGCAGAGTAGACAGCCCCGGAATGACAGGGCAGAGTAGACAGCCCCGGATCACATATCTGTGAAGCTGAGCTAAATACCCTGATCAGGGTATATAGAGCAGCATCACAGAAAGGGCATATGGATCATCATCACAAATATGGCAGATAGGACTTAGGACTGACATCACTGCCCACCCCCCCCGCGGGTCTTGCGGCACTGACAGCAGCCCCCTCTTGCTTACCAGGCTGTTGGGTCCCTGTCCCCCTGTGTCTCAGTGCAGGCAGCAGAGGAGTCCGATCCTCATGCTTCCTCCCCTGTGTGCCTCCTCTTCCGCCAAAGTGCTGGGCATCCAATAGGATCGGCTGGTGCTTCGGTTGGCCAATCAGGAAGCGGGGAGGCACTGTGGTGTGAAAATAGCGAAAATTCATTCGCTAGGGTCACAACAGGGTGGAATCAGGGCATACTCTCTGCGCCCCGAGCCCACCCTTTTTTGAAGCCTATTAGAGCCTCTGGCTCTAATCACGTGCTTAAAAAAAAAACACCCAGTCCTGCCCCCACCATAGGAGTCCATGCGTCCGGTGTCCTAAAAGGGGCCGGGCGTATGGATAGGAAGACGGCAACAGGGGTGGGAGGGAGGGGTGGCGCACGGGTCGTCACTGATTAAGACAAATTCATAAAGAAACCAGAAAGCTCCAAAGACTTTTTCCGTATGTCAGGCTGTATTGTTACACAGAGAAGTCCCTATCCGTATCCTTTTCGGAAGCTAGTTTGGTGATTTGCCCTACTTCCTTTCTAATCACCTATTGGAGTAAATGCCAGTTTTTTTAACTTTTTTCGAGCGCTTTATGCCGTGAAGGCTTCCTGTGGATTTGGCAGGTTGAAAAGCAGCTTTTCCTCAGTAATCCCAAAGAAAACAGTTATGCCGTTATTATGCTATTGCTGAAACTGTCATTTTTTTCAGACGTGTTATTGAAGTAACCGCACATGTAGATGTGACATTACCAGCGTTCTAGTGCCACTCTATTTTATATGAGTAGAATGAAGAATAGATGGGTAACTAGAGATACCATTCTGCTGTACAAATGATCAGATTTAATGAGAAATACTACTGTCCGCCATAAAAAAAAAAAGAAGCTTTGTGGAACTTGTAGTGTTTCATCATTGCATATAGAGGGAGTCGACCTATACAGGGAAATTGTGCCTACGAGTTGATACTGATGAGAGTTGAGCTAGCTCACCTCCTGATTTATTGTTGCTCCCTTTCTGTATAGACAGTAGGGGATCTCTCTGGCTGAGTCCTGAACTCTATCCTCCACACCATTGTCATTATTCCTGCTGCATTTTCCATCATGTGCAATAAAAGAAAAGCCCTACAAAAAGATGAAAACTTTCTTTTATTGGCTACAGCCGTTAAATGGACATGGGAACTTGGATGTAAAGATTTTTCTGCCATTATACCTGGTATATGTGGTTTTATTAGTTTAAAATAGTGATTTTCCGCTTTGCCCATAGTTGGGCGTATTTCCTCTAAGTATGTGTGGGAGACTGTATTAAGCTGGAGGGACGTCAGCTGCCAATCTCCATTTCCTGTGAAGACATCTACATGGATGAAACGCGTAGGGGTAGAGCTTTGATGCTGATGTCATCACGCATGTGCACCTGGAAGGGCGGCATGCTGTATTACAGATAGCAAGGACAACTTGCCACAAATTTGTGGCAGTGTTGAATTATAAGTCTTGTTAACTTGCTGCACTTTTCACTTGCAGAGCACTTGAAGCACAAGTTCTAGTTGACACTTTTCCAACTTGTAGCGAATATGTGTGACAAGTCTCTAGCAAGAGCAAAGTTGCAGTGGTGAGTCTACAGCAAGAGCTCTGCAAGTCCACAGCAGGGAGCAAAGATGAAAATTCAGCCACAGTGACCACTGTGGTGGGATGACTATTGCACAACATAACTGAACCAGCAGCAGACTTGCAGAATGTTTGCAAAGAAAGTTGATCTGGAGTCATGCAATGTGGACTTGCTGCAATTCTGCAACAAACTGGCAGGTCTAGCAATAGCTTAAAGCAAAGGTCCGCACAAAAATGGAACTTCCGCTGTCTGGATTGCTCCCCCCCACCCGGGTGTCACATTTGCCACCTTTTCAGGGGGGAGGGGGGAGCAGATACCTGTCTAAGACTGGTATTTGCACCCACTTCCGGTCATAGATAGCCGCATTATCTGCGGGTATCAACGCCACATCTGGCGCCCCCCTGCTGTCTTCTGGGAAACGCAGGTCCCAGAAGACAGCAGGGACCATTCAGATCGCGCAGCGCGACTCACGCATGCGCAGTAGGGAACCAGGAAGTGAAGCCGCAAGGCTTCACTTCCTGAATCCCTTATAGAAGATGGCGGCGGCAGCATCCAAGAGCCGAGCGGTAGATCAGCTTCAGGTGCCGACATCACGGGCGCGCTGGACAGGTAAGTGTCCATATTTTAAAAGTCAGCAGCAGCAGTATTTGTAGCTGCTGACTTAAAAAAAAAAAATCGGAGGACCTCCGCTTTAACAAGCTATTTTCAAACTTGCAGCTCAATTGCTTTCTATCTGGGATTGTGTTTGCAATTGAAACATTCCTTTTGTTAGTATTCACTTATTTAATAAATAAACAATTGTATATGGCAAGAGGCACTATGGATCCTCTTTTTTTTTATTTTTTTTGTAGTAATGTGGGGCTTATTGTGAGAATGTGATCGTGCTTCAGATTGTTCTATTGGCAGTAATTAACCATTGCGTCCCTGGAAGAGTTGTTTATATGGTGGCTTGATCTTGTGACTGCTGTGTTGAACCTAATCCCAAGTGCATAAACCTCTTCAGTTTGAGGGGTCTAACACTCCAGTAAGTGGATAGAGTTTGTTTGGTGGAGAAGCACAGGCACCCTATGGATTGCTGGCACTTGTAGTCCATGTCTCACAATGACTTCAAATTTGCTGTTAAAGGGGACGTGCATGTTGTGTGCACATTCAGTATTATTGTATTAGTGTACTGTGTATCACATGATTCACATTTGATTGAATTCATTTATTCTTTATGATCTTTAAAGAGACAACACACCCTTATTTATATACAACCATGGCTAGCACATTGTGTCATGCATTCTGATTAGAAATTTCAATCATTTCTTAAAGTGGAAGTAAACCCTCCTATCATTTTCAGGCAAAAAAGTTGCCATCTTGGCCTCTGTTTAATCTTCAACTGCCATGATGCTGCACATGTGATCAGTTATGACACCTGCCATTGGATGGTTTGACAGTTTGGTTGAGAGCACAACCAATGTGACAGTTGGCATTCCAGGCATGCCGGGAATGTAACTGCTTTTTGAAACTGTTAAATCGATGGGTTTACTTCCGCTTTAATAAACAGATGATTATGACACAAAGATATTGCAAACTTGACATTTCAACGCTCAGAACCTATAGGGACGTCTGTCATTGAAGACATATAAGGCTACTCTGCAACTTGGGCTGGAAGGTTCAAGCGATTCAACCCTCCTCAGATTGGGGAATCCAACACTGCATAGACAATAAAACAACAAAGAGGGCACAAAGCCCTTGCGCATTATCTCCAGCACTTTATTAAGGGGAATTCTTTTATCCCTTTAATAAAGTGCTGGAGATAATGCGCTAGGCCTCTTTGTTGATTTGTTGTGATTATGCTTTATAACTGTTAATGCATTTTTTGCAAAGTCAAGTTTGAAAGTTTTTAGTGCTTTTTCCCTGTTCAATAATAAAGAGAGTGGTTGTTAGCGAGAGTTGGTGACCACATGTGCGACTGTTTTTGTGAAACAAAGCCATGTTTGAATCTCAGTTTGAAACTTCTTTACTCCACACAGTGGTGATCTTCCGGCAATACTATGATGAGAGGCTGTGATTGTGAGGGATCGTGCCACTCTCCTTCCCCTTCTGTTCCCTCAGCCATTCACAAAACTTCTAGTATTTTCTCCCCAGAATGCAAGAGGTTCTTTGAATGGAGGAGAGCAGCCCTTGCATTCTGGGAAAATAATACTAGAAGTTTTTGACTGGACAAGGAGACAAGAAAGGATGGCTAAGTGGTTTGATCTTTTCCAGACGCAACTTCTGATACCTCCAGCACTGGAAGATCACAGTTGTGGAAGATCACAGTTGTGGAAGATCACAGTTGTGGAAGATCACAGTTGTGGGGGAGCATCCAGCATCAGTGAGGTGGGGATTATTACGCTAACCAGCAGCCAGCAGAACATGGATATGCTTCTGTAGCGGGTATGTACTTTCCCGGGTGTAAATTTGAATTTGGAAGTGACACCAGTGATGTGTAATTCACCACGGCCCATTGGGTGGCGCTGTCGCCCTGGGTTGGGTTGGATTATCGCTGTGTGCCGACCTCCTTTTTGTCCTCCCTCGGCAGCAGTATGGTGGGGCGGGGAACCCACCGTGCTTGCTGGGAGAGGGTATAAAGGGGTCGGCCATCTTGGTCACGGGGTCGAAGTCCCAGGCACCTTCAGCCTGTGGACGGTGGGTCGTGTCGCTCCTCTGGGTGGCTTAGGCCTAGAGGACAGCGGAGGTCGAGTTCCATCCCAGGCACCTTTAGCCTGGGGTGAGGTACTTGGATGAAGGTCCGGAGCTCAGTGCCCAACACTGGGTTCCGCGAGGGAAGGAGATCCTAGGGTACCCAGGGATTGGGTACCCGAATCCGGAAGGCGCAATGGACCGGGGGGAGCTCCTCATTTGAAGACTTGGTGCAGCATATTGCCGGTGCCAAGTGAGTCTCTCGTCGGAGACCGCCTGGAAGGAAATTTACCCTCGTGCGGAGACCAGGATACACTTCTAGGAAGGGAAGTGGCAACCTACATTGTGTCTGGGCCTGTTCGCATCCACACCTCCTTTTCCGTTCTGTTCTTAAAGGGAGTTCAACTGTTTGTGTTCAGACAAGGAGGATAAAGGAGTGTTGAACTTTAATGGTGTGGAGCTCATTTTCTAACGGACATGGTTCGCGGTGACTCTTGGAGGGAGGATCCAGGTGCACAGCACTGACCCGAAGGTAATACAAAACCGTTGCTTATACCGCACTAACACCTGTGGTGGAAGCCAGGCGTGGTGTCCCCGCTCCCTCCCCTCTAAGGTACCCCTAGACAAGAGAGAGAAATGAGACGAGCGAAAGAGGGGAGTGGAGGTGGCCGCTACACTTCATTACAGGCACACAATTAGACTGGTGCTGTATGCTCCATTTTTTTTGGTTAGGCTCCTTTCACACGGAGGGTCCGTTCAGGTCCGCCTGTCAGTTTTTTTAGGCGGACCTGGACGGACGCTCCATGTAGCCCTATGGAGCCACGGATTTCAGCGGTGACATGTCCGCTGACATCCGCTCCGCCAAAGTGTGACGGAGGAAAACCCTATTTTTCCTTCCGTCGGCGGAGCGGATCGGATGAACATGGGGGCAGACGGTCCGTCAGCATCCGATCCCCCATAGGGGAGAGCGGCGCTCTGACAGGGCGGTCCCTGCACAATGTGCGGGGACCGCCCAGTCATCCGCCGGCTCAGCGGGGATCAACTGAGCGATCCCCGCTGAGCAAGCGGAGCTTCACGGGGCGGATCTTCACGGATCCGCCCCATGTGAAAAAGCCCTTACTGTCCCTCAGCTTTAAACAATAGACAATTTTTATGTAGATCAGTGTTTCTCAACTCCAGTCTTCAAGGCGCCCCAACAGGTCATGTTTTCAGGATTTCCACAGCTGTGGTAATTACTAAGGCAGTGAAACTGATCAAATCACCTGTGCAAAATGGAAAGCCAGAAAACATGACCTGTTGGGGCCCCTTGAGGACTGGGGTTGAGAAACACTGATGTAGAGGGTAGCAGCCAGTATTGCATGTCATTACGTGTGCCTGTTTTGTTCCATGTGTGACAGGCTTATAAATAAATAATCGGGTATACAAAGGACTGTGTTTCTTGCGTAAACTTGATTCAAACAAATTGCTCTGAAGTGAAGCATTAGGTTACTGAACTCAAGAAATCCTTGTCTGAGAAATTGCAGCACCAAAACTCTAAATCCCAGACTTCACGTGTCAAAGAAACGATATATGTATAGAATTAAAAATCAGCACTAGAAATAAGGTGCAAAATCAATAAAACTGTAAAATAAATATCTAAATAAATCTAGAACATAATGAGTGCGTATGCACTCTGAACTGAGGGCACACTGAATGTACTATCAATCCAGAGCACTGTGCCGCGATTGTGGCTCCTGTGCGCATGTGTCGGAGTGACATCATTATGGCTCAGCCATTCAAATTTGCTGAAGTCAATTAATTGTCAGTTAAAGCAAAGCAAAACATGGCTTGTTCAGGAAGGGGGCAAATCCTTTCAGGGCTGAAGTGGTTAAACTAGTAGTGGTGATAGATCTTTTTAGTGTGAAATCGCCAGCAACACAATAGCGGTTACAGCTACAAGTAGTTTGCATCAAACAATGTTAGCAATGATTAATTGCTACTCAGTGGCGGCTGGTGCTCCAAATTTTTGGGGGGGCGCAAACAAACTGAAAAAAAAACATCCATTGCCGCCACTGTGCCCAAACGCCACCAGTTTGTCCCCTCAAATGCAGCCAGTTTGTCCCCAAATGCAGCCAGTTTGTTCCCATATACAGCCAGTGTGTCCCCATATACTGCCAGTTTGTTCCCATATAGAGCCAGTGTGTTCCCATATACAGCCAGTGTGTCCCCAAATACAGCCAGTTTGTTTCCATATGCAGCCAGTGTGTCCCCCATATGCAGCCAGTGTGTCCCAAATACAGCCAGTTTGTTTCCATATATAGCCAGTGTGTCCCCCATATACAGCCAGTTTGTTTCCATATACAGCCAGTTTGTTTCCATATACAGCCAGTTTGTTTCCATATACAGCCAGTTTGTTTCCATATACAGCCAGTTTGTTTCCATATACAGCCAGTTTGTTTCCATATACAGCCAGTTTGTCCCCAAATACAGCCAGTTTGTCCCCAAATACAGCCAGTTTGTCCCCAAATACAGCCAGTTTGTCCCCAAATACAGCCAGTTTGTCCCCAAATACAGCCAGTGTGTCTCCATATGCAGCCAGTGTGTCCCCCATATGCAGCCAGTGTGTCCCCCATATGCAGCCAGTGTGTCCCCCATATGCAGCCAGTGTGTCCCCCATATGCAGCCAGTGTGTCCCCCATATGCAGCCAGTGTGTCCCCCATATGCAGCCAGTGTGTCCCCCATATGCAGCCAGTGTGTCCCCCATATACAGCCAGTGTACAGCCAGTGTGTTCCCAATACAGTACTACCTATAGCTTTAGCAATCGCCTCTCCTCTTATATTGCACAAAGCAGTGTGCATTCTGATTGTCCAGATACTACCCCGACCAAAAAAAGTTTAACAATCATACCTCCTGCTCTTTACACAACACTGTGCCGGAAGCTACATGTTTTATAACATGTTAAAAGCCGCACCTGTAAGACTTCTTACCTGCTTGCTTGCAGCTCCGCTCGGGCCATGCAAAGAATGGAGCTGCCGACGTGACGACACTTCCGGTTTTCGTCTTCCACGAAACCGGAAGTATAAGCTGTGAAAGTTAAAAACAATGCTCCCGCCCGGCGCCCATTGCGCCAAAAGGCGGGTTAAAAGCTCGCAAATGAAGCGCCATGTCTGCAATCTCGTGATTGCATTGACGTGGCGCTTCCCATAGGGCACTGGTGTCCGGCGCTCAAGTGCACTAACTTAAAGGACATTTTTTTGGGAATTTTTTTTTCTTAAAGGGGCCATTAAAAAAAAAAAAAGTTTTTTTTTTTTTTTTTTGACTACAGGAGGGGGGGCGGCGCCCGGGCGCCCCCTATGGATGGGCCGCCACTGTTGCTACTATAAAATCACCCATTTGACATGGTCCTTAGTGATCCCTTAGATGAGAAGACCTAGGAACTTGGGTGCAACAACCTTACAGCCAGTTCCAAAGAGTTTTACTAAACTGTTGGCGTTTCTGATTGAAGCCCGTACTTTCACTGTCTTCCAGATCTTCACCAGCTGCTCAGTCCCCACTCTCTCCCCTGTTATTACCTGTCTTTCCAAAAAAATTCAGCTTCAGCATTTCTTCAGTCCTGCAACAGTACAGTCACCATTACCACTGTACACTATCCAACTCCCAGTATCTTTGATAACTTTTTTTCCAGCTTTGTGTGTTTGTGGGGAAGTTGTACAGAATAAGTTTGTATGGGTATAAAATAAATTGATTGAGAAAATCTTGCATTTCCACTATTGCTTTGTTCTGTAAATAGTGGACATGCTGACTCCATATCAGCCCTGATTTTTATATAATTTAATGGCAACAGACCCAGACGCAGTGCGATGGCGGCCTAGTCATACTTACAGAGAAGTCAGATTTAATTAGCTGGCTTAATGAGGTCATGCTTTGCGAGGGTTGAAATTTTTTGCACATAAGGAAGTGATTGATCCTGTGATGCAGACAGACAGGGAATGCTTGCAGGTTGTCTGCCATTCTTAGTTACTGTCATCAGTTTACTTTATAAAATTATGTCAGCAAAGCCTGTATTTTATCTGTTGTGTTAAATCATGTAGAGGTAAAAGAACATCATAGTATCTTGGATCTCTTTAACACTTTATTCCAATAGTTGTATTCTATAAAAGAGCAGAAAAGTCCTAGACCAGTCCATAGCAATCAATCATATACCGTATATACTCGAGTATAAGCCGAGTTTTTCACACATTTTTTTTGGGCTGAAAATGCCCCCCTCGGCTTATACTCGAGTCTGTGTCTGACTTCAACTTTGTGCGCCTGATCCCGGCCAGCCGTAGGTCCACTGGACCCCAAACTTGGCACACATGTAGCCCCACTCTTCTCTACAAGTGTGTAAATTTTGTTGTCCGGGGGACCTTTGGCCGGGGAGCACCGATTTCTCAAACCCGAGCACCCCTTCCATAGACTCCAATGTTAAACGGTAATTTCTCCGGTAATTTTGGGGACCCGGTACCGGCCGGCCCTAGGTCCCCTGGACCCCAAACTTGGCACACATGTAGCCCCAATCTTCATCTACAAGTGTGCAAAGATTGTTGTCCAGGGGACCTAGGGCTGGTTAGCACCGATTTTTCAAAGCCAGTCACCCCTTCCATAGACTCCCATGTTAAAAATCAGTCTAGTCACACAGCGCCGGAGATCAGGTAGGGAGATTGGGCACAGTGAGGCATGCAGATGGACACCCTAGGCTTATACTCAAGTCAATACGTTTTCCCAGTTTTTTGTGGCAAAATTAGGTGCCTTGGCTTATATTCAAATATTTACGGTACTTTTGAAATGTATTAGGCAGAACTTCAGCTAAAATAAAAAATATGTAACAGCCAATTAAAAGTTAAACAAGCAGCATTCACCTTCAAACCAGAGCTGCTCCAGCAGTAATTCCTTTCCATTACAAGATGTTATCGGTCTTCTGGGTTGAATGAAGGCCAGCATCATTCAATCCACTTCCTATGAGCCCAGCCCATGGGGTGGCATCATCACAGCAACCAGGCATTGCCATACAACAGTGCAAAATGCCATCTGCATGTGGGATCATCTCAGTGCAGCAGTAGGGATCACCTACAACCAGAGGAGAGAAAGGGCCCTTGAGGTCATAAAACTAGCCAAAGGACCCTTGAAATATATATATATATATATATATATATATATATATATATATATATATATATATTGTGACAGCAGGAAGGTAAAGTCACCTGGTTGCATCCAGGGGGGTAGATATATTTCGCCCAGATTCAGGCTTTACGCCGACTTATACAACTAGGTGGAGAGTTGTATAAGCCCAGCTGAGGCTAGTGGGTTCATGGATGACTCATACCTCTAGGGAGAGTGTGGGGCGTCGTGCAGACAGGGAGTTGATGAGACCAGCTGAAGCTTGTCAGCTCATTTAGGCCTCTATAAGAACTCCCAGCTTCATTAGATGTTAGCTCATGCCTGGAACCAGACCTGTGTGGACTGTCTAGGGAGAGTGAACCTCTGTGCGGTGAGACAAAGCCTGTGTGGCTATTTGCTTGGACATTTAAAACCAGGGACTTAGGGACTAGGACAGCACTAGGCTGATCCCAGTTGTTAGTTAGGAAACCTGTATGTTTAGTCAGAGGTCAAGTTGACCAGGATTTATTTTGTTTATGTTTCTTTTTCTTTGCTGTGTTTTGTCACTGTAAATAGAAAATAAACCGCACCTTTTTGATTTTGAAAACCACAACCTCCGTTTGCTGGGCCTGTTTTTGTGTGGGGAGCCCATCTCGGGGGTCACACACACCCGCTGCCGAGCCAACCCCCTCACAGTTGGTGGAGAACCAGTGGCAGTTTTTTTTTAAGCCAGCATGGAGGAGATACTGAAGCAGCTGGCTCTAGCAAATGCCAATCAACAGCAGACAAATGCAGGTTTGCAAAAGAGCCTTGCAACTCATCAACAGAGCCTTGCAGCTCAACAACAGAACTTCGCAGCCCAGCAGCAAGCTCATCAACAGAGCCTTGCAGCCCAGCAGCAGACAAACGCAACTTTGCAACAGAGTCTGGAGGCTCAGCAACAAGCCCAGCAGCAATCTGAGGCCCGCTTCATAGACCTGTTGCAGAAGCAAGAGCAGAGACTACAACAACAGATGGAAGCAGTAATGCAGCAACGTCCGCAGACCAGTGAGGAAAGCCGTCCCACTAATACCGCGTCCTTTGGGGTGAGTCGTTTATTGACAAAAATGACTGGAGAGGATGATCCAGAGGTATTTTTGACCACATTTGAAAGGACCGCTGAAAGAGAAAAGTGGCCTGAGGAGCAGTGGGCTGGACTGGTGGCTCCTCTGTTAACTGGTGAATCACAGAAAGCTTACTATGACCCAGAGCCTAACCAAGCAAAAGACTATGTGATGCTAAAAGCGGAAATATTGGCAAGGCTGGGTGTCACCCAGGCTGTCCGGGCTCAGCGTGTGCATAACTGGACTTTCCAGCTTGGAAAACCCCCCAGGTCTCAAATGTATGATCTCATTCACCTGAGCAGAAAGTGGCTACAGCCAGAGACTTTGTCCGCACCAAAGATTGTGGAACGTGTTGTAATGGATCGGTTTTTGAGAGCTCTTCCTACTGCCATCCAAAAGTGGGTAAGCCATGGAGACCCAGAGACGGCCGATGGTCTTGTGGATCGTGTGGAGAAATACTTGGCTACAGAGAACCTGACGGCCTCTTCCAGAGACACTCGGACTTTCCACCCTAAGACCAGACCATCCCCAGGGGCGGATAAGAGGATTCCAAGGGGTGAGGGTGGAGAGAGTGAGAGGGTGGGAGCTCTACCCCAAGTTTGGCGAGAACAGCCTGGGAAATCAGCGGCTCAAGAGGCCGCAAGAAGGATCGTTTGCTACCGCTGCCGGCAAGCGGGACATATTGCAGCCAATTGCCCGGTTGTGGAGGAACCCATGCAGTGTGACTTTCTGACGGGCAGACGTCAGTCGCTGTGTGCGACAGTCGCATGCACTGCCATTCGAGGAACTGAGAAACATTTATGCAAAATGTGTGTTAATGGTAGAAATGTTGTGGTATTGCTGGATTCAGGTAGCCTTGTGACCCTGATAAAGGCTGAGTTAGTTAAAACAGAGGTCTCTGGGAATAGCAAGGTAGCTGTTATTTGTGTGCATGGGGACACCCGAGAGTATCCAGTGACTACAGTGTGTTTCGAGACCCCCAAAGGTACCCTCTCTCATCCAGTGGGCTTAGTATCTCAGTTACCGCATGACGCCATTGTGGGAAGGGATTTTCCGAAGTTCTGGGAACTGTGGGATGATCCTGAGCCCCCCACTGGTGCCCCTATGTACCAGGAATGTGATAGCCAGAACTCCCCTGAGAGTGGTGAGGACTCTCCGGAATTTCCCTTATCAGTATTGGCAGGGGAGACTCAAGAAACTGGAGAGGAGCCCACCTCCTCAGACGAAAACCTACCGTCTGTGGAGTTTTCTGATCTTGAGGTTCACAGGGAAAACTTTGCCACAGAACAGTTGAAAGACCCCGCCCTAATAAAGGCACGGGAAAACGTAGTGAAAATAGATGGCGAGTTAGTGAACCCAGATAATACCTGCACTTACCCATACTTCAGCGTAGAGAAGGACCTACTGTATTGGGTGGCAAAAAGGGCAGAAGAAACCGTTGAGCAGCTTGTGGTGCCCAAACCTTACAGGAAGTTGGTGTTGGAGTTGGCCCATGGGCACATTCTTGGAGGTCATCTGGGGACAGAGAAAACCCGAGAGAGGGTATTACAGAGATTCTATTGGCCGGGGGTGATGAAGTACATAGAAAATTATTGTTCCTCCTGACCTGTGTGTCAGAGGTCGGCCCCGATGCCACATTTCTGTAGCCCGCTGGTCCCTCTACCCATCATTGAGGTCCCGTTTGAGAGGATCGCCATGGATTTGGTAGGTCCTATAATCAAGTCCGCTAGGGGGCACCAGTACATATTAGTTATAATGGACTATGCCACCCGTTATCCAGAAGCGATCCCTCTCCGAAATACCTCGGCCAAAACCATAGCCAAAGAGCTATCTCTTGTGTTTAGCCGGGTGGGTATTTGTAAAGAACTGCTTACGGACCAAGGTACACCCTTTAGGTCCCGGGTTTTGAAGGAGCTGTGTAAATTGTTCAAAGTGACGCAATTACGTACATCTGTGTATCACCCCCAAACCGATGGGCTGGTTGAAAGATTCAACAAAACCCTAAAACAAATGTTGAAGAAAGTGGTGGATAGAGATGGAAAGGATTGGGACTGTCTACTTCCTTATCTGATGTTTGCTATTAGGGAGGTGCCCCAATCCTCTACGGGATTCTCCCCCTTTGAGTTACTGTATGGGAGACACCCAAGAGGGCTGTTGGATATTGCCAAGGAAACTTGGGAAAGTGAGAGTTCTCCCCACAGGAGTGTGATTGAGCATGTCGCCCTGATGCAAGACCGAATTGCACAGGTAATGCCCATCGTGAAGGAACATTTGGCCCAAGCGCAGTTAGCACAGCAGAGAGTGTACAACCGTGGAGCCAAGACCCGTACCTTTTCCCCGGGGGATAGGATACTGGTACTTGTCCCTACGGTTGAAAGTAAATTCCTTGCCAAATGGCAAGGCCCCTACGAGATAATGGAAAAAGTGAGCGAAGTGAATTACAAGGTCAGACAACCAGGAAGGTGAAAGCCCGAACAGATCTATCACGTTAATCTGTTGAAAGCCTGGAGGGATAGAGAGTCCCTAGTCGCAGACACTTGGTCACCAGCTCAAACTGGTTGCGTGATTCCTGAGGTTGGAATAGCAGCCACCTTGTCACAACCCCAACAACAGGAGGTTAAGGAGTTTGTGCTTCGCAACAAGGAGGTATTCTCTGAGCTGCCGGGACAAACATCTGGGGTAGAGCATGACATCATTACCCCGCCCGGTGAAAGGGTGAAGTTAAAACCCTATCGGATCCCAGAGGCCCGACGGGAGGCAATACGGGAGGAAGTACAGAAAATGCTGAACTTAGGGGTGATAGAGGAGTCCCAAAGTGATTGGTCTAGTCCCATTGTGTTGGTGCCTAAACCGGATGGGAGCTGGCGATTTTGTAACGATTTTCGTCAGTTGAACAAAGTTACAAAATTTGACACCTACCCCATGCCACGTATAGATGAGTTGATCGACCGGCTGGGAACAGCCTGATACATGACGACTCTTGACCTCACAAAAGGGTATTGGCAAATCCCCCTGGCCAAGTCGGCCAAAGAGAAAACCGCATTTGTAACCCCAGACGGGGCGTTCCAATATAAAAGAATGCCGTTCGGGTTACAGAATGCGCCGGCCACATTCCAGCGGAAAATGGACCAGATGCTGAGGCCCCATCGGAAGTATGCTGCGGCTTACCTGGATGACGTAATTGTCCATAGCACAGATTGGGCCTCACATCTGCCAAAAGTGCAAGCAGTCCTGGACTCTGTTCGGGAAGCGGGGTTTACGGCTAACCCCAAGAAGTGTACCATTGGGCAGGAGGAGGCCAAATATCTTGGGTACACCATTGGGAGGGGAGTAATAAAACCCCAACTCAACAAAGTCGAGGCCATCCAGAGTTGGCCACGTCCCAACAGCAAGAAGCAGGTACGAGCCTTTCTGGGAATCGCTGGGTATTATCGGCGATTCATTCCCCACTTTGCTTCTAAGGCTGTGCCCCTAACCAACCTGACGAAGGGGAAAGGGTCGGTCATGATTAAATGGACCCCCGAGGCTGAGGCAGCATTCCAATTCTTGAAACAAGCCTTATGTAGCCAGCCAGTGTTGTACTCACCCGACTTCTCTAAAGACTTTGTCGTACAAAGTGATGCGTCAGATGTGGGGTTAGGAGCAGTATTGTCCCAGGTCTGGAACGGGGAAGAGCACCCAGTCATTTACCTCAGCAGGAAGTTGAAGTCCCATGAGGTAAATTACGCCACCGTTGAAAAGGAGTGTTTAGCGGTGAAGTGGGCTCTAGATTCCCTTCGGTACTACCTGCTAGGTAGGCACTTTGACTTGGTTACGGATCACGCTCCGTTAAAGTGGATGGCTCAAAACAAGGAAACAAATAGAAGAGTGAATAGGTGGTTCCTGGCCCTCCAGGAATTCAACTTCACAGTAAAGCATCGCCCTGGCGTTCAAATGGGGAATGTGGATGCTTTGTCTCGAGTACATGAATGCCTGATTGCTGGTGTTCCAACCCCGAGGTTAAAACAAGAGGGGGGGTATGTGACAGCAGGAAGGTAAAGTCACCTGGTTGCATCCAGGGGGGTAGATATATTTCGCCCAGATTCAGGCTTTACGCCGACTTATACAACTAGGTGGAGAGTTGTATAAGCCCAGCTGAGGCTAGTGGGTTCATGGATGACTCATACCTCTAGGGAGAGTGTGGGGCGTCGTGCAGACAGGGAGTTGATGAGACCAGCTGAAGCTTGTCAGCTCATTTAGGCCTCTATAAGAACTCCCAGCTTCATTAGATGTTAGCTCATGCCTGGAACCAGACCTGTGTGGACTGTCTAGGGAGAGTGAACCTCTGTGCGGTGAGACAAAGCCTGTGTGGCTATTTGCTTGGACATTTAAAACCAGGGACTTAGGGACTAGGACAGCACTAGGCTGATCCCAGTTGTTAGTTAGGAAACCTGTATGTTTAGTCAGAGGTCAAGTTGACCAGGATTTATTTTGTTTATGTTTCTTTTTCTTTGCTGTGTTTTGTCACTGTAAATAGAAAATAAACCGCACCTTTTTGATTTTGAAAACCACAACCTCCGTTTGCTGGGCCTGTTTTTGTGTGGGGAGCCCATCTCGGGGGTCACACACACCCGCTGCCGAGCCAACCCCCTCACAATATATATATATATATATATATATATAATTTTTTTTACAGCAGTAGTTAAAGAGGAGCTCCACTCTCCTGTGAAAAAAGAGTCAACACCTACAAAAACTGTAGCTGCTGACTTTTAAAAAGTCACTCATCTACCCCACGATCCAGCGGCGTTCTCACCCCAGTCGGTTTCACCCACTGTCTTCTTTGCCTGGCACTGGCATCTTCACTATGGGCATCTGTCTTGCGGCTTCGCAGCCAGGTGCCCACTGCGCATGAGTGAGCGGTCTTCTGGGACCTCTCGGTGTCCCAGAAGACTGCGGGGGGGGGACTTCTGTTTCCGACCGCCTAGGAAGTGGGAGTGGGTACTTGTCAAAGTCTCAATCAGGTACCCGCTCCTCAAAAGTGCCAATTCTTCAAGAAGAGTGGGGGACAAGTCGTTAAAGTGGAACTTCCCTTTATGGGTGGAGCTCCACTTTAAGTCTGTAAAATAAAGAATGAAGGTCCCCCTGCAAGTTTGCACGGCACAGTAGCACATTATGAGAGACTTCCCTTTTTAAATGAAGCCCTTCAGTGCGCGCTGTCACAACTCCAGCGCATCCATCTTCACCCAGTCTTCATTCTGGTTTCATGGGCTCCGGCCATTTGACTGGCTGAGCCGTGATGTCACACCCCACGTATATGCACGGGGGTCAGGGTCACAGCACAGTGCTCTGGATTGATGACCTTTTAATTCAGAGTGCAGTGCGAAATGCGTAAGTGACCTCACCAGCTACAGAAATTGAGAATATCTCCTACGGTACACGTTTAGGAGATGTTTATTGTACCTACAGTTAAGCTTTATTATACGTTTACCTGTAGGTATAAGTGTCCAAGCCGTGTTAACTGCCACTTTAAATGCAGTGCGGCATGGGGGGTTAATAGAATTCAGCTTCAAATCTGCCCTAGAAAATGCCCACTGATTTGACTAGTTGGCCTTCTCCTCTTCAATATTTATCCCCTTTAATCTTTATATATACTGGATTGTGAAAAGTAAATCCACAGGGGTGTCATTTAGTTGGCTTTTAAACTTTTGCTGTACAAAAAGTAGGTTATCGTTATCCATAGGAGGCTCTGAAGCTGGGTTACGCTGTAGAGTAGTTAGGTTGGCCATAAACAGCCCAATAATAATGCTCCTGATGTGTGCATTGGGCCGTTTCTGTCCTCCCTGGGGGGAGATAACGAGGAATTCTGACTGCCTCAGGCATTCATCACACAGGAAGATTTTCCAGATTGATGTCTGCACTGGGTAAATCCTCGACTTTTCCATGGAAAAAATGGAAGGATAAAGATAGCACATGTGCTCAGCTTTCTTTGACCGCTATTGTAGCTCATCCCAGCACTTTAGCATCATCGGCAAGTATAGGCCAAAATCTCCCCACTTGCCTCACCCAGTGAGAGATTTGTCCGTTTTAGGGGCAACGTTCCTGTCTGGGGGCAGCTTTACAGTATGTCACGCTAATGCTATTTGCGCTTATACAATGCATTGTTTATTTAGCTCTTCTATGATAATACTCATGGTCCAGACACAAATACACAGTGCAGAAAAATGAGGGATGAATTTATAGAAAGCATAATCCAGCTGATGTCCAAATTATGCAAAATGTGTCCTCATTAGTCCATATTGTTCACAGCGGAACCGCTTTCTCTCTGCCTGCAGGCGAGACAGCTCAGTACAGATAATGATGCCTCCTCTGTCTGACATGCTGTCTTGCTGCCATAGTGCCCCTTTGTGTGAGGAAACTTTAACTCTTTAGCGGAACATCTTTTGTGCAGAGTTGTGTGACTGTCTACATGGCTGCTTTTCTAATGGCACCTTTATTATAGTATTAATAGCTGGTAGAAATATTAAAGAGCAAGCTGTTATTTTGAAAGCGCTCCCTAAATCGCTGGCATTACAAATGAATATCCTGAGTACTGTCATTATATTTACAACTACACAGTTATTATATTATATTGCATTACATAAAACAATTACTTTTCCACAAACCTGTCCTTGCTGCTGCCTTAGCTTGATGTGTAGTACAGCTAAAACTGTTTTAACATTTTTTTTGATGAAGTAGGAAGGGGTTAAAACCTTTGCCAGCTTTTTTCTTGCATCTTCTTTTTTTTTCTTTTTTTTTTTTTTACCTTTGGTGAAATATCCCTTCGCTTCCTGTCCCAGAGATGCAACAAGAATTTAGTGAAAATCTGTAGTAGCAAAAACTGAATTAACAAATATAGGGCACTACTCCTATAATCCAGCTAGCAAGACCTATTGGAGTGTATTTCAGTTTAAGGTCTGGTTCACACCAATGCATTTTTTTACTGTGTTTTCAGTTTTGCAGAAACACACTACAGTCTATTTAACATGGTTTCCTATGGATGTAGTTCACATCTGTGCATTTTATGGAAAGGGTGAGGGACTTTTTTCTGGTTTTTAGTTCCTTAGACTTCAATGGATCAGAAGTGTGTATTGAAAAACCGCAAAATGCACCTGCAAACTGCAACCTGTATAGGTGTGAATCAGGCTCAAAGCTGAGTGGGAGGAAGACTTTTATTGAAAAATTGGTAGTTTCAGAGAAACCAACTGATGGGAAAATATTACAAAAATGTCTGGAATAGCTCCCACTGTATTTATCAGTAGCTGTAAAGTCATGTACAACTCTGTGTATTTTAGTGAAGAATGAAATATTTGTCTGATAAACACACCTGTTGCATATGAGAAACCTCATTCGTTATCACAATCTGTATTGCTGGTAACCTTGACTTGTATCTATCCACAAACCCATCCACAGTGCTTTAAATAAAATTTTATAAAACACAACTGATTACGGTAACTAAGCGTCTTCTGCCAAAATAATTGCCCAGGAAACAGCCGTACGGCACATTACCAAAGCAGAAAGACCTATTTCGGGACTCTCTGCAACACCCACTTTCTATCTGAGAGTAAAATAGAATTTGATGCAAGGTCAGCACCTAACTAACAAAGGGATTGCAACAGTTCAGAGTTCAGTATAGAAACCTAAGGCAGATCCCCACTAGATCGGATCTGAAAGAAGGGATGCAATTGCACTGCACAAGCAGAGGCTTCAGGGTTAACTACCTTTCTTCCCAATCTCCACTGAGCAGGGAGGCAGGCAGGCTGAGGGATTGGATCTCCACTGAGCAGGGAAGCTGGCAGGTTGAGGAATACGGAGCATTCAGCTCCAGTGGAACTGCTCTCTGTGCCGAGTCTGGCACAGACACAGCATAGAACACAGAGCAGATCACTCCCAATTACAAGAGGAAGAATTTCTGTTCTGTTTGCTCAGATTAGAAGAAAGGTGCAGACATAAAACCTGCACCACTCTTTAACTCCTGCAATGTGTGAGAACTTCCTAAATAAAAAAACACTTTTTTTATAACTCACTATTAACTGACAATTAACTTTGTTTAGTTTTAGCACAAAAGGTTTATAATTTATTTTTTTTGTGACGTTTTCTCATGCAAACTTATGTTTTCATTATAGTCCCACGCCCTGTTACTCTATAAACTGGCGTCTGTGCACACTGCAAGTGCTGGTACTACTTGTCTATTTTAGCCTCTAGATAGCTTGCTATGGGTAACACACCATCTACTTGTGTGAGTAGTGTACTCTCTCTTTTATTTCGCAAGCCAGATCCATTTCCACAAAATTTCTCAATGTGACTTAATTCAATCTACTAAGGGATTATTCAGAGAAATAAATTGAGGAAACGGTATGTGGTTTTACCTATTGTATGATCTAATTTTTCATGTGAACATGGGAAGCAAAAATGGAGCTTTGTGAGGATCTTGATTGAAAAATAACATTGTTTAAAAAAAAACTACCACTGAGTGAGTGACTTGTATAGCGCTGAAAATGCGAACTAAATCGCCTCAAGGCGCTTTGTATCCAGTGTCGTCTTGATCCTTCAGAAGAGGTGGGTCTTAAGTTTTTTCCTGAAGGCCCGATGGTTTTCTTCCATGCGGATGTTTGTTGGTAGTGCGTTCCATAGCCGTGTTCCTTGGACTGCGAATCTCCGTTCTCCTTTAGATTTGAAGGGGGACTTAGGGAATGTTAAGAAGGTTCTGGTTAGTTGATCAGAGAACACGATTGGGGGTGTAGTGACCCGATCCTTTACGGCTAGCCAATGGAGGGTCCTCAACGACGGGGTAATTGATTCCCAGGGTTTTTTCCCCGTTACCAGTCTGGCTGCTGTGTTCTGGATTACTTGTAGATGAGAGATCTGGTATTTGGGTAGTCCTAGATAGAGGGTGTTTGCGTAGTCGAGTCGGGAGTTGATGATTGTTCCAACTACTACTGTTGTATCCTCTTCTGGGATGAAGGGGATGGGTCTTCGTAGCAGGCGGAGGAGATAGTGAGATCCGCTGACTACTGATCCTATTTGGGCATCCATGGTGATGTCTGAGTCAAAGGTGACTCCGAGACTTTTGACTTTGGTGCTGGGGGTGATGGTTTGTCCACTGATGTCGGAAACCTTTTAGCCTAGGTTCACATCTCTGCAGGTGCGGGACTGTGTGTAAATCAAACATATTCCCGCATCCACAACCGCATTCCTGCACCCACAGCAAAAATGGGGGTGCCATTAATTCCTAAGCAATGGAAACCGTGGCGCATTTTCCCATGTATATAACTGCATATCACAGCTGTGGTTTTGGAAAAGGTAAAGACCTCTTCCCTGCGATTCCCACAAGTGCAGCAGCCTATTCAAATGAATGGGCTGTTGTTCCCACACAAACGTGGCCGCAGGAAAAACACTCGGTGTGAACCTAGCCTTTGGGTCTATTAATACATGTTTCCATAGAAGATTTACACTTTTACCCAGGGTTCATTTGAATGCGATTAGGAAAAATGTGAATCTTGAGTAAAAGGTGTGTGTGTGTGAATAACATTTGAAAACACTTTTAAATAGACCCCATTGTGCTGAGTGAGCTTCAAATGATGGATGATCTTTCGGATAATGCAGTGGTCTCCAAACTGCGGCCCGGGGGCCGAATGTGTCCCTTTGCTTGCCTTTATCAGGCCCTTGGGGCACTAATCCTCTCATTGACATCAATGATGGAGCAATAACTTCTGCACTGACACCAATGAATGGGCACGATTCCTCCCACTGACACCAGTGATGGGGCACTCTTCCTCCCACTGACACCAGTGATGGGGCACTCTTCCTCCCACTGACACCAATGGTGGGTCGCTATTCCTCCCACTGACACCAATGGTGGGTCGCTATTCCTCCCACTGACACCAATGGTGGGTCGCTATTCCTCCCACTGACACCAATGGTGGGTCGCTATTCCTCCCACTGACACCAATGGTGGGTCGCTATTCCTCCCACTGACACCAATGGTGGGGCACAAATAATTAGCCTAATACCAAAGATAGGACATTGTTTACTCCCACTGATGCTAGGACATTTCCTAATCCCAATGGCCACAGCCCAGCCCCCCTAAAGTCTGAAGGACAGTTAACTGGCCCTTTATTTAGAAAGTTTGGAGACCCCTGGGATAATGAGATATTTAGATTTACAAGGTAGCTTGCTTACAATTCCTCTGCAATGGAAAGTTCTTTTAAGAGTGAGTGACACCATACTTCACACTACTAAAGGCATTCATTGCCTGATTGATGGTCACATAGGGGTTGACTTGATTTACTAAAACTGGGGAGTGCAAAATCTGGTGCAGCTCTGCATAGAAACCAATTGCCTTCCATGCTGTTTTTTTTTTTGTCAGAGCTTTAACAGAACAAGCTGATTGGCTGCCATGCACATCTGCGGCAGATTTTGCACTCTCTAGGGTTTAGTAAATCATCCCCATAGAAACCTTTTTTATTATTGGGTGTAATGGCTTCTATCCAAAGAACATTTGCTGGGGTTTTATGCCTTCCTCTGGCTCAGCTGTGGGTGTAGGTTTGTGTATATGGGATTGTATATACTTTTTTTTTTTTTGGGTTGAACTTGATGGACTTGTGTCTTTTTTTAACCTGACTAACTATGTAAAACATAGTAATGACCTCCCGTATTAGGGTCCTGTCCTAATATATAGATGTGGAGTAAGATTCTAATTTATAAATACTAGTCACATTGCCAGGATACCACTGGATCCCCCTCCCCTTGTGGTGCCCCTGCAAGTGCATTGCTGGGCATAGTTTGTGGGGGCAAAATAAATGCTTACTTGGCCTGGTTTATTGATGGTTCTGGAAGTGGTGTCAACTTTTGTCATACTTTGTACTGAAATACTACTTCACCCTGCAGTTTTTGCTTATAGGCAGTACGGTTTGAATGTTTTTTTTCTTTCTTTCCTTTATTTAATTTTTTTTTACACATGGTCTTATCTGCCTTTTGTGTGTTGTCTTGTGTTGGTTGGTTGTGTACCAAGCGACAAACTTCCAAGTGATGAAATGCTGCTTCCTGGCAACTCATCCATGGCTTGTTTTTGTTTGCATGTAAAGATGTTGTTGCATGGTCTTATCTAATTAATATTCACATGCACAAAAAATGGACGTTTCCATTAAACTAGGGCTGGACAAATCTCCGGTAGCCAATACATCTTTAAAAATGACAGCCGGAGTCCACATTTTTAAAGTTTAGTTGTCAATAGAGCTGGCAACTAAAAAAAAACAAAAAAACTGCTGGCTCCTGAAATACATTTTCATTTGTCTACCCTTGCTTTAAATACATGCAAGTTGCTTTTAAACATTCTTGGAACTTACAGTGAAAGTATTCTATCTCCCATGCCCTCAGAGTTTTGCACCAATGAAATGGGTTAAACCTACTGGCCGCAGGCCACGTTCTGACCAAAACAACCATGGAAACAAATTCATACAGATCCAGTCAAGCAGCAGCAATGATCCTTCTAAGCCGACTGATCTGGAATTTTGTGGTGTAAAAAAAGTAATCGTATTAGGAAATATTCGTTGTGCAATGTTCATCTTAAAGCAAAACTCTAAAACAAATGAATTATCTGTTTTAGGATTCGGATAAATATGGTAGGTTTAAAAAAAGGAAATTCACTGTTGAGTTTATCCAAGAAGAAATCCCACTAGATGAAAGTTGTTTAGCCCTCCTCAAGGTCTGGAGTTCTCGGTGTTAATAATGTCAAAGAACTCAACTATTTACCCTGCCTTATGGATTGCTATAGACCAGTGATGGTAAACTTTGGCACCCCAGATGTTTTGGGACTACATTTCCCATGATGCTCTTGCACTCTGCAGTGTAGTTGAGCATCTTGGGAAATGTAGTTCCAAAACATCTGGGGTGCCAAGGTTCACCATCTCTGCTATAGACCATATCGATGCTCTTGCACTCTGCAGTGTAGTTGAGCATCTTGGGAAATGTAGTTCCAAAACATCTGGGGTGCCAATGTTCACCATCACTGCTAGAGACCATATCCTATGTAATGTGTCAATGTCATTCTATAATAAGAAAACTAACTGCTGGAACTAATCTCCCATAAAAGGTCTGTTAACCACTTCAGCCCAGGACCACTTCGCTGGCCAAAGACCAGAGCATTTTTTGCGATTCGGCACTGCGTCGCTTTAACTGACAATTGCGCGGTCGTGCGATGTGGCTCCGAAACAAAATTGCCGTCCTTTTTTTTTCTACAAATAGAGCTTTCTTTTGGTGGTATTTGATCACCTCTGCGTTTTTTTTTTTATTTATTGCGCTATAAACAAAAATAGAGCGACAATTCTGAAAAAAAAATGCAATATTTTTTACTTTTTGCTATAATAAAAATCCCCCAAGAATCTATAAAAAAACTAAATGTTTCCACAGTTTAGGCCGATACGTATTCTTCTACATATTTTTGGTAAAAAATCGCAATAAGCGTATGTATATTGATTGGTTTGCACAAAAGGTATAGCGTCTACAAAATAGGGGATAGTTTTGTGGCTTTTTTTTTATTTTTTACTAGTAATGGCAGTAATCAGCGATTTTTATCGTGACTGCGACTTTATGGCGGACACGTCGGACACTTTTGATACATTTTTGGGACCATTGTCATTTTTACAGCGATCAGTGCTATAAAAATGCACTGATTACTGTGAAAATGACACTGGCAGTGAAGGGGTTAACCACTAGGTGGCGCTGAAGGGGTTAAGTGTGTCCTAGAGAGTGATTCTTACTGTTAGGGGGTGTGGCTATGAGTGACACATCACTGATCGCTGTTCCCGATGAGAGGGAACAGATGATCAGTGACGGTGTCACTATGCAGAACGGGGAGATGCTTGTTTACACTTGCCTCTCCCCGTTCTGCAGCTCTGTGACCCGATCGCGGGACATCGACGGACATCGAGTCCACGGGTCCCGTGGGCACGGTCATGGAGCTTGCGGCAGGGGCGCGCGCACGGCTTGAATTTTAAAGTAATGTGTGTGTGTATATATACGTTACTTTGCCCAGCCGTGTCATTCTGCCGACGTATATGTACAGGAGCCGGTCGGGAACCGGTTAATTAATAAACACTTCAAAATCGCATATCATGGTATATTAAAACATTTTGGTGATTGGATGAAAGCATAGCCTATGACATACAGTACTTGTATAAGCAAAAGAGCTCATCAATATTTCAAAATTTTCCTTTATGAGATAGAGGCTATTTGGCAAATTTTTGGTGAGCTCTTCTGATTATAATACGTATGTCATAGGCTGTGATATCAGAGATCCAATGTTTTTGCATACAATAGTATGTGGTTTTAAAATTTGTATTAACATTCCTTTTTATGGGAGATTATTTCCAGCTTTTTTTTTCTTTCCATTTTTTTTTCTTTTTTTTTGCTATACTGTAGTATGATTTTGATACATTACATTAGGTATGGTCTGTAGTAGTTCATAAGGCAGGGCATATAGTTAAGTCCTTTTTCTGAAAGAAAAAAAAAAAGAAGCTCTTTTGACTTCTTCAGATTCCTAAACCAGCGGGTGATCCAGAGGAAGACGAAACCCATTCATAGTGCATGGTCCAATTTGCTCTAACAGAGGGGAAATAATTCTTTCTCGTCCCTAAAGACATTTTATGGATCAATATTAAAATGATTGTAATCCTTTAATTTTTTTTTCATTAAAATAACAAACATGTTCTACTTTCCTGCTCTATGCAGTGGTTTTGCAGAGTGGCCCGGATCCTCCTCTTCTCGGGTCCCACATTGGCGCTCCTGGCTCCTCCCTCCTGTCGGGTGCTCCCACAGCAAGCAGCATGCTATGGGGTAGCCGAGCCATTGCTGTGTGTGTCCACTCACACATGAAGTCGTGGCTCGTCCCCTCCTCGCCCCCCTTCATCTACTGATTGGCTCACCGCTGCTGCCAATAGCCAATCAGGAGTGCGAGTCCTCGGAGAGTCAAGGCTCTCGTGGACATCGCTGGATGGGGAGGGGACTCAGGTAAGTGTTAGGGGGGCTGGAGGGGCTGTTGCGCACACACAGTTTTTTTACCTTCATGCATAGGATACATGAAGGTAAAAAACCTTGTGCCTTTACAACCACTTTAAGACTCCATGCACACTAGCTTAAACAAACACCAGTGCTCTTGGCAGAAAAAAAAATTGAGTGTTTTTGTACTAGCGTTTAGAAGCATTTAGCGGTTTTTTTTCTGCCAGAAAAACGCTCTCAAAAACGCAAAACAGACGTTTTTTTTTTTTAAATGCCTCTAAACGCCGACCTTAAACACCTTTAGACTACCTAATGTGCATGGACACATAGGATAACATTAGTTGCTTCTACAGTCAGAACCAGGGGGTAGGCAACCTGGGGCACTCCAGCTGTTGTGGAACTACATTTCCCATGATGCATTGCAAGGCTGGCAGTTACAATTACTCCAAGAGGCATGATGGGACCTGTAGTTCTGCAACAGCTGGAGGGCCCCAGGTTGCCTACCCCTGGTCAAAACGCTAAACTCCTCCCAGGAGCAGTGTTTTTTTTTAGGCTAGTGTACATGGCGCCAATGTTCATTTATATATGCTCCACGTATTTTGATAAAAATATTTTAACCAGTCTGTATTTGAAAGTGGCCCGCAGCATTGGGGAAATAAAGTGTTTTATGTTTTCTAGAATGAGCTTAGCTTAAAGCTTGGGTTTAATGAAATCATGTTATCCAGATATGAGAATTTACAATAAGCTTCTGGATTACTTTACATGTTTGCTCTTTCATTTTAGGAGCAAGTAAATAAATTCTCCTGTTTTACTACTACTATCCTAGCTTGTGAAGCCTTTTCTGTTTGTGTAACAAGCGCAATCTCAAGGGCCTCTACCATAATGTATTAACCACTTCAGCCCCAGAAGGTTTTACCCCCTTGCTGACCAGAGAGCTTTTTACAATTTGGCACTGCGTTGCTTTAACTAGTAATTGTGCAGTCATGCGATGCTGTACCCAAACTAAATTTGCATCCCTTTTTTCCTACAAATAGAGATTTCTTTTGGTGCTATTTGATCACCTCTGTGGTCTTCATTTTTTGTG
Source organism: Rana muscosa (assembly GCA_029206835.1). Taxonomy (NCBI): domain Eukaryota; kingdom Metazoa; phylum Chordata; class Amphibia; order Anura; family Ranidae; genus Rana; species Rana muscosa. The sequence goes on from CM055127.1 coordinate 331,387,189, forward strand.
CTATAAAAAAAAAAGAGAGACAATTTAAAAAAAAAAAAACAAACAATATTTTCTACTTTTTGTTATGATAAATTTCCCCAAAAATGTTTTTAAAAAACAAATTTCTTCATTAGTTTAGGCCAATATATAGTCTTCTACTTTTTTTTTTATGCAATAAGCGTATATTGATTGGTTTGCGCAAAAGTTATAGCGTCTACAAACTATGGGAAAGATTTATGGCATTTTTTTTTTTTTTTTTACTAGTAATGGTGTTTATCTGCGATTTTTAGCGGTATTGCGACGGACAGACCGGACACTTTTGACACATTTTTGGGACCATTGACATTTATACAGTGATATAAAAATGCACCGATTACTGTGTAAATGTCACTGGCAGGGAAGGGGTTAACACTAGTGGCGATCAAGGGGTTAAATGTGTGTTCCCTCAGTGTGTTCTAACTGTATGGGGATAGGACTAAGTAGGAGAGGAGACATATCGCTGTTCCTACTTACTAGGAACAAACTACATGTCTCCTCCTCTGACAGCACAAGGGATTTGTGTGTTTACACACACAAATCGCTATGCTGGCGCTCGTGCACGTGATCGTGCTCCCCTCTGGCGTCTCTTCAAGGAAACCCCATACGGGTACGGGGTTTCGTGCAGGTGTGCCATTCTGCCCCCGTAAATACACGTGAGCCGGTTGGGAACCAGTTAAATACTTTAGCAGTATACACACATATATGTAATTGTATCCATAATGCTTCAGCACCAACACACTGTCCAGCCACAAGGCCCCTTTCACACTGGGGCGGGAGGTGCGTCGGCGGTAAAGCACCGCTATTTTTAGCCGTCCTTTACCGCCAATTTTGCGGCGCTATTCTACAGGAGTTTTGCATTTTTGCCTGTAGATGATGCTCAGTGTTATCCTATGTGCCATTGCACATTTGAATATTTAGAGGCATATTTTAAACTCGGCTTTTAGAGGCAGACAAAAAACTCTTCTGGTTTGTGTTTTTTGAGAGACAGGAAAAAAAAGTAAATGCTCCTAAACTCCTGTACAAATGCGTGGGTTTTTTATCCGATGGACTTGCCCATAGACGATCGGAATTTGCCATCGGTTTTTGATCCATCGGAAAAATGTAAAACATGTTCTATTTTTTAAAACCGATGGAAAAAAGACCGATGGGTCCCATACACGATCGGTTTGTCCGAAGAAAAAAGTCCATCGACTGTTTTCATCGGTAAAATCGATCGTGTGTACAGGGCTTTAGTGTTGTTTCTCTCTCGTGCTCCGTTCCTCTGTTATTAGCATCTGTCACTTCTGAGAAGTTTTCCCGACACATGAGATACATTTGTGTTGGGAGGGAGGGGAGAGAGCTCAGAATAGAGCTTCCTCTATTCAGAACACAATTTATCTGCTGTGTGGAGGGGGTGTGTTTTCCTTTCCTCCAATCATCTCTCACACACTGTAACTGCAGTCTCTCCGCCCCCTTCTCTGTGCTCCTGACAGATGAAGAAAGATTTTTAACACTATCTGCCCTTTTGAAGGGGTGTAAATAAGAAGACTGCAGATAAACAAGTAAAACCTATGTAGGAGGATTTGTTTCATCCATGTGTATCATCTGAGGCTGTTCACTTTACTGGGTATATGTGAGGGTTTACAACCATTTTAACATGGGAACATTGTTTCTGGAAGCTTTGGTTGCATTATTCTTCCATTTTCCAACCTACCCATAGTTATCAGTTTAACCACTTGACGACCGCCGCACGACGATATACGTCGACAGAATGGCACGGCTGGGCATATGGGTGTACAGGTACGTCCCTTTTAAGATCCCAGCCGCGGGTCGCTCGCGACCCGGTCGGAAGCTCCGTGACCGTGCCCACGGGACCCGCGGACCCGATCGGGGTCACAGAGCTGAAGAAAGTGAGAGGTAAGTGTAAAAAAACCTTTCCCTATTCTTCCTAGTGGCATGTCCGTGATCGTCTGTTCCCTGTCATCGAGAACAGTGATCAGTGACATGTCACGCCAAGCCACGCCCCCCTACAGTAAGAATCACTCACTAGGGCACACTTAACCCCTACAGCGGCACCTAGTGGTTAACCCCTTCACTGCCAGTGTCATTTTCCCAGTAATCAGTGCATTTTTATAGCATTGATCGCTGTAAAAATGAAAATGGACACAAAAATGTGTCAAAAGTGTCCGATGTGTCCGCTATAATGTCGCAGTTGCGATAAAAATCACTGATCGCCGCCATTACTAGTAAAAAAAAAAAATTATTAATAAAAATACCATAAAACTACCCCCTATTTTGTAGAAGCTATAACTTTTGCGCAAACCAATCAATAGACGCTTATTGCGAAAAATATGTAGAAGAATACGTATCGGCCTAAACTGAGGGAAAAAACGTTTTTTTTAATATTTTTTGGGGGATATTTATTATAGCAAAAAGTAAAAAATATTGATTTTTTTTCAAAATTGTCGCTCTATTTTTGTTTATAGCACAAAAAATAAAAACCGCAGAGGTGATCAAATACCGCCAAAAGAAAGCTCTATTTGTGGGGAAAAAAGGACGTCAATTTTGTTTGGGAGCCACGGCGCACAACCGCACAATTGTCAGTTAAATCGATGCAGTGCCGAATCGCAAAAAGGGGCCTGGTCTTTGGCCAGCGAAATGGTCCGGGGCTGAAGTGGTTAATAATAATTTTTTACTTTCTTTTATATATGATTGTATAATGCTGAGGTCTGCCATATGAAGCGGACACTATAGCGGCAATACTTTCTCACTTAAGGGACAAGTAGGTCACCATGTAAGTAGATTCACATCCATGTCGTCTTTGTCGTATGTTAAACAGAAGCCATGTGTGGTACTGAAATGTGTTGGAATTCACTCTGTATTCCTGACTTCCTTGGAGAGCTATTTCTGTGGCTTCCCATGCATAGCTTTCACTGCTTTTGGATGCAGGTGGTGGAGCAAACATTGATTTGTTTAAGTAGGGCTGAAATCTACTCTGTCCTCCAGGGCATGTTTAATTTTACAGCTGAAGCAGGCTGTGTGCCAGGACAATGCGCTAATCTGGAAAACGTACAGAGTTGGAAGACCTGCAAGTCTAATTTTCACTAGTCCAAAATACTCCATAGTCCATGGCAGCCCTAGAGCTTTGTTCTGATAGACGTAATTAAATGTAGACGCCATTGGTTTGATTTGAAAACAGAGAAAGTTACAGGCGTTCTGGGTTTGCTGTTAAATGTGTGTTGGTTAGCTGTGCATTATGGGTCGCACAATTTCAAAGCCGCGTTCAATGGGAACGAGGGCTTAAGGGTATAGTTTCAAAAAAGTGTTCTTATCTTGACGTAAGGAACAGTGCTAAGGGGGGGGGGGGGGGTGTTTTAATGTAAGCACAACATCAAAGAAATATTAAAGTGGTATTAAACCTAAAACCAAAAATAAAACCCAAAAGCAAAAATATATTGCAGCGTATCAATCATTAGGTGTGGTGGTAACATTCGTTTTCTTTTTTAGTTTTTTAGCCTAAAATTACCGTATTTATCGGCGTATAACACACACTTTACTCTTTCGTCCATGGACCGACACAGCTTCTCTATTGACAAAGTGGGTATTATCCGTTAATTAGGAGTGACTAGGCAGAAAAACTTGTAAAAAGTGTTGCATCACACCTTCTACAGTACCGCCCAGGGGGCTGACCCTCTGGGTATACCCTCTCAGTCTGCATCTTCGCAGATCAGTTTTTTTCTGTCTAGCAAGGAGTAGGACATGGCTCCCTTCGGGCCCATTGGTCCGGGGAAAAAAGATATATATATATATATATTATTTTTTTTTGCTACATTTGTTGTTTCCTGCGATCTTCGATCAACTGCCGACTGGGTGACAGGCTGGATCCTCGATCCTTGTAGTCTCCCCAGTTTCGGCCATCGAGCGTGTGCCGACCCTAGCTACGCGCTGGGTTTTCCACGACATGCCCGTCGCTCCACGGGTGGCCGGTGAGCTTACGCTCCAGGGCCTGCATCGGACCGCTCAGCTTCGGCTGACCTTACGGCCGAGTCGCAGCAGCCTGGCCGGTGAGCTTACGCTCCAAGGCTTGCATCGGACCGCTCAGCTTCGGCTGACCTTACGGCCGAGTCGCAGCAGCCTGTCCGGTGAGCGTCATGCTCCAGGGCATACATATGATCGTCCCTTCTGGGTCCAATCACAGCATGCCTGGCCAACAGTCACTTTCCGTGCGCGGACGATGATCTGTTTGGAATGTCTTCCAGCAGAATACATGCAGGATAGGTAAGTAAAACTCCCCTGCCTCGGCTGGGTGATTTAGCTGGACATTCCTGGAGAGATCAAGTAAGTGGTTGTGGCCCCTTTCTTTCCTCTCTCCCTGCCTTTCCCTCCTCCCTGGGCTTCTAGCTAAAGGTTGCTGGGTGCTGGGGGTCACCTAGGGGGTCCCACTGGAGCGGGGCTGGCTGTAACTAACATTTAAAAGAAATGTCATTTTTTCTTACCTGTGTTTGTGTCCTTCCTCCTCCATGCTGTCGGCGGCCATTTTGAGGTGGTCCATGCCAAGTTTGGCCTCTTGTGACTGCCCGGCGGCCATCTTCCTGTGGTTCGGCCACACCCACTGGCCCCTATCAGCTGATCGGCGGCCATGTTTGTCCACCCTGTATGCAGATATTGCCGTTCGGCGGCCATCTTTTTGTGGGCTATGGCTGCTTGACCTCTATCTTCTGTCGGCGGCCATTTTCTTAGAGCCCACATTATCTTCCATACAGACGTTTTTGGCAACCATTTTTTGAGAGCCTCCGGCCTCTAGGGTGCATTACACTGGCGCGAAAATTCACACAGGAAGTGCTGATAAAAGAAGCAGACTGACACAGCAGCAGGGGGGACAGCATCACAGGCGCAGCATAGCAGTACCTATCCAGGGTGGTGAGTCCTCTGGGTGACCCGGCCTCTCTGCAGCACAGGAGGGTGGCCTATTGATATCTTGCCTGGAGCCCTGTGAGTGTCAGCGTGTGGTCAGCATGGCATCTGAGCCAGATGTCTTCTCCCCTGAAACACCAGATTTAGCAGCTGGTGCCCCTGAGGTGTCTATGAACGCTATGACTGCAATCCTAGAGGCGTTTGCTGCCAGGGTGGAAGCAGCACACGGGAATACAGGGGGTAGTAAACGCCCCATCCCCTGCAAGCTTCTGGGGATAATTCTGGTGCAGAACCAGGTCCAGCTACGGCTCGGGGCCCAGATTCTGACGCATCAGAGACTGCAGACCGTGACCGGACAGTGAGGATGACTCAAAGTCCAGGTCAGTACGTGAGACGGCTTTGGTATCTGACCTTATTACTGCAGTGCGGGATATGCTAAAATTGGAAAATACTGCAGAAGCAGCAGAGACTCCGGTCCACTTGGGTTTCATAGACCTGCCCGCACTGCTAAGGTGTTCCCTTGTGTGTCTTTTGATAAACTCTTATACAAGGAATGGGAGAACCCACTGAGGGTCTTTACAGCCCCAAAGAGGTTTGCGGTACGGTACCCCTTTTGAGGAGAGTTTTCTGAAGAAATGGACCTCTCCCCCCTATAGTGGACCCTCCGGTGTCCAGACTTGATAGAGCCACCACAATTCCTGTAGAAGGGGCTCCTGTTTTCAAGGACCCTGTGGATAAGAAGGCTGAAGCACTCGCTTGCTACCTATACTCAGTGGTAGGCTCGGCAGTACGCCCGGCATTTGCGGGGGCCCTAGTGTCTCACACACTTACTGAATGGGCAAGATTGCTACTCCAGGGGTTAAGGAGCGAGATGCTCCTCCTGATGAGATAACATTGGCCGACCTGTTGGTCCAGGGCCTTAGGTTTGTCTGCGAGTCAGACATGAATACTATTCCCCTGCTGTCTAAAACTTCGGTTTATGCAGTAGCAATACGCCGCCTGATCTGGCTAAAAGGCTGGTCTGCGGACCAGACTTCCAAGAAAGCCCTGTTGGATCTGCCTTTTAAGGGCGACAGACTTTTTGGGGCTTCTCTGGATGACATCATCAAGGATGCCACAGGAAGTAAAAGCACTTTGCTTCCCCAAATTAGCAAGGGTAAGGGGCCACGCCAAGGGCAAGGGCCCTCCTTTACTGCACGCAAGTGGTTTTTTCGTCCCCCTAGGGCGACAGGGAAAAGACCCCAGGCCGATAAAGCGCCTGCCCAAGGACAAAAGCGTCCCTGGTCCCGCATACCCAATAAGCCTGCGGACAAATTTGCGTCTGCATGAAGGTCCACCCCCACCCAGCTCTCGGGTGGGGAGACGTCTTCGCAAATTCGCGACTCAGTGGACAGCACTAATCTCCGACAGGTGGGTTTGCAAAGTAATCTCCTCAGGCTACAAGATAGAGTTTCTCTCTTGTCCACCAGACAGATTCAACACCTCCAATCTCCAGCTACTACCGACCCGCCGGGAGGCCCTGTATGGGGCGGTCCAGGGTCTACTGGAACGCGGGGTAGTTATTCCAGTTCCAGAACTGGAACGGGGTTTTTACTCAAATCTGTTCATTGTGCCGAAGAAGGAGGGGGTTCGTCCAAGCTTGGATCTCAGAGCCCTCAATTGCTTTGTGAAGGTACAAAGTTTTCGGATGGAGTCGGTTCGATCTGTAGTCACGGCTCTCCATCCGGGGGACTTTCTGGCCTCCTTGGACATCAAGGACGCATACCTGCATGTCCCCATATACTCCAGACACCAGAGGTTTCTGCGATTTGCTATCGGGAAGGACCACTACCAGTTTGTGGCCCTCCCGTTGGGCCTTGCCTCAGCACCCAGGACGTTCACCAAGGTGCTCGCTCCAATTCTGGCACTTCTAAGACAGCAAGGTATCGCTATCACAGGCTACTTAGACGACCTTCTGCTGAAGGCCCCTTCAAGCTCAGAATTAGAGGTAAGCGTGTCCTTAACCTGTCAGACTCTTCGAGACTGTGGTTGGATACTAAACACGCAAAAGTCAGTATTGGTGCCCACTCAACGCCTAGGGTACCTGGGGTTGATTCTGGATTCTTCAGAGGCAAAGGTATTCCTCCCTGTGGAGAAGTTGCAGACCCTCCGGGCTGCAGTACGGCAGCTGACTTCCAGGAATTGGTCGTCACTCCGTTTTTTGCATGCAAGTGTTGGGCCTCAGGGTAGCCTCCTTCGAGGCGGTTCCATATGCTCAATACCACACTCGAGTGTTACAGAAGGAAGTTCTGTCCAGATGGAACAGATGTCCATCATCTCTGGATTATCAAATCCGAGTGAGCCACATAGTCAGGAGATCCCTGGTATGGTGGCTGACAGCACCGGCTCTAATGGCCGGGAAGTCATTTCTTCCGGTTTACTGGATAGTGATCACGACGGACGCCAGCCTTACAGGTTGGGGGGGAGTCTGGGGTGTTCAGTCGGCGCAAGGTCGCTGGACCCCAGAGGAAGCCCTCCTGCCGATCAATGTCCTGGTAATCCGGGCGATCAGGCTGTGCCTCTTCAAATGGTCTCAGAGGCTGCAAGGGCGTCCAGTCAGGATCCAGTCAGACAACGCCACAGCAGTGGCATATGTCAATCATCAAGGAGGAACAAGAAGCTCAGCTGCAACATCGGAGATCGCTCACATCCTGAAGTGGGCAGAGAGGAGCGTACCTGCACTGTCGGCCGTGTACATTCCGGGTGTGGAAAACTGACAGGCGGACTACCTGAGCCGCCAGATGCTGGACCAGGGAGAAGGGTCCTTACACCCGGAGGTGTTCCAACTCCTCTGCCAAAGATGGGGCACACCAGACGTAGATCTTCTGGCTTCCCGACTCAATCGGAAGGTATTGAGATTTGTGGCCCGGTCAAGAGACCCATGGGCAGACGCAACGGACGCGTTGGTAGCATCGTGGGGTCAGTATCGGCTAATCTATGCCTTCCCTCCCTTAAGGCTTCTTCCTCTTCTGCTCCGCAGAGTGGAGGCAGAGGGAATTCCAATGATCCTAATCGCTCCAGATTGGCCTCAGCGTCCTTGGTACGCCGATCTAGTACGTCTGGTAGCAGACGTCCCCTGGCGCCTACCACTACGGAAGGACCTGCTATCGCAAGGTCCCATATTCCATCCTGCTTTACAGTCATTGGCTTTAACGGCATGGCTGTTGAGAACCAGGTACTGAGAGACCGGGGCCTGTCAGACTCAGTAATCTCTACTATGAGAAGTGCTCGAAAACCGTCCTCTAGGAAGGTCTATCACCGCACTTGGAGGGCCTACATCTCCATGTGTGAGGAAATGAAATGGCATCCGCGTACCTATTTGGTTTCCAGAATCCTGCTGTTTTTTACAGCATGGGGTGGACCAAGGGCTTGCCCTAAGTACGATTTAAGGGACAGATATCTGCCCTGGCTGTCTTTTTTTTTCAGCGACCCCTGGCGACTCACTCTCTCGTGAGTACATTTGTGCAGGGGGTCCGACATGTGGCCCCTCTGGTCCGTCCCCCGTTACCTCCGTGGGACTTGAACCTGGTCCTCTCGGTGCTTCAGAAGGCACCGTTTGAGAATATTAGAGATATTCCCCTGTTGACACTTTTTCAGAAAGTGGTCTTTTTGGTGGCTGTTACGTCAGTTAGACGAGTCTCTGAGCTGGCAGCCTTGTCCTGCAAGGCTCCCTATTTGATTTTCCACAAGGATAAGGTGGTGCTGCGGCCGCAGCCTTCCTTTCTTCCGAAAGTCGTTTCGGCTTTTCATCTCAATGAAGACATTGTACTTCCATCCTTGTGTCCTCAGCCGTCGAATCCTAAGGAGTCGGCGTTGCATTCCTTGGACGTTGTCCGAGCTTTGAGAGTATACCTATCTGCTACTTCCCTGTTCCGGAAGTCAGACTCACTGTTTGTTTCGGTGGCTGGTCCCAAGAAGGGCCAAGCAGTCTCATCGGCCACCATCTCTAGGTGGATCCGACAGATAGTAATCCAGGCTTACGCCTTAAAGTGTCAGGCGCCCCCCTTTCCTGTCACAGCGCATTCGACCAGGGCAATAGGTGCCTCTTGGGCTTTCCGACATCAAGCGTCTGTTTCCCAATTATGTAAAGCGGCGACTTGGTCGTCCGCACACACTTTCACAAAATTCTACAAAATTGATGTAGGTGCATCTTCGGATGCCTCTTTTGGCCGCAAGGTTTTGCAAGCGGCTGTTTAGAGTTGCAACTCCTCCGTTGGAGGAGTGCTGTTTTGTGTTTGGGGTGAAGTTTATTTTTATGCTGTTACCACCCCTCGTTTTTTCTCTGACACTGCTTTGGGACGTCCCACTTTGTCAATAGAGAAGCTGTGTCGGTCCATGGACGAAAGAGTAAATAGGATTTTTTGCTCACCGTAAAATCCTTTTCTCTGAGTCCATGGACCGACACAGCACCCACCCCTCCTTTTAAGTTTGTACTGCTTTTTGACGAACTGATCTGCGAAGATGCAGACTGAGAGGGTATACCCAGAGGGTCCGCCCCCTGGGCGGTACTGTAGAAGGTGTGATGCAACACTTTTTACAAGTTTTTCTGCCTAGTCACTCCTAATTAACGGATAATACCCACTTTGTCAATAGAGAAGCTGTGTCGGTCCATGGACTCAGAGAAAAGGATTTTACGGTGAGCAAAAAATCCTATTTTTCTCCTTAAAAACATGGGAAAATCGTGGGTGCTTGGTATACACCGATCCCCGCTGATTCGGAGTGGAGCGATTGCCGCCGAGATACACATAGCAGAGTGTACTCGGCTCTTCTTGGCTTCGCTCACAGTCACGCCCAGTCCTGCCATTGGACCTGTGTTATGTCCATCATAGGGCGGGACTGGGCGTGACTGTGAGCGGAGCCGAGAAGAGCCGAGTACACTCGGCTATGTGTATCTCGGCAGCGTTTGCTTCGCTCCGCCCAGTCTCGGCGGCGCCAATTTTAAATTCATCCAAGGCTGCAATGGACACTGGGGGCAAGGCTGTACTGACAAGGCTGAAAATGACACCGATAAGGCTGCATTGATGGGCATTTAAATGTACGTTTTTTTTTTTCTTGAAATTCCCTCCTAAACTTGGGGTGCGTGTTATATACGGTACATCTAAAGCCCCGTACACACAGTCGGACTTTTGCCCAACAAACTTAGTTTTAAGCAAGTTGGACCAACAATCCGACCGTGTGTACGCTCCATCGGACAAACTTTTTTGAGTTTGGTTTTGTTTTCATCGGACAAAAGTTGGGTCTGCGAACGGACAAACTTTTGCACAACAAAAGTCCTATGGAGCAAAGTCCTACCGTGTGTACAGAAAACCATAGGACTTTTGTCCGATGGACAAAACAACCAATGTTAAAATCAACCAACAATAGCAGAAGTTGACCAAAGGGTGGTGGTAAAGAGTAGAAAAGAGCAGAAAAACCATGTGATGTTGCAAAATGTTTTGGGAAAGTTTGCAGAAAAGTCCTGTGGTGTGTATGCTATGGGTGTGCCCGGCCAACTCCGTTCGGACAAAAATCCAAGGAAAAGTCTGATGGAAGTCTGACCGTGTGTATTGGGCTTAAGAATTGGTAAGCTGCAATATAATGTTTGCCTTAACACCTCTTAAAGTGGAGGTCCACCCTGAAAAAATCTTCTTACTAAAAATTTAAAAAATTTAAAAAATGTATAGAAAAAAAAAAAAAAATCATTTATACTCACCCTAAATGCCTGTTGCTATGCGGAAGTCCCCTAATCTGCCGCTAATGTTCCTCTTCTCCATCCGCGGTGGCTCTCCTTCTGCTTCCTCTTCTTGTGAATGGGCCGCGCTGCCTTCTGGGAACTGTGTGTATCCCAGGAGGCAAGCCGCCCATTCACAAAGCGCCGTGCGAGTGGCGCATGCGCAGTAGGAAACGGGCAGTGAAGCCTTACGGCTTCACAGCCTGTTTCCCATACTCAGAATGGAGGAGCCGGGAGCCTGCCAGCAGCGATCGATCGCCGCGGCAGGACCGACATCGCGGGAGAGTAGGACAGGCAAGTGTCCTTTATTAAGTCAGCAGCTACACTGTTAGTAGCTGCTGACTTTTTTTTTTTTTTTCCTGCACCACCGCTTTAAAGAAGAAGTAAAATGGGTTTTACTTCCTCTTTGTTTCCCTGCAAAGGTAAAGCATAATGGGCTACTATGCATCGCATAGAAGCTATTATGTGACACTTACCTGAAACCGAAGCCTGCGATGTCCCCGATTTTTCTCGCTGGCTAGAAGCGTCCATTCTTCACCCCTCTTCCTTTCCGGGGCCGTGAACTCTGGCTCTGTGATTGGCCGGAGTTGCATGACGTCACTCCCGCGCATGCACACGGGAGTTGGCAGTCATGGCATGACCCCATCTAGAAACGGCACAGCGTGCCCTTTCTAGAGTGCGCATGCGCCGAATACACCGGCGCATGCACGGAAGACAACGCCGTATGAGACCATTCTAAATATCTCCTAAACCGTGTAGGTTTACGAGATATTTCAAGCACCTACAGGTAAGCCTAATGCTGGCCATGCACTATACGGAAAATCGGTCGTTCAGACAGTTCTTTTGTTTTTCGAACAGTTAATGGGCACAAAATCGATAATCTCTGGGACGTTTTTGAGCCGAAAAAACGAAGGACAAGTTTGGAAATTTTCTGCCGAACGAACGATAAATCGGAAAGGTTAATGCGTTTCCCATCCAAACTTTCTGCACTAGGTATATGTAAAAAATAATTTTTTATTTATGTCCACTGAACGATTTATCGATCATTACATGATGGCACTATCGTTTGCGCTCACGAACAAAAGTTTGTTTTTCGAAAGTTCGTTCGGACGATTTTTCGTATAGTGTATGGCCAGCATTAATCTAGGCTTACCTGTAGGATGAAAGTGGTCTGTAAGGCTTTACAACCTCTTTAAGTTAGCTCCTTGTGAAAATGCTAGTTATCTGTTTTTACACTGACCCACTGGCATTATTAATGTCAGTCAGTGACCTGGATAAGTATGCAAATTAGGTAGCTTCAAACTAGTTGTAGGTCAGTGACTCCAAGTATTGAAGCAGGTTTATTGAGTCTATTGATGTGCCAGGGCTGCGAGTGAAGGAGAAAAGCAGGGGCTTGTCACAGTCAGAGATGTCACCTTCAGCCTGTTGCTTTCACACTCTGGGATTCATTTACTAAAACTGAAAAGTGCAAAATCTGGTGCAGCTCTGCATGGTAGCCAATCACCTTCCAGGTTTTTTATTTTTTATTTTTGTCAAAGCTTAATTGAACAAGCTGAAGTTAGAAGCGGATTGGCTACTAAGGATGAGCTCACTGCGTAACGCTAATCACAAGCAGTGAGACATTGTCCGGATGCGTGGCTACAGAGATCGGGAAATGTCTCACTGCCTGTGATTAGTGCTCCGCAGTGCCGACTTCCTGGCGGGCTCTGCACGTGCTGTTTGCGAACACGCCTGGGGTTATCCTGATTGGCTACTATGCACACCTGCACCAGATTTTGCACTCTACAGTTTTAGTAAATCAATCCCAATATCTCTCAACTTTCAAGAAGTGTTGACAGTGAGTCGCTGTCAATCAAGCACTTGTCAGGAGCCCAGCAGTTATGTCTGCCAGGAATATAATGCAGTTTGTACGGGATCCTTCAAGCCCTGCTATACTCCATATATAGAAACACGCACGTTAGGTTGACAACCAACACAGAACACAGCATTATCAGCCAGAGGAGAGGGTTGTCGCCGTATTATAGGAAGTACTGTGAGCAAGCGGAAACCATCAGGAATAACATCTATTTTAGACAAATATACAGTAGCAGCAATTCACAATAACCACAAAATGTGTATTGCACTTTTAAAAATAAGCTATTTGGAGAATTTTAATTTTCAGATTTGAAAACTGTTTAAAGACAGTCATAGCCAGGTTACAAGGACCACCATAATCGGCGCCATGTCACTGGAGCAAGAAGGCTGCCATGTTACTGGAGTTTTTGCAAAGTAGATGACATATTCAATGGAAAATGTCTCTTGGATAGAAGAAGATATTTTAGTGGTTGGATTGTTTCCTATTTTGTTCGACCTCTAATGTCTCTAGATGGCTTCTCACAACTTCCGCTCTGAATAAAGAAATATAATATGTAAATATGTGGTCGTTATGAAATGTAGGGAGAATTGTATTTTAAGAGTAACTCCAATTTTGTTGAGAAAAAATATATATGTTCCCCGTACATTGGAAGGAATTTTACAAACTTTGTTGCAGATTCCTACCTTTTGTTATTCTGAAGAAATATCGGTTTGTGTCCATGTGCGAAGTGAATCTGTATGGTAGTCGTTTTATAACCACTTTAATTTTTTAGGTAACGCAATATTTGTTCAGCGGTTTTTCAAACGCCATTTTTTGGGAAAAAATACACTTTAATGAATTAGACAACATGTACCCCATTTTTGTTGTAAGATATGAATGATGATGTTACACCGAGTAAATAGATACCTAACATGCCACGCTTTAAGGTCGCGCACACTTTTGGAATGGCGACAAAATACAGTTCTTAAAAATAACCATAGGCGAGGCTTTAATTTTTTTTACAGGTTACCTGTTTAGAGTTACAGAGGAGGTCTAGTGCTGAAATGATTGCTCTCACTCTAACGTTCGTGATGATAACCCACATGTGTGGGGCAAACACCATTTACATGCTTGCGCACCTTATGTTTGTGCTAATTTTTGCGTGTGAGCATGGAGGGATGGGGGCGCTTACATATTTTTATTTTTTTTGTTATTTTGTGTGTGTGTTTAGTATCACTTTAAGCTGTAACATGTTTCTTTTTCAAACATTATTATTGAAGAAAAAAATTGGAAGAGTCTTACCAATAGAAACGGTGAAACGGAGCATACAATAACTCGATAGGAAGATAGGGACGCAGCCTTTATAGAATGTAGAGATCAAACAATGAAAAGGGTGGGATTTCAAATGAGCCCATCCCTAGGATTAGCCCTCATCCCCAATAATATGGAAATGCAACTAAAATGGTGGGACTTTATATGAAGCAACACTGCTAAGTTGAATGCACCAATCAATACATTAGAATAGAATGTAGGCTCAATAGGTAAATCTAACAAAGGGATCATAAAACATCCTATAACCTACAGTTGCAGTAAGGCAAAATTTAACCAAATAATGCAATAGAAGAGGTAACAGGGACTCCATATAACTTCCGGTGGTTTGGGGGTTCACTGCAAAGCAAATCCAATGTGATGCTAAGGAAAAAGGGAGGTAGCAGGGAAAAGGATTGGGGGCTCCACTGCTAGAAAAAATTAAGATGGGGAGGCCGGTTGTTACACTGTGAGCAGACAGTGGTTATTGAGGAGTGGTCGCAGATGGCAGCCAAGCACACTTAAATTACCTAGCGAGCCTATATTAGTGGGGTAGATCCCTATTAAAAACAGAATAGTGAAGGTCCGGAGATCAGAAGAGAGAAAGGGGGGGGGGGCGGTAGGAAGCAGTAGACAGGGGAAGTGGAAAGACTGTGCTAGTGAGCTAAGGGAGGATAAAGGCCAATCGAGAAGGGGGGGTCGTGTAAGGTGAGCGCTGAAAGGAGGGTTCTGGCTAATATTAATGAGAACAGTCACGGGGATAGTAGTGTAGCGTCAAAATCTGCTGGGAGGTATTGCTCTACCCAGGATTTCCATAGTTTTCATATTTCTTCACCTTATTGATCAGAATTGTATTTTTTTTTTTTAAACTGTCCCTTTTAAATTTTTTAATCACTTTTATTCCTATTTCAAGAAATGTAAACATCCCTTGTAATAGAAATAAACATTACAGGTCCTCTTTATGAAGCGATCTGGGGTCAAAAAAGACCCCATATCTCTCCTTTACTTTTAAAAGCAAAGGATAAAGAAAAAATACACAGGTGAAAATGGTAAACTCGAGAAACATCGGAAAACTTTGGTAGGGCGTGATCCAGCGGCTAATGAGCTGCTCGGACCACTTTTATGAGAGAGCCAGCTGCCAGCTGAAAAGAAAACGGGGTTATGACTGATAACTTCAGCCATATCCCTGGTAAACCACTTGCAAAACGCAACGTATATATACGTATTGCGGTCAGCAAGTGGATAATTATCAATCGGCTGCTGCACTTGCAGGGCTCTAATGAGGAAACTTGCAGGGTCTGCATTCCTTTTAGATGTGATTTTCCTTTAAAAATGTCTCTCAAAAAATGGCATTTTAGTTGCAGGGGATGGCTGAAATCTGACTTGTTCCTTAGTGTAGACTTCTAGGAATATCAGTAAGCCAATCGCACAAGCAGGAAATGATGTTTCCGGGGGGGGGGGGGGGTGGCGTTCTGTACACGTTCTGTGTTCAGAACACCTCCAGGTAGCCATATTGCATTTTTACAGAAATTTACAGCACTGCAGATTGTAAGGTTTAATAACCTTTCATTACAATCACAATTTGTATATGCTATATTTTGTTTTTTATGCTATTTTTTTTATCCATGAAAGTGGATTTACCCTTTAAAATGTTTCCCTGCTAGCTTGTTATGTTTGTGTTTTGCTTTGAACACCCTTTTTATGCAGCCCATACATGTAACAAGATTAGGCAATCACAGGTTTATTCAGTTCAAATAAAAAAAAATATCAGTTTGGTCAAAAAGTCTATAGGTAAATGTAGCATTATTATACATTTATTCTGGAAGCTGAGGGCTTTTTTTCTACATGAAAACAATCCTTTTTGGTTATTGCTTCTTTAACATTTGGTTTCATCATTACCGTGTGCTTGTAAAACATTCAGGCTTCACGGGTTTCATATAAGGAGGCTCTTCTGCATTATTCACCCCAGCAAGCTTTTTCATGGAGACTCTCAGAGGAACAGCTGGAGCTTAAATTTCCAAAGCTGTCATTAAAACTTTATTGTTTCTGACACTTGACCACTGAAGCACAGTCCTGGACAATGCAAGTAACATGCAAAGCTGCATGTCCGCTACAACTGTAAATTGAGGAGCATTGAACTTGAAAGACAATTTAGATCTTTCTTGTCATGTAATCCAAGGTAGACGGGTATTTTCTCTGACACCTGCCAAGTGACTGTGATGTCTTCTGAGATTAATTTCTTTTTATCATTCTTCTTTCAGCACTAATGCAGTGTACAATGGAATGTAAAGGTTAGAGAGATTTAACGTGAAATAGGAATGGATTAAAATTCCAACATATATAGTATATTAGGGGAGGAACATTTGCCACCTATTGTATATGACAGCCAGTTTTGCTACTACTGGTTCCAAACAAAAAAGTCCCACATACCGTGCATCCTGAAATGTAATAAATGTTGGTGGTGTTATAACAACATTGGTTTAATACTGCACATATACTAATAATTCCCTCCTAAAAACATTTTTTGGGGGAAATATTTCACAAGGTCTTAGATAAAATATGCACTTGAGTTTAAAAACATATATTTTTGACCCCTCCCCCCCCCCCCCCCCCAAGGGATTTTATGGAGAAATGCTACAGCAGGCAATGGGCTGAACGAGATTTGGCAAGTTCAGCAAGGGCTGGACATATTTTGATCAGCGTGTGTCCTTCCGTTTTTGACCGAAGTCGATCTAGTGGACAAGTTGGAAAACTTTTGTTGCTCAGCGACTGCAGCCACTGATCAATGCATTCTGACAGCGGAGTCTGTCAAAATGCAATGTCTGGGCGGCTGACCGAAAATAAATGACCCATCTACAGCCAGTTTAAAGTGGTTGTAAACCCACTTTGCAAAGAAAAATAAAAAATCGAACAACTGCAAGACAAAGGCATAATGAGCTAATTATGCGTAGCATACTAGCTCATTATGTAATACTCACCTGTTTGTTTACAGGAGGGAATTACGTTTTTAGGAGGGAATTATTAGTATATGTGCAGTATTAAACCAATGTTGTTATAACACCTGCCAGCATTTATTACATTTCAGGATGCACGGTATGTGGGACTTTTTTTTGTTTGGAACCAGTAGTAGAAAAACTGGCTGCCGTATACAATAGGTGGCAAGTGTTCCTCCCCCTAAGCCCCCGCTGCGGTGTCGACACAGCACCGGCCGGCAGCATGTCGTCCCTGGGTTACTTCCCGGTATCGTGGCTCCGGCGCTGTGATTGGCCGGAGCCGCGATGATGTGACTCCTGCCGGCAATGGCACATTCACTAAAAGCAATTGCCATTGCTTCAGTGCGCATTAGGGGTGCAACGGATCAAAAAACTCTGTTCGCATCGTTTTTTGGATCAGAGTCACGGATCGGGTCATTTTTCGGATCAGCAAAATAAAAAGACAAGACAAATAAACATACGTTTTTGTCTTTTTGTTTATTAACACTTTTAAATTATTTTAACCACTTGCCTACCAGCTCATGTACATATACGTCGGTACTTTAAAGATGGATATCTCGGTAACGGCAGCAGCTGCTGCCACAACCCGAGATATCCATCTATTCTGTGAGCGGTTCTGTTTACGATAATGGTGGTCTCTGTGGCGGATTCGCCGTGAGATCACCGTTTTCGGCGGCGGGAGAGGGGCCTCCCCTCTCCAGCACCCTCCGCCGCTTAGCGGCGGAGGCGATCGGGTCCTTGTCCCTCTGTGGTATGGAAACGAGTGAGGGGAAGATGGCCCCCATCCATCTCCATACCTTAGCAGGGCGGAAGCGAAGTCAAAACGTCAGCTCCGCCCATACAACTTTAACTGACTTTTTTTTTCTTCATTTTTTCAAATGACAATTTTTTTATTTTATTGCATTTTAGTCTAAATATGATATGTGAGGTCTTTTTGACCCCAGATCTCATATTTTAGAGGACCTGTCATGCTTTTTTCTATTACAAGGGATGTTTACATTCCTTGTAATAGGAATAAAAGTGACCCATTTTTTTTTTTATTTTTTTTAAACCGTATAAAAAAAAAAAAAAAAAAAATCAAGTAAAATAAATAAGAAAATATATATTTTTTTTTTAAAGTGCCTAATCCCGACGAGCTCGCGCGCAGAAGTGAACTCATACGTGAGTAGCTCCCGCATATGAAAACGTTGTTCAAACCACACAAGTGAGGTATCACCGCAATCGTTAGAGCGAGAGCAATAATTCTAGCCCTAGACCTCCTCTGTAACTCAAAAGATGCAACCTATAGAATTTTTTAAACGTCGCCTATGGAGATTTTTAAGGATAAAAGTTTGACGCCATTCCACGAGCGGGCGCAATTTTGAAGCATGACATGTTGGGTATCAATTTACTCGGCATAACATTATCTTTTCACAATATAAAAAAAAATTGGGCTAACTTTACTGTTGTCTAATTTTTTAATTCAAAAAAGTGATTTTTTTCCCAAAAAAGTGTGCTTGTAAGACCGCTGTGCAAATACAGTGTGTGAAAGTATTGCAATGACCGCCATTTTATTCTCTAGTGTGTTAGGAAAAAAAACAATGTATAATGTTTGGGGGTTCTAAGTAATTTTCTAGCAAAAAAAACTGTTTTAAACTTGTAAACAGAGTCTGAAAAACAGGCAAGGTCCTTAAGTGGTTAAAATATATAACATCAACTTAAAGTGGAGTTCCACCCAATTTTTTTACTTTTTTTTTTATTCCACTCCTCACCCCCTTACATGCCACATTTGGCATGTAATTTTTTTTGGGGGGGGAGTGGGGGCTTCAGTAGGAGTGGGACTTCCTGTCCCACTTCCTCCTTCCGCCCTGGAGCCGCCTAGGCAATACGTCATATCGCCTTGTGGCGGCTCCTCCCTGTAGGCGATCACCTGGGACGTGTTAGGTCCCAGGCGATCGCCTGTCCACTCACAGAGCGCTGCGCCGTTCGCGCATGCGCAGTGAGTGCCCGGCCGTGAAGCCGAAAGCTGTCACGGCTGGGTGCCCACACTGTGAATGGACGCACCGGCGGAGGAGGGGGGAGAGGAGCGGAGCTCCAGGCGTCGCGTCGCTGGACAGTGGAGCAGGTAAGTGTATGTTTATTAAAAGCCAGCAGCTACACTTTTTGTAGCTGCTGACTTTTAATAAACATAAAAAAAGGGTGGAACTCCACTTTAAAGTGCACAAGGCATAATATCTTCTTTTTAACATAATGAAAAACAACGTAAAGTGCAACATAAAGGCATATCTCCTTCCTTTAAACCTGGACAAATGGGCAATGACCACCAAAAACAACTTAAAGTGGTTGTAAACCCATTTAATTTTTTTTTCTTCATTTAAACCTGCAAGACAAAGGCATAATGAGCTAGTATGACTAGCATACTAGCTCATTATGCATTACTTACCTTAGATCGAAGCCCCCGAATTCGTCCTCGTCTCCCCCTCCAGCCGCAGTAATTTCTCCCGGAGGTTACTTCCGGGTATCACCGTAAAAGCCGGCGTTATCATTCATAAAACCGTCATTTACAGTGCGCCTGCGCCGTACACATCGGTGTACTCTTTTTTTTTTTTTTTTTTTTTTGCAAATATCTCCTAAACCTTGTAGGTTTAGGAGGTCTTGCAAACACCTACAGGTAAGCCTTTATCTAGGCTTACCTGTAGGTGCAAGTTGCAAGAGGTGAGTTTACAACCACTTTAAAGTGCAACATAAAGGCATATCTCCTTCCTTTTAAACATGGACCAATGGGCAATGACCCCCAAAAACAACTTAAAGTGCAACATAAGAAGGCACATCATCTTCCTTGAAACATGGATAGTGAAATAAAGCCTAGTATTTCCACATCATCAAAGAAGAATAAAAGAAAGAAAGCAAAGCATAGCTGAGCTTATAATTTCAAATTCTTTTTCAAAAAGACAAGGATGGTCTACATTGTCTGGGGAGAGTGTGGACCTCTTTGCAGTCACTATGTCCCCTGCTGTTGAGAACACTCTCTCGGAAGGAACTGAAGAGCCTGGCACAGCGAGATACCCTCATATTGGCAAGATGCTATTTACACTCCTTGCTTTTCCACCATGCCAGTGGATCACCATCCAATGTAATGCCGCTTGCTGCCAGCAGGTAGGATGCCACCTCCTCTTTGATGATGTCAGCAGGAGTTATGCTGTCCATGTCTTTGCTGGCAAAGGTCTCTCCAAAAAGCTCTGCCATCGCCGACTTCTTTTGTGGAGGAGAAGATGTGTCCAAGTTTGCTCCTGTTGGCTTTGCAGCTTGACCCTGGAGAAAAAAAATTGTTGATTAATTAAACCTATTATTTATTTTCATGTTTCATAGACATGAAAAAAGTGGCAATCACATTTAATAAAAGCCATTATTACTGAAAATAAAAAATGTATTTAAATTTATCATTTTTAAATAATATTATTTTTCTTTACCTCATCACAGTCTTCCGTGCCCAATTCACAATCTCAGTGGTGAGGTCACTGTATGTCCTCTGGCGTAGGGCAGGGTCCTGAGACAGGGACTTGAACCTTGGATCCAGGGCAGTAGATCTGTGAAGGTAGTCCTGTAGCGTAGGAGGTGAAGTGTATCTGGGCTGCAGGTCCTCTCTAATGGCAGTCTTGACATCTCGAGTGATGTTGCTGTCTTCCACACTTGGAGCCATGGATTGTAGAATCCTTATTTTCAGCGGCAGGATCATTGACACAGATGGTGAAGTTTCAGTGCTCAGCAGAGATGTAACAGTTTTGAGGGGTTTAAGCACCTGGAGGACCTCCTCTGCCACTCTCACATCATCAGACAGGGTTTTCTTCAGGGTCTTGTCGGTCAATGCAGCGTATATAGCTGCCTGCTGCTCCAGATAACACTCCAACATATCATAAGTGGAGTTCCACCTTGTTGGGACTTCATGTATGAGCTTATGAGTAGGCAGCTTTAGCATTTCTTGCTTTGTCTTGAGCACATGAGCAGCTGTTTTGCTTCGGTGGAAGTAGGAAACCACCTTCCTGATCCTCCCAAGGAGGCAGTCCATCCTAGTATTGACTGAGATTCCCTTCTGTGATGCCAAATTCACTACATGTGCAAAGCACCCTATCTGTGGGCCCAGTCCTGCCTCATTCACTCCATTTATTTGATTTTTGGCATTATCAGTTGTGACTAGTAGTACTGGGCCTCTTTATCTTCCATTCCTCCACTGCTTGTGTCAGTACCTGTGCAAGATGAGTGCTTGTGTGACTCTCGTAGAGGGGGGTGTGTCTGCAGCATCGGACTTCTCATCTCCCAGTCTGCTGTGATGAAGTGAGCGGTTATCATCACATAGCTCTCCGTTCCCCTGGACGTCCACCCGTCTGTCGTGAGCGCAACAAAGGATGCTCGGGATAGTTCATCCACAACTTTTTTCTTCTCCTTCTCATAAAGATCTGGCACAATCTTTTCACTGAAGTGGGTGCGCGACAAGATGTCGTAACGTGGCTCAAGCACTTTCAGCATGTGTTTAAAGCCCTCGTTTTGCACAACCGAATATGGCCTCATGTCTGCACCTATAAACACACCGATAGCGTTTGTGATGACTTTAGCCCGGTCTGATTGTGCAAGGGGCTGCTTAAATGCCACGGTGATAAGCAGTTGTTGAGCAGCTTTCGTTTTCACTCCTGTCAGTGGAACACCGGGGTGATGTCGCTTCAAATGCGTGGGCATGCTTGATGTGTTTCCACTGTCATATGGCCTTCTTGTGCCACAGTGCCTACACACCGTCACGGTTTTATCCACTAACCTCTTTCCTTCATTATATTTGACAGGGAAGCCAAAATGCTCCCCTACAGGGGATTTAAATGATGTGGGGTGTTCAAGCTCCTCCGTTCCCCCGCTTGCCATGACCACGCTGTGTGTGGACTGATTCCTTCCCCAAAGTAGAGGGAGCTCAGGGAGGCAGGATGTGGAGGCGCTTTGGTAGCCGCCACAGGCAGCCTGGAGGCCGTTCCAGGGGAGGATGGAACACTAGGCAGTCAGTCACAGTCAGGGAAGGCAGGGGAGCTCACCTAGGCCGCCGCCGGGTGGAGCAAGATGGCCACCGCTCTGGGAGCTAGGCCGAAGCCGCGGCCTTTCCTATGGCCGATGCAGGACTGGGAGTCCGCACGTCCGTGGCAACGGGTGGCGTTCTAGCAGGCTGACAGGCTCCAAAAGGCAGCGGAGGAGACCGGATGAAGTGGATGGCAAGAATGTGCCAGGATGGTGAGGATGCTGACAGGATGGTTCAAACTACCTGCACCGTCGATCACGTGTGTCCCGAACCGAAGCTGTTGATGTGTACGGATCAATGACGATCCGTTGCACCACTAGTGTGCATGTGCTGATTACATCGGCACATGCAAATACAGGGGATATCTCCTAAACCGTTCGGAACGAGGCCACATGAGTAGCCCCCCCCACCAAGCAGCTTGCTGGGGGTATTTAAAAGCAGGAGCACCAGTGGGGGGGGGGGGGGCCCATGAAGAAGAGCATCAGGCTGCTCTGTCTAAAACTTTTGCACAGAGCAGTTAAGTATTACCGTATATACTCGTATAAGCCAAGTTTTTCAGCACATTTTTTTTGTGCTGAAAATGCCCCTTCGGCTTATACTCGAGTCAGGTCCCACTTACTGTTCTCCACCGGCCCGCTTGTGTCTTTTCTCCGCCCACAGCTGCCAGGTCCTGCAGACAAAGCCGCTCCCCTCACTCCCGCCCATGCTGTGATGCTCTGCTTTAGGATTGGCTGCTGGGACTGCCGATGTCCTAGCAGCCAGTGATGTCATTGGCGCGGCACCTCCCAGCTACCCGCCCGCTGTTTTTATTACAGATCCTTCTGCGTGTCTAGCAGCGGCTGGGAGTCGGGAGATGCAGGAGAGCTGAAGTCGGCTCTAGTTCTCAGGCAAGTGCTGAAGATGTACTGCACATGTACAGTACACAGCTAATGGGGACACTCTGATGATGGGGGGCACTCTGATGGGGGACACTGATGGGGGATTTTATTTTATTGGTTTCTTTTTATTTTTGAAATTTACTGTACCAGTAGCTTCTGCATTTCCCAACCTAGGCTTATACTCGAGTCAATACATTTTCCACATTTTTTTTGTGGTAAAATTAGGTGCCTCGCCATTTATTCGGGTCGGCTTATACTCGCGTATATACGGTACATGTTATTTAAAAATATAAAAAAAAAAGACTTTACTATCACTTTAAATATTATATTCAAACTTCTAATCATAATATATATATATTGATGTTCTCTAGACTGATGCCAGTTTGTGAGTGTTAAAATGAGTGAGCCTGGCGTGACTGCTGTTTCTGAGCCCTATACCTCCAGTTGTGTAAGAGTTATGTTGCAGGGCTCCTGGCACGCAGAAACCTGAGCAGCAACTAATTATGACTTATAAATGGCCTATACATAATTTATGGGTGTTGTTCAAACATCGTGGTTTTGTCAAGTAAACAAGACGGTAATGAATTGCACACTCTTCCATGCCAGGCACCGTTATGTAATGGGATGAAAACTATCCTCTTACTTGCAGTCCCAGGGCGACATGTAGGTCAACAGACAGCTAATAGAGGCCTTGTACGAAGGACAATCTAGCCATCTTTAAGCCCCAGAGAAAGGAAAGTAGTTATTTTAGTTGGTGGACACAAGAGATTTGCTGTGGATACATTACAGGGAGAGGATGAATCTCTCTCTATTTAACATGTTGGAAATCCATTAATTATAGGCACTGAAGTACCAATTACAAACTGTGTTATTTTGTTAAGTACATTAGATCCTTTTACCAACAAAATGTTTGGTTTGTTTAATTTTGCCAACGGTAATTGTCTGCAGATTCCTGTAATCGGTCAATGCTGCCTCCTTCCTATTAACGTTTAATCACTGATCAATAGATGATATTGTGCTACCAATAATTTCTTTGACTGATCACGCCTAATCTCTTACTACCACTGATGTATATGAATTGGTCCACAGGATGACACTAATGCCGCGTACACACGATCGTAAATTCCGACAACAAATGTCCGATGTGAGCTTTGTGTAGGCTCCATCGGACATTTGCTGTCGGAATTTCCGACCACAAAAATTTGATAGCTGGTTCTCAAATTTTCCGACAAAAGTTCTTGTCGGAAATTCCGATCGTCTGTATGCAATTCCGATGCACAAAAAAACATGCATGCTCAGAATCAAGCAGAAGAGTCGAACTACCTATTGAACTTCATTGATCTCGGCTCGTCGTACATCTTGTACATCACCGCGTTCTTGATGTTCGGAATTTCCGACAAGATTTGTGTGACCGTGTGTATGCAACACAAGTTTGAGCCAACATTCCGTCTGAAAAAAATCCACAGAAGCCTGCTTTATTCCCTGAGGAAAATTCAAAGCCACGGTTTTGTTGTCGGAATTTACGATCGTGTGTACGCGGCATACCCCTTTCACTGCTGCCAACATGTGTACTACGACAGCATCATGTAAACAAACATGGCAGTTTACATTTTTTTTTTTCTGCTGATATTCTAGTAGAAGTGATTCAGGTGACTTTACAGGCACCTGATCACTTGTACATGCTCATAAATGTGCCCCTTCCCCAAATCCCTATCCCCCTTCTTCATGTGCTACAAGCTTACCTGTCTTTTTCTGGGGAAGAAACTCACCAAGCACAGACTGATGTCTTAAATGGAATCTGTCACCTGCAGTTTGATTTCAGTTAGGGGGCTTAATAGCCCCCATGTAATAGTAATAAAGAGACAACAACAAAAAGGAAACTTTAATAAAAAATAAAAAAATTGAAAAAAATATAATTTATGAGAAGAGAAAAAAAGAATCAAAACCTATTATAATATAACTAACTATACTGTATGCACAGAAATCTTCTAAACACTAATAAATATGATGAAACAAAATGTAATATAATAACCCCAGATGCTCACAGCTGCACCCCAAAGAGAAGAAGGAAATCACTGGAGCTTGGGTCTTGAGGAAGAATGTTGCTGCACACTATGTAAGGCCCTTTTCACAGCCCTCTACCCCTTGCACATGTTGATGACTATTTATTCACCCCTGGCTCCCCAAATTTTCTTCCTTTATTACATTTTTGGTCTCTTATTGGCTTTTTAGGGTTCAGCTAAAGGAAAAGTACTTGATATATTCGATTTCTGTATATATACGTGTACATAAAAGGGTTTATTAACTTTTCAGGATCCGTCTTATTTATTTTTCACATACGAGTTTGACAATTTTTTATTGATATTAACACATAGTATAAATTGAATATATAAAAGGAGTTGATCATTCCAGGCTTGACCCCCATAAGGGATTATCTTTCTCTCCTTTGGTGCAGCTCTTTACATCTGGGGTAGTCATGTTGTATTCAGTTTCAACATATATGAAAGCAGAATGAATGCCAGCACTCCGGCATGAATAAAAGGCATATCTTCATTGCATCCCCCATGGTGTTGCTGGTTTTAATCAAGGATACAGTGAATATAGCCTTTTTTATTTAAGCAGGAGTGCTGGTACTCTTTGTGCTTTTATAGATGACTGGATTTAAAGAGGTTGAGTTTCCATGCATCTCGCTGTAAGCAGTGATCACAGATAGGTAGGTAGTGTGGTGTGGTTCATTTTCATTGTGTTTATAAAGTATAGGTCACGGGTGTCCAAACTTTTTTCAAAGAGGGCCAGATTTGATGAAGTGAACATGCGTTAGGGCCGACCATTTTGCCTGACATTCTTTGAACCATTAAAATTTAGTCTAAGTGTGTTCGTCTGAGCACTAATACACTGCCCAACAAGAATTCTCTTGCCTTTGTGGCTGTGTGTGGTGAAGAGATGAGCTCAGGCGTGTTATTTGGATATTTAACACTTAAATTTTAAATAAGGAACTGTGAAGCAAAATAAGGGTCAGTGCCAATCAATGCAGCCTAATTGGTGCCCATCTGCAGTCTCACCGTTGCCATGAACGCAGCCCCACCGTTGCCATGGGGGAAGGACCCACCGTTGCCATGGGGGCAGGACCCACCGTTGCCATGGGGGCAGGACCCCCATTGACATGAAGGCAGACTCACCATTGCCATCAGTGCAGCCTGATCCATGCCCATCTGCAGCCTCGGAGGGGACAGGGAGGGGGCGGGACGAGCGCCAACACATTACATACAGGAGAATCTTTAATACATAGTCCCACCTCCTGTGATGGACAGAACAGTCTTCCAATGCCAGCGCAGGAGACGGGACTTCCTTTTACAGAGGCTGCGGTGTAAACAGGAGATTCTCCTGTATGTACAGCACTCGTCCCGCCCCCTCCCTGTCCCCTCCAAGGCAGCCAGCATATATATCTTTTGTGGCCCCGGCAGTCGGAGATTCGTTGGGGGCCACAAAAGATATACATGTCCAAATTACCAGGTGGGCCGTTCGAAACCGGAACGCGGGCCACAATTGGCCTGTGGGCCGGACTTTGGACATGCCTGGTATAGGTAGATCTAGACCTGACATTCTTATAAGTTTTAACACTCTTATGTAAACGCACACACGTTCTCTCATAAACAATTTTTTTTAAAATGCATTAAAACATAGGCGGTGTCAGTAGAACAGTCGACGAATCAGGGCGAGGTTAGTGTGAGTAGGACAGTGGATGGTGTCAGTAAAGCAGAGGACAGTGTCATTATGGTTTTTTTTTTTTTTTTTAATCTTTAAGTAAGGTTCACACAGATAAATGTAGAAAAAACAATAATCGAAGCCGACCAAGAGAAGCCACTCATAAAACACGCATAGCCTGGAAGAATACCTCAGTCAAATAGTCATACTCCCTGTCGTTAAACGTTGCATATGGATAACTATCGTGTCCATACCACTCTGTTTGAGCCGGTTCACACACAGGCGGCACGACTTTGGGGGCGGCTCGGCAAGGCGATCTGAAGACGACTTCAGAGGCGACTTGCAAAATGACTTCTGTATTGAAGTCAATGCAAGTTGCCCCGAGTCGGCCCCAAAGTCGTACAAGAACCTTTTTCTAAGTTGGAGCGACTTGCGTCGCTCCTATTAGAACGGTTCCATTGAAGAGAGCGGAGCGCGACTGACGAGTCGACCCTGTGTGAATCGGCTCTTAGGAATTTATTTTTCAAAACTGACAAACATTAGAAGACCCAATGAAACAATAAAACGAAAAAAAAAAAAAACACAGCGGTGGAAAAAGAAAAGAGGAGGACAGGGGGAGGGGACCAGTCTCCTTATCTCCCTTCTACAAGAGTAGCACAATATGGTGGAGTAATTGTAAAGAGACCAGTAAAAACTATTTGTTAAATTTCTCTTTTCCTCTCAGGGCAGCTGCGATATTTTCTGTCAGTTGTTTTTTATTTTTTAAATATTTTTTTACAATCTTTTTATATATATATATATATATATATATATATATATATATATATATATTATTTTTTAATTGTTTAGGAGCCCCATTGGTGGGTTTTGGTGAAATATCAAGGGTCTAAACAGATTTTTGAGACCGATAAAGGAACTGAGGACAGAGATTCCCCAGTTTTTCTCTGCAGCGTCAGCTGCACTGGACAGTGAATGAAAAGGAAGTGCTCTGTGCTGAGCAGCTTCCTGTTCATTCACAAGTTGAAGCATAGTAAACCCAGTTTAGTGTGCTTCAGTTATGAATGAACACAGTGAGTGATCGATACCGACCGCCCTCCATCTTGAAACAATCTGCCTGTATGCCCGCAGCAGCTGTCAGGAGATGAGAGGGGGGGGAGACAGGGGGAATTTGTGCCACACTGGGTAATCCTTGGTGATCTCACCCTGGTGGTCCTTGTTCAGGCACTTCTTCCCAGTTGTGTTCCTGTGTTGCACTAATGTAACACAGGCTTCCAGGGCAGTTTACAAATGTCCATTTCTACACATGTTCGGCAGGCATTGACCCCTTCTGTCATCCTTTGGAGACCAATTTTAAGAAAATTCATGCAATCACCTCTAGAGTGCATGTATGTAGACTGGAGGAGGTTGTAAAAAGTTGCAGGAATTACACAACACTGGGATTTTTACAGTGGCTGAAGAAAGGTGAAGGCAACTATTTTTATATTTAAGACATATAAAGCAGTTTTGTATGATGCCCAATGCTGTAGCGAATTAAATGCCATTCAGTTATGGTTTACACACTTTTAAGTGTTTTTAGGAGCTTTTATTGTTTTTATGATCAATTATGTAAAAAAAGAAATTTGATCTACATCAATGCACACTTGGCTGTCACTAATAGTAGGGTGGTGTAGGCTTATCTTCTTTTTGTTATCACAGATGATCCTGGCAACATGTGGTTGTCTAGCAGTCACAATAGAAATCATGGGGAATATGTGGGAGTGATTGATCACAGTAATCCATGACTGTGGGCAATTTTATTTTGAATGACTGAGCATCAATGCACAGTTATCTTTGTGCTTTAGGTCTTTATTTTGTTTTCAGTAGGGGGTGACAGCATCATGAATTGTAGCCCTTGCCTTGCTTGTGCAAAAAATCCGTACTGACAGACCTATTCCTGGGCGTTTGTCAGGTTGGTAACTGTGACCTTTACAAAAGTTCAATTTCCCAAAGTAATAGGCAATCTCCGTGTTCAAGAAGGGGCTTTTACAATTGTGAGGGACTTTTCAGCCTGACATAATCATAATTTGGTTTCCAGGTTATGATGTGACATTCACAGAGGTTGCTCTAGATCAGGGATCTTCAAACTTTCTAAACAAAGGGCCAGTTTACTGTCCTTCAGACTTTAGGAGGGTCGGACTGTGGCCAACGGGAGTAGAAAATGCCTCAGGCTTGGTGGTCAGAGTGGGAAAAATAATTGCATAGCATCTGTGGATTGTAGCATGTATTGGTATTAGTAGGAAGAATAATCTCCATAGTTGGTATCAGTGGTATGAATAGCACCCCATCATTGGCATTTAGTGAGAGGAATTGTGCTCCATCATTGGTATTAGTGGGAGGAATTGTGCTCCATCATTGGTATTAGTGGGAGGAATTGTGCTCCATCATTGGTATTAGTGGGAGGAATTGTGCTCCATCATTGGTATTAGTGGAAGGAATTATGCTCCATCATTGGTATTAGTGGGAGGAATTGTGCTCCATCATTGGTATTAGTGGGAGGTATAGTGCCCCATCATTGGCAATAGTGGGAGGAATTGTGCTCCATCATTGGCATTAGTGGGAGGAATTGTGCTCCATCATTGGTATTAGTGGGAGGAATTGTGCTCCATCATTGGTATTAGTGGGAGGAATTGTGCTCCATCATTGGTATTAGTGGGAGGAATTGTGCTCCATCATTGGTATTAGTGGGAGGAATTGTGCTCCATCATTGGTATTAGTGGGAGGAATTGTGCTCCATCATTGGTATTAGTGGGAGGAATTGTGCTCCATCATTGGCATTAGTGGGAGGAATTGTGCCCCATCATTGGCATTAGTGGGAGGAATTGTGCTCCATCA
This sequence comes from Rana muscosa, assembly GCA_029206835.1. Taxonomy (NCBI): domain Eukaryota; kingdom Metazoa; phylum Chordata; class Amphibia; order Anura; family Ranidae; genus Rana; species Rana muscosa. Next base: position 331,416,470 of record CM055127.1, read on the forward strand.
TTGGTATTAGTGGGAGGAATTGTGCTCCATCATTGGTATTAGTGGGAGGAATTGTGCTCCATCATTGGTGTTAGTGGGAGGAATTGTGCTCCATCATTGGTATTAGTGGGAGGAATTGTGCTCCATCATTGGTATTAGTGGGAGGAATTGTGCTCCATCATTGGTATTAGTGGGAGGAATTGTGCTCCATCATTGGTGTTAGTGGGAGGAATTGTGCTCCATCATTGGTGTTAGTGGGAGGAATTGTGCTCCATCATTGGTATTAGTGGGAGGAATTGTGCTCCATCATTGGTATTAGTGGGAGGTATAGTGCCCCATCATTGGCATTAGTGGGAGGAATTGTGCCCCATCATTGGCATTAGTGGGAGGAATTGTGCTCCATCATTGGTATTAGTGGGAGGAATTGTGCTCCATCATTGGTATTAGTGGGAGGTATAGTGCCCCATCATTGGCATTAGTGGGAGGAATTGTGCCCCATCATTGGCATTAGTGGGAGGAATTGTGCCCCATCATTGGTATTAGTGGGAGGAATTGTGCTCCATCATTGGTATTAGTGGGAGGAATTGTGCTCCATCATTGGTATTAGTGGGAGGAATTGTGCTCCATCATTGGTGTTAGTGGGAGGAATTGTGCTCCATCATTGGTGTTAGTGGGAGGAATTGTGCTCCATCATTGGTATTAGTGGGAGGAATTGTGCTCCATCATTGGTATTAGTGGGAGGAATTGTGCTCCATCATTGGTATTAGTGGGAGGAATTGTGCTCCATCATTGGTATTAGTGGGAGGAATTGTGCTCCATCATTGGTATTAGTGGGAGGTATAGTGCCCCATCTATGGTGTCAATGGAAGATATAGAGCCCCTTTTACGGTATCAGTGAAATGAATAGTTCTCCATCTTTGGTGTAATTAGGAAGAATAATCCTCATCATTGGTATCAGTGGGAGGAATAGTGCCCCATTGTTGGTGTCAGTGGGATATATAGTGCCCCATCTATGGTGTTAGTGGAAGATATAGTACCCCTTCTATAGTATCAGTGAAATGAATAGTTCTCCATCTTTGGTGTAAGTGGAAAGAACAGTACTCCGTTGTTGGTGTCAGCGGGAGGAATAGTGCCCTAAAGGCTGCATAAAGGCAAGCAAAGGGCCACATCTAGCCCGTGGGCTGCTTTTTGGGGTTCACTGCTCTAGAGGGGACCTTAGGGTATCCATAGAGAGGCACACGCTGAACCAAGAAAAGCTGGCAGTGAGGCATCTGTCAGTTCATTATCTTACCTCTGTCCATGGTCGTCCACAGAACTTTTTTCCAGGAGGGGGCATCGTTTTAAGGTCACCCATGCAATATAAAAAGATGTACATTCTCTAGGCTATATTTATATGGGCATGGTATGCCTGGCCTGAGTAATTTCCAATACAAAGTGACGCTGAATTATCTCTTATATAACACATATATCTTTCCAGTGGAAAGATATATGTGTTATATAGGAGATAATTCAGCTTTACTTTGTATTGGAAGTTACTCGGGCCAGGCATACCACCAGTCCATGCCCATATACATATAGCCTAGAGAATGTACATATTTTTATATTGCAATGCATCGCAATACGTCCATATTTCGATCTTGATGAAAACAGCCTATACAAAGTTAAGAAGATGAATTATCTCTTAACATACACAGACATATCTTTCCAGTAATGGCTGTCCAACTTTTCAGCAATAAATAAATCAAAATGCTCCTCCTAACTGCTGTTACCTGTGGTTCTTCTTCTGTTGCTTGCAACTGTATATGCCACTCACTTCAGGTCAGGATTTCCTGGGATGTGATGAGTAGGCACTGGCAGCGTATGGCTCGGCCACTGACTGCACTGTGGGCGGTGCCAGCGCTGGCCGGATCTACACAACAGGTACACAGGCAGGCAGCCAATCACTGAAGAGGAGCAGCGGAACTGCCGAGCCATCTCATCCGATGATCGGCCAGGGGTGAGGGAGGGACATTAGATGCGTCAGGACAGAGAGACAGAGAACAGCCGGCTGATTCAGAAAAAAGTCAACAGCAGACACTGCAGCTGGCAAATACAACACCTTCTTGACGATTCCAAGGGGGGCAGTTGCCCCCCTTACCCCTTCCTTTGGACGCCTATGCCTCTGTTCTAACAGGGCCGGTCACAATTGTTGTTTCTCTTGTTCATTACAGTATGTATCTCTAGACCATCCTTTCTTGTCCTTTTTAGCCCATAAGAACCCTTCAGTAATTTTCAGGTTTCAGTTAACTCCTGTTAAGATTAGGAAAATGTCCCTTACATTAGTGGTAGGGGGACATTTTAGAATGCAACCCTTACAGTGGGGATGGACCCAGAAATATGAAGGCACCATCAGATATCAGGCCAGTGAGGCACAGCTCAGGGACCTTCTGCAAACCTCTGGAGGAACCCTTGCTGAGAATGACTGCTCTAGAGTCAGCACAGATAGGTATATCTTTAGTAATGCAAAATGCAGTAACTTATAGCGGCCAATAAGCAAACATACTACAGTATATTGCTTCAGATACACTGGGCTAATTAAAAGTGAATTACATTGGTTGCTGTCACTTGCTTTCAGTACTGCTTTGTTATTATAACCATGTCTGGATGAGTATACTTTCCAGAAAAACGAATATGGGCAATCATAACTTTATGATATGATCCTGTTGCTTTGTGTTCCATGATCTTTTTTTTTCTTCCATAAAACAAGCACTAAGCTGTTGAAAGCTCTGCCTGGGGACACCAAGCCTCACTGTACTCAGCTTAGTCACGGTAAATATAGTACATAGTTCTGTGTCAGACTTTTACCACAAAATAGCATGTTCGCAGGGCAACTAATAGTATGGTACTCAACGCTCCTTACAGACTTTGAGAAAATGAATGCATTAGACATACTTAGGTTCAACTGTATTGTAATACATATATTTATAATACCTACACAAATTATACATATAAACTAAGCAAATATCTGTAACTCACATTCAGAATGATAAAGAAAATCGGTGTAATTGTAACACAAGAAATTATTTTGGGTTAAGTAGTTAGGACTCAAACCTTTTGGGGTGAAAAAAATGTTCCCTCATTCTGCAAAAGAATGACCTTGAGTTCACCATCTTCTGTATTCTCAAAAAGTGGTGTGAAGAGCGAAGAGGTCAACCTCTGCTGACAACACCTGGCAGGGAACGGAGTCCTGCTCTTTTCCTTATACATTTGTTTATTTGCACTAACAGTAGAGCTGCACGATTAATTGTCAAAAAATCACGATCTCCATTCAACCTTCCCTCCCGATCTTAACCTGGTGTTTCCACGATTCAACCAACAAGTGCAGAGCCATTCTCTGCTCAAAGCTGTCAAAAAAAAAAAAAAGGCAGCCGACGAAGTTCATTACAACATTAGGCCCCTTTCACACGGGACGGATCGCTCCGTTGATCCCCGCTGAGCCGGCGGATGACTGGGCGGTCCCCGCACACTGTGCAGGGACTGCCCTGTCAGATCTCCGCTCTCCCCTATGGGGGATCGGATGAACACGGACCGTCTGACGGATAGAAAAATTGAATTTTTTCTATCCAGGAAAACGGAGCATTGCGGGCACGGATAAGATCGGATGTCAGCGGATGTTCATCTGCTGGCATCCGCTATCCCATAGGGATACATGCATGTCCGTTTTTCATCTGAAAACGGATGGGTGAAAAACGGACATACGGTCCCGCCCATGTGAAAGGGGCCTTACTCAGCACTGAGATAAAAAGAAACATTGTATCATTTTGGTTCTTTTAGATCAAAGGGATGAACTTCAGTTTGTAAATGAGGTCAGTTTAACCACTAAAGACTAATGCCGCATACACACGATCGGAAAATCTGACAAGAAAACCGTGGATTTTTTCCCGACGGAATCTTGGCTCAAACTTGTCTTGCATACACACGGTCGCACCAAATTCCGACCGCCAAGAACGCGGTGACGTACAACACTACAACGAGCCGAGAAAAATTAAGTTCAATGATTCCGAGCATGCGTCAAATTGATTCAGAGCATGCTTGTTTTTTTTGCGCGTTGAAATTGCATACAGACGATCGGAATTTCCTCCAGGAACTTTTCTTGTCGGAAAATCTGAGAACCGACTCTCAAATTTTTTTGGGCGGAAATTCCGACAGAAAAATTCCGGTGGAGCATACACACGGTCGGAATTTCTGACCAAAAGCTCACATCGGACTTTTCTTCTCGGATAAGCCTTTTTCTGACACTTGTTGCTTTCAAGTTGAACTCCTTATTTTTGCTAGAAAATTACTTGGAACCCCAAAACATTATATATAAATTATTAGCAGAGATCCTAGAGAATAAATTGGCGGTCGTTGCAATATTTTATGTTGCACTGTATTTGCGCAGCGGTCTTTCAAACGCAATTTTTTGGGATAAAATACACTTCCATGAGTTAAAAAAAAGCTAAACAGTAAAGTTAGCACAATTTTTGTGTATAATGTAAAAGATGATGTTACACTGAGAATCGTGATCTTTATTCTAAGCAAAAAAATTGTGATTCTCATTTTATCCAGAATCGTGCAGCTCTACTTAACGGTTACATTTTCAGGACATGCTATAGAGATCTATACCCCTTCTTCTAAAGTCTAAGCTGTGTATCGGGGATCAGTACTGCCTGGACCTCGGAATAAGAGAGCATACCCCGGTAGCATGTCCTAAAAATGTAACTGTTGGTGCAAATAAAATATAGCCTGAGCATTAGGCCCCTTTCACATGGGACGGATCCGTGATGATCTGCCCCGTGAACCTCCGCTTGCTCAGCGGGGATCGCTCCGCTGAACCCCGCTGAGCCGGCGAATGACAGGACGGTCCCCGCACACTGTGCATGAACCGCCCTGTCAGATCTCCACTCTCCCCTATGGGGGGATCGGATGAATGAACACGGACTGTCTGTCCGTGTTCACCCGCTCTGCAGATGGATTGAAAAATAGGATTTTCCTCCATCTGCAGAATCCGAGGATCGCGGACACGGATGAGATCGGGTGTCAGCGGATGTTCATCCACTGACACCCGCGATCTCATAGGGACCAATGTATGTCCCTTTTTCATCCGTAAACCGATGGATGAAAAAGCGGACATACGTTCCGCATGTGTGAAAGGGGCCTTACTCAACTGTGGTGTTACAAGTGCATTAATATGGCTACAATCACCTCACCCACAGAAATCTGATACAGATGGAATTGTTCTTTAGAGAAAACTGCCATTTCTAACCTTCCTGTTGAAAACGCTAATTCTCTGGCTCTGGAAATGGAACAGCGCTTGTTGCATTTTTGTTCCAGATCAGTGACTCCGAAAGTACTGTAGGAAGAAACAGCCAGTGAACTAGCATTTTCAGAAGGATTTCAGCATTGGACATGTTTGTTTATCCTTGATAGTTTTGTTTTAACACTACAGCATTGTAAGCTATGAGATCTATCTGCTAATTAGTACAATTGATTTTTCTTAGATTAATCTGGTGACCTTCACTGTTGAGCCTCATACAAACACTGTATTCTGCATGAAGGACCACACAAGCTGCTCTTAAAGTGGCATTAAACCCAAAAGCAAATATTTATTACTTTGCAGCTTACCAATTTTTAGATGTGATGGGTGTAATTGTTTCCTTTTTTAGGCTTTCTTATATCTATTTTCATCTTCTGGACAGAGAAACAGATAAAACTATTGTCAGGGATCTTTGTAAGATAATAAATAACTGTTATGCCTAGTACACACATTCGGTTTTCCCGGCGGTAAAAAGTCAGACGGAAAAACCGAGAACCTGCTCGGTAGCTTTTTTCCCCCTACACACAGCCGGGTTTCCCAGCTGGAAAACTGCCATGAGAGCTTTGGTCGGGAAACCCGGCCGTGTGTATGCTCCACTGCAGTGTTTCCAATCGGAAAACTGCCAGCTTAAAACCCGCCGGGAATCCCGGCGGGAAAAAAGAGAACATGACGGGAAAACTGCGATGGAGCATACACACGGCTGGGATTCCCGGCCAAAAGCTCTCATGGCAGTTTTCCTGCCGGGAAAACCGGTCGTGTGTACGACGCATAAGTATTCACGCCCTCATCACTAAAGCTGGTCATACACTGGTAGATTTAAATACGAACATTCATATGAAAAATGTCATTGGTATGTATGATCATGCCAGCAGACATATTTTGTTTAAAAGTACTACAAAATGTTGTTTATGTAAATATTTGACTCTGGAATGAATGGAATTTTTGAATGAAAACCACATTCACTGCTAGAACTTTATCCAAGAAAAAATTTCCATCCTGCTCAGTTTTTTTTTTTTGTCACTGCGATTGGTACCGATCATTGATTTGACCCTTTTAGGGCCCCTTTCATGTGAGCTTTGTGAACGGGTCTGCCTGTCCGTTTTTCAGGCAGGCCCAATCAGAACCTCGATTCTCCTCTATGGAGCAGCGGATGTAAACAGACGTGTCTGTTTTATACCCGCTTACATCCAAAACGATCTGCTAAAAACAGATGGATGGGGATCCTACCATCCGCGGATTGGATGGCAGTCGGGTCTAAACTGACAGGCGGCCTGTTTACATCTGACCGCCCATAGAGGAGAGTGGGCTGTGTCCGCTCCGCTTATGCAAATACAGATTCCCTGCTGAACAAGCAGATCACGAGCAGAGTCCATCCCATGTGAAAGGACTTGAACTATTAGAAAATCAAACTTCCAAAATATTTTTTTTTCTAATGAAATTCTACCCATGTATGGCCAACTTTAGCATACGTGCACTTTGTCCCGGTTCACAATACAGCGACCTGAAAGTCGTCACTACTTTGCCTTGGAATTTCGAGGCAACTTCGAGACAACTTCTGGATAATCTTCCTGTAATGTCGGAGCCAAATCACATCAATTAAGATAAGGATCCGACTTGGAGGCAACTTCCATTGAAATCTATGGGTAAAAGTCAGCTAGAAGTCGCCTTGAAAGTAGTACAGGAACCTTAAGACTCTCATTCACTTCAATGGAATTTCTTATGTCCAGCGACTTGGGGCGACTTGAGGTCTGACAAGTCAGATCCCAAGTCGCTGTAGTGTGAACCGGCTCATAGCATGAAAGAACATATCTGATACAATGCCCGCATTAGGTAACCTATAGACTTCACTGATGTCTATAGTGACCACAGTTAAGCGCCGTACAAACGGGCTGAATATCAGGCGGCAGAGGCTGGTTTAATAGAAACCTGACATTCGGCCCATGTGTACAGCAGCAGGTCTGACATCAGCCGGCCAAATGTCAGGCTTCTATCGAAGGTATACATACAAAACCCCCTTTATGGGACTTTCAAGGCAGATGTAACAATCATGTGCATTTCAATAAAAGGCTGGTATGCCAAATTTATTGCAAAAGGTCCACAGAGTATATAAACACACACACAAAATACTGTATGAATCTTATTACATAAATACGGCTAAAAGTCTTAAAACCCCATGTGTCCATAATATAGAACTACATTTATGTAGTATGCCTGTCGTGGCTTAAATATTTGTAGAGATATGGGCAAACTCCAGCGCGTTTCGGAAAAAAAACGCCTTCCTCAGGGAATAAAGCAGGCTTCTGTGGATTTTTTTCCGACGGAATGTTAGTTCAAACTTGTGTTGCATATACACGGTCACACAAATCTTCCGAATGTCAAGACATACGACGAGCCGAAATCAATGAAGTTCAATAGGCAGTTTGGCTCTTCTTCTGCTTGATTCTGAGCATGCGTGTTTTTTTGTGCGTCGGAATTTCCGACAAGAACTTTTCTTGTCTGAAAATTTGAGAACCAGCTCTCAAATTTTTGTTGTCGGAAATTCCGACCGCAAATGTCCGATGAAGCTTACACACGGTCGGAATTTCCGACAAAAGGCTCACATCGAACAGTTGTTGTCGGAATTTCCGATCGTGTGTATGTGGCAATGGCTGAGAAAGCTGACAGGTGTGTTCTGGTGGGGGGCCAACCCCTTTGAAAGCACACTATAGCTCAGCGGGGGAGGTCGCTGTACTAAAATCGGAATGTTAGTACAGTGGCTTCTCCTGAGTTCTTCATTTTTATTTTATTTTTTTCAGCTCTGCTGTGTTGAATGAAAAACACTGCTAGTGTATAATAGGCTTTATTATTAGCTTTAGGGGAATCCCTAATAAACGGTACCATTTTTTTTCTTGTTAGATTTGACAAACTGTGACATCTTGAGGCTAACCAATCTACGTATTGTTGGAATTTTCGCTGCTTAAAAACCCCACTGGAGAAACTTTCCATGCCAACCAATCTACAAAGAGACATTGCCTGGCCTTGAATCGGTTAACCCATAATATTTCCGCTCTCCTAATAAGAACAGATGAAGCTATGTGGGTGTAATGTGCAGTATACTGTATGTTGCATATACATAGGATCTGCATCAGATTTTTTTTAGTTTAAAGCAAGGCTGCTGCTAGCAAAATAAGAAAGTGAAGAAAGGCAGTCTTTTGGAATACAGGTATAATACTTAACAGTAGCAACTACCTTTAATCGGGTGAAATTTGAGCCGTGGGTGCCCCGGTTAGCACCACCTCAATTTTTCAAGTGACTTGTGTCAAAGGGGCTGGATGGAAAATTGTCGACTGAACAGTGACTGCATCCACTCAGATAGAGGTGCTGTTCAGGTATTCTGACATCCGCGGGTGCCGGCTGTTTAAATACAATAGCCAGCGAAGTTGGTGGGTTGGTTTAGTATGAGCTAAATTAGAGAATTGTATGTGTATGGGTATTCTTACATTCACTATTCACTTGAAAAGCGGCATCCACTGTTGGAATTTACCATCTGATACTTCTGGCTGTGTTGGATGCCTGTGGCTCCCCCTCCCTGGCCACTTCTTCACTAGTTTGTCCATTTAGTGTCACTGTAATGTTTGCATTGTTCTCTTTATGGTGTAAATTTAGCCCAGACATTTTTAGGCCTCATGCACACTGGATGTTTTTACAGCTGCTGTTTTTGGCTTCAGGCATTTTTTTCTGCAGCCAGTAAACTCGCCAGCATGTTATCCTAAGTGTCCATGCATACATAGGCTGTTATCAGCGTATTTTGGCAGGGCGTTTTCTGGTTGGGAAAAAAAAATACTCTGACTCTATAACACACTCAAAAACGCTCAAACGCAAAAAAAAAAGTGGCTATTCTGCGTTTGAGTGTGTTTGAACCATAAGCTTTTGTGGGAGTATAGTTTTCCTAAAAAAAAAAAAAAAGCTAAAAAATGCAAACTGTTACTGCAAAAACGCTGCAAAGCTCATTCTACAGCTTTCTACTGCTAACACTACTGGCGTTTTTATGACTTCCAGTGGGCATGAGGACTTATGCCGCGTACACAAGATCGTCATTTCCGAAGACAAATGTTCGATGTGAGCTATTCCGACCGCGTGTAGGCTCCATCCGACATTTGCTGTCGGAATTTCCGACAACAAATAATTGAGAGCAGGTTCTCAATTTTTCCAACGTCAAAAGTTCTTGTCGGAAATTCTGAACGTGTGTAGCCATCTCCGACGCACAAAAGTGCTGCGCATGCTCGGAATCGTACTTCGTTTTTCTTGTCTTGTCGTAGTGTTATACGTCTCCACGTTCTTGACCATTGGAATTTCCCAGCAACATTTGTGCGACCGTGTGTATCCAAGACAAGTTTGAGCCAACATCTGTCGGAAAAAGAATCACGGAAATTCCGATCGTGTGTACGTGGCATTAGTGTTGGATTTAGCAGGGAAGGGATGAAACTCCTCTCATTTAATTTCTTTTTTTTTCTTGGTGTTCTGTTGAACCGATTTCCCTTTCTGTCCTGAAAGTGAAAGGAAAACTCTCCAAAAGGAGGAGAAATTCAAGTGTCCTCATAGGAAGATTTACCTCTAAACCTGGCCATTGATGGATCAACACTTGGTTGGTTCAGCAGGGATGAGACATATTTGACCCATGTGTGGCTGCCCTTGTTTGACAGAAATCGATAGTCAACTTCTGTTGAATAGGAGCGTTGGAAAACTTGGCCGATCTGTCTTCTGAGAGTGGAGAATCCTGCTGTCCGAATACAACGTCCTGGCGGGACAGGGAGGGGATTCCTCCATCCACCTCATTTTGTGTGGATGGAGGAATTCTTGGTCTGGTAACATTTTGGATTTTTCCTCACCTTCAGTCTAAATAGAGAGGGTGAAATTCCCCAGTTGAGACAGACATTAAAAACTTGACAGTGCTTCAAACCCCAAAAGAAACAAAAAAGTTTTGCTTATTCTAACACATTTATGTATAACTAAAACTGTGTGTTTTGTATTTTCTTGGATAGTGGAAAGGGATTAGAACACCCGTCAGGGTCCTTTCAGACAGGCGGACCATATGTTCTGTTTTTCATCCATCCGTTTTCGGATGAAATACGGACATACATGTATCCCTATGGGATAGCGGATGTCAGCCGGTCCGTATTCATCCGATCCCCCCATAGAGGAGAGCAGAGATCTGACTGTGCAGAGACGAGCTAGTCATCCGCCGGATTAGTGGGGATCTCCGCTGAGAAAACGGATGTTTAAAATCGGTTCTTCACGGGATCCGCACATCTGAAAGGGCCCTTAAGCAGATTCACCCTCTCCTATTTGTCCCGTTTACTGTTCTCCACGAAAATTTTAGTAAAATTTAAATTTTTAATTTTGGGTCCCCAGAACAGGAATGGGGGGGGGGGATCTTCTAATGGGGGCACTAGTTCTGGTGGCAGCCAGAGATTCCCGTATTTTAGAGGGATTTCCTCTCCCATCCTGTTTTGAAGTGAAAGGAAATCTCCCCAATGGGAAACAGATGGCAAATAGAAACCATACAAGAATTATAACCATCCCTTCTTCTATCCAAAGAGAAAAAAAAAAGTTCTACTTCAACTTTCTCGTAGAACACTTCAACAAAAAAACACTCCATTTTATTTAGTGATGTAAATTGCAGCAGTTTCTACAGAATGCCTAAAGTAGACCATCACACTAAAAATACGTTTTCACTATTACAAAACACCCTCATTCTCAAATTTTAAAAGACTTGTTTTTTTATATTTATTTTTACCATTTTGTTTTCACACCCCACCCCACCCTCTGCCTCTTGCCTGGGAGAAGATGAGGCATTCTCTGGTCCTGATGCATTTTCGGATATCCCTGTGAGAAATCCCAAGAAGCACCAGCTTCCCCACCACAGCTGGAGTAGGGTGGACCTGCTTTGGCTTCATCAGGGGGCTGGCCTGCGAAAAAGCAGAAGAGACAACTGGCTCCTGATGTCAGAAGAGAAGATGACAGAGTGGGACCAGGCATGTGGCTGCAGAGCAGTGGATTACAGCAGGATGATGCTGGATTCACTGCTGGTCAAAGGGGGTTTCATAGCAAAATTAACATCGGAGAGGGTGAAGGGGTGAAATTTCTCTTTAACATCAAATTAAATAGCAACTCCACCCAAAACTATTGGTTTAATTTGTATAGAGAATGGTGGGGAGAGTGAAGTAGTTTTACCTTCTAAATGTTTTTTTTCTTTGTCTGAATTTCTCACTTCCTGTTTCTCCTCACTAAACTTCACACCATCATCCGAGTGGTGTAGAGTCAGCCAGAACAGCTTACTGAACAGCTTACTGAGGAGGAACAGGAAGTGAGAAATTCAGACAAAGAAAACAAAGAGAAAAAAAACATTTAGAAGGGAAATCTAAGGAAAAGGTAAGTGAACCAACAATGCACTAGCTTAAAGGAACCTATTTAGAAACCTTTACAACCCCTTTAATTGTGCTACTACTAGATAGACATTTACTCTTATGCTAATTGTGCAAAGTTCATTTCTGAAGTGATGATACAAATACAGACAATCTCAGGGTTGGTGTTTACAAAGGTGAAGGTGCCCCCAACCTCCCACATTGCAATGGGTGGAACCAGTCAATAGATGTTTCAAGAATTGAGTATTGCATCCTTTTCAATGGCTGCACCACCTTCTGAGTCAAAGCAGGGACTAGTAGCTGCCAGCTCCAAAATTCAATGAAACTGTAGACCAGTGTTTCTCATCTCCAGGCCTCAAGGCGCCAAAACAGGTCATGTTTTCAGGATTTCCATTAGTTTGCACAGGTAATTTGATCAGTTTCACTGCCTTAGTAATTACCACAGTTGTGGGAAATCCTGAAAACCTGACCTGTTGATACGCCTTGAGGACTGGAGTTGAGAAACACTGCTGTAGACAATAATGGACTCCAAGATATTATTGATAATCTAGACCAGGGGTGTCCAACCTGCGGTCCAGGGGCCGTGTGTGGCCCATGACAGCTGTGTATGTGGCCCAACACAAAATCATAAACTTACCTAAAAATGTTTTTATTTATTTTTTATTTTATTTGGGTGGACTTTTTGTAAAAATGCGTGCCTCCAGCACTGCAAGAAAAAGTGCTTTGCCTCATTCAAAATCCGCATTCACAGAGTGTTCTCTCTCTCTCTATGTTACAGCAGCTGGTGAGCACAGCGTTGTGCGACCAGAGGGAGGGCACGCTGTGCATGTGGCGATTTTGAAGGAGGCAGAGTGCTTGTACCTGTGGTGCTCGGGGGTGCATGCCCAACCTGTAGGACAGGGAGGGTGGCTTACACCTGGGAGTGGCAGCGCATGCCCTACAGGTATGGCATTTAAGACGCTCCTGTTTTCAAAGCTATGCACTAATTTTTAATCTTCGGACATTTGAGCATGGTAACTTTTTTATTGAAAAGGTGAAGTAACCCTTAAAGATAGGTTCAGTTTTAGTAAAATTCCATCACCCCCACCCCCCCACCCCCTTACCCTTTGTGAATGGACAGCTGACTCAGTACTAACTTGTGCAGTTTCTTGTGACTGTGTTTTATTAAAGTAGTAGTTGCCTTTTCTGTTAAATACTACATCTGAGCATACTACTCCCTACCTATTTCAACAAACTCAATGGCTGCCTAAAAGAGTCTGCAGTGCATAGCATAGCTCAGCATTACAGCTTGATGTGCTCTCTAAACTGTTTTAGTGTGTTAACCATCTAACAATGTCATCTTTCTTTCATTGAAAACTTCCCAAGTGGTATATTGAATTTCAGTAGCACTTATAATAGGCAATAAAAAAATGGATTACTCATGTATCAGTGAAATAAAACACTCAGCAATGCAGTACTTCTGAGCATGACGAGAATATGTTTGTGTATGAAACACATACACCATGTGGGTTTATTCAATATTATTATATTTTTTTAACATTATAATTTGTATTAAAATTTTGAAACAGCATTACCACGAACACAATCGTTCACATAATCTTCAATTACGTGTCTCTCTATACCTGAGTAAACCAACCGCAATCTACATCATCATTAAGAGGCCCCTCTATAAATTTAAAGTCTCAAATAAAGAAGACTTTGTGACAACTCGTCCTCCATAAACCCAACAACCCCGACCCCCACCACCAAAACAAAAAGGGGGGGGTGAACATTATAATTCTCTCTCCTCCCCCTCCCTCGCCTCCACCTCCGCCCAGGTACCCCAGTTAACTATTTTACAATGTAACCCACTTCTAGCTACTCCCTCATCATTGAGGACATACAGATTTCCATGAGGATCATACTGCAAGGACTTTCTCGCAACTGTCATTTACCATTGTGGTCAATTCTTCCTTTCTCTGCAAATCTTGCATTTCCTCTACCCAATGTATTATTCCCAGGGGGTTAGAAGATCTCCAAAATCTCAGTGTTACAGCCCTTGTGGCCATCAAACAAAAGCATAGGAGTGCCCCCTTAACCTCCCAAGCAGAGCCTGGGAGGATAGACCGCAATGCTACCTGCTACCTATGGGCAACTTCTTTGTTCATTATATCTTTGTGCACATCAAATATCGCTGTCCAAAAGGGTACAATTCTTAGGCATGCGGGTTTAAACATTCATAAGTTAGAGCACAGATGATGTACAAAGTGTAGTAATCCATAACTACCAATACAATTTCTGTTTACTAGAGTTAGTTCATTTACCGATTTTGTACTTTTAATAGTTTCTTTGGGACACTACACGTGGCACATTGTATTTTGGCTTACTAAAGATGTATGAAAATCAGATACCTGACAGGAGATATAAGGAATCATGCATTCCCCATCTCTTAGATGCCGCAAAGGCATGTATCCCCTTAAAATGGAAATCACCATCACCACCAACGATGGAGATGTGGATTCGTAAGGTACAAGAGATTAGTAAACTAGAAGACCTAGTTCTTTCTGCACACCAACAGCATAGAGGGTATTCTGAGATCTGGCTTGCTTGGAACACCTTCTTGGCATCGGATGAGAGAAAAACCCTCTCCGAAAATGAAATGATGGAGGAAAGAACTAACGAACACTAAGCCCATTAATTGATGTAATTTAGAAAAAGGAAAGTCGGCCATTTTTCTGACGGTCATAGAGAGACAGAATGGGGAACGGATTCCCCTTTTCTCCCTTTTTTTTTTTTTTTTTTCTCTTTTCTCTTTTCTTCCCCCTTTTTAATTTATTTTTCCTCTTTTTTCCTTTTCTTCCCTCTTTTCCCCTCATCTTTTTTTTTTTTTTCTTTCTCTCCCTCCTTTTTTTTTTTTTTTTCTTTTTCCTTTTTCTATTGTTGCTTAGAATATGAGATCATGCTCTGGATCGGGGATGTGCGGTTGGCGGGCCTCCGGCTATTGCGGAGCTGCAGGTCCCATCATGCCTCTGCTTCAGGGTGTCATGCTTGTGGCTGTCGGGGTTTTGCGGTGCCTCGTGGGGCTTGTGGTTCTGCGGCGGCTGGGGGTCCGCTAGTTGCATATCCCTGCTTTAGATACTTTTACTGGTGTGGCGTTTGAAATAATGGATGTGGAGCTGGATGTATCTCTTGTATATTTTGGATATTGCATAATTGTATATTTTGATGTTATATTTCCTCGTATCAAAAAGAATAAATAAAATAATTGAAAAAAAAAGAAAATGTAAAACCAAAGTATTTTAAATGGTATTGTTTCCAAATATTGCTCTACCTGCTTACTTGCCCTGAGTTAATAAAAGTCCAATCCATTCCCACATTCCTATTGGTCTTTAAGGCCACCTGTCATAGTAATGAGCCAATAGGAAAGTGTGGTAAGGGATAGGGTCAGTGCTGGACACTACCAGGAAGTGTCAAACCTTGCAGATTACAGCAGCCATGGAATTGGGGGAAAAGAGTTAAAATGCAATCATTATTATTATTTTTTTTTTAATTATGCTGTGTAAACTGGAACAATTAAATTATAACATATTATCCCAATTTTTCCCCCGCTGTAGCAAATTGGGTCATGCTTTGTTTTTTTTGCCTTCCTCTGGATCAAATGTGGATATAGGATTATGTATATGGAGGTTTGCTATTTGTGTGTGTTTTTTTTTTTTTTCTGTGGGTCGAACTGGATGAACTTTTTTTTTTCAACCAGGTTAACTAATTTGGCAGCAAAAGTGGAAATGCACTTTAAGCCCTGGTTCACACTGGTGCGATTTGACATAAAATAAATAAGAAAAAAAAAAATTTTTTAACGCGCCCCGTCCCGACGAGCTTGCGCACAGTAGCGAACGCATAAGTGAATAGCGCCCGCATATGTAAGCAGTGTTCAAACCACACATGTGAGGTATCGCTGCGATTGGTATAGTGAGAGCAATAATTCTAGCCCTAGACCTCCTCTGTATTTCAAAACACGCAACCTGTAGAATTTTTTAAACCTCGCCTATGGAGATTTTTAAGGATAAAAGTTTGTCGCCATTACACAAGCATGACATATTGGGTATTAATTTACTCGGCGTAACATTATCTTTCTCAATATATAAAAAAAAATGGGCTAACTTTACTGTTTGTATTTTTTTAACTCAAAAAAGTGTATTTTTTCCCCAAAAAAGTTGTAAGACCGCTGCGCAAATACGATGTGACAAAGTATTGCAACGACCGCCATTTTATTCTCTAGGGTGTTAGAAAAATATATATATAATGTTTGGGGGTTCAAAGTAATTTTCTAGCAAAAAAAACTGTTTTAAACCCGTAAACACCAAATCTCAAAACGAGGCTCTGTCCTTAAGTGGTTAAAAGCTCCTCTGACTACATCTGGTGTAAACGAACCCTTATGGCCCGTACACACGATCAGAAAAATCGGACAACAGATCGTCCGACTTTTTCCGCTTAATAGTCGCAAGTAGAAATTGAATAGGTTACTAAAGTCACGAAAATTCTCGTATGACAGGAAAAAAAAATCGGAAGTGATGTCATGTGTTATAATGTATTTGTATTGTATTTTCGGACGACAACTATACTGACGAACGAAAATCGTACGATCTGGTATCGTATGAGGAAAATTTTCGTGCATGTCCGATAAAATAATATCGGATGAATTGGCGTGATCGACTCCCGATTATCGTACGATCGCGTCTAAATCTGTATTTTTCGTCTGATTTTCGGATCGTGTGTACGGGCCATTAGGCTGGCCATACACTATACAATTTTCTTATTCAATTTCCTTTAGATTTACCTTCAACTGTGTAGTGCAAGAGACTGCCTGATTGCATCCACATTGTAAGTGTTTAGGTCTGACCTCATATTATATGGTTTTGGTAAATCTAAAGGAAAATTGAATAAGAAAATTGTATAATGTATGGCCAGCCTTAGTTTTTGTTTTTTGCCTGTTTCTCATAACTAAGGGCTCTTTCACACGGACGGTCCATTCAGGTCCGCCGGTCAGATTTTTAGGCGGACCTGAACGGATGCTCCATGTACCCCTATGGAGCCACGGATGTCAGCGGTGACATGTCCGCTGACATCCGACCCGCTCCGATCCGCCAAAGTGTGACGGAGGCAAACCCTATTTTTCCATCCGTCTGCGGAACGGATGGCAACGGACTCTACGGTCCGTTGTCATCCGATCCCCCATAGGGGAGAGCGGCGCTCTGACAGGGCGGTCCCTGCACAGTGTGCGGGGGACCGCCCAGTCATCTGCCGGCTCAGCGGGGATCAACGGAGCATTACTGATCCGTCCCGTGTGAAAGGGACCTAAATGTAAATAGGTGCATTTTCTCTTTGCAGGGAAATTGTCTTTAGTTTAGTGAATATGGTGAAAAAAAAAACGTAAAAAAACAAACAAAAGAAAACTTATTTTTGCTTTCACATGACTTGGAGCTTCGCCTCATTCACTAGGCTCTCTAGGAAAAATTCCCTTTGTAAAGTGACTTTCGCAAATTAACCCCATAGCGTATCGGTGGAACAAACATCATTTTTAATCTACGCTATAGCTATCCATGTAAAAAGATCAGCTCATTTTACAATGAGTTTTATTATTTTAAACACCTTTTTAATGCTGTCTATGGTTTGTATTTATATCATAGTATCCCTATTTGCTGCCTATATATTCAGTTTTCCTTTTTTCCTGCCGTACCTTGATCATTTCATTTCACGGTTTGTCTGCCAGATAGGCTCCTGGTAACCAGAGACAAGGTGATGATCTAGGTTGGCATTAATTCACATGAGTGAGCTAATGATTTTTGATCTGGTAATGTTGAAATATCCTATTGATTCCGTTAAAGTATCAATTTTAACAGCGGGTCCACTTTATTAGCACAATGTAAAGAGCAGTCATGTGCAGTGAACTGCAACACAGAACAAGCAACTTAATAACAGCCTGTGTCAGTTTACTGTAGTCCATGTAATGAAAGAATACTTCTGATTTTCTGCTGTGAATTAATATGCAGAATAAAGAAACTAAGCGGGTCTGGACGGTTATGTAGAATCCCAACTTTTACTGAAAGGGTCACGTTTAGCTTATTGAACACTGAAGTTTATCTATTGGTCATTCACATCAAAGATCACCCATCAAAGGACGAATAGAAAGGCTGAAGAGTCAAGACAGGCGGGTCCAAGATCAAATTTTACAGGAAAAGTCAAGATTTACATAGAATTGAGCTGCCTGTATCCCCGAATATACCATATATACTCGAGTATAAGCCGAGTTTTTCAGCACACTTTTTTTGTGCTGAAAATGCCCCCCCTTGGCTTTTACTCAAGTCTGTGTACCTGATTATCCGGGACATGCAGAGTCAGGACTGCGGGCGTCCAGTGGAAAAAAGCCGCGCCTCCTCCTCGTCCTGTTCTGTGATAGGCGGAACACTGTTTCCCAGCAGAGACTGTGTTCAGTGTTCCGCCTATCACGGACGTCTTCTCGTCCTCGTCCGTGGGACGAGGACAAGAGGATGTCCGTGATACGCGGAACACTGATCAGTGTCTGCTGGGAAACGGAGTGTTCCGCCTATCACGGAACAGGACGAGAAGGAGGCGTGGCTTTTTTAAACTGCACGCCCGCCGTCTGACTGTATGTAACGGGCTAAGCAGGTATGCAGATTGGCAAAGTGAAGCTGCAATGGGCACAGTAAGGTGAGGCATGCAATGGGCACAGTGAGGTGAGGCATACAATGGGCACAGTGAGGTGAGGCGTGCAGTGGGCACAGTGAGGCGTGCAAGTGGGCACAGTGACCTGAGGCATGCAATGGGCACAGTGAGGCGTGCAGTGGGCACAGTGAGGCGTGCAATGGGCACAGTGAGGCGTGCAAATGGGCACAGTGAAGCTGCAGATAGGCATTGTTGACCCTCTTTTCCACTTGCAGTAGCTGCTGCATTCTCACCCTAGGCTTATACTCGAGTCAATACGTTTTCCATTTTTTTGTGGTAAAATTAGGTGCCTCGGCTTATATTCGGGTCGGTTTATACTCGAGTATATACGGTACTAATTTTAAAAGTAACCAATGCTTTTCCATTTTTTTCATGATATTCTCAGTTTGAATTGGCAAGTTTCCATAAGGTTTATTTTAAATATCCTGACTACAGACTGGCAAAGCTTTCAGATCATTTTAGAATAATGGCCTTTTGAGCCTCTCAGTGAATGGATTATATTTTTAATTTCCTTTAGGAATCCTGATTGCTTATTGTAATTTACAGTAGTTCATGGCAGACTGTAAATCCCCTGCAATGAAATACTGCAATGCAAGCCATGTCCATTTATTGTAATTTAGCCGCCTCTCCCATCTCAATTTCATTAATGTGAATTCTCAGAACACGTATGTAAAATGCAGGAAATCTGGCATTATCCATTTTCAGCCAGTCTCGGTGGTAGCAGCCACCCAACCACAAGCTCATCTTTAGTCTTTTAATTTAATGTATTCTGTTGAATATTTTGTTTCACAATAGTGGGAGCAGGCCATTTCCGTGCTCATAATTGGTCCTCTGCTAAAAATGTTTTTATTGTGGTGGAACCATTGTGATAGGTTTTTGTTCAGCCATTTATAGACTCGAGACGTTTTCCTGCAAAGAGAACACAGTATTACATTCTCCCCTGAAGAGGCTTTCTTACTAGATGTTTCAAGGGACTTCAAGAACTTCACCCTTATCTTAAAAATGACAACAAAGGCATCTTTAGAAATGTTTAGCAATGGCCGTCTACAAAAAGTGCTTTTTCTTACTTTCAGTAGCTGATTTAATCACTTACTGAGTATGCAGCTCCTTAATCTTTTATTCTTAAGCCTCGTACACACGATCAGATTTTCTGCGGACAAAGCGTAGGACTTTTGTCCGAAGGGCGTTGGCCAGGAACTTGTATTGCATACAGACGGCAAAGAATTGTCGGCCAACAAACACAAAACGTCGTGGTTTTTCAGCTCTTTAGCGCCACCCTTTGGGCAACTTCTGCTAATGTTGTGTTATGGTGAGCATTGCTTCTGAGCATGCGTGGTTGTACTTTGGAGTTTTGTCCGACGAACTTGTGTACACGATCGGAAAATCTGACAACACACAATTGTTGGCAGACAATTTTAAAGCATGCTATCCCACATTTGTCCGCGGAAAATCCGACAATAATTGCCCGATGGAGCATACAAGCGGTCAGATTTTTTGACAACAGCCTGTCATCACACAATTCCCGTCGGATAATCTGATCGTGTGTACAAGGCTTTAGATTGTAAACTCTAAGGAGCAGGGCTCTCTGATTCCTACTGTGTATTGTATTTGTACTGTCTACCCTCAAGTTGTAAAGTGCTGCGTAAACTGTTGGCGCTATATAAATCCTGTATTGTATAATAATAATAATAATAATCCTGGCCTTTGTTCCAGTTTAAACTGGTGCCATGATCGCTGCTGCAGGTTTCCTGTTAGAGGGTGCCTCCTTTCTCTTCTATGAAGCCCCCCTTGCATGCAGGGTCTAGAGTTGTTTCTTCCTACACTGTGTTCATCAATAGAAACACACTGCCATATAACCTATATAGCACTACCCCCTTAGGAGCTGCTGGTTTAAAGTTTTGGGCCTATCGTTACCCTTTCTGTTCACGCACTCGTGTCAGGGATGCTTCTTGAAGAGCCTGTATAAAAGTTCACACCAACACCTGGATACGTTTTCTTCAAGGCTTTATTTTACCAGTTCCAACAGAGGGATAGAGGGATAGGGGAGGTTCAGGTACTTTACTTTGCGGATCACGGGCACAATCTCAGATCCAGAGGACAATCGGTTCCACGCTGTATTCAGCAACCACCGGATAGGCCTACTCTCACTGGCCTAGCAACCGGTGCGAAGCTCGTTCAAAAGTCTCTGCCACAGACTTGATGAGTGCCGTCAAGTCGTTCCACAATCTTCTGCCACAAGATCGTCTAACCACACTGACACTTTACAAAAAGTTCCTTCAAGAGTACACAGCTCACGGTGCCAGAATCTTTCGGCCGTCCGGCAGCACCGCGAGGCAAACTGGCCAGGATGCGTCCTTCAATTGAGCCCCCAATTGTTCCGCTTCTTCCCGCAGGCAAGACCATGTAGGACCATCCCTGGACTAGTAGGCCCCAGCAACTCCTGAGCCTGCTTCTCAGTTGCAGAGCCTCGGGCCAGCAGGCCCCGAGGCCGAAAATGTCTCGCACATCCCTGAGGAAAGGAGGGCCCTCAGGTCAGGATCCGGCAACGAACCCCGAAAGAGCTGTCTCTGCCTCTTAAGTACCCCCTCCCAGAATGCACAGCAGGTTGTCCACGTCCCCTGAACCATTTCTGGGAAAGGAATACCCAATACACCTAGCCTGCTGCATTTCCAACCCTGACCCGTGGTGACAGTGACACCTACTGTCAGGTGGAAATCACACAGCCCAGCTAGACTGAAACAGAGCTAGTAATTTACATAATTCTTTCTGAGCTGAACTACAGCTCAGACAACTAAATTGAACATATAGCGTCTACCCAACAGGAGTAGGGCGCTACGCCTAGAATGGCAAGGCACTTCCCTGCTCCTCCCTTCTCTGCCCTCATTATTTCCAGCGAACATACTGACTAGCAGATTGGCTGGAGAACGACCTGGCCGCCTTTTTACTACACCATAACAATATCCCCAGGAAGTCTTACAAGATATCCATCCTTCCTCATTTGAATAACACTGCCAGGAGCGTCATCTTTGATCTGGGTGAACAACCCCAGGCCTCATTCATCCCTATGTGGATATAAATGTAAATAAATAAAATCGGGCATATGGTCCTTATTGCCTCGAAGTGCTCATGACAGGTTTTGGAGAGCTTGGTTATACTGGAATGAGTTCTCGGCTACACCAGAATATGCAGCTCTTATGCACACTGGCTCTTCGTATTGACTGTAAAACCTTCCCTGCGATGGCAAGCAGCAACCAGGGGTAAGGGATGGAAAAGAGTCCCTTTCCTATTCTTATCCCTTTGCTCTCTCTAACCAATAACCTTAAGGCTGGGGTCACACAGTTGCGGATTAGATGTGGGTTTCGCCGCATCCAATTCGCATAGCAGGAGATTGTGACCAGCTCTCTATGGAGCCGGCTCACATATCTCTCCGCTGCGGCTCCGGTGCAAATCGCACATGAGCCCTGTGCGTCTTTTTGTCAGTTTCCAGCCAAAAATTCGGAATGGGGACGCACCGGACTCCTGCTGTGAGCCGCTCCGAGCTGCAGTGTGAGCCCAGCCTTGGTGTGGAACATGTAACGTTCCAGCTCCTACCGCCAGTTACCCCTCACCCTTCCTTGGTTTAACAGCGGGCGAGGGATCTACTCCATGTACCCACTGTCACAGTTTAAAAACAGCATGGGCCTGTGGGGCTCCACCCACAGGGCCGCATTATTCATTCACAGTTTCCTGTGACTGAAAGAACTACAACTACCATCATCCACTACAGCTGATGGCTTGTAGTTCTGGATGAACTGCAAGGGCACTGATGAGCGCTTCGTGTAGTCAATTTACAAGCCCTGCAGCTTTTAACAGACAGGCAGGTACAGGCAGAAAGCTGCAGGGCTTGTCTGCAGAAGCTTGACCATTGCACCTTTCCAGGCTCCTGCCAGAAAAAATAATGAATGCACTTTTTTTTTCGTGCTAAAAATACATTGTGTGCATTTCTTCTTTTTTTTTTTTTTTCTTGAAAGGTGAATTTATCCTGTAACACGGTTTCTTAAACACACTCCATACCTGACATCCAGCACTCGGTATAGGCAGCCTATGCATTTTTTTCTTTTGTTTCCCAGATGGCTAATGCCGCGTACACACAATCGGATTTTCCGTCGGAAAAACCTTGGATGGTTTTTCCGACGGAATTCCGCTCAAGCTTGGCTTGCATACACACGGTCACACAAGTTCTCTGAACTTTCGACCGCCAAGAACGCGGTGACGTAAAACACTACGACTAGCTGAGAAAATGAAGTTCAATGCTTCCGAGCATGCGTCGGAATTGCTACAGACGATTGGATTTTCCGATAGGAATTTTTTCCGTCGGAAAATTTGAGAACCAGCTCTCAATCTTTTGCTGGCGGAAATTCCGACAGCAAAAGTCAGATGGAGCATACACATGGTCGGAATTTTCGACCAAAAGCTCACATCGGACTTTTGCTGGTGGAATTTCCAACCGTGTGTACGCGGCATTGGGTTCATCTCATCCTTGGGTGATGACACACATGCTCTATGTAGTTTGTCATATTTTACTTGAAACTGTCACCTAGCCAGTTTATAAACTTAGATTACATAATTGTACCTTGTATATGAATCCTTGGTTTACGTTAAGAATATAAAAAAAATAAAAAATAAAAAATCATATCCGCATGCAGAGCTATATGCTGATGTGATTTTAAGTGCAGGGAGGGAGAATGTGGCATGATGTGTGGCTTTTTGTGATTTGTCAGCGTGCTTCACTTTGTCAGACAGCTTCTATTTATGTGATTTCTTATATCAACAGGTCTGGCAGTAATCAGGCCTGGGTGTGGCAAGTGACATTTAACTCCGCTTTCCAAAAAATTGTGGTTAATCACAGTTCATTCATGATTCTGCATGGGAGGGGGGCAATTACTTTTTCACATAGGGTCAGGCAGGTCTGAACCGTTTTTTTTTTTTTTTCCGTAAAGCGGAGTTCCACCCAAAAGTGGAACTTCCGCTTTAAGCACTCTTCACCCCCTTACATGCCACATTTGGCATGTAATTTTTTTTGGGGGGGGGAGGGGGCTTTGTTAGGAGTGGGACTTCCTGTCCCACTTACTCCTTCCGCCCAGGGACCGTGTAGGCGACTCCTTCTCTCGCCTTAGGCGACCCCTCCCTCTAGGCGATCTCCTGGGACACGTGACAGGTCCCAGGAGAGATTGCCTGTCCACTCCGGGAAAGCAGCGCGACTCACGCATGCCCAGCCGTGAACCCGAAAGCTGTCACGGCCGGGTGCCCAGAGTGGCAATGGAGGCGCCGGCGGAGAGGGGGGGAGGGGGGAGAGGAGCGACGCTCCATTCGGCCGCATCGCTGGACCGTGGGACAGGTGAGTGTCTGTTTATTTTTTGTAGCTGCTGACTTTTAATAAACATAAAAAGCCTGGAACTCCGCTTTAATAAATGAAATAATACTTTTAAAAATTGCATTTTGGATTTACTCAGGTTATCTTTGTGTCATATTATTTTTTTTTGATCTGAATCATTTAAGTGTGAGAAATATGCAAAAAAATATGAAATCAGGAAGGGGGCAGATACTTTTTCACAGCACTGTATGTGCCATACCTGTGGAAGCTGGAAATCACTTTAGTAGGCACCTTCAAGCCTGATGCACATGGGCCAAACATCGGCAGAAAACCGTCCGACATTCTGACTGTGTGTCCGACAGAAGCTGGCTGAACGGGCATGCTGGAAAACCAGCATCCGATCAGCACTGGCAGCCAATGGTTGCAAGTAATGACCTGTGTGTTTTGGCGGGGCAGTTAGTCCCCCTGTCAGAACAAAATAGCTCAGCAGGGGGGATTGATGTACTAACATTGTATAGTTAGTACAGCAAGCTCCTCCCAAGCGTATTTTTTTTTTTTTTTTTTTACGTTCAGGCGCTGGGTTAAAAAATTTTTTTTTATAGTGGTGTACCAGGTTTTACTGTAGTGATCATTAGCGTCTTCTGGGTCCGGTGCCAAACGGCCGCCCTGCTGCACTGTGAACACAGGAGGTCGCTTGCTCGGCAAGGTAAGTATATCTTGGCCAGGAAATGCTGGTTTACTCTGTGTCAAGTAGGGGTGCTGAAATAATCTCTGCATCGGTGCATCGCGATTCGGGTGTCCCCGATGCGATTCCGATGCATGCGACTGGGAAAATCGATTACGGGGATGATGCCCGCAGCTGCAGGCATCATCCCGGTACCGTTTTTAGAGCGGGCGGTCGGCTTTTCAGTGATAACCCTGATGCGGCTAAAAGCCGCTCGGTTGTTATCCCGGAGGAGCAGGAGGGGACACCCCCCCCCTCCCGCCGCTCTAAACTGGGCCTCCCGTCCCACCGGGAGACCCGATCCGCGAGCGGCTACTTCCAGCGGCTAGAGACCTACTGTAACGAAGCGCCGGCTTCGTTCCAGTCTGTATGTAAACACGGAAGCGCCGTCACTCCTGCTTTACTCGGCTGCCAATGGCGACAGTTTTAAAAAAAGACAGTATTCAGAATCGCAGTTTTTAGCGATCTGAATACTTTGAAGTGCAAAGGTGGGATTTGGGGTCTTTTAGACCCCTGATCCCTCCATAAAGAGTACCTGTCACCACCTAATACTGTCACAAGGGATGTTTACATTCCTTGTGACAGCAATAAAAGTGATCAAACATTTTTTTTTTTTTTTTAAACACAATGTAAAATAAATAAATAAAAGAAATAGAAGAAAATAATTTTTTTTAAAGCGCCCCTGTCCCCATGAGCTTGCGCAGCCAAGAAAACACATACTCATACCGTGCCCGCATATGTAAACAGTGTTCAAATCACACATGTGAGGTATCGCCGCGATCGACAGAGCGAGATAAATAATTCTAGCACTAGACCTCCTCTGTAACTCTAACCTGGTAACCGTTATTTTTTTTTTAAAGTGTCGCCTATGGAGATTTTTAGGTACCGTAGTTTGTCGCCATTTCATAAGTGTGCGCAGAAAGACACTCTCCTGTCCCACAATCCAGCGACGTGGCCACCTGAACCCTCCCCATTCTCTCCCCCGCCTGTCCACGACGCTGGCAATACTACTGTAGGCATCCAGCTGTGACAGCTTGCAGCTTCACAGCCGGGTACGCATGTCTCACTGCGCTGTCCTGCATAGCCGGGCAATCTTCTGGGACATGTGATGTTTCCCAGAAGATGACAGGGAGGAAGGGACGCCTAGGTGGCCCAAGCGGAAGTGGAAGCTCGTTGGTAATTGTGATGCGTCGCAGAATCAAATCAAATTGCTTACCAGATAATCCTAATCGAATCGTGAGACCAGTGAAAATGCGCACCCCTAGTGTCAAGGAGGCTAGGCAGGTAGGATAAGTATACTTTCACAAAAATGTTTCAGCGCTCTAATTTACAGCACTAAAAGGTGAACATTAGATCCATGTGAAGCATTCTGTGCTGACTTTTCTTGGTATGTACTTATACATATAGAACATTAACACTATGATTAAGCTGCCCTGTGTCAGTGAGGGATTACAGTAGCAAAGTGCAGAGGTCACAGTCAGCGATTCATCCCTATGCTTTACTTTGGCTCTTTAGCTCTTGACTACTTTCTAATTACATGTAAACTTCTCTAGCTAATGCTAATTAAAAAAGAAAACGCTCTTCCTGCAGAGGGGTTTTGCATGCATTAGCGTAGATTCACTGTGTAGATCAGTATTTAAATCTGACCTTTTATTCTTCACAAGGCTCGATTATCATGTGTAAATATTCTCTCTATAAATTTGCTAGTGGTTTTGATCTCAAGCAGCTTATATGGAATGCTGAAGAAGGCAGAACATGCATATATAATAGAAATCCCGATAAAGCTATTTGTATTCTCTCACCAGGCTCAGATTGGCCATCTGGCAACTCTGGCAATCACTAAAATAGTTTTGTGTTTCAGAGTATTAAAGTCAACTGTATTTGCTTGGATGCAGTTTCATTTATTTGTTTTAGTTCATACTGGTGTTTACATCGGTTGTACTATTTTTTTAAATCTTTATTTTACAAATAATTTATAGTGGACCTTCCCCTCCTTCCTTAATAGAAATCACTACATTAATGCAATGTAGTTATTAAAGCGCAACTTCACTCAAAAGGGAAAGTTCTGCTTGTCTGCCTCCTCCCACCCCCTCCTTTTTAAGTTTTGGCACTTAATTTTTTTCTTGGGGGGGAGCGGGTACTTGGTTTTGATACGTACCTGCTCCCACTTTCGGTAGGATCGCAGTGGCGAACTGAGCCGAAGTTAGGCCTCCCATTCCCCTGCAGCCTTCAGGGATAAATCATAGGTCCCAGAAGGCTGCGTGACCATTCACAAAGAGCAGCTTGGCTCGTGCATGCACAGTGGGAAGCCAGCTGTAAATGCATTAAGGTGAAAAACCAAGAGACTTTACAACTCCTTTAAACTAATAACCTTAGCAGTACGTCCTTAAAGCGGAGGTCTGCCTAAAATAATATTAAAAGCCAGCAGCTACAAATACTGCAGCGGCTGACTTTTACTAAATGGACACTTGCCTGTCCAGGGTGCCCGGGATGTCGGCAGCCGAAGCCGGGGGCAGCCAATCGCTTGGCTGCCCCCGCCGCCATCCTCGGTGAGGGAATTCTGAAGTGAAGCATTGCAGTTTCACTTCCCGGTTCCCTACTGCGCATGCGCAAGTTGCACTACGCGTCCTAAATGGTCCCCGATATCTTCTGGGACCTGTGTGTTTCCCAGAAGACAGCAGGGGGGGCATGACTCCTGTGGGAGTCTATGCCCGGAAGTGGGTGCAAATACCTGTATTATACAGGTATCTGCACCCCCTGAAAGGTCCCAAACGTGACACCAGAGGTGGGGAGGGTTCAATTTTTGTGTGGACCTCCGCTTTATTGTACTCTTTCCCCAGTCGCCATGGTGTGCCCCCTGCTGGCCAGAAACCCATTTTGTCATAAAAAAAAAAAAAACAACTGGCAGCCAACTGCTTCTTAATTTTTTATTTATTTTTTCTCTATTTTTTTTTTTCCTTTACTCCACCGTTCTTTCTCCACCGATTTTTATGTCTGGGTTGGCAAGGTTTGCTTTATTTTTATTAATTTCACCCATGACATAGGTTTCATAATAAGTGCTAAAAATATAACGTTCTTGTAGTTAAAATTCAAGCCCTATTGAACTTTCAATTTAAATCGGCTAAATACAATCCAGATGCATCAAACCAGGCAAGTCAGACCTATAGCTTTTACTCCCTGCTTATGCATTGACTATAGAGACCACTGCTTCTGAGCTCAAGTATCTTTCTCTAAAGCAGGGGTCTCAAACTGGTGGCCCTCCAGCTGTTGCAGAACTACAAGTCCCATCATGCCTCTACCTGTGGGAGTCATGCTTGTAACTGTCAGCCTTGAAATGCCTCATGGGACTTGTAGTTCTGCAACAGCTGGAGGGCCGCCAGTTTGAAACCCCTGCTCTAAAGCATACTGACAGGTGATAGGCTTTCTACTCAGGCTGTGGCTACTTTCCAAAGAAAAAATTGCTCCATGCATTTGGAATCTAGCTGATCTTGGCTCAGTTGAGCTTTAGCAGACAGATTGGGTCCACCTGTCTGTTTTTCAGGTGGACCCGACTGTACCCTCCAGTCTTCCCTATGGAGCAGCAGGAGTCAACGGACATGTGTCAGTTGACACCCGCCGACATCTGATCTAACCCCCATCTGTTTGGCGGATTAGAGTGGATAGCAGTCGGGTGTAAAGGGACAGTCGGTCTGTTTACATGCGACCGCCCATAGAGGAGAGCAACTGTCTGCGTCTGCTCTGCATTGGGGGACACGGACCAGCCATCCGCCTGCTCGGTGGGGATCAGTGGACAGATTCCATGCTGAGCAGGGGGCCTCTAACAAAACTTGCCCTGTGTCTAAGGGGCCTAAATGATCAGTATGGCAAATAGTGCATGCATATATGCCAGTTTGCCAGGGTTGAACCAGGTTAGAAAGGTCATTTATAGGTCACCTTGGGTTACCCCGTATTTCCAGACGATAGCAAAGTAGTCATGGGTACCATGGTCTTCTTGTGACTCTATCAGCTCAGAATCACAGAGGCCCTGCAAGCTGTGTCAGACATGATCATTTGTCTAGATTAGTGATCCCACACATAGGTCTTTATACGCTCGTGGGCACAGCAGCCATATATGGGAAGTTTGGACATTTTAGGTTACCGGTTATTTTTAGGATTTCTATTGCGTTTTGCCAGAGGGGAAAAAAAATCCTGTAATATTTGTTTGATCTGTCTGGCGCCTTATGTTCCCGGTGAGCCTAGCTGTTATCAAATACAATCTTCACTACTGCGAATGAATTATGACAGTGCAATTCACCTAGGAGGTCTTTAACCTAATGTCTTGTATGGGAACACAGATGTGCTCGGCTATTTGCTCAGACCTGATAAATGTAACACAAAATGACAATCATGTTTTCCAAGGCGATCACACACACCCAGGCTGAAACAGAAGCAGAGGAAACTTCAGAGAAGGCGCTGCCTGTTTTAGCTGTGCAGCCCATTACTCTGTGTTTGTTGCCACGTTGGGCAAAAAGTAGTAAGAAAAACATCAACTTCTATTCTTCCTAATTGCTCTTTTAACCAAAAACAGTTTATAGAAATCAAAAAATATTTAGAGTTTGCGTTAAGTCGTCGTTGGCCAGAAGAACTCCATGAAAAAAAAAAAATTCTCCCATGCAGTAAGGCAGTGCCCATGGGTTATCTGCTTGTTTTGACCAGGGGAGCACTGAAAGGCTATACTTGCCCGATCCTCCGGAAAACTGCGCTCCCCCACTTCCAATGGTGGACTGTTCCTGCCGTCCTCGTGTCCAGAGACGGTCTATGGGCAGCAGCGAGGACCAGTCTTGTACTTTGAGTATCAGTGGATTAGGGAAGTACAGTATATCTCTGCCCTGCAGTCCCCTAGACAAAAATGGGCAGTTAACCCATGCAGTGCGGGCACAGCCCCACTGCATGGGAAAATAAAAATTGTACTTTTTAATTCTACTTTTTTAAAGTGTGTATATATAAAGCCAAAACTAGTAAGGAAGGGTAAAACCTGTAATTTCCGTTTTGCTGTGTCCCCATTAGGCTTCATTCACTTGGCTGTAAAAAGTTTACTGATATCGCACATAAAATTGATCATTACATTCCTGCATAATGATCAGTAAAATATTTGTGTATAGATGCGTTTAAATGCCTCAGTACCCATCAGTGCATCCTATCAGCGCACATCAGAAGAAGAAAAATTACTTCTTTGCAAAATTTTATAACAAAAACAGAAAAAGTTAATATTTTTTTTTCAAACTTTTTGGTCTTTTTATGGTTTGTTTAGCAAAAAATAAAAACCCCAGTGGTGATTAAATACCACTAAAAAAGAAAGCTCTATCTGTTTAATTTTTTTTATAAAAATGTCATATGGGTACAGTGTTACATGAGTGCGCAATTGTCATTCAAAGTGCGAAAGCGCTAAAGGCTGAAAATTGGCCTGGGCAGGAAAGAGGTGAAAGTGCCCGATACGCAAGTGGTTAAAGCTCCGTCTGTGTACATAATTAGTTTTCATGACAATTCATTTTTCTCCTTTGTTTAGCCTTAATTTACATGCTTACAAACGTATATGCATGCATTTATACACGTGCGTGCGTAAAGCGCATGTTCTTAGGCACAGATTATTGGATTCTGTGTTATGGATCTATAAGCAGCTCTTATTTACACACCTGTGTGGCTCCATTGGAAACAATTCAGCTGAATTCAGATCTATAATTAATAACGCTTGTATAGGCGTGTTTTTACCCTGGGAACAGTGGTCATCAGAACAAGTAGAGAAGGTGAAATTCCCTAGCCAAGCACAGCAATAAAAACCTGACAGAGAATCTTACCCTACTCTACTCTATCCAAAGTGATTAAAACCCCCCCAAAACAAAAAAGCCTTTGACTTTGTATAAACTTTGAAGAGGAAAAAAGAGCATACATTGGTGCACTGTAAGAGCCCTTTCACACCGAGCTGCCCCGAGCGTCGGCGTTAAAACTATGCTACTTTTAGCGGCTCTTTACCATGGGATTTGCAGCGCTTTGTGGGCGCTATTAACCCTCGCTAGCGGGCGAAAAAGTTTTAAAACCACCCCCAAAGTGCCGCTACAGCGGCATTTTGCCGGCGGTACGGCGGCGCTGCCCATTGATTTCAATGGGCAGGAGCACATTAGGAGCGGTGAGTTCACCGCTCCACAGAAGCTGCTGGCAGGACTTTTTCTGACACCCTGCCAGCAGTGAAAGCCCTTGGGCCTTCACACTGGAGTGAATGGAGCAGCTGGTTTAGGGCGCTTTGCAGGCGCTATTTTTAATGCTATAGCGCCTGCAAAACGCCCCAGTGTAAAAGGGGTCTAAGCTGGATGAAAACAGGGCACAGGCTGGTTAATGGAGTCTCTAGGGTGAGTCTCTGGGGTTGTAGATGCTGTAGCCAAATGGCTGCTATCTCTAGGAGCTAGAAGAAACATTGCAGGAACATGGAAGAGGAAAAAAGAGCAACACCATCTAAGTGCAGCATTCAGGTATGTTTAATACATTATAAGAATTAAATTCACAATGTGGTAGAACATCAGCGCATGTTACAGTGCGCCAATTTATGTTTGCCTTTTTTTTTTCGTTAAAATTTTAAAGCCTGACTCCAGGAAACTATAAAAACATCCCTTGCAGTGGGGCTGCTTCTCCACAGCGAGGAATCACCGCTTGTTTTGTCTAGGGGAGACGAGAAGCGTTTTTACGTATCTAATCCTCCGTGCTTCCAGCAGATGGTACTCCCCAGCAGTGGACTGTCCCTATGGTTGTGGACCCTGCACTGGGTGTAATGACATCAGGACCATAGACCGGTGGAGCATTGAGGAGGAGACCTTGCGGGAACTGGTCTAGCAGCGGGAAGGAGTGGAGTGGAGTATGGTATAAATCTAAGTGCCCAAGACCTAAGGGAGCCATAACCCTTGCAGTGTGGGCACAGCCCCTTTCCTGGGGTTGGACTCTAATGTTCAGAGTGGTATTTGGTGTTCTGTATGCTGCCCTTGATGACTTGGGAGGTTTGTTATTTATTCACGGCTCGTGTTATCAGAGGGTGTGTATATTTTATATTTCATTAAAAATAGAGAGTTGTAATTAACATTCAACTCGTCCTGCGAGTACTAAAGGCTCTCTGAAAATTTGGTCATTCGTATTAGGATCGGCACCTATTCTTGTAATTACTCGCAGCACAGTAAAGAGCTGCATTTCAGACCACGCTGCCCGCTGCTTTAATATCTGCCACTTAAAGGAGCGTACTTAGTTGTCATGGCAACCATTCCACAGAGCGTCAAAAAAAAAGTCTCCCATAGAGAATTCTTATCAGGGGACTTGCGAAAAGTCAGGAGTCACTGACAAACAAATAGAAATGTATTAATTAGTGTATTGAAATATGTGTACTGTATGTATAGACAGAAATGCAAGAAGAGGAATTACTTACACACTCCAGTATATATACTACTGCTACAATACTATGGTATGTAGGGGTCTGCTGGTATCATAAGCACTACTGGTGTGCTATTGATTTAACTTTTATTATGCGCCATGTGAAATTCTTAGTTATAAACCATTACCCTAATTTTGTTACATAAAAATATAATTACCATTTTCCTATTAAATATAATACATACTTATTAAAGTGGTTGTACACCTCAGAGATGAAATATGAAAAAAGCATATCTGTCTATACTGTGTACTTGTCTCAATTAAGAGCACTAAGTGTCATTTCTGTCTGATGCCTCATTCCTCTGCTATCAGCATGAATCACTTCTGACAAGTTTTCCTGACACCAAAAGAAAAAAAGGTGACAGGGGAGGGACCTCCAGCTGATTGACAGCCTCAGCTCTGTTTCTGTGTGCTGTTGTGAAGGGGCGTGTCCCTTCCCTCCAATCAAATCTCAGAGTCTCCTTACTGCTCTGCAGAGTCTCTGCCCCTTTTTTCTGACAGCTCAGACAGCTTTTTAATTCTGTAATTTGAACAGATGTAGAGAAGAGAAGACTGCAAATAAAAGGGTACAACTTATGTAGGAGGATCTGTTTTTTCCCTGTGCATCTCCTGAGGCCAGTCACTTCATTGGGTATATGTAAGGGTTTACAAACCTTTTAACTGAGAACTTCTACAAGCCCCTTGTGTCAAAAAGCAGGCCCAACTATTTTCCTTTGCTGTTTTGGATTTGCCCACCCGCGACGTACCAGTATACAGGGATGATGCCTGCAGCTGCAGACATAAACCTGGTACCGTTTTTTAGAGCCGGTTGGCCCTCTTGTAAAAGCAATTCTAGCAGCTAACTAGCCACTGGATTGCTTTTACAAGCAGCAGAAGGGGCTCTCCCATCCCACCGGAATTCAGTAATCTGTACTGTAGACTGTATTCTGACAGCGGGACTCCCCCGCCCTCGTAATACACTGATCAGCGTTGGAGCCCATGCATTAATCAAGTGTAAAATTTTTAGTAAGACTTAATAAGACCAGTAATGTTTCAAATAGGTATGTTACATAAAGATCTTATGGTTCGTGCCCCCTGGAATGTTTCCTGAAAAAAATGGTTCCGTAGGATTAAGCATAGATTTACTTGGTGAATTTGTTGTTTGTTAAGAGGTAGAAAATTCCAAAGGTTTGAAGGAATTAGAGGGGTTTATATACGTTGCATTTGTTCATAAAGCTCAGCGTGACCATTATTAGTTTTCATTTCTCCTGACCTTCTCTGTAAAGATATTTATGTAAATTTTATGCAGTGGCTCTCCAGACAATTTTTAAGTTTTACATTTTCTTACTATGGAGCAATTTATGATCCATAATAGAAGTGTTGTTTAATTCTGCAGAAATAACTTAAAATCCCCATCTCACATATACTGTACTTGGATTAAACCATGCCTGCTTTTGTCTGGGTATTTATTAAAATGGTACTGAAGACAAAATCAGAAATTAGATATATGTCACTAACATTGACACAGCAATCCCCCTGTAATGTATGTTTTACCTGTTGATCCTGCTGTTATTATTCTTCAGCTCTCTTCAACGACCAAGCTGTGCCGCAGAAGTGGCAGTTAGAGAGTTGAGACAAACCATTTACACTAACCTCTGACCGAGGTGCTTACAATGGTCAACTTTTATCTAGAAAAAAAACAGTTGTAACTGCTTAAAAAGTGTTAGCTTACGTTCCTAAAAACAACCCTCTCTGGTGTTGCTGTCCAAGGGTGAGTCCATTGCTCTTCCATAAATAGGGGAGCCACCATTTATTCTTAGATATTCGCCAGCACACCAAGAATCATCAATTTCGTCCAAACAGTTTTTGTTCAAAGAATAATAACATCACAAAATGGTGTAGTGCAACATTTCGGAGCCACGCAGGACCCCTTTGTCAGGCATGTCATCACATGCCTGACGAAGGGGTCCTGCGTGGCTTCGAAACGTTGCACTAAACCATTTTGTGATTTGATTATTCTTTGAACAAAAACTGTTTGGACGAAATTGATGATTCTTGGTGTGCTGGCGAAGATCTACATATCAAAATTGGTCCCAGTATCCAGCTGGCTGTCGCTACAGCACCCAATACCTTCAGAGCTCATTCCAGGAATTTGTGCGATGGGAATATGGACTGTGGACCCTTATGCCTAGTACACACGATGAGAAAATCAGACGAAAAATACCACGTAGTACACAGCTTTCGAGAACCAATCACGACAGTTCATGCTAAATTATCTGGCGGGACAAGCACGAAAAATTTTCTCGTACGATAACCGAACAAATGATTTGCGATTTAATCAATACTGTATTTGTAAAATATTGAGTGACCAAGGACAAGCATGCTCGGAAACGAAAGAATACAATAAAATACATTACATCATCGCAGGAAGT
Organism: Rana muscosa; assembly: GCA_029206835.1. Lineage (NCBI taxonomy): Eukaryota > Metazoa > Chordata > Amphibia > Anura > Ranidae > Rana > Rana muscosa. The sequence continues at coordinate 331,450,845 of CM055127.1, forward strand.
TGTTATTCTGTTTTACAAGAATTTTCGGAACTGTAGTAACCTATTCGTTTTCGATGTGTACTAGGCTTAAGACAGTAATTGTGTTACTGGCCAGATCATTTTTAAACTAAAGGAAAAAAGTCAAAAAAAAAGCCGAAAAAAATATGAACTTATACAGCCAACATATCTAGGGATTGGTAAATTGCAATATATCACATTTTTGTTTTTGGGTTTAATACTGCATTAAATATCCTGCATTTACTTCAATCTCTGTTGCTTCCCATGTTTCCCCGAAAATGAGACCTACCCTGAAAATAAGACCTACTGTTATTTTCCAGGATGGCTGCAATATAAGCCCTAGTTTAAAATGCTTGTAAAATCCTATAATCCACTCGTTCAGTAGTATATAATGTTACAATGTGTGTGTTTCTGTAATCTAATTGTGCCAAATACCTTTGTTATAGCGGCTCTCAGTTGACCTCCTGCTGCTCTCCTCCTCTTCTCCCAGCTGTCAGCGGGGGATCAAGCATTTTAAGTCGGTTCACACTGGGGATTCCTTACCAGCAGGGAGGGAGAGGGGGAAAGAAAGAAGACCGCACATTACATGGTAAAACCTACCCTGAAAATAAGCCCTACTATGTCTTTTGTTGCCAAAATTAATCTAAGACCCGGTCTTCTTTTTTGGGGAAAAACGGTACAACCTATGTCCTGTACATTGTCAAGCTGTACCGCTACTCGTCTGCTTTCATTTGGTGAAGCATAGAGGTGCTCCTTCACAGTACCAGCTTGTGAATCTTCACGGTTCGGGTCATCTCTAACCCTTGTAAATATAGAAACAGGCCCAGCGGACCTTCTAAGAAAACAGGATAAAATCTCAGCAAGCTTATTTTAGCTTTTAGAATGTTTATTGTGTATACTTATCTACGCTATCAGATGTGCTCTTTCTCATACACAAGAAAAACGATTTGTAAAACTTGTAAATGCATTTGTCATTTTACAAACGCCTAGCATCTAATTTTTTTCTTGATCTCAATTTAGGACATGTGTTCTGGTGATTTGTAGTGCATTTTCCATGCACTTTGCTATTTGCTAGGTTCTAATTTTGTTCACTGCACTGGAACACACGGCTCTGGTGTGAACTAGGGCCATTGGAATACATGGAAAACACTGTGCATGCCTTTTTTGATGCAGATAAACACAAACACGCTGGACCAGTCCTTAAAGCGGAAATAAACCCATTGAATTAAAACCTACGTTTAGATGACAAAATAAAAAATCAACACAAGGGATGTTACTTAAAGCAGAGTTTCACCCAAAAATGGTTATTTGCACCCACTTCCGGGCATTTCCACCCACTTCCGGGCATACGCCACTCCCCCCCCCCCCACTGTTTCCAGGAGAGAGCAGGGACCAGTGACAGCGTAATGCGCAGTAGGGAACCGAGCAGTGAAGTTGCAAGGCTTCACTTCCTGATTCCCCCACTGAGCATGGCGGCGGCAGCATCAGAGGACCGAGCGATTGGTCAGCCTCATCTGCTGACATCGCGGTCGCACTGGACAGGTAAGTGTCCTTTTTTTAAAACTCAGCAGCTGCAGTATTTGTAGCTGCTGGCTTTTAAAAAAAAAAAATTGGGTGGTCCCCCGCTTTAAGCCGGCCATAGACTGTTTGAATCTCAGCCGGTTCAGCAGGGTCTGGCCGATATTCGAACCAGGCTGAATGTACCCAAGTTGATGGTTCGCTCAATTTGGGTACAACCAGTCTATCGGATATTACATGCGATTATTGCTAGCAGCTATTATAAATTAATATACATATAAATTGTGGTTAATGTCAGTGGTTTCTTTTGAATATTTTCATTTACAGTTAACTGTAGGCCAAACAGTTTGAAGTGTACTTACCTGTCAAAAATGATTTGTAAGTTGTATTGATTATTTATTACAGGTACTGTCAATTTACATACATATTTTACATTCATATCAGTCCCTGCCCTCGAGTTTACAATCTAAGGTCCCATTCATACATATGCTAGGACCATTTATACATATACTAGGGTCTTTCATATAATTCAGCCAGCCATCTTCACCAGGCAGCACAGTCAGGTCCTGTCCTTTTAGTCAATTCCCCTAGTTTAGTATCTGCCTGTGATTGAATATTAAAAAAACACATTGGTGAGGTTACTCTAGTCCTGTCAGGAAGCTTCCATCTATTGATGGATGTCCATACTCAGAAGCTTGGTGTGATGCTTCTGCTGTCCCCCGCTGAGACTGAGAACTGAGCAAACTCATAATCGCTGATCACTCAGTTCTCGGTATTCATTGAGCAGAGAGCAGTGACTGTCGGTCACTGATCTCTGCTCCGCCAGCGCTCAGTGGAGCACCAGCCTGTGTAGGAGGCGGGGAGCCTCTGGCTCAGGCTCTCGGCAGTACACTGAGAGGCTGAGCCAGCTGCTGGTGGATCCCGACCATCAGGATCCTTCCAGAGCTTGGGATCGGCTCAGTGATGTTACCCAACAGTGGGCTTTAGCCTGCTGTTGGCTGAATCTCGGTCACAGCAGTGCAGAAATAAGTGAAAGAAAGCTTTGGCTATGCTTCTCTTTTAGGCTAGGTTCACACTGCTGCGAATTCAAAATCGCGCAGTTTTACTGTGATTTTGCCGCGATTCGCGGGCGCGATTTCAGGGAATGCCAGTCTATAGAGCTGAATTTGCATCGCACACGGACCAAACTCGCACAGGACCCTTTTTTCCCGCAGCTTAGATTCGCAACGCATTGATGTGAACGGCACTAATGTAAAACAATGTTATTTAAATGACTTGCGAATTTGAGCAATCGCAACAGCTCAAATTAGCAATAGAATTCGCAGCAGTGTGAACCTAGCCTAAAAGAAAAAAGGCATCAGTTGAATACTAGGACAATTACACCCATCCTTGACCATTAACCCTGCTTGATTATAAGAGATTTTAGAGTGAGTGTAAACCCAAAATTAAGGACTTTCTTCCAAAAATGTTTACTGCTCATTGAAAAACAATTCAGGGTATTTGCACATGAATTTATGGACCAGTATTTTATTTGTAAGAACGCTATATGCAGTGAGGCTTGATACCAAATATACTGAAAGACAGATTTTTGTATTGCTTCCTGCCATAAAGATGCTTGATCTATGGGTGTTACTGTTTCTCACCCGCCAGTTGTGAGGAAGAGGCCCTTGTCCCAATCAACTTGGTCCTGAAGGGCCTGGTATGTATTAGGGAGGGGGGCCCCACGCCATTTATTTTTTTTTACCTTTTTTTTTTTTAAATGCTGGCAATTCTTGTTTTTACATTCAGCTGTCAGCGGGGAACCCTGCTGTCGACTCATCGGTTGTCAAGGACACAGCGGCCGGCTTCCCGGCCGCTCCTTAACAACCAGCTATACACAGTTCGTTATGGAGAAAAAAATAAAACAAGAAACGCATAAAAAAAACGCAACACTTGCGTTTTTGGTACGGGTCCATTGAAGTCTATTACATGCAAAACGCGATCTGCTGAGGGGAAAAAAGGTCCCTGACCCTTTTCAAAAAGGCATTGGTTAAAAAAACGCATGGATGTAAATGTGTACCATAGGAAACCATGTTAAATGGACTGTAGTGCGTTTCTGCAAACTGAATAACGCACCAAAAATGCATTGGTGTGAACCAAAGGTTAGTTAGAAAGAGTGGGTGCTAATATCCTGGATTTGGTTGGACTTTTGCAACAGATTCATTAAAATAATTTGCTTAATTTTCTTACCTGGAGATCCTGCCAGCAACAGCACTTCTTGTTGCAAACTTACATCACAAAGCCACTGTCTTGTAGTTATCAGCAACATTGTCAGCCTGTCGTCTTTTATATGTATACTGTAGATTTGGACAATTTGCAGTCATTTATACGTTTCTCAACTTGCAGTCAGAATACTTTTAAGATTACAGACGTCTGTATAAAATACAGTATATCCGAATTCTCTTGAGCCTGCTACTCAGTCTGCATATTCTCAGTGATACTGGATGACAGCTCTGTAAAGGGTCTTTATCTTGGTAAATCTCTGCTGCTGCTTTGTGATTGGGAAGAAAAGGGAGGTGGGAATGGGGGGACCCAGAGACAGATGTCATTGCTATCTTCTGGCTCAGCATGCCGCGGTTTCTGCCAATGTATGTGGCACATTTGATCACACATACGTAGCAAGCAGAACGTTCCTTACCGAAACATCACAAGGTCCCAGGCGACTTTGGAAGGACATAGTTGTCCAGTATTCCCATTTGCACACAACATGTGAAGTTCTTCATGCACTATGCAAAAGGCTGGATTTACTGAAGTCTAAAAAAGCACGTGTGTCTGCAGAGCTGCCGGCCTGCATCTGGACAAGATGGCTTTCCTCGTGTACCCACACCGTGTCGTAGATTTACACATTATGGAAATTTTAGTAGAGGAGATTATTAGATGGATATATTCACATAAAAAGGTCAAAATGAACCGGTGACTGACTGTGAGTTCTGAAATATATGCAGTATACAATTTTGATTTGAGATATGATTATTCAGTGGATTTTAGGCATGAATCGGGGCTTTTTTTCAGGTGGAACGTGGTGGAACTCAGTTCCACCACCTCTGGCTCAGACCCTTTGGTGTCTGCTCACCACAATCACTTGTAAACACAAAAGTCCGGTTTCACTCTGTGTATCCCCCCTGAACTCTGCACTCTGTATGTAATGCAATCCTGGTATTTAATGCCCCTTTAAGACCCTCCTACTGTTCGTGAAACTTGACTGACCACACCCACTATTTGGTGTGATTTGGAGCGTGTGTGTAGGGAGAGGGGTTTTGGGGGATCGTTCTTGAGTTCCAGCACCTATTGTTTGAGGGAAAAAAGCCCTGGGCATGATGATTCCATTTCAAATCCCTTGGAGGACATGTATACTGCTGTGCAGAAGCTTATAAATTGCAGGGCAGAAAATACAACCTTGCTCAAATTAATGACTGTATATAACACCATGCGTTCCGGAGTGAGAGCAATAATTCTAGTGCCTATAAGAGCTTTTAAAATATCATCTATGGACAAACGAGTGTACCAAAATTTGTTGCCATTTCACAGGCTCATGCAGTTTTAAGGCCTGACATGTCTATTTACTCAGTGCAACCTCATCTTTTATATCTTACAAAAAAATTGGGTAATATATTTCATTTAAATGTGTGCATTTGATAAACAGTAATATTATGTGACATAAAAAAATGGAAACTAGCACAATTTTATTCACCAGGTTCCCCTGTATAATGTTTGAGGATTTTAACTAATTTTCAGGCCCAAAATGTGCATTTACACATGTGCACAAAAAAAATGCAAATTTTTTACATTCCAATATAAGTTTATTTGAAAAATCTCCTTTTTTCTTGTGGGTGCTGCCTGACTGCTGGCCATCTCTTTCTACAACTTGCTGGATTCCATGCATGCTTTGCAGCTTCTCCTCTGCTGCTTACTTTTAATTTCCTGGATTGAATCCACCGCCTAAAACTCCTACTTTCTGCAACTCTGTAGTCCTGAGGGCAGGCTCTGTGAAATGTGTGACACAGCAGTGCCCACCCTCAGGACATAGTGAATACATGTTACAGAATTTAAGGAAGTAAATGTGTTTTGGATCTCCATAAAGTAAGTTTAAGGCCTCATTCAAACTTGTACGACTTTGGACCCCAATGAGTACTGTTCATGTCCATTTGTTTGACTTAACGTCGCAACAACTTTAAGGCAGTCCCTGCACTACTTTGGTCTAACTTTCAATCAACTTGAGGGCCATAGACTTCAATGTAAACTCCCAAAAGTTACATAAAAGTTCCAACTGCATGATATACATGTGACTTGTGTGCTACTTGGGAAAAGAATGCACTGAAAAAAACAGCCCCCCCCCCTCCTTTGGGTCTGGTATGGATTTTAAGAGGAACCCCACGCCAAAATCAAATGTTTGGATTCCATGGATATCCATGCTTGGATAAGGGTCTGGTATGGATTTGGGGAGGACCCCACACCTGTTTTAAATGTTTGGCTTGGGGTTCCCCTTAAAATCCATACCAGACCCGAAGGGCCTGGTATCGATAAGGGGGCCCCCTGTTTTTATTTATTTTTTCATTGGTGGCATTCTTTTGTTTACAGTCGGCTGTAAGCCTGGAAACGTGTTAACAGCTGATAAGTCATCGGTTGTTAAGGACGCAGCAGCCGGCTTCCCGGCCCGCTCCTTAACAGCCAGCTATTCTTCACGCATAATTTGAATCGGTCAGTCAAGTTTCAAGTTCAAATTGGGATGTTTTCTTGTGCGGCTGCATGCGGGAACCCATGCGATGTGCAGAATCGTCAACAAAATTTTGCAGCTATTGTTTTGGTCCACAACTTCTATAAATACAACATCTTGGCAGTCCATAGAACAGTGATGACAGCTGAACAGAAGCCTCGGTTTCCTTGCTTCAGCTCAGTTTTAGATATATGCAGAAGGTAATGCAGGACTATAGGAACAAGTAGATTAGAATGTGAAAATATTTATCTGGATTTTGACAGATGATTAGAAACAACTGTTCAGCCCACCCAGTTGTGTCTGCGGTTACATTTGATTTATGCCTTTTTTAGTTGGACTTGGTGAAGGTATAGAGATTTACAGACTTGTAAGTACATATAAATAGCTGATACTGTTCTGGTCATTTTTTAATTCTCTGAGCAGGCAGATGTGTGTATGGTCCATCCTGGTTATTTTTAATTGTTCATTAATTTTTTACGCAATTCGTTTTTTTTTTTACTAATGAAATAAATGATGGATACATAGGAATGACCTAAGATCACAAATTCAGATTCAATGGAAACTAGTACAATCTGTAACCGAATCATTGTAACAAACATAAGCTATCAAATATTATGGGCTTTCACCCCATTATGTTCTTCCTTATATGTTGGGGAGAGAGAATGTAAGAATCTGTTTAGCTAATCTGCATTCGCATGGGTGATTTGCCACTAGAGATGGACTTGGGCATGTTCGGGATCCTAGTCCCAACCCACATGCCCGATCCGGCCAGGAAGCCGCCACTGCACACTGCTAATCTCAGGCAGTGAGAAATTTCCTGATCTGTGTAGCTGCAGACCAGGGGAAATGTCTCACTGCCTGTGATTAGCGGTGTGCAGTGGTGGCTTCCTGGTGGAATCGGGCAGGTGGGTTGGGACTAGATCCCGAACATGCCCGAGCCCATTCCTATTAGCCACATGGTGAATCCCAGCGACAAGAATATACTGATTTCTGTAGCTTGGATTGAAGCTGTGTGCGTCCAGCCACAATCCCCGCAGGTAATTGTTGATTGTGTGAACCGTCACTGATAGCTGTGGCCACAGACATCCTGTCATTGCTCTATCTGCACACAGCTGTTAATCTCAGCCACGGGAATTGGTCAATTCTTGTCACTGGGGTTCGCAGCATGGCTAAATGCCTGTGTGAATGCACTCATTTTCAATAGCACCTAAACGCGGGTGCGGTTCCACAGCGATTGTTACGTGATAAATCACGCTGCATTCGCCGCAAACCAAATTACGTGATGTTTGTCACCCAAGTTTAAATGACAATCTTCGTGCGATGCGGTTTGCTGCGATTCTGCATAGGATCGCAATCGCCCAGGTGTGAACAGGCGCCTAAGGCAAGAAGAAAAGGTCTAAAACATTTTTTTTTTTTTTTTTTTTGTGATGCATGCTTACTTGCAAAATCAGAGGTATACATTTCTAGTACCTACATCTTTCTTTACCTTTTAAGCCTCATTGACATGAGCTCTGAGGCTGGTAGACCACGAATGGTTGTTTTATCACGGTTTACATCACAGGGTTTTTTCGAGATATGCAAAAAAGGGAGATCACACAAACACTTGTAGGTAAAATAAAAATGAATATAACATTTATTTAAATAATAACAGATAAAGATAACAGGTGTAATAATATTGGAAAATGTAACAAGAATACATCGCTATAGATGTCTTTTGCCAAGGAGTCCCCCATCTTTGCTGCTTGGCACAATGATCAAACCAGATGCATGCATAATGTAGCTCTGGTAAAGGACTATTTTATTCCATATTTTGCTGTGGTATATACAGGACTAGTGGGTAACGACCAATTGTAACCCTTTGGAAAGTGATTTTTACCTTTTTAGGGAAGATGGCACACATTCCTGAAGGGACTTGGTGATTGTCAGTTGGTAATGACATTGCTATAGAATTAGGTCAGTTAGATGAAACAATCCTTATGTCCTTATATGAGCCATTAACCAGGGTTTGGAGGCATTCCTATACATTGGTGAGCCACAATCAAGAAAAAAATGAATTTTCTCCATCAATGGTCCATCTGTTTATGCGACTTGAGCCGCCAGGCGTTTTGTGCAGCCTTATGTAAGTGTATGGGGACACAGCGGCTCCACGGACACAGACGCTCATCCTAATTTGACACTTTCCACGTTCTACAGGCCTCAGCATCTGTGTGTATGAGGCTTTATAATTCAATCCCATGGGTGTTTTTTTTTTTTCCCATGCCAAACCGGCATAAAGCCTGGAACTATGGAGTAGGGACCGACCTTCTGGACACAAAGCTGGCCATACACTAGTACAATTTTCCCCTCACTTTTAGTTCTCGTCACAGTGGTCACGAAGACGAATAGTAAAGATGAATCTCCCTAATGGGCAAAAATAGAAATACAAATTTGACAGATTTTAACCCCTCCCTAATCAATGCAAAAATAGAAAATAAAATGTTTGGCTTGAGTTCTACTTCAAGCTTTCAATTTACGAGTGTCTTTGGTGGCTCAATCAATTCTGACAATGCAGACTCATTGCTGAATGAGAAGGTTGAAAGCAGAGAGGTGACACAGGATCAGAATCTGCAAAACTGAACCAGAAGACGGTGGTTCCTAGCTACAAAGTGCAAAAGACTTTTACAAATTACAAATCCTTTGGCAGGTAAAGCAATTCCCATAAATGAATTCCATCTGAGAATTTTACAATTTTCTTGGAGCTATGCCTTAATTTATGATGAACAATACTATTTGAGGGTCCCAATAATGAAGGTTGATATTTCAGACCCTAGGCCTCTTATAGAAAGGTATGCATTGTTTTTATTGCAGAGCTGATGACAGAGAGGTTAATTGGCAGGGACCAAGGCAGTGTGTGGGGTGCAAATACTTGATTGTTCTCCTCCTTCCACCTTTATGGACACAGCTGGGACTCGCTGGGTATCCACCCCACCGCCCGGCCTTGAAGAAATGAAGATCTTTGTAGTTGGTGTTTTTATCTTCACTACACAGCCCAGATGGCGTGTGGGAAAACAAGAAAAACATCTAAATGCCAAATTAGAAAAATATCTTGTAAATAACTCGAGTTCAGAGGATCTGCTGTACACTGAACAGTAACTTCTCACTGGTGATTGTAACATACGTTCGCTTGACACCAGTTTTAGACACCTTTCACACTGGGGTTGCAGCTGCGTTGGTGCTAAAGCACCGCTTGTTTTAGCGGCGCTTTAGCGAGTTTAAGCAGCACTTTTGGGCCGCTAGTAGGGCTGGGAAAAAAAATCGATTTTAATCTTGAATCGAGTTTTGAGTTCAAATCGATTCAGATTTGAAGAAAATCGATTTTTTTTTTTTTTTTTACTTTTTATTTTTCCTTTAAAGTTTCCATAGCAGGGCTGCAGGGGGCGTATCCGGAATGGCACTGGGCGGCGTTACCCCAATTACATCTACTCGCCGCAGCTGCCGCGAGTAGATGTAATGTAACACTAACTAACCGCAAGCTGCCGTCTGCCTACCTGATCAGCGTGTCATGCAGACAGACGGCGGCCATTGCAGTGTTCAAAAGCCGCGCCTCCCGAGTCCTCGTCGTCTGTGATAGGCGGAACACTCAATTTCACAGCAGGCAGTGTTCAGCCTATCACGGACATCCTCTCATCCTCGTCTGTGTTAGGAGGATGAGTGGATGTCCGTGATAGGCGGAACACTGAATGCTGGGAAATTGAGTGTTCCGCCTATCACAGACGAGGAGGAGGCGGGGCTTTTGAATACTGGAATGGCCGCCGGTGTAGCAGTAAAATCCGTATCCCATGAAAATCTGCATCAGGTACGGGCACAGTGATTGAAGCACGGGCACAGTGAGGCATGGGCACAGTGAGGCACGGGCACAGTTCAATTCAACTAAGAGTAACCTCAAGATTTTTTGTTGTTTTATTAGCTAAATCCAAATACAGTATTAATAATTTGGATGTTTAACAATCTTTGTTGCACACTGACTTTGCAGTTAGAGAAAGGGTTTGCCTTTGCAATTTTGTTTGTTGATGCACTTTAATATATATAAAAAAAAAAATCGAATCGTAAACTGCGTTTTTTGGGGGGGAAAATCGCCCAGCCCTAGCCGCTAGTAGGGCGCTTTAACCGCAAAGAAGGGGTTAAAAGCGCCCATGTTGCGGCGCTTCTGAATCGCTTTTCAGGCGCTTTGGAGACTCTGCCCATTCATTTCAATGTGCAGGGCGTTTTGGGTGCTAAATACATCGCTCCCAAACCGCCACCAAAGATGCTGCTTGCAGGACTTTTCCTAACGTTCCGCACGCGCACCGCCCCAGTGTGAAAAGTCACACTGAAATGAACGGGAGGCGGTTTTCAAGCGCTATTTCTGGCGCTAAAACACCTGAAAACCGACTCCGTGTGAAAGGGGTCTTACTGTTTAATGTCGCTTTTTATCTGAACTGGCCGAATAGCTGAAAGGACCACATAAACACGAATGACTTACATTTTATTTATAGTTTTTCTGTAATGCTTAAGTGCTGCACTAATTGCTTTCGCTCTCTAATGGATAAGAAAGTCAAGGTACCCTTGTAACATTAAGGACATCATGCTGGAGGAGCACTCTTCTTAGACAAGGTTTAGTGTTTTATGTACATAGAATTAATATAATGTGATCCAGTTTTTTTTCACCTATAATAGAAAGATAAAGCTTATCAGATGAAATGTGTTTTACTACTACTGCACAAAAAAAAAAAAAAAAAGGGGTGGCATCATCCATTTTTGGCACTACGGAGGGTCTGAAAAACATGTGTAAGTATTAGACATGTGCACACACTGAAAAAATTTGTTTCGGAATTTCGTTTTCCTCCGAAAAATTCAATTATTTAGCTACTCCCGAAATTCGTTTTTATTTTGTTTTGTTAAAAAATGCATTCGTCCGAAAATCCACATTAATTAAGGCTGAATCTGTCATTGAAGGCTGAGGCTCCATGTACACAGAAGCTCAAAAACGGCCGTTTTTAAAGCAGCAGAAAAAGCTAGCTTTTATCAGCGTTTTTTTTACTAGCTTTTATTAGCGTTTTTCAGTGTAGCTTTTTTTAGCTTTAAAAAAAAAAAAAAAAAAAATAAAAATTTTCAATGGACCAAAAAACGCTTGCGGCCAGCGTTTTTGAGCGTTTTTGAGCGTTTATGAGCGTTTTTCGGCGTTTTGCGTTTTTTCTGACGAAAAACGGCACTTTGAACGCAAATTTCCTGCGTTCAGAAAAAAGCCCATTAACTCCACTGCTCATTAAAGCTAAAAAACGTTGTGTACATGAACACATAGGCTAACATAGAGTGCAGTTAATGGGCTTTTAAAAAAAACGCCAAAACGCCCATTAACTGCAGTTTATCAGCTTCTGTGTACATGGAGCCTTATGGTGACTGTCGAATGTTCTAAGAAGATTCGACGAAGCAGCTAAACTGTACGACGCCGCATTCGTACATTTCCGGTCGAATGCTTCGCCCACAAGCTATAGTAGAATTCTAATGTTGTATGACTAGTAATAATTATATTTATTAATTATTACTAGTCAACCAACATTAGAATTCTTCTATAGCCTACGGGTGGAGCATTTGACCATAAATGTCCGCTCGCGGCGATCGTATGTTTTTAGCTGCTTCGTCCAATCTTCATGTCCTATAATGTTGAATCTTTTCTCTCTATGTCGAATAATCTCGGACTAATAGAGTTAGGTTAGGCACATTCAATCGCAGATTAGATCATAGATCGCTATTGTCACCGTCATGTCGAATCTTCTATCTATATCGAACTGTTGTCGCAACGAAAAGAAAATAAAGCATTTTTTATGTCGGATTTCGGACTCTGCACATTCGTTATCGTTTGTTAAAACGAACGCGAAAATCCCCGAAATTCGGACGAAAATGCATTCGGATGAAAACGAATGCACATGTCTAGTAAGTATGCGTTTTTCAGGAAACCCCATTAAAATGTATGGGGGGAAAAAAATGCACGATTCTGCCCCAAAAAAGTTAATGACTTATTCCAGCTTCAGATGACGAGCAACACTGTGCGTGTCCTGAATGGGCTTATTGAGAATAATGGAGTTCCTCAATTTTTCTTCTTCCACCTCAGGAATCCAGTAACAGAATGCTCAGGTGTAAATAGGGTCTCTGTCTGGGCTAGCAGCTGACATGGGTACATTTGGGGTTACTGACGATGATGGTGTTACTTTCCAAAGTCTTGGAAAAATGGATCCTACTCAATCTTACAGTACTACCTGGCTCCAAACATAATGGGGGTTATTTACTAAAGGCAAATCCACTTGGAAGTGCAGTCGCTGTAGATCTGAGGGGGACATGCAAAGAAAATAAAAAACAGCATTTTAGCTGGTACATGATAGGATAATAAAATCAGCAGAGCTTTCCCTTCTTTCAGATCTACCCCTCAGATTTACAGCGACTGCACTTCCAAGTGCAATTTCAAGTGCAATTTGCACTTGTAGTGCAAAGTGGATTTGCCTTCCCAATGACACAACATAGGGGTTGTTGATAAAACGTGTGACATATAGAGCATTTCCTCCTGTGTTCCATCCAAAAGGTAGTCCGGCTGAGCTAAAAAAAAAAAAGTTCTACAGAATATGTGATCTTTAGATCTGGCTAAATTCTGTATTATATTTTAAAAATCTTTTTAAACCTATCTCAGTTTTCACTACGTCCAAGTTGCTCAACACGCAGAATTTGCTTCTTTCTAATTGTCTGTATTCACATTTGAATGCTTCTTCGCTCTACAGCTTACGCTTCAAAAAGTACATGAGCTTTTTTTGGAGCATAATCAGTCTTCTTTTTTTGCATTAAATGTATATTGAGATCAAGAAAAAATAACATATCATAGAATACGTAAATGTAACAACAGTTATAGAGGATGAGGACATTTCAGTCATTTTTGGCCATCTAGACTTCAATGGGAATATCTGCAAGCCTAGGTTCATCAAATCGGCGGCTATTGCCGGCAATGGCACTATCCGAATCGGTGTGGCGCCGCATCGGTTCCCAAAAGTAGTTCCTGTACTAGATTTGGCGACTTCGGGGGGCCATATGTATAGACATCTGTACAGGAACCCACACAGATGTCTGAAAAACCGCACCTGAAGTCAAAATGCATTGCCGGGTTGAAATCTGTGCGAGTTCAGCTGAATTCGCACAATTTCTAACCTGCAGCAATGTGAACCTAGGCTAAATGTGTGATACAGTCCAGAAAACAAACACCTGAAGCTTAATATATGTGCAAAAACGCTTGCACTAAGATTGTTTTGTTTAACAATTGTAAAACGCCAGAAAAAATTGCTTCAAAATCACCAGGCATACACTCTGCTCAGGTATTAATGCAGGTTAGTCTACAATGCTATAGCCCTTTACTTTATTTTTTTTTCCAATGACTATACTGTATAGAGCCATGTTACACCTTCCCCAATACCTCCATCTTTAACAAATTTTAAAAACCTGTGGATTCCTTTGTAAACCAGGTCATTGGGCTGCCATGCTATAAACACCCTCACAGTGCCAGCCACTGTTTGTACCACCACCCGTTTTTCCTCCATACTGTGTCCATGCTGTGCCCCTAGTTTGCCATGCTGTATACCCACAGTGTGCTAGACTGTGCTCTTTCTTCTCTCTCTCTCACCTGCAGTGTCAATTCTGCCCTTTTGGACTACACTTCAGGTTTATTATAATACCCGATGATCCTGCCATGAAGGTCCCCAATGAGGCACATTTGGTTGTAGGGGGACAGCTTCCTGTCCCTGTCTTCCATATATGTTCCTATGTTGTCACCCTGTCACACAGGCTTCTGAAGGAGACTACAAATGGCTGTTGCAATCAATATTAAGCTGGCTATACATGGATGAAGTTCGGCTGGTTCAGCAGGGACAGGTCAAATTTCAATCTATGTATGGGCATTGTGGTTGTACAGAAGTCTGTCTTAAAAATGCTATGCAGCTATCACTAGAATCCATGCATATAGTCACGGAGTGATTACACAGAGCCTGCAGAAGATCAGCAGCATAGAGATGCAACAAGGATTAAAAAGTTATTGAAACAGGTTCTTCCTTTAACCACTTCACCCCGCGCTGTAGTCTTATTTTGGCATACTTTTCCAGGAGGGCATTATATAACCTCCTCCCGTGATCACACTGCCTGCACACCCCCTGTGGCTTCGGACTCAGCTAATCACAGATCGGGGTAAAGGGCCAATCGCAGCAGCCCTTTACCACGTGAGCAACTGTGTCCAGTGACAGCTGATCACTATGTAAACAGAAGCTGGTTATCGAGGAGAGGAGAGCCGAGCCAGTAACCAACTTCTGTTAAAGGGACATTACACTGATTATCAGTGCAGTCCCACCAGTGCCCACTACTGCTGCTATTAGTGTCCATTAGTGCCACCTATTCGTGCCCATCAGTGCAGCCTCATTGGCACACATCAGTGAAGGAGAATTTTTTTATAGCAAACTATGAAAAATGCTTCGTTTGTTTTTTCTGAATTTTCTGTATTTTTTTTCATTTATTTAGCAAAAAATTAACCCAGTGATGATTAAATTCCATCAAAAGAAAGCCCTATTTGTGTGAAAAAAAATATAAAAATGTCATATGGGTACAGTGTAGCATGACCGCGCAATTGTCATGTAAAGTGTGACAGCGCTGAAAGCTGAACAGTGGCCTGGGCAGGAAGAGGGTAAAAGTGCCCAGAAGGTAAGTGGTTAAAATAAAAAATATGGCAATTGTTTGATACACAGAACTTTAGAGAAAAAAATATACTTTTCGTTCAGTGTTTACGTGTACTTTAATTATATGGGTTGGTCAGCACAGGCTAAAGGATGTGGTTGCCCATTTCTGTTTGTCTTTGGCAAATGAACAAAATCAAATTTGACCAAAAATAACGAACTAGAGCCTTAACTTCAGATCCCCCAGTAAATCTACAGTCATTAAATAACCGTATCTACCCTGAGCTTACTAATAGTTATCAGCAGGTCTTATTATGAGTATTATCACTGTTGTGGGATGTGCTGAAAGAAGGCAAAGCGATGATTAATTTTCTGTCTGAGGTAATTACAGCAGCTGTAACTGTGCTAATATTAGTAATGACAGAGATTTGGAAAGGGATCGTCTGCAATGTTCTACATGCTGTAAACTGTAAAGTAATCTAAATACAAGTGAATTGAGCAAAGCATTATTATAGTGCCTGGTGCTTGTGACCATACCTTGAAGCCATTATGGCCCAATACTACCAAATCCATTCCCGTCCGGATTTAGGTCTGTGTCCTGTGAGCACATATACTTTATCCTTGCTGTAGCCATAGACCTTGGCTATCATTACCCACTACTAGTAGATCCATTCACAGGATGGTACAGACAGGGCACCATCCTGGGAGGCACTCTCTGCTCAATTTTTACTTGGGCCCCCTTCACACCGGCCTTCCGTCTGTCTGTTTTTCATCCGGCTATTGATGAATAAAAAATGGACAGCAGTGCATTTCTATGGGCAAACAAAGGTTAACAGACGTCGTCCGTTTACATCAGTTTTTTATATCTGCTTCCGTTCAGCTCCGTTTTATTATTTTAATCACTTGCCGCTCGGTCACACTAGATTTAGTGTGACCGAGTGTCAGCTGCAGGCTCAGCAATGTAACTAAACATTGCCAGCTTGCTTCTGGGTTTGGGGTGCGCATGTGTGCACCCACTGCTGACCCACGTTGTGTCCAGCCACAGCTGGTTTTGTCAGCAGGTTCCAGCTAATGATTTGTGGTTGAGACCTGCTGATCGGCTGTGTCCAATCACAACATAGAATCCTGTGTGTACAAACACAGAGGACTCTGTGCACAGAGAACCAATCTGGCTGTTTCTTATCCCTGCAAGAAGCAGGGAGATATAACTGCAAGATCTGTTATTAAAAGTAGCACATATTTTACACACTACACTTGTTAGGCACTCAGTTAACCCTTTGCTTGCCCCTAGATCAGGGGTGTCAAACTCCATTTCATCGTGGGCCGCATCAGCATTATGATTGCCCTCAAAATGGCCGGTTGTATCTGTCAGATTAGATGTCCAGCGCATCTCCTCCCCATATATTAGATGTCAAGAGCCACCCCACCATCAGAAGTTGAGTCCCGCACTCTCCCTTACATCACAGTGCACCCCCTTACCTTATGCTGCTGCTGGGAAGAAGCTGGATGCGTTGCTTGAAAGCAGAAAGTAAGGGTCTGGAGGAGGACCAGAGGGGGGCTAGAGCTCTCTTGCCGCTGCAGGAGAGGTGCGAGGGCCGGATTCGGCCCGCGGGCCTTGTGTTTGACAACTGTGCCCTAGATGTTAACCCCTTTCCTGCCAGTGTCAGTACAGTGACACAGTGTACAGTATTATCAATGAACACTGTATTAGTGTCACTATTGATGTCAGTGTCGGTTAGTGTGCCCCCTCTGTTATTACCAAGATTGCCCACCACACTGTCACAGTCCCACTAGAAGTCTCTGATCACCGCTATTACCAGTATAGTGTCATAGCTGCGTGAATTCCAGCATATATACCATAGTTTGTAGACGCTATAACTTTTACACAAACCCATTAACTACTTGCCGACCAGCCGCCGCAGTTGTACTGCGGCAGGTTGGCACGGCTGCGCGAATTGCACGTCGGCCGCTTCAAGAAACTACAAGGGGCGCGCCCGCAACGTCTGTGCCGATGCGCGTGTCCGGCGGCCGCATAGTCCGCCGGTCACCCGCAATCGCTCCTCAGAGAGCCAGAACGGGAATCTGTCAATGTAAACAGACAGATCCATTCTGACAGGGGTGTAGAGAGAGATCTGCTGTTCCTAGTGATCAGGAAAAGTGATCTCTCTGCTCCTCTAGTCAGTACACGCCCCCCACAGTTAGAAACACCTCCCTAGGGAACACTTAACCCCTTGATCGCCCCCTAGTGTTAACTCCTTATCTTGCCTGTGACATTTATACAATAATCAGTGGCTATTTTTAGCTCTGATCGCTGTATAAATGTCACTGGTCCCAAAAAAAATTCAATTGTCCGATCTGTCCGCCGCAATGTCCTGCTAAAAATCGCAGATCGCCACCATTACTAGTAAAAAAAAAAAAAATAATAAAAATGCCATAAATCTATCCCCTATTTTGTAGATGCAATAACTTTTGCACAAACCAATCAATATACGCTTATTGCAATTTTTTTTACCAAAAATGTGTAGAAGAATACATATTGGCCAAACTGATTATTATTATTTTTTTTAAAATGGCATATTTATTATAGCAAAAAGTAAAAAAAATAGTTATTTTTTTCAAAATTGTCACTCTTTTTGTTTATAGCGCAAAAAATAAAAACCGCAGAGGTGATCAAATAACACCAAAAGAAAGCTCTATTTGTGGGGAAAAAGGGACATCAATTTTGTTTGGGTACAAGGTCGCACAATCCCACAATTGTCAATTAAAGCGACGCAGTGCCATATCGTAAAAAAATTGCCTGCTCAGTAAGGGGGCAAATCCATCCGGTCCTTAAGTGGTTAATATACACCTAATTGGGATTTTTTTTTATTTTTATTAAAGACCTGTAGCAGAATAAATTTTGGATTAAATTTATGAAGAAAATCTTTTTTTTTTTTTTTTATTATTTTTTTTTTACAGAAAGTAGAAAACAACAGTTTTTTATTTTACATAGTAATAAACAAATAAAAAAAAGTGATCAAAAACCACAAAAAGAAGGCTCTATTTGTGTAAAAAAAGATCTAAATTTCATTTATGTACAGTGTTGCTAGACTGCTAAATTTCCACTTAAAGTGACACAGCGCTAAATTGCAAAAAAAGCTTTGGTCATGAAGGGGGTAAAACCTTCCGGAGGTCAAGTGGTTAAACGGAACAAACCTGCATTGTTCTTCCATTTAAAAAAATGGTAGTGGATGAAAAATACATGTAAACGAATGAAAAACTGTGACTAAACGGATGACGCACCGCGTGAAAGGGGACTTTAACTCTTACCTTAAAGGGGTTGTAAAGTCAGAAGGTTTTTTTATCTTAATACATTCTATGCATTAAGATAAAAAGCCTTCTGTGTGCAGCAGCTTCCCCAGTCCCTCTAAAGCCCTGTACGCACGATCGGATTTCCTATGGATTCTAATCCGATGGATTTTTCCATCGGAAATCCGATGAAGCGGACTTCCATCAGTCTTGCCTACACACCATCAATCAAAAATCCGACCGTCCCAAACGGCGTGACGTAAAACACTCCGACAAGCCGAGAAAAATGAAGTTCAATGCTTCTGAGCATGCGTCGACTTGATTCTGAGCATGCGTGGGTTTTTTGTCCGATGGAGTTCCACACAGATGATCGGAATTTGCTATAGTTTTTTTTCCCATCGGATAAATGGAAAACATGTTCTATTTTTGTCCGATGAGAAAAGTCCATCGGACAGTTTTCATCAGTAAAACCGATCGTGTGTACACGGCATAATACTTACCTGAGGTCCCTCTCTGTCCAGTGATATCCACGAGTGTCTCACCTGTTCTCCCTACTAAATGGCTGAGACACAGCAGTGGCGACAATGGCTTCCGCTGCTGTCAATCAAGGTTGGCTAGCCAATCAGTAGAGAGAGGGGGCGGGGCTCTGTTTCTGAATCGACACAGGGAGCTGTGACTCGACTCGGGTGCCACCAAAGCAAGCTGCTTGCTATGGGGGCACTGAGCAGGAGGGAGGGGCCAGGATCACAGAAGAGGGACCCGAGAAGAGGAGGATTTGGGCTGCTCTGTGCAAATCCACTGCAACAGAGCAGGCAAGAATAACATGTTTGTTATTTTTATAGGAAAATAAATGAGACTTTACAATAATTTTAAAAACCATTTTAAGCTTCACCTTGATCTGCCCATACCATGACCCTAGTCTGACCATATTTTTTCAAAAGAGAATTTAAATCGGTCCTTGAATCAAACTTGGAACGTCATCATATGGGATTCTGGGAAAGCAGAGTTTTGCAAATCTGTCAAAATATGCTGCTTCAAAGAGGATTCCATGAGAGTTCTATTATCGGCTCCTAGACGAGTAGGCCGAAGTCCAGGGTAAGTATCATTCTTCTTGTTATTGGTAATACGTTTTTTGTGTAACATGTTCACGTGAGCATGGTGGGGAGCTTCTGAGTCAGCTTTGACAAAATATAGTCAGGCTTGGGGCAGGGTTTGGCTTACACTAATGTGGAGTGAGTTTATTCATTTTCAGGTACTTATTATGCTGTTTACACAGTGCTATATATATATATATATATATATATATATATATATATATTAGTACATTCACATTAGTCCCTGCCCTCAGGGAGCTTACGATCTAAGGTCCCTAGCTCACATTCATTCATACACTTCCGCCAATTTAGAAAGGATCCAATTAACCTACCAGCATGAGTTTAATGAGGTTCTTAGTTAGTCTTTACACTTATAAAGGGTATTGTTCAATGATTCATAGCCCATTGCTCATTAACATCCATAGTCAAGTCCATAGAGTCAGCTGATACTAAGACTAGATGTGCTGCTGTGGATACCATACACTCAGATGCCCTCAGTTCCATCTCAGCAGGTGATCCTAGGCTGAGCTCCTGTTGTGTTGGATCAGAATGGAAATGGATGTCACATATGTAATAAATTTTCTCTGATGGATGATAAAGAGACCCATGTAATCCCTATGGGGTGGCTGGATGTAAGGAGATGTGTCTTCAGCTTTATCTGCCCACATCCAGTCAGGTCAGTAAAAACGGATCTGGACGCAAACCAATTGCGTTCAAATAAACCTGAATGGCCCTGGATGTAGGCAGATCCAGGGATACAATGACATCCGTTTTTTTTTTTTGAGGGTCAAAAACTAGCTGTCGGAACTTACCGATTGCAGCACCTGCTTTTCAGTGACCTGGAAAAGAATGTGTACATCATGTCGTCCTGACGTGACATTGGCTGCATGCTTGTTCGGGTAGTAAAGCAAGGATGAAGATGACTGCCCCTTAGCATGCATTGTCATAAACAAGTCGGAAGTAGCAGGTTCCATATTTCTATATTTGCAGATTCCTATCCTAAAGCCCCATACACACGGTCTGACTTTTTGACAACAAACTTCAAAATGAGCAAGTTTTAAAAAAATCCTAACGTGTGTAGGCTCCATCGGACAAACTTTTTCGGTTTTCATCGGACAAAAGTTTGCTCTGCAAACGGACAAACTTTTCGGCAACAAAAGTCCTATCGTGTGTACAGAAATCCATCGGACTTTAGTCCAAAGTACAAACACGCATGCCCAGAACCAATGTTAAAATCAACCAACAATAGCAGAAGTTGCCCAAAGGGTGGCGGTAAAGAGCAGAATAACCACGTGATGTTGGGAAAGTTTGCAGAAAAAGTCCTGCCGTGTGTATGCTATTGGGGTTCCCGGCCAACGGCCTTCAAACAAAAATCCACGGAAATGTTTGTTTGAAGTCCGATTCATGTGTATGAGACTTTACAGAGCAAAGGACTACAAGTAACAGCCATCTTCCTGTACAGGCGGTCCCCTACTTACAAACATCCAACTTACAAACGACTCCTACTTACAAATGGAAGGAGACAACAGGAAGTGAGCGGAAATCTACCCCTAGGAAGGGAAATTCTCTCCTGTAAGAGTTAATATTGGAAAAAGGTGTCTCCTCTCCACTGATGCTTTATCATCAATCCTTGTTTTCCTAATAACCCAAAATTTTCAAAATGCAATTGTCATTGGGACGGAAAGTGAGGTGAAATGTTCTGAACAGGGGCACAGACAGCAAAACAAATGTTACAGGGGTGATAACCCTTCCCTATGTTTTCCAAAAAGTTTAAAAATAGATTTTTGGCTGGAGCTACACTTAAAAAATGTACCTGTTCAAAATTACAAACAGATTCTACTTAAGAACAAACCTACAGTCCCTGTCTTGTATGTAACCCGGGGACCGCCTGTATATGGAGTTTAACTTTTTCCTAGAGAACATCTTTCTTTTTTCTTTCTATTCTTTGTGTTTAGTGGCTGTAGAAATAAGGAATCAAATATTTATAGACTCCTTCATTGTGATCCAGGTTGATGATGAAAAATCCATCTCTTCCCATTACCGGCACATCAGTCATTTAATGGCTCAGATACGGGTAACATTTTTCTGCTGTTGTATAATTTCCCTGTTTACCTGCAGCTCATCTGTTTGTGGTGTAATTCAGATCTCCTTAGTCCCAAGATCTTGTAACCCTGACCAAAAGCCAAGAGGAATGCAACCTTTTATGTAAAGTTAGCTGCTCAATACTTACACTGAGAGTTACCATGGCAATGATAAAAATAGTTTTTCATTTATCCAGCACACAGCATTGCCCTCCGTGAAGCTTCGCACATCTACATAGGACTGTTTTTTTGGTTCTTTTTATGATGATTTTAGAACTTTTTTTTTATACGTTGTCACAAAAAATGTATCAAATGTAGTTTTCCAGTATGTAGTATATGAATGAAGAGCAACGTCGGAGCACAATGAGCCATGACTGGGATTCGTTATCTTGATTTTTTTTTTTATTCTTATGTAATGTGCGTGTGCATGTGCCGAAAATTTCTTCACTCTTCTTCACTCCACCCGCAATTTTTTTTTTTTTAAGTCAGCAGCTACAAACACTGTAGCTGCTGACTTTTAATAAGGACACTGTCCTAGGCGCCCGCGATGTTGGCCCTCCCGAGGGCGATCCCTCGATCATGCCAGATCCCGGCGCTGCCATCCTCACTAAGGGAAACAGGCAGTGGAGCCTTGCGGCTTCACTGCCCGTTTCCGACTGCGCATGCACGAGTCTCGCAGCGCTGTATGAATGGGCGGCTGCTCTCTGGGATACACACAGTTCCCAGAAGGAAGCGCGCCCCATTCCCCAGCAGACAACGCGAGGAGGACGAGGAAGAAGACCTGCTGCAGACTAGGAAGAGGCAGATTAGGAAGATCCGCATAGCAACCGCAATTTCTGGTAAGTAAAAAAAATATATTTTTTTTTTAAATTTTTTTTTCACATTTTGGTGTAATTAAATTTTTTTAGGGTGGACCTCCACTTTAAAGGGTTTGGAAACCCCCATGTTTTTTCACCTTAATGCATCCTATGTATTAAAATACTTACTACATTGAAAGATTGAACATATTGCCTTAGGAGGCAAAGCAAAAACTTCACTAAAAAACCGTGCTATGAATACGACCATCTGTGTCACTTGTTTGTTTTGGATGCACAGTTTGGCAGAAAAAGTTTTAGACTGTTTTTATTTGTATCAACACTGAAAGTCTCTTACTGATACCAGCTTTCCTGTGTGAATTATGGATGCTACCATTGATGGAAGCCAAGTTAAACGGATTTATGAGGGCAGTGATTCCCAAAGTGTGGGAAGCATACCACGGGCGCTGATACAATGCTCGGGGGCAGAGTGGGTGTGCAGCATTGCGGGTCGGATGGCAGGGCTCATACAAAGTGCGTCCAGCGTCAACATCCACGGGTAATCGCTGGCTGTACAAATAGTCACTAGTAGCTGCTATTAACACACGTCTGTCAATTCCAGCCACAGGAATTTACAGATTCTTGCTACTGGAATTTGCAGCGTGTGTAAACGCTTGTGTGAATAGAGCCCTAGGCCTCCTTCACACAGACATACCTATCCAGGGGCTGTCCTTACCTGCACAGGATGCACAGTTACATCTGCGTGCAGCCAGTCACTTTCCTATCTATTGGGAAGCAGTGGCTGTACGGACACAGACGCTGGTCCCAATTTGACAGCTGTGTGGCTGTGTCAGTGCAGCCGGCCACTGTGTAAAAAAAGACATGAATGGAACTACCTGCATGCAGAACCGTGTAGGAAAAGAGGGCCCTTCACATATGTGTACAGACAGGTACGCCCCTCTGAATGATTCCTTAGCTCTGGCACTTTGACCCTACGATCACATCTCGGCTCATGACTGCAGGTGTGGAAACTGCAGATACTCCCGAACCTGCAACCACCCACAGTGAAAACGCACTGCTCTGCGGAAACGCGCAGGGCTGCCATAAATTCTGAATGGCACCCCCACGCGTGTAAAGGCGCAGTGTGGGAACTGCAGAGAAAGCACAGATTTTGCCCATGCAACCGCAGCCTGCAAAGAATGTAGAGATGTGAACCTAGGGTGATACTCAGGCTTTTGGTAGGTGAGGGACAGTAAGGCATCTATAGAAGGTGTGTTTGGCTCTCCTGCATCACAAAAAGTAGGAAAATAATTCCTTACAACCAGAAAACTGAACAAGGAGAAAGGGTAGGTAACGAGGTGGTAATAAACTAGAGGGATGCCTGGATGAAAATCTGAAACCCTAAAGCTGGCCATATATTATATATATATATATATATATATATATATATATATATATATATATATATATATATATATATATATATTTTTTTTGTTTTATTCAATTTCCTTTAGGCTGGGTTCACACTAGCGCGAATTTAATGCGGATTTCTCTGCATCCAATTCGCACAGCAGTAGATTGTGACCGGCTCTCTATTTGCACAGGAGCCCTGTGTGTCTCTTGGTCAGTTTCTGATCTGAATTCTGCCAAAATCTCGGGCTGAAACGGTGAACGAGGACGCATCGGCCTCCTGCTGTGAGGGCTGCGTGCTTATATGTGAACCCAGCCTAAGATTTACCTTCAACTATGGTAGTGCAAGGGCCTGCCTGATTGCATACAATTTGAAAATGTTTAGATCTGACCTCATATTATATGGTTTTGGTAAATCTAAAGGAAAATTGTACGAGAAATTGTATAATGTATGGCCAGCCTTAGCAAACAGGCTATTAGTCAGTGCACCTAATCCCAGCATTCCTAAATCTTTTATTTGATCTCCTATGATCTTTTTATGTACAGTATCTCACAAAAATGAGTACACCCCTCAAATTTTTGTAAATATTTTATATCTTTTCACGTGACAACACTGAAGAAATTACACTTTGCTACAATGTAAAATAGTGAGTGTACAGCTTGTATAACAGTGTTAATTTTCTGTCCCCTCAAAATACCTCAACACACAGCCATTATTAATGTCTAAACCGCTGGCAACAAAAGTGAGTACTCCCCTAAGTGAAAATGTCCAAATTGGGCCCAAAGTGTAAATTTTTTGTGTGGCCACCATTATTTTCCAGCACTGCCTTAACCCTCTTCGGCATGGAGTGCATCAGAGCTTCACAGGTTGCCCCTGGAGTCCTCTTCCACTCCTCCATGATGACATCACGGAGCTGGTGGGTGTTACAGACCTTGTGCTACTCCTGGTCTGGAGACATACTTGGCCAGTTCATCACCTTTACCCTCAGCTTCTTTAGCAAGGCAGTGGTCATCTTAGAGGTGTGTTTGGGGTCGTTATCATGTTGGAATACTGCCCTGCGGCCCAGTCTCTGAAGGCAGAGGATCGTGCTCTGCTTCAGTATGTCACAGTACATGTTGGCATTCATGGTTCCCTCAATGAACTGTAGCTCCCCAGTGTCGGCAGCACTCATGCAGCCCCAGACCATGACACTTTCACCACCATGCTTGACTGTAGGCAAGACACACTTGTCCTCCTCACCTGGTTGCCGCCACATACGCTTGACACCATCTGAACCAAGTACGTTTATCTTGGTCTCATCAGACCACAGGACATGGTTTCTAGTAATCCATGTCCTTAGTCTGCTGGTCTTCAGCGGGCTTTCTTGTGCATCAACTTTAGAAGAGGTTTCCCTCTGGGACGACAGCCATGCAGACCAATTCGGTGCAGTGTGCGACGTATGGTCTGAGCACTGACAGACTGATCCCCCACCCCTTCAACCTCTGCAGCAATGCTGGCAGCACTCATATGTCTCTTTCCCAAAGACAACCTCTGGATATGACACTGGG
Source organism: Rana muscosa (assembly GCA_029206835.1). Lineage (NCBI taxonomy): Eukaryota > Metazoa > Chordata > Amphibia > Anura > Ranidae > Rana > Rana muscosa. The sequence goes on from CM055127.1 coordinate 331,476,042, forward strand.
CACATGCACTCAACTTCTTTGGTCGACCATGGCCAGGCCTGTTCTGAGTGGAACCTGTCCTGTTAAACCGCTGTATGGTCTTGGCCACAGTGCTGCAGCTCAGTTTCAGGGTCTTGACAATCTTCTTATAGCCTAGGCCAGTGATGGCGAACCTTGGCACCCCAGACGTTTTGGAATTACATTTCCCATGATGCTCATGCACTCTGCAGTGTAAGTGAGCATCATGGGAAATGTAGTTCCAAAACATCTGGGGTGCCAAGGTTCGCCATCACTGGCCTAGGCCATCTTTATGTAGAGCAACAATTCTTTTTTTTCAGATCCTCAGAGTTCTTTGCCATGATGTGTAATGTTGAACTTCCAGTGACAAGTATGAGAGTGTGAGTAGCGATAACACCAAATTTAACACACCTGCTCCCCATTCACACCTGAGACCAGTGCTGTGTCTTGGCCTAGGGCGGCACTTTGAGGGGGGGTGGCAAGAAAGCAACCCCCCGCAAGAAAAAAAGCTTAAAGGGGAGATGAAGGGGTCTGGCAAATTCAGATGGGGGACGTCCAATTTTAGTCTTGCCTAGGGCAGCACAAAACCAAAATAAACCACTGCCTGAGATCTTGTAACACTAACGAGTCAATATGACACCGGGAAGGGAAATGGCTATTTGAGCCCAATTTGGACATTTTCACTTAGGGGTGTACCCACTTTTGTTGCCAGCGGTTTAGACATTAATGGCTGCGTGTTGAGATATTTTGAGGGGACAGCTAATTTATACTGTTATACAAGCTGTACACTCACTACTTTACATTGTGGCAAAGTGTCATTTCTTCAGTGTTGTCGCATGAAAAGTTATAATAAAATATTTACAAAAATGTGAGCGGTGTACTCACTTTTGTGAGATAATCTACATCTGTGGTTGGTTACATGTTGCCCCAGACTTTTTTCAAAGAACCGTTCTGCTTATGGACCAGAAACACTCTGAACGTCTTTTAATAGATTTTCTTTGGCCAGCAGCTGATTTTTCTTACCTCTTGTTAAATTGTCTTTTGGAACAGGTGTCAGGCATCCATTGAAAAAACTCTTCCCCTGGCACAGTTAACAGAACTCATTTACTGTATGATTGGCAAACTCCGCAAGATTTCTGGGACAATTGACAGGCAGAGAAGTCAAGGCGGCTTAGAACCACTTTTATCGTATATTGGTTGTTAAGAGGTATCCGAAAACTGTAGAGAAAACTCTAGGGCCCATTCTGACGGAGGATTAGCTTCTCAGTCGGCCAGCAGAGGAGCTTTCCCCCATACATGCGCTGACTGTGTGAACAGATGTGTCAAGCAGCCGCACGACCAGATGTGATGTGATTGGGGTCTCCGATCAGCCATGGAAGCAGACGGTTTGCATGCAGGTTCAGTTTTCTGGCAGCTAATAATCCACTTTGTATGCATCCATAGCACAAAGGGGTTGATCTACTAAGGCCTGGTTCACACCTATGCATTTTTTAATGCGTTTTCAGTTTTGCAGAAACACACTTTAGTCCAGTTAACATGGTTTTGGCATCTTTTTGCATTTTATGGAAAGGGCCAAGGACTTTTTTTTCTGGTTCTTGTTCCATATAATTCAATGGATCAAAAATGTGTATTGAAAAATGCACCTGGAATATGCAAACTGCAACCTGCATAGGTGTGAACCTGGCCCAAAACTGGAGCACACAGAATCTGGTGCAGCTGTGCATGGTAGCCAATCAGCTTTTAACGTAACCACTTCAATACCAGGCACTTACGCACCTTCCTGCCCAGGCCAATTTTCAGCTTTCAGCGCTGTCGCAATTTGAATGACAATTGCGCGGTCATGCTACATTGTACCCAAACAAAATCTTTATCATTTTGTTCCCACAAATAGAGCTTTCTTTTGGTGGCATTTGATCACCTCTGCGATTTTTTATTTTTTGCGCAACAAATAAAAAAATAAAATTTAGAAAAATATATTTTTCTTTGTTTCTGTTATTTTTTTTTGTAAATAAATAAGTTTTCTTCTTCAATGATGGCACTGATATGGCTGCACTGATGGGCACTGATAAGGCGGCAAAGATGGGTACTGATGATGGTCACTGATAGGTGGCACTGATAGGTGGCACTGGTATACGGCACTGATGGGCACTCATAGGCGGCACTGATAGGCACTGATAGGCGGCACTGATGGGTACTTATGGGTGGCACTGATGGGTGGCACAGATGGGCACTGATAGGTGGGCACTGATAGGCATGGATGGGCATTGAGAGGTGGCACTGATGATACTGATGGGTGGCATTGCTGGGCATCACATATTTTTTTCTGTTCATAATGTTGCCAGTCATTTGTGGGCACTGGCATCTATTGCGCTTATTTTTTAATATGTGGATGGCCATGGGGTACATACCTGGCCATCCACATGTTTCCCGCTTACCTGGTGGTCCTAGCGGCTTCCCTGGTGGTCCAGTGTGGGCATCCGCGGGGGGGCTGCGCTGATAAACAATCAGCGCGAACCCCCCCCTGTCAGGAGAGCCGCCGATCGGCTCTCCTCTACTCGCGTCTGTCAGACGCGAGTGAGGAAAAGCCGATCAACGGCTCGTCCTGTTTACATCCTGATCAGCCGTGATTGGACACCACCGATTACCGCAATGCATGCCCCCCCGGGCGTGCGGCGGCTGTTATTCTGCTGGACGTCATATAACACCCAGTCAGGATAACGCAACCACCGCCCGGCCGTCATTTTGCTATAGGCAAGTGGTTAAGCTTGTTTTTTTTTGTTTTTTTTAACAGAAGATTTATTAGACAATTTAGCATTACAGTTCAATTAGTTTACAGAAATAGTTAAGCTTGTTTAGGCTGTGACGATAAAACCTGGAAGCTGATTGGTTTCTTTGCAGAGCTGCAACAGATTTTGCACTCTCCAGTTTTATTAAATCAACCTTAAAATGCTGCTGCATGTAGTTTCACATCTGAATGTAGAAACCTAAGGCTGGCTTCAGACTTTTGTGGTCCAGTGTTCCAGTATTATGCTGACAGCCCACTCATTATGAGTTCATTACCATAACGCACAAGTTGAATGAGCCTTTAAGGCCTTCTTGTTTACAAATTCTTTTATATTCCCTCAGGCCGGGTTCACACTTGTGCGACACGACAGCTGTCCTACTTTGGATCCGACTTTGCCCTGCGACTTGAAGCCGACATACGTCCGACTTTCAATGAACGGGGATCCGACTTGAATCCCTGCCAATACCAGGCACTGTGTTTGGTATGAATCTTGAGGGAAACTCCACGCCAAATTTTAAATAAAAAAACCGGCATGGGTTCCCCTCCAGGAGCATACCAGGTCCTTCGGTCTGGTATGGATTTTAAGGGGAACCCCCTAAGCCGAAAAACAGCGTGGGGGTCCCCCTCAACATCCAAACCAGACCCTTATCCGAGCACGCAACCTGGCAGGCCGCAGGAAAAGAGGGGGACACGAGAGAGTGCCCCCCCTCCTGAACCGTACCAGGCTCCATGCCCTCAACATGGGGGGTTTGGGGCAGGGGGGCGAGCTGCGGCCCCCCCACCCCAAAGCACCCTGCCCCCATGTTGATGAGGACAGGGCCTCTTCCCAATAACCCTGGCCGTTGGTTGTCGGGGTATGCGGGCGGGGGGCTTATTGGAATCCAGGAGCCCCCTTTAATAAGGGGGCCCCCAGATCACGGCCCCCCCCCACCCGTACATCTTACCCCTACCCATTCACCTGGTGAAAAAAAATGTCAATAAAAACACTACACAGGTTTTTAAAGTAATTTATTACACAGCTCCAGGGGTCTCTTCCGACTTCGGGGGTCTCCGGTGTCGTCTCCGCACTCTCCGGTTCTTCTCTCGCTCTCCGGTTCTTTCTTCCTTCTGCCGGGCCTCCGCTATCTTCTTCCAGCTCTTTTGCTAGCGGGGCCCGGTCTTCTCCGTCGCCTTTTTCCCTCTTCTCCTCTTCGAAGTTGACATGTTGCTTCCTCCCGCTGTAATGCCGGGTGTGCGGTGCGCAACGATTTATATAGGCCTCTCATGACGTCACAGTGACAAGCTCCGGGTGGCCCCGGAGCATGTGACTGTGACGTCATGGGAGCATGTGGCCACCCGGAGCATGTGACTGACGTCATGAGAGGCCTATATAAATTGTTGCGCACCGCACACCCGGCATTACAGCGGGAGGAAGCGACGTGTCAACATCGAAGAGAAGAGGGAAGAAGGCGACGGAGAACCCCCCCATGTTAAGGGCATGCGGCCTGGTACGGTTCAGGAGGGAGGGGGCTGCTCTCTCATCCCCCCTCTTTTCCTGCGGCCTGCCAGGTTGCGTGCTTGGATAAGGGTCTGGTTTGGATTTTGAGGGGGACTGCCACGCCGTTTTTTCGGCTTAGGGGTTCCCCTTAAAATCCATACCAGACCGAAGGGCCTGGTATGCTCCTGGAGGGGGAACCCGTGCCGGTTTTTTATTTAAAATTTGGCCTGGAGTTCCCCCTCAAGATCAGCAGAGCACAAGTCGCATGCCAAAGTCGGATCATGCAAGACCGCGGTCCGACTTTGATCCGACTTCAATGATAGTCAATGGGCTGAAGTAGGATCAAAGTCGGACCATAGTAGTACAGGGAGCATCTTCAAAGTCGGACCGACATGTGTCGGACCAGTTAAGATGGGAAACATCGATTTTCACACGTCATGCGACATGAGCTCCCAATGTCAGAGCGTTTGTCGGACAAGTGTGAACCCGGCCTGATTCAAGCTTACATTTGCCTCTTTTGCTCATGAATGTTGAATATGATGTGTCCTCATACGACTTATCTTTTTTTTTTCTAAATAAATAAAAATACTCTACTTTTTTTAAATTGAAAAATAATACTTAAAAAAACAATTCACGTTATCATTAACCTGTGCCAAGGATGAAAATTGTGAAAAAGGGGCTCTTTTTCCTTTACCACATTGGCTAACATTTTGTAACTTGGTAATTCATACGGCTTTGCCCACCCCCTGATATGTGGGGCTGTTCACGTGTGCCCCATACTGGAACAAGAACCAGAAGTTCCTGGTTTGTGAGGTTCTCACACTTGCCTATTCTATTAGAAGTAATCAGTGGTGGATCACTTTTCAGAGTGCTGCTAAGTAGTGATATTGCGCCTCCTGAATGCCTGTTTTTTGTTTTTGCAGAGTAGCGATTTTATATAGGACTAATGTGCTGCAACTGAGAGCCAAATACTTGTGGTTGCGGTGTGTCCTCATCAATATGAATAGATAAGTTTGACAGGTGATGCCACCTGTCAACTTGACATGCCACATTGTGTTGGTCAGAGATGTGACGCAAAGCATTGTAGCTGCGGCATGTGAACAGCCTTCCCTGGCTGTGTTGTAATCTTTAGGTGGGCAGTCTGGGGTCTGTAAATTCACAATTAAATCATCTCTTCTTTCTGGCCCCCAGGGGCTTACAGAGTGAGAGAGACCTTACAGGCTTGATGCAATTCTAGGCAAATGGAGAATGCCCAGGGACTGACTGACTGCCTGACTTTAAATGATAGTTTACTAGTCCCCTGCTCAATAGATATTAGACTGACTGTGAAATATCGTGCAGCCTACCACCTTCTGTTGTCGCCATGCTAAAGGATTTCAGGCACTAGGAGCCTGAGGGGTTGGAATTTAGATCCCATACAGGAGGGACCTCAGCAGCCCTATGATATTTTTCCTTATCTGGCCATACTCAAGCTGCAAGAAAATTAGCTGCACCACCGACTTATCACACCTCAAAAGAAAAAAAGAAGCCAGGTGAAAAACTGTTGGCTGAACGCTGACTGCACCTTTTTAGATGGAGTCGCCGTTAAGGTTTTCAAACAACCAATGGGTTGTCAGCCTGCAAGGAAGATTCCTCCATCCGGATGTCACCATCTCGACTGCACAGTTTGGTTGGTTGTTTAAAGCACAAAAGTGCCTAAAAGGATTTAAGAATGTATTGGGAGCTAAAAAGCTTCACAGTAGAGCTGCACGATTAATCACTAAAAAAATCGTGATCTCGATTCAACCCCCCTCACGATCTTAATGCGGCATTTCCACGATTCATGTAACAAGTGCAGAGCAGCTTTCTGCTCAGAGCTGTAAAAAGAAAAAAAAAGCCAGCAAAGTTTATTACAACATTGTTCAGCGCTGAGATAAAAAAACATTGCATCATTTGGTTGTTTTAGGTCAAAGGGAAGAACTTGGGTCTGTAAATGAGGTCAGTTTAACCACTTAAAGACTACGCTTTTTTTCTGACACTTGTTGCTTACAAGTTGAAATCTGTATTTTTTTGCTAGAAAATTACTTGGAACCCCCAAACATTATATACATATTCTTTTAAGAAAAGACCCTAGAGAACATAATGGCGGTCGTTGCAATCTTTTTTGTCATTTATGTCTATTTGCACAGCAGTCTTTAAAACTGAATTTTTGGGGATAAAATATACCTCAATGAATTAAAAAGAAAACTAAACAGTAAAGTTAGCCCAATTTTTTTTATAATGTGAAAGATGATGTTATGCAGAGAATCGTGATCTTTATTCTAAGCAAAAAAATTATGATTCTCATTTTATCCACAATCGTGCAGCTCTACTTCAGATATACAGTATATTTTAAGTGTGCATTTAGCTGTCTGCTAGGTGTTCTGCTTTGATTACTGTCTTGCTCCAGTTTTATAGAGTTTCCGGTAAAAAGAAATCAGACAATCCAAAGGTAAATCAGAGCTTTTGCTTTGTTGCTTCCACTTTATTGCACTAAATAGTTGACATGCAAAATGCATTTGGCTAACAGCAGCTGGTGTTTAACTCTTGCAGTGACGGGACTGGCTCAAAATATACTGTAGGTGCCTTGAAGGAGAGCACCAGATTATGGATTTGTGTTGCCAGGTTGCAGGCGCTGTAAGATAATTATGTTGGAGGTGACAGTTTACTGTAAGGGACTGTCAGGCAGATGTGACATGTAGTCTTTTAATTCTGCTAATAGCTCATTGTTTTGGAACTCTGCTGCTCCATAGGTTTAAGCTGAATTCTAGGCAAATAAAAAAGACACAGATTAATGCATCCCTGCATTAATACATAATTAAGTGCAAGCAGTTTAGGTACCTGAATTGTACGTAATCAGCTGCTTGCAGTGCTGAGCTCAGAGTGGAAGAGAAAGTAGCAGCGCAAGGAGACAACCGGTTAATAGGCGGACAAAATGCATGCTGATTAGAGGAGAAATCAGAGTGACAGAGATGAGGGCTCATCAATGTGCTGCCTCTCCTTTCACTTTCCAACAGTGTTAATTTCATAGAGGAAAATAATTTCATTAACTAAATCAGGGGTGCCCAACCTTTAGAAGAGCGAGGGCCAATTAAGCAACTTGGTAACCAGACGCGGGCCACAATTAGCGGGCGGATGAAAGGTCACGGCTACTCTATAGGCCCTCTGATGTGATACGCCCAGATGGAAGGGGACAAATCCCCTTATGTTTTTTTTTTTTTTTTTCGGATTGGAGGTAGGCGGGCGTAAACGGACAAAAGTCTGTTTACATCTGCCGCTCTGTAGAGGTAAATGGAGGGTCTGATTGGTTCGGGCTGATCGTGTGAAAAGGGCCAAAGACTGATTTCACACTGATGTGCTGAGGTTTACCCACACCGTGGGTGCAGCGCACCTGTGGCTTTTATGCGGGTTAGCCGAGCTTTGTCATAGACTCTGTCTGTGGCAAGAGCCAGTGCTGTACAGGAAGCATCGCCTAATGGGGATCTGCTCTGCAGCCGCTTACTTCCTCTTCCACCGGCTTCATTCACAACAGTGATTGCTGTGGGATGGCGGTTCGCCAACCGGCGATCTAGGCTTGCCAACTTACCAATTCCAGGGCAGGAGATCACGGGCCACATCAGAGAGCTCCGCGGGCCAGATGTGGCCCCAGGGGCACTGGTTGGGCACCCCTGGACTAAATTAACACTACTTTAGTTGACTAAAATACAACGAACTAAAGCAATTCAGATGACTAAAATACGACTAAAACTAAATTGGCATTTTAGTTAAAAGACTATGACTAAAACAAAATCGAAATTTGATGGCAAAATTACCACTGCATGGTATCTACAAAGCTGCTGACCGGACATGACGCATCTAAACCACCACCCAACGCCGTTTCGTCAGCCTACGTCTGACATAGGCAGACGAAACGGCGTTGGGTGGTGGTTTAGATGCGTCATTTCCAGTCAGCTAGAACGCAGGTGGAACGCCAACTGGCCCATTCCTATACGATACATGCTGATGATCCCTGTCTTCTTTGATGTAAGTGCAATACAACCTTCTTTTTTTTTTTTTTTTTATATATATATTTGAATTACTGCACCATGAGAGTATTCTTTCCTCTCTATCTCTATATGGCAAAACTGGAGCTTTGAATACACTATGAATGACAGCAGTGGTTTGGATTAATTCCTGTGACCTCATGTATGACATCTTGGATTGTCCCATATGCATAATTTGACTCCCTGTAATAGGGGTTAAATAAGTCTGGTGAGTGCATTGTGTGTCTGTATGCGGGTTGTGAGGAACCTTTCCTATACTCGCTGAGGACGTTATTCACGCGTGGAATTTATATACGGACTTCACATGTTTTATGTATTTTTTATGATTCAAATGAACATGTATTTATTTATATGTTTATTCACTATTGTAATATGTAGTTTATGATATAAGAGCGCGGTTCCTTTATTTATTTTCAGCTAAAATCACTTATTGGGGTCGGATGGATGGACAGCCTTTATAGCTTTCCATTAATAATCGCATTTGAAAAAATCAAATATTGTAATGCAGATATTGGATAAAGTTTGGTGCATATAAGGGCAATTCAGTAAAATAAGGAATGGAAGATACTGTTCCAAAGAAGGGCTGTACCTGCAAAATGTGGACAGCTGAAGCTTTAAAAGCTAATCTTTGCACTTGTGCACAGCGTACAAAACCTGGATCTCTATGTAATGTATAGACTTTTATTGGATTACACTGCTGCTCCTTCCAGTGTAAGTGCTGCTGTGCAGAGGATTACAGGAACCCAATATAGGTATGGATTCATTCTTATACCCACTCTATGGGGTTTGCATGTTGTCCCTGTGCTTGTGTGGGTTTGCTCCAAGTACGTCAGTTCCCTGCCCCACTCCAAAGACATGCTAATAGGATAATTGTCCCCTGTCTAAACTGTCACTAGTATGTGTTCATGTATACATGTTGGGCATCAATCGCATGGGCGTATTGCTTCACTGCGAATTCCAGTGATAGGAATCTGCTGATTCTTGCGGCATGGGATTGACTTCTGTGTGCAGATAGTAGATGCAATGAAAGGCTTCCGGCAGCCGAATCTATTTGTGCCTGTTCACACAGCTAGTGACTATGGGCTCTGCTATCTGCACGCAGCTGTCAATCCCAGTCACAGGAGTCGGTAGATTCCTACAACTGGGATTTGCAGCGTGCCAGAACACCCGTGTGGATGGTCCATTAGATGGGAACCCTAGATGGTAAGCTCCTTGAGCGGTAGAGACTGATGTAAAAGTACAGTATGTAAAGCAATGCATGAATTGTCGGTGCTATATAAATACCTGTAATAATAGCAATAAAAATTATGTAATTTGAAAATGAATTTAGGAACAGTTAAAGTGAAAGTTTTTATTTAAAATACCGTAATAAAGATGTTATACTTCCCTCGTCTGTGCAACAATATCGCACAGAGTAGTCCCTTACCTCTTCTTGGGTGGCCCTCCAACATCTCCTCTCTTGTGATTACACCCTACACAAGCTGTGTGCTATGAAGGCACCCGTGGGGGCACACTTCTGAACCAGGCTGTGTGCATCCATAGACCCTTACAGCACGGCTCAACCATGCCCCCAACTCCCTCCTCACAGAATCTGACTGACAGCAACAGAAGTCAAAGGCCCCTGCTGCTGTCAGTGAAGTCTGTGATTCCAGTAAGAGAGGAGTAGCAGGCTGCCGGTGGGGACAATGCTGGATTGTGTGAGGTGTCAGGTACGTTTTTAGAGAGTGGGGTGGGTTTTACCTTAATGCAGGGAATGCATTAGGATAATAAACACCTTGACTTTTATTAAAAACATACCAATGTTAACCACCTGCCGGCCACTCACAGTAAATATGTTGTGTGCGGGTGGCAGGTACAGGCATACTTATGTACATGTATGTCAGCGGTGTGCCCCCTGCCAACCTGTGCTGCGATTGTACACAGCATAAGTTTGGCAGCAGATTTCAGCCAATGATTTCAGCTGAAACCTGCTGACCGGCAGTGTTCAATCACACACAGTTTACAAACGTACAGAACTGTGTGTACATAGGAACAGCTGTTTTTTGTTCTCCCTGAAAAGCAGGGAGAAAAAAACAGCCAGATTAGTAACTAAAAGCAGCACACATTACACTTGTTAGGCACAAAGTTGACCAACCCCATGATTGCCCCTAGATGTTAACCCTTTCCCAGCCAGTATCATTAGTACAGTATCAGTAATACAGTATTATCACTGATCACTGTATAAGGCTTTGTTTCCACTAGTGCGATTTGTCATGTGACTTTGGACAAGTCGCAGCCCATTGATTTCAATGGCACCTGTTCCCATCTATGCGACTTTGAAAATCTGGATCAAAGTCGCACTACTTTAATGCGACTTTGATCCAGAGAGTGTAAAGTTGGATCAAAGCTGCACTCAGTCGCACTCTAAATTGCGTGACTTTGTCATTAGCGACATCAGTGTGAGTTAGTGACCCTCCCAGCCAGTGTCTGTTAGCCCAGAATTGGCCGCCACCCTCTCACAGTCCCACTATTAGGCCCCTTTCACACCAGCGGACCGTATGTCCGCTTTTTCATCCGTCCGTTTACGGATGAAAAAGGGACATACATTGGTCCCTATGAGATCGCGGGTGTCGGTGGATGAACATCCGCTGACACCCGATCTCATCCGTGACCGCAATCCTCCGATTCTGCAGACGGCGGAAAATCCTATTTTTCTATCCGTCTGCAGAGTGGATCGGACGAACACGGACAGATGGTCCGTGTTCATCCGATCCCCCCATAGGGGAGAGCGGAGATCTGACAGGGCGGTCCCTGCACAGTGTGCGGGGACCGCCCTGTCATCCGCCGGCTCAGCGGGGATCCCCGCTGAGCAAGCAGAGGTTCACGGGGCGGATCTTCACGGATCCGTCCCGTGTGAAAGGGGCCTAAGTCGCTAAACTCCACCATTACAGTATAGCGACTATAACTGGGTAAATTCCAGTACATATACCATAGTTTTGTAAGATTCTATAACTTTCACACAAATCATTTTCTATAAGCTTATTTGGACTTGAAGAAAGAAATTTGATTTTTTTTGGATATGTTTTATAACAGAAAGTAGAAAATATAGTGTTGTTTTTTTTTTTTGGTTTATATAACAAAAAAACATAGTGGTGATTAAATACCTTCAAAAGAAAGCTTTTATTGTGTGGAAATAAAAATTATATAAATTTTATTTGCGTAGTCTTGCACAACTAGGTAAAGTAGTGCAGTGCTGAATAGCAAAAAATGCTCATCGTGAAGGGGATAAAACCTTTCCGGAGGTCAAGTGGTTAAATTATGTTTTTTATATTTGCCTGGAGGTCAGTTTTAAAAACTTGCAGTAATCAAAGAAAAGCACGATGCTGAAATGGGGTCCCATTTGCAACATGTTACAGATTAACCACCTAATCCTATTTTTTAAACTTTTTTGTTTACAAGTTAAATTCAGGTTTTATTGCTAGAAAATTACTTATAACCCCCAAACATTATATATTTTTTTCAGACACCTTAGAGAATAAAATGGCGGTTGTTGCAATACTTTCTGTCACACCGTATTTGAGCAGCGGTCTTGCAAACACAATTTTTTTGGGAAAAAATATACTTTTTTTTAATAAAAAAAAGTTAGCCCAACTTTTTTTTACTCTGTGAAAGATAATGTTATGCCGAGTAAATTGATACCCAACATGTCACGCTTCAAAATTGCGCCCACTTGTGGAATAGTGACAAACTTTGACCCTTAAAAATCTCCATAGGTGACGTTTAAAAAGTTTCTACAGGTTACAGTTTTGAGTTACAGAGCAGATCTTTTGCTAGAATTATTGCTCTCGCTCTAACGAAAGGTTCCAGGAAGGGTTTTTAATGGTTATGTGCGTGCATGTCGTTTTTGACATCGGCGTGTTAATCTTATAATCATTTTACAGTTTTATTGCTTCAAATCTCAAACACGGCTTAACTATTGTGAATGAATGGTGACCTCCTGCTAAAGAGCTCCTGATGCTAATTACAGAAACACCTGCAGAAATTAATTAACATGGTTTGATTACGTAATGCAAAAGAAGGGTTTTTAAATGTCATGGCTGCTTGAAGTACAAAACAAAAGAGAATTAGAAAATGTTTTGTTTCACAGACAAATGCAGATCAGTGGGTTGGGAGTATGGCTGAGTTTAGGAACTTGTATAAGCACTATAAGTAAAGTGTATCCAAGGACAAAAATGTAAATGGTTGCAGCTTACTGCTCTTTTTAGATGTAGTGGCAATATTGGTTTTCTGTTTCTCAGATATTTTTCTTTTATTTTCAACCGGTGATCCTGGCAGTAACTCAGTTTCTGTTTTAGGGCTCTTTCACACGGAGGTCCGTTCAGGTCCGCCTGTCAGTTTTTTGGCGGACCTGAAACGGATCCTCCATGTACCCCTATGGAGGCACGGATGTCAGCGGAGACATGTCCACTGACATCCGCTCCGCTCCGCCAAAGTGTGACGGAGGAAAACCCTATTTTTCCTTCCGTCGGCGGAGCGGATCGGATGACAACGGACTCTACGGTCCGTCGTCATCCGATTCCCCATAGGGGAGAGCGGCGCTCTGACAGGGCGGTCCCTGCACAGTGTGCGGGGACCACCCAGTCATCCGTCGGCTCAGCGGGGATCAACGGAGCGATCCCCGCTGAGCAAGCAGAGCTTCACGGGGCGGTTCTGCACGGATCCGCCCCGTGTGAAAGGACCCTTAGGCTTCATTCACACGAGGCGGACTCCGTCGCTACGGAGTCCGCAAGCTCAGCGGGAGATCTCTCTGCTGATCTCCGCTGAGCCGGCGGATGACAGGTCCCTCTCTGCTCACTGAGCTGGGATGGGCTTGTCCAGCGCCGCTGTCTCCTATGGAGAGATCGGGCGTAAACGGACAGCATGTCCGTTTTCATCAGATCTCACCCGATCCGCCATGGACGGATGGGGACGTATCGCCATATGTCTGATTTTAGCGGATCGGGTCGGATGTCAGCGGACATGTCACCTCTGACATCCGACGCTCCATAGAGATGTAGAAAAAAGTGCACTCCGAAGAGGGCGGTTCCTCAGTGGGATTTTCTAGGGTGACTGTTGAAAACCTCTAAATGAAGTAATAGAGTACAAGGGTATTTGTCATAAAGACTAGTTGTTTATTTGAAAAAGTTTTCTACAATATTTATAAAATATGGTATAATATGGAGGGCTACTACTCTATGCGCACAACCCGCATCCATAGAGATGTATGGAGCAGCCGTTCGGTTGCGCCTGAAAAACTGTCAGGCGGACCCAACACGGTCCGACCGTGTGAAAGGGGCCTTAGGGTGACAACACTTACTGTATGTTTGGAGGATCAACGTTGTCACCCTAGTTTTCTCGGACTACAGAACATGTACCCCTCTCCCCATCTCTATAAAAAAGAGTAAGATGTTCTATGATTCAATGAAGAGAACTGGGCAGGTCGGATTATTTTAACATTTTTAAATAACAGAAGAATAGCACAACAATGTACATGGAGAGATGCACTGAATATGTTTTAATTATGTTCTAACATACACTTTAAAAATTGCAGCACATGGAAGCATATTCATTTGTGGCAGGGTGGATATAAATCAATGATTTAAAAAAAAAAAAAAAGATTTTTTTTTTTTTTTTTAAATCGATTTTTGGGATTTTTATCAAATTTATTTTAATAAAATGCTTTTGGAGTAAAAATATATCTAAATCTAGTTTTACATTTAGGATACATTAATAATTAAGTTTATTCAGCATGAAATGGAGCTTGGTTATGTAGCATGAGGCTGTATTTTCTGCGATCTTTACATTTTTGGTAAACTCATTCAATGAATCCAAACTCTGCAAGCTGAGATAACATGCACTGCATTGATGCATTCACACAATTTCACAGTAATGAGATAAGACAAAGTTCAGGAATATTTATTTATCCCATTGTTTTGCAAATCTATGTACACTACAAACTGTGTGATTGAATCGGTTCTGAAATCGCTGTTTTACTAATGTGACAGCTTATTATTCTAAATGGGAAACCTTCATTTTGTTTGCAAATATTAAAGATTCTTACTACCAGCAAGAATAAGTCCTTACATTTTAAAGAGCACCTGTCATTTCAGATCCATCATGGCAGCGCCTGTTAGCAGGCATACACTCGCCTGCTGCCGCCACATCCCTCACCTTGTTGTGTCGCACCGATTTGCAAAAGTTAGTTCCTGCACTACTTTTGCCGATTTCAGGTGCGACTTCAATCGACATCTATGCATGAAGCCACACAGATGTCTATCAAGTAGCACCTGAAATTGCGCTGACCTTGCTACTTTGAAATCGCGCTACTTCAAGTGAAGTAGCCTGATTTCAAAGTAGCATCAATGTGAACCAGGGCTTAAATCAAGCTATTTTACTAGTGATTTAAATCCTGATTTAAATCGACTTGATTTAAATCAAATCCACCCTGATTTGTGGCATCAAGTACTTTGTGCTGGAAGTGTTTGGTGTGGGACAAAGGGGTTCTAAAGGAGCAGCTGATGCTAGCCACCATTTATAAATGGCACTGGTACTGTAATATCTATATATATTTGGGCTGTTACTAATTAAAATTTTCGTGTTTGATTAATCGTTTTTTTTTTTAAATCAACTAATTTCGATTAATTATAAAAGAAGACTGTAATATCCACAATCTCCCCCGCTGTAATATCCACAATCTCCCCCACTGTAATATCCACAATCTCCCCCACTGTAATATATCCATGTCATCTCCCCACTGTAATATCCACATCTCCCCCCACTGTAATAACCACATCTCCCCCCGCTGTAATAACCACATCTCCCCCCGCTGTAATATCCACATCTCCCCCCGCTGTAATATCCACATCTCCCCCCGCTGTAATATCCACATCTCTCCCCACTGTAATATCCACATCTCCCCCCGCTGTAATATCCACATCTCCCCCGCTGTAATATCCACATCTCCCCCCGCTGTAATATCCACATCTCCCCCCGCTGTAATATCCACATCTCCCCCCGCTGTAATATCCACATCTCCCCCCGTTGTAATAACCACATCTCCCCCCGTTGTAATAACCACATCTCCCCCCGTTGTAATAACCACATCTCCCCCCGTTGTAATAACCACATCTCCCCCCGCTGTAATATCCACATCTCCCCCCGCTGTAATATCCACATCTCCCCCCGCTGTAATGTCCACATCTCCCCCCGCTGTAATGTCCACATCTCCCCCCACTGTAATGTCCACATCTCCCCCCACTGTAATGTCCACATCTCCCCCCACTGTAATGTCCACATCTCCCCCCACTGTAATAGGACATCTCCCCCAACAGAAATACCAGAATAGAAGCCGGCAGACCCCCTCCGTCTGGATCCAAGAGCAGTTGAGGGGTGATGACGTCAGCGTGCAGCTCTAGGAGCTCACCTAGCCGCTGCTGGGTGGACCAAGATGGCCGCCGCTACGGAGCTAGGCCGAAGCCGTGGCCTTTCCTATGGGCGAGGCAGCGGAGACCCGGAAGCCAGCGGAGAGGTGAGTACCGATCAAAATAATTTTGATTGATCAAAAAAATTTACGATTAATCGTTAATTTCCGCAGCCCTAATGTGTGTGTGTGTGTGTGTGTGTGTATGTATGTATGTGTGTATATATATATATATGTGTGTGTGTGTGTGTGTGTGTGTGTGTGTGTGTGTGTGTGTGTGTGTGTGTGTATATATATATAATATTGTGAGGGGGTTAGCTCGGCAGCGGGTGTGTGTGACCCCCTGGATGGGTTCACCACACAAAACCAGGCACAGCAGACAGAGTTTGTAGTTGCAAAAACAAAAGGTGCGGTTTATTTAAATTATTTACAGGGGAAAAACAGCAAAACAAAAAGAAACATAAAAAAGAAATCCTGGTCAGCTTGACCGCTTACTACACACGTAGGTTCCCTGTCTGACAACTAGGTGCAGCCTTGTGCTGCCCCAGCCCCTATCTCCCTGTTTTTGAAGGTTTTAGCCACACAGGCTTTGTCTCACCTCACAGGACAGAAACACACTCCCCAGTCTTGCACAACACAGAACTGGTTCCAGAATGGAGCATCTCCCTTAGCATGCTGGGAGTTCTTGTAGAGGCCTTAATGAGCCACTTGATTCAGCTGGGCTCATTAACTCTTCCCCCGCAAGACTCCCAGCACTCCTCCTAGTGGTATGAATTTGCATAAAGCCTGAATCTAGGGCATACATACCTACCATCCTGGATGCAACCTGGTGATTTTACCTGCCTGCTGTCACAATATATATATATATATATATATATATATATATATATATATATATATATATATATATAAATGTTCGCCATATGACAGACAGCAGTCAATATCTGCTCAGTTACCATTTTCAATGAGTTACACTGGCCTTTTTTAACTGGGGTGCCATCTGGATTTGTCAGGGTTGCTTCTGGCCTAATTGGCTTCTCTACCTCCTAAGTACCGAGCCACACAGTGGGAGTGGGCAGTAATGAGAATAATTGTGCACTGGGAAGGCTGCTTCTTGATTCTCAACCCGCCCTGCCTCCCTTTCATGCATTACATGTACACAACCATCTTACTTGGCAGTAAAGGTTCCGAATGCGGGTGCTGACATCAGCCAGGTACAGTAAGAGGCAGTTTATCAAAAGGCTAAATGAATAGGAGTGGGTGTGTGTGTGTATACCTTTATATGTACTGTATGTATTGTATATATGCATGTTTGTGAGTTTATGTATGTGTGTATGTATGTTTATATGCCTGTGTGTGTGTGTGTGTGTGTGTATATAAGTTACTGTTGGGCTACTTACACCTGTGCAAGGGCCATGTTTGCCTACACAGGTACGGGAATGCTCAGGTGTTCTATGTATGCCCAATGCAGGCAGTCCTGTTCATGTCAGTTGAGATGCAGTGGCTGCATGGCCACAGCCGCTGTTCCCATTTTGACATCTAAATGTTGCAGTTCCCTGAACGCAGTGTGCGTTTTGGGATCTGTACCCACATGGATGCCAGATTGGGAGCAGTGACTGTGTCCATGCAGCCACTGCAAACCAATTGACCTAAATAATACTTTCTGCATAGGGATACATGGAACACCTGTGCATCTCCATGCCCTTGCGGGCAAACGTGGCCCTAGCATGGGTGTAAGTGGCCTAACAGTAACTTACAGATGCACATTCATACTGTACATACATACACACACACACACACACACACACACAGGCATTTAAACATACATAAACTCACATACATGCATATGTGCGTACATATACGGTATACAATGGATATAAAAAGTCTACACACCCCTGTTAAAATGTCCGGTTTCTGTGATGTAAAAAAAATGAGGCAAAGATAAGAACTTCAGAACTTTTTCCACCTTCAATGTGATCTATAAACTGTACAGCTCAATTGAAAAACAAACTGAAATCTTTTAGGAGGTGGGGGGAGTAAAAATAAAAAACAAAAATAATGTGGTTGCATAAGTGTGCACACCCTCTTACAACTGGGGATGTAGCTGTGTTCAGAATTAAGCAATCATATTTAAACTCATGTTAAATGGAAGTCAGTACACACCTGCCATCATTTAAAGTGCCTCTGATTAACCCCAAATAAAGTTCAGCTGTTCTAGTAGGTCTTTCCTGACATTTTCTAAGTCGCATCCTACAGCAAAAGCCATGGTCCACAGGGAGCTTCCAAAGCATCAGAGGGATCTCATTGTTAAAGGTATTCGTCAGGAGAAAGGTACAAAAGAATTTCCAAGGCATACCATGGAACACAGTAAAGACAGTCATCATCAAGTGGAGAAAATATGGAACAACCGTGACATTACCAAGAACTGGATGTCCCTTCAAAATTGATAAGACGAGAAAAAAAAAACTGGTCAGGAAGGCTGCCAAGAGGCCTACAGCAACATTAAAGGGGCTGCAGGAATATCTGGCAAGTACTGGCTGTGTGGTAAATGTTACAACAATCTCCCGTATACTTCATGTGTCTGGGCTATGGGGTAGAGTAACAAGCCTTTTCTTACGAAGAAAAACATCCAAGCCCGATGGGCTGTTGAATCTAAGGTTGAACTTTTTGGCCATAATTCCAAAAGATATGTTTGGTGCAAAAACACTGCACAACACCATACCCACAGTGAAGCATGGTGGTGGCCGCATCATGCTTTTGAGGCTGTTCTTCAGCTGGAACAGGGGCCTTAGTCAAGGTAGAGGGAATTATGAACCGTTCCAAATACCAATCAATATTGGCACAAAACCTTCAGGCTTCTGTTAGAAAGCTGAACATGAAGAGGAACTTCATCTTTCGGAATGACAACGACATAAAGCATACATCATAATCAACAAAGAAATGGCTTCACCAGAAGTAGATTAAAGTTTTGGAATGGCCCAGTCAGAGACCAGACTTGAATCAGATATGAAAATCTGTGGGGTGATCTGGAGAGGGCTGTGCACAGGAGATGCCCTCGCAATCTGACAGATTTGAAGTGTTATTGTAAAGAAGAGTGGGCAAATATTGCCAAGTCAAGATGTGCCATGCTGATCGACTCCTACCCAAAAAGACTAAGTGCTGTAATAAAATCAGGTGTTTTTTTTTTTCTTTGAAGGGTTGTGGTTTGGTTTACCTATTTTGTCCCCGGATTGGGCCTTCTCCTCATTCTTCCCCTCTTTCTTTTCTTTCCCTTTGTTGCTTTTCTTTATTACTGTGTGCCTGACTACCCAGAATTGTGTTGGTCCTGAGCTCTGTCAGTAGGGCTTATTGACAGATGGGTGGTCTCTAACGTGTCTGTACCTACAGTATCTGATTGGTGCACTAGGAAAAAGATCAATGCCCGCAAAACTTGACTTCTTTAGTTTATGATTGGGATTGTGGGTGTCATTCTGTTACGCATATTTTTGGTGTGCTTATTTGTATTGATGAAAATGGTACGTTGGTACTATTGTTTGTTCTTTTACTTATGTAAAACCTCCAATAAATATTTTGAAAGTAAAAAAAAAATCAAAAGGTGCTTCAACAAAATATTAGTTGTTTAAGGGTGTGCACACTTAGATCCCATTCACACCGGGACGACTTTGGATCCGACTTCAAGTCGCCCCAAGTCGCCCCTAGTCGCCTCAAGTCGCGCTGCATGAGAAAATCAATGTAAGTGAATGGAGCCGTCTTAATGCACACTACTGCAGTCGCTCCGACTTCAAAAAAGGTTCCTGTACTACTTCAATCCGACTTCTAGGCGACTTGTAGGCAACTTGTACCCATTGATTTCAATGGAAGTTGCCTCAGAAGTCGGATCACTGTCTTAACAGAAGCAACTTTCCAGGAAGAGAACATACATTTCTCAGGCAAATCCCTCCCTCCCACAGAGCGGATTCTTGTTTGATTGGCCACTGGAAAGCCTCCTGACAGGAGGCGACTTCAGTCGTGTTGTAAGTTGCCTGGAGTCGCGCTGTGATTCAAACTCAAGTCATGTCCAAGTTGCCTCCCAAAGTTGTGCTGGAAGTCGTGTTGCCCCTGTGTAAATGGGGTCTAATGCAACCATATTTTTTTTGTTTTTTTAATTTTACTTCCCTCTACTTAAAAGATTTCAGTTTGTTGTTCAACTGAGTTTATATTTTTATTTATCTTTGTCTCATTTTTTTACATCACAGAAACTTGACATTTTAACAGGGCTGTGTAGACTTTTTGTATCCACTGTATACACACATCCATATTCATATAGCCTTTTGAAAGAGGCCTTACTCCTGACCCCTACACACTCTGATCAAAACTGCTTTCCTAAGCTGGCAGTACTGCTTCTTTAGACTGGGGTACCTTCAGACTGAAAATACTTTTAAAGGGTGCAGTGACTGAAAAAGGGTTGTTACACTGTATTTTCTTAATTTATTTCAACCAAGACAAGAAAATTTATACGACAGGAAATCATTTTTTATTATTAGAAAATCTGCAGTGTCATGGAAATTCTTGAAGGTTTTGGTGACTTCACCATTTTCTCAGGGCTGTAAAAATTGCATTTCTTTGTGACTTGTAGCAGTTTTGCTCTAATGAGTTCCCTGATATAGCAGACAGATGAATGCAATGTTAAATTCAAGATATGCCGTGCCGCTCATATTCTGCTTAATAAAGTCATGTGTGAAATTCTACAGCTGTGCTTCAGTTTTGACAGTGGAGAGCCTGCTGGCTACGGGATGTCTTCAGCTTCTTGAAATTCCACCGGGGCTTTTTAATGTTATTGTTGTACAATTATTCACAATCCACATCCAATTACCATAAAGAAATGGGGTTAGTGTTTACACTGTGGTGTTAAATCTACTTCTGTTAATTATTTCCATTGACTGAATGTATAGAAATTAAATTACCCTTACTTAAAATAACAGTAAACACAATGATTAATATAAATTGCTGTACAGACTTGTTCAGTTATCAGTATCACCTACAAACCCCTTTTTCAGGTGATCTGTTTGTGGGTTTCCCCATAAGAACAGCTACTACAGATGGTTTCATTACATCACTGCTGTGTGCAGTTCCATTAACCTGTGATATACAAATCAAAAATACTATAATGTGTATATAAATAATATTCCACCAAGTGAAAGTGGACAAATGATAAATATAGTAGTCCTATGTATCCAAAACGTATAATCAAGCAACAAAAGTAATGAAATATATGTGCAGTGAATCATAAATAAAAGTCCATAAAACAATATTCATGAATAAAAAGTTCATAAAGCAAAGTACAAGTGATAAAGAAATCCAGGTGATGAAAACTTGAATGCTTCCAACAAATATGCTTAATCTTGAAAATGTAATTATGCTTCTTCACCACACCACTTGTGTCTGTGAATCCACTCCCAAAGGAAAAAAACTCACCAGATAGATATGCCTCACACTCTCATGTTCAGCATAAAAGCTTGATACCCCACCGGGGTTAATAGACGAATCCACCGAAATTTTTACAAGAGAATCCACTCCACATGTAAAAAATGAATACGTGCTTCCAATGGTGAAGTAAGTAAAAACAATTTATTTTAAAATTTCACACACATCTTCAACCATCATACTCACATTGTTCAAAATTCAAACAGGCACTTCAAATAAAAAGCAACAGAAATGAATGAAGGCGGCTTGCAATGGCGTACTAGGAATTGCGGTCATGGCGGACCCAGAATAACCAGCAGATCTCACCCTCCAATTGCTCGCTCTCCTTCCCGGCCAGAGTCGTATCAGCCTCGGTGGTGGCGTCTACGTTCAGAGTTCACAAAAAGTTACTGTGCAGGCCACACTCAGACATGTTTCGTCGTTAAAGACTTTATCAATGGGATAAAGTCTTTAACGACGAAACATGTCTGGGTGTGGCCTGCACGGTAACTTTTTGTGAACTCTGAACGTAGACACCACCACCGAGGCTGATACGACTCTGGCCGGGAAGGAGAGCGAGCAATTGGAGGGTGAGATCTGCTGGTTATTCTGGGTCCGCCATGACCGCAATTCCTAGTACGCCATTGCAAGCCGCCTTCATTCATTTCTGTTGCTTTTTATTTGAAGTGCCTGTTTGAATTTTGAACAATGTGAGTATGATGGTTGAAGATGTGTGAAATTTTAAAATAAATTGTTTTTACTTACTTCACCATTGGAAGCACGTATTCATTTTTTACATGTGGAGTTGATTCTCTTGTAAAAATTCCGGTGGATTTGTCTATTAACCCCGGTGGGGTATCAAGCTTTTATGCCGAACATGAGAGTGTGAGGGCATATCTATCTGGTGAGTTTTTTTCCTTTTGGGAGTGGATTCACAGACACAAGTGGTGTGGTGAAGGAGCATAATTGCATTTTCAAGATTAAGCATATTTGTTGGAAGCACTCGAGTTTTCATCACCTGGATTTCTTTATCTCTTGTACTTTGCTTTATGAACTTTTTATTCATGAATATTGTTTTATGGACTTTTATTTATGATTCACTGCACATATATTTCATTACTTTTGTTGCTTGATTATACGTTTTGGATACATAGGACTACTATAGTTATCATTTGTCTACTTTCACTTGGTGGAATATTATTTATATACACATTATAGTATTTTTGATTTGTATATCACTTGTTAGGACTGTTTTTGCATAAACAGAGCGCTACTATTTTTTCACTTAAAAATTGAAATAGTAGGATTTTTAAAACAGCTTACCTGTAAAATCCTTTTCTTGGAGTACATCACGGGACACAGAGCGGCATAGTCATTACTATATGGGTTATATAGAATTACCTTCAGGTGCTGGCACTGGCAACTTCCAAAACAGGAAGTACCCTCCCCTATATAAGCCCCTCCCATCCGGGAGCACCTCAGTTTTGTAGCAAAGCAATACGTGTCCCCAAAAGAGGGGTGGGAGCTCTGTGTCCCGTGATGTACTCCAAGAAAAGGATTTTACAGGTAAGCTGTTTTAAAAATCCTACTTTCTTGTTCATACATCACGGGACACAGGGCGGCATAGTCATTACTATGTGGGACGTCCCAAAGCAATGCCAAATGAGGGGGGGATATACCATACATAAGCTGGGCGCCATCAGGCATGAGGATCTTTTGCGGCCTGCAACACACTGCGCCCAAAGGCGACATCCTCCTGACTTCTAACGTCCACCTGGTAGAACCTAGTAAACGTGTGTACTGAAGACCATGTTGCGGCCTTACAAATTTGAGCCAGGGAGGCCTGGTGATGCACTGCCCATGAAGTTCCAACTGCTCTCGTGGAGTGCGCCCTAACTTTGAACGGAGGCGGTCTACTTCTCAAGCCATAGGCTTGTATTATGACCTGTCGAATCCACTTGGCTAAAGTAGATTTTGATGCTGCCTGACCCTTTCTGGGGCCTTCCGGCAGAACAAACAAAGAATCCGTTCTACGAATCTGAGCAGTGGCTTTTAGATAAGCTTTAACTGCTCTTACTACATTCAAAGAATGCAATAACTTTTCCTCTACTGAGCTCGGTTTGGGGAAAAGAAGGAAGAACCACATCCTGGTTCAAGTGAAACCTCGATACCACCTTAGGAAGAAAGGCTGGGTGAGGACGTAATACTACTCTGTCCTCATGAATAACCAGATATGGCTCTTTACAGGACATGGCGGCTACTCCCGACACTCTTCTAGCCGAGCATATGGCTACTAAAAATATCATTTTTCTGGTGAGTAGAACCAAGGAAATGTGCCGCAAAGGTTCAAATGGCTGCTTCTGCAGAACCGACAGAACCAAATTTAGATCCCATGGACATATGGGAGCTTTAATCGGTGGAATAATACGAGTCACCCCTTGCATAAAGGATTTGACAAGTGAATGCATAGCCAGGGGCCTTTGAAATAGTATTGATAAGGCCGAAACCTGACCCCTGATAGTACTTAAGGCAAACTTCCTGTCTACAACCCACTGTAGGAAGTCCAGAATTCTGCCTATAACGTACTTACGTGGATGCCACTTTCTGGCCTCGCACCAAGTGATGTACGCCTTCCAAACTCTATAGTAGATCTGCCTGGAGACAGGCTTCCTGGCATTGATTATAGTTGATACCACAGAGTTAGAGAGACCTCTCTTCTTTAGGATGTGGGATTCAATAGCCAGGCCATTAAACTTAGAGTTAGTAAGGAAGGGTGGTATATCGGCCCTTGCGAAAGCAGGTCCGGACGACGTGGAAGGGTCCAAGGACTCCCCACAGACATTTTGATGATCTCCGCGTACCAGGCCCTTCGGGGCCACGCTGGAGCCACCAAGATCACCGGCTTCTTTTCCAACCTGACTCTGCGAAGGAGTCGAGGCAACAATTGTAGCGGAGGGAATGCATATATCAGTCTGAACTGATCCCAAGGGAACACCAGAGCATCCGAGCCGCAAGCGAGGGGATCCCTTGTCCGGGAGACAAATCTGTCCACCTTTGCGTTGAATCTGGATGCTAGCAGATCTATATCCGGTGTTCCCCACCGCTGACATATTGCTCGGAAGACCTCGGGATGAAGGGACCATTCCCCTGGGCATAACTGTTGGCGACTCAGAAAGTCCGCCTTCCAATTCTCCACCCCTGGAATGAAGACAGCTGATATACATGGGACATGCTTTTCTGCCCATTCCAGGATGTGACTTACTTCCCTCTGGGCTGCACAACTCCTGGTGCCTCCCTGATGATTGATATATGCCACTGCTGTGGCATTGTCTGATTGAATTCTGACAGGGGACCCTTGGAGTCTGGATGTCCAGGCTACTAGGGCATACCGGGCTGCTCGTATCTCTAAGAGATTGATGGGCAGGGTTTTTACTACATTTGACCATCTGCCCTGGAGAGACCATTGCTCCAGTACTGCCCCCCAGCCTATAAGGCTGGCATCTGTAGTGACCACCTTCCACGATATCAGACTGAAGGGTTTTCCCTTCTGGAGATTCTGGGGGATCAACCACCAGCAGAGACTCTTCCGAACGGAAGGGGACAAAGCCATCGGGAAGTCTAGAGCCTGAATTTTTCCGTTCCAGGCTGACAATATGGCCCTCTGTAAATTCCTTGAGTGGAATTGGGCGTATGGCACAGCTTCGAATGATGCTACCATCTTTCCTAGCAGCCTCATGCACAGGCGTATGGACGGCTGTCTTTTTGCACAAAGCAGACGGACCAAGCCCCTCAAAGAGGATACCTTGTCTAGAGGTAAGAAAATCTTCCTCTGGTCTGAATCCAGCCGTAGCCCTAGATATATACCAGGTTTTTCACTGGCTGTAGGGCTGACTTGTCCAGGTTGATGACCCAACCGTGAGATTCTAGATACTTGATTGTATCGACAATTACCACTTCTAGCTTGGCAACTGAGTGGTCCATCAACAACAGGTCGTGTAGGTATGCCATTATCGTTACACCTCGTGTTCTTAGATCGGCCAACAGTGGGGCCAGAATTTTTGTGAACACCCGTGGTGCTGTGGCCAGACCGAATGGTAAGGCTCTGAACTGAAAATGGCGCCCTTCTACTGCAAAGCGTAGAAATTTTTGATGACCTGGAAAGATGGGAACATGCAAGTAAGCATCTTTGATGTCGATCGAGGCTAACCATTCCTCCCCCTGTAGGGCAGCGGTGACCGATCGGATCGACTCCATCCGGAAGGACCGGACGTTTAGAAATTTGTTTAGACTCTTTAGGTCCAATATGGGTCTTATGTCCCCGTTTGGTTTCGGGACTGTGAAAAGGTTTGAGTAGAAACTCAACCCCCACTCTTCCATAGGAACCTCCATAATTACTCCTTGGAGCAATAGTTGTTCTAACGCCACTAGGAGACACCTTCTTTTCAGAGGGTCTTTAGGCACGCCTGACCACATAAAATGGGAAGGAGGAGACTCTTTTAACTCCAACTTGTATCCCCGAGTTACTGCGGAGAGCACCCATCTGTCTTTGATCGTCTCCCGCCAGGTCTCTGTGAACAACTGAAGTCTTCCCCCCACCCGTTTGAGTGGGGGCAGCCCTTCATAGGCTTGACTTGGAGGCTGGTTTAGTACCTCTTCGGATCCAGGGCTTTTTATTACCCTGTGACTGTCCCTGATTTTTACCTCCTGAGTTTGACCGAGGAGGCCGTCGGAACTGCTTAGTAGCAGACGTCCCAGGGATAGGAGAGGTAGTCCTCTTAAAAGACGGACCCCTAGACCTCTTTTTAATTGGTAAGAGAGTACTTTTACCACTGGAAATCTTCTGGATATATTTATCCAGGTCTTCGCCAAAAAGGCGTTCTCCATGAAATGGGAAGCTAACTAAGAGCTTCTTACAGGGAGCCTCAGCAGACCAGTTCTTGAGCCACAGAAGCCTACGCATATGTACCAAAGACAGCGTGAGGCGGGAGGCCTGATGGATAGAATCCTTGATGGCGTCAACCGCAAAGCATAATGCTCTAGGCAGATCAGCCAGAGCCTGGGCCTGCTGGTCTGGCAAATCCCTCAGGACCATTTTCATTTGATCCTTTAAAGCTTGGCAGACCCCAATAGCTGCCACTGCTGGCTGTGTAACAGCCCCTGCTGTGGAAAAAGCAGATTTTAATAAAGATTCCAATTTTTTATCTACTGGATCTTTGAACATTTGAACATTATCTACTGGACATGTCAGTGATTTGTTCACAGAAGAAATGGCTGCGTCCACCGTAGGAACATTCCATCTCTGGGTGAATTTTTCCTCCATGGGATAGATCACCTGAAATTTCTTAGGTGGAACAAATAGTTTATCAGGATGTTCCCAGTCCTGGTATATAAGTCCTTCCAATAATGGATGAATTGGAAAGGAGCAATTAATCTGGGGAGCTTTTAGCGACCCCAACGAGGAGACAGCAGTAGTTGATGGTTCAACAAGAGGCATTTTAAATGCAGATCGAACCATGTCAGTTAGGGTCTGGACCCACAATCTTTCAGTCTGTGATGCTGAAAATGGTTCATCTACTGTCGATTCCTCAAAAACAGAGTTAACCTCCTCCTGATCCCCTTCAGGAAGGTCAGTCCCTTCCTGGGACTGTTGCTCTGCCAACAGGCACTCTAATGGAGGGGATGGAGATCTGGCGCGCTTTCTTTCCTGTAGAGAAGAAGCGATCAATGCTGCCAATCTCTGCTCCAATCCCTCCAGAGTTGAGGCAAAAACCTCCTCTGTTATATATGCAGGAGCAGGTGGACTGAGGACAGCCGCAGTACCTGGCACTCCCGGGGGTTCCTTATGGGTATTAACCTCTGATTTCTCAGGGGAGGAAGGTGCAGATGACTGCTCCAGATCCTCAGAGCCCGATGGAGACCCCCTACACTTCCTGAGAGGTATATCTCTGAGTTTTTTAGGCGGCATATTCCTTAGTTCAAAGCTGAGGTATTCCAGCCGCAATACACCCCTTTACTGAAATAGTCTAATGCAATTTGCTGCTATGTACATCAGTGGGTGTCTACTAATGCGTCTTTCTGGGGATGCCTGTATCAACCGCCCGCTGTAAGCCCCTATACCATGCTACCAGCTCCTTTTCACGCTCTGTGTCCATAGCAAGCAGCGTGGACAGAGTCCTTTTATCTTGCTGGGACGCCCGCACATGCGCAGAAGCGCTGGGCGCACAGAGCGCGTCATCCGCCAGGCTCCGCCCCCTTTTTTGAAGCTAAATCTTATAAAAAGAAAGCGTGTGTGCGCGCGCACGTGTGCGCTCTTGGCGCCATGTAGGGAGAGGAGCCAGGGTCCCTGTTTCACCAGGACTCGGATGGAAGGAAACTACTTGGCAGCATGACAGAGGAATGCAGCTTCCCTGATAGAGAGCTCACTCATCTGCCTGGACTTTCACCATGGAAGGAATAGTCCCAAGAAAAAAAGACGTTCCACAGCGGCCTCTAGTGGACAAACACAGGTACCGCACTTTTGTCTTTTTTTTTTTTTTAAAACCTCCTTTATGAAAAACATTTCTAGGTTTACAGTTTTTAAAACTTCCTTTATGAAAAGACATTTCTAGGATTTCTTAGGCATATACAGCTATTAGCGGGAATACCTTTAGGTAACAGGCAGAAAGACATATTAGGCTTGGGGGTCCCCTCAATAGAACCAAGTTCCTGAGGGGCCCCCACTTACCTTTTCCCCGCCGCAGGACTTTGTTTGGTCCACAGAAGCCCAAACTTCACCTCTCACGGCAGGCATTGTACTAGACCTTCAGGGACCGGGTTCCCAAGGATTCCACTCCCCTGGACCTGTATAGCACCCTGCACAGATAGCCTCTTGGTTTTGGGTATGACCAGAGCTCTGGATCCCAGGGTCCAGCCCTCCTAAGAGAGGCATTACAGGCAAAACCCTGCTCTTCTCTGCAAGGCCCGGGTACCGACCGTTTAGCTATGAAGCTTTTTTGGTCGGATCCGGAATAGCTTGCTAAGGCCCAGAGAACCTGTACACAAGCCCAGATGAATACATGTTAACCTTGGCCAACACCTTAGACACTGGCAAAAAACTGAGGTGCTCCCGGATGGGAGGGGCTTATATAGGGGAGGGTACTTCCTGTTTTGGAAGTTGCCAGTGCCAGCACCTGAAGGTAATTCTATATAACCCACATAGTAATGACTATGCCGCTCTGTGTCCCGTGATGTATGAACAAGAAAATGTGGTATGTGAATTTTAAGTAGCAGCTTCAGGATTATTTGTTCTAATTCCATCTGGGCGCAGTGGTGGTTTGGGGAGTTAATTAGGGGGCGTGTTTAGCCCTCCTTACCAGCTTTTACATACAGTTCCATTAACCTCCCTGGCCGTATGATTCTGTCAGATTTTAGGTGCTGAAAGCGGTACCATTATTTTGCATGGAAATTTGGCGTTTTTATATTGTAGGTCTGTAATTCTTAGGAATAACTCGCTTAAATCTGTCCAAACAAGAGTCTAGTAGACACCCCGGGTATGATGAAGTTTGAAACACGAAATTATTAATTATAATATAATAACTATAAATAATTATAACAAATAATAATATAATAATAATAAAAATTATTCAATAATGTAATCAAATCAAAAACACTGAAATTTGCTCAGTTGCAGAATTGTCGCTGTCATTAGATTTAGTTTTTGATGACGAATTCCCCCACAAATCGCTATCGCTCAATTCTCCAAGTGTTTCTAATTTATTATCGCTGTTTTCTAGCTGGTCTAAAACCACTTTTGACATAAAGGGACACTTTTTGGTTGCTATGGACAATCTCCAGTTTCCAGGCAGAAAAAACTGTATTTATAATAAAAAAGTGCATGCAGGGCACTGGACAGACCCCTAGGGACAAAGGGGATGTGTAGTTTTTTTATACAGTACTGTAATCTGTAAGATTACAGTGTACTGTATGTGTACTGTGTTTTTTACTTTTTTGAATTTGGCGCCGATCTCCGCCCCCGTGCGCTGCAACGTCGTAGGGAACGGAGCTCGGCAGCACTGTGTTTGACTCGAGCGTGGAGACAGCTCGCACACACAAGGGGGAGACATTGCAGGATCCAGGGGACAAGGTAAGTAACTCTCCCTGTATCCTGCGATGCAGCCGAGTCTGGCTCGGGGTTACCGCTTTTGGTACTGAAATCTCACCCCGAGCCAGACTCGGGATTACCGTTAGGGAGGTTAAAATATTGTGTATTACAAGATTGAAAAACATGAAAGCCCAGCTATATTTTTTAATTCTTCAATTAACACATCAACACTGTCATGTTCTTACTACTTCAAGAGGTCTCTAAGCTCTGCTGAGTGATTCTGCTATGTACAGCGGCGAGCCAATCTTCCGCCTCCCTGCTGCATCGGAATGAGGCCTACAATCGACCCAATTCCGGTGTTGTTTCTCCATCCCTGTCTCTTTACTATGTCATTCACAAAGCATAGCAACAACATCATCGCTGGGCTTTATGAATAGGGAAGAAGAGGGGTTGGGATAAAGGCACAGCACCAGAACTGGTGTCAATCATAGACCCCATTTAAAGCCAGAAGTGGGTCTCATTTAAATGGCACCCTAATGCGTAAATACAGTAAGAAAAAAGTAGTGCACCACAACACACAAATGTCAATGCTCTGTTCAACGCAGAGCGCTACAAAAATAGTGGAGATGCGTTATTTTGCACAATGTGGGCCGATTTAAAAGAAATGGTTTGTCTTAATGCAGTGTATGTCAATACATAAATATACTGCATCCACACATAATGGTTAATTTTATACAAATGTGTGAACTGGCCCTAAAGAGGTCTTTATGGAGCAACATTTGAACAGGTGGCTATGTACAGTGCCTTGAAAATGTATTCATACCCCTTGTAATTTTCCACATTTTGTGGTGTTACAACCAAAAACGTAAATGTATTTTATTGGGATTTTAGGTGGTAGACCCAACACAAAATGGCACATAATTGTGAAGTGGAAGGAAAATGATAAATAGTTTTCAATTTTTTTTTACAAATAAATATTTTAAAAGTATGGCGTGCATTTGTATTTAGCCCCCTATACTCTGCTACCCCTAACTAAAATCTAGTGGAACCAACTGCCTTCGGGAGTCACCAAATTAGTAAATAGCGCCCACCCGTTTGTTATTTAATCTCAGTGTAAATACAGCTGTTCTGTGAAGCCCTCGGAGGTTTGCTAGAGAACCTTAGTGAACAAACAACGTCATGAAGGCCATAAAACTCACCAGACAGGTCAGGGATAAAGTTGTGGAGAAGTTTAAAGCAGGGTTAGGTTATAAAAAAATATCCCAGGCTTTGAACATATCACAGAGCACTGTTCAATCCATCATACAAAAATGGAAAGAGTATGGAACAACTTCAAACCTACCAAGACATGGCCATCCCCATAAACTGACAAGGAGAGCATTAATCAGAGAAGCAGCCAAGAGGCCCATGGTAACTCTGGATGAGCTGCAGAGATCCACAGCTCAGGTAGGAGAATCCGTCCACAGGACAACTATTAGTCGTGCACTCCACAAATCTGGCCTTTATGGAGGAGTGGCAAGAAGAAAGCCATTGTTGAAAAATGAGGAATCCCATTTGCAGTTTGCGAGAAGCCATGGGGGGGGGGGGGGACAGCAAACGTGGAAGAAGATGCTCTGGGCAGATGAGAAATTTGATCTTTTTCGCCTAAAAGCAAAATGCTATATGTGGCAGAAAACTAACACTGCACATCTCCCTGAACACACCATCCCCACCGTGAAACATAGTGGTGGCAGCATCATGTTGTGGGGATGGTTTTCTTCAGCAGAGACAGAGAAGCTGGTCAGAGTTGATGGGAAGATAGATGGAGCCAAATACAGAACAATCTTAGGAGAAAACCTGTTAGTCTGCAAAAGACTTCAGACTTCCAGTAAGACAACGACCCTGAACATACAGCCAGAGCTACAATGGAATGGTTTAGATCAAAGTATATTTATTTATTAGAATAGCCCAATCAAAGTCCAGACCTAAATCCAATTGAGAATCTGTGGCAGAACTTGAAAATTGCTCTTAACAGATGCTCTCCATCCAATCTGACAGAGCTTGAGCTATTTTGCAAAGAAGAATGGGCAAAAATGTTACTCTCTAGATGTGCAAAGCTGGTAGAGACATCCCCAAAAAACTTGGAGCTGTGATTGCAGCAAAAGGTGGTTCTGCAAAGTATTGACTCAGGGGGGCTGAATATAAATGTACGCCACACTTTTTACATATTTATTTGTTAAAAAAAAATTGAAAACAATTTATTATTTTCCTTTCACTTCACAATTATGCGCCATTTTTGTGTTGGTCTATCACATAAAATCCCAATAAAATACATTTATGTGTTTAGTTGTAACCTGACAAAATGTGGAAACTTTTAAGGGGTATGGATACTTGTTCAAGGCACTGTAGTAGTAAAATTTGTACTGGCAATACCTTATCTATTATAACATGATGGCCATTGATGTTGTTAATTTAATCAATCCGATTTCTGAAACCACATCAAAGCAATACAAATGAAAATTCTGTTTAATTTAAACATTAAGAATGCCCTGAAGAAAGTGAATAAGAATTAAAAGAAATTGATTCATTGATGTGTTGAAATTCTTCATTCGACCAATAAGTTTTATCTTTGACTCGATCTCGCAACATCAGTGAACAGGGTTTGAAATGGTTGTAAAAATTTTACAAAAAATTGGTAATGTTGGATTTGGTCGGGATATCAAATGATTGATAGGTGTATGGCCAACACAAGTCTGGACATTGACCTTAAAGAGTTGCCACCTATGTAGATGAGATCCAAAACTAATGCCGCGTACACACGGTCGGAATGTCCGATGGGGGCTTTTCATTGGATTTTCCGACCGTGTGTATGCCCCTGTCACGTACCAAGTGTGACCAGAACTGTGCAGCTAGCAACAGGAACACCAAACACGTATAAGTGAAGTATAAAGATTTATTAAAGATAAGTGAAATAATATATATATATATATAACCACCTCCAATACCACACAGTGCACAACAACCAATACCAAACAGAACCCACAATTAATAACAGTAACAGACAAATATGTACAAGTAATGGGGGAACCAGAATCATAAACAGGGCCAGGCCGAGGTCATACACAGGGGGATCAGCAGATGGGGTAAGGATGGATCAGGACAGGGAGACAGGATCAAGCAGGGGGCAACCAGGCTGCAGAGCAGGGATCAGGGATTAGGACGGACACAACAGGTTCAGGATCAGGTTACAGGTTCAGGTTACAGGGATCAGGATACATGGATCAAGGTTCAAGCAGACAGGCTACAGGTCAGGGCACGAGGACGATACCAGGGCAGTGTGTGTATACACCTGCCGGGTATTTATAGGAATGCCTGATTAGCTTCAGGTCACACCTGATGGGAGGGAGGGCAGTCTGCTCCACACTGCCAGGATCCATCCGCTGGTGGAAACCAGTACTGCGTCCAAAAGATAATACAACACCAGCAGGGAAAGATTCTCCTGACAGTTACAAACTGCCAGGAGACACCTGCTGGTGGACCACAGTACTGCAAGATAAATAATAAATGCCACCAGCGGATGGAACCTTTCCTGACAGCCCCATTGGACTTTTCCCCGTCGGAATTTCCGACGGACTTGGATAGAGAGCAGGTTCTCTATTTTTCCGTCTGAAATTCAGACGTAGTTTAGCCCATGGCAAAGTCCGGCCGTGTGTACGCGGCATAAGTGTCCTATATGTTGTGCTGAAGATACTAATAGATATGAGGGGAACACTGCTCCCACTAGTTTATCAGGGGAACATTGGCTTTTGAGGAAGATGTTGTTATTACCATGTCTGATTTTTTTTCTTCTCGCAGATCTGATGACTGAGGTACTATTGGCTCACTGCTGTAACAACAGACTTATCTGTTTGCTCACACTTAGTATGCCAATTCATATTGCAGAGGAATTTCAGAATTGAACAGTAACGTTGCTGAATGCTGTCCTTGTGTGCTCGATCCTTCTAGAAGTGTAAATAATTATGTCCTTGATCGTAAGATAATATACAGTATATTGAATAATAAGTCATTATGAAGTGAAGTAACATACAGCATACAGCCAGAAATCAACTAGCGTTAGTGTGACCACAAAAAATTGCTAACAGCTTTTGTTCTGGCTTTATGATTACAACAACTCATGAGTTGGCTGACAAATCCTTTTTTAGAGTTTTTTTTAAATACAAAAGCCTTTAGCTCCCAGATTTGTATAAATGCACATGGACATTTGCATGACACACATACAGTTTACAAGCTGTCAGTTGGTATTCAAAATTTGAGGAACAGGATATATGCCTGTGCTTCCTTTTGTGTCAGGTTTAGCGTATTTCAAACCACAGTAGCCAATTGGTTAATTGCATTGACGTCACTGGTGTTTGAGGAATAACACCAAGGTGAGTGTGATTCACAAATCCCTTTCGTATATCAGTGCTCCATTTGTATCAAAGTAGTGTTGCCTTTTAAAGAGAACTGGTTCAAAAACTCCACTCTTCCTAAAGTGACCCCAAACTCTTTTTTTTTTCCCCCCAAAATCCTGACTCAGTTTGCGAGTGTTGTCTCGTAAAATGAGCAGGATTCAAGCCTCTACGGTGTGCAGTACCGCATTTGGCCTGAGGTGCGGGGGGGGGGGCGGTGACACTCTGAGCCGTTCAGAGACGTTCGTAATCGCTCTAAAATACTCCATTCCCGAGTGTTTCTGAGGGTTTCCGACTGCATCTGAACAGTCTCCGAGTATTTCTGAGTCTCTCTGGCGCCCCCCCCCCACCTCTGGCCACATGCGCTATTGCATGCAATAGAAGTCAATGCGGAACAAATTCTTTGTTTCCATTGACATCTATGGGGAAACTCGCTTTGATATGCGAGTGCTTTGGATTACAAGCATTCTCCTGGAACGGATTATGCTCATAATCCAAGGTTCCACTGTATTCTAAACGCAAAAAGTATATTCTGTTGCACTCGGTATCCCCCAAATCTCTGAAGTTCCTGTTATTGCTGCTGTGATTCTTCCTCCTTTGTTTTCCTTGGTCAAACAGTATGTAGGAACACTACCACCCTCTCTCTCTTGCTCTCTCCTGAGATGGACCATGTACTATGGATTGTTGACTATGAGATCTGTAGTGTGCATAGAGCAGTGCACATGACTGAAACTAACATGCACTGCTTGCTCTAAAAAAATGGAAGTGAGGGGGAGAAGACAAGGTTCACAAGCTCACGGAAACACATACAAGGAGGTAGACAAACACAGTAAGAAACAATGTTATAAAAATAGATTACAGGGCCATTAAGTAGTGGATGTGTATGGATTATTTTGGGAGAGTGGGAATATTGTTGTGTCACTTTAACTCCAGGCAGGGACCCATTATCACTAAACTAAAATCCCCACACCCCACCCCAACCCCTTTCTTGCAAATCCCCCAGTAGACCAAAAAATAAAAAATATTGCACTAAATGGCCCAGATCCGTATCTAAATCTATGGTCAAATAACATGCCAGGCCCCAAGTCTTCTTTCTTCTGGACTGCAGAGTGGGAGGGTCCTTCTATGGTTTGCCCACATCACTGCCTGGTGACATGAACACTTTGCATTTGGTCAATGAGCTGTGTCCTCACAGAGCCCTAAAGACCCCAGACAATGGATCTCCAGTCTTCTCTCCCACAAGAGGGGGGTTACAGTGTACTGAAGAATTAAAAGAGCGCTTTGAAAGTGTTTATTTATTTTTTTGCAATGGGTGCGAGCAGTGTAGGTGGGAACATAATTTGCCCAGAGATTGGCTTTAAAGCAGAGTGCCACCCAAAAATGGAACTAACGCTTTTTGGAATCCCCCCCCCCCTCCGGTGTCACATTTGGCACCTTTCAGGTGGGAGCAGCTACCTATCTAATACAGGTATATTGCTCCCACTTCTGGGCATAGATATCTGAGCCACACGCAGCTATCTACGCCACGTCCGGCGCCTCCTCTGTCCCCCCCTGCTGTCTTCTGGGAGACACGCAGTTCCAAGAAGACAGCAAGGACCAGTGGGATCGAGCAGCGCGGGTCGCGAATGCGCAGTAGGGAACCAGGCTGTGAAGCAGCAAGGCTTCACTTCCTGATTTCCTTACCGAAGATGGCGGCGCCTCCACCCGAGAGCCCAGGGACAGATCGGCTTCGGGGTGCCGATATCACGGGCGCGTTGGACAGGTAAGTGTCCATATTTTAAAAGCTGCATTATTTGTAGCTGC
Organism: Rana muscosa; assembly: GCA_029206835.1. Classification (NCBI taxonomy): domain Eukaryota; kingdom Metazoa; phylum Chordata; class Amphibia; order Anura; family Ranidae; genus Rana; species Rana muscosa. The sequence continues at coordinate 331,511,552 of CM055127.1, forward strand.
TGACTTTACAAAAAAAAAAATTGGCGGAACTCCGCTTTAAGCGGTTAAGCCTCATGCACACTGGACATTTGGCCATCTCTCCTAAATCCCTTTCCTCCTGGCAGAAGCGTTATGGCAGAGAAAATGCTTGACACATGTAAACGCATCTAGACACGTTTAGACATGTCAAGCTCTTGGGTAGTAATTCTATTCATTGACCAGAAAAATAATTTATTGTGACTATTGAAATAAATGAACACTCTAGTGCTTGAAGTGCCTAGCGTTTATGTGCGTTTAGTCGCGTTTAGGTGTGTTTACATGTGTCCAAGCTTTTTTTCTGCCAAAACGCTATGGTAATGTTTTTTTTTTTCTGCATCCAAAAGCCTCTAAGGCTGGGTTCACTCTTGTGCTGTGTGAATTCCAGCTCTCTTATCTCTGCAAAGAGATAAGAGAGCTGTTCAGCAGATCATCTCCGTTTTAGCTGCCAATTTGGTGACCTGGGAGAGGGGAGAGGAGGGGGAGGGGGGAAGTGTAGTGAGGAGAAGGAGAGAAATCCTGTTGAGAACTGAACACATCTGCTAATCAGATGCGTGCCCATAGAGGATAATGGGCCTGAATTTGAACCTGAGCCGCACCGCAATGCCTAGAAAACGCACACGTTTTTTGGGCAATGCGCAGTGCGAATACATCGCACATATGTGAACCAGCCTCATTAAAATCAATGTATTATATAATGTTATGCGAATTGGATGCGGTTTAAGCCGCAACCAATTCGCATAGGTGTGACCGGGGCCATAATGTGTGCATAGACACGTAGATTAACAGGCAGAAAACAAAACACTGCATGCCTCTAACAGCAGTGTTTAACCACTTGCTCTCCGGAAACTCCCCCCCCCCCCCTTCATGACCAGGCCATTTTTTGTGATACTGCACTGCATTACTTTGACAATTGCGCAGTTGTGAAACACTGTACCCAAATTAAGTTTGTCACTTTTCCCCCACAAATAGAGCTTTCTTTTAGTGGTATTTGATCACCTCCTGTGCTTTTTTTTTTTTTGCGCTATAAACAAAAAAACACCGACCATTTTGAAAAAAAAATAAAGCAATTTTTTACTTTCTGCTATAAAACACATCCAATTAAAAAATAAAATAAAAATTTCTTGCATAAATTTAGGCCAATATGTATTCTGCGACATGTTTTTAGTAAAAAAAATCCCAGTAAGTGTATATTGATTGTTTTATGCGACCATTATAGTGTCTACAAATAATGGGATGTATTTATGTAATTTTTATTTATTTTATTTTTTATACTAGTAATGAAGACAATCGGCAACTTATAGTGGGACTGTGATATCGCGGTGGTCTAACTGATACGTTTTAAACTTTGTGGGAATCAGTGACAGTACAATACAGTGATCAGTGTTAAAAACATGCGTTGTCGCTGTACTAATGACACTGGCTGGGAAGGGCGATCAAAGTGTTACCTGTGCCTAGCCGGTGTTTTTGTGTACACAATGTGCTGTTTTCACTAAGGGAAGAGATGGATTCTAGTCTCTGCTTTGCAGAGACACAGGATCCTCACTTCCCCCCCCCCCCCCCCCCTGTCAGGACTGAGATCAGCCTTGTTTACTGTGCTTTACTAACGATCGCTAGGTTCCAGAGGACATTGAGCCCCTGGGACATGCAGATCAGCCTCTGCTAAGAATTATCACAGCAGAAGTGGCCTGCGCGTGCCCTCTACAGGCGGAACTACAGAATTACGTATATCTACGTGATCCTGCACACAGCTGCCGTCTTATAGCAGTAAAAGTGCTATAGGGCGGTCAGCAAGTGGTTAAAACATTCAGTGTACATGAGGACTTATAGTGGTGCAATTTTTACCTCTCAGGGATTGATGCTGTTTGCTTGTACTTTTTCCCTGTCAGGCTGTTAGACCATCATGGAGGCTGACCTGTTTCCTGTCTGAGCTCAAGCCTTATAACAAACAAACAAAGCCTTTATAACACACTGTAGGGCTGCACAATTAATATGCACAATTGATCGTTAAAAAAAATTGCGATCTTGATTCAACCTCCCTATTGATCCAAATCTGGCATTTTCCCGATTCTATATAAACCGTGCAGAGTTGTTCTCTGCTCAGAGCTGTCAAAAAAAGAAGCCTGCAAATGTTTATTAACATTGGTCAGCGCTGAGAGATAGAGAAGAGATACATTGAATAATTTGGTTCTTTTAGATCAAAGGGATAAACTTCTGTCTGTAAATGAGGTCAGTTTAACCACTTGAAGACAAATGTCGCGTACACACGACCTGTTTTTAATGTCATTAAAAGAAAAAGTTGTTTTTCTCAACGTGATTCTTCTGAAGCCTGCCTTGCCTACACACCATCATGAAAACAAATGCTCGAGCAAAGCGCGGTGACGTACGAATTGTACGACGGCACTATAAAGGGGAAGTTCCATTCAGATGGTGCCACCCTTTGGGCTGCTTTTGCTGATCCTCGTGTTAGTAAAGTTTGGTGAGAGACGATTCGCGCTTTTCAGCCTCTTGCTTTTCAGTCCGTTACAGCGTGCCGAATGTGCTATCTCCATTACGAACGCTAGTTTTACCAGAACGAGCGCTCCCGTCTCATCACTTGCTTCTGAGCATGCGCATTTTTTTCACAATGTGGAAAACGACGAGAAAAATTAGAGCATGTTCCAAATTTTTAATGCCCATTTTTCATGTCGTGAAAAATGCTCTGGAGCCCACACACTATCGTTTTTAATGACCAAATTAAAAAATTTAATTTTTCTCGTCATGAAAAATGGTCGTGTGTACGTGACATAAGCCTTTTTCTGACACTTGTTAAAAGTTAAATTCAGCATTTTTTGCTAGAAAATTACTTAGAACCCCCAAACAATATATATACCGTATATACTCGAGTATAAGCCGAGTTTTTCAGCACATTTTTTTGTGCTGAATATGGCCCCCTCGGCTTATACTCGCGTCACCTTTTTGCGCCTGATCTTCCGGACTTTGGGGACCTGGTACCGGCCGGCCCTAGGTCCTCTGGATCCCAAACTTGGCACACATGTAGCCCCACTCTTCCTCTACAAGTGTGAAAAGTTTGTTTTGCCCGGGGAGCACCGATTTTTTTCAAAGCCGGGCACCCCTTCCATAGACTCCCATGTTAAGCGGTCATTTCTCTGATGACTTTGGGGACCTGGTACCGGCCAGTCGTAGGTCCCCTGGACCCGAAACTTGGCACACATGTAGCCCCATTTCTCCTCTATAAGTGTGCAAAGTTTTTTGTCTGGAGGACCTACGGCTGGGGAGCACCGATTTTTCAGCCGGGCACCCCTTCCATAGACTCCCATGGTAAACGTCAGTCTAGTCATGGGCAAAGTGAGGCATGCATATGGACACCCTAGGCTTATACTCGAGTCAATACGTTTTCCCATTTTTTTGTGGTAAAATTAGGTGCCTCGGCTTATATTCAGGTCGGCTTATACTCGAGTATATACGATGTGTGTGTGTGTATGTATGTATGTATATGTATATATATATATATAATTATTATAATAAAATGGTGAATGTTGCAAAATTTTATGTCACACTGTATTTGCGCAGTGGTCTTTCGAATGCAATTTTGTAGGAAAAAATACACTTCAATAAATTAAAAAAACGAAACAGTAACATTAGCCCAATTTTTTTGTATAATGTAAAAGTTACGCCTACGAGAATCGTGATCTTTATTCTAAGCAAAAAAATTGTGATTCTCATTTTATCCAGAATCGTGCAGCTCTAACACTGTCGCTATATATGATATGAAATGCATTTTACGTTGGTAAAGGAGATATATTGTAAAATAAGATTGTAGGAAGGTAGTTTTATTATTGATGTGAGTTGCAGGTTTGTACATAATTGATCGGTGCACCTCGTCAGTTCTAATCCTTGTATTTGTGTGACTCAATGGAGCTCACTCTCTTTGCCTGTATTGTGTAATTCATTTGATGGAGGGAGTAAATTGAGCCCTTTTCACAGCTGCAATGTCACCTTTTCCTAAGAGCCTCTTTACAGTTTTGTGAAAGGAGTTATCTGAGAAATCACTATGTCACAAGGCTGTTATTAGCTGTCAGCCAGAGGTGCCCTGTACTGAATGCACCACCTGGCTGAACAGCCAGCCTTGAAATGTACATTTCAGGTCATACTAAGAGGAATATAGGAGAGAATTTTATTTTATTTTTTGTGAAAAAATCTGGTGCTCCTGTATTACAATGCTAGGAAATGACACCTAGCATCTTTATTGGCTTTCATTGTCCAACCTGCACCACACCAAAAAACAAAAAAAAAAAAATATATACTGTCCACAAGTGTTGCTTGTAAGGCTTTGGCCATTTCTACCACCAATCAGTGGGCAACTAAAAACGTGATGGGTATGTTTGTTTCTTGCCACTGTGTTGCTTCAGGCAGCACTAAAAAGCTAGCTCAAACCCTGTACCAGTGGCGGCTGGTGTTCTTTTTTTATTAGTTTGCCGCCCCTCCCCCCAGAAAACAAAAACAAACACCCCCCCCCCCCGCTGTTTGCCGGTCGGTCTTACCCCATAGTTGCGGGTGGCAGGCAGCGTGGTGCAGTGACTCCGTGTCCTCTTCTCCATGGCGGCTTCTAGCTCCTCCTCTCCTCCCCCTACATGTCCAATAAGATTGCCTGTCCTTTCAGCCAATCAGGTGACTGGAGTCCAAACCCGCTTCCTGATTGGCCGGGAGGAGGATCAGTGTTACAACAGCGAATATTCATAAGCTGTTGTAACACACCTGGGTGGGATTGGAGCACACTCTCTGTGACCCGAACCCACCCTATATAGAAGCCTATTGGAGCCTCTGGCTCTAATCGGTGCTTCAAAAAACAGCCCCCCCCCCCGCATTGGAATCCATGTGCTGGTGTCCTGAAAGGGGTCGGACACATGGATGGGGGGGCGGTGCCCGTGTGCCCTTAATTGACGGGCCCCCCCTGCCCTTTACTAACCATTGCCCCATTTATAACCTTTTATATAGATCACAATAAATTTGAGGAAGAAATGTAGAGCAAATGAATTGTATACACAGTGTACTTTGGGAACCCCTGTCGATTTGCTCTGAAAGTATCATTCGGGTGTAGTGTCCCTAGAAGAATTCCTTTTTCAGTGGAAAGTAGAGAGGCAATGGGAGTTTTAGGCTTAGCTTGTTCACACCAGCAGCATGCACTACTGTGCAGCCGTTGGTATGCGATGTAAAGCAGCAATACCTGTGCACTGTAACTTTTTTCTTTAGAACTTTATTAAAGTGTCACAAAGTGACATTTCATTCAGTTCTACTGGCTGCAGCATGGAGCGCTGTGCTGAAAATAGTACTGCATGCTGTTTTTTTTTTTTTTAAACGCAACTGCATCACAGTGGTGTGAACTGCCACGATAGGGAATGATACATTTTCCTTATGTATACATTGGGACTTCATTGAACAAAGCTGCCCAGTGTAGCCCAATGCATCTTGTGTAAATGGGCCCTTATTGGTTTTGCTATGGGACCCCATGACATCAAGGGGTTGGTTTACTAAAACTGGAGAGTGAAAAATCTGGTGCAGCTCTGCATAGTAGCCAGACAGCTTCTAACTTCAGCTTGTTTAATAAAAGTGGATGTAAAGGCACAAGGTTTTTTACTTACCATATATACTCAAGTATAAGCCGAGGCACCTAATTTTACCACAAAAAATTGGGACAACGTATTGACTCGAGTATAAGCCTAGGGTGCCTCACTTTGCCTCACTTTGCCTCACTTTGCCCGTGCCTCACTGTGCCCATGACTAGACTGACGTTTAACATAAGAGTCTATGGATATTGGGCTACATGTGTGCCATTTTCCGGGTCCAGGGGACCTACGACCGGCCGGTACCGGGTCCCCAAAGTCACCAGAGTAATGACCGTTTAACATGGGAGTCTATGGAAGGGGTGCCCGGCTTTGAAAAATCGGTGCTCCCCGGCCGTAGGTCTCCCAGACAAAAAACTTTGCACACTTATAGAGGAAGAGTGGGGCTACATATGTGCCAAGTTTGGGGACCTACGGTCGGCCAGTACTGGGTCCCCAAATCTGGGAGATCAGGCGCAAAAAGGTGACTCGAGTATAAGCCGAGGGGGGCATTTTCAGCACGAAAAAAGTGCTGAAAAACTCGGCTTATACTCGAGTATATACTGTATTATCCTTTAGACCAGGGGTAAGCAACCTTTGAGAGGTGGAGAGCTGCCTGGATAACACAAAAGATATCAAAGACCCTTTTCTACAGATATTAAAGTGGTTGTAAAGGCACAAGTTTTTTTTTTTTTTTACCTTAATGCATGGGATCACATGCATCATGCACACCCCCGCAAACATGCATAGAGCACAAAAAACACCAGAGCAAGTTATAACTTAAACAACCAATTTTATTAATCTCCATGTAACATTTTTTATTTTTATATATATATTATTATTTTTTTATTTTTTTTGGGATAATTATTGGCCACGGCCTGATTCACTGGTTTTCAAAACATAAATCCATAATCCACCAATTTTAACTTTTAAAACATACTTTCCAACCAAGTGTTTATCAATACCCGTACTCAACCCAGCCACTGAGACTCGAGCTGATTATTACTTGAACTTGACTTTCCTTAATTCTCCCCTCTGGCAATTCACCAGAGGGAGCCTACCACATGAATTGGCCGCGACGGGAAAAAAAATGGGGGGGGGGGGGGTAGGGGGGGAGCTCCTCCTGCTGGAATCTTCTGGTATCGCACCACTAACCTGCCTGGAACTGCTCCTTAAATGGACCAGAAACCAGCTTCTAGAATTTTCCTGATCTAACACCTGATTTCACTAACCAATCCCTTACTGATTCTCAGATTTCCAGAACTCTCTAACACACCTGAGCTTAATCAAATCTACTGACTGGGGTTTTTTTTTTTTTTTTTTTTTTTAAACTATTGACTCTCTAGCCCTGTAGCTAAACCTTCTTAGAAACTTATGTATTAACCTTGCAGTTACAGTGACCCCATGAGGAAAGGGGAGCCTATATGGCTACTCCCTTTCCTTCCCCATTCTATGCATAAGGGTAAAAAACCTTCTGTGTGCAGCAGCCCCCCCCAATACTTACCTGAGCCCCCTCTCAATCTAGTGATGTCCACGAGAGCCTTGCCGCTCTGGGGACTCGCACTCCTGATTGCTTTTGGCAGCAGCAGGAGCCATTGACTCCCGCTGCTGTCAATCACAGCCAGGGAGTCAATAAGGAGACGGAGGGAACAGGGCCGAGCTACGGCTCCTTGTATGAATGGACACACAAAGCTGCAGGTCGGGAGCGTACTTGCTTGGGTGCCCCCATTTTGCACACTCCAGTTTTGGTAAATTAACCCCATAGGGTCTGTTATAAAACGTTTACTGTATGAATGTCTCAAGCATTCACACAACTGTAGCGGGGTGCTAAATTTAGGGGAAGTGTTTGGGTGGTAGTTATGCCCAAACACCCTAATTTTGTCATGGTTTTGTAACCATTTTATCCGCAGGAAGAGTATTGGTGTACAGTTCCCTGTGGCCTACAGGTGGCGCTGCCATAGTAAGCTAGGGTTGAACCACTAGTACAGGGCTGTGCTTTTTGTGTCCCCTCTCGGCAAACGTACGGTAGGGTGGGGTTAACCTGCTGTGCATGCTGGGGGAGGAGATAAAAGGAGGAGATATTTGCTAAGAGAAGAAATAAACTCTCTGTTGGAGTTACGGCAAGTGTGGACATTCTATTCACTGGGGGAAACAAGTACTCAAATCTGTTATCCACAGAGGTGAGAAACAATTTTCTGGCTGAACTGTGAAATGACCCACCAACAACACCGCTCAGCCTCTTAATACAGGAGGGTACGGGCTTGTGGTGTGCCCCTTCTTCCTGCGAAGAGCCGAAGAACAAGGCAGGTATAAGGGGGTCTGTGTGCTACACAACCAGGTTTGTCTGAAGTCCAGGTGGAGCTGTACAGAAGGACCGTAGGTGCGACTGAGCGCAGGCAGGAACCAAGAACAGGCTGGATCGGCAGGCAGATGCAGCAGACTGGAACTGGATAGCAGACCGGAGCTGGACAGCTGGCTGGAAGGACAGCAGACAGGAACCTAGGACAGGCTGGATCAGCAGACAGGTGCAGCAGACTGGAACTCGATGGGTCAAGCAAGCCGGGTCGGTTACCAGGCGGACAGCAGAAGGACCAGAGGAGCAGGCAGAAGAGAGGTCAGACAGGCAGGGATCAGGTGCAGGCAGATGGCGGGGATGGTCAGGAGCAAGCCGGGTTCAACACTGGAAGGAACTGGAACAGAGTTCAGAAGTCAGGAACACACGTAACGCTGTAGATCAGACAGCAAGATCCCAGTGTGTCAGTCTGGTTTAAATAGCCTGCCTGGTGTTGGTATGCGCATTGGCGCCCGCGATCGTGCACCAGGAAGTTCAGCGCGCCTGTTACTGGCAGGATCTTCCTGACACTTACCTTTCAAACAATGCCCTCCAGGGATGTGCTCACAGTGCTTCCATTGGTCATAGGTGCTTCCATCTTCTCCCGGTATTCCCTCCAGGTTTCCTATGTTCGGCCAGCTGCTTAAATGGCCCGGGTCACTATCACATCACTCCTGCTCATGTGCACAGGAGTCGCATCATCCAGTGCGCATACACGGCTTGGTGTACATTACCGCTGACAGGCAGGGAGAAGCATTAGGGTCTCTTCTGTCGTAAAAACTCTACCTATCGGCAATTTTTTACATTTTTGAGTTCAGTTCCACTTTAATAGATCGTACCAGAACTGCAGCCTTACTTTCAGTCTTGTACACTTGTGCAGGCTCCTCTCTTGTACTGAAATTGCCCACTTTAATTTTACTGCAAACTGTGAACTTCTCACAACTCGCATTAGAAGCTGCAGCAACTCATTTCCTGGCTGGAGGACATCCAACATCTTTTCTCCCCAGCCTAAAGTCTCATACACACCACTAGAACTGACAGCTTAGGTCGGAGCTGCTTTACGAACAGTCCAATGTTAATACATTGATATCCCCTGCTGTGCCTCTGTGTTCTGAACACTGATCATCGGTAGACCTTTTTCAGACATGAGCCTTCGACAGCTTGGACCGGCTGCCATACACACTATTCTCACACTATTTTCTATTGAACCCAGCCGATGCTAGCCGACGTTTGGCCCGTGTGCACTAGACTTTACTGTCCTTGGCCTGCCACTTTCATTGATTGGTTTTCAGTTATTTCAATCATGGAGGTTCTTCATCACATGTGGGCAATACCTAGGGGGACCTGCATGCAATAATTGATGAAGGGTAAGAAGGCTGATTAAACTTTAAAAGAAAAAATGGCTCAATAAAAGCTTTTATATACGGTGCCCTCTTTAGTGTTGCCCAACTCCTATGGTCCTATGGGGGAATCTACACCTTTTAGCCAGGGAACCGCTGAAAGAAAGGAAAGGCAGCCCTGTGCAGGGCACCAAGTCAGTCTGTTTATAACTTACAACGGGCAGAGGACACTCGTCTTGTCCCAAGTAACAGCTCTAGGCCAGTCGTCAAGCCCCAGTGCCGTCAGGAAAGACGAGTTGCATGATTCCTCAAAATGCAAAAAAAAAATACTCCCAGTCATTATTTATCTCTGAAATGTTGTTTTGTAAAGGGTGGTGCAGAAAGCCTTCAATTGTTACAGGCTCCAGGCTCTGGTGTTCTCATTTGTGACATTTGGATTCAATTCGGTCAAGCATTCCCCTGGAAGAAAACTGTGCAGATTATACTTTCTATGCCATTAAATAAATTAATAAAATCTTTGTATTCTCACCCTCACTGGTAACGGCTACTATATCATTGAAAAAGATGTAGTATAACAAAAATTATACGGCACTATAAATTAATGCGTTCAATTAATTATTCCTCAGTGTTGTCCTATTCAAACCATTTCTCACCCAGCATAAAAAAAGAGCTCAAAATGATATGCTAATTTTGTCTATATAGCAGTCCATTGCACTGTGTATGTATCTAGAACTAAATTTCAAACACTGGTAGTTTTTTTTGTTTTATTTTTGTATTTTTTACAATTGTATTTATTTATTTTTTGACTTTTTTTTTTTTTTTTTATAATTTTCCTTAACAGCCCTGTTGGGGGTCTTTGGTGAAATATCTGGGGTTAAAACACCCCTGATGTCTCACTTTTGAGACAGAGAAACAAGATTGAGGGACTTGGTATCCATCTCTGCAGCCCCAGCTGCACAGAATGAATGGACAGGAAGAGCTCTGCACAATCTTCTTGTTCATTCACAAACTGAAGCATAGTAAGCACAGTTTACAATGCTTCAGTTATAAATGAACACAGTGCGTGATCAGTACTGAATACTAATTGTGTTCATTCAGAAAAGGAAAGGGCAGGTTAATGCCATATTTACCATCCCCTTCCCCCACTCTTCATCCTGAAACAAACCCTAAAGCAGCCGATGGGAGGGAGAGGAAGCCGGCAGCACTGCAAGGAAGAGGGGAGGACCAAGGGAGCGCACAGGAGGACCCAGGGAGCACACAGGAGGGCCCGGGAAACAGAAGGAAGGGCAACCTGGACAGGAGGTGAGGTGGGTGCTGCATTTACTGTAACCGATCCCCTGCAGATACTGTAAGATGGTGGGAGGGAGAGGAGGAAAAGCCAGCTTTCAGCTGCTGCATGGGAAAGTACAGGGGATTGGTTCCAGTAAATGCTACCCCCCGCCCCTCCTTTCCAGGTTCCCCTTGGTTCTGTTTGTCAGCGGCGCAGCATACTAATTTTTCTTTCCTGCACCACTCTGCATATGTAGGAGGAGCAGTCCGGGGGTTGGCAATCTGTCACCTGCCCGTGATTGACGGGTAGATCCCAATTGACAGATTGCAGGCCCCCACTCTAGACTAGTATTTCCCAACCAGGGTTCTGTGGAACTTTAGAGTTCTTGCAGAGGTTGCTAGGAGTTCATTGAACTGTGGCTGATTGATCTTCTATGTGATGGTGCCTGCATAGTTCTGGGGGCCAATGCCACTTGGTAGAGCCATCAGCATGGCACAAGTGATCTTGTAACTCTGTCAAAAGTGAGACATATGGGGGGCATGCTGACACCACTGTAGGGGGTGCATTTTTCCCACTGACCTCTGGTAACTTCATTTTACCAAGGGTTCACTGAGACCTGGAAATTATTTCAAGGGTTCCTTGGGGTAAAAAGGTTAAGAAAGCCTGCTCTAGACTATCCTGCATCAGTGATGGTTTAGATGGTAGGAACCAGTGAAGTAGGTTTATATTTAACGAGGAAGTAAACTCTCTCTCCTTTATAAAGCTGTTTTTTAAATAATATAGTATAGCAATGTATTCTAACACATTCCACATTAATAATAACCCCCAATGTCGCGTCTCTTACCGTTTTGCAGTGGTTTTAAAAAAATGTCCTTCCTAGGAAAAGGCAGCTCCATTTTAACTGCTGTCTTCCAAGTCCGTCTAGCAATTACTTCCGCCCTTCCTGCAAGTCTGACCTGTAATCTCGCACATGCGCACTGGGGTTCTTTGCCAAGCCTCACTTTCGTTTTGGGATCACCATGACAACATGTCCTACTGCAGTGTACCATTGTTTTGATAGGACGCCGTGACTTCCCAATGTTTACACCCCCTGTGACGTGTAAGGTCACATAGGGTGTATAAGGAAATGTTTACGGAGACTGATATCGTGGGATTTCAGCATGGTGCCGCGAGTGGATATGAAGGACACGGCACACTTCCTTATGGAGTGACAGCACAGAGAGCGTGCCGTTAATCGCGGTAAAGATACGCATGCGCTGGTGACGTCAGCAGAAACAACAATGCAGATTACAAGCAAACGGAGCCAGTATAATGAAATTTACATATCGTGATTTTAACAGTTTATAGTGAGGATTGCTATGGGCTAAACATATGGGGGAGGGTTTATAACCACTTTAAGAATGTAACTGTATTCGAAACAGTGCTAATCAGCACTATATACTTGCTGTTTGTGTTCGGCAACCACAGTTTGTTTAATGGTGTCTCCTCCTCTGCCCAATGCGCTTAATTTTATTTTTATTTTTTTACACGTTTTTCAGTGAAAAGTCTATTCAGTTTTAATTAAAAACATTCAAGTTGTAAAAACACTTGCCTATCTTACCCTTGTGGTGCTGTCCAATTTAGAGAACAGTACAACTGTAAAGTTCCATTGTAGCACTTGTCAAATTCCAATCCACTCGATGGCATGTAGTAGTAAATCTCACAAAAGTAAACTACAAGTGGCAAATTCCTAATCTCTGTAATGAAATGTTGCATAGACCAGTGAAGATGGTAGAATCAGGTTCAACGGAGACTATGTTGCCTCCTGACAGATTTATCTGTATGATTATATATTTTTTGAATCCACTGACATAACAATTGAATGGTCTGGTACATTATGATTTTTGGTTGCCAGTGAATAATAAAAGCCTATAAAATGTAATGTAAGAGGACAGTGCTTTATTGAGACCCCGTGCACACCAGGCTTTTTAAGATTATTGTTCAAAGAGGATCTTTTCATGTTATGTGACCAAAACTGATTAAGGCTTTCATACATCATTAATGCAGGGAGTCCTTCATTTAACAAGGGAAAAGGCCACTGTAATTGTAGAAATTGTACAATGCAACATCTTGAGGAAAATAAAAAATGTGTGTGTGTATATGTATGTGTGTGTGTGTGTGTGTGTGTGTGTGTGTGTGTGTGTGTGTATATATATATATATATATATATTGTGACAGCAGGAAGGTAAAGTCACCTGGTTGCATCCAGGGGGGTAGATATATTTCGCCCAGATTCAGGCTTTACGCCGACTTATACAACTAGGTGGAGAGTTGTATAAGGCTAGTGGGCTCATGGATGACTCATACCTCTAGGGAGAGTGTGGGGCGTCGTACAGACAGGGAGTTGATGAGACCAGCTGAAGCTTGTCAGCTCATTTAGGCCTCTATAAGAACTCCCAGCTTCATTAGATGTTAGCTCATGCCTGGAACCAGACCTGTGTGGACTGTCTAGGGAGAGTGAACCCCTGTGCGGTGAGGCAAAGCCTGTGTGGCTATTTGCTTGGACATTTAAAACCAGGGACTTAGGGACTAGGACAGCACTAGGCTGATCCCAGTTGTTAGTTAGGAAACCTGTATGTTTAGTCAGAGGTCAAGTTGACCAGGATTTATTTTGTTTGTTTCTTTTGCTTTGCTGTGTTTTGTCACTGTAAATAGAAAATAAACCACACCTTTTTGATTTTGAAAACCACAACCTCCGTTTGCTGGGCCTGTTTTTGTGTGGGGAGCCCATCTCGGGGGTCACACACACCCGCTGCCGAGCTAACCCCCTCACAGTTGGTGGAGAACCAGTGGCAGTTTTTTTTTAAGCCAGCATGGAGGAGATACTGAAGCAGCTGGCTCTAGCAAATGCCAATCAACAGCAGACAAATGCAGGTTTGCAAAAGAGCCTTGCAGCTCAACAACAGAACTTCGCAGCCCAGCAGCAAGCTCATCAACAGAGCCTTGCAGCCCAGCAGCAAGCTCATCAACAGAGCCTTGCAGCCCAGCAGCAGACAAACGCAACTTTGCAACAGAGTCTGGAGGCTCAGCAACAAGCCCAGCAGCAATCTGAGGCCCGCTTCATAGACCTGTTACAGAAGCAAGAGCAGAGACTACAACAACAGATGGAAGCAGCAATGCAGCAACGTCCGCAGACCAGTGAGGAAAGCCGTCCCACTAATACCGCGTCCTTTGGGGTGAGTCGTTTATTGACAAAAATGACTGGAGAGGATGATCCAGAGGTATTTTTGACCACATTTGAAAGGACCGCTGAAAGAGAAAAGTGGCCTGAGGAGCAGTGGGCTGGACTGGTGGCTCCTCTGTTAACTGGTGAATCGCAGAAAGCTTACTATGACCTAGAGCCTAACCAAGCAAAAGACTATGCGATGCTAAAAGCTGAAATGTTGGCAAGGCTGGGTGTCACCCAGGCTGTCCGGGCTCAGCGTGTGCATAACTGGACTTTCCAGCTTGGAAAACCCCCCAGGTCTCAAATGTATGATCTCATTCACCTGAGCAGAAAGTGGCTACAGCCAGAGACTTTGTCCGCACCAAAGATTGTGGAACGTGTTGTAATGGATCGGTTTTTGAGAGCTCTTCCTACTGCCATCCAAAAGTGGGTAAGCCATGGAGACCCAGAGACGGCCGATGGTCTTGTGGATCGTGTGGAGAAATACTTGGCTACAGAGAACCTGACGGCCTCTTCCAGAGACACTCGGACTTTCCACCCTAAGACCAGACCATCCCCAGGGGCAGATAAGAGGATTCCAAGGGGTAAGGGTGGAGAGAGTGAGAGGGTGGGAGCTCTACCCCAAGTTTGGCAAGAACAGCCTGGGAAATCAGCGGCTCAAGAGGCCGCAAGAAGGATCGTTTGCTACCGCTGCCGGCAAGCGGGACATATTGCAGCCAATTGGCCGGTTGTGGAGGAACCCATGCAGTGTGACTTTCTGACGGGCAGACGTCAGTCGCTGTGTGCGACAGTCGCATGCACTGCCATTCGAGGAACTGAGAAACATTTATGCAAAATGTGTGTTAATGGTAGAAATGTTGTGGTATTGCTGGATTCAGGTAGCCTTGTGACCCTGATAAAGGCTGAGTTAGTTAAAACAGAGGTCTCTGGGAATAGCAAGGTAGCTGTTATTTGTGTGCATGGGGACACCCGAGAGTATCCAGTGACTACAGTGTGTTTCGAGACCCCCAAAGGTACCCTCTCTCATCCAGTGGGCTTAGTATCTCAGTTACCGCATGACGCCATTGTGGGAAGGGATTTTCCGAAGTTCTGGGAACTGTGGGATGATCCTGAGCCCCCCACTGGTGCCCCTATGTACCAGGAATGTGATAGCCAGAACTCCCCTGAGAGTGGTGAGGACTCTCCGGAATTTCCCTTATCAGTATTGGCAGGGGAGACTCAAGAAACTGGAGAGGAGCCCACCTCCTCAGACGAAAACCTACCGTCTGTGGAGTTTTCTGATCTTGAGGTTCACAGGGAAAACTTTGCCACAGAACAGTTGAAAGACCCCGCCCTAATAAAGGCACGGGAAAACGTAGTGAAAATAGATGGCGAGTTAGTGAACCCAGATAATACCTGCACTTACCCATACTTCAGCGTAGAGAAGGACCTACTGTATCGGGTGGCAAAAAGGGCAGAAGAAACCGTTGAGCAGCTTGTGGTGCCCAAACCTTACAGGAAGTTGGTGTTGGAGTTGGCCCATGGGCACATTCTTGGAGGTCATCTGGGGACAGAGAAAACCCGAGAGAGGGTATTACAGAGATTCTATTGGCCGGGGGTGATGAAGGACATAGAAAATTATTGTTCCTCCTGCCCTGTGTGTCAGAGGTCGGCCCCGATGCCACATTTCCGTAGCCCGCTGGTCCCTCTACCCATCATTGAGGTCCCGTTTGAGAGGATCGCCATGGATTTGGTAGGTCCTATAATCAAGTCCGCTAGGGGGCACCAGTACATATTAGTTATAATGGACTATGCCACCCGTTATCCAGAAGCGATCCCTCTCCGAAATACCTCGGCCAAAACCATAGCCAAAGAGCTATCTCTTGTGTTTAGCCGGGTGGGTATTTGTAAAGAACTGCTTACGGACCAAGGTACACCCTTTATGTCCCGGGTTATGAAGGAGCTGTGTAAATTGTTCAAAGTGACGCAATTACGTACATCTGTGTATCACCCCCAAACCGATGGGCTGGTTGAAAGGTTCAACAAAACCCTAAAACAAATGTTGAAGAAAGTGGTGGATAGAGATGGAAAGGATTGGGACTGTCTACTTCCTTATCTGATGTTTGCTATTAGGGAGTGCCCCAATCCTCTACGGGATTCTCCCCCTTTGAGTTACTGTATGGGAGACACCCAAGAGGGCTGTTGGATATTGCCAAGGAAACTTGGGAAAGTGAGAGTTCTCCCCACAGGAGTGTGATTGAGCATGTCGCCCTGATGCAAGACCGAATTGCACAGGTAATGCCCATCGTGAAGGAACATTTGGCCCAAGCGCAGTTAGCACAGCAGAGAGTGTACAACCGTGCAGCCAAGACCCGTACCTTTTCCCCGGGGGATAGGATACTGGTACTTGTCCCTACGGTTGAAAGTAAATTCCTTGCCAAATGGCAAGGCCCCTACGAGATAATGGAAAAAGTGAGCGAAGTGAATTACAAGGTCAGACAACCAGGAAGGCGAAAGCCCGAACAGATCTATCACGTTAATCTGTTGAAAGCCTGGAGGGATAGAGAGTCCCTAGTCGCAGACACTTGGTCACCAGCTCAAACTGGTTGCGTGATTCCGGAGGTTGGAATAGCAGCCACCTTGTCACAACCCCAACAACAGGAGGTTAAGGAGTTTGTGCTTCGCAACAAGGAGGTATTCTCTGAGCTGCCGGGACAAACATCTGGGGTAGAGCATGACATCATTACCCCGCCCGGTGAAAGGGTGAAGTTAAAACCCTATCGGATCCCAGAGGCCCGACGGGAGGCAATACGGGAGGAAGTACAGAAAATGCTGAACTTAGGGGTGATAGAGGAGTCCCAAAGTGATTGGTCTAGTCCCATTGTGTTGGTGCCTAAACCGGATGGGAGCTGGCGATTTTGTAACGATTTTCGACAGTTGAACAAAGTTACAAAATTTGACACCTACCCCATGCCACGTATAGATGAGTTGATCGACCGGCTGGGAACAGCCCGATACATGACGACTCTTGACCTCACAAAAGGGTATTGGCAAATCCCCCTGGCCAAGTCGGCCAAAGAGAAAACCGCATTTGTAACCCCAGACGGGGCGTTCCAATATAAAAGAATGCCGTTCGGGTTACAGAATGCGCCGGCCACATTCCAGCGGAAAATGGACCAGATGCTGAGGCCCCATCGGAAGTATGCTGCGGCTTACCTGGATGACATAATTGTCCATAGCACAGATTGGGCCTCACATCTGCCAAAAGTGCAAGCAGTCCTGGACTCTGTTCGGGAAGCGGGGTTTACGGCTAACCCCAAGAAGTGTACCATTGGGCAGGAGGAGGCCAAATATCTTGGGTACACCATTGGGAGGGGAGTAATAAAACCCCAACTCAACAAAGTCGAGGCCATCCAGAGTTGGCCACGTCCCAACAGCAAGAAGCAGGTACGAGCCTTTCTGGGAATCGCTGGGTATTATCGGCGATTCATTCCCCACTTTGCTTCTAAGGCTGTGCCCCTAACCAACCTGACGAAGGGGAAAGGGTCGGTCATGATTAAATGGACCCCCGAGGCTGAGGCAGCATTCCAATTCTTGAAACAAGCCTTATGTAGCCAGCCAGTGTTGTACTCACCCGACTTCTCTAAAGACTTTGTCGTACAAAGTGATGCGTCAGATGTGGGGTTAGGAGCAGTATTGTCCCAGGTCTGGAACGGGGAAGAGCACCCAGTCATTTACCTCAGCAGGAAGTTGAAGTCCCATGAGGTAAATTACGCCACCGTTGAAAAGGAGTGTTTAGCGGTGAAGTGGGCTCTAGATTCCCTTCGGTACTACCTGCTAGGTAGGCACTTTGACATGGTTACGGATCACGCTCCGTTAAAGTGGATGGCTCAAAACAAGGAAACAAATAGAAGAGTGAATAGGTGGTTCCTGGCCCTCCAGGAATTCAACTTCACAGTAAAGCATCGCCCTGGCGTTCAAATGGGGAATGTGGATGCTTTGTCTCGAGTACATGAATGCCTGATTGCTGGTGTTCCAACCCCGAGGTTAAAACAAGAGGGGGGGGTATGTGACAGCAGGAAGGTAAAGTCACCTGGTTGCATCCAGGGGGGTAGATATATTTCGCCCAGATTCAGGCTTTACGCCGACTTATACAACTAGGTGGAGAGTTGTATAAGGCTAGTGGGCTCATGGATGACTCATACCTCTAGGGAGAGTGCTGGGCGTCGTACAGACAGGGAGTTGATGAGACCAGCTGAAGCTTGTCAGCTCAATTAGGCCTCTATAAGAACTCCCAGCTTCATTAGATGTTAGCTCATGCCTGGAACCAGACCTGTGTGGACTGTCTAGGGAGAGTGAACCCCTGTGCGGTGAGGCAAAGCCTGTGTGGCTATTTGCTTGGACATTTAAAACCAGGGACTTAGGGACTAGGACAGCACTAGGCTGATCCCAGTTGTTAGTTAGGAAACCTGTATGTTTAGTCAGAGGTCAAGTTGACCAGGATTTATTTTGTTTATGTTTCTTTTGCTTTGCTGTGTTTTGTCACTGTAAATAGAAAATAAACCGCACCTTTTTGATTTTGAAAACCACAACCTCCGTTTGCTGGGCCTGTTTTTGTGTGGGGAGCCCATCTCGGGGGTCACACACACCCGCTGCCGAGCTAACCCCCTCACAATATATATATATATATATATATATATATATATATATATATATATATATATATATGTAGCGGCCTCACCCCGACCTCTTTAGCTAGGGGTATGTCGAGCGACAGAGTGAGGTGCGCTACGGCCCATGTCCTCCCCATGGATGTGGGTGAGGTGAAGGCCAGTACGAATCTTTTCCTTGGGCCAAATGTGTGCTGGTTACGAGGGTCAGTCCTTCCGTGCCAGAATCTCCCTTTGTTCCCATCAACAGAGTCCATACACCCATCAAAGTCCAAACTCAGGTTTATTGCGTATCTCCACATACAGTCAATGCAACGGCATGATACGATGGGGGAAGCAGGTCGAGGCACTGTACAGGTTCCTAGTCCCTACACTCCCTGTGCTATGACCAGGGGTTGCAGGAGTCTTGATGAAAGCTCCTCCGCTGCGCTGTAGCCCCTATCAGGGGAAGATGTCCTCTAAGGGAGTTACCGAAGGCCCATCCGTCACCGGGTTGACACTGCACCGGGTCTTCGGACGGGTGACCTCCCCAGCCTCCTCACCTCAGATGCGGGTCCCCTCGCAAGGGGCGCCCTGGAGCAACTTCACCCTCGCGGGACCCAGTCGGAGTCACCGGGTCCCAGGCCTCCTCAATAGTACCTCACCCCAGGCTGAAGGTGCCTGGGATGGACTCCATCTTCATTCCGGCCAGGCCTAGGGCGCCTAGGCCGGAACCTTGAACCGCCCGCACCCAGGCCTAAGGTGCCTGGGTGCGTGAAGAGATGATCCCCACCAAAAGAGACCTCGTGGCGAGGGCGTCTCCCCCTTTTTATCTCCTCCCATCGACACCACGGCGGGTTCCCCGCCCCAGCCGTACCATCTCCAGGAAGGGAGAAAAAGGGTAGCACTGTGGTAGTGATTCTACCTCGAGCCTGTAGGTACACTGACACCCACTGGTCGAAGAGAATATTACACCACCCAATCCTCCACAAATAACAAAAAGGGGTCTAATCCCTGACATAATTACACACCTGGGTCTCTCTACCCCCAGGTGTATCCCACTAACTTTGAAGACCCCGCTACATATATATATATATGTGTGTATGTGTGTGTGTTTGTGTATATATACACACACACACACACACCTTTATTATGAGAATCTCCATCTTTAAAGTGTTCAGCCTCTGAGAAATGCCATATAATCTACAGTACATAATGTAACAACTTGCCTCCCCAGCACCATTTATTTCCATGGCAGTGATGGGTCTCAGAGAAGTTCTACTTCCTTGGCTCCTAATCTTGGTTACAAAGTGTTCTAGAAAAAATAAAAAAAAACAATCTATAGCACTATGTAGCCACAATCTTTGAAGTGGTTACATGGGAACACCTGTGACATCCGTAGGGTTTCATGTGAGCTCCAGTGGCCATCTTTGAGAAATGCCATGTAACAAGCTACATAATGTAACCACTTACCTCCCAGCACCATTCTGGTGGCAGTAATGGATCCCAGAAATATTCTACTTCCTTGGCCTCTAGTCTTGCTTACAGAGTGCTCTATAATAAGCACTATAGTCACAGTGTGTAGTGGTTACATGGGAACTCCTGTGACATCAGCATAGGTGTGCCCAGTCTATTACATTATTGCACCCCAGAGCTCAAACACATATGCTGTGTTAGTAGAGCAGTGGGCGGTGTCATAAGGTCAGAGATTGGTGGCAGTAGGGCAGTGGGCAGTCTCAGTAGTTTTTTTATTTTGATTATTTTTTTATTTATTATTTTTTACATTTTTTTTTTAATTATTTATTTTGTTTTTTGCAATTTTTTTTAGGAGCTTTGGTGAAATATCAGGGGTCTAAACAGGGGAATCTGCACCGCACGGGGTGATTAGGGTGTGCCAGGGCACACCCTGTGCGCACGCCTATGGACATCAGTAGGGTTTCATGCTAACTCCAGTAGCCATCTTTGAGCAGTGCAGAGCTGATCCAGTGCTGCCTTACCCCCCACTACATCAACCGCTCACAAAAATGAGGAATCTTTTGCATGTCGATAACGGCAAACAACAGATGACTTAAAAGTATCCTCCTGACCATATCCACCCCCTATAAATAAAATAATATGAAAACTATTTTTAAAATAACCCCCTTTCTATTTAAGTGTATGGTTGTCTATTTATTTTATTTTTATTGTAGGGTAGCATGCAGAAGGATGAGTTTTCACTACTATCTGGGGCTCTATTAGAGATATTTCCCCTCATTTACTGTCCTGCTGACAACTGGTTTACCCAACTGGAAGTGCAGGAAAATTTGCCAACAGCAATGGATACAGAGATAAAAATTCAATTTTTAGAGAGAGTTTGGGAAAGCTAGAATGCCATTATTTTTTTATTGTTGTCTTTGTCCCTGAGTTCCAGATTCTCTTTAATTCTGGTCTGGTGAATCTGTTGTCACTGTAATGTAATGTAACCATCACTGTCACTGTAATGGTAAGTGTGGGGAAACCCAAATAGTAAAATGTAACAGAGATTCTAATCTTTCTCACTCTATCCACATTCTAACCACTCTATCCTTACTCTATTGGCTACGTTTCACAGGCAGAGAAGATATTTTTCAGGAGTTGGGAGAGTAATGAAAACATATCAAATATCCGCTCTAAGGGGAAATTATAGACAAATTGTGTCGCAGAATTGCCTCAAACATGCAAAACCATAATTGCATGTGAAACATGATCATCAATTCGCTCCAACATGGACGAGGTCTTATTTACCTCATCTGTCCTTAAGCCCGATATGGGGGTGTTTCTTTATGACTTTTTAAAGCTTCTGACTACATCAACCTTCCCAGAAATGTGCCCAAATGCCTAATCGAATCACCCCCACAATTGCAGAGCAGGTGTATTTGTTGGGATTAGGGTTGCCACCTCATCCCTTTTAAACCCGAACACACATGAATTACACGGGTTCTGAGGCTATTTTAACCACTTGGCAACCACCTGCCGACAAATAACGTCGACAAGGTGGTTGCTTAACTCTGGGAGGACGTTGTATAACGTCCTCCCAGAATCGCGCTCCCGCGCGCCCCCTGGGGCGCGCACACGGGAAACTCCGTGATCACGAATCGCGGTAAATCGCCGCTGATAGCGGCCGTTTACCACGTGATCGCTCCATCAAATGACGGAGCAATCACTTGTAAACAGACCGGCGTCATGTGATGACGCCGGTTCCTCCCTCCCCTCTCTGTACCGATCGGTACAGTGTGAGAGGAGAGGGGGAGAGAGCGGATGGCAGCAGCAGCTCTGTGGGCTGGATCTGTGACAATTGCAGTCACAGATCCAGCCATCCATCCATCCCTGCTCAGCCATCCCTGGTGCAATACCCTGCCAATACACCCTGCCAATACTCTGCAAAATACTCTGCAATACCCTGGCGCAATACTCTGCAATACCCTACGCAATACTCTGCAATACCCTGCAAAATACTCTGCAATACCCTGCACAATACTCTGCAATACCCTGCGCAATACTCTGCAATACCCTGCGCAATACCCTGCGCAATACCCTGCAAAATACTCTGCAATACCCTGCGCAATACCCTGTGCAATACTCTGCAATACCCTGCGCAATACTCTGCAATACCCTGCGCAATACTCTGCAATACTCTGCAAAATACTCTGCAATACCCTGCACAATACTCTGCAATACCCTGTGCAATACCCCGTGCAATACCCTGCCATACTCCGCAATACCCTGCCATAGTCCGCAATACTCCGCAATGCCCTGCAATACTCCGCAATTCCCGGCAATACTCCGCAATGCCCGGCAATACTCTGCAATAACCACTTCCCGCCCGCCGGCCGTCATATGACGTCCTTGACTTTGTGCGGGGATATCTGAATGATGGGTGCAGCTACAGGCATCATTCAGATATTAGTTTTTTCAGCCGGCGATTCCCTACACCATAAGAACAATCATAGCGGCTGTTCCGCCGCTTGATCATTCTTACGGGAGGTGAGAGGGGATGCCCCCCCCTCCCGCTGCCCTCCGGTGCTTCTACCGACTCACCGCTACGATCAAAGCCAGGATTGTTGTTTTTTTTTTGTTTTTTTTTCAGGCTTCCCAGCCTAGAGATGAGATGTGGGGTCTTATTGACCCCATATCTCACTGTAAAGAGGACCTGTCATGCCATTTTCCTATTACAAGGGATGTTTACGTTCCTTGTAATAGGTATAAAAGTGATCAAAAAAATTTTTGGGGCGGAAAAACATGTCAAACTAAAATAAATAAAGTAAAATGAACAATAAAAAAAATATATATTACTCTTTCGTCCATGGACCGACACAGCTTCTCTATTGACAAAGTGGGTATTATCCGTTAATTAGGAGTGACTAGGCAGAAAAACTTGTAAAAAGTGTTGCATCACACCTTCTACAGTACCGCCCAGGGGGCGGACCCTCTGGGTATACCCTCTCAGTCTGCACATCGCAGATCAGTTTTTTTTCTGTCTAGCAAGGAGTAGGACATGGCTCCCTTCGGGCCCATTGGTCCGGGGAAAAAAGGATATATATATATATATATTTTTTTTTGCTACATTTGTTGTTTCCTGCGATCTTCGATCAACTGCCGACTGGGTGACAGGCTGGATCCTCGATCCTGGTAGTCTCCCCAGTTTCGGCCATCGAGCGTGTGCCGACCTTAGCTACGCGCTGGGTTTTCCACGACATGCCCGTCGCTCCACGGGTGGCCGGTGAGCCTACGCTCCAGGGCCTGCATCGGACCGCTCAGCTTCGGCTGACCTTACGGCCGAGTCGCAGCAGCCTGGCCGGTGAGCTTACGCTGCAAGGCTTGCATCGGACCGCTCAGCTTCGGCTGACCTTACGGCCGAGTCGCAGCAGCCTGTCCGGTGAGCGTCATGCTCCAGGGCATACATATGATCGTCCCTTCTGGGTCCAATCACAGCATGCCTGGCCAACAGTCACCTTCCGTGCGCGGACGATGATCTGTTTGGAATGTCTTCCAGCAGAATACATGCAGGATAGGTAAGTAAAACTCCCCTGCCTCGGCTGGGTGATTTAGCTGGACATTCCTGGAGAGATCAAGTAAGTGGTTGTGGCCCCTTTCTTCCCTCTCTCCCTGCCTTTCCCTCCTCCCTGGGCTTCTAGCTAAAGGTTGCTGGGTGCTGGGGGTCACCTAGGGGGTCCCACTGGAGCGGGGCTGGCTGTAACTAGCATTTAAAAGAAATGTCATTTTTGCTTACCTGTGTTTGTGTCTCCATGCTGTCGGCGGCCATTTTGAGGTGGTCCATGCCAAGTTTGGCCTCTTGTAACTGCCTGGCGGCCATCTTCCTGTGGTTCGGCCACACCCACTGGCCCCTATCAGGTGATCGGGGGCCATGTTTGTCCACCCTGTATGCAGATATTGCCGTTCGGCGGCCATCTTTTTGTGGGCTATGGCTGCCTGACCTCTATCTTCTGTCGGCGGCCATTTTCTTAGAGCCCACATTATCTTCCATACAGACGTTTTTGGCAACCATTTTGCGAGAGCCTCCGGCCTCTAGGGTGCATTACACTGGCGCGAAAATTCACACAGGAAGTGCTGATAAAAGAAGCAGACTGACACAGCAGCAAGGGGACAGCATCACAGGCGCATCATAGCAGTACCTATCCAGGGTGGTGAGTCCTCTGGGTGACCCGGCCTCTCTGCAGCGCAGGAGGGTGGCCTATTGATATCTTGCCTGGAGCCCTGTGAGTGTCAGCGTGTGGTCAGCATGGCATCTGAGCCAGATGTCTTCTCCCCTGAAACACCAGATTTAGCAGCTGGTGTCCCTGAGGTGTCTATGGACGCTATGTCGGCAATCCTAGAGGCGTTTGCTGCCAGGGTGGAAGCAGCACACGGGCATACAGGGGGTAATAAACGCCCCCGTCCCCTGCAATCTTCTGGGGATATTTCTGATGCAGAACCAGGTCCAGCTACGGCTCATGGCCCAGATTCTGATGCATTAGAGACTGCAGACCGTGACTGATCGGACAGTGAGGAGGACTCCAAGTCCAGGTCAGTACGCGAGACGGCTTTGGTATCTGACCTTATTACTGCAGTGCGGGATACGCTAAAGTTGGAAAGGACTGAAGAAGTAGCAGATACTCCAGTCCCCTTTGGGTTTCGTAAACCTGCCCGCACTGCTAAGGTGTTCCCTTGTGTGTCTTATTTTGACAAACTCTTATACAAGGAATGGGAGAACCCACTGAGGGTCTTTACAGCCCCAAAGAGGTTTGCAGTACGGTACCCCTTTGAGGAGAGTTTTCTGAAGATATGGACCTCTCCCCCTATAGTGGACCCTTCGGTGTCCAGACTTAATAGAGCCACCACTATTCCAGTAGAAGGGGCTCCTGTTTTCAAGGACCCTGTGGATAAGAAGGCTGAAGCACTCGCTCGCTACCTATACTCAGTGGTAGGCTCGGCAGTACGCCCGGCATTGGCGGGGGCCCTAGTGTCTCAGACACTTACTGAATGGGCAAAATTGCTACTCCAGGGGTTAAAGGAGCGAGATGCTCCTAATGAGATAACTTTGGCCGACCAGTTGGTCCAGGGCCTTAAGTTTGTCTGCGAGTCAGACATGGATACTATTCCCCTGCTGTCAAGAGCTTCGGTTTATGCAGTAGCAATACGCCGCCTGATCTGGCTAAAGGGCTGGTCTGCGTACCAGACTTCCAAGAAAGCCCTATTGGATCTGCCTTTTAAGGGCGACAAACTTTTTGGGGCTTCTCTGGATGACATCATCAAGGATGCCACAGGAGGTAAAAGCACTTTGCTTCCCCAAACTAGCAAGGGTAGGGGACCACGCCAAGGGCAAGGGCCCTCCTTTACTGCACGTAAGCGTTTTTATCGCCCCCTTAAGGCGACAGGGAAAAGACCCCAGGCCGATAAAGCGCCTGCCCAAGGACAAAAGCGTCCTTGGTCCCGCAGACCCAACAAGCCTGCGGACAAATCTGCGTCCACATGAAGGTCCGCCCCCACCCAGCTCTCGGGTGGGGGGACGTCTTCGCAAATTCGCGACTCAGTGGACTGC
Source organism: Rana muscosa (assembly GCA_029206835.1). Classification (NCBI taxonomy): domain Eukaryota; kingdom Metazoa; phylum Chordata; class Amphibia; order Anura; family Ranidae; genus Rana; species Rana muscosa. The sequence continues at coordinate 331,537,002 of CM055127.1, forward strand.
TCTAGTCTCCGACAGGTGGGTTTGCGAAGTAATCTCCTCAGACTACAAGATAGAATTTCTCTCTTGTCCACCAGACAGATTCATCACCTCCAATCTCCAGCTACTACCGACCCGTCGGGAGGCCCTGTATGGGGCGGTCCAGGGTCTACTGGAACGCGGGGTAGTTATTCCAGTTCCAGAACAGGAACGGGGTCAGGGTTTTTACTCAAATCTGTTCATTGTGCCAAAGAAGGAGGGGGTTCGTCCAATCTTGGATCTCAGAGCCCTCAATTGCTTTGTGAAGGTACAAAGATTTTGGATGGAGTCGGTTCGATCCGTAGTCACGGCTCTCCATCCGGGGGACTTTCTGGCCTCCTTGGACATCAAGGACGCATACCTGCATGTCCCCATATACTCCAGACACCAGAGGTTTCTGCGATTTGCTATCGGGAAGAACCACTACCAGTTTGTGGCCCTCCCGTTTGGCCTTGCCTCAGCACCCAGGACGTTCACCAAGGTGCTCGCTCCGATTCTGGCACTTCTAAGACAGTGGGGTATCGCTATCACAGGTTACTTGGACGACCTTCTGCTGAAGGCCCCTTCAAGCTCAGAATTAGAGGTAAGCGTGTCCATTACCTGTCAGACTCTTCGAGACTGTGGTTGGATACTAAACACGCAAAAGTCAGTATTGGTGCCCACTCAACGCCTAGTGTACCTGGGGTTGATTCTGGATTCCTCAGAGGCAAAGGTATTCCTCCCTGTGGAGAAGTTGCAGACCCTCCGGGCTGCAGTACGGCAGCTGACTTCCAGGAATTGGTCGTCACTCTGTTTTTGCATGCGAGTGTTGGGCCTCATGGTAGCCTCCTTCGAGGCGGTCCCATATGCTCAATACCACACTCGAGTGTTACAGAAGGAAGTTCTGTCCAGATGGAACAGATGCCCTTCATCTCTGGATTATCAAATCCGAGTGAGCCACCTAGTCAGGAGATCCCTGGTATGGTGGCTGACAGCACCGGCTCTAATGGCCGGGAAGTCATTTCTTCCGGGTTACTGGATAGTGATCACGACGGACGCCAGCCTTACAGGTTGGGGGGGAGTCTGGGGTGTCCAGTCGGCGCAAGGTCGCTGGACCCCAGAGGAAGCCCTCCTGCCGATCAATGTCCTGGAGATCCGGGCGATCAAGCTGTGCCTCTTCAAATGGTTTCAGAGACTGCAAGGGCGTCCAGTCAGGATCCAGTCAGACAACGCCACAGCAGTGGCATATGTCAATCATCAAGGAGGAACAAGAAGCTCAGCTGCAGCATCGGAGATCGCTCGCATCCTGAAGTGGGCAGAGAGGAGCGTACCGGCACTGTCGGCCGTGTACATTCCGGGTGTGGAAAACTGGCAGGCGGACTACCTGAGCCGCCAGATGCTGGACCAGGGAGAATGGTCCTTACAACCGGAGGTGTTCCAACTCCTCTGCCAAAGATGGGGCACACCAGACGTAGATCTTCTGGCTTCCCGACTCAATCGGAAGGTATTGAGGTTTGTGGCCCGGTCAAGAGACCCATGGGCAGACGCAACGGACGCGTTGGTAGCATCGTGGGGTCAGTATCGGCTAATCTATGCCTTCCCTCCCTTAAGGCTTCTTCCTCTTCTGCTCCGCAGAGTGGAGGCAGAGGGAATTCCAATGATCCTAATCGCTCCAGATTGGCCTCAGCGTCCTTGGTACGCCGATCTAGTACGTCTGGTAGCAGACGTCCCCTGGCGCCTACCACTACGGAAGGACCTGCTATCGCAAGGTCCCATATTCCATCCTGCTTTACAGTCATTGGCTTTAACGGCATGGCTGTTGAGAACCAGGTACTGAGAGATCGGGGCCTGTCAGACTCAGTAATCTCTACTATGAGAAGTGCTCGGAAACCGTCCTCTAGGAAGGTCTATCACCGCACTTGGAGGGCCTACATCTCCATGTGTGAGGAAATGAAATGGCATCCGCGTACCTATTTGGTTTCCAGAATCCTGCTGTTTTTACAGCATGGGGTAGACCAAAGGCTTGCCCTAAGTACGATTAAGGGACAGATATCTGCCCTGGCTGTCTTTTTTCAGCGACCCCTGGCGACTCACTCTCTCGTGAGTACATTTGTGCAGGGGGTTCGACATGTGGCCCCTCCGGTCCGCCCCCCGTTGCCTCCGTGGGACTTGAACCTGGTCCTCTCGGTGCTTCAGACGGCACCGTTTGAGAATATTAGAGATATTCCCCTGTTGACACTTTCTCAGAAGGTGGTCTTTTTGGTGGCTGTTACGTCAGTTAAACGAGTCTGAGCTGGCAGCCCTGTCCTGCAAGGCTCCCTATTTGATTTTCCACAAGGATAAGGTGGTGCTGCGGCCGCAGCCTTCCTTTCTTCCGAAAGTCGTTTCGGCTTTTCATCTCAACGAAGACATTGTACTTCCATCCTTGTGTCCTCAGCCGTCGAATCCTAAGGAGTCGGCGTTGCATTCCTTGGACGTTGTCCGAGCTTTGAGAGTATACCTATCTGCTGCTTCCCTGTTCCGGAAGTCAGACTCACTGTTTGTTTCGGTGGCTGGTCCCAAGAAGGGCCAAGCAGTCTCATCGGCCACCATCTCTAGGTGGATCCGACAGATAGTAATCCAGGCTTACACCTTAAAGGGTCAGGCGCCCCCCTTTCCTGTCACGGCGCATTCGACCAGGGCAATAGGTGCCTCTTGGGCTTTCCGACATCAAGCGTCTATTTCCCAACTATGTAAAGCGGCGACTTGGTCGTCCGCTCACACTTTCACAAAATTCTACAAAGTTGATGTAGGTGCATCTTCGGATGCCTCTTTCGGCCGCAAGGTTTTGCAGGCGGCTGTTTAGAGTTGCAACTCCTCCGTTGGAGGAGTGCTGTTTTGTGTTTTGGGGTGAAGTTTGTTTTTATGCTGTTACCACCCCTCGTTTTTTCTCTGACACTGCTTTGGGACGTCCCACTTTGTCAATAGAGAAGCTGTGTCGGTCCATGGACGAAAGAGTAAATAGGATTTTTTACTCACCGTAAAATCCTTTTCTCTGAGTCCATGGACCGACACAGCACCCACCCCTCCTTTTAAGTTTGTACTGCTTTTTGACGAACTGATCTGCGATGTGCAGACTGAGAGGGTATACACCCAGAGGGTCCGCCCCCTGGGCGGTACTGTAGAAGGTGTGATGCAACACTTTTTACAAGTTTTTCTGCCTAGTCACTCCTAATTAACGGATAATACCCACTTTGTCAATAGAGAAGCTGTGTCGGTCCATGGACTCAGAGAAAAGGATTTTACGGTGAGTAAAAAATCCTATTTTTTTTAAAGCGCCCCTGTCCCCGTGAGCTCGCATACAGAAGCGAACGCATACTTAAGTCCCGCCCACATATGAAAACAGTTTTCAAACCACACATGTGAGGTATCTCTGCGAACGTTAGAGCGAGAGCAATCATTTTAGCCCTAGACCTCCTCTGTAACTCAAAATATGTAACCAGTAAAAATATTTAAAGCGTCGCCTATGGGGATTTTTTAAGTAGCGAAGTTTGGCGCCATTCCACGAGTGTGTGCAATTTTTAAGGGTGACATGTTAGGTATCTATTTACTCGGCGTAACTTCATCTTTCACATTATGCAAAAACATTGGGCTAACTTTACTGTTTTGTTTTTTTTTTTTAAGCACAAAACATTTTTTTTCCGTAAAAAACGCGTTAAAAAAATTGCTGCGCAAATATCGTGCGAGATAAAAAGTTGCAACAACCACCATTATATTCTCTAAGGTCTTTGCTAAAAAAAATATATAATGTTTTTCGGTTCTATGTAACTTTCTAGCAAACAAATGATGATTTTTACATGTAGGAGAGAAATGTCAGAATTGGCCTGGGTGCTCCAGAACGCTTGAAGGTGCTCCCTGCATGTTGGGCCTCTCTATGTGGCCACGCTGTGTAAAAGTCTCACACATGTGGTATCGCCATACTCGGGAGTAATAGCAGAATGTGTTTTGGGGTGTAATTTGTGGAATGCATATGCTGTGTGTGAGAAATAACCTGCTAATATGACAATTTTGTGAAAAAAAAAAAGAGAAAAAAAAAATCTTGATTTTGCAAAGAATTGTGGGAAAAAATGACAACTTCAAAAAACTCACAATGCCTCTTTCTGAATACCTTGGAATGTCTTCTTTCCAAAAATGGGTCATTTGGGGGGTATTTGTACTTTTCTGGCATGTTAGGGTCTCAAGAAATGAGATCGGCTGTCAGTACTTCAGGTGTGATCAATTTTCAGATATTGGCACCATAGTTTGTGGACTCTATAACTTTCACAAAGACCAAATAATATGCACCAATTTGTACTTATTTTTACCAAAGATATGTAGCAGTATAAATTTTGGCCAAAATTTATGAAGAAAAAATAGTAATTTGCAAAATTTTATAACAGAAACGAAAATAAAAAAATTTTTTACAAAATTTTCAGTCTTTTTTCTCTTATAGCGCAAAAAATAAAAAACCCAACAGTGATTAAATACCACCAAAAGAAAGCTCTATTTGTGTGAAAAAAAGGACAAAAAAATCATATGGGTACAGTGTTGTATGACTGAGTAATTGTCATTCAAAATGTGAGAGCACCGAAAGCTGAAAATTGGTCTGGTTATTAAGGGGGTTTAAGTGCCCAGTGGTCAAGTGGTTAATTCAGATAAGACACAGAGTGAGTTTAAAGTGGTTGTAAACCCACTTTTGCAACTTGCACCTACAGGTAAGCCTAGATTAAGGCTTACCTGTAGGTGCAAGAAATATCTCCTAAACCTACACGGTTTAGGAGATATTTGCTAAAAATGACATTGCTCCGTGTCTGCGGCGCATGCGCGCCGTAGACAACGGCGCATTCATGGGGTTAATCCCATTCACAAATTCGGCTAAGTCCCAGCAATGCTTGGGTTTAGCCGGATTTGACGGCTCCCGCGCGATTGCGCGGAGTGACGTCTTCGCCGCTCCGGCCAATCACAGCGCCGGAGCGGCGCTGTGATTGGCTGGAGCGGCGATACCCGGAAGTAACATTCCGGCTATCGCCGCAGCGATGGCTGCGGCTGGAGAGAGGGACACGGACGGCTTCGGGGGCCCTGATCTAAGGTAAGTGGTACATAATGAGCTAGTATGCTAGTCATACTAGCTCATTATAGCTTTGTCTTGCAGGTGGGCTAGAAACAAAAAAAAATTGATATGGGTTTACAACCACTTTAATTACCACCTTAATCAGCCACAGAACCTGTGTAATATGTGTTCAGTTTTAAAGGGATGAAGTGGCAACCCTGGTCATAAGAATAAATGGCATTGCAGCGCACTAACATGCACAACACATTACCGCCTGTTACCGCAGTTATAACTACCATATAGATATATTTTAAGCCCAGATATGTGAATGTTTCTGTAGCATAAATTGCAAAAGCAACCAATCAGATTCCCCTTTTGATTACGGTACTTAGAACATGAAGCTGTAAAGCAGATCTGGGCAACATGCAGTGGCGGCTGGTGGTTTTTCTTTTTGGGGGAGGGGGGCAGCAAACAACCCCCCCCCCCCAGGGCAGCCAGCGGCTTCCGCCAAGCGCCTCTCTCCTCCTCTTAGGTGCTAGGCGTCCAATAGAATCGCCTGTCCATTGAGTCAATCGGGTGACGGGTCTAACGACCCGCTTCTTGATTGGCCAGGATTAGTGTGAGAATCGTAAATATTAATTTGCGATTCTCACAACTGGGTGGGCTCGGAGTTCAGTGCACTGAACCCCAAGCTCACCCTTTTTTTTAAGCTATTAGTGCCTCTGGCTTTTATCACGTGCTTAACCCCCCCCCCGCCTTTGGAATCCATGGTTCGGCGCCTGTATGTAGATCAGGGGGGCGGACGCATGGGTGGGGGGGCGGCGCCCATGTGCCCCTAATGGATGGGTCGCCACTGGCAACATGGACACCTTGGCTATTGGCCGTATATTTTTTTGACATAAGCATTGACCTTAATTCTTCAATTAGACCACATTTACACATACAAGTTTATATGCGAGAACCTTTGTTGGGTGTCCCAGCGATTAGCTGCAGGATGCAGCCCCATTAAAAGCAATGGGAGACTGCAGACCCCTGCAGTTAATTGCAGGCTCTTGCAAGTAATCACTATGCCGCGATCACCTGTATGTGATCGGAACTAGACTGTCTGCTATGCAGCAATAACCTGCACATGATCAGCCCTGGACGCAGTTACATTGCTTTCAATGGGGCTGCCTTCTGCAGCTAATCGCTGGGTTTGCCCGCTGGGGTTCTTGCATATAAATGCTTTCGGGCTAATTTGCAAGTGTGAATGTGGCCTAAATGTTTTCAGAACTGATAAAAAAAATGAGACGTGTATCCTATTTTAGAGATGTTTACACAATGCCGTATTAGCCAGAAGGCCCTGTAAGTGTTCTACAAATGTAGTTGTATGCTTTGTTCACACATTGGTTCTATGTGCTGAAAGTGTTAATAGCACAAGCAGCTCACATTGCACCTCTCTCCCCTGTGCTAGTTTAGCAGCTCGCAGTATAAAAGGGATGTCCTTATTTCTTTGACAGTGCCGGCAAATGTTTCCATATATAGATGAGGAAGGGTTAGCAAGCAATTTCTGTGCCCTGAAGAAACCAAGTCTTTCATTTAATGCTTCTTTCAGAAAACTTCTCCCTGTAAAACATCCTATATCTTTGATACAAAAAGAATAATCCAGTCTGACGCATATATAAACCATAAGTTGGAAAAAGCTTTCGGGAGCTATTACTAAAAAACAATTATAATAATAGAACATTATTGACTTTACTAAATACAGGTGAAACTCGAAAAATTTGAATATCGTGCAAAAGTTCATTTATTTCATTAATGCAGCTTAAAAGGTGAAACTAATATATGAGATAGACTCATTACATGCAAAGCAAGATAGTTCAAGCCGTGATTTGTCATAATTGTGATGATTATGGCTTACAGCTCATGAAAACTCCAAATCCACAATCTCAGAAAATTAGAATATTACATGCAATCAATAAAACAAAGAATATCGGATCTCAGAAAAGTATAAGCATGCATATGTACTCAGTACTTGGTTTGGGCCCCTTTTGCAATTGCTGCCTCAATGCGGCGTGGCATGGAAGCTATCAGCCTGTGGCACTGCTGAGGTGTTATGGAAGACCAGGATGCTTCAATAGCAGCCTTCAGCTCTTCTGCATTGTTCAGTCTCATGTCTCTCATCTTTCTCTTGGCAATGCCCCATAGATTCTCTATGGGGTTCAGGTCAAGCGTGTTTGCTGGCCAATCAAGCACAGTAATCGCACGGTCATTGAACTATGTTTTGGTGCTTTTGGCAGTGTGGGCAGGTGCCAAGTCCTGCTGGAAAATTAAGTCGGCATCCCCATAGCGCTCGTCTGCGGAAGGAAGCATGAAGTGCTCCAAAATCTCCTGGTAGACGGCTGCGGTGATCCTGGACTTAATGAAGCACAGTGGACCAACACCAGCAGATGACATGGCTCCCCAAATTAACACAGACTGTGGAAACTTCACACTGGACTTCAAGCATCTTGCAGTGTGTGGCTCTCCATTCTTCCTCCATACTCTGGGTCCTTGGTTTCCAAATGAGATGCGAAATTTGCTCTCATCAGAAAAGAGGACTTTGAACCACTGAGCAATAGACCAGGTCTGTTTTTCTTTAGCCCAGGTAAGACGCTTCTGATGTTGTTTGTTGTTCAGGAGTGGCTTGACAAGAGGAATATGACATTTGAAGCCCATGTCCAGGATCCGTCTGTGTGTGGTGGCTCTTGATGCACTGACTCCAGCCTCAGTCCACTCCTTGTGAAAGTCCCCAACACTATTGAATGGCCTTTTCCTGACAATCCTCTGCGGGCATCCCTGCTGCTTGTGAACCTTTTTTCTTCCACACTTTTCCCTTACACATAACTTTCTATTAATGTGCTTTGATACAGCACTTTGGGAACATCCAACGTCTTTTGCAATTACCTGTTGAGGCTTTCCCTCATTATAGAGGGTGTCAATGATGGTTTTATGCACAACTGTCAGGTCAGCAGTCTTTCCCATGATTGTGATTCCTACTGAACCAGACTGAGAGATCATTTAAAGGCTCAGGAACCCTTTGCGGGTGTATGGCTTAATTAACTGATTAGAGTGGAACACTTTGAGCCTAGAATATTGCAGCTTTTCACAATATTCTAATTTTCTGAAATTGCGGATTTGGGGTTTTCATAAGCTGCAAGCCGTAATCATCAGAATTATGACAAATCATGGCTTGAACTATCTTGCTTTGTATGCAATGAGTCCATTTCATATACGGTATTAGTTTCACCTTTTAAAGTTGCATTAGTGAAATAAATGAACTTTTGCACAATATTCAAATTTTTCGAGTTTCACCTGCAAGATCACGAATGTGTAAAATGCCAACCGAATGTTATTTAAACTCATGTAAGCTAACCTGGTTGATCCTGTACCAGATTGTTAAATCTAGGTGTAGGGATTCCTATGATTTGTGTTACATTTTCTATTTATAATATTCAGTGCTCTCATTTGATAAAATTATGTTTGTTAGTTTAAGGCAAAGCAACAGGTTTGCCTAAACTTCTCTCCATCCCTCATTGAAGCTAAAGGAGATACCTAGTACTTCTGGGTATGGCAGAGCATCTGACCCTACACGGGCAAAGCAAAAATGTATTTATTTATTATAGGCATTTATAGCGCACTTTACATACTTAACATTCACATCAATCCCAGCCTCGAGGAGCTTACAATGCAAAGTCTCTACTAGCCCATTAAAAGGTAAAGTAACAAATCCAGCTTTTGTGGTAATTCAATCCAGCGATTTTCTTCAAAGTACTTTTTTCTGCTTCTAGATGTTCTCAGTCTGAAGGTAAGTATTCAACCCACTTCCTCTAAGCCCAGGTCTTCCTGAATCCACCCCATCCTGTGACTGGGCAGTGAAAAGAGAAGCAGTGAAGTAATGAGAGCTTCTCTCTGTCATGCTGTTTTCTCCTCCTACCAGCTTGCTTCTTTTCATCAGATGAACTGATTGGTAGTAATAAGGCAGTATAAAAATAACCAAGGTACCTTCAGCTCTTCCACACTATACTGGTCTCTGCAGCCTCTCCCCCCTGCTCATTGTCAGTATAAGTCGTGAGAATGCTGTGGGAACAGACCCCCGCCGGAATGGAGGGAAGTGCCACTTGCCAGGGGGGTGGAGGATCAGTGAAGTAGAAATTCTCTTATCATCCCCTAGACCAGGGGTACCCAACCACTGGCCTGTGGTCCACATGTGGCCCGCTGTGTCCTCTGATCTGCCCCGGAACCTCCTGGTCTGGGATGGCAGGTCGGCAAGCCCAAATCACGGGTTCCCGACCCACCATCCCAAAGTATCAGTGTTCTGAATGGAGCCAGCACTAGAGGAAGCACAGCTGCGGAGGGATAATGCTTCCTGTTAAGCACCGGCTCCTGTCACAGGTGCAGTAATACCAATTGCACTCCACCTGGGACAGCAACAGCCAGCAATACCTGTAGCAATAGAAATTCCTGAATGGAAGAATATTATTAAAGGTCAGTAATTATTCTAAAATCACAGTGTATATATGGGCATATCTCTTTTTGCAGTGGTTACTGGGCTGCTTTCAAACCGATTCGCAGGTGCACTGCGGATACCTGCAGTGAGCCATAGACTTCTATTATTACCTGCGGCTTTGGTGCACTTTCTGAAAGCGCACCAAAACTCCTAAATGCAGGAGTTTTGGTGCACTTTTAGAAAGTGCTCCACACTTACAGGATATAATAGAAGTCTATGGCAAAGTGCAGCTAACCTGCAGGAAATATTTGCACTGCATGGGTAAACCGCAGCGCATCAGTGTGAAAGTAGCCTTAAGCCCCTTTTCACACAATCGGTCTGCTTGGGTCCGTTTTTCACGTGGACTCAATCAGACTCTCTATTCACCTCTATGGAGCGGACTTCTGTCTGTTTACATCCCCCTACCTCCAATCCGATCCGCTAAAAAAAACAGGAGATCCATCCGGATTTATATTCCAGATCCAGATTTATCCTGATTTATATTCATGTCTACTTTCCCAAACTGTATCAATATCATCATAGGGAACATAATATGAAGGGAATATCAATCTGTAGTAATAGTAGGGTGTGTTTCCAGCCAGGGAGACTAGATCCTATCAAACTTACTTGGGTAACCTCTTGCCTAATAGGTTGGTTTGTATAAGGGGAGGCCTTGATTTATTAGCTCTTGTTATTGAGTAACTTTTAGAGTGTCAGATTTTCTGCTAAATTGCTATAACCTTTTTAGCAAGTACCTCAATAGGGACCTGGGCGAGTTACAAATATTAGTGTAGCGTTACCCCCTAGAGGGCTGCTGATTATATTTTGGTCCTGCCGTTACCCCCAGTGCCAAGAGTCTATAACTCTGATGAGAGATGCAGAATAGATGTAACCGCCAGTCACTTCAGTCTTTTTCCAATGCTTTAATAAAATAACTTGCAATAGTAAAAGGATAGAGGGTTAGGGGAAGTTTCAGATACCTTTTTGCAGATCACCGATTAATTTCTTGGATCCAGAGGACAAAACAACTTTCTGTCAGCGGAGCTTGCAACACCCGGATAGGCCTCTCACACCGACCTAGCAGCCGGTACGATGCACGGACAAGTCTCTCTCACAGACTTGATGATCGGTGGAACTCCTGGATAATCCTCTCTCACAGGACTTTGTAGCCAGCAGTTAGTTGTAGAACAGCTGCACAGTACCAGAACCTTTAAGCCATCCGGCAGTACCCTGAGTGTAGGTTAGCTTAGGTGCGTCCTCCAAACGAGTTATCAGGCCCTTCCTGAGAAACCAGCCTTCGGCCTGGTTCTCTCCAGCAAGAGTCCCCCTCCTGGATATGCTCAGTTTGACTTGGCTTCTTCCGCGCAGGCAAGACAGCACAGGACCACCTCCGGATAAGTAGGCCCCAGACAGACTTCTGGGCCTACTTGCAGCAACATAGCCTCGAGCCAGCAGGCCCCGAGAAAGAAGAGAATGTCACGTACAACCTCAGGCCTGGAGGGCCATGAGGTGGAAGAGAATGAAACATGGCGTCTGTTCCTTAAATACCCTCCCCCAGAATGCTCAGCAGCAAGAACACTCCCACTGGGCTGTTTCTGGGGAAAGAATATTCAATGCACTTCAGCTTGCTGTATTTCTCACACTGGCCTGTGGTGATAGTGACACCTACTGGCAACAGTGAGAAATGAGCACAACATAGCCAAAATGAGAACAGAAGCTAATTTAACTTTGTACAATCAATCTGAACTATTTACAATTCAGACAAACACTAAATTTACAAAATAGCCCATATTCTTTATGAACAGGGCTCTACATTGGGTAAATTCAAAAGAGGAGCAGATAATTCTGTAATTTCGGACCAAAAAGGCTCTTATAATCATATGATCCCAGTTCATGTGGAAGAAGTTTCCCATGTCGGTCAGACATTTAGTTTAGAGAAGAAAATATATTTTGCTAATTTTGAACAATGCATGCGGCGTATAACAAATATGGTGAAAAGTATTCCACATGGATGTCTTTTATTTTTAGAAGAAATTACTAAGTTCATAAGGAAATCAGATGTGTCCTACCATGTATCGTCCAGCAGGAAAGGTATATCTTTTTGCAATTGAGATTTGGTCTGAGCAAGTCTTTTAGTCTTGGAGTGGAGTAAGGCTGGACATAGATGTTAAATTTTTTGCGGTTTTCTTGATCAGCCAGCGGGTTGAGAAAAAAAGGACAGATTCCTCCATTTACACAAGCAAGGTGGATGGAGGAATCCTCCCTTCCTACGTTGGCTGCAGCGGCTGAGCGATAAAAATGGTTAGATCAACTTCTGTTGAACAGGAGCAGCCGAACATGGATTGAATTTTACTGGTCAATATTGAACCGGCCAAATTTCAGTCCATCTGTGGCCAGCTTAAGTCTAGATGGTTCTAAAGATTAGTTTACAGGCTACTGTTCCGATTCAGGCAGTGACACCAACCAATCCTAAGACCCCATTCACACCCGAGCGTAGTGTTTTCAGGCAGAAAGTTGCATGATTTTACCGCAATTTTTTTTTTCCACGATTTTGTGCAGGTCAAAAGGTCACCAATGTAAAAAGCAGAAAAACTGCCTAAAAAAAAAAAAAAGTTTCAGAACTTGTTTGAGCTTCAGGTGTTTTGGAGCTTCTGGCTCCAGGTGTTTTGGAGTGGAGATGTGAACCATCTCCATAGAGAATAATTGATTTTTTTCCCCTCCAGCATTTTGTAGCTTCAGGCTTCAAGCTACAAAACGCTCAGGTGTGAATGGGGCCTTACTGTGCTGCATTGCGTGTCTCAAGTAGCGGAAGTATGCATATTGTGATGTACCATTTTGTAAATACATGAAGGACTGGAAGGTGCCATTGTTGTAGAGGGTGATTTATATTTATACTGCAATTACCTATCCGTATGACCTTAAATTTTTTTCCCTATAATTCTTATCGATTCCTAACACGTCAATGTAATTATAGTTAAAGATTTCTCATTTACATAAGACTTGCTTTTACAGACTCTTTGAAGTGGAGTTCCACCCAAAAGTGACCGTGCCCGGCCATGAAGCCGAAAGCTGTCACGGCCGGGTGCCCAGAGTGGCAATGGAGACACCGGCAGAGAGGAGGGGTAGAGGAGCGACGCTTCGTTCGGCCGCATCGCTGGACCGTGGAACAGGTAAGTGTCTGTTTATTAAAAGTCAGAAGCTACACTTTTTTTGTAGCTGCTGACTTTTAATAAACATAAAAAGCTTGGAACTCCACTTTAAGACATCATTGTGCTAGAGCAGTGGTCTCAAACTGGTGGCCCTCCAGCTGTTGCGAAACTACAAGTCCCATCATGCCTCTGCCTGTGGGAGTCATGCTTGTAACTCTCAGCCTTACAATGTCTCATGGGACTTGTAGTTTCGCAACAGCTGGAGGGCCGCCAGTTTGAGACCCCTGTGCTAGAGGATGCCTTGCGCATGTTCAACATTTCGACTTTTGGCAGAAATATTTTTTTTATTTTTTTGCTAAACCAAATATCTACAAACACACTGGAGACTATGTTCTGGAAATCAAAGCTAGAATTTCATGGTCATCCCCATCAATGGCCTCCCATGTATACATAAAATGGATATTTGATGTTGCTCTGATCCGTAACTGTTTTATCCTGAACAGAAATGGAACTAAATTGTCAGTATTTTTTGTGCAGGTATACCCCAGAAACTTGAAACAGAATAGTATTCAGTTGAAAGCAGGATCACACGCAATCTTTAACTTGTCTGTAAACTCTTATTTAATGGATGGAAACGGTATAGGAATGCTGGGGATGAGGTCATAGGAATTGTGCATAGTATATACAAATGACAACGTGGTCTTAATAAGTCCGCTTATTTTGAATCCTTTTCATGTTGCAGACAAAGCTGGAATATACAATAAGTCTTGAGCATGGAGTCCACCATAACACCAGTGTGGCAATCTGAGATTTTAAAATCTGTTCTGTGTATGAAGAAATATGCCCAGGTGGGGAAGGGTTAAAGCTGAACTCCAGACACATAAAAGTAGTGATGACATCATCACGGAGCTGTACATTGTCTGTGCAGAGAGCCGAGCTGTGGGGAGGTACCCTGCTGACTCGCCCACTACAGGTTGCCTGCAGAGAACTTCGGGAGGGGTGGATACAAGGCTAATCACCCTGAAAAAGGAGAGTGCAGCAGTGACTGGGCTTTATTTCAGGAAAATCTGTACAGATCAAAGTTTCACACTGCATTGTTGCACAAATTTGGAAGAAGTACACAGAGCACACCAAGATTCAAGTAAGCATACACATGCCTTGTATTTGGACAATATTTACTTGTCCTGGCGTTCAGCTATAAAGCATGTTGCTATAGGCCTTTCTATGCACAGCAACAGTCTACAGAGGTTAAAGTTCTGGTTATGTTAATTTTCACAGCTTGGACGCAGATGCTCCCCTTGTAAATATTCTAATTTTACTTATGCCGTGACTTTTATAAAATAATAAATCATGAGGTGTCAGATTTGCTGCCGCATGTAGGACAGTACATGGTACAGTCATTAGTGACGCCATATATTCATTGTAATGCTTTGTACACACAAACTGAATATTGTCAGGTTCAACAGAAATGTCCGACATTCGGCCCATGTGTACAGCAGCCTGTCCAATGGACTCTGGCTGAACATCTGGCTTCTGTAGAACGGGCATGCCAGAAAAACATTTGCTGATCGCCATCCAATCCGTCCTCACAGCCAATGGCTGCGAGTGCTGACCGGTATGTTAGGGCGACTCCCCCCCCCCCCCCCCCGCCAGATCAACACAATAGCTCAGCGGGGAGATTGCTGTACTAAAACCGCATCGTTAGTACAGTGACCTTCTCGTGAACCTAAACATAAAATATGCCCATCAGAATGCACCTTATTTTATGTTAAGGGGTACACTGATGAGCATATTTTATGTTAAGGGACACTCTGATGGGCACATTTTGTTGTGCCCATCAGAGTGAACCTTAACATAAAATGTGCCCCTGTAAATATCACACCCCACATACCTTGAGGGCAGACAAGGAGTGGAAGCCAGCAGAGGTAGCAAGTTGTAGGGGCAAGGGCTGAGCCGGAAGTCTTGCTGAAGGGGGCAGGGAGCGCATACCCCGTGATATCATGCCTTACCTCGCGGCCCGGCCGGGAGCCGCAAGATAGTCAGCAGCAGGGGGCGGGGCGCACATTCAATGTCATTGGCTGCAGGGACATCCACGATCCCAGCAACCAATGACTGCTGAGTAGCGGAGTCACTTTACACTGGTGACTTGACGGTCCGAACAGGAGCGTCACTCGGTCCATTTTTGAAACCCCCTTTAACAAGGGAGCCCCCAGATCCTGGCCCCCCACCCTATGTGAGTATGTGGTACATTGTACCCCTACTCATTCACCCCCAAAAAAGTGTAAAAAATAAAAAAAATCAGTACACAGGTTTTTGACAAAGTTCCTTATTAAAGTAGCTTCAACGTGTCTTCTCTCTTCTGCGCCAATGTCTTCTTCCTCTTGTTCTACTCTCTCCGCTGTCTTCTTCGCCCACCAGTTCCTCCTCCAGTTTTTCTTCCGGCACTAGCTCCCGCTGTAGTGTTGGCTCCGGCGTGTGCCATATAGCCATGGGGCGTGGCCATCCAGTGACATCATGTGGAGGCCCTGCCCCTTGTGACGTCACATCCCAGGCATGGTGGGGTGGTGACGTCACAAGGAGAGCCTCCGGATTACATCACCAGATGGTCACGCCCCATGGCTATATGAGTAATGACACATGCTAGAGCTAACACTACAGTGGAAGCTAGCGTCGGAAGAACTGGAGGAAAAACCGGCAGAGGAAGAAGACAGTGGAGGGTCAGAGAAGCCTGTCAGCCTTTCTCAGCCAGGATGCCCCAGCACCCCTGATAAACCCGGTAGCACCCCAGTTGGGAAAGGCTGCACTATTCCACCAACAAATGTGCAGGGACAGCAACAGCAAGGGACAAACCAGATTGCACGGGTGCCAGTTTGGAACCTTCAGTTTTCACAGTGACCCTTGCATCAGCACTTGACGTTGTGTGACTTATCCAGAAGTGTTGTCATTTTTACATATGTGCATAAAATTCCAGTTGAGAAAGCAAGAGGAGCTGCAAACACCTATAAAGGCACTTTATTATTGACAGTATCACACCAGAGTTGGTTGTAGAACCAGCTAATTTTCCTGAATATGAACATGCTAATATGGGTTGGCCAGTTGGCAGGATTTAATTGTGTGCCAGTTCAGTTATGATTGGGTAAAGTACCATGCATGTATTTGTGAGAATGGTGGTTTTCCTGGAAAGAATCAGAGTTTCCATATTTCAATGTGCAATCCTTTACAATTTGCTGTGATCTTGTTAACTACATTTTTATTTCCATATGCTAGTTATGAATTTCCAAATAAATAATTTACTTTGGAGGATTACCATCTTGTGCTATAATTTCTGCTTGTCAAATACAAGAGCCAACTAGCTTTTTACTATACAGCTGCAGACAGGTTCACTTTAATAGCATTGGTACAATGAACATACATTTGCTGTTGGTTTGTAAAAGTCCAAGCCACATTTTGCATCCAGTTGAGAATAACCTACAGTATTGTAAATAAGCCTTCTGCAATAAACAGTTTCTGTGCAAAGTTCAGACCTCCTGTCAGTTTAGATATAGTCATCTGCCACCCAATATCTACTAAGTCTGTGCCAAGTCATTCAGGCAGTACTAACGCCAGTTTAATGGTTTGTTTCTGGAAAAACGAAGCATAATGTTATGTTATTTTAAAAAGGAAAACTTTAAAGCTGGAGTTAAAGCTGAATTCGGGAATAAGCAAGCATTGTCTAAATACAGGAAATGTGTATTCTTACTTGAATCTTCGGGTATTTTGTGTAATTATTCCAGATCTGTTCAATATGTCAGAGTAAAACTTTGCCACTGTGTTGGAGCTTTCTGTAATAAAGACCAGTCCCTGCTGCTCTCCCTCCTTGTGCAGAGTGACTGGTCTTGTATCCGCCCCCTCCTGTAGTTTTCTGCAGGCAGCCTGTAGTGGAAGAACTGGCCAGGTCCCTCCCACTGCTCTGCTGTCTGTACAGGCTATGTGCAACATAGTGAGGATGTCACTGCTACTTTTACAAGCTGATAACGGGATTTGGCTCGCAAACAGGGGACTCGTATCCTTTGTGGCTATTAAGAAATCTATTTAAATAAAAGGTTTTGTACCAGGATATCGGCTTTGACAAAAACCACCAGCAAATATATACAATTCTATGCAAAAACAACACGTTTGCAAATCTCCCAGGTTGTATCATTACCAAAGTAGGGCAGCTATTAGGATTCAGAGGCACACTCTTCAGGTCACTGTTCCCACTGAAAGACACAGATCTCGGAATATCATTGGAACTGCCACCACTGCTTCCCAATTGTGAGAGCTCTCACCAGATACAGCAGACAACAGAAATGTATGTGTGGATAAAAAATGTTCTCTTTAGTCAGGCTGTAATTAAAGCGGAGTCCCCCCCGTCCCGTCCCGTCCCCCAAAAAAATTTAATAAATACAAGTCTGCAGCTACACATACTTTAGCTGCTGACTTTTAATATTAGGACACTTAAAGGGGTTGTAAAGGTTTGTTTTTTATTTTCTAAATAGGTTACTTTAAGCTAGTGCATTGTTGGTTCACTTACCTTTTCCTTCGATTTTCCTTCTAAATGTTTTTTTTTCTTTGTTTTCTTTGTCTAAATTTCTCACTTCCTGTTCCTCCTCAGTAAGCTGTTCAGTAAGCTATTCTGGCTGACTCTACACCACTTGGATGATGGTGTGAAGTTTAGTGAGGAGAAACAGGAAGTGAGAAATTCAGACAAAGAAAAAAAACATTTAGAAGGTAAGGAAAAGGTAAGTGAACCAACAATGCACTAGCTTAAAGGAACCTATTTAGAAAATAAAAAACAAACCTTTACAACCCCTTTAACTGTCCTGGAATCCAGCGATGTCGGCACCCCAGCCAATGTTTCCATCGGTTCTCCGGTGCTGCTGCCGCCATTGCCTATAAGGCCCCATTCACACCAGAGTGTTTTGTAGCTTGAAGCCTGAAGCTACAAAATGCTGGAGGGGAAAAAACAATTATGCCGCGTACACACGATCGTTTTTAATGTCATTGAAAAAAACAGCGTTTTTCTCGACGTGATTCTTCTCAAGCTTGCCTTGCCTACACACTATCGTGGAAAAAAATGCTTGAGTAAAGCGCGGTGACGTACAACACGTACGACGGCACTATAAAGGGGAAGTTCCATTTGGATGGTGCCACCCTTTGGGCTGCTTTTGCTGATCCTCGTGTTAGTAAAGTTTGTTGAGAGACGATTTGCGCTTTTCAGTCCGTTACAGCGTGACGAATGTGCTATCTCCATTACGAATGCTAGTTTTACCAGAACGAGCGCTCCCATCTCATAACTTGCTTATGAGCATGCACATTTTTTTCACGTCGTTAAAGCCTACACGGCCGTTTTTCATGACGAGGAAAACGACGACGTGAAAAACGACGAGAAAAATTAGAGCATGTTCCAAATTTTTAATGGTCATTTTTTCACGTCGTGAAAAATGCTCTGGAGCCCACACACGATCATTTTTAATGACCAAATAAAAAAATAAAATTTTTCTCGCCATGAAAAACGGTCATGTGTACGCGGCATTATTCTCTATGGAGATGGTTCACATCTCCACTCCAAAACGCCTGAAGCCAGAAGCTCCAAAACGCCTGAAGCTCAAATAAGTTCTGGAACTTTGTTTTTAGGTAGATTTGGGCATTTTTCTGGTTTTTACATTGGTGACCTTTTGACCTGTACAAAATCACGGCAAAAACGGCACAAAAATTGCGGTAAAATTGTGCGACTTTCTGCCTGAAAACGCTATGCTCAGGTGTGAATGGGGCCTAAGAGAAACTTCAATACTTCAACTTAAACTTCAATAATTGGCTCTCTTCTTCTCACTTATATATAGGTTGGCTACACTGGGCGCAAACTTTTCTCCCATCGCCATTCCAATTAATTTGTGAGTAATAAGTGCCCTCATACCAAATATAGTTGTGTTCCAAACCGAATTTTAGACTCTTTAAGATGAATGTCCTTTGTTTTCTAGTATAATCTCCATATTTTTTGGGTGCCCATTGTACTACTGAGCTTGGGCTTCACTGGCCTCCTTTAAAACAAATGGAGCATCACAGAAGTATCACAAACACATAAAAAAATCATGTTGAAGCCATAGACGCTTTAATGTTTGTTAAAATTGAAGAAAGTGTAAATGAGCACATAACGGCACCCCAAACACAGGTAGCAGTCCCACATTTTGTCTCTTAACAAAACGCCTCAAAAGAATCTACTATATCCTCCAGAAACTCCATCGTATTTTTCCACATAGAGACCCTGTTTTCCAAAAGTGTAATTTGCATATTGCCCCATCATTTCAACCTACTGGACAGCAATATTTGCAGAAATTAATCTTAGGTTGCAATTGTCTCTCCCAATATTGGCAGAGCTGATTTTGCTTAGGGTTCATGAGGATGCCCAACGCTCCGACCACTCTAAATTACTGATTTCTTATCTCTTGTTTTATCTCTTGTTTATCTCTTGTTTTATGCCAAAAAGGAGATTCTTATGAAATGGAACTCTCCACACCCCCCCCCCCTCCCCTCCATGGCTCTCTCCTTCTGAGAAGCACTAATAGATGCAGCCTTGCCTATGTATAAAATCACATACGTGAATAGAGGGTGCCAGTGGAAATTTGATAAGGTCTGGACTCCTTGGATCTCTGCCTGAGCATATTATCTGTTACACTATATTGCACTATATGTTTTCTCTGGCACAATAAGTTGAATATTTGGGCTCTTTCGTCGTCCCCCTCTTCTCTCTCTTTCCTTGTCGTTGCCGCCCCCCCCTCTCCCGTTTCTTCTACTTCTTTTGCAGCCTCACCTTCCCTGCTCCTCCGAAGTTAATTCGTTTACTGGTGACACTATACTACATTTTCCATTGCCATTAGTATTTTAAGTGCCAATATGCGGGTTCCCTGCATATGTGTATATTTATGTCTGTTTTACCCACTGTAAGATACATTGAGCAAATGTATTATGTCAATTTGTATCCTGAATTTTACCCTGTACGATTCCAATAAAGCACCTTTGTTTTGTGGAAAAAAAAAAGTGTCAAAAACACAGCAAAATGCGCAATTCAAAAGCGCTCGGCTCACTGCCAAAAAAAGGCACATGAGCTACTGTATTGCATTTGCCATTCATAGGAAAGCTATTCAAGTGAGTGGGCTGCCCTAAACTGTCACCCACCATACGCGGGGAAACAGCGTGATGCATCATAAGTGTGAATACAGCGGACTACAGATTCTTTGTAAAAAGCAAATAGTTTTTACAATAGCATTCACTGCACTAGTAATAAGGTCCTTGACTTGTTCAGACATTAGCAGGCTTGTTTTATCCCCTGTTGCATTCTTGACAATGTTTTGGTATTTGACCATCCAAAGCTCAGACTTTTGGTGACCACATGAGCCCATGAGATGCCAGTTATGAGCATATTTTAAAGGTTTTCAATTTGTGGGAACTATGTAGTATCAAGAATAATAAACTAAATAGCAGGTCCAATTGAGAAATTAAAATCCGTCAGTGCCAACCCATTTTTCAATTACCAGAATGACTAGGCCATTCAGGAGGCTTCCAAACAGGGCTTTAGCTCATTGTCAGCCACTCTGCTTTTAAATTTCTCTCCAGCATTTAGCTGTGTTTTTTTTGCTTCCACAGAGTGAGCTCAAGGTGCAACAGAAGTGTGGATAATGTCTTGGAATATTTTGGGATGTTCACATTTGGCCTTCAGAACGACATGGGGTAGAGGCTGTTGACTTGGCAAAATGATTGGTTTAGCTTAATGATTGAGTGAAGTGCTGTTCATGTTGATTGCCCCATTATGTTCAAGAGAAATAATCATGAAAAAAAAATTCTTAAACAAATTGGATAATTACATTTTCACCTTATTCTTTAAGCTACAGTAAGTGAATATTTAATTTACACGTTACCATAAATATTACTACAAAATGAACATGCTCTATTCCATTAGTAAATTATTCCCATGCTCAAGATTTGGTGTTCTGAGAAGAGTAGTTCACTGGTATTTGGAAGATATTGTACACTGGTGTAGTTGATTTACTCCAGCTTTGCCAGAATGAAAAATGAAATCCCTGGGTAAGTGGCTGTGAACATCCTATGTATTTCTATAGCAAACATTGTACGTAGGCTAAAGAAATCACGGTATTTTATAAGAATAATACTAATAATTTTTTATTTTATTTTACTCTTGGACCAATTTTAGAGGAACGTGTCTCATTCAACCAATACATCTCTGCTAACCGTTTTTCAGAATCTATTTAGGAAATAAAGAATGTCCTTATTTCCCGTCTCCCCCCAAATGTCTTCCTAAAGCATGCTTGACTCCGGCGTTTGTCATCACAAGCCATTGTACTATACAAATGAAAAGCAATTTTTTTTACTTTTCTTCTATTCATGTTAGAAAAAAACGCAAAATATTTTTTTAGTGGTACCAGAATTACCCCGCTGTTTGGAAAGCTGAAGCTGACACGCACACAGAGCCAGATAATGCTGGCATTAGACTTTGTCTGATGCTATGTATTTTCAGTAACATTTTCTATTTGCCAACTTTAGTATATGGGCTGTGAGTATTGCCTGGTCGATAATGTATGGTAAGGAACACATGCATACAATGGTAAAAGCTCCAGCATTAAAAAAGAAAACCAAAAACATGCTGATGGAAATGCATCGCACAGTTCTGTGCATGCTGACTTTATTTGTGCTAATGGATGTAATTACTACCGTAGGATGGAATTTCTATATAAATAAATGGAGCAATTTGAAAAATGTAAACATAAATGTGTTCGTTCCTGAGCATAAGCAAAGGTACACTCCCGAAATGATACATTTGTTTTTAATTTTCAAGCCCAGCCTCGCTGTTCCATTTCCATAAATATTCTGGGGTTGATTTATTAAAGGCAAATAGACTGTGGACTTTGCAAGAGCAGTTGCACTATACAAGGGCATTTGCTCCAGAGCTTAGTAAATTAAGAAAAGCTCTGTTGAAGTCCATCATCCAATCGTGTGCAAGCAAAAATTTTTTTTTTTTTCCTTGCATGTGATTGGGTATTCTTTGCAAAGTGAAGCCTTATCTTTTTTACTTTACACTGAATACAAATGCCCGTGCAGAATGCAACTGCACAGTCTACTTGCCTTCAGTAAATCAAACCCCTCTATGTCCTAGGATAGATGCCAAAATCCTTTCCTCTCTCCAGGGATCCAGTCTGCATAATGCCTAGTGTCAGTCAAGACTATTGGCAGCAACCCTTCTGTCATAGATACCCCCTGGTCCTGTGGGATGGCGGGCAGCATCACATGCAGGGCACTGTAATTGCCAGCTATTGCAATACCTATTTATCAGCTTGGAATTCTTTTAACGCAGCCGATTGTCCTGCTTTATAAATCCCTATGGCTGTTTGTATCCTTATTTTCTGAGCTTTGAATCCCAACCTGCAAAAAATGTAGGCCAGTGCATTATTATATTCCAAGTCCACATTCTGTAGTTGTTGGAGTGTTGCAGAACAAGGTGCTGCAGTTCTCTAGGAAGCTCTATACAACTTTTTTTGTAGACCCCAAAACCCAGGATTCTCCATTGTGTAGATGCTGACTTCAACTTTTTTTGTAAAATAATTTTTATTAAGAATTTAGATATGCATTCGTAAAGTAAGTACCGTATTTTCCGCACACTTTTCCACCCCCCGAAAATGGGGGGGGGGGCAATGTCTGTGCGTCTTATGGAGCGAAGATTGACCAGCCTACCCCCCCTCCCCCGTCGCTGTGTTACAATACCAGAGCTTGGCTTCTCTGTGGCAGAAGAGAGGAGGAGAGGATGCGAGGCGCATCCTGGCAGGGGCCTACCAAGGGGGGCTCGTCTGCCACACATGGGGGGTGTCAGTGGCGTCGTTATGACACCCACTAGAGGTGACACCATCCCAAGAGTGGCGAGAGCCCTGGATGCTCCCCCTTTTTGTTTTTTGTTTTCAGCTGGAACACCCCTGGCACCGTGGCCGCAGTAGCCTGATCCAATCTGTCACTTCCTGCTCCTCCCACCACAGCTGCTGTCCACAGTCCTAGCTGCCGACCGCCCGGGTGTATCTGAGAGCCAGCCAGCCGTCTGCTGGGGGATGGGGTTCTGATTGCAATGGCAGTGTCCTCCGCTGCCTGAGCTGAACTGGTGATAAGGGGGTGGGAGGTGTGGGTTGGCATGGTATCCACCGTCCAGTCACCTGAGCTGGTGTGAGAAAAGGCTGAAGGGGTGTTTGTGTCTGCCCTGCCACCCTGAGCTGATCTGGGAAGGGGGGAGGTTGCTGTGTCCACCACTACCACCCAAGAATAGTGTACTTACCTGAGCCCCATCCAGCGATGTGCATGAGAGCAGCGGCTCTTCGGGGTCTTTCTCCTCATTGGCTGATACCGCAGCGGGGGTCATTGGCTGCTGCTGTCGATCACACCCAGTGAGCCAATGAAGAGAGAGTGGGGGGTGGGGTCGAGCAGCGCTGTGTGTGTGAGTGGAAACAGAGTGCGGCTCGGGAGTAAGCCTGCTCGAGTGCTCCCATAGCGAGAGGCTTGCTATTGGGGGGTAACCAGCAAGGGGAGAAGCCAGGACCGCTAGCAGGGGACCCAAAAATAAATGGGTTGGGACTGCGCTGTGTAAAAGGGTTGCACATAGGAGGTAAGTATAACATGTTTAAAAAAAAAATCTTTAATTTAGAAATGCTTTAACCTTGACATACCTGCAGTTAATTTCTGAAGCTCAGTATCTATTAACATCTTGCCCACCAGCCGCCGTCATTATACTGCAGCAGGTCAGCTCTCCTGTGCAAACCGCCGTAGGTGTACATCGGTCTGTGCTAGGAGGACAGCGGGCGCCGCGGGAGTGTGCCAGCGGGTCCCGCAGACTCTGTGTCCGCCAGCGCCCCGCGATCGCTGTGTACAGAGGCAGAATGGGGATCTAGGAACAGTCATCAGGAACAGTGATCTCTGTCATGTCCCAGTAAGCCCATACCCCCTACAGTTATAACACACCCAAAGAACACACTTAACCCCTTAATCCCCCACTAGTTAACCCCTTCCCTGCCAGTGTAATTTTTACATTGACCAGTGCATTTTTATAGCATTGATTATTTTAATAATGTCACTGGTCCCCAAAAAGTGTAATTTGGTGTCAGATTTGTCTGCCCCAATGTTGCAGTCCCGCTACAAATTGCAGATCACCGCCATTACCAGTAAAAACAATAAAATAAAAAAAGTCCCTAAATCTATCCCGTAGTTTGTAGACGCGATAACTTTTGTGCAAACCAATCAATATACGCTTATTGCGTTTTTTTTTTTAACAAAAATGTGTAGAAGATTATATATCCGCCTAAACTGATGAATACATTTGTTTTTTTTATATATTTTTTTGGATATGTATTCTAGCAGAAAGTAAAAAAACAAAAAAAATTTTTTTTCAAAATTGTCGGCCTTTTTTTGTTTATAGTGCAAAAAATAAAAACTGCATAGGTGATCAAATACCACCAAATAAAGCTCTATTTGTGGGTAAAAAAGGACGTAAATTTTGTTTGGGTACAGCGCCGCTTACCTTGGTTTTCCGTAGATATGCGCACACTGTAAATATCTGAAGTGTATCTAAATCCCAAACCTTTTTTTAGTATTGGAAAGAGTGAAGGGTTAGAAGACATGTCCGTTTTTATTACTGTCTGGTGTCCCTGTCAGGATGATTGATCCTCTTCTCTGTGTGACCATTGTGACCAGGACTAAAAGTGAGGAAAATACAGAATTTGGGGTTTTTAATGGAAGAGGGACAACATGGGGTGAATCTTGCAGCAAGGCTACAGGATACATGTTCTGGTGATAGCTGGCAAAGAAGTTTCTACTTTTTTAGAGAGATTTCCTCTTCTGTCTTTGGGCAGAAGGTGAAAGTGGCTCGCCAATGGGACAAATTGGGAAACCTGACAGGGGTTTAAATATTCTCAACTCTATCGAAAACTAAAAAAACTAAAAAAACCCATCCATTAATAGTTTCAAAAAACGGTTACATTTACGGCATGTGCATTAGTTGTGGTCTCAACCAAACTGTCAAGCCATCCAATGGCTGGTGTCATAACTGATCACATGTGCAGCACCATGGCAGTTGTAGATTAAACAGAGGCCAAGATGGCAGCTTCCTTGGGCGAACACACTAGGAGAGTTTACTTCCACTTATGCCTATCAGTGATACTTGCACAGCAGTTCCATTAAAAAAACGTTACTTTCAGGTGTGTGGCACACATACTTACTAGGGTTGGAGCTGATACAATCATATTTGTTCTGGTTCAGGAACAGAGCTGGAATTAGAATAGAGATGAGCTCTGGAGCCTTAATCCAGAGCTGACATTCTGCAGCCTCTCCTCTCAGTGCTACTTCACACGACTGACTTACATTTAAAGTAACAAAGGTCAGTATACAATTAATTTTGTAGCAGTAAAATGTTTCTATATAGATTAAAGAATGTAGTATTTTAGGGTCTGCTCACACCAGGCCAGTTGGCATCACCCCGTTGAAGCATGCAGTTCCCTTTTTTCAGTGCAGTCCACCACCTTGCACCGCTCTGTGGCCAGCCAGTGACATTATAATAAAGTTTGCTAAAGAAAAGAAAAAAAAAGTACCGTAAATGATGAGATGCGACGGGATCGGGGGAACCTACTGCACACCAGCAAAGTGTGTTCTAGCACAGCTGCTAGTGTAAATGGGTTCAAAATATATATATTTTTTTTTAACTTGTCTTCAATCTTGTAATTATGTCTTTTTGCAGTAGTGTCATGAGAATGTAACATTTGAATTCCTTAGCATCTTGCCTATGCTATTTCCATTTGTTGTGGAAATTGTGAAAAATTTTGCGTTTCGAGTTTGTCGTGTAGCTTTTAAAAATTTCAAGCCCAACTGAATTTTTAGTTTAATTCAGCTAAATACATTAAAGCCCCGTACACACGATCGGATAATCTATGGATTTTCGTCCGATGGATTTGTCCATCGGAAATCCGATGAAACTGTTTTTCATCAGTCTTGGCCACACACCATCAGTCTAAAAACCGACCGTTCCAAACGCGGTGACGTAAAACACTCAGATGAGCCGAGAAAAATGAAGTTTAATGCTTCTGATCATGCGTCGACTTGATTCTAAGCATGCGTGGGTTTTTTAACCGATGGATTTGCCCATAGACGATCGGAAATTCCCATCGGTTTTTTATCCATCGGAAAATTTTAAAACAAGTTCTATTTTTTACAACCGATGGAAAAAAGACCGATGGGTACCATACACGATCAGTTGGTCTGATGAAAACCATCCATCGGACGGTTTTAATCAGTCAAACCGATCGTGTGTACGGGGCTTTAAAGTGCTCAAAAACAAAAGATGTGCTAAAATTTACAGTTAGTTTTCTTTAGAAAGCAATCATTAAAGTGGATGTAAACCCTTGTATATACCCAGTGAAGTAAACCGTCTCAGAAGATACGAAGAGATGAAACAAATCTCTCTACATGTCTTCAGCTTTATATATTCTTTAGAAAGTTCACATTGTGTTACAGATTTTCTCTTCCTGTTCAGCACTGAGTGTGAAGTTTGGGCATACAGCCAAGACAGCTGATTGGAGGAAAAGCACACACCCCCAACACCACATTGGCAAAGGAAGGAAGGAATGTGTAAGCTGTCTGCTAATCTATTTATAGCAACCTCCCACAACACACATTTCAGGCTGCTTTTATCTCCTGTGTCAGAGAACTTGTCAGAATTTATCAGGCTAATAACAGAGCTACAGAGAAGGAGAAAGCCACAGGACTCAGTGCTTTGGAGAGAGATAAGAAAACACTACAGATTGATGTGCCCAGCTCAAATTTCATGAATCGGGTTTACATCCACTTTAAAGAAGACATGTATGAAAACTTAGGTTCAATACGTTTTTATTGTTTTAGCAAGCTTATAGACAGAAGAAGCATAGACAGGATCAGGCGCCTGACAAGGGGCAACCCTGTCTACAAAAACATGAAATATACACGGAAAGTACAGTGCATTCGTGGGCTTACAAATGAGAGACTTGCAATAATGATCATTTCCAACAGTTAGAGTAATAGTACTGACAATCAAACAAGTGTGGCTTCGCTCGGATTGGGCGCCCCTGTGGGAACCGGCTGCACCCAGGATCCGAGGAAGACGGTGTACCTGGAATGTACCGTGTAGTTTGTCAGAACTGGAATGTCAATGAACTTACAAATCTCAATAGTGGCAATAGGGAAACTTGTATTGAAAGGTCCGAATGCATTGGAGTCCAAGGAATGGCTAAGCAAAGCCGATAGCATACAAAGTAGGGAAAGATTAAGATGATGGATAGAGAGGGAAATTTAGCTCGAAGGAGGGGGGATAGCAAGGAATAAGAGGGGGAGGGATGGAGAGACAGCAAGCCTCAGTTCACTGGAGACTCATCAGGCCAGGATATGGGGCCCGGTTTACGGGGTAAGGTGAACCCTCAAGGGACATTTGCGATTGAGAGTCTATGCTTCAGTTTATCTGAAGTAGAGTAATGCCTCCAGATACTCCAGGTAAAGGAAAACTTTGCGTGCTTGTCTAGAGATCTAGCGTGCATCTCCTCCATAATCATATGTATGAAAACTTAAAGGAATTCTGGCCCCAGAGAAATGTGGAGGCCGCTATTGCTGTCCTTCTGATGATGCGTGTTGCCTGGCTGTTTTTGGTACTTGGTGAGTCAACAAATCTTTTGCAACTTATGGAGAAGTAAGATTTTATTCGGCCTTCAAAATGGAAGATTTTTTTTTTTGAGTCAAATTTAACAAGGATGCTAGGCCTGGAAGATGACTTGCATGTCAATCATTGATGTTTCTTTATTCACATTTCACTTTTTTTTTTCCTTTTACCAAATGGAGTCAAATATAAATGGGGTTTTCTAGTTCTTCTGTGTGTTCAGCTGTTAAATATAACCTTTTAATCATCCCAGCCAAATGATCACATATATCCTCAAGCATACTGTATATGATTTGTCTGACAGCTCAAAAGATGACGAAACAGGATCCTCCTCCCCTTTGCACAATGGCCTAAAAAATATATAGTGCAGAGAAGTGTTAATCACTTAACATTTTAAAGTACATGCAAAGGTTCACTTTACTTGCAGACACAGATGACTTACCATTTCGTATATGAACCAACAAGATCAGTTGAAAGTGAAAGATTCTGGTTCACTTGCCCTGCGGCGAACGGAGCCAGAGTGGGAGTGGGTACCTGTCAAAACCAGGTACCCGGCCCTCCCCCAAAAGGTGCCAAATGTGCCAGCGGAGGGGGGGGAGGAGACAGACAAGCAGAGCTTCCCCTTTTGTGGGGACTTATTTGATGGATAGATGGAGCTGCTTAAAACTGGTGAAGTCTCAATAACATTGTCCTTGCGATCTTCTAGCATAATGGGGTTCTTTAGGAAGGTTTTTCTGGCATCCATAGCCTTATTTCAAGCCCATAGAGATATCTTGTGCTTACGGAGCCTAATTATCTGCGAGGTCACCTAATTCTGTGTGATTATTACGCTTGCTATCAACTGGGCATTGCATATCTGCACCTTTTGCACAGGGACCCTAAACCCATAGGCTGCTGTGGTAGATTCAAACATGCTGCAGCCTGAATATAAAGAGTAAATGAATATATACAAAGCATTGAACGGTGTATTTGGCAAGGGTAGAACTATAGCCACTTCAGATCACAAATGTCTGGCTGTGTGTCAATTTTACGGGCAGTATTTAGAGTTGACAAACAATATTGGGTAAAAATAGGGTATATACAGATCAGATAAATATCTTTTGGTTTCTTGTATTGTTAGTTACTGTTTTTAAAGTGGTATTAAACCCAAAAATGTATTCTATTGCAGCTGACCAATCATTGGATGTGATGGCCACATCAGTTTTCTTTTCTTTGGCTTTATAATCACTTACAGAAAACAGTTTTTCCCTTTTGGGATAAAAGTTTTACATAAATAAAAGCAAATTTTATTCACCCCTGTCAGTGTAAAGTGGTTTATCCCATTCATGTAAACGGATACATTCTTATACCTTCCAACTTTTTGAGATGGGAATGAGGGACACCTATTAGCAAAAGTATGTAGGCATAGGCCACACCCCCTTAAAGGAAAATTATATTAAAAAAAATGATTAGTTACACCCACAAGTGCTTTTTTTTTTTTTTTTTACTATTACTATATCTTGATATTGGCTTTTGGCACTTACAAATGCAGCAATTTAGAAATTGAATGAAGGGTTTAGCACTGGGAAACACTTTTTGAAAGATTAAAAGTGCAGTTTATACACTGCGTTTCCCCGAAAATAAGCCCGGATCTTATATTAATTTTGGCAACAAAAGACAGTAGGGCTTATTTTCAGGGTAGGTCTTATCATGCCATGTGCTGTCTCTCTCCCTCTCTGCCTATCACCAATCCCCTGTGTAAAAGTGCTTGTAGAATGTTGTAATCACAATGCAAAACTGCTGCATGCTGGGATGTAGTGCCACATACCTTCTTATAGCACCTGTGACCCGCCGGAGGTCTGCAGGGGAAGGGGGGCCCGAGATCCCCCGCTGACATCTTGGAGAGGGGAAGATAAGCTGAGTGCAGCTTGTCACTTCCTTAGCCTGCCAGAGCTCTGCACAGGGAGGGGGGCCGAGATCCCCCACTGGCATCTCAGGGAGGGTGAGATCAGCTGAATGCAGCTCGCACTTCCTTAGCCTGCTGGAGCCCTGCGCGGGGAGGGGGGCCTAGATCCCCCACTGGCATCTCAGGGAGGGAGAGATCTGCTGAGTGCAGCTCGCACTTCCTTAGCCTGCCGGAGCTCTGCATGGGGGGCGAGATCCCCCACTGGCATCTCAGGGAGGGAGAGATCTGCTGAGTGCAGCTCGCACTTCCTTAGCCTGCCGGAGCTCTGCATGGGGGGCGAGATCCCCCACTGGCATCTCAGGGAGGGAGAGATCAGCTAAGTGCAGCTCGCACTTCCTTAGCCTGCCGGAGCTCTGCACAGGGAGGGGGCGAAATCCCCCGCTGACAGCTGGAAGGAGAGGAGGAGAGGAGCAGGAGATCAGCTGATCGCAGAGTGGCGCAGGTATTTGGCACAATTGTATCACAGACACACACAGTCTACACTATACACTACTGCAACGCAGTAGTGTATACACTATACACACACAAGCACGCTACACTAGGGCTTATTTTCGGGGTAGGGCTTATATTGCAACCCTTCCCGAAAATCGCAGTAGGTCTTATATTCGGGGTAGGTCTTATTTTTTGGGAAACACGGTACAACTATATAAATCAGGCCAAAATGAGAAAGAAAGAGGGACAGAGGGACTTTTTGTTCCAAATCAGGGTCATGCCTTTGAAATCAGGGACAGTTGGGAGTTATGCATTCTGCTGGAGAGCTTGTGCTAAAAAACAACAGATTTGCGGGCTGGATCACCAGATGAAAATAGAAGAAAGAAAGCCTAACAAAGGAAACAAATACAGCCATCACATCTACGAATTGGTAAGCTGCAATATATTAAAGGTTTGCTATTGGGTTTAATACTGCTTTGAGGGTGGAATTGAACTAAAAAAAAGCACCTGTGAAGCCAGAGGGTTCATGGACTTTACCATGAGCCTTGTGTAGTTACAACCACGGTATTTGGAAAATGTAAGGGGGAAGATACATAAAAACAATCAACTTGTATGTCATATTAATGCTTAACCTGAGAAATAGAAGTTGAAGATGTTTTGATACAAAAAATTGGCCCACCCTGTCAGGCAGTGCCAAGTACAATAGTGTAAAACGGAACTGTTAAAGGTTAATCACCACTGTTTATTGCAGCAACACATTGTAACCCTGGTGAGAAGTCACAGAATGGGATTACGGCTGCACGCCACTACGTTTTCAGGGAGTTTATGGCAACAAAGTGCATCAATTGCTACATAAACATCATTGTTATTATCAGAAGCTAAGGATTATAGATGTGATGAAAAGGCATGCCAACTTTATCAGACCTATTTAGTAAGGCAGTGCAACGATGATTGCAAAGGGCACTAACCCACAGCAACCGAATATACTATTGTAGTTTAAATGTGGTTACTTAAAGGTGTTCCACTTCCAGAACACTCTGTATTGCTTTATTTACGAACTGCCATAACTTCTACATACAACTACTGTAGATTTTTTTATTATTATTTGTGGTTTTATAGCCTGGTGGTGAGTTAAAGCCAACTGCCTAAAGCTCCTCTCTTGGGGTTGTATTACTGTCTCTATCTCCATTGATGGAGTTCCTCATCATTTTCTGTCCTAATGATGGGGTGTCATAGTGACAGAAAGTGATGTGAAATCTGTCTGATGAGAACAACCAGCAACAAAAAACATTTTTTTGTAGAGTGTGAAAAGTTTTGAACTTGTTAGTTTTTTCAAGCTGCAAGGCTTCACTGCCTGTTTCCCTTAGTGAGGATGGCGGCGTCGGGACACGATCCTGAGGACGGATCGGCCTCAGGGAACCGACATCGCGGGGGGCCCCAGGATAGGTACGTGTCCTAAGTCAGCAGCTACAGTGTTTGTAATTGCTGACTTTTAAAAAATTAAAATTTGCGGCTGGAACACCGCTTTAAATCACTTGTAAAAAGGCTTGATTTAAATCAACTCGATTTTAAATCATAATTTTTAAAGAGCAACTGTCATCTCTGTCCCGCAGCGGCTCCTCCTCTGACCCGCTGTTGACTCACCGACAGTCCCATTCACTTTAATGGAACGGCTGGTGATGCGGCAGTGACGCAACAAGGTGAGGGACTGGATGCCCGCTAACAGGTGCTGCCATGATGGATCTGAAATGAGAGGTGCTCTTTGTGTATGTAAGGACTCATTCTTGTTGGCAGTTGGTGTGAAATTGTGTGAATGCATCAATGCAGTGCATGTTATCTCAGCTAGCAGATCTTGGATTCATTGGATGAGTTTACCAAAATATGTGAATATTGCAGAATATACCATGCATATATTGCAGAATATATCATGCTACATAACTAAGCTTCATTTCATGCTGAATAAACTAAATTATTAATGCATCTTAAATAGAACACTATCTTTAGATAGATTTTTACTCCAAAAGCATTTTATTAAAATAAATTCGATATAAATCAAAAAAATCTGATTTAAATAAAAAATATATAAAAAAAAATAAAAATGTATTTCTTTTAAATAAATCATTGCTTTTTATCCACCCTGAAGTACCGTATTTATCGGCGTATAACACACACTTTTTTCCCCTTAAAATCAGGGGAAAATCGTGGGTGCGTGTTATAC
Organism: Rana muscosa; assembly: GCA_029206835.1. Classification (NCBI taxonomy): domain Eukaryota; kingdom Metazoa; phylum Chordata; class Amphibia; order Anura; family Ranidae; genus Rana; species Rana muscosa. The sequence continues at coordinate 331,569,052 of CM055127.1, forward strand.
GCCGATACCCACCTATCCCCGTCGATATCCGCTGACTGTGAGCGGAGCGGAGTGATCGCCGCCAAGATACACATAGCCGAGTGTACTTGGCTTTTCTCGGCTCCGCTCACAGTCACGCCCAGTCCCGCCATTGGACCTGTGTTATGTCCATCATAGTGCGGGACTCGGCGTGACTGTGAGCTCCGCCCAGTCCCTGCGTTCCCTGCATTCTCGGCGGCGTTCGCCCCGCTCCGTCCAGTCTCAGCGGCGATCTCGGCGGTGCCAATTTTAAATTCCGGGAAGGCTGCAATGGACACTGTGACAAGGCTGCAATGGACACTGTGACAAGGCTGCAATGGACACTGTGACGAGGCTGCAATGGACACTGGGGCAAGACTGCACTGTGACAAGGCTGCAAATGACACTGATAAGGCTGCATTTAAATGTAAATTATTTTTCCTTAAACTTCCCTCCTAAAAGTTTTTTTCCCTAAAATTCCCTCCTAAACTTGGGGTGCGTGTTATACGCCGGCACGTGTAATACGCCGATAAATACTGTAAATACCGTATTTATCGGCGTATAACACGCACTTTTTTCCCCTGAAAATCAGGGGAAAATCGTGGGTGCGTGTTATACGCCGATACCCACATCCCTGAGCTGTCTCCGCTGACTGAGCGGAGCGAGATACACATAGCCGAATGTACTCGGCTATACTCGGCTTTTCTCGGCTCCGCTCAGTCACGCCCAGTCCCGCCATTGGACCTGTGTTATGTCCATCATAGGGCGGGACTCGGCGTGACTGTGAGCGGAGCCGAGAAAAGCCAAGTACACTCGGCTATGTGTATCTCGGCGGCGGCTCCGCCCAGTCCCTGCGTCCTCGGCGGCGTCCGCACAGTCTCGGCGCCAATTTTAAAATGCTGCACGGCGACACTGGGGCAAGGCTGCACGGCGACACTGGGGCAAGGCTGCACGGCGACTCTGGGGCAAGGCTGAAATGGACTCTGGGGCAAGGCTGCAATGGACACTGACAAGGCTGCACTGTGACAAGGCTGCAATGGACACTGACAAGGCTGCACTGTGACAAGGCTGCAATGGACACTGACAAGGCTGCACTGTGACAAGGCTGCAATGGACACTGACAAGGCTGCACTGTGACAAGGCTGCAATGGACACTGACAAGGCTGCACTGTGACAAGGCTGCAATGGACACTGACAAGGCTGCACTGTGACAAGGCTGCAATGGACACTGACAAGGCTGCATTTAAATGTAAGTTATTTTTCCTTAAACTTCCCTCCTAAAAGTTTTTTTCCCTAAAATTTCCTCCTAAACTTGGGGTGCGTGTTATACGCCGGCGCGTGTTATACGCCGATAAATACAGTACTACATAAATCATCTGCCCTTACTCAAGATGCTGGTGGGTGTTTTTCAAAGTGATTTCTCAGCAATATAAAGCATGGATAGATGGGTGCGTTTGATTTGAATGTTAGAAATTAATTAAATAACATTATCAGTTGCGATGCTTCGATTCGGTTTAGTTCTACTTTAATGTTTTAACTTACTGGCTTCATATTTCTAGAAGGTTTGCATAAAAGTCCCAGAGTTGAAAGTCCGGTAAAACCTAATAGTGCCATAGACAGGAGAAGAGCAGATTGAATAAACTCCATCACACCACAACTCCTGACCTTTAAAGATTTTGTTCAGCGGAGGTAGTTGAGCAGAACTATTCCCAGTGGAGCGCTGCTGTCATATTTACTCCATAGCCAGCGCCTGAGAATGCCCAGATTCCTCCTTCCCGTGCTTGCTGTAAATCTAAAAATCCCCAGTGTTGTCATTATTACAAAATACATATTTTCCGCTAGAGTCCCTTATTAAGGATAAGAAAATTCTAAAATATTTCTGAAAATAGAGCAAAATTGTCAGCCACCTTTTGTTGCAAACTTTTACATAGCGACAGCTTTGCAATGTCCTGAGAGTTTTTCTTGAAAGTGATTTTGTTTTACAGGTGGAAAGATCTCTCTCTTTCAGTCTCCAACATGCTAAAGCCGTATAATGTATTTCTGTTTTAGATATTTTGGAAAATGTATTGTTTTTTTTTTTTTTTATGCTTAGTGTTTTTTGTTAGATGCTTCTTTTAAGTAAGGCTTGGTATACCTTTTTTATGTTGGATCATCTGGTGCAGTGCTATGTTTAGGACTTTATTTTTCATCCAGATTCTATGCACACCCTGTTAATCACCGCTGGGCTTTTTTTGTTTTGCTTAAAGAGGGGTTCCACCCGCAATTTTTTTATTTTTTAACAGTCAGCAGCTACAAACACTGTAGCTGCTAACTTTTAATAAGGACACTTACCTATCCTACTCGCCCGCCATGTGCCCCCCCCCCCCCAGGCCGATCCCTCGATCCTGCAGCTCCCGGCGCCGCCATCCTCACTAAGGGGAACAGGCAGTGAAGCCGTGCGGCTTTACTGCCCATTTCCTACTGCGCATGCGCGAGTCTCGCAGTGTTTTCTGAATGGGCGGGCTGCTCTCTGGGATACACACAGTTCCCCAGTTCCCAGAAGGCAGCGCCCCCATTGACCAGAAGACACCACAAGTAGGACGAGGAAGAAGACCAGCCGCGGACGATGAAGAAGCAGATTAGGGACTTCCGAATAGCAACCGCTATTTCTGGTAAGTAAAACATTTTTTCTTTTTTTTAGATTTTTTTTTTTTTTTTTTTTTTTTTTAGATTTTGGGTAAAAAAAAAAAATTCAGGGTGGAACTCCACTTTAAATGGAAAAAAAAAAGACTGAAAATGTAGAAAAAAAAGTGTTTCTTCATTTCAGTTACCTGGAATTAACATGGATTGTTTGAGGATTTGAATAATTTAATTTACAGAACATGCCCACAACTTTGAAGATTTTTTTTTTATTATTATTATTATTATTGTGAAACAAACAACAAATAGGAAAAAATAACAGAAAAAGTCAATGTGCATAACTATTCACCCCCCCCCTAAAGTCAATACTTTGTAGAGCCAACTTTTGCGGCCATCACAACTGCAAGTGGCTTTGGATAAGTCTCTATGAGCTTGCCACATCTTACCACTGGGATTTTTGCCCATTCCTCCTTGCAAAACTGCTTCAGCTCCTTCAAGTTGGATGGTTTGCGCTTGTGAACACCAATCTTTGCAACAGCAAGTCTGACCACAGATTTTCTATTGGATTGAGGTCTGGGCTTTGACTAGGCCATTCCAACACATTTACATGTTTCCTTAAAACACTCAAGTGTCGCTTTAGCAGTGTGTTTGGGGTCATTGTCCTGCTGGAAGGTGAGCCTCCATCCTAGCCTCAAATCGCACACAGAGTGGTACAGGTTTTGCTCAAGAATATCCCTGTATTTAGCACCATCCATCTTTCCCTCAACTCTGACCAGCCAGTTCCAACTGCTGAAAAATATCCCCACAGCACGATGCCATGACAGATCATGTGACACTTAGATTGCACACAGGTGGACATCATTTCACTAATTATATGACTTCTGAAGGTAATTGGTTGCACTAGAGCTTTTTATGGGCTTCATAACAAAGGGAGTGAATACATACGGGCAATTATCAGTTTTTTATTTCGGTATATATTTTTCTAATTTTACTTCACCATCTTACTCTATTGTGTTCTGATCCATCACATATAATTCAGATTAAAAAAACATTGAACTAAAGGCTGTAATGTAACAAAGTAGGTAAAAAGCCAAGAGGGGTTAATAATTTTGCAAGGCATTGTTTAAAATTTTGCAAATAAATAATTGTTCTTCATAAATTTAGACTGAAAATTACTATTCAAATTACATTAACATGTTTACAAAATAAAATGAGTTTGTTGATTTGGTTTACACTTGCTTTAACATGATGTATTTGATTTTAGTTTTTTTTGTCTGATGATGTTTAAGGGGTGCCATACTATGATTTATCAGTTTATTGGAATTTTCTATCCAGCTACACAGTATTTTTTAAGGTGCAGTTTTATCCTTCTTCCTATTGTGCTCAGCTGACAGAAAGCTAAATTGGCCAGATGTCAGTTGAGGCAAGCAAGGACAGAAAGGCGCATGTATTGTGAACTGCTTCAGTAAGTGATCATCAAAGAACAAACTAGACCGAAGAAATGAGAAATGACATGCTTCTACCCTGTGATCATCATCAGGAGACCGTGATCAAATAAAAATAAAACTGCTTTTTTTTATATGAAGATCTGTTTCCCTGGCCATTTTTGGCATACAGCTTTTAGAAGCAGACATCTGCAATATGTCATTGCATTTTGCATTTAATTATATGTAGCGCCCCTTTACTTTTCAGGGGTGCTATGTGCTTAAATTTAGAGGGTTGGTCTGAGCTAGTAGCTAGGCTCAGACCACTTTGATTGTTAGTACTCGCTTCTGCCTATGTAATGTAACCTGATGTACAGTTCCCTGTGGCCTGTAGGTGGCACTGCCATATCAGACCAGGGTTGAACCGTGGGTAACATTGCTATGCCTTAGGGTGTCCTCTCTCGGCAGTGGTGCGGTGGGCGTGGTTGGCCCACTGTGCATGCCGGGAGAGGATATATAAGTTGCAGACGCCATCTTTTGGGGTTCTTCTTTCGCACCACCCGGCCCTCCAGGCCAGGGGTGTGCGTGTGTATCAGTCTCAGGCACCTTTAGCCTGGGGCTGTAACTCTACTATAGGCCCAGCACCTTTGGCTGGGGCCTATCTCCAAAAGAGGAATCCTAGGGTGCCCTGGAAAGAGGGTGGTCCCGTTCTAAGAAGAGGAGACCGGAGGAGGACCTTATCTGATGGACCGGTGAGAGTCTCACAGTGAAAGAGGGGCCCGGTTACCTTCTAGAGGGATTCAAAAATCTGCCAAAGGCCTTGCAACATGCTGTCGCTGGCACCTGTTTTTGTGTTGTGCAAGTGTTGAGAAGTTTGGGACTTAAAGATTCTGTGGCAGAGGATCTCCCGATCGTAACTCAAGGAAAACTAAGGAAAGTTCGAGCATCACTCCGGCTGCTAGGATCCGCTCTCACAGGGAACTATCCGGGTGAGCTAACCCCACTCGGGATCGAGTGGCGACTATTATACTAGTTTGTGCCTGGACCTATCTCCCACTGTCCTTTTCTCTCATCTACCTTTCCTGTCTGCTGAACTTGAACTTTGCTTAGAAAATAAACTCCACGTTGGAGTTAAAGTGGTGTGGACATTGGTGTGGACATAGAGACTTGTCCCTATACTCTAGGATATGAGAACCAGTCTGTTGGGATGCCTTGCTGCAGGACCCAAAATTGTTAACACCGCTCAACCTCCTCAAACAGGAGGGTACGAGCATATAGCGCGGTGTGCCTTGACCTGCAAGTGAGCCAAAGGCAGGGAAAAGGTCCGTGTGCTACATGTGGGGGCTCGGGTCCGGGATTCTGCAGCTATACTCCCCCCCCCCCCCCCAGAAGTTGGACTTTATTTTCCCGTGTGGTTCCGTGGAGGTCGGCCATTTTGGAGAATTTGAACTTCGCCACTAGTGAGAGAAATGGAGGTACAGGCCTAATGATATTTCTAACTGCGTAGTTCGTGGGCGTGTCTCAAACATAGAAAAGCCCGCAAGCTACGTGCAGCAAGAAAAAGATGGGGAGGAGTCCCCGCCAAGTGTGTGTTGCACGTGGTGTCTTTGGCGCCAAAGGACAGTACAGATTGGACTAGTGAGTAAGCAACATGTCTGCCGCCCCATGGATTCCCGTTTCATCGGGACCTCGTGTGTTCCCACCTGTTTTATCCATGGATGTTGCTCCACTGACTGCCCCCCTGACGGACACAGGGATCCGGCTGAAGTCTCGAGGCCACTTTGCAATTTACACATGCAGAGATGCAGAAGCCTTGGGCATGATCTGTCCTAAGTGCCAGGGACTGGTGGTACAGCTTCGGCTCTTTGGAAGATGTACCCAGTGTGGAGAGTTCCTTTTTGAGGTGGATCAACCCACGGAAAACCCCTGGGCCTACCGGGTAAATTGCCTGACAGACACCACCACTCCGGAAGAGGAACCCTGTGCTCCCACAGCCATGCCCACGCGCACCACCGTGACTACCAAGGAAGTCAAAGAGGAGGTTCCAGTCACCGCCTGGGACGGAGAACCCAGCGGATGCTGTTTCCGTAACAACCAGGCAGGGAAAAGGTCCGTGAGCTACATATATATTTAATCAAAGGCTTTTCATATCAACTCTGATACTCTACAAGACCATTGACTAATTATTTAAAGGGTTAATCTATAAACAGAAACTAACTTTTCTTGTTCAAGTATTTTAATGGAAACCAACTTTTCTGCTGAGGAGTCATTATGTATGTTTTTAAACACTATGGTTGGTCCTTTCAGACGTGGGCTTAAAAGAGATGAAGTTTTTGTTTGCCAAATGCAGTGTATAAGGGAAATGACCTCGCTGTCTAGGTGGCAGAGTGTTCTCTATTGATGCACATAATGCATAATCCTGTAGATAAGAATATCAAGGATCAAACTGAATGTGACGTTTTATGGCTTTTAGAAAATGGACCAGATGGTCGTTATCTTTTGTCGTGTTCAATCTAGAGCAATTATTTGTGCCAAATTATGGTGTGGCTCCGCAGGTTAGTTCCTTTATCCACTAGCCTTTTTACCTTGAATAAATGTTACCCTGGTCTGCATTAGTTCGGCCTGCATACAAGAGTTTCTTTTGTGTTTTCCCCCTTTTGCTAAATTACAACTTCTAAATACTGATTTCTGCTGCAGAGAAACAGTTTGTCTAGTGTGTATACAGCACAGCGAATCAGCGTGAATGAAGTTTAATGCGATAAACAAATTACTGAACTCCTAATGGAAAAAGATGCTTAAATCTTCTCGTAGGTCTTTTTGTACTAGAAGTTTTATTTTCTTGCATAAAGAACAATGCCACTAAGCAACATTTAGAGCCCTTTCACACTGCCAGCGCCTGAAAAGCGCAGCTAAAGCTAGCAGCACTTTACCGGCTTTTTCAGGCGCATAGCGGGGGGCTTTTAACCCCCGCTAGCGGCCGAATAAATGGTTAAAAGCTCCCACAAAGCGCCGCTGCCCATTTATTACTATGGGAAGGGGCACTTTAGGAGTGGTGTATACACAGCCCCTAAAGCGCCTCAAAGAAGCTGCTTGCAGGACTTTTTTTGACGTCCTGCCAGTGCTGCGCCCCATTCTGAAAGCACTCGGGCTTTCACACTGGGATTGCAGATGAGGCTTTTTTCAGGCGCTATTTTTAGCGCTAAAGCGCCTGAAAAACACCTCCAGTGTGAAAGGGGTCTTGCATATAAACTGACCACATAACATCCTAATGTAATTTTTCCTCCAGTACTTCATGTGTCAGCCATGATATTCAAATCCTAGGAACATGCAAGGTGACAGCATGGCTTCATCTAATTACCATTAGTCTTACATTAAAGTGGTATAAAACTGCAAAAAAAGGGCCCCTGCAGGTAATGTCACAATGTGCTAGTATGCATCGCATACTAGCATATCATGAGAGACTTGCTTTCAAATGAAGCTCTCCTGCCACCGCTGACAAGGCTTCCATCTTCCCATTTCATTCCTTATGGGTTTGTGGACTCCGGCTGTTTGAATGGCCGAGCCACATACCGTCATAACCAGCTGCTACTATACTAAATATCTCCTAAACGGTGCACATATAGGAGATATTTTCTATACAAAAGCAGAGTTTACTAACTCCTTAAAGTGTTACTAAACTCAGGACCCTGAAATATCTGGTCCCACAGTACACAGAACATGGAAATGCAATAGTTTAAGTAAATATAAACTGCTAAATACCCTTTCTCATCGGCAGTATATGTCTTGTGACTTCTATCAGTGGTATGTTAAAGCTTGTAGGAGGAATTTTTAATTTTACTCTGACTTTCCTATGAGGCTGCAGGACCCCTAACTCTCTGTCTGGTCAGCGTTGATTTGCCCTGTGCTGATCACATTCACTCTCCCAAGAAAAAGAAAAAAACTCTCTAGCAATACACACCAAACTGAGCATGTGCAGAGTGACTCCAAAAGCTCTGTCTTATCAGGAAATGGATTGGGGACTGTAGAAGAAGGGGAGGATCAATGAAGACCGGGTCAAACAGCCTTTTTTACAATATGCAGATGATTAACCCTTTAGGGTCCACAGTGAGTAGAACAATCATGCTTTACTGCATATACAGACACATTTTACTTTAATATCAGAAAACGAAGTTCATTTTGGTCAATGTATGCAGTGTGGATATGCAAAATTGTTGTTTGTGTGACTTTAGCATACTCCTCCACACTGTCTTGAATGTCCTTCCATTCTTCTTTGTGCCTGTCTACCAATTCCTACAAATATTAATTTATCATGTGTTCACTCTGTGCAGTATATTCATGCTGCTGGTAATATTCCATACTTCTTGGATTTTTCTCTGAGTAAAACACAGTATGTAAGATACTTGGCTCATGTCTATAGCTTCCCATCCTCAAACACCACAGGCAGCTGGCACTTGTCCTTCATATCTTACATATGTACAAAACGTGATGCCATGCTCAGTTGAGTTGATAGCATGCTTTTTTCTGCCTATCAACAGGTCTAGAGTGATAAGCAAAAACAGAATCTTAAAGTGATTGTAAAGTCTAGTTATTTTTTTTTAAGTTACACATAACAAACATGTTATTAGGGTTAGCAAATTTTTGAGTATGGCCTCAATTAGAGAGTTATAATCAGAAAATAAATAGTGCCATCATCCATAATAAGTAATGAAGCTATTGCTAGTGCATTTACTCTGTATATTATGTATTGTACAGACCCTCCTGAAGAAGTGGTGCTAACCGCGAAACCGGTTGATGTTTTCGCCTCTCTCCACCTCAAACAGATTGTGACGGTGGCTCCGTTACCTACAAATACTGTTTTTTTGCTGTGGGGTTATCGGTATCGGTCCAGATACCGAGTATTTGCAGGAGTACTTGTACTCGTGCAAATGCTCCCGATGTCTAGTCTGATACCTGGACACTCAGGGATGAGCGGTGTGGCGGCGGGGGAAGTTATGATCACCGATCTCCCCATGTGGCTTTCATTAAAGCAGCAGACAGCCGCTTTTCCTCCTCTCCCCTCCGCAGCTTTCAGCTGCTTTAATCAAAGCCACAGAGGGAGATTGGTGCCTGTAACTCCCCCCGCCGCCACACCGATCATCCCCGAGTGTCCCATGTATCCTCCTCTGGCACCCCTCTGTGCTGCTCTGTGGGCTCCTCCGGCCCCCCCTCCCCCTGTCCCAGATCTGTCAGGATGGTAGAGCGGATAAAGGAGCTGGTAAATCTGTCCTTTACAGGCTCCTTCCCTTTCTGAATTTACAGAGTCAGTGATCACCGACTCTTTACACTCATAACTGAGCACTGTGTTTACGATGCTTCAGTTTATGAACTCAAGCCGAACCACAGCTCCCTGTGTCCATTCAGACACCCCTTTCTCTCCTCATTGGCTGACTGACTTTGACAGAATCGGTAGCCAAGGGCGACGCACTGCTGTCTCAGCCAATGAGGAGGAGAGTTTTGGGCAGCTGAGACACTGCTGCAACATCGCTTGATCTAGATGGGGCTCAGGTAAGCATGAGGGGGGCTGCTGCACATAGAATGCATTAAGATAAAAAAACCTTCTGACTTTACAACCACTTTAAGTAGGGTTTGGGGGTGATGTTTGCTTTAATATTTGCCATAATATGCCTATGTGCCACTATGGTGGACTTCTCTCTAAGTTTGTACTCTTCAAGCAATGCTAGGTCCAAGTTCCCCATGCTGCTCCCATCTTCTGCTGGATCTAGGGTCCTCCTACTTTGTCCATTGCACGCTGGAGAGACATTGTTTTGGCACAGGGGTGTCCTCCTTCTACTTTGGCCATTGCACGCTGGAGAGACATTGTTCTGGCTCAGGGGTGTCGTCCTGCTACTTTGGCCATTGCACGCTGGAGAGACATTGTTCTGGCTCAGGGGTGTCGTCCTGCTACTTTGGCCATTGCACGCTGGAGAGACATTGTTCTGGCTCAGGGGTGTCGTCCTGCTACTTTGGCCATTGCACGCTGGAGAGACATTGTTCTGGAACAGGGTGTCCTCCTTCTACTTTGGCCATTGAACGCTGGAGAGACATTGTTCTGGCTCAGGGGTGTCGTCCTGCTACTTTGGCCATTGCACGCTGGAGAGACATTGTTCTGGAACAGGGTGTCCTCCTTCTACTTTGGCCATTGCACGCTGGAGAGACATTGTTCTGGCTCAGGGGTGTCGTCCTGCTACTTTGGCCATTGCACGCTGGAGAGACATTGTTCTGGCTCAGGGGTGTCGTCCTGCTACTTTGGCCATTGCACGCTGGAGAGACATTGTTCTGGAACAGGGTGTCGTCCTTCTACTTTGGCCATTGCACGCTGGAGAGACATTGTTCTGGCTCAGGGGTGTCGTCCTGCTACTTTGGCCATTGCACGCTGGAGAGACATTGTTCTGGCTCAGGGGTGTCGTCCTGCTACTTTGGCCATTGCACGCTGGAGAGACATTGTTCTGGAACAGGGTGTCCTCCTTCTACTTTGGCCATTGCACGCTGGAGAGACATTGTTCTGGCTCAGGGGTGTCGTCCTGCTACTTTGGCCATTGCACGCTGGAGAGACATTGTTCTGGAACAGGGTGTCCTCCTACTTTGGCCATTGCACGCTGGAGAGACATTGTTCTGGCTCAGGGGTGTCGTCCTGCTACTTTGGCCATTGCACGCTGGAGAGACATTGTTCTGGAACAGGGTGTCCTCCTTCTACTTTGGCCATTGCACGCTGGAGAGACATTGTTCTGGCTCAGGGGTGTCGTCCTGCTACTTTGGCCATTGCACGCTGGAGAGACATTGTTCTGGAACAGGGTGTCCTCCTTCTACTTTGGTCATTGCACGCTGGAGAGACATTGTTCTGGCACAGGGCTTCCACTCTCCCCATCTTTCAGATGCGTACACTGCTCTGCACATTCATCACAGGTAGTGTACAAAAAAAATTGGAAGACGGGTACAGATGTGTATTGGCAGAAGAGGTAGACAAAGGCTCTACTACCGAAAAACTCTACTAGCCAGCATTTTTTAAAGATCTAGTTCACCTTTAGCAATGTATTCAGAGTTGGTAAAGGTAGGAGACATTGCCATTGGGGTTTGACTTCAGCATTAACAGATCATTCAAATGCTCACTTTGCCACACAGAGGCAGCTGTCTTCACTTTTGCAAGTTTATCTGCAATGTTATGTGATGGAATTCTGCTCTGCAAATGTCTACTAGGAGCAAAGAAAAGCCAGCTGAGCCCACTCAGTGGCAGCTGTTGAGGGATTCAGGTTGTCTTCTGAGAGTCCACCTCAATCTCAAAAGGGTCATCTATGGAATGAATGATGTTACCCCATCATCTTTATTTTTGATACAATGCTGAAAGGAAGCTCATCAAGTTTAGTGTCTTCTTGGCTGTCTGTTGCTGTTGTACAGAAGGAAGGTCATGGAGCATGAGGGAGTGAAGGATGAAAAAGGTTTATTTCCCTGATGTTTATAAGAAAATATTAGTGTAACTAATGCTGCATCCAGCAGATTAAGATGACCAACATCTAACAGATGTGCCAGTCATGGCATAATATTGATAATGACCATGAATATAATGGAATCTAATAGGGGATTAAGTGTATCCTCAATATTATACAAATGGATGACTATTGGATAGCCACAATTATAGCCTCACTGCAAAAGAAAAATAGGGAATTTCTTAGGGAAGCTAAACTAAAGCCTCATACACACGGGCGAGAATCCCGTCAAAAAAAAAAAAAAAACTGGTTTTCTCGACGGGATTCCTGGCAAGCTTGTCTTGCCAAGCCCCGTGTACACGCGCACATTCAAAAGAACCGCCGTTCTTTTGAATGGCAAAAACGCGGTGACGTCATCGACTACGACGAGCGTGCGCTCGTCACATTCAATGCCGTCACCGCCATCTTGCTACACCCTACACTACCCTTGTATGCTACCGCGCATGCGTTTAAGTCTGTTTGAGCATGCGCGGGTTTACCTGGAGACAGGTAAGCATACACACACACGGTTTTCTCGTCGGAAAACAGGCCGTCGAATCCCGACGAGAAAATAGAGAGCAGGTTCTCTATTTTTCTCGTCGAGATTCCCGGCAGTTTTCCCGACGAGAAACCATACACACGACCAGTTTTCTCGGCAAAAAGCTCTCCCAGCAGTTTTCATGCCGAGAAAACCGGCCGTCTGTACAAGGCTTGAGACTTTATCAAGCTGCATCCAACTTGTAGAATCTTTCAGTGCCTATTTACATTTGTATGGTGCGATAATGTACCTTATGTTGCATGTTAACATGCATTGCATTTAGGAAGCTCATTGAAAATCGTGGTATATCAATATGCAGTGCTTACTTAACCACTTGCCTATTGGACACATTTACCTCCTTCCCAGGCTAATTTTTACCTTCCAGCACTGTCACAATTTAAATGACAATTGCCTGGTAATGCATCACTTTACCCAAATTAAAATTTTATCATTTTTTTCCACACAAATAGAGCTTTCTTTTGGTGATATTTAATCAACACTGGGTTTTTTATTTTTTGCTAAACAAAAACGAATAAAAACAAAACAAAAATTAAAACCAAAAAAAAAAAGTTTTTCATAATTTGTAATAAAATTTTGCAAACCGGTAATATTTTTACTTCACTGATGTGTGCTGGTGAGGCTGCACTGATGGGCACTGGTAGGTGGCACTGATAGGCAGCACTAATGGGCACTGATAGGCAGCACTAATGGGCACTGATAGGCAGCACTGATAGGTGACACTGATGAGGAGGCACTGATTAGCAGCACTGGTGGGCATTGATTGGCAGCACTGGTTGGGACTGCACTGATAATCAGTACACTGATAATTAGTGATCTGATTATCAGTATAGATGTCCCTTTTACACAAGCCGGTTATTGGCTCCCCTCTCCTCACACTGTCAGCGTGAGGAAAGTAATGCCGATAGCTAGCTTGTGTTTACATTGTGGTCATCTGTGATTGGATACAGCTGATCATGTGGTAAAAGGCCGCTGGGATTGGCTCTTTACCCGGATCTGTGATCGCTGTGTCCTAGTGACACAGTGATCAGAGTGTACCACCTGCGATTACGGGAGGACGTCATATGATGCCCTCCCAGAACTCGCTGACTGATTGTAGCCATCAATTGGCTATAGTATGGTCACCAAGTGGTTAAACATAAAAACAGATATAAATTAAAGTCCAAAACCATGTAGAAAATGTCCATAAAAATTCATACAAATCCTAAGGAAAATCCCAAGACCAACTTCGGTGCATGTAAGGTGATCCTACATAGCACCACATTCTGTAAATGAATCCACTTACCGGACAGCGTTGACCCTCAAATGATGGAGTGTTCAATTGCGCCTTTAAGATGACTCCAAGGATTCCACAACATCTGGCTTTTTTTCGCTTTGAGGTATCCCCAATGTAATGGATCACCAGCTCAAACGCCATAGGAGTTTGCCAGGACTAGCACATCATCAATACGTTATACAGGTGCACAATACTTCAGAGCATGCAGAGAATGACCTTGCAATAGTATAAACAAATCTCCATAGCTTAGTAGTCAATAAAATGATTTTATTATAGAACTAATGCACTCACAATATACAAACATAAAAAGCACTTTTACTCATCCAACAAAATGGCCCTGGTGTCCAGCATGATGACGTCACATCATGTCAAGTCTTGCCCAAGCGTATTTAGTGTACTGTTGTTTTACATTGAAAACATGGGGCTGCCAGCACGCTAAAATGTTCTAAATATCGGACATTCCACTATTGTGCGTTGAAGCATGTTGCAACCCATATGCACGTCTTAGTGTGTTTTGGTATTCAAAATGCCGCAACACATCAATGTGGGTAGTGCGTTCTACGCATTGAGGTATGTCCTGAAAAGATGATTGGAAAAGAGATGTCAAATACAGATGTAGACTGGGCATAGATGGGTTGAATGGTCCCCCATCCACACAAGCGAAGTGGATGAAGCAATCCTCTTTGCTGTGCTATTGTATTCTGCACTGGTCAGCACTGCAGCCTTCTGATTTGAGAAACATTTTTTCCAACATTCCTTTTCAACAGAAGTCAATTGTTAGATCAACTTCTGTTGAGTGGGAATGGACGTAGATGGATGGAAATTTAGCTGGTTTCTGCGGAACTGGCCAAATTAGGATCCATCTATGGCCAGCCAGAGGTACAGGATTTTTTTTTCCCCAACTAGATCCCAGTTTTAATATAGTTGTATAGCTATAGTTGGTATTAACCCACAAAATAAGCCCAGGTTCACACTGGGGCTGCGGGAGTGAAGCTGTGCACGATTTCACTCTCGCTGGCAATCCCGATTTCAGCCGCGATTACAAAGACATCTGACACAGATGTCAATGTAAATCGTGGCCGAAATCACAAAAAGTAGTACAGAAACTACTTTTTGAAATCGGTGCCAAATCGCATGTCAAAACGCACCAGTGTGAACCAGGGCTAAAACAGGTTTTAGTAGTCTGGCTGCCCTAATTTGCAAAAAGCTCATTTCTGATTGCCTCCTCTGATTGATGTCTGTCATTTATTTATTTTTTCTGTAGAAAGTACTATGTAATTACTGTTTCATTTGTTGTGAAATTGCATTTTAACGCCAAAAAAATAACTTCATGTCATACAAAGTCTGGCATTTTCTTATCTGCTCCGAAACATTTTTTCGTACTTGCACGACAGTATTTACTTATTAATTTATTTACTGCTGCTATTAATAGTAGCGGTACAGATTTGCCAGGCTTTCAGCTGAACTGCATTCAGAGGTTTCCTGCCATTGATTGTAATGTGAATGTGTCTGGGAATGAAATTCAATTATATGCAGCTGATTGGCCACCGTCACTGTCCTGATTGATGATGATAAATAGATTACCTAGGGCACTAGACAGCCAATACCATTGCTCATGTCATATTTCATAATAGGAATCTAAACATGGCACTAATTGCTTGTCAGGAACACAAATGTATCAGACACTTCAGTCACGTTCCAGTGAGGAGGCTGGCATTTTTAATTTAAACATTTGGACCTGAATGAAATGCTGACTGGTGTAAATATATATTTAGAGTTATGTCAGTTGAATATAAAATGTGTATCTGTGTTTAGTTGAGAGGCATACATGTACATGTTGGCTGTCATGTTTGCTCATACCCAATGCATTTTTCTTGCTTACTAAGGCCTCATTCACACAGGCGTACTAAAACATACGCCTGTGCAAGGGCCATGTTTGACTGCACAGGGAGGAGCGGGTGTTCTGTACATCCCCATGCAGGAAGTCCTATTCCGTGCTCGTGCGCCGTAAACAGTGTTCGCACCACACGTGAGGTATCGCAGCGAACGTTAGAGCGAGAACAATAATTCTAGCACCTCACCTGTAACTCTAAACAGTTAACCTGTAAAAAAAATGAAAGTGTCGCCTATGGAGATTTTTGGGTACCGTAGTTTGTCGCAAATTGAGCATGTGCAATTTTAAAGCGTGCCATATTAAAGCGGAGTTCCACCCAAAAATGGAACTTCCGCTTTTCGGACCCCCCCCTCCGGTGTTAAATTTGGCATCTTTCAGGGGGGAGGGGAGGGAAGGCAGATACCTGTCTAATACAGGCATTTTGCTCCCACTTCTGGACATAGATACCCTACCCCCACTTGTGTACTTTAGTAAGTTTCAGTGGTCTCACCACATTTATTGGTGGTATATATATTTTTTCATATATTTTTTTCTTATTTAATTTCACATACGGATTTCACACATATTTTTTTAGGATAAGGAGTTTCTATTATTATCCATTTGTGTTATTGTTCAGCAGTCTTAAACCATACCCCCCACTCTTTTTAGAGTGCATTTAAGGGACGAGCAGCGCCACATCCCACCAACACTACTTTTACATAGATACCCTACGCGACTTCCGGCGCCTTCTCCGTCCCCCCTGCTGTCTTCTGGGAGACACACAGGTCCCAGAAGACAGCAGGGACCAGTGGCATTCGCAGTAGGGAACCAGCAAGGCTTCACTTCCTAATTCCCTTACCGAAGATGGCAGCGGCAGCACCCGAGAGCCGAGGGATGGATCGGCTTCGGGTGCCGACATCGCGGGCGCCCTGGACAGGTAACTGTTCATATTTTAAAAGTCAGCAGCTGCAGTATTTGTAGCTGCTGACTTTAAAAAAAATAAAAAAATTAGGCGGAACTCCGCTTTAAGAATCTATTTACTCAGCGTAACATCCTCTTTTATATTTTACAAAAAATTTGGGTATATATTGTGTTTTTTTTTTTTATTATTAACCACTTCAGCCCCAGAAGATTTTCCCCCTTGATGACCTGGCCATTTTTTTGCGATACGGCACTGCGTCGCTTTAACTGACAATTGCGCGGTCGTGCGACGCTGTACCAAAACAAAATGTACATCCTTTTTTTTCCCACAAATAGAGCTTTCTTTTGGTGGTAATTGATCACCTCTGCTGTTTTTTGAGGTGCATTCCATTGCACAGAGCAGGAAAGTATAGACATGTTTTGTTTTGATTTTATTTTTTAAATGTTTACTTTTACAATCGCTTAAGAGCCCATTCACACAGGGGCGGCACGACTTGTCCCGCGACTGTGCCGGGCGATCTTAACACGACTTCAAAGGTGACTTTCAAAATGACTTCTGTATTGAAGTCAATGGAAGTCGCCCCGAAGTCGTCTTGAAGTAGTACAGGAACCTTTTTCTAACTCGGAGCGACTTGAGTCGCTCCTATTAGAACGGTTCTATTGTACAGAACGGGAGGCGACTTGTCAGGCGGCTGAGTCGCCTGACGAGTCGCCCCTGTGTGAATGGGGTCTTAAGGTAAAAATGTATTGTTTGCCATGGAGAATAGACCCAGTGTTTTTCTCTTTTTATAAAACGGCTCCAATGTTATCTGTATGTGGCACAAATCCGTATATTGGTGCTGCTTTGGCTGAAAGGGAAAGTTGCTGTAGTGAGCTGTTGCTACCATATTACCTTGAAAATAAGACCTACCCTGAAAATAAGACCTACTGTGATTTTCCAAGATGGCTGCAATATAAGCCCTACCCCAAAAAGCGGTGCGGGGACGAGAGTTCCGGCGGGATACCTAAGCGCCAAGCAGCGCTGTAGCAAAGGAATTTGGCACAATTATTTTACAGAAACACACACATTGTACAATATATAATACTGTAACAGAGTGAATTATAGGATTTTACAACCACTTTAACTCATAAGGCTAAATGCTAATGACTCCTGCCTGAGCTGACGGGCAGGAAGGGAGAGGAGAAGAGAAGACAGGGGGCACAGGAACTGGCAAATACACATTACATGATAAGACCTACCCTGAAAATAAGCCCTACTGTGTCTTTTGTTGCCAAAATTAATATAAGAACCGGTCTTCTTTTTAGGGGAAACACGGAATTTGCATGGGAAGGTTACAAGAAACCTGAATTGTTGAATGTAGTATACACAAGAGAGGGGAAGGAAAGAGCAGACAGCCAGGATGTCTGCCTGGGAATATGTAATGCTGAATATTTCACCAGCTGGGTAACAGAAACATTTTCTTTCTCAGGCTTGTCTAGCTCGGTCTATACATGAACAAATGTATCAGAAAGAATAGTAAAGCATCCTGTAGGACTTTGACTATGCTAATAATCCATAAAATAAAAGTAGATGGTTCCTGAGTAAAACAATGGCAAGGCAATTAAAATGACAACTTGCATGATCTCCCTGACACTCCAGTAACAGAGATTCCCACTGAAAGAAGAGCTTCCTGAAGGAATCTCGATTGCCTTCACCCTCTGAGTCTAGACTGTCATGCTCCTTCTGCTGGCTGGTCCATAGTGGGAAACTGATAAATAAATGGAGAACCTAATGGCAAGAGCATAGCACCATTGAAATAGTATTGTCGAGGATAGTGATAGCAGACATTCACTCTGCCAGGATTAACCTAAGGCCCCTTTCACACGGGGCGGATCCGTGCAGATCCGCCCCGTGAAGCTCCGCTTGCTCAGCGGGGATCGCTCCGTTGATCCCCGCTGAGCCGGCGGATGACTGGGCGGTCCCCGCACACTGTGCAGGGACCGCCCTGTCAGAGCGCTGCTCTCCCCTATGGGGAATCGGATGACGACGGACCGTAGAGTCCGTTGTCATCCGATCCGCTCCGCCGACGGAAGGAAAAATAGGGTTTTCCTCCGTCACACTTTGGCGGAGCGGATGTCAGCGGACATGTCTCCGCTGACATCCGTGCTTCCATAGGGGTACATGGAGGATCCGTTTCAGGTCCGCCTAAAAAACTGACAGGCGGACCTGAACGGACCTCCGTGTGAAAGAGCCCTTAGTGTGAAAATATCCACAGTGCATCTGTAGCTCATACACTTTGGCTCCATGCACACTGGACGCTAAAAAAAGCTATAAAAAACGCCAGTAGCTTTGCAGGGAGCCTTTCAACGTTTTTGCAATAGCGTTTATTAGCGTTTTTCAGTGTTAGCGTTTTTTAGCTTTTTTTTTTTTTCAATAAATCAAAAAACGCTGGCGAGCTGCGTTTTTGAGTGTTTTTTAGCGTTTCTCAGCATTTTGCGTTTTTTAGCGGTTTTCCCGCCGAAAAACTGCACATTGAACGCAAATTTCTTGCGTTCAGAAAAAAGCCCATAATCTCCACTGCTCATTAACGCCAAAAAAACGTCCATGTGTGCATGGACAGATAGGCTAACATAGAGTGCAGTTTATGGGCTTTTAAAAAAAATGCCCAAACACCAATAAACTGCAGTTTATGAGCTTCAGTTTGCATGGAGCCTAAAGCCCTGTACACACGATCGGATATCCTATGGATTCTAATCCGATGTTTTTTTCCATCGGAAATCCGATGAAACTGTCTTCCATCAGTCTTGCCCACACACCATCAGTCAAAAAACGGACAGTTTCAAACGCAGTGACGTAAAACACTCCGATGAGCCGAGAAAGATTAAGTTCAATGCTTCTGAGCATGTGTCGACTTGATTCTGAGCATGCGTGTGTTTTTTATCCGATGGATTTCCACACAGACGATCGGATTTTGCTATCAGGTTTTTTTCCCCATCGGATAAATTTAAAACATGTTCTATTTTTTCACACCGATGGAAAAAAGACCGATGGGGCCCATACACGATCGGTTCGTCCGATGAAAACAGCCCATCGGACTGTTTTCATCGGTAAAACCGATCGTGTGTACACGGCTTTAGGCTGCATTCACACTGAGACTGTCAGCCCCGGAAGAATTTCCCCCCTTCCCGACCAGAGCAGTTTTTGCGATACGGCACTGCGTCAATTTAACTGACAATTGCGCGGTCGTGCAACGTTGCACCCAAACAAAATTGACATCCTTTTTTTACCACAAATAGAGCTTTCTTTTGGTGGTATTTGATCAACTCTGTGGTTTTTATTTTTTGCGCTATAAACAAAAAAAGAGCGACAATTAAAAAAAAAAAAAAAAAGCAATATCTTTTTGCTATAAGGCCCTGGGGCGGTTTGCAGGCGCTATTTTGCTAAAAATAGCGCCTGCAAACCGAGCCTAAACAGCGGCTCCTTTCTCTCCAATGTGAAAGCCCCGAGGGCTTTCACACTGGAGCGGTGCGCTAACAGGACTAGTCCTGCTAGCCGCATCTTTGGAGCGGTGAGAGGAGCAGTGTGTTTACCGCTCCTCCACCGCTCCTTCCCATTGAAATTAATGGGATACCGCGGTAATACCGCCCGCAAACCGCGGCTGTAGCCGCGGTTTGCGGGTGATATTAACCCTTTTTTGGCCGCTAGCGGGGGTTAAAACCGCACCGCTAGCGGCCGAATACCTCTGCAATCCCGACGGTATAGCGCCGCTAAAAATAGCGGCGCTATACCGCGACCACCCCAGTGTGAAACCGGCCTTATAAATATCCCCAAAAAATATATTTAAAAAATTATTTCTCAGCTTAGGCCGATATGTATTCTTCTACATTGTCTGGTGATGTCTATACGTCTATATGTTCCAGACTTCAGGCTGTAATTGACTGCAAAGGATTTGCAACCAAGTATTAAAAAGTGAAAGTTTGATTTATGATTGTTAATCTGTCCCATTACTTTTGGTCCCTTAAAAAGTGAGAGGCACATATACAAACTGTTGTAATTCCTACACCGTTCACCTGATTTGGATGTAAAAACCCTCAATTAAAGCTGAAAGTCTGCAGTTAAAGCACATCTTGTTTGTTTCATTTCAAATCCATTGTGGTGGTGTATAGAGACAAAAAGATTCGAATTGTGTCGAGGTCCCAATATTTATGGAAACAAAAAACACAGAATGTCCAAGTACCAACCAATCAGCAACCAACCGAATACACCTGTCTAACGGTGCGTTTAAAAACAGGGGTTTAGTTGCACGCATTTGCAAATACATGTGTAAGCTGCAGGCCTCGTCACGGCTCCCTGTGTGCTGTAGTCCTAACTCTAAAATTTAAGGTCTCCTCAGTGGAAGCACATTTTTTGTTTACATGCGTCAGCCCGTCCAGTGCTCCTTGCTGTGAAGACCAGTCATAGGTGGGGGCAGTGACTTTTAAAAAAAAAAAAAAATTATAATTTTTTTTTCTTACACTGTTGCTTTCATTTTTTTTTTTTTTGATCACTGTTATTGCTGTCACAAGGAGTGTATTCCTCCAACATCGGGAAATGTCTCACTGCCTGTGATTAGCCATGTGGAGTGTCAGCTTTCTGGCGGGCGCGGGCACATGGAGTTGCGAACATGCCTGAGCTCATCCTTACTAAGCAAATGAACTGGTTAAACGTTTGTCGGGTCTTGATGAAGCAGAGGAACTTAAAAAAAAGGCATTAAATTCATTGTACAAGAGGAAAATGAAGTCTAGGTCAGAGGTTGTGGGAAAACATATTCTAGCTTTGCATAATTATTTTAATGTCCTTCTCAAGGCTTCCTTTTGCTGAGCATCGAGACTTTATTTATGGCCACAGCAAAGGAAAGTTTCAGTCTTGCCAAACCAATAAGGCTTGTGTCATTTGTACAATTCGGGTCATTATAAAGGTACGCATCTTTCTCCAGCAGCATCACTGGACCCTCTGGCTACGGGGAATGGTCCATCAAGCAGATGTTGACTCCAGTTAGTATCAGATATGTAATTCCCTAGGGAAGCCTTGTTTACAGCTTCCATAGCCAAGTATGTTTTCAAATATTTATCTTTACAACATGTCCTGTGCAAAGTGAGATGGGAAGACTAGTGGCGGTTCCAGCATCGGACGCATACGTGACACGGTTAGATTGTAAATTTGATCTCAGCCGGCGTAGAGGAAATCCATTCACCCTAGATTCAATTGTGATCGATTTTTCCTGCCGTGACTGGAGGCCAAGGCATTTTGCACGTGTCTATTTATATAGCACATATGCGATTTGCAAATTATAGAACTAAATTATTTATTTTGATCTATGTCTGCTGTATTATGTTTTTTTTTTGTTTTTTTTTCCCTGTTCGCTAGATCAGCATTGAGTTTGAAGGGGTTGTAAAGGTTTGTTTTTTATTTTCTGAATAGGTTCCTTTAAGCTAGTGCATTGTTGGTTTACTTACCTTTTCCTTCGATTTCCCTTCTAAATGTTTTTTTTTTCTTTGTCTGAATTTCTCACTTCCTGTTCCTCCTCAGTAAGCTCTTCTGGCTCGGATGATGGTGTGAAGTTTACTGAGGAGAAACGGGAAGTGAGAAATTCAGACAATTAAAAAAAATATTTAGAAGGGAAATCGAAGGAAAAGGTAAGTGAACCAACAATGCACTAGCTTAAAGGAACCTATTTAGAAAATAAAAAACAAACCTTTACAACCCCTTTACTACATTTTGAAAGGGACATTCACTGCTTAAACTTATATAATCTTTTTATTGCAGAGACCAAAATTATATGCGATTTTCTCCTGGCTTTATATAATAAATGGGGAATATGTAACGTATCAGGGTGTTAGGCAAATGTTCAGCTCCTTTTTTTTATTTTTATTGGCTGACAGCCGATCACGTGGTAGGGGGCCGGGATCCGCCACTTTCTCCGATCAGCCGAGTCATAGACTCTGTGATGACAGAGCGTGCCCGTGCAGGGATGCGCAGACAGCGCATGCTCAGGAGGACTTCTATTGACGGCCTCCCGGCAATTAAAGCCCACGCTGTAGCCATCATTCGGCTATAGTGCGGGCGGGAGGTGGTTAAATATATTATTATTATTTCAGGTACTTGTATAGCGCTGTCAATTTACGCAGCGCTTAAAGCTCTACATGTGGAAAAAAATGTTATTTGGGTACAGCATCGCACGCCTGCGCAATTGTCAGTTAATGCAACGCAGTGCCGTATCGCAAAAAATGGCACGGTCAGGAAGTGGTTAAAACCTTCTGGAGCTGAAGTGGCTAATCTAAGTAGTCTGCATTTTTTTTTTATTGTAATTGCTGAGGAGGGAAATATTGTTTTATAATTCTTTTTTCCCACTTTAAAGTGGACCTTCAGTCATTTTTTCATCTTTCCATCTATTAAATCTTCTGCACTTGTTGTTTTAACTTTGGATAGTAAAACTTTTTTTTTCTGCTAGTATATACCTTATACAGCCCACTTCTTGTTTCTTGTCTGGTCATTAACCTAGGCTTATGACATCATGCACAGCTGTCTCTCTCTCACTCTCGTGAGAGTTTGCCAGGAAGGGAGAGGGGGATGAGTCATAAGAGTGCCAATGAGAGCTGTAGAGCTAGAGGCATGTGTTTGTGTAAATCCAGGAAGTGAGCAGGCAGCAGCTTCAGCTGCCCACAGTTAAAATGGATACAGCCAGACTCGGTGTAGGGAGATTTCTGCAGCATATTTGGCAAGTACAGAATCACAGTATATATAAAATAATATGCAAAGTGGTTGGAGGGAAGCTTCAGAATGGTAAAGATGTTTTTGTAAATGATGTGAGCAGACTGCAGTTCCTCTTTAACTGGCAGGACTAGCAAGATCAGAGGAGGAATGCTCACATGAGCCACACACAGGTAGGTTCTGGTCCCTGAACCAGTTTTAACCACTTGAGGACCAGCGCACACACATATGCGTAGACAGAATGGCACGGACAGGCAAATGGGCGTACAGGTTTAAATTTGCCGCCGTATGGTCGCGCGTGCGACCTTGCCGCGACCTTGCCGCGAGCTCCGTGATCGTGCCCGCAGGACCCGTGGACTCGATGTCCGCCGGTGTCCCGCGATCGTGTCACGGAGCTGAAGAATAGGGAGATGTCAGTGTAAACACAACATCTCCCCGTTCTTCCTAGTGACATGTGACTGATCATCTGTTCCCTCTCATCGGGAACAGCGATCAGTGACGTGCCACTCGTAGCCACGCCCCCTAACAGTTAGAATCACTCCCTAGGACACACTTAACCCCTTCCTAGCCCCTAGTGGTTAACTCCTTCACTGCCAGTGTAATTTTTACAGTAATCAGTGTATTTTTATAGCACTGATCGCTGTATCAATGACAATGGTCCCAAAATGGCGTCAAAAGTGTCCGATGTGTCCGCCGTAATGTCGCAGTCATAAAAATGGCTGATCGCCACCATTACTAGTAAAAAAAAAAAAATATTAAAGTGTAAGTAAACCCTTCCATCGTTTTCAGCCAAGGAAGCTGCCATCTTTGCCTCTGTTTAATCTGCAATTGCGATGATGCTACACATGTGATCAGTTATGACACCAGTCATTGGATGGTTTGACAGTTTGGTTGAGAGCACAAGCAATGGGAGTGTTACATTTCTGGCACGTGCCGGAATTGAAACTGTTTTATGGATGGGTTTACTTCCGCTTTAATAAAAATGCCATAAAACTATCCCCTATTTTGTAGACGCTATAACTTTTGCGCAAACCAATAAACGCTTATTGCGATTTTTTTTTTTTTTTTTTTACCAAAAATATGTAGAAGAATACAAAGAGCGGGACTTTTTACGAGGCACACGGAAGCAGGGTAGACACGTTGGATAGAAACGGACTTTAATTGGTTCAAAATTTCATAGTTTCATTTTTGAATATTTATGCGTTTTGCTATAAATCAAAATTACTTTGAACAATACAATAAAACCTGATGTCATGTAATAATTAGTTATTTATTCCAACGAGGAATTCATATATATATATATACAGATACATGCAATACTAGAAACATATTAAAATACAATGCATTGGGTATATGTACAGATAAATGACCATAATAAAACGTTAAAGAAAAATTGCCAGGAATAAATTGATGGTTAGAACATTCATAGCATCTGAATAAGTTGGGTACACTTGACGGTAGTTGTAAACTCTACGCGTTTCAGGGCTTAAAGCCCCTCATCAGGAGTAAATAGTAGTAGCCTTCTATGAAATAGAAAAGGGAATATCAATAATCTAAAAGAAAAAGAAAATAGGGGAAAGAAAAAGGAAAAAATGGACAAGTGCAAGACATGAGGTGGTCCCTTCCCCACGTGTGCACTTAGCCCATTAAACTTGCATGTCCAGATGCGCCATGGCGGTGCGGCCATGAATGTCGCAGACCCACCAAATATGTCACACACGGGAGCTGAGGGGGCGTGGTAGGGCGACAGCAGCCAACACAGACGCCCCCCCCCCCGGGGGAGGGGTCAAGGTGTGTGAAGTATCATAATGTAGTGTGAATGGGGGAACCCCCACAGGGGGAACCTGTGTGAGAAAAACAAAATAACCCAATAAAACATGATGTAAAAAGGTGTGTATGTGGTGATGAATGTGAAACTGGGTGAAGTTGATGAGGTGCATGGGAAAGGAGGAGAGAAAAAGGGGAGGAAGAAAATAAAGTGTAATGAAATGAATGAAGTAATAGCATGAATATGGAGGAGATGCAGGTGGGACAAGAGGGAAACTGTGGCCAAAACAACCAGGAAATGAAGGAGTGGAGAGGGGGAGATACCAGTTGCAGAGTGATGGGAAATATGATGGGAAATCTTCAAAAATGAAACTATGAAATTTTGAACCAATTAAAGTCTGTTTCTATCCAACGTGTCTACCCTGCTTCCGTGTGCCTCGTAAAAAGTCCCGCCCTTTGCTTTCCTTTTAAATTATCGAATAGGGATGGAGGAGGGGACTGAACGGCCCCGTTAATCCTCATTTAAAGTCCCATAACTCCCCTTTTCTCTCTTTTAATGTAGAAGAATACGTATCGGCCTAAACCGAGGAAAAGAAAAAAAATTCTATCTTTTTTGGGGATATTTATTATAGTAAAAAATATTGCTTTTTTTTTCAAAATTGTCGCTCAATTTTTGTTTATAGCGCAAAAAATAAAAACCGCAGAGGTGATCAAATACCACCAAAAGAAAGCTCTATTTGTGTGGAAAAAGGGACGTCAATTTTGTTTGGGAGCCACGTCGCACAACCGCGCAATTGTCAGTTAAAGCTACGCCGTTGCGAATCGCAAAAAGTGCTCTGGTCTTTGGCCAGCCAAATGGTCCGGGGCTTAAGTAGTTAAATGCTAAATTATCATGCCTGCCAGGACCATACCTTTTCATATTAGAACCGTCTGTAAATGCCCTGATTATACACTTTCTTGAGCGTTCTACACATTTTATCTAATAAGAATGAGAAGTTTATAGTCATTGGTCCGTGTGAACAAGTCTTTTCCCGGGATATAGTTATCAGTCCATGTGTGGGTGAAGGTTACACTGTGCTGATCCAACACCTGATGAAGTGTGTTTTCATCTGTATTCTGGTGGGAGCCTGATACTGCAACCTTGACTTAGACAAATGAATGTATTTGTCTTTTCCCAAAACTTTTTGCACTCCCAAATGCACATAAATAAAATTCAACCTCGTTAAAGCAATTTTGTGAGTAAACTCTCCCAATGGAAAGCTTTAATCTTATTGGTAGCAAACTGTGCCAGGCTGATCTCTCATCCTGTTACAATTACCTAATTCTAATCCATGTTCATTGATGGAGATTGTATTAATCTCTTTAGTGATGAGTAGAGCTATCCCAGGGATTTAGCCGATTTCCACATATATTAAATTAACAGTGTATATAAAGACTGGAGTTTCTAGAATGTGACATGCTGTTATTTGTGTAAGTAGTAATAAAGTTCTGTGACACAACACTTGATGAGGGCTAGTTTTCTACTTAAAGGGACAAAAAAAAAAAAAAAAAGAAAACAAATTCAGACTCTTAAATTACACTTTTAATTCCAATATTGGCTACATTGCAGTTGATCTTTGCCTTCTTGTAGATCTGTAACCTCCACTGGAATCTCCTTTCAACACCTTTGGTTGTGTCAGATGCCTTCATCTTCCCATTGCTCATTGCAACTCCATCTCCCCGACTACTTGTATGTTCCTTCCCACATGAAAGTGTTTGAAAGCTTAAAGTGGATGTAAACCCGAAATGTTTTTATTTATTTTTTGCTGTCACAATGTAGAGCAGTGTTTCTCAACTCCAGTCCTCAAGGCGCCCCAACAGGTCATGTTTTCAGAATTTCCCTCAGATGAAACAGCTGTGGGAATTACTAAAGCAGTTAAACGGATCAAATCACCTGTGCAAAACAATGGAGAGCCTGAAAACATGACCTGTTGGGGCGCCTTGAGGACTGGAGTTGAGAAACACTGATGTAGAGTATAAGATTTCCTATCATCTGTGCCCAGTCTTGCCACACAGAGTTAATCCAGCTCTGAGCAATCCTCTTTTTTATTTTTTCAGTGAGATAAACGGACAAACAGGAGAACACTTTTGTCCGTTCCGCCCCCTTGCTGTGAATGGCAGGTTATTTACATATCTCGTGCACTAAGCCTGAGACAGGCATTATTTTTTAATTCCCACCACCACTACTTTTCTG
Source organism: Rana muscosa (assembly GCA_029206835.1). Taxonomy (NCBI): domain Eukaryota; kingdom Metazoa; phylum Chordata; class Amphibia; order Anura; family Ranidae; genus Rana; species Rana muscosa. The sequence goes on from CM055127.1 coordinate 331,595,947, forward strand.
AAGTCATGTGGTTACTTTTCTGGATTTTGACTGGATGTTAGTGATCATAGCAGAAGGAATACACAGGAGAAAATGCATGTTGACAAGGGGGGTGTAGAGGTGGGCGGGGAGACTACTGACATCACGACTCCACCCACCGAGCTCCATACAACAGATCCACCCACAGAATCTGCAGTTTTTCAGGTCTCATAACAGACAGAGGGGAGACATTTGACAGATAAGGATACATGCAGGAGGCATCTATATCCTTATAGATCAGCACTATAGCAGTAGTTTAGAAAGGATGAGAGTGGGTTTACATACACTTTAAAGATTCTGTAGCTCTGCAAGAGAGTTAAGTTCAGATGCAATTGCCCAAAAAATAAAATTGTGTTTTTTAAACTGATATTTCTTCCATTTAGATAAAATCTTTGTTTTTCAAATAGATGTGTAATACAGGGTACTCCAGTGACAAAGGATTCCCAGAGCCTTATGTAATATTTTTAACCACTTGCTTACTGGACACTTAAACCCCCTTCCTGCCCAGGCCAATTTTCAGCTTTCAGCACTGTCACGATTTGAATTACAATTGCGCGGTCGTGCATCGTGGCTCCCAAACAAAATTGTCGTCCTTTTTTCCCCACAAATAGAGCTTTCTTTTGGTGGTATTTGATCATCTCTGCGGTTTTTATTTTTTGCGCTATAAACAAAAAAGAATGACAATTTTGAAAAAAACACAATATTGTTTACTTTTTGCTAGAATAAATATCCCAATTTTTTTTTAAAAAAACATTATTTTTCTCAGTTTAGGCCGATACGTATTCTTCTACATATTTTTGATAAAAATAAACCGCAATATTTCGGTTTATGATAATGGTGGTCTCTGCGGCGGATTCGCTGCAAGATCACCGGCGGCGGGAGAAGGCCCCCGCTCTCCCGCGCCCTCCTCCGCTTACCGGAGCCATCAGTAGCGGCGGAGGCGATCGGGTCCTGTCTCCTGCTGGGTATGGATATGAGTAAGGGCAAGATGGCCCCCACCCATCTCCATACCATAGCAGGGTGGAAGCGACGTCACTTCCGCCCATAGCTCTTAAAAGGGCCATATTTTTTTTTGTCAAGTGACAAAATGCTTCTTTTTTTTTTTTCATTGCATTGTAGTCTAAATATGAGATCTGAAGCCTTTTTGACCCCAGATCTCATATTTAAGATTAATTAGGGCGAGAGCAATAATTCTAGCCCTTGAAGCGTGACATGTTGGGTATCAATTTACTCGGCATAACATTATCTTTCACAATATAAAATAAAAATTGGGCTAACTTTACTGTTGTCTTATTTTTTAATTCAAAAAAGTGTTTTTTTTTCCCAAAAAAGTGTGCTTGTAAGACCGCTGCGTAAATACGTTGTGACAAAAAGTATTGCAATGACCGCCATTTTATTCTCTAGGGTGTTAGAACCCCCAAACATTATATATTTTTTTCTAAGTAATTTTCTAGCAAAAAAAACGTACTTGTAAACACCAAGTCTGAGAAAGAGGCTCAGTCCTTAAGTGGTTAATGCTAGGAAAGATTAACTGTAAAAACATTTTTGCTTTAGAGACACTTTAACCACTTACGGACCGCCCGCCGCAGAAATACGTTGCTACTTTGAAGAGGAATACCGGTGTTATGGTAGCAGCTAGCTATCATAACCCCGGTACCCTCTTCAAGAGCGGGTGGTCCACTTTCAGATAAAAGTGGTTTCTGCGGCAACCCCCCCTCCAGCCGCTCTCTGGTGCCCGCCGTCGATTACCGGAGCCGCCAGCAGCGCCGGAGGCAATCGGATGTTGTCCCTGCCTGGGTATGGAGACGAGTGAGGGGAAGATGGCCCCCACCCGTCTCCATATCATTGCAGGGCGGAAGCGACGTCAAAACGTCTGGTGAAGCAATTCCTTTGTTGATTTGGATGTATGCTTTGGGTCATTGTCATGCTGAAAGATGAAGTTCCTCTTCATGTTCAGCTTTCTAGCAGAAGCCTGAAGGTTTTGTGCCAATATTGACTGGTATTTGGAACTGTAAATAATTCCCTCTACCTTGACTAAGGCCCCTGTTGCAGCTGAATAAAAACAGCCCCAACGCATTATTCTGCCACCACCATGCTTCACAGTGTTCTTTTGGTGATGTGCAGTGTTGTTTTTGCGCCAAACATATCTTTTGGAATTATAGGCAAAAATTTCAACCTTGGTTTCATCAGACCAGAACACATTTTCCCACATGCTTTTGGGAGACTTCCGATTTGTTTTTGCAAAATGGTTGGATGTTATTCTTTGATGGAAAAGGCTTGTCAGTCTACCGCATAGCTCAGACATATGAAGAATACGTGAGATTGTTGACATATGTACCACACAGCCAGTACTTGCCAGATATTCATGCAGCTCCTTTAATGTTGCTGTAGGCCTCTTGGCAGCCTCCCTGACCAGTTTTCTTCTCGTCTTTTCATCAAATTTGGAGGGACGTCCAGTTCTTTGTAATGTCACTGTTGTGCCATATTTTCTCCACTTGATGTTAACTGTCTTCACTGTGTTCCATGGTATATCTAATGCCTTGGAAATTCTTTTGTACCCTTCTCCTGATGAATACCTTCAACAATGAGATCCCTCTGATGCTTTGGAATCTCTCTGCGGACCATAGCTTTTGCTGCAGGATGCGACTTAGGCCCCTTTTCACACGGGACGCATCCGTGAAGATCCGCCCCGTGAACCTCCGCTTGCTCAGCGGGGATCGCTCCGCTGATCCCCGCTGAGCCGGCGGATGACAGGGCGGTCCCCGCACACTGTGCAGGGACCACCTTGTCAGATCTCCGCTCTCCCCTATGGGGGATCGGGTGAACACGGACCGTCTGTCCGTGTTCATCTGATCTGCTCTGCAGACGGATTGAAAAACTGGATTTTCCTCTGTCTGCAGAATCGGAGGATTGCGGACCCGGATGAGTTCGGGTGTCAGCAGATGTTCAACCGCTGACACCCGCTATCTCATAGGGACCAATGTATGTCCCTTTTTCATCCGTAAACGGATGGATGAAAAAGCGGACATACGGTCCGCATGTGTGAAAGGGGCCTAAGGCTACTTTCACATTGGGGCGGTGAGAGCGTTGGCACTTTTAACCCCTACTAGCAGCCGAAGAAGGGGTTAATACCGCCCGTGTAGCGCCCCTGCTAAAACGCTTTGCAGGTGCTTCGGCAGCACTGCCCATTCATTTTCCGACTCCAGACTTAAGCAATCACATTCAAACTCATGTTAAATAAAACACAGCTTCATCCCCAGTTATAAGAGGGTGTGCACATTTATGCAACCCTATTATTTTTGTGTTTTTTATTTTCATTTACCCCCCCCCCCCCCCTAAAAGATTTGTTTGTTTTTCAATTGAGTTTTACAGTTTATAGGTCACATTAAAGGTGGAAAAAGTTCTGAAATGATTGATCTTTGTCTCTCTCTTTTTTTTTTTTTACATCCCAGAAACCTGACATTTTAACAGAGATGTGTAGACTTTTTATATCCACTGTATATACTTCCAAGCACTGGTGTGGTCAGTTTAAAACAGGAAAGCATAAGGACTGGCAGGATCACCAAGGATTTCACCCAAAGCAAGCAATACAAAGAGAACAGGATACTTTTTCATACAAGCACGTGGTACAGCAGGCACACATATCAGGAATATGAAATGTTGAGGTAACATACACTTAAGTTAATTGCTCTAGAAAGTTTATTTGAATAAAATAATATCCATTGATTTCACATATACTTTAAACAATCTGGGATAAAATTCAGCACATAGACAACTCTTTTTGACAAAATAGAAAAATAGACACCAGACAAATAACACCAGAAAAAAAGAAAACATTTAAATATTTTAAACCATGTTATTAGCTAAAAATTGTGCAGCACAGCTCACAAATGTTCAATTGAATAAAATGCTTACACAATATTTATTTTGGAAATCTTTATTCCCTTTTGCGTTAATGTGGTTTTCATTCTAGCTTTGTTTTCCCATGAACTGTTTTAGTTTGTAATGACGTCATTGTATTTTGACTCCTTTTGCATTATCATTTTTTTTTGTCACTTATTGGAAATGCAACTTATTTCATGCAAACCTCATGACAAAGTTTGTAACAAACCTGTCAATTATCCATAAGTAGTGATGAGCCGAACACCCCCGGGTTCGGTTCGCACCAGAACCCGCGAACGGACCGAAAGTTCGAACGAACATTAGAACCCTATTAAATACAATGGATGCGAACGTTCGAATTCTAAAGTGCTAATTATAACGACTATTATGCATGTTATTGTCCTAAAAAGGGTTTGGGAACCCGGGTTCTGCACCAGGGGACATGTATCAATGCAAAAAAGTTTTTAAAACGGTCGTTTTTCGGGAGCAGTCATTTTAATGATGCATAAAGTGAAAAAAAAAAAGTCAAATATTCCTTTAAATATCTTACCTGGGGGGTGTCTAAAGTATGCCTGTGAAGTGCCACGTGTTTCCCGTGTTTAGAACTGTCCCTGCACAAAATGACACTTCTAAAGGAAAAAAAAAACATTTAAAACTGCTTGCGGCTTTAATGTAATGTCTGGTCCCGGTAATATGGATGAAAATCTTTAAGAAAAATGGCATAGCTACCCCATGACCCCCCCCCCCTACCCCAGCCCATTACCAGCCCCTTTGGGTCTTGTATGGATATTAAGGGGAACACCGCACACAAAATAAAAAAGGCCCTATATACTCTGAACAGCCGTATACAGGCGGTGCATACAAGACAGGGACTGTAGGTTTGTTCTTATGTAGAATGTGTTTGTAATTTTGAACAGGTACATTGTTTAAGTGTAGCTCCAGCCCAAAAATCTATTTTTAAACTTTTTGGAAAACATAGGTAAGGGTTATCACCCCTGTAACATTTGTTTTGCTGTCTGTGCCCCTGTTCAGAACATTTCACCTCACTTTCCGTCCCAATGACAACTGTTTTTGAAATGTGGTGTTTTTCTTGAAACAAGGATTGGTGATAAAGCATCAGTACAGAGGAGACACCTTTCTCCCATATTAATTCTTACAGGAGAGAATTTTCCTTCCTAGGGGTAGATTTCCTCTCACTTCCTGTTGTCTTCTTGCGTTTGCAAGTAGGAGTCGTTTGTAAGTTGGATGTTTGAAAGTAGGGACCTGCCGTATATACTCTGCAGAAATAGGCCCCTTAGTTGTTGGTACAACACTGTAAGCACTCACAGTTACTCTTGGATGGTGCTGGAACGCCCTGCTGTCAACTATTATATCAGGAATTGTAATTACATATAATTGTTGAACAGTGGTAGTAAAAATTGGGCCTTTGATGGTGGTGCTGGTGCCACAACACTGTAAGCCCTGACAGTTACTCTTGGTGGGTGCAGCAATGGGCCCTGCTGTGAATTATTAGATCAAGAATTGTAATTTTATGCCCCTGTTGAACATGGGCTGAAAAATTGGGCCTTTCGTGGTGGTGTTGCCACAACACTGTAAGCCCTCAGAGTTACTCTTGGTGGGTGCAGGAATGGGCCCTGCTGTGAATTATTAGATCAAGAATTGTAATTACATGCCCCTTTTGAACAGGGGCTGAAAAATTGGGCCTTTCGTGGTGGTGGTGGCGTTGCCACAACACTGTAAGCCCTCAGAGTTACTCTTGGTGGGTGCAGCAATGGGCCCTGCTGTGAATTATTAGATCAAGAATTGTAATTACATGCCCCTGTTGAACAGGGGCTGAAAAATTGGGCCTTAGGCACTGGTGGCACAACACTGCAACCCCTCACAGATACTGTACTTGGAGCACAGCAATGAGCCCTGTTGCAAAGTATTGCTTCAAAAATTGTAATGACACGCCCCTGTTAAACAGGGGCTGAAAAATTGGGCCTTAGGCACTGGTGGCACAACACTGCAACCCCTCACAGATACTGTACTTGGAGCACAGCAATGAGCCCTGTTGCAAAGTATTGCTTCAAAAATTGTAATTACACGCCCCTGTTAAACAGGGGCTGAAAAATTGGGCCTTAGCCACTGGTGGCGGCACCCATAAACAAAAATGATCTTCCAAGCTATCATCATCAATCGTATCATTGAGGACTCGGAGGAGGAGGATAGCCAGTCAACATAACAGCACAGGCACTCAGCATCAGCATCAGTCTTGAAGGGATGTGACATGTTAAAATCAATTAGTCTGTTATATCAGCATCAGGTGTGTGGTAGCTGGTGGTGATCCAAGACTGGTTCATCTTGATGAAAGTCAGTCGATCAACCGAGTCGGTGGACAGGCGCACCCTGTGATCCGTGACAAATCCTCCAGCAGCACTGAATGTGCGTTCCGAAAGAACGCTGGATGCAGGACAGGCCAGTAGCTCAATTGCATACTGTGCAAGCTCTGGCCAGTGATCCATCCTCAAGACCCAGTAAGCCAGAGGATTTTCGGTGGGGAAGGTGTCCAAGTCTGACCTTGCCCCTAGATATTCCTGCACCATGTTTATCAGACGCTGGCGATGGTTGCTGGAAACGATCATACTTTGGGGCTGCGGACTAAAGAATTGTCTGAACGCATCGGTCAGACGGCCACCTTCCCCACCGCTCCTTCGACTGGCCGAAGCCTCAGCAACTCGTTGTCCAGGACCAGGAGTTTGTAACCTCCCAGTCTCTGGGAACGCGTTGCACAGACCTTTCTGCAAGGCCTCCCGGAGTTGTCTCATCCTCTGCTCCCTCTGCGACGGTAACATAAGGTCCGCAACCTTACCCTTGTACCGTGGATCAAGGAGAGTGGCCAGCCAGTAATGGTCCCTCTCCTTGATCCGAAGAATACGAGGATCCTTCCGCAGACTTTGCAGGATCAGGGAGGCCATGCAGCGTAGGTTAGCTGAGGCATTCGGTCCGGAGTCCTCTGGGTCACTAAGGACGACATGATCCGCAGCCACCTCCTCCCAGCCACGTACAAGTCCACTGGTTTCTTGGGACTGTAAATCATCCCTAAAAGACTGCTGATGATGATGCTGAGTGCCAGCCTCCACCTCCATGCTGACACAATCCTCCTCCTCCTCCTCCTCCTCCTCCTCCTCCTCCTCCTCCTCCTCCTCTTCCTGTGCGATGGGTGGGACAGAAGGAACACTGTCTGGGTAAAGGGGGCCTTGAGAGGCAAGGAAGTCCTCCTCTTCCTGCCTCTGTTCTGCCTCAAGTGCCCTGTCCATTATTCCACGCAGCGTGTGCTCCAACAGGTGGACAAGAGGTACAGTGTCACTGATGCATGCACTGTCACTGCTCACCATCCTCGTGGCCTCCTCAAATGGTGCCAGGACAGTGCATGCATCCCTGATCTTGCCCCACTGGCGTGGAGAAAAAAAAACAAGCTCCCCTGACCCTGTCCTGGTGCCGTAGTCGCACAGGTGCTCATTGATGGCCCTCTGCTGCGTGTGCAGCCGCTGCAGCATGGCCAACGTTGAGTTCCACCTGGTGGGCATGTCACATATGAGGAGGTTCTTGGGCAGGTTCAACTCCTTTTGCAGCTCAGCCAGGCGAGCACTGGCATTATAAGATCTGCGGAAATGCACACAGACTTTCCTGGCCTGCCTCAGGACATCCTGTAAGCCCGGGTACCTGCCCAAGAACCGCTGCACCACCAGGTTAAGGACGTGAGCCACACAGGGCACATGGGTCAGTTGTCCCTGTCGGAGGGCGGAGAGGAGGTTGGTGCCATTGTCGCAAACCACCATTCCTGGCTTAAGCTGGCGTGGCGTCAACCACCTCTCGGCCTGGCCCTGCAGAGCAGACAGGACCTCTGCCCCAGTGTGGCTTCTGTCCCCCAAACACACCAGCGCAAGCACGGCATGGCATCTTTTTGCCTGCGTACTTGCGTAGCCCCTTGAACGCCTACGGAGCACCGCTGGTTCAGAGGACAAAGCACAGGAAGAGGCCATGGAGGAAGAAGAAGAGGAGGGGGTGGAGGAGAGAGGTGTGTCACAACCAGTAGTAGCATTTTGGAGGCGTGGCGGTGGAACAACCTCCAACACTACTGCACCTTGTCCTGCATCCTTCCCAGCTGCCAAAAGAGTGACCCAATGGGCCGTGAAAGAAAGGTAACGTCCCTGTCCATGCCTGCTGGACCATGAGTCAGCGGTAATATGCACCTTACCGCTGACCGCCCTGTCCAGCGAGGCCAAGACATTGCCTTCCACATGCCGGTAGAGAGCCGGAATAGCCTTCCGTGAGAAAAAGTGGCGTTTGGGAACCTGCCACTGAGGAACCGCACATTGCACAAACTCACGGAAGGGGGCCGAGTCTACCAACTGAAAAGGCAGCAGTTGAAGCGCTAGCAATTTAGCCAAGCTAGCATTCAACCGCTGGGCATGTGGATGGCTGGGAGTGAACTTCTTTCGACGGTCCAGCAGCTGGGGCAGGGAAATTTGCCTGCTAGAATCGGACGTCGGTGTACTGCTAGCAGAGTGGCCGCAAGTACTTGGCTGTGACACACCTAATTCTACACCTTCATTCCTCTCAGTGCATGTTTCAGAGAGGACTGAAGTTATAGTGGGGTTGGAGATCCCAGCTGATGCGGTGCAAGGAGAGGTCCGCTTTGTTCTTTGGTGTGGGTCTTTGAGGTAGGCTTGCCAACGAGCTGCATGGCAGGTCAACATATGTCTGGTCAGGCATGTGGTACCCAAGCGGCTGATGTTTTGGCCACGCGATATACGCTTGAGACATATGTTGCAAACAGCAGCTGTGCGATCTGATGCACTAGCCTCAAAAAAGGCCCACACCAAAGAACTTTTTGAATGACGGGCAGAGGCAGCGCCCTGCACAGGAGGAGCTCTGCGGTGTGATTCCGTCGGTGTACTGCCCTTACGCTGGCCACCAAAGGGCATCCTGCCTCGTTGGAGATGTGCCTCCTCCTCATCCTCCTCCTCCTCCTCCTCTCCTATTAGGCACCCACGTGGAGTCAGTGACCTCATCATCCCCTCCCTCCTCATCACTGGAGCCAATCTGGCAGTATGCTGCAGCTGCTGGAACATGACTGCCAGATTGGTGTCCTTCTTGAGCATCCCCTCTGTCTGCTCTCACGCTACTGCCTTCCTGTAGCTGGGTTTCATCTTCAGACCCTTCGAAACACTGGGCATCCTCCTGGAGCATGTACCCAACACTGTGCTCAAACAGTTCGGGGGACTCCTCAGGAGGAGGACATGGTGGGTCTAGGGAAGGAGTGACTGATGATGAGTCTGACATTGATACCAGGGAAGAGGACGCTTTGGCAGCTGCTTTGCCAGTACCCTGAGCCTGGGTGAGAGAGGATGAGGAGGAGGAGGAGGGCTTGGTCATCCACTCTACCAAGTCTTCGGCATGATGTGGCTCAAAATGTCCAGCTGCCGAAAAGAAGGACAAGCGTGTCCCATGGCCATGTGCTGATGACAATGCACCGCGTCCACGACCAGCACTGTTGCCCCCAGACACAGAGCCTGCTTGCCCTCTTTTATTGCCTCCTGACTGTCTGCCTCTCCTTGTTTGCCTTCCAGACATTCTAATGGATGGCCTGCAGGGAGATGGGAAAAAAGCAATAAGGGCTACCTTCAGGTGTCCTTCTCTGTCCCTTTACTTAAGGATTTCTAAATATGGTTGAGGATGATTGCTTTCGCACAGAATAGCACAACGACAATTTCCCTGACTGTCCAAAAAACAAGGATTTCAAAGATGGTTGATGAGGAATGCTTTAGCACAGTATAGCACAAGGAGAATTTCCCTCACTGTCCTTCCCTGTCCCTACAAACAAGGATTAGCACAGTAAAACACACTGACACTCTCCCTACCTATAGTTTTCTGTCCCTATAAAAAATGTTTTTTTAAAGATGGTTGATGATCAATGCTTTAGCACACTATAGCACAAGGAGAATTTCCCTCACTGTCCTTCCCTGTCCCTACAAACAAGGATTAGCACAGTAAAACACACTGACACTCTCCCTACCTATAGTTTTCTGTCCCTATAATTTTTTTTTTTTTAAAGATGGTTGATGATCAATGCTTTAGCACACTATAGCACAAGGAGAATTTCCCTCACTGTCCTTCCCTGTCCCTACAAACAAGGATTAGCACAGTAAAACACACTGACACTCTCCCTACCTATAGTTTTCTGTCCCTATAAAAAATTTTTTTTTAAAGATGGTTGATGATCAATGCTTTAGCACAGTATAGCACAAGGAGAATTTCCCTCACTGTCCTTCCCTGTCCCTAGAAACAAGGATTCGCACAGTAAAACACACTGACACTCTCCCTACCTATCCTTCTCTTTCCCTAAACTAAAGGAATCCAGGTTAAGCAAGAAAAAAAAATGTCACTGTCCCTGCCTATGCTTCTCTTTCCCTGCTCCGGAACACACTACACTAGGCCGCCGTGCTGGCGGCCTTTTATAGTGTGGGGCGTGTACTAAACACCCTCAGCAATAATTGGCCACAGGCATCCTGCCTGTGGCCAATCATTGCTCTCCTCGCTGCCAGCGCTGTGATTGGCCAAGCATGCGGGGTCACAGTGCATGCTTGGCCAATCACAGCGCCTGGATGACACTGCGATGGCGTAGTGCATTGTGGGCCGTTCGCGTCACTCGAATTAGGCGCGAACGGCCCAAATCGTTCGATCTTCGTCGAACGATCGAACAGCCGATGTTCGAGTCGAACGTATGTTCGACTCGAACACCGAGCTCATCCCTATCCATAAGTAAAAACTGCAGTTGCCTAAAAAGAGTGTTGCAGTTGTTTGTGTCTTCCTAAAGCAGGCCATACACGGTCGAATTTCGAACAAATTTTATTTTCAAAATCAGAACGTTTTTTTTTTTTTTTTTTTTGTGATCCGATGATGCCACCATTGATTTTCGAAATTCGGCCGAGAATATTCTTTTCTCTCCGGGAATTTTCTTTTCTTGCACATGCGCATTTTTTTTTCTATTACATTTCTCGCACGATTCTCCCATCATTGATTAGAAAATCATTATTTTTTTCAAAAAATTTCCAACATGTCCGATACCTCAAATTTGATTGCCACACGAAAATCGGCTGTTGCTGCAGCCCACTAACGGTGCGAAATTCGTACGAAAGTTCTTTGATACGATTTTCGAAAGAAAATTCTTTCGAAATTCGAACCGTGTGTGGCCGGCTTAAAGCTAATTTCCACTTTTGCAGCCAAACCAAGATAATACCTACTTTATGTTTGTTACATCTTTCCATTAACATAACATAACCAAAAAAACAAAAAACTTCTTAAAGTGATTGTAAAGGTAGAAGGTTTCTTACCTTAACCTTGTGTGCAGCTCCCCCCCCCCAGGCCTAATGTACACTGCTGCTGGTAAACGGACGTTTAGGCCCGGTTCACACTTGTGCGATGCGAAAACCCTGCAAATCCACTGCGGGTTCCCGCATCGCACAGACTCGCACTGCCGTTCACACTGCCATATGCGAACTGCTGGGAAGTGTCATTATATCTTAAGGACACCCCCATTTCAGCACGCGTATCGCACTGTGACTGACAGTTCGGACATGAATTGGATCGCATATGTGTGAACACACATGAGATCCGATTCTGGTCTGAACAGAAAAAAGGTGGACCGAATGCGGTGTGATATCAGCCATACTATCTGTATGGCTGAAATTGCACCGCACAGACATTGCATGTAATGTGAACAGCTGTGCGCTGCGAATTGCATGCGATGTCTGGCATCGCACAAGTGTGAACCGGGCCTTAGGAGCAGTTGGGCGTTTTTTGTTTTTTTTCAGCTGCCCCTGAACTTTCCTCTGTTATCTTATCAGTACACAGGGTCGTTTATAGTAGTTTCTAGGCAGTTGAGTTTAGAAGCATTTTTTGGAACACAAGAAAATGCGTTCAGGACCAATTGTTCAGAGGCATTTGAAAAGCCAAATTCCTGTAACAGCTTGTAAATGCAGTAACTCTCGTTTAGCAGCATTTTGTTTACAGACGTTTTTCATTTTAGCAAAAAAATAATGATTTTTTTTTATTTATTTATTTTAAACACTCCTAAATGCAAACGCAGCTAAACTGATGTTTTTAAAAATTGGGTTCTAGCTGTCAAATTGAATTGTTCAGGCGAGGTTAAACAACATCCCGTGTACATGAAGCCTTTAACTTGGCTAAACCCATTCTCGATACAGCGATACTGGCTCTCCTTCTTTCCCTCCTCACAGGACTGATTGATAGCAACAGGAGCTATTGGCTCCTGCTGTTGTCAATAAAATCTTGTGACAAGAGAGGGGGGATGGGGCCGAGCCATGTTGCCTATGTCAATAGACACATACAGCGCAGCTTGGGATTGTGCCCGCAGGCGTGCCACAAAAGAAGCAGGTTCCTATGTTGGCGACCGAGAAGAAGAAGCGCCAAGAGCATCGTCAGGGTGCCCGAGAAGAGGAGCTTTGGGGCTGCTCTGTGAAAACCTATTGCGCAGAGCAGGTAAGTATGACGTGTTTGTTCTAAAAAAAAAAAAAATGACTTTTCAATCATTTTAACTTTTTTTGTTTGCTTACAAATCCTACCTAGCTTTCCCTTTACATAGAAAGTTAAGTATGGGGCAGGAAAAAAATGTTTATCATAATTATCCTGACAATCTCATGATATACATGTTCACACAGTCTGTCCTAACAAATGGTAAGAATCTCAAGGCTTGGGTGGTACTTTGTATGTTAATGCACTTTAAGGCTGGGTTCACAGTAACGATCGCAGCGGCTCCCAGCAGGAGTCCTGTGCGTCTCCATTGACCGTTTCAGGTCTTTTTTCAGCCCGAATTCAGACCTGAAACAGACAAAAAGACACACAGGGCTCCTGTGCAATTCGCACCGAAGCCGCTGCGGAAATATGTGAACCGTTTCTATAGAGAGCTGGTCACAATCTCCTGCTATGCGAATTGAATGCGGAGAAACACTGCATCCAAATCGCATAGGTGTGAACCCAGTCTTAAAAAAAGCGCCCCTTAATTGCACATTACGTTTTCTACTGCCCATAGACACCTATGTATAAACCTGCTACAAAGAAACAAATGGAAAGGTAATGGAAATGTTTTTTAATTATTGGTAGGCTTGCTGTGTGATGGAAATGCATACCAAACATCTGGCTGCATAAGTGAAAAAACACTTTAAAGTGTATGAGAACCTAAAGGGGTTGTAAAGTCTCAAAGTTTTTCTATGCATTAAGGTGAAAACCCTTTTCTGCTGCAGCTGCCCCCAGAGCCCCCCTTTTTCTTACCTGAGCCCATTAGTTCCAGCCACTGTCTCTGTCCTAATTGGATAGATAGATAACAGGGGGGGCCATTGGCTCCCGCTGCTGTCAATCAAATCCAGTGACACGGAAGTGGGGGGTGCCAAGTCCTGCTGTCTGTTTCAATGAACGCAGCAGTGGGACTCGGGAACGCGCCCGCACTGGTGCCCCCCATGGAAAGCGTCTCTCTGTGGGGGCACCCGATGAAGGGGAGGAGCCAGGAACGCCAATGGGGCACCCAAGAAGATCGGGGCTGCTCTGTGCAAAACCATTGTAAAGAGCAGGTAAGTATGTCACGTTTGTTATTTAAATTTTTTTAAACATGAACCTTTACAATTACTTTAGTTTATATAGTTGGAATTACTTTATTTTGTCCCCAACAATGCACTTAGTAAGTTATTTAAATTTTTTGTATATTGGCACTAACATACATTACACACCTGGGTATCCTGCCAGTTCCATTCATTACCACTTCTTTCCTAATTCCTTCTGACCATGCTAGACACAGAAGCTAGCTTGGTCAGTTAACGCCCCTGCCTTCTTCTGGGGAGCTACAAGACGCCATGCCTATGCATGACACGCCTGTACTCCTGTGGTCAGATTGCTGCTGACCTTGAATATTTATCTACCAATGGTACTTTTATAGCTTTAGTCAGCTGAAACTGGCATACCAGTCCCTTGAATATTAAATTAAAGGAAATGCTTTTGATGTCATAGCTATATCTGCCTTTAAGGCTGTTTATAATGTGTCATTGTGTGATTTTCAAACTTTTCCTGAATGACTGTGCCACTGCCATTGCCAGAAATGCTGAAAGGAACACGGAAGTAGCCTTTCCTTTTTGCTGGAACTCATACAATTCCTCTACATCGAGTCTCTTTGCGCCTCATCAGCTATCAATAGGTAATACATAAGAATGATTACTTTCAGCAGATTGTGTTTTGTATTCATTGCAAAATTCATCTTCCAATGCATGGATCTCTATTATCAAGGATAGAAGGCAGGATTACTATGAGTTCTGTAGAATGCTTTGTATAGGGTGGAACGAACAAAGGACAAGGGCTAGTAAACTACTTTATAAAAAAGTAAGGGGGGAGTAAGATGGAGACTGTCAAGTGCATGCTGGTAATTGTGACCCTGATGCCGCGTACACACGACCGTTTTTCTTGTCGAGAAAAATGAAGTTTTTTCCTTTTGACGAGAAAAACGATAGTCTGTGGGCATTTTGTCATTTTTCCCGACGGGAAAAACGGAATTAAAAACGACGAGAAAAATTAGAACATGCTCTAATTTTTCTCGTCGTTTTTCTCGACATTTTTTTCCGCTGCAGTTTTCCCATAGGGAAACACTGCCGCGGAGCCCACAGACGGTCGTTTTTCTCGACAAGAGAAAAAATTATGTGAAAAACGACCGTGTGTAGGGAACAAGCCGTTCCCTCGTTTTTAATGTCATTATTCACGGCGGTTTTTTAACCGCCGTGAATAATGATCGTGTGTACGCGGCATGAGGGAATAGCTTACTTTCTGACCATCTTTTACAGTACCATGTAATGGACAAACTGTAACACTGCAGTTGCTTTTGAATGGTACTGGTAGTAGACTAGGAGGCCACATTCTAGGACTATAGAAAGGGCTGATAATCAGTTACAGGAACCTTGCAGATATGCTCAGGGAGTCCAGGTGATTTAAACAATTTAAAGTGATTCTACAGGCTGAAGTTTTTTTTTTCTAACCTTACGGCGCCTTTCACACGGGCGGCTGTTTTGCCGCAGTTAAGAACATGTAAAATGTTCTGTGAAATTCAAGGCTCCATGCACTGCGATTAGCTGCATTTGTACATTGCGATTACGTGCGGTTACATGCGGCCGCGTTTTAGCTGCGGTAGTCATTTCCATAGCAACCCTTTTTATACCTACTGATTATGATGTGCTTCCTGTTCTTTTTTATTTCTCACGCTGCTATCCGCAGTTGACAAAAAAGCCTGTGATTACCTGTGGTTATGTGCATATAGCTTTGCTACATCGCACCTGGACGCATTAAATTCTATTTTTTCTATTCGCACCAAACCGCATGTAACGAAATCGCAGCTAAACGCTGTGTGTGAATGGGGCCATAGGAAAGCATTGTGTGCTTTTAGCTGCGGTAGAAAACTAGAAAATCCGCAGCTAAAAGCACCATTCTATCTGTCCGTGTGAAAGGGGCCTAATCAGGGCCGCTGTTAGAAATCACGGGGCCCCGTACAGCCTACCCGACGGGGCCCCCTTTAACCCCGCCCTTGACCCCACCCCAGACTCCTCCCCTGACCCAACCTCTGCAAATTTGTCACCGTTTACATATGCACGCATACTGTGTCCCAGGAACTAGGGGGGTGGTTGGGGGGCACATGTTTACTGCCCCCCCTCTCATTACGTAGGTGTAGCATCTCACTGCGACTTATGATTATCAGCATTATGAAAATTGCGCAGGCAGCACAGTCTGCATGTGCTCTGTCATGGATCTCACAGTGTCAGATGGCTTTTGTGTGCTGACTTTGTTAACTTATGGCTGTACTGTGTGTTACAAACTATATCCCAGTACAGCCATAACAAAGTAAGCACCAAACAGCAATAGGACACACTGTAACAGATCCATGACAGAACACATGCTGACTACCTGCATGAGTATCATAATGCATCAGCATGACCTGCTATGCTGTATGTTAGCCTAAGTGAGACACAGTGAGGATTTCTATTTTCTGTTCTCCACTCACTGTGTGCAGTGCATATGCAGCCACGCGTCGCTATCCTCCAGGTTCTTTCTCCCTCTCATCCACGGAGCTGCCTGTCTCCTCGTCTGAGTCTCTGCAGTCGGCACCTGATCATGGAAGGCGGAGCTAAGCAGAGCCTCGTAGTATATCACTCCGCCAGCAGAGGCAGTGGGCAGCAGCAGCCGGGACAATTGAACTAGCAGAGCAATGTGCGGCTCTGATTTGTGTACATACGCCCGAAAAAGGAAAAATAGTCCGAACACTACACTCATCTTCTGGGCCTCTCTGTAGACCAGATGGGGCCCGGGAAAAAGTAATTACAACCCCCTCCCTTCTCTAAGCAAGTAGAAGCGGGGTATGGTTTCAAAATGTTAACATGCATAAATTAACTGTAAAGTTGCCGGGCCCCCTGTGGAGCTGATGGGGGCCGGGCCCAGTACAACAGGGCTGGCTGTACTGCCCTATCAGCGGCCCTGCGCCTAATGCATTCTCTGAATTAAGATAAAAAACCTGAGCCCAATTCTGATCCAAAGCTGTGCCCTAGAGCAATGGCTCTCTCCACACTTTCCCTCCCAATAGGCTCATGGACAGTCAATCACAGCAAGGTAGCGGTGGAAGAGGCCAAGCCGCACTGTTTGTCAATGAACACACAACGCGGCTCGAGAGCCCACATGAGTGCCCCCCCATAGCAAGCCACTTGCTTTGGTGAGCACTTGGCAGGGGGGAAGAGCCAGGAGCGCCAGCAGGGGACCCAAGAATAAGAGGATCAGGACTGCTCTGTGCCAAACCAGCAGGTAAGTATATGTTTATTTAAAAATAAATATGATGTGATTGGGGGTTGTTTTAGCTCAGTGTAGAGCTTACCAGTGAGTTGGGTCCATGCCAGATATGCCATTTAAGGGCTTGTTGGCCCACAAAAATAAAGAGTTCATCCAGGATTCCCACACAGGTGCTTCAACTTTACACATCAACAATGTTGACTGAAAAATACCAAGCCACCTGACTCTCTGGTCAGCACCGCTTCTCAGGCTTTGGGCCTCGGTCCTTTTGTCCATGTCCCAGTGTCCCTTTCTGTACACACTCTTTACCTCTGCCGGCATTCTCTTTCACAGCTTCCTTGCTGCTCCTGCCCACAGGCTTAGGCCCTCCGTCTACTCTTTTAGACTGCACCGTGCAGACATGCACGCTTCTCCCTTGCACACCTGGACTCCTCAGGAGGGTGGAGCCCAGAATTCTGGTCCTGGCTCTTCTCTTAGCCCAGGACCCACCTGCACAATCAATCTCTGGCTATTCCCAAAACCTGGTCCCAGGATTGGAGATTTCCTCCCAACCAGATCGCTATGAAATCTCCATGTCCCCAACTGGATTTTACCAGCCACAGAGGAAACTGAAACAGTCTCCTGCAAATTAAACAAGCACCCTGGAGCCCCTCAACCTGCCTTGTTGCCAATCTTGGGCGACATACACCATCCCAGATAACTGCATTGTCACAGTGGGTTTACAAATACTTTAATGTTGTATGGAATTAGTGTATTATTTTAAAAGAATAATTCCAGAGTAGTCTTAAAATATAACGGTAACCAAAATCAAAAATATATTTGTAGCGGGGCCTTCAATTTAAGGGAAGTGTCTGAGTGGTAACCAGGCTCAGACACATTAAATTGGTAGGATTCATGGACCATTTTCTGATCTCAGGGGTTAATGCTGGTGATGTGTTCCCTGTGGCCGGTGGGTGGCGCTGCCATTCTGGGCCAAGGTTGAACCACGAGCACAGTGCTGTGCCTTTTGTGTCCCCTCTCGGCAGCTGTACAGGGGGGCGGAGAACCTGATGTGCATGCCGGGAGAGGATATAAAAGGGCGGACATCTTCTGAGAGGGTCTTCTTCGTCCGCCCACGCCCAGGCACCTTCAGCCTGGGTGTGTGGGAGTGTGGTTCGTCATCTCCGGGTGCCCTAGGCCCGGAGGCCTTGTTCCGGTTCCACCTCGGGCACCTTTAGCCTGGGGTGAGGTCCTACCTCACCGCTCCTGTTCGCCTGGGCATGGAGGCCCAGGAGTTGCAGTGACGGCCTGGAGCCCAGCAGCCTTCGGCTGGGGTCCGCCAGGGATCGAGGAGTCCAGGGTGCCGCCTTGCGAGGGGACCCGCACCCTAAGAGAAGGGAGGATCTGTTCCGAAGGACCGGTGCTGTGGACACGGTGAAGGAAGGGGTTTGTTGACTCTCTGGGGGGATGTCTTCTCCCTAAAAGGGGCTATGTCCTAGGAAGGAAATCCATATTCACCAGGTCAGTGGCAGTGACCATATTCACCAGGTCAGTGGCAGAGACCAACCTCATGGTCTGTGGCAGAGACCATGCGCCCAGCTGTTTGAGAATCTGAACAGTCCTGAGAGTTTGAGCTACATTTGTGCCTGGACCTCCTCCACACCTTAAAGCTGTCCTGTGTCTTTACTCCAACCTTTCGTTTATTCAAGAGAATATGTGTTGTGCAAGTGGAAAATAAAGATTGAGTTGGACTTTCAGCTGGTGTGGACATTTACGTTCCTGGGGAAGTCAAGGACTTGCACCTACACACTGTAGAGGTGAGAATCATTCTCAGGAGGACTTTATGCCCCGGCTGCAGACAAGGCCCAAAGACAACACCGCCTAACCTCTTAACAAGGGAGGGTACAGGCTTGTGGTGCGGTGTGCCCCTTTCTCCTAAGAGGAGCCGAAACAGACAAGGAGGAGGGGGTGTGTGCGCTACATAATTTATTGCAGAATAACAGCCCAATAACAGTGGTAGCTGCATTATTTATTTATTTTTTTAGAACAGAATTATTTTAGCAAGTATAGAAACTACCTGTAG
The DNA here is from genome assembly GCA_029206835.1 of Rana muscosa. Lineage (NCBI taxonomy): Eukaryota > Metazoa > Chordata > Amphibia > Anura > Ranidae > Rana > Rana muscosa. The sequence goes on from CM055127.1 coordinate 331,614,779, forward strand.
ATCTTGTCAGAAATGCTATGTCCTCCTCTCGTCTTGTGAGATGAACTGGAAGCAAAAACAATGTTATCTTTTTGTGTATAATAATCCCCATGTAATGGAAATAAACAAGGCAGAAAGAGAGGGGACATGAGCATATTTGGACAGGTGTGTTATTTGGAGCTTAACAGGGTTAAAATAAAGGAAAAAAGTCAGTGAAAAAGAAAACGAATTTAGTCACCTGATCTAAGAACTAGTAAGCGACGGTATGTTTTTTTTTTTTTTTTAAGCTTCTTTACAGAATGATGCCACTCTATTATCGCTCTTCATTAATTATAACATTTTGAGAGACTAAGGCCCCTTTCACACTGAGGCATATTTCAGGCGTTTTAGCGCTAAAAATAGCGCATAAATAACGCCTGAAATAATCCTGCCCCAACATTCTCAATGTGAAAGCCCGAGGGCTTTCACACTGAGGCGATGCGTTGGCGGGAGGAAAAAAAATCTCCTGCAAGCAGCATCTTTGGAGCGGTGAAGGAGCGGTGTGTATACCGCTCCTTCCCATTGAAATCAATGGGACACTGCGGTTATACCGCCCGCAAACCGCTGCTGTAGCAGCGGTTTTGGGGGCGGTATTAACCCTTTTTTTCGGCCGAAGCGGGGGTTAAAACCGCACCGCTAGCGGCCGAATATCGCGGTAAAAACAACGGTATAGCGGCGCTAAAAATAGCGCCGCTATACCGCCAGCGCACCTGCCCACCCCAGTGTGAAAGGGGCCTTAAAGAGGATATAAACCCTCACATATACCCAGTGAAATGAACAGCCTCAGATGATACACAGAAATGAAACAAACATCCCTACACATGTAAAACTTATCTGCTGTCTTCATCTGTATGTAGCGGGGTCTCTAAATTTAGGTGGGATACACCTGGGTGGTAGAGTATGGGAGTAATTGGACCATTTGTATTCGTGGAGGATTGGGCGGTGTAATAATCTCCTTGGCCAGTGGGTGGCAGGTGCCCGCAGGCTCAAGGTAGATTTGCCGCCACAGTGCTGTCCTTTTTGTCCCTTCTCGGAGATGGTACGGCGAGGGCGGGGAACCTGCCGTGTCGTCATTGGAGGGGATAAAAGGGGGAGACGCGCTGGTCACGAGGTCTTGCTCTTCTGGAGGTCGATCATCACGTGCCCAGGCACCTTAGGCCTGGGTGCGGGCGGTTCTAAATTCCGGCTCAGGTGCCCTAGGCCTGACAGGAATGGAGTTGGAGTCCATCCCAGGCACCTTCAGCCTGGGGTGAGGTACTAAACCAGGAGGCCTGGGGCCCAGTCACTTCGACTGGGTCCCGCGAGGGTGGAGAAGTCCGAGGGTCCCTGAAGTGGATGGGGCCCATGTCTGAGGCGAGGAGGCCGGGGAGGTTACCCATTCGGAGAGTCTGGAGCAGCATCAACCCAGTGACGGATGGGCCTCTGGTAACTCCCTTGGAGGGACATCTTCCCCTGACAGGGGCCACAACGCAGTGAAGGTACTCCTATCTACGTTCTCTTGAGTCGCTGGTAGAGACTCTCAAGTTCTAAGTCCTTTCTAGCCAAGGCTATAGTAACCGCTGGTGAGATCACAGTGGTTTAGCTGACAATCAGGATAGTGCCTCGACCTGCTCATCCCCTTGTATCAAACTGTTATCGATTCCCAACCGGTTGGCTACTGAAGCACTGTTTATTGTGAGTTATGCAATAAAACAAGAGTTGGACTGTGATTGGTGCGTGGAACGTTGGTTAATGGGAGCAGAGGGAAGTGTTGGTACAGCAGGACTTAATTCTAAACAGAAGCACACAGGCCCGAGGAAATATCTGGTACTGGCCTTCACCTCACCCACAGCTATGGGGAGGACATGGGCCGTAGCGCATCTCACTCTGTCGTGTGTGATACCCCTAGAAGAAAGAGATGGGGTGAGGCCGCTACATGTATATATCCTTTAGAAAGTGATCTTTGTGTTAGGAGATTTTCTCTTCCCGTTTAGCACTGCAGTGAAGCCTGGGCATACAGCAGGACAGCTGATTGGAGGAAAGACACACCCCCCTCTCCTTATTGGCAAAGGAAGAAAGGAATGTGCATAGCTCTGCTCTGAGACGGCGAGCTGACTGCTAATCTATTTGTAGCAACCTTCCCCGACACACACTTCCGGCTCCCGTCTCAGAGAATGTGTGAGAAGTTATCAGGCTAATGACAGAGGAGCTGAGCAGGAGACAGCTACGGGACATAGTGCTTTGGTGAGAGATAAGAAAACACTGCAGATATATGTGCCCAGCTGAATCGGGTTTACATCCACTTTAAGTTACTTTTGCTTGCCTTTTTTTCTCAAGATCAATTCAGCATGGTAGCCTATAATATCATATGATGCAGATCTTGTTTTTTTTAGGTCTTTGTGTTGGAGAAATGATGGTCATAAGCAGAGCTCAAAAAATGTTGATAGTAACATATTTTTGGGCTGGATTGATGCTCTTGCTCTGTTTTGTTTTCCTGGAGACCCCAAGGCATCAGATGCTAGAAGACGAGTTCATGCTTGAGGATCAATGTTACAGGGCCTTATTTTGTCAGACTATTTGTTTTTTGTTTTGCAGATTTATTCACTTTAAAAAAAAAAAATGTTCTTCAACTGACAAAAGAACAATGTGGAGAGAGAGAGAGAGTCACATTTCTGTGGCATAGGTGTTTAGTGAAGAATCATTTTTAAGATGAACAAGATCTACAGACTTTGTTCAACTATTTCTGAGTTGATCATGTTTTACTGACTCGTGTTTCTCTAGCTATCCTGTTCAACAGGTTTCAATGACAATCTTTTCATGGCAGTGAGAATGTACATGATCTTGTGCACTTGTAAAAACAAAGGCTCCTTCACACCAGATAGTTGTGCTGATGACACGGCTGCTGGTGTGCTGATTTTGGCCCACCTCGCTGTTTACTTTTTTTCTTTGTCCAAACTGTATTGAAATTTCAAAGTGACATTTTATATAAAGTTCTATTTACACAGTGGCATTGCGATATGGTAGTTTGCGTAGCAAGTCGCTGAGCCCAATGAGTAAAGGCACCCAGATACATTTATTTGCTTGTTATCTGCACAAACAGATGCTGTATGCAGGATTTTAAGATAAAGCTTTTTGTACCTGCTGTGTGGCCTAGACCTTTTTAAGACGTTTTTTTTTCCAAATGCAATATGCCGCAATATGGGTATCACTTTCACCAAATACAAAAAATTAGGGCTGTGGAAATTAACTAATTCCTCGATTAATTGTTTTGATCGATCAAAATTCTTTGGGCTTGCCGTGTCCATCTGAAGGGCTCCTTTGCTGTGCCTTCATATCTGCATGCCGGCGGGACCTTACCATCTGCCACACGCAAGGGCTGTTACACTTCCCTCTATCACTTCCCTCTATCAACCTGGGATTCTACAGCCATCCACCGGGAGTTGTGATAGTTCCCTTCACGGGACATCTACTTGCCGACGGACTGATGTTGGCCCCTCCTCATCTGGATTCAGCAGTGGTATCGTTGTACACATTTTTATACCAGTATCATACTTAGCTACATGTTTTTATGACTGCTTTTGCTACCGTTAGGTATTCCTTGCACCATTTTTACAGTTTATGTAGCTACATCGATTTTATCTCCAGTGCAATATTTATTTTGTTACCTACTTGAAGACTATAAAAGTTTTAATGCTATTCCCATTGAGCGCTGCCTTTGTGTGTTTTTTGTATCCCGCTACCCATTTTTCCAGTGGTTGGTAGCTGCACTGGGAATCGGCCTGCAAGGAGATCAGCTAAAAGTAGTTGGATCTATGTGCGTTATAATTAATCAAAATTAGTCGATTAATCGATAAAAAAAAAAAAAAACATTAATCGAACACGAAAATTTTAATCAGTAACAGCCCTACAAAAAATATTTCAAAACATGATATTCTAAAGCAAATTAGTGTGCCAAGATGTAATCCAACTGGCACCTCAGTCCCCTTTTCTTTTCTTTTTAAAAAGATAGACTGTGCGTATATATTGACGAGAGAGCGAGGAAAACCTCAATCTCCTGAACAAGTTTCCAAGAGTAACTTCCCCTCATCTGAGTATACAAATTTATCCCGGAGTAGCCAGCCATGTTTTAATATATTTTTCAAGTGGCATAGAACCGATTTCCTATATGTCTGAGGTGGCATTTGTGAGCAGTGTAGCAAAAAAAAAAGCAGGGTCTTCCGGTATTAACAACTTGCCGACCGCGCACAAACTTATACGTGGAGACAGAATTGCACGGCTGGGCAAATGGGCGTATATATACGTCCCCTTTAATTTGCTGCCGCGTGGTCGCGCGCCGCCGCCACGCTCCTGTCCCTGTCGCGAGCTCCGTGACCGTGCCCGCGGGACCGGCAGACTCTATGTCTGCCGGTGTCCCACGATCAAGTCACAGAGCTGAAGAATGGGGAGATGTCAGTGTAAACACATCTCCCCGTTCTTCCTAGTGACATGTCACTGATTGTCTGTTCCCTCTCATTAAGGACAGCGATCAGTGACGTGTCACTCGTAGCCACGCCCCCTAACAGTTAGAATCACTCCCTAGGACACACTTAACCCCTTCAGCGCCCCCTACAGATTAACCCCTTCACTGCCAGTGTAATTTTTACAGTAATCCGTGCATTTTTATAGCACTGATCGCTGTAAAAATGACAACGGTCCCAAAATGGTGTCAAAAGTGTCCGATGTGTCCGCCGTAATGTCACAGTCACGATAAAAATTGCTAATCGCCGCCATTACTAGTAAAAAAAAAAAATTAATAAAAATGCCATAAAACTATCCCCTATTTTGTAGACGCTATAACTTTTGCGCAAACCAATCAATAGACGCTTATTGCGATTTTTTTTTTTTATTATTGATTTTTTTTACCAAAAATATGTAAAAGAATATGTATCGGCCTAAACTGAGGAAAAAATGTTTTTTATATATATTTTTGGGGGATATTTATTATAGCAAAAAGTAAAAAATATTGCATTTTTTTCAAAATTGGCGCTCTATTTTCGTTTATAGCGCAAAAAAAAAAACGCAGAGGTGATCAAATACCTCCAAAAGAAAGCTCTATTTGTGGGGAAAAAAAGGACGTCAATTTTGTTTGGGAGCCACGTTGCACGGCCGTGCAATTGTCAGTTAAAGCGCCGCAGTGCAAAAAGTGGCCCGGTCTTTGGCCAGCCAAATGGTCCGGGGCTTAAGTGGTTAAAAAAATGTACATTTTTGTGCGATCTTCTGTACCTCAGACCAATACTGTTTAATCTTTGGGCAAAGCCAGAAGTAATGGAATAAGGTACCCTGTTCCTCATGGCATCGCCAGCAGCGGTCTGAGGCCTCTGGGAAGAACCTACAAAGAACTGACGGTGTGCGATACCATCGCGTCAGTAATTTATAGTTTATCTCCTGAATACGTGTGCAGATAGATGACATCAAAGAGAGATAAATAATAATCTGACGCTGAGTAGATGTAAATGTTATATTCAAATCTCTTTCCCATTTGCTAAGGCCCGACATCAAAAAGTCATCTGGAGGGGTTATTTGCAAAGTATATATCTTGGAAAGGGTATTACGAAGGGGTTCCCCCTCCTCGCAATACAATTAGAAGTTGTTGTTTTCTAACCTTCAACCCTTTTCTAATGTCCATAGTTGGCCATAGATTTCAAGAATGGTTATACAGGAAAGCTTCCAACAATCATCCCAATAAGTTTGCTTGCACAGTTTAAACCCTAAACCTGTTTAGACTATAAGTAGGAAGAAAGAGGGGCAATTTCACAGGCACCTGTCCCACTGCAATGCTATTATTTTAGAGAAATTACCAAGAAAATAGAAATCAGTTTACTTTCTCCCCTTATTGTGGTCAAGCAGGCCTTGGGGGGGGGGGGGGGGTTATCTAACAAACAATGGGGGTGTGGCAGGCGCAGCACTATGAAGTGCCTTTATGCGCTGTGGCATGAGAAGAATTTTGATTTCTCGGATCTTTTAGTCCAAACAAGACTATCTGTTACTTTATAATTCCTCTAGCGCCGTTCTATGGAAGCAGTAGGTTTAAAGAGCACACCAAACTTTTAAGATAACTTCTTTATTCACTTCAGCTTTTCTTCATATATAACACTGACAATTTAGCAGCAGAAAGTCCATGTACAAACACGTGTTGAATAAAGTATAACAAATGTCGGTTCAACTGTTCAATCTTGTAATTCTACATAAATAGGTAGATATATTTCTCTCTTCAGTATCTGTACTTTCACTTTAAAATACTTTAGACACTTTATGATCTCTCTGGGACTTGCTCTATATTGCTGTTTGCTATTGCAGTTTGCTCTGATGTTTGGTTTGAAACCTGGTTTACAACTTGGTTTGTTTGCTGATTTGTTGGTTTGAAACCTGGTTTGGTGGAACTACAAGTGAACACATAACTAGTTTCAGTATACAGTTCTAATCACATTATTAACAATAGGAACATATATAACTGTATTAAATACCTATTTTGGCCACTTTCTGCCATAAAACTGAACTCTGATGGATCATGAACTGTTCATCTTCACTCTCTGATGTAAAATGAATTCTAGCAATGTGCTAGGAGATTTCCTAGACAGAACATGAACGAAAGGCTGGCTATGATTGGCCAGAGACTCTTGCTCAGTGAGATTGGTTGTGCTTGGCTAAAACTCCTGATGAGTCACAAAAGCTTAACTCTATGCTTTCTGGTTGCAATTCTGCTCTGTCATTAAGCTTACCTTTCTGTATATAATAATCTTAAAGGCATATTTTTTCTTTTTCTTCTGTGAACACAATATACAATTGTTATATGACATCCATATATAAAGTCACAGTAAATAACTCTGCTGTTATCTCTCACAAATGAGCATATGCACTGTATTAACATTATTAGCAGGTCTAGCTGTATATGTGCATGTAAGCCACATTCGCTACCTAGGACAGGTCTTAGCTGGCCAGCTACAGGGGGTTATTTACTAAAGGCAAATCCACTTTGCACTACAAGTGCAAACTACAAGTGCAAAGAGCAGTCACTGTAGAACTGAGGGGGACATGCAAGGAAAATAAAAAACAGCATTTTAGCTTGCACATGATTGGATGATAAAATCAGCAGAGCTTCCCCCTCATTTCAGATCTACCCCTCAGATTTACAGCGACTGCACTTCCAAGTGCACTTTCACTTGTAGTTTGCACTTGTAGTGCAAAGTGGATTTGCCTTTCGTAAATAACCCCCAATATTTTTTAATCAATCCAAAAACTTATTGGGTGGGTCTCTGTCATCTCAGCTGTGACTATTTTCTTGCCAAGTATATTCCATGCTGCCTGAAGTAGGTAAAACTCTAAACTAGTAAATGTACACCAGACAGAGCTTCGTAGAAAACTCATAACTACAAAAAGCATACCTGCCAACTATATTCATTGAAGGTAACCTTTCTGCATGCTATTAATTTCACATAAAATCTATGACATACACTGCCGAACAATGCTTTTAAATGTATACACGATTGTTTCTTACAAGTCAGATTAGAACTGTGCCTCTGAATTCTTTATTTACATGCAATTCAGTTAGCTAAAGCATTGCTTACAGCTCTGAGAATCCATCAGATATACAAGCACCAATGAATAGCTCTCTCCTATCATGACCTTGACCAACAAGCTACTGCATCATAAGGGATTGGCACTTAGGACTGGTTTTAGTATTACGGGTATTTACTAAGTGGGCAAGCCTTCCTCAGCCTTATACTCAGCCTTCTACTTTGAGCAGTTTGAAACTGTGCATTAGGTAAATGTTTTATCTTCAGTCATCTTCTCCAAATCGGAAATGTTCTGTGTAACTGATTGGGCTGTTTGTGTAATTCCAGAGTTCTCTTGGCTTTCTGGTTTAATATTAGTTTGCATGCTTTGTGTGGGGCTCCAGGGGACTCCCACATCTTGCTTGTGGCTAAGACTGGTCCAGGCAAGAAGATGTCACTGCAAATTACCATCGGTACTATAATTAGAAGTCCTATACTGCAGGGCCCTGAGCTTTAGCTCAGCATGATAACATCTGTTGGTTTGACCTCTGTAGGGGTGGAATGACAACATTTGACAGTCATATCCTTTCAGGCAACCGGTAAAATTTGCTTTGTACAAATGATACTTATATGACTTCTTTTTCTCATTCGGTACCAGTAGTATTTTGAGAAGACCGTACAAAAAATATTTTAAAAACCTATTTATCCCCTATAGGCTTTTATTTTAGTTTTGCATAATGTAACAAAGCTAAAGCAGACAAGTCTGCCTACAGGTTAAGAGCCCATTCACACAGGGAAGACTTTGGATCCGACTTCAAGTCGCCCCTAGTTGCCTCAAGTCACACTGCATGAGAAAATCAATGTAAGTGAATGGAGCCGCCCTAATGCACATGACTGCAGTCGCTCCGACTTCAAAAAAGGTTCCTGTACTACTTCAATTTGACTTGTAGGCGACTTGTACCCATTGATTTCAATGGAAGTCGCCTCAGAAGTCGGATCACTGTCTTAACAGAAGCAACTTTCCAGGAAGAGAACATACATTTCTCAGGCAAACCCCTCCCTCCCACAGAGCTGATTTTTTGTTTAATTGGCCACTGGAAAGCCCTCCTGTCCTGGAGGCAACTTCAGTCGTGTTGCAAGTCGCGCTGAAGTCGCCCCAAGTCGCTCTGTGATTCAAACTCAAGTTGTGTCCAAGTTGCCTCCCAAAGTCGCGCTGGAAGTTGTGTTGCCCCTGTGTGAATGGGGTCTAAGGCTACATTCAACCTTTCGTGATGCAACACGTTGCTTTTTTGTGCAACAGCATAGGGGAGCCCATTTACTTGAATAGATTGCCCTGCGAGCAGCAAAATGCATCAGAGTAGCTCTTGCACCTTTTTTTGCAGTGAGCCTCTCACTGAAATGCCCATTTTGGAGCATTTTTTTACAGAACTGCTACCCACATTTGGGGAATCATAAAGAATGAATTATTCTCCAAATGTGGGTAGCACATTTTGACACTCTTTCGTGCATTTTTGCGCATACTTCTGAAATGCCAAAGTGTGACTAGTGACTAAAAGCCTTTCCATACTCACTAGCACATCAGTCTTACTTAAGGAAATAAGTTATTTAATTTAACATATTTACTATATGCATGGAGTTCAGCTATAAGGATTCTCTGTGTTTAAAGAGTTGTCATTCTGCTTTGATCAAGGGATTCTGCAGTGTTTGACAGGCTGCCAGCAGCAGGGCTGGACAACGCTCCTACCCTAAACTGCAGAAACCCCAGTGTGCATGGGGCCTGAAAGTGTTCTACTATGTGGAATTTTTTTATGTACAGTATGTAATGATGTCTCTTTTGTTTGCCCTTTCTTAAAGTGGAACTTTATCCCTAACCACTTGCCTACAGGGCACCTGCACCCCCTTCCTGCCCAAGCCATTTTTCAGCTTTCAGCGCTGTCGCACTTTGAATGACAATTGCGCGGTCATGTAACACTGCGCCCAAACAGATTTTTTATCATTTTATTCACACAAATAGAGCTTTCTTTTGGTGGTATTTAATCACTGCTGGGTTTTTTATTTTTTACAAAAATTTGAATTTTTAATTTTTTTTACTTGGTTACAAAATTTACTGACAGAAACAATGTAATTTTTCGCTTTCACTGATGAGGCGGCACTGATAGGCTGAACTGGTGGGCATTGATGAGGTGGCACTGATTAGGTGGCACTAATATGCCACACTCATGGGCACTCATTGGTGGCACTGATATGTGGCACTGATAGGTGGCACTGGTGGGCACTGATGGGCGGTACTGATGGGCGGTACTGATGGGCATTGATGGGCGGCACTGATGGGCATTAATTGACAATTGATGGGCAGCACTGATAGCAAACACTGACTGGCATTGCTAAAGGGCACTGATTGGTGGCACTTGTGGGCAGTGGTGGGCACTGATTGCTGCCACTGGTGGGCACTGATTGCTGCCACTGGTGGGCACTGATTGGTGACACAATTTTTTATACACAGTAATCAGGGCCCCGATTACATTCCTAGATGTCCCCCTGTAAAGAGATGCCGCTGATCGGCTCTCCTCGCCACACACTCTGTCAGTGTGAGGCGAGGAGAGCCGATTACCGGCATCTCCGTGCTTACATGTGGCCGGCTGTTATTGGACACAGCCGATCACATGGTTAAAGAGCCGCAGACATGGCTCTTTACAGAGATCTGGGTAGCACCGTGTCCTAGCAACATGACGCGGCGGCCATTCTGGGATGTCGGCATCCCAGAACGAGAGCCGCACCGCCCCGCTGTCATTTGACGTGGGGGGGGGGCGGCAACTAGCTAAAGTGACATTTCACTGATCCTCCTCCTCCTCCTCTCCCCTCTTCTTCCAGTTTTGAAACTTTTTTTTTTTTGGGAGGTGAGAGAGCAGGTACCTAGTTTTGTCAGGTACCCCCTCCTATTTCAACTGGTATCACCTAGGTGATAACAGCAGAAGCGTTCCCGTGCCCTGCCCTCCTACGCGGCTTCAGAGCCGGCTCCCCACAGCTAGCTGCACTGCACCCTGTGAATGGTCCTGCAGCTTTCTGAGACTTTTGACATATCCCAGAAGGTAGCGGAACTATTCACAGGATGTAGCATGGCTCGTTCAAGCATAGTGGGGAGCCAGCTATGAAGCCGCACAGAGTCAAAGCCAGCTTCCCACAGTCAACATGGCGGCACTGGGGACCCAAAGACCAGTAAAAATGAGCCCAGGTGAGGACCGCACTGGATCTCTGGACAGGTAAGTCAGCAGATTTAAATGGTATGTGAATTTTGTACCACTTGAAGACTTGCTATAAAAGAGAAATTTCCTGAAGGACTCCATTTATATTTCTGGGGCATTTCTATGTGATACCCTAATGCTCTTTAACTGTGTGTGCTGGTTTTGGGCTTCTGTCAGCTGTGATCTTCCATTAAAACTTTGTAACTATTTTGGTACAAAGTAATATTGTTTCAGCTTGTTTTGTTATCTACCCTGTAGACCCGGTTCACACAGGGGCGACTCGTCAGGCGACTCAGCCGCCTGACAAGTCGCGCTCTGCTCTCTTCAATGGAACCGTTCTAATAGGAGCAACACAAGTCGCTCCAACTTAGAAAAAGATTCCTGTACGACTTTGGGGGCGACTCGGGGCGACTTGCATTGACTTCAATACAGAAGTCATTTTGCAAGTCGCCTCTGAAGTCGTCTTCAAATCGCCTTGCCAAGTCGTCCCCAAAGTGTGAACCGGCTCGTAATGAACCTATAAACCAGATCTCTACAACACTATCCAGCAATGTTTCTTAACTAGGGTTCCTCCAGAGGTAGCTAGGGGTTCCTTGAGCTGTGAGAAAGTTCTGCTTCTCAGAAAAGTAATACCAATGATCTTTTAAAAGAGAAGCATGTCCAAAGTCATACTTCTCTCCAGGGTCACAGGAGTGTGCTTACTGTTGCACTCCTGCGACCCAGAATCAGCTGACAGTGAGCTTTTACACAGAGCTCTCCAGGCTCTGGAAAGATCCGGAAAAAATTGTCAGGATCCACTCAGATGCTGGATCGGCAGCTGGCTCAGCTTCTCAGCGCACTGTTGGAGGAGCAGAGCAGAGGGGGGTGGCTGACAATCACTGCTCTCTGCTCTGAGCAGACTGAGAATTGAGTGATTACATGACCAGTTCTTAGACTAAAGCCTCATACACACGATCGGATTTTCTGCGGACAAAGCTTAGGACTTTTTTCTGAAGGGCGTTGGCCAGGAACTTGTATTGCATACAAACGGCAAAGAATTGTCGGCCAACAAACACAAAACTACGTGGTTTTTCAGCTCTTTAGCGCCACCCTTTGGGCAACTTCTGCTAATGTTGTGTTATGGCGAGAATTGCTTCTGAGCATGCGTGTTTGTACTTTTGAGTTCACACGATTGGAAAATCTGACAACACACAATTGTTGGCAGACAATTTTAAATCATGCTATCCCACATTTGTCCGCGGAAAATCCGACAATTGTCCGATGGAGCATACAAACGGTCGGATTTTCCGACAGTAGCCTGTCATCACACAATTCCCGTGGGATAATTTGATTGTGTGTATGAGGCTTTAGAGTCGGTGGGGGACAGCTACAGCATTGCACTAATGCTACAACCATAGAGGTAAATGTTTATTTTTGCAGATCCCTACACTTCTTGTTTAAGCTATCTGCAGGGATGGAATCTTTACACTGACCACCAATGTAAAGGGCACCCTTCCGAATGATCACCAGTGTAAGGTGGTCCTTTTCTCACTGACAGATCAAAAAAGGGAGCATTTCACTGGTCACCATTGTAAGGGGACCCCACCAATATGAAGGAACACTTGAATTTCGACTGCCTACATTCATTTATGGCTATTATTATAATTTTCTGCATTTCTCTATTATTGAAATAATTGGTACATCAAGTAAGCCACATTGCTTATTCTTATTTTTATTGTTATATCTAAACTTACTGTTCACACTATCGTGTCATGAGTTGTAGATATAGTCAGTATTAACAGAGGTTCCCTAAAGCCTCGTACACACGACCGAGTTTCTCGGCAAGAACCAGCAAGAAACTTGCTGGCAGAGCTTTCTTGTAAATCTAGTAAATCAGTCGTGTGTACGCGGCTATCAGGTTTCTCGTCAAGAAAACCGACAAGAATCTCGACGAGAAAAATAGAGAACCTGCTCTCTATTTTCTCGTTGAGATTCTCGTCAGCATGTTTCTCGGCGAGAAAAGTGTGTGTGTGTGCACTTACCTTTCGCCGTGGAAACCCGCGCATGCTTGAAATGACTTTGACGCATGCGCAGTAGCTTCCTAGGCATAGGTAGGGTGTAGCAAGATGGCGGCGACGGCATCGAATGTGACGAGCGCACGCTTGTCGTAGTCGATGACGTCACCGCGTTCGTTCCATTCAAAGAACCGCCGGTTCTTTGAATCAAGCGTGTGTACACTCGGCCGGGACAAGTTTCTTGTCCAAGAATCTCGTCAAGAAAAACAACAAGTTTTTTCCTGACGAGATTCTCGGCCGTGTGTACGAGGCCTGAGGCCTGAAAGTTATTCCAAGGGTTCCTCTTTGTTAAAAGCTGCTCTAAAGGCATACTGCATCTGCTTTTTATACTACCCACTGCCTCCACTAGTATGCTTTCTTATAAATGTATGCTGACCCATAAATGCCACTGACATACTGTATATTAGATATGAATTCATCTATATGATCAAAATCGAGAATATTTGACACATCCTGCACACACTACTGCTGTTGTTTTTACACATCACTCTCTTCCCTCTTTTGCCTACACTTGACCTCTGGGGTATTATCTGGTCATTTAATTCTGTTGGGTCTGCTTAAGCCGTACTTAAGAGATACAGAAACAATTTGTCTAAGCGGCAATGAGGAGCTTTATAATACACATGCAGTAGTTCATTTGATTCTCAGGCTTGCACCTCTCGTCATCTTACATAGTTTCATAAAAAGATAGTAAGGTTAGTCTTTACTCATGGGGACTGCCCATTACGGAAGTGTCAGAGTAATTTTGCTGAGCTGGCATTTCTTTTCATGCTCTACCAAATTGCTCTCTTTCTGCTGATTTCTCAATAGGCATCTTTTTATTCAGTAGCGCTGGAAATATTTTCAGTAATGAGTGCTCTTACTCTCTGCATTTATTTTTCTTTGTAATCATTTGAAAAAAGAACGTCTTGGCAGATTTTCTTTTCGCTTCCAGATAGACGTTTTGTTATATTTGTGACTTTTAATATCATTATTGAATAAATGGGCAATGCTTCCCTGTCTCTGCAGAACAATGAAAAACATTAGCTAAAACTTTAAAGTAAACCTAAACTCTTTGTGTTCCGCATTCCTATCACCTAAGCTAAACAAATCATTAAAATCATTGTGTAGGCAAAAATACAAAAACACTGTCAGAAGATTGCATAGAGTTAGTGCCGGTTCACACAGGGGCGACTCGTCAGGCGACTCAGCCGCCTGACAAGTCTCACTCCGCTCTGTTCAATGGAACCGTTTTAATAGGAGCGACTCAAGAAAAAGGTTCTTGTACGACTTTGGGGGCGACTCGGGGCGACTTGCATTGACTTCAATACAGAAGTCATTTTGCAAGTCGCCTCTGAAGTCGTCTTGAGATCGCCTTGCCGAGTCGCCCCCAAAGTCGTGCCGCCCCTGTGTGAACCGGCTCTAACAGAGTGGTTTGGACACAATAGATATCCATATGCAACGTTTAACGACATGGAGTATGACTATTTGACTGAGGTATTCTTCCAGGCTATGCGTGTTTTATGAGTTGCCGCCCCTGTGTGAACCGGGTCTTAAAGCGGAAATAAACTCATCGTTTTAATAGTTTCAAGAAAACATTACATTCCTAGCACATGCCGAGAATGTAACTGTCACTTTGGTTGTGCTCTCAACCAAGCTGTCAAAACTATCAAATGGCTGGTGAACTAATTGATGGCAAGTGCAGCATCACAGCAGCTGAAGATCAAAGAGAGGCCAAGGTGTGGGCTTCCTTGGCTAAATGTCTAGACCAGTGATTCTCAACCAGGGTTCCGTGGAACCCTAGAGTTCCTCCAGAGGTTGCTAGGGGTTCCTTCAGCATTGGGCAATTTCTGCCTCTCAGATAATTTCCTACTGACACCATTGATCTTTTTAGCTATCTATAAGGAGGTAATTCTTACCAATGACCACAAGTGTAAGGACCATCCTTCCCACTGACCATCACACTAAGGTTTCATGAATTGTAGATCTGTAATTTTTAGCAGGGGTTCCCCGAGACCGGAGAACTATTTCAAGGGTTCCTCTGTGTTGAAAAGGTTGAGAAAGGCTGGTCTAGACAAAGAAATCAAATGAATTGCTACCTAACTGCCTGTAGAGAGATGACAATGCCGCTTCCTCTGCCCTGAATTCCCAAGGTAGATGTGTTGTGTAGAGCAGAAGAAGAGAATTCAGGCAGGGGCTATTAACACAGTAAGCGCTTCATCTAAAGTCCCAATGGGAAAAACTCTGCATTTGTAGGAAAAACCCCAATGGACATGCTTCAATGGAGTATCTGATGAATTGGCTTCAATTTGTTTTTGTTGGCTGAGAATAGGCTGATCCATGTTGAATATGTAACTGTATAGTTCCAATTTGCATATTCAGCAAAATTGACAGAATCTTAAATGTTACGCTAAAATTTATTTTCTGTGACTCTTTCATGACGGGGGATCATTGAAGCCTATATGCCCAGACTGAACTTGGCTGCATTGGTAATCATCGGTTAAAGTAGAAGTCCACCCTAAACCTAAAACCCCTGCATCTACAGACATTGACAATCTAACACTAACCTATCTAGCCCTGTTAATGAAAAAAAATCAGTATACATACCTTTTCTGCAGGCGATCCGACACGATCCCACGCTGAGCTGTCATCTGCGGCTTTGCTGTGGAGGTGGGTGCAGAGGACCCTTCCAACAACGGAAGCCCCATAGTAGCTCTATGGGTGGCGTCACTCCCCATTCATTTCACAGCCATTGTCGGCTGTGTCCTCTGCAGAGCTTCCGCCGCTGCAGATCGGGTCAGATAGGCTTCAGAAAAGGTATGTATACTGATTTATTTTTTACATGGCTAAATAGGTTAGTGTTAGAATGTGCATGTCTGTAGATGCAGGGATTTTAGTTTTAGGGTGGACTTGCACTTTAACTTGACAATAACCATATGACTAATCTGCCCACCTAAATAGTTTTGTATTGTTTTTTAAGGACACATAAGGCATTTTTTTGGTACTTCCAGCTCATGTTTATTAATTTGAGCTGCCAAATGGACAAAAAATGTTTTAAAAATATACTTTTATTTGTTAAACACTTAGGCTGGTTTCACACTGGGGCGGTGGGTGCGGTGGCGGTATAGCGCCGCTATTTTTAGCGGCGCTATACCATCAGAATTGCTGAGGTATTCGGCCGCTAGCGGTGCGGTTTTAACCCCCGCTAGCGGCCGAAAAAGGGCTAACACCACCGCTGTAGCCGCGGTTTGCGGGCCGTATTACCGCGGTGTCCCATTCATTTCAATGGGAAGGAGTGGTGGAGGAGCGGTAAACACACCGCTCCTCTCACCGCTCCAAAGATGCGGCTAGCAGGACTTTTTTTCACGTCCTGTTAGCGCACCGCTCCAGTGTGAAAGCCCTCGGGCTTTCACATTGGAGAGACAGCAGCCGCTGTTAAGGCTCGGTTTGCAGGCGCTATTTTTAGCACTATAGCGCCAGCAAACCGCCCCAGTGTGAAAGGGGCCTTAAAGTGGTTGTAAAGGCAGAAGGTTTTTTATCTTAATGCATTCTATGCATTAAGATAAAAAACCTTCTGTGTGCAGCAGCCCCCTAATACTTACCTGAGCCCATCTCTATCCAGCGATGTGCACGAGTGCCTCGACCGTTTGTGACTCTCCCTCCTGATTATCTGGGATACAGCAGCGGCGCCATTGGTTTCCAGTGTTGTCAATTAAAGTCAGTTAGCCAATCAGGAGAGAGAGGGGGCAGGGCCAAACACAGGCTCCCTGTCTGAATAGACACAGTGAGCTGCTGCTCGGCTTGGGTGCCCACATAGCAAGCTGCTTGCTATGGGGGCACTCAACAGGGGGGAGGTGCCAGGAGCACCGAAGAGGTACCCGAGAAGAGAAGGATCCAGGCTGCTCTGTGCAAAACCATTGCACAGAGTAGGTAAGTATGACATGTTTGTTAAAAAATTTACTTTAGTATCACTTTAATAGATGCCACTATATCTCTCTTTCACTTCCTCTCTCTCTCCCTCTCTCTGGACAGGTTTGGTTTTAAACAAACCTCATGTAACCACAAGGATTGACATATGATCCTGAACCTTCTTTATTGGGTTAGGTTGAAACCTGTGGCTGTCTGTGACAGCACAGTCACAGAATTAGTAGCACTTTTAGGTGCATGTTGCTAGTTCTGATACTAAAGGGGTTGTAAACCCTCACGGTTTTTCACCTTAATGCATTCTATGCATTAAGGTGAAAAGCCATTTGTGCTGCAGCAGCTCCCCAGACCCACCCCCCCACATTTTCTTACCTGAGCTTGATCGTTAAAGCAACGGGAACGAGCACGGCAGCTCAAGCCGCTGTCTCAGGTCCTGATTGGATAGATTGATGGCAGCGGGAGCCATTGGCTCCAGTGACACGGAGCAAGGCCGAGTCCTGCTGTCTGTGTCAATGGACGCAGCAGCAGGACTCGGGAGCGTGCCCGCATGAGTGCCCCCATGGAAAGCGGCTCTCTGTGGGGGCACTTGAGAAGAGGAGGAGCCAGGAGTGCCACGGGGGGGGGGGGGCAGAAAATGAGGATCGGGGCCACTATGTGCAAAACACTTGCACAGAGGAGGTAAGTATAACATGTTTGTTATTTAGAAAAAATAAAAAAATAAGCTTTACAATCACTTTAAGCATAGATGCATTTGCTCCTAGCATGTGCAAACTGATTGTTAATCTTTAGATTGCAGCCATGTAGGTGTTCTGGGGGAAACGCAGCTACTATAAACTAGGAGCTGCAGATCTTAAGAGCATCAAGCAGAGAGTCTACCTTCATATTTCTCCCTACCCAGGAAAGCCATCATCATAGTACGTGGTCACTAGATCCCCACTGCATTCGATTTTAACATCACTGACTGTTTCACAAATCTTAACAGTGTAGGTAAGTTTATTTGGATTTGGTGGAGCAGCTGGTATAGAACTTTAAGATTGTTCATGATGCAGCACTAGACTCAGGATCCTTGGTCTTATTGCATTCGGCTTGGGCTGTAGTGATCCGCAGGTTTCTATGGCTGAAGGAATAGTCAGCATCTAAGAAGGGTTTTTCGGATCTGCACGGGGGATCAACTTTTTGGTACGAAGCTTAATGGGATCATCGGGAACCTCATCGGAGCAAAGAATACCTTCTTGCCTCAGCTCAGAAAGGCTTAGTATTCCCATCTCATATCTAGGCATACCTATTCATGAGTTTTTTTTTTCTTTGTTCTGGAAGAAATTTAATTAATGGGACCAAGCCCTCTACCTCTGTAAAGGGGTAAGCGTTCTTAGCCATCCATGCCCAAGGGAAAACCCACCTCCACATAAAGTTTTGCTCCTACCTGTTCAGCCAAATGTGAGTAGACAATTTCTAACATTCAAAGACTGTTGGCAAACCCATTTTTCTGACAATTGGGTTCATAATTTGGTTTGCAGCCTTGCCCTTCGGCCTAGCTTCCTGAGTGATCACCAATACATTGGCATTAGGGTTAGGCATCTTGAGGTTGAGAGGGATACTAATCATAAAGTACCTAGAAGTAGACCTGTTGTAGAGTCTTAAGCCTTGTACACATGGTACGATTGTTGGCCAACCGAGCGTCTGATTTTTGTCAAAAGGCTGTGTGCCAGGATTTTGTCTTGCATACTAACGTTATACAATTGTTGTGCCACAAACAGGAATGTAGTGACGTACTACGAGGAATTTCAGCTCTTGAGCGCCACCCTTTGGGCCCCTTCTGCTAATTTCATGTTTGGTGAGCGTTGATTCCAAGCATGCGTGTTTGTACTTTCAACTTTTCTGTGACGGATTTGTGTACTGACTATACGAAAATCAAACGTCAAGCCGTTGTCCACCGAAAATTTACTAGCCTGTCATCCAACATTTGTTGGCCGAAAATTGGACAACAATTGTCAAAAAGGAGCGTACTATTGGTAAGATCTTAGAAAAACAGTCTGTTAACAGACAGTCCCCTGCCAACAATCGAACCGTGTGTACGAGGATTAACTTTAGAACTGGAGTCTAACCTGTCCATCAGTATTTGGACTCTGGAGGCATTCTGGTGGATTCTGCATCTTTGCTTAGTCTTGGATACCAACCAGGTCAAAGTGTTCTATCAGAAAAATTACAGAAATTGCAACTTCAGGTTCTCCAACTGTATGCTGTCTCTCAAGATGCCCCTATGCCACAATGCAGTGCCCAGTGTCTGAGCAACCTATAATCGGGCCCAGATGTCACCTTTCTGGGGAGATATCTATGAACTTGCCAACAGTAACGTTGAGAAAGTCCCTGTTTGTATAGATGGTTTAGGATGCTGGACACTGGAGGGGCCACTCCTTTGTTGTGAGATGGAGCCTACTCAAGGCTTAGGATTCTCTCTGCTCCTATCTAACAGTGCTGGATGCCTGTATGTCCAGATACCAGCACTCTGACATGGGAAATAGGGGAGTTCCGTTCTCTTCCACCCTCAGAAGTACTTTGTCTTCCACTTTACTTTTTACAAATTATATTTTTAAAAACAACTAGAAAATGCATTTCCTGCAGAAAATGCGTGGAAATGCTGAATTGCTAAAGCTAACTGGATGAATAGCTTAAATCCGTAAGAAAAAGTTGAAGAAGTGAGAATAGTTGGAAAAGTAGGAATGGTTTTAAAATAAACAACACCACTAATGTATGAAAGATGTGGAATATTTAAAGGTTTTTTGAAAAACTGACACTAAACTGAATTGTTTTTTCAAAAATGTTTTTTTTTCCAAATTTTTTTTATTTATTTATTTTTAAATGTTTTTTTTATGAGATTTTTTTTTAAATGATTATTTTTATTTTTATTTTTTTATTATTACATTTTTTTCAATTTTTTTTTTTTACAAGACAGTCAATGGAAGAAAGTGTAGAACTCTTGTCATTTGGAAGCTCAACCAGCCAGAACTAAAAGGCGTATCACAAAACTGAGCACATTGCCTGAAACTAGACAAAAATACCTACGTTTTGATGTTGTGTATGACAAGTAGATCTTGTGGGTGTGAGAGCAATTTATAGAGAAGGAACTAAGATAAATTTTTTTAAAGCTCTGTGCTGTAGTGATGACATCATCCACTCTAACCAGCCCCATAGACACTGTTAAATCGATTAAAATTTCCTGAAATGATGACTAAACTTAAACAGCTTTTTCACAAAAACCATAAAAGATATCTAACTGAAAAGATATAGCCGCATAGCTGAATATTTTATGAACATTTTAAAGTTTGTTTGGCGTCTGTAGGTGAAAGTATGAAGGAGCTGAAACTTTTGGGAGCGGAAGAAGATTTTATGGATTTGAAGCATGCTCTCATTGACTTCAATGTTAAAAAAAAAAGTGTTAAAAAGCTTAATATTTGAAAAAGTATAAATAGAAAGAGCTGAACATTTTACAAGTTGAATGGTTTCAATAGCTGAAAGTATGCAGAAGTTACGCAGAGCCAAAAAACGTACGGAATAAAATTAAAATTAAGAATAATAAAACTCTGAATAACAATACTGGGAATGCTTGGAGAGCATTCCCACTAACTAATAACAACTAATGCTATATAATAACTGTCAAAGTACAGGGAAAGGTAGGAGGTTACATATGCAAAGGTATGTATGTATATGTGTATATTAAAAAAATATATATGTGTGTGTATATATATATATATATATATATATATATATATATATATATAATATAATATAATATAATATAATATAATATATTTACATACACCATCCATTGCATTCCTTTTTACCTGATTATTATATTAAAAACGAAATTCAGACTGCAGTATTGGAAACCAGAGTCTGCCAGTCTGCTTTTGTAGGCAGAGCTACTACAGTCCATTCATTAAAAGCTTGCAGCAACAGTAGACTAATAAGTGTTCCTGTAAGTTTTGCTACTGGATTTACTCAGAAATGGCTGGTAATGGAAGCACAAGTAAAAAAATAAATTGTAAATCGCTTGCCTTGTGCCCCCACCTATATGTCACGTATACATCTCTGGGTGAGACACCTTTTTTAGTTTAACTCCTCTATTAATGAGAATGAACATGTCATTTGCAGTATTTTTTTGCACTGGGAGGAATTCAACAAGAAAGTTGTATAATAATTATATAGCCTATATCAGTGATGGCGAAGCTTGGCACTCCAGATGTTTTGGAACTACATTTCCCATGATGCTCATGCACTCTTCAGTGTAGCTGAGCATCATGGGAAATGTAGTTCCAAAACAAGGTTTGCCATCACTGGCCTATATAATGCAAGTACTTTATATTCCTATCAGTTTATCTATGAACGTTTTCAGTTTGTGACCTTGGCACCATTGCTTCATCTTATTTATCTGTGACGAGCAACATTCCTGCCTGTTCTTAAAATAAATGTTATATGCAACATTTTTCTCTTGAAGCCGTCTTGTATCTGTAATTTGGTTGGCTCTGTGTCTTGGATAGGTGCAATGTAACCAGTGTTTTCACATGGAAGCGTTGAATCTCTCTGAGTTTTGTTGCTTTATAAAACACAGATCTAGCGGGACATATTGGTAACACAAGCATACATGTATTACATTATTACATCATGCTCTATAGCAGGGCTCGACAAACCCCGGGCGCCAGGTCGCCATTGCGACTAGAATTAGCGACCTGGCGCCTGGGGCAGCACAGCTGGGGTATCCTGTGTCTCCGTGCGGGATCGCGTCGGGCCGCGCCGGCCGGTAATTGAGGCCGCGGCTTTGCGGCCTTCTGCAGGCCTTGCTTCCTTCAGTGAACTAGCGCCATCTTGTGGTGGCAGTTGGTATGACAACCAGCAATGCTAATGGAGTTTCCCTGTCTGTTTTCCCTGCCATCTCCTTCCCTCTAATTAGAACCCCCAAACATTATATATATTTTTTATTCTAACACCCTAGAGAATAAAATGGCGGTCATTGCAATACTTTCTGTCACACCGTATTTGCGCAGCGGTCTTACAAGCGCACTTTTTTGGGAAAAAATACACTTTTTTTTTTTTTATAAAAAAATAAGACAACAGTAAAGTTAGCCCAATTTTTTTTTTATATTGTGAAAGATAATGTTACGCCGAGTAAATTGATACCCAACATGTCACGCTTCAAAATTGCGTCCGCTCGTGGAATGGCGACTAACTTTTACCCTTTAAAATCTCCATAGGCGACGTTTAAAAAATTCTACAGGTTGCATGTTTTGAGTTACAGAGGAGGTCTAGGGCTAGAATTATTGCTCTCGCTCTACCGATCGCGGCAATACCTCACATGTGTAGTTTGAACACCGCTTTCATATGCGGGCGCTACTCACGGAAGCGTTCGCTTCTGCGCGCGAGCTCGGCGGAACAGGGCGGGTTCCTGGCTCCTAACTTTTTTTAGCTGGCTCCTAGATTCCAAGCAAATTTGTCAAGCCCTGCTCTATAGTTCTTCATCACCAACTGCAGTGACAGTTTTGAATTCCTCTTTTTGCATCAGTGCTTCTGTAAAGACCAAGTATTCACATGTCTGAAGCTCCCAGCAGTGGCAGAGATGTTGGCAGACATGACAAGTGGCTTCTCCCATAACTAAGCAAATTACATAAGCCATCTATCCTTTTTTCTCAAATTTTCCATCAGAAAATATAACTGCAGTTGCCCTGAAAGGAAAGCCTGCTTCCCCCATACCAAAACAACATCTGCTCAACAACCTTCCACAGGCTTTCCCACAAGTAGAATTGTGCAGCTTCAATGGGACTGATACAGAAGTATTAATAGAACTACATTAGTGCAATACACAATATATTGTATAAACCAGAGCTAAAAATATACCTAGCATGCTTTCTCATTTTGTGCAGATCTTGGTCAGCAAAATACATTTCTATGTAGCTGGGTTACTATTCAATATGATGAACTTGGAGCTGTTCTAGAGAGGATTGTATGGTCATGCTACCCTCAGAATGAGACGCCTTTGATCTTTACAGAACTGTCCACAGCAGTTTCCACAGACCGTTTGTGCAGTACATTTTTCTTTTATTTTTAGTACCATTAAAGAATAATTAAAAGGCAAACTTTTTATTTATTTTTTATTTTGGATAGAGTGGAGAGGGATTATAATGCTTGTCAGTTTTTATTGTTGTCTCTGCCCCTGTTAACCACTTCAGCCCCAGAAGATTTGGCTGCCCAATGACCGGTCCATTTTTTGCGCTACGGCATTGCGTCGCTTTAACTGACAATTGCGCGGTGGTGCGACGCTGTACGCAAAGAAAATTTACGTTAATTTTTTTCCCACAAATAGAGCTTTCTTTTGGTGGTATTTGATCACCTCTGCGTTTTTTATTGTTTGCGCTGTAAACAAAAGAAGACTGACAATTTTGTAAAAAAATACAATATCTTTAACATTTTGCTATAATAAATATCCCATTTTTTTATTTTATTTTTTTAACTTTTTTTTTTTCTCAGTTTAGGCTATGTATTCTTCTTTCATATTTTTGGTAAAAAAAAATGCAATAAGCGTATATTCATTGCAAAAGTTATAGCGTCTACAAAATAGGGGGTAGTTTATGGCATTTTTATTATTATTTTTGTTTTTACTAGTAATGGCCGTCGATCTGTGATTTTTATCAGGACTGCGACAATATGGCAGATGCATCAGACACTTTTGACACATTTTTGGGACCATTGGCATTTATACAGCGATCAGTGCTATAAAAATGCATTGATTACTGTAAAAATGTTACTGGCAAGGAGGGGGTTAAAACTAGGGTGCACGCAAGGGGTTAATTGTGTTCCCTCATGTGTGTTCTAACTGAAGGGGGGATGGGACTGACTAGGGGAAGAGATTGATCGGTGTTCATACATCGCCCCTGAGAGAACCGGGATGTGTGTGTTTACACACACACACACACATCCCCGTTCTCGTTCTGTAACGAGCAATCGCGGGTGCCCGGCCATCATCGCGACCGCCGGGCTCTCGCATCGGCTCCGGGGACACGCTTCGGGCGCGCCGCTGGAGGCGTTTTAAAGGGCCGACGTACAGCTACGACTGCTCACGCAGGGGGGCCAGCCTGCCACTGTATAACTGCGGCGGCTGGTCCGGAAGCGGTTAAAGGAGGTTCGCCAACTTTTGTCTGTGTCCTCATTAGGGAGATTTACCCTCTCTATTTGTCCTGTTTACCATTAATATTGAAAGTGAAAGTAAAAGAAAATCTCATATTTTGGTTTGTCCCCAGAAAAGTAATGGAGGGGAAATCTTTCAATGGGAACACTAGTTTTGATGACCTTGAGGTCCCCAAGGGATTCCCTATAGTTTGCAGGGATTTTCTCTCACTTTCTGTTTGGCTATGGGACAGGAAGTGAAGGGAAATCTCCACAATGGGACACAGATGGGGAAAAAAAATCCTCCCTTGCTCTATCCAAAATAAACAAAAAAGTTTTGCCTATAGTTCTATTTTAATGTCCTATCTAATACTTTAGTCGTACAGTACAGGACCCAGGGCTTGTATTCATAGACCATAGGTTATTTGTAGACTACCTTCAGATGATTGGACACTGGCAAAAAACTTTCTAGGGACTCCCCTAGTGCTCGCTCATATAACCCCACCCACTCCATGAGTGTGTACTTCAGTTTCTTGCTGTTGCCCATAGGTGGTTGACCTCTTGTCTTTTGGAGACATTTTTTACGTGTTACCCTTTCTTTTTTTCTACTGACACTGCTATCAAGATCTGACTGCTTATTGGCCTGGGCTTTCTGGCAGTTTGCTGAATTTGTAACCCTTGCTGTTATACTTTGGGGACCCTACCCAGACCCCACTGTGTAGGACTGACCCGTATTTTTTGCGTCAGTGTGCTATACAGGTCCAGAGCCGTGATCCATCTCTATGGTTCCTAGACCCTGAAGATCCCTTCTGCCCACTGTGGCAGGTAAAGCCTGGACCCCTATCAGGTTAAGCCATGGATGAGGTAAGACAGAGATTGTATTTTGGGCCGGTTCGTAGCTATTAGTTGACACCTCCGCAGAGCTTAGCACACAGTGCCAATACAAGGGCAGAGGAATGGGTGGTTATTGGGTGGATGGTTCAGTTTGAATGGGCTCAAATCGCACTGCATTGCCCCAAAATTAGTTCATGCACTACTTTTGCGAACATACTGCAAATGGATTGCATGGTACTTTTGTACCATATAATCCAATGCAGGCAAAATCACTGTGTTTGCAACCTGTGCTTTATCATTGACACTCGCTGCAGATCACAACTGCAGTGCATTTTGAATGCAGTACGTGTAATGCGCACGGATCACGCATTCTAGTGTAAACCTAGCCAAAGGTAACCTGCATATAACATGTGGTTCCAAAAATACTTGCCCTGTCTCCTGTACTGTACTCCAAGATAGGGAATTTACAGGTAAGTCACATTTTTATTAAAGTGGTTCTAAAGGCAGAGGTTTTTATTTTTATTTTAATGCATTCTATGCATTAAGATAAAAAAAAACTTCTGTGAGCCCCCCCCCAATACTTACCTGAGCCCCATCTCGATCCAGCAATGTACACGAAAGCCACAAAGTCCAGGGGACTCTCCCTTATTGGCTGAGACTACAGTGGGCGCTATTGGCTCCTGCTGATGTTTATCAGTCAGTGAGCCAATGAGGAGAGAGGGCGGGGCCGAGCCACAGCTCTGTGTCTGAATGGACACACAGAGCAGTGGCTCGGCTCAGGTGCCCCCATAGCAAGCTGCTTGCTGAGGGGCAGGAGGGAGGGGCCAGGAGCGCCTGTGAGGGACCCGAGATGAGGAGGATATGGGTTGCTTTTTGCAAAACCACTGCACAGTGCAGAGAAGTATAACATGTTTGTTATTTTTAAACAAAAAAAAAAACACAAGACTTTAATATCACTTTAAG
Organism: Rana muscosa; assembly: GCA_029206835.1. Taxonomy (NCBI): domain Eukaryota; kingdom Metazoa; phylum Chordata; class Amphibia; order Anura; family Ranidae; genus Rana; species Rana muscosa. The sequence goes on from CM055127.1 coordinate 331,640,459, forward strand.
TGAGCCTTATAACAGTACATTGAAAATTAAACATTAAACAGGACCACATCATGCAGAAATGCAACTTTCCGATAGTTATTGTTAAATAAGGAAGTCATTTCCTTGATTATGTTGCTGCTTTGGAACAAAAAGAAAACATCAAAAGCAGTGTTATCACAAAAGAAAGCAAATGGTGTTCCTGTTTATACTAAACTTTAGTAACGGCCATGATTGTGGGTCATCAAGCAACATTATTGCCCTCTGCAGGCTTAGGTTTTCTCTAGGTAGAACTTTTACAGAGATACACATAGCTGATGAAAAAACAAAAATAGGAAAACTTCACAATACTAGAATGTATCGCTATTTTGTCTTTTTGTTTTTGGGGGGCTGGAATATGTCTATTACATTATAATTAATAGAAATATAAATTATGATCATGATTGGATTAATTGGCAAAACCATCAGAATACACCTTACATTAAAATTAAACAAAACAAAAAATCGGACTACAATCTGCATGCCTGTTCCAGGTTAGTAACTCCCTAAGTAAAAGTACAGTCCTAGGGTATGCATCATCAGTATGACCCATGCTCCTCCCCTGGCAGGTTACTACACATACCTTAGGGCTAGTTTACACCACATGCATTCCAGTGCCTTTATTCCTTCATCCAAAAGCATAGTAGGTTACATGGTTTTCAATGGCATAGTTCACACTAGTGCCTGCAATTCCAGTGTATTCCGGTTCCAGAAAAAAAGGAGAATGTGCTGCATTTTTTTTTCCTGCACAGAACTGTACTGGAACGCGGTAAAACACACCCGAACGTGCCTACACGCATCAAAAACCCACCGGACGCAGTACAGTTAAAAAAAACCCACAAGGAAATAAGAAAAAAAGCATCTGCAATGCACCCGGCAACCTGCATGCAAAAACGCATCCGGAAGGAATCTGGAGGATGTTTTTGTGGTGTGAACTAGTCATTATAATATTGGACAGCTGTAAAAAAAAAAAAAAAGCGACAATTGTTCTACTTGGTGTCACCACTGTCATAAAAAACAGAAATTTCGGGGCAGTCATTCACTGGAGGTGGACCTTGCAGTAAATTCAGTTCCAGACCATCAGCTTTCAGAGACCTTTCACACTGAAAGCGTGGAGGCGTCGGCGGTAAAGCGCCGCTAGTTTTAGCAGCGTTTTAGCGGGGCTTTTCGGGCATTAGCGGGGCGCTTTTAACCACCGCTAGCGGCCGAATAAAGGGTTAAAAGTGCCTGCAAAGCGATGCTGACTTTTTTTGACGTCCTGCCAGCGCAGCGCCCCAGTGTGAAAGCACTCAGGCTTTCACACTGGGATTGCAGATGAGGCATTTTTCAGGCGCTTTACAGGCGATATTTTTAGCGCTAAAGCGCCTGAAAAACGCCTCCATTGTGCAAGGGGTCTTAGCCCACCTATAACCATGCTGAATGTTTTCAGGCATGCCAGAACAGTAGCCTGCAAGCTATAGTTCTGTATTGTGTGAGTCTTGGCATTTCCAGCTGATTTAGAAAAACTTGATTTCACTATGGGAATCACTCAGGGGCTCTTAAGGAACATAACACATTGGTGTGGTTACATATATATATACTGTATATACTGTGTATGTATATGTGTGTGTATGTGTATATGTGTGTGTATATATATATATATATATATGTGTGTATGTATGTGTGTGTGTGTATATATATATATATATATATATATATATACACACAGATATACACCACTAATATACTCGCTGTCAATGTAAGCTGACCACATTTTTTACTAATGTATTGTATGTATTAAAACCAAAAAGTGCATAATTTTAATTTTCAGCATTATGTTAAATCTGTTAATTTTAGTCTAAAAACTGTGTCCCCATCTGAGAGTCATAATTCAAAATCTGATTCCGGTGTTTGATGTGTTTATCACATGGGATACATACTTTCAAATAAAAATCTATAATATATTTAGAATCTCATATAATGAAGTGCTTGGCTTAAAATATGAGATTGCTCATTACAGATCATTGGCAACGATGTTATTCTCCAGAGGACTGTATAAAATATACAGCTGAGAGGATAACTGCAAGAAACTGGAATAGCTTGTTAGTGCTAGCACTTGTAATCCACATCTACCTCTGAAAAAACCCTTGGTTGGCCTTACAGTGGGTAATTATTGGCTAGGAAAGGTTGTTTCTGTAACTAATCTCCTGTGTTTCTTAAAGTAGAACTATAGGCAAAACTTTTCTTTTTCACGGCCGAGAATCTCGTCGCAAAAAAAACATCGTTTTTCTCGACAGGTTTCTTGTCAAGCTTTCCTTGCATACACACTGTCAATCCAAAATATTGTCGGTCTAAAGCGCGGTGATGTACAACACGTACAACGGCAGTATAAAGGGGAAGTTCCATTCTCATGGCGCCACCCCTTGGGCTGCTTTTGCTAATCTCGTGTTACTACGTGTTAGTAAAAGTTTAGTGAGAGACGATTTGCGCTTTTCAGTCTTCGTGCTTTCAGTTCGTTACAGCGTGACGAATGTGTTATCTCCGTTACAAACGCTAGTTTTACAAGAAGGTGCGCTCCTGTCTCATACTTGATTCTGATCATGCGCGGTTTTTGAAGACTCGGAAAAGCCTACACACTAACGGTTTTCTCGTCTCACAAAAACAGTCTGATTAGAATCACGACGAAAAAAAAGAAAGCAGGTCTTTTTTTTTTTCTCGTCGAGATTCACAACAGTTTTCTAGAGAAACCATACACACTATTACTTTTCTGGGGACAACCCACAATTTTGGATTTTCTTTTACTTTCACTTTCAATGACAATGGTAAACTGGAAAAATAGAGATGATGAATCTCCCTAACAGGGGCACAGACAGCAATAAAAACCTGCCAGGTGTTCTAATCCACCTTCACTCTTTCCAAAACCAAAAGAAACGTTTTGTCTTTAGTTCTACTTTTAATATCAAACAATTGGGCTAGAAGTGGCCATATGAGCTTCTTTGACTTTTTATGCAATTACTGTACTTTGACCCACATACTATACAGGTGTCTGGTATGAACTGTCCCTATTAATAGTAGTGAGTGAAACAACATTTTTATTTGCCTGGAGTTTCAGGGGAAAACATGAGATTTTCTTGTAATGTTGCCATTTTAGTGAATGTATTGGAATCGGTGAGGCAGGCAAAATTGGTCTTCTAGTTTTAAATGAAATGGTTTAAAATGCCTCCTGATGGTAAGGGTAATTCCTTTAAACTCAACAACAACAAAAAAAGCAAGGGAAAAAGTAAAAAAAAAACGCAACAGCAAACAAATGATCTAGATTACCTTTAATACAGCCCCCAAAAACCACCTCTAAATAAAAAAACAAAAGGCAGATTTAGCTTGAAGCCTAAAAAATCCTCCAGGAATTTGCGGTAATGTCAACCAGTCATCACTGTAACCTTTGCATGCATGGGATGATTGTTTACCTAATGCCGCGTACACGCGGTTGGAATTTCCGACAGAAAAAGTCAGATGGGAGCTTTTCATCGGATATTCCGACCGTGTGTATGCCCCATCTGACTTTTTCTGTCGGAATTTCCGACGGACTAAAATAAAGAGCAGGTTCTCTATTTTTCCGTCGGAAATTCTGACAGGTTTGCCCAGTCAAAAGTCCGACCGTGTGTACGTGGCATAAGTGTCCCCTAGTAGTCCTGAACAGACAGTGCTGATGTAATCGGTGAACACTCCCTGGGGGAGGTGGAGCTGACGTGGATCCCCTGCTCCTTCCCTGCCAAGGCACATCCCTGTGCTTGGATTGGTAGAACATTCAAATCAGAAACTGAGATGACATTCATGCACCACCCATATCTCCAGCCAAGCGACACCTCAAAACCCACCCCTTAACTCTCCAGCATAATGGATGGAGAGGTTAGAATCATAGGATAGGGCAGGGATATGCAATTAGCAGACCTCCAGCTGTTGCCAAACTACAAGTCCCATCATGCCTCTGCCTCTGGGTGTCATGCTTGCTGCTGTCAGAGTCTCGCTATGTCTCATGGAGGTCCGCTAATTGCATATCCCTGGGATAGGGCATAGTGCTTCAGCAGGATACCGCCCACAACCCAGAGCTATGTACAGGCTATATACAAGCATGTGATTACATCAACAATATTTTTAGGTACATTTTGGTGAAGAAAGAGGGTTTTATGTTTTTGTTGGCTTTAGGGTCACAGGTTAAGTTTAGGATTTAGGGGTTTAAGTGTTTAATATAAAAATGCTGAAAATATCTTCTGATCTTTCAAAGGAAGGTAAATGATTTGAGATTTTGGTGCAACTCCCATGATGAGAACATAGTTTAGATGTTGGAGCTGCTTGTCCCGGCCCCTCTAAAACACATTATCCTAACAATAACAAGAATTATGGAACATGTAGACCACCCATTGATGCAAATGCAGTTTCTTCTGATCTGCAAGACTTGGAGGGAAAATGTCAAGAATGTAAATAAGTATGATTTTCCAAAGTCTAAACCTCACTGCCAACTCCGAGAACTGAGTGCTGAAGATGAAAGTGCAGACTACGTAACAATTGCCTTATTACCAGATTTTGCTTTATTGACAGTGGAGTGTACATTTCTGTCTTTGTTTTGTGGGAAGTGCCATAAATTAAAATGGCATAGCTACAGTTTTTACCTTTTAAGTATTACAGAAAAGTACATTTGATATGGCAATGGTAGTCACATTGTGCTATAAGAAATGTCATCTGTTACTTTAAGAAGACTCCACCAGTTTTGCATCCCACAGTTTGGTCATATGTTAGCAGGTCTTCCTCACTAAACAGTTTGTTCCTGCCAGAAGGCAAGGTGAGAATGATGTCTTGGGTGACATAAGATACGCTGCTTAGCTCTCCCCTCGGGTCTTCAGCTGATTCTTGCTCTTATACAGAAGTATTCATACTTTGTACTGTAACAGTAAAAAACAGTGAAGGGATTGAGGCAGTGGCAGCCCGTCCATAGGGGCGCACGGCGCCGCCCCCCCATCCATGCGTCCGGCCCCCTAAACTACATGCAGGGCGCTGGATGCATGGAGTCCAATGTTTTTTTTTCTTTTTTGTAGCACATGATTAGAGCCTAATGCCCCATACACACGATCATTTTTCATGCCGTTAAAAATGCCATTAAAAAAAATGGCCATTAAAAATGATCGTGTGTATGCTCCAGAGCATTTTTAACGACGTGAAAAACGGGCATTAAAAAATTCGAACATGCTCTTTTTTCACGTCGTTTTTCATGTCGTTTTTTTTAACGACGTGAAAAATGATAGTGTGTATGCTTTAACGACGTGAAAAAAAATGCGCATGCTCAGAATCAAGTATGAGACAGGAGCGCTCGTTCTGGTAAAACTAGCGTTCGTAATGGAGATAGCACATTCGTCATGCTGTAACGGACTGAAAAGCACTAGACTGAAAAGAGCGAATCGTCTCTCAACAAACTTTACTAACATGAAGGGTGGCGCCATTCGAACGGAACTTCCCCTTTATAGTGCCGTCGTACGTGGTGTACGTCACTGCGCTTTTCTTGAACATTTTTTAAAATGATGGTGTGTACGCAAGACAGGCTTGAGAGGAAACAAGAAAAAAAATGACAAGAAAAACGTCAGTTTTAAAAATGACATTAAAAATGATCGTGTGTATGGGGCATAAGGCTCTAATTGGCTTCAAAAAAGGTTAAGTTTGGGGCTATTGTCTTCCTGATTCTCCTTCCAGCCAATCCGGAAGCAGTTCCTGAGACCCGATTGGCCAGGAAGTCTTTGGCTGGGAGTCCTATCGGGTCTCAGTCAGGACCCACTTCCTGTTCGGCCTGGAGGAGAAGCAATGGCCCCGAAGCGAGGAGCTGCAGCCCGGATTCCATGTCTGCCTGATCTGCCTCCTTCCTAAGGTAAGGAAGCCTCTGATCGCCGCCGCATTCTCGTTGTCGTTTTTGAGCACCAGCCGCCACTGGATTGAGGTAGGGATTAACTACTTGACCTCTGGAAAGTGTTACCCCTTTCATGACCAGAGCATTTCTTACTATTCGGCACTGCGCTACTTTAACTACTTCCGGACCGCCCACTGTATATATACGTCATTACTTTGAAAAAACGTGGTTATGGCAGTAGATAGCTGCCATAACCCCGGTATATTTTTATACAGCAGGCGATCCTTTCTCAGATAAAAGTGGTTCCAGTCCCCATCCCGCCACTTCCCTACTGGCAACGCTGTATCCTGGACTAGGCCAACAAGGCCCAGGCCTAGGGCATCACTTTGCAGGGGGGCAGCATGGAAAGAGCCCCCGCCAGCTTGCGCTACACTGTTAGTGTAACGCAAGCTGCTTCTAATTTTGACTGTCCTGTTATCCTGGACCACAAACCTTCCTCACTGTGCTATATGTTTTCTGCTGCACCATTGGCATGGTTATATCTTCTTAGTCTTCTTCATAAAATTATCAGAAATTTGTGCTTAAAGAACTATAGGCAACACTTCTTTTTTTTTTTCATTTTGAATAGGATAGAGTAAGGGGGGGGGGGGGTTATAGCCCCTGTCAGTTTATTTTTTACCATCCCTGTTCCATTGCAGAAATTTCTCTTCACTTCCTGCCCCATAGCCAAACAGGAAGTGAGAGGAAATCTATGCAAATTAAGGGAATCCAATGCCCCCCCAGGCCCTAAGAACAAGTGTCCCCACTCGAAAATATCAGGGCGGGTCTTAAAGAGAAAGGGGTGTGGCCTTGACAGGAAGGGGTGGGTCATATTTAAATTAGGGGGTCACAAGTTTAGTCAGGCCTAGGGCAGCACAAAACCTAAATACACTACTGCCTAGTGGCGAAAACGATCAAGCAAGATGGCCCCCACTCGAACATCACTTCCGCCCTCTGGCTTTAAAGGGCACTTTTTTTTTCTGTATAAAAGTAACATTTATTTATTTATTTTTTGCTTTTAAAGCGGTGTTCCGTTGCTGGCTTTTAATAATAGGACACTTACCTGTCCTGGAGTCCAGCGATGTCGGCACCATAGCTGATGTTTCCATCAGCTGTCGGGTGCATGCCGCCGCCATTGCGGGTAAGGAAACCCAGCAGTGTAGCCTTACGGCTTCACGCCGGGAACCCTACTGCGCATGCACGAGGCTCCGCTCCTCTCTTCTACTGGCCCGGCGGCAGGGGGAGGAGGAGGGAGTCGAGCAGTGACGTCATGGGCCGCAGCCCGGACTCCCGGAAGTGGGAACAGGATACATGTCAAAGACAGGTATCCACTCCCTCCCCCCGAAAGGTGCCAAATGCGGCACCTGAAGGGGGGGGGAGACAAATCAGCAGTGGTTCCACTTTTGGGTGGAACACCGCTTTAAGTGTAAATGTGAGATCTGAGTTCTTTTTGACCCCAGATCTCACATTAAAGAGGCCCTGCCCTGCTTATTTCTATTACAAGGGATGTTTACATTCCTTGTAATAGAAATAACAGTGATCAAAAAAAAAAGGGACAGCGCGCAGAAGCCAACGCATACACAAGTCACAAATTGCGTTTTGTAAGACCTATGTGCAAATACGGTTTGATATAAAGTAGGGCTGGGCGATTTTTGCCCAAAAAAAAAAAAACTTGAGTTTTTTTTTCCTGATGGACACCGCGCCGGCAGGAGTTTTTAGGCGAGGCCGCGGCTTCGGCCTAGTCCGCCGCGATCCTGGGAAAAGGCCGTGGACTAGGCCGAAGCCGCGGCCTCGCCTAAAAAAATCCTGCCTGCAGCTCACCGTTATCCTGGGAAAAGGCCGCGGCTTCGGCCTAGTCCGCAGCGTCCGGCCTCGCGGCCTTTTCCCAGGATCGCGGCGAGCTGCGGGGCAGTTTTTTTAAGGCGAGGACGCGGCTTCGGCCTAGTCCGCGGAGCGCCGGTCCAATGAAAAAAAAAGAAAAAAAATTGATTCGGTCAAAATCTGAATCGATTTGCCCTTACAACTCGATTCAGATTTTAAATCGATTTTTTTCCCAGCCCTAATATAAAGTATTGCAATAATCTCCATTTTATTCTCTAGGGTCTCTGCTAAAAAAAAAAAATATATATATATATATATATAATGTTTGGGGGTTCTAAGTCAATTTCTAGCAAAAAAAATACTGATTTTACTTGTAAACAACAAATGTCAGAAATAGTCCTGGTCCTTTAAAGAGGACTTCACAGCCGGTTCCCTACTGTGCATGTGCAAAGCGCGTTGTGCTTTCTATTTGACCTGGCGGAGGAAGGAGGAGGGGTACCCGTTCACCCCCTCCCCCCTGAAAGGTGCCAAATGTGGCACCGGAGAGGGGGAGACGGTTAAGCGGATGTTCCACTTTTGAGTGGAACTCCGCTTTAAGTGGTTAACTTGCAATTGCACGCTCATGCAGCACTGTACCCAAATTACATTTTTATAATTTTTTTTCACACAATTAGAGCTTTCTTTTGATGGTATTTGATCACCACTGGGTTTTTTTTTTTTCTTTGCAATATTAATGAAAAAAGACAAAAAAAAATAGAAAAACCCCCAAAACAATATTTTCCACTTTCTGCTATGAAACAAATCAAATAATAATTAAAAAATTGAATTTCGTCATAAATGTAGGCTGAAATGTATTCTGAAACATGTCTTTGGTAAAAAAAAAAAAAAAAAAAATCCCATTACTTATATTAATTGGTTTGTGAGAAAGTAATAGCGTCTACACACTATGGTGTATATATACTGGAATTTTTGCAGCTGTGATGCTATGCTGGTAATGACGATAATCAACTGACACTGATATTGCTTGTGACAGTAATACAGTGATCAGTTTTAATACTGTACACTGACACTGTACTAATAACACTGGCTGGGAAGGGGTTAACATCTAGGGGCAATCAAAGGGTTAACTGTGTGCTTAAGAATGTGTACTGTGTGCTATTTTTACTTTATTATGTGGCAAAGCAGGGAGAAGAAACAGCCAGATTGCTATTAACAGTACACAGAGTTCTGTGTTCTTGTAAACACAGAACTCAGTGTGTGATTGGCCACAGCCGATCAGTTGACTTCAGCCAAAATCATTGGCTGAAATCAGCTGCCAAACATGCATGCCTCAAACCTGAAAACAAACCGGCGACATACAGGTGCCTTGTTCGGGCCTGCATGTGCCGCTCTCCTACAGTACAACTACTGTGGGTGGATGGCGAGTAGTTAAAGTAACCCTGGCCTTCAATCTTGTTACTGTAGAAATATTTTCAACCAGATCATGATCACTTTAATATGGGTGCAGAAAAGGTGGCTGTCATTACAATATGCTTCCTCTGCATAGAAGTCCAATACCTGACTATACAGTATATCTGAAAGGGGTGGCAGAATCTTGTTTCAGGCTGAAGAGAATCCGTTGGCACAAAAAAAAAAAATACATTGAATCACAGCTGTCTACTTACATAGCTGTTTACCAGGAATTCAGCTTTAAGCCTTTGAAAATAGGTCACATTTCAGGCACCACCTGCACTTGAAACTCAGAACAGGTTGGCATGCGTTTCCAGAAATATAGGCTTCAGGAAAATGTATCCCATCAAGTAATAACCAGCCATGTGCCTCCTAATTGGCTGTTTGTTTTGGATTAGTGAAGTAGAAATATTTTAGGGCTCAGAAGGTGATCACTCAAGAGAATTAGTCTGCTAGCTTGGAACAATATCTTTATGAGTAGTATTTTCTTAGGAGAAAATAAGTCCTTATGACTATTTATCATTGGCTTATAGCATACTTCTGCTCATTAAGCAGGCCGGTTTATTTATAGGCTGTTTTTTTTTTCGTGTACTGAAGATAATAGATTTTTTTATTTCTAAGAAGATAACCCAACCTTCCAGGCATACGAAGGCTAAGGAAATAATTACTAACAACAGAATTAATCAGTTGCTTTGGTAAAGGAGCAGGGGTAGAGTTGAGATACTTTTACTCAATGTATTCCACAACTATCTAAAGATATCAGTATGAAGTGTTTTAGTTTGCAGAACTCCACTAAAGGTCTGGGCATGGGGTGGCACAAATGTAATGTGAACATCTTTGTGTCCCCTGATATAACTGGGACCTCAAAGGCATCATTCAGAAAATCAATGCAAAGAGCTTTACTAATGTATAAAGTCCGGTTTTTCATGGCATTCAATGAGGATTTTTTTGTGCTAAAGTAAAATCAAAGATGAATTCTGGCTGGGGGATACGGGGGAGTCCCTGAGAGAGGCTATGGCGGTGGTCCGGAACTTTGGCTCATTTTCTGGCCTGGTAATTAACTGGACTAAATCCTCAATGATGCTATTGGACTCCCCGGGGGACCAGGGACCCATGCTGCAGGATATCCCAGTCTCACGGCAATTTAAATATTTGGGTATATGGGTCACTCCACAACTTGGTGAGTACATTTCTCTCAATCTATCGCCCCTTCTAACTAGGATTAGGGATAAATCCAAAATATGGTCTAAAATGAGGATGTCCATGGCAGGCAGGGCCATCCTCTTTAAAATGATTTTTATGCCACAACTTTTGTACGTACTACATAACACTCCCATTGTGATCCCGTTGAAATTTTTCAGAATCATTAATTCTCTATTTCGAGCTCTTCTCTGGCTTAACAAAACCCCTAGAATCAAATTGGAGCAGTTGCAGAGATCCAAGGAGGAGGGGGGTCTGGCCCTCCCAAATCCATGGTTATATTATGTAGCTGCGCAGTTGCAGCACGTTGCTAGAGCCCTAAAAGAAAAGCCGGTCATGGAGGGGGAGGTGGGGGACCCGACAGTTGCCCTGATGCTGCGCACCACAGGAGCGGAAAGTGTAGTAACAGGCCTTGAGGCATTGCAATTTGCCAAGTCAAACAAGCTCTTCCCCACCTATGCCCTGATCCCAAAAATTTGGAATAAAACACGTCAAATACAAAAGATTGAGGGATTTACAGTTTACAGCCCGATTTGGAGCAACCGGTATTATGGGCAGCTGCTTCTTTTGACCGGTGCGGAGCGTTGGAGGAGGTGTGGAATTACCCATTTGGTCCACATCTTTTCCAATGGCTGTTTGCGGCCCTTTGTGGAGCTGCAGGAGCAGTTTGGGCTGCATGGGTCCATGCACTTTTATTACTTACAGTTGAGCCATGCAGTTAGGGCCCAGGCGGGAAACAACCCGTGGATATTGTCTCCAGCCCCAATCTTTCACTCTATGATGTGGGTGCCCAGTTTTAAGGGTTTCATCTCTAGAACATACGCCATACTACTATCCTCTTTTTTGCCGGGCTTTCCTGCGGGGGTAATAGCCTCGTGGGAAAGGGATGTTGGTCTATTTGAGGAGGGTCAGTGTCCCAATTGTACATATTGCTGAGAGCAGGGTTGGCCCAAGACATTGTGCTGCCTGGGCCCAAGAATGAAATGCTGCCCCCCCCCCAAAAAAAAATCCTATGCCCATCCAGCAAAGAGACGTTTCCATAAAGCAAAGAGACAGCCCAATATATTCAGCAAGAGACATCCCATATATTCAGCAAAGAGACATGCCCCTTCTAGGGTGACCACGCATTTTGCAGGTCTGTCCCGGGCACATTCATTCCAGGACAATACAGTGTCCCGGAATGAAACTGACACAGCCACCCCCCTAGGCCAATCTGATGCCCCCAAAAAAGGCCGCCACATCACCGCTTTACTCACTGACAGTACTTGTCCTGGCCGGGAATGCCTGGAGGAGCACAATCCCCGCCCCTTGCATGTGATTGGAGAAATCATAAATCCCACCTCTTGTGTCCAATCACTGTGCTGTGATTCGTTACAGAACAAGCTGATGTTTGGGAAGGGGGGGTGTCCGTGAATAGTAGTTTAAAAATGTGGTCACCCTAGCCCCTTCCTGCAAAGAGTATTGTGTAGCACCACGAAAGCTCCCCCCTTTCTCTCCACTGCCACCGACCAGCTACGCTCTGATCCCAGCTCAGTGATGCAACATGCTGCAACAACAGCGCTGCATTGACCACATTTCCAAACTGCCATTCAGGGATACCGCCCTTCCTTCCCAAAAAAAGATGAGGGGGGGGGGTGTAGTCTCGCTTACAGGGAATTTGGCAGCGGGTGATTTGTCGGGCGAATGGCTGGTGTTAGCACATAAATCATCCTAACATTATGATTGATATGGTGTCAGGATGATCAAATCACATTATTTCTATTACTACATTGTAATATATAATGAAATAGTTTAACTCACCATAATGCGGAATCAGTGGGAACCCTGAGCTTGTCATTTGCCACCATTGCTTGCCACCAGATGTAGCTTATTGCTTGCCACCGTTGCCTGCCACCAGATGCAGCTGTGCCACTTGCCACCCATAGCCTGCCACAACATGCAGCCTGTCACTTGTCACCAATGCCTGTCACCAGATGCAGCCTGTCACTTGTCACCAATGCCTGTCACCAGATGCAGCCTGTCACTTGTCACCAATGCCTGTCACCAGATGCAGCCTGTCACTTGTCACCAATGCCTGTCACCAGATGCAGCCTGTCACTTGTCACCAATGCCTGTCACCAGATGCAGCCTGTCACTTGTCACCAATGCCTGTCACCAGATGCAGCCTGTCACTTGTCACCAATGCCTGTCACCAGATGCAGCCTGTCACTTGCACCATTGCCTGTCACCAGATGCAGCCTGTCACTTGTCACTGATGCCTGTCACCAGATGCAGCCAGTCACTTGTCACCATTGCCTGTCACCAGATGCAGCCTGTCACTTGTCACTGATGCCTGTCAACAGATGCAGCCTGTCACTTGTCACCATTGCCTGTCACCAGATGCAGCCTGTCACTTGTCACCATTGCCTGTCACCAGATGCAGCCTGTCACTTGTCACCATTGCCTGTCACCAGATGCAGCCTGTCACTTGTCACTGATGCCTGTCAACAGATGCAGCCTGTCACTTGTCACCAATGCCTGTCACCAGATGCAGCCTGTCACTTGTCACCAATGCCTGTCACCAGATGCAGCCTGTCACCAGATGCAGCCTGTCACTTGTCACTGATGCCTGTCAACAGATGCAGCCTGTCACTTGCACCATTGCCTGTCACCAGATGCAGCCTGTCACTTGTCACTGATGCCTGTCACCAGATGCAGCCAGTCACTTGTCACCATTGCCTGTCACCAGATGCAGCCTGTCACTTGTCACCAATGCCTGTCACCAGATGCAGCCTGTCACTTGTCACCAATGCCTGTCACCAGATGCAGCCTGTCACTTGTCACCAATGCCTGTCACCAGATGCAGCCTGTCACTTGTCACCAATGCCTGTCACCAGATGCAGCCTGTCACTTGTCACCAATGCCTGTCACCAGATGCAGCCTGTCACTTGTCACCAATGCCTGTCACCAGATGCAGCCTGTCACTTGTCACCAATGCCTGTCACCAGATGCAGCCTGTCACTTGTCACCAATGCCTGTCACCAGATGCAGCCTGTCACTTGTCACCAATGCCTGTCACCAGATGCAGCCTGTCACTTGTCACCAATGCCTGTCACCAGATGCAGCCTGTCACCAGATGCAGCCTGTCACTTGTCACTGATGCCTGTCAACAGATGCAGCCTGTCACTTGCACCATTGCCTGTCACCAGATGCAGCCTGTCACTTGCACCATTGCCTGTCACCAGATGCAGCCTGTCACTTGTCACTGATGCCTGTCAACAGATGCAGCCTGTCACTTGTCACCATTGCCTGTCACCAGATGCAGCCTGTCACTTGTCACCATTGCCTGTCACCAGATGCAGCCTGTCACTTGTCACCATTGCCTGTCACCAGATGCAGCCTGTCACTTGTCACTGATGCCTGTCAACAGATGCAGCCTGTCACTTGTCACCATTGCCTGTCACCAGATGCAGCCTGTCACTTGTCACCATTGCCTGTCACCAGATGCAGCCTGTCACTTGTCACTGATGCCTGTCAACAGATGCAGCCTGTCACTTGTCACCATTGCCTGTCACCAGATGCAGCCTGTCACTTGTCACCATTGCCTGTCACCAGATGCAGCCTGTCACTTGTCACCGATGTCTGTCACCAGATGCAGCCTGTCACTTGTCACCAATGCAGCGTGTCATTTGTCACCATTGCCTGTCACCAGATGCAGCCTGTCACTCAGCCTGGCTCTCTCTCCCTCCCCTTCAGATGGGCATGCTGGGGGCAGCAGTTTCCCCCCTAGAATTGCAATGGGCCAGCCATTTGCACTACACATCCCATAATCCTCTTTTTTCCTTTTAGTTTTTTTCCCTGGCCAATGGGAGGAAAAGGGGGAAGAAACATAGCGGTGGCTGTCCTAGGAACAGCAGCATGAGGAGGAGAAGGAGGGGGGAGAAGAGCCCGCAGCTGCTCTCTCTCCACACACACAGCCGCTCCGATCTCATGCTGTTACATACAGGGAGGAGGTGGGTGGAGCTAGCGGAGGAGGAGGAAGTGAAATACTCTCTGCAATGAATGATGGGCCTCTCTCTCCTTACGTCACTGGTTGCTAGACACAAAGCGGTCCGCAGCTAGCAACCAGTTTGGGCAGTGAAGCAGGGACCGCTGGAGAGACCCTTGAAGTGGGTCTTGCCACTGCGGCCAGTGACAGCGGCGCTGGCGATGAAGTACAGTATGACACTGCACACTAGATGGAGGGAAACCCAGGTCCTCAGGCAGTGCGCCCCTGTTGCCGCCCCTCTTAAAGTGCCGCCTGGGACCATGGTCCCATCGGGTCCCATGGTAGGGCCGGCCCTGGCTGAGAGTACACTTTACACCTGCGAGATTACACAGGATGGGTCTGGGAGAGGAGGACAGCTGCCCGAGATGTGCTAGGGATCACGGGGACCTCATCCATTTGCTGTGGCGATGCCCCAAGTTGCATCTCTACTGGAGGGGGGTTCTTAAAACCATAGGGGAGGTGTTCTCGGTGGAGATTCCGCAGGACCCCAGGATCTGTATCCTGGGGGTTGTGGATGGCCTGCCACTAGAGGACAATCCAAAAACAGCCATCGGAAGAGCCCTTTTTCAGGCCCGCAAACTCATTCTTCACCATTGGAAAGCGGAAGAACCTCCTAGGCTGAGTGAATGGATAACTCAGATGGGATGTACCCTACGCCTAGAAAAATACATCTATCAGCACAGAGGTCGCCAGGGGAAATTTGAAAAGCTATGGGCTCCTTGGTTGAATACCCCGGGGCTCTCTCTGCTCGAGCTTGTACTGGACAGAATGCTTTTATAGGCTGTTTGGTGGGGGATCGGGGGTGGGGGTTTGCGGGTCCCATATGCAGTTTGCAGTTGGGGCCTGGTGGGGGTGACGGGGTCGAGTCTTGTTTGAGTATATAATTTGGAGATATGGGGGTCTGGGGAGTGCGGGAGAGAATTATGGTATATTTACAGATTTGTATTTGTGTTTTTGTTTATTATTTCAGAGGTTATCTAAATATTCAAATGTTCTATGGATATAATACTACACATTGTGCAATGGTTTGTAAACTTTTGCTTAATATATTTTTCAATAAACATCCTTTTGGAGAAAAAAAAAAAGATGAATTCTGATTGTTTTCTCTTGCTCTCTGTTTTATTGCAGCGCTGCCCAAAATATTGCATGTTTGTCACTCATATTATTCATTTTTATTTTATATAGCATGCATCAAAGTACAACCTTTGCAGGAATATATGCTTATTTAATCAGGACACTTGAAATGCTCTACAGTATATAAGAGTTGGGATTTTTTAGGTGCCAATAACTTAAAGGGGTTGTAAAGGTTCGTTTTTTATTTTCTAAATAGGTTCCTTTAAGCTAGTGCATTGTTGCTTCACTTATCTTTTCCTTTGATTTACCTTCTAAATATTTTTTTTCTTTGTCTGAATTTCTCACTTCCTGTTTCTCATCACTGAACTCCACACCATCATCCGAGTGGTGTGGAGTCAGCCAGAACAGCTTACTGAACAGCTTACTGGGGAGGAACAGGAAGTGAGAAATTCAGACAAAGAAAACAAAGAAAAAAAATATTTAGAAGGGAAATCTAAGGAAAAGGTAAGTGAACCAACAATACACTAGCTTAAAGGAACCTATTTAGAAAATAAAAAACGAACCTTTACAACCCCTTTAAATTGTAATCGCATATTAAAATTCAACCACTTTCATGTTAAAAAGTAAGGAAAAAAAATATAGACATTGAAAACATGGCAATAATTCTTGTTTGATATCCACATAGTAGATTCATTACAGTTGCTTCTCATGGTGTAGCAATCCTGACATGTTTCACCATTTGATAGGCTTCCTCGGGGGGATAAGTGCTTCCCCACGTGGACAAGCAAATCTAATACAAAAAGTAAGTATACATGCAAGAGAGTTGTAGATCCAAATGACCAAATACCAGATATCAAGATCAACATGCAGTGATTTAAACATAAAGTTTGCTGAAAGGCATCTTACCAGAATTGGCTTATAGTGGTTAAATCTTACCAGAATTGCCTAATGGTGGTTAAACAGGGATGGTAAGTTAAACACTGGATATGGTTGAAATTTGATGGTTTTATGTTAATTCAATAGACCAATAGAGTTTTATTTTTTTCTCTTGCTACTTTACTTTTTTAGTGTACAAGCCTTTTCATCCTTCTTGGAATTATCCTTCGGACTGGACTCCCCTATTGAGGGCTATTTAAAAGTTTTGGTCTCTTGACCATACCAAAGGTGTGTGTGTTTATGTATGTATGTGTGTGTGTGTGTGTGTGTGTGTATATATATATATATATATATATATATATGTGTGTGTGTGTGTGTGTGTGTGTGTGTGTGTATATATATATACAGTGTATATATATATATATATATATTTTTTTAATTATATATATATATATATATATATATATATATTACTGGTGGCTGACTCATTGAGAGATATTTACTTTCTGACAACATGCAAAGGAATCTAGCATTAAAAAGCCCTATGTCATTTATTTCCATCCTTCAGCCATTTACCTGATTTGATTGCCCCTCCTGTGGCTAACTGTGTACAACAGCTTCTCGATTTGCCCATGGGGAGGGATACTTTTCTGTTCCCTCCTGCTTGGTGTGAAGTTCGGATTTTATCCCTTGTTTGAACAATCCTTGCAGATTCAGTGTTAATGTAACCAAGTGCCAATTCTGGTAAGATGCCCTTCAGCAATCTTTATGTTTACATCAGTGTATGTTGATCAGTGTTGATCTTTGTTGATCTTGTTATATTTTTATGACTAAAATCAGCTAATATTGTAAAACCACTATCTGAACACATTCATTGTTCTGTAGCATTATCTGATAATTTGGATGTACAACTCTCATGTATACTGTATATACTTTTTTGTATTCGATTTACTTGTCTCCAGGTGTGGTACCACAAATCCCCTGAGGAAGCCTATCAAACGGCGAAACATGTCAGGATTGCTACACCATAACAAGCAACCAGAATGAATCTATTTTTTTTCCTTAATTTTTAACAATAAATATATGAATAAAGTGATTGATTTTTTAATATATGATTACGACTCAAGTTATTGGCACCTAAAAATTCCCAGCTCTTATATAAAGCATTTCAAGTGTCCTGTTTTCATCATTTTGGGATGTGGTGCCTAGGAGATCTCCTCTGACCAATCTATCTTGTCCAATGTGCTTATTTAAGTTATGGCTACTATTTGCAGTTTCTAAAGGGATTACTTTGATGTAACCAGTAACTGATTTTTTTTAGGCTAGTCTCGTACGTTTTTATTTTCCTGAAAACTTGACCCAGAGCATTGGTGCAAAGCTTTTCAGCACATGAACTTTATAGTCCATGTACATTTGGCATTTAGACAGCATACAATACTTTAGGACAACAGTATTCGCAACTGAAATCTACCTAACTCCTACACCCCAATTTTGCCCTAAACCTTAAAGTAGAACTATAGGGAAAACGTTATTTTTATTTTGGATAGAGTAAGGGAGGGTTAAAACTCCTGTTGGTTAATTATTTGCCTGTGCCCTTCAGGGAGATGTACCTTTTACTTCCTGTCTCATAGTCAAAACAGGAAGTGAGAGGAAATCCCTGCAAATTAAGGGAATCCTCTGGGGACCCCCAGAACACCAGAGCTAGTGTCCCTATTGGACGACTTCCCTTCTATTACTTTTCTGGGGGCAACCCAAAAATTTAGCTTTTCTTTTACTTTCACTTTCAATGCTAATGGAAACAGGACAAATGGAGAGGGTGAATCTCCGTAATGAGGACACAGACAAAAATTGGCTTTGGTTATACTTTAACAGTTTTCCCCAAATTGTAACTATGTAACAGCCATAATGCTGGTGCTAAATCATCTTTCTTTTTAAAGGTTTCACAGGTCAGAGCAAATCTATGTTGTAATACATGAAGAACTTCTTCATATGCTTCTGAGGGTCCAGCATAGTTTTGCAGAGAGCACTATGCCTACTGGACATTGGTTCACTCAGAGGGCCTTGCTACTTTTATTAGGAAATGAATGATATAAGAAGCCCAGTGAGAGATGGAAAGGAGGATGGGTTTGTGTACGGGAGTACACGTAATGTTTGAACTACGGTAGTTTTTAGATGAAGATGTTGCTCAGACAGGTCTTGATAGCAGTGCACATCTGATCAAATTTGGGGTTAGACTGCTTTCTAGTATATTCCTGCTACTGCCTAAAAAAATTTATTATCTTGAAATACTATTTGGAATCAAAAAAATGTGTTCTAGAGAAGAACACATTTCTCTATGTGCTAAACAATAGTGTAATGCCAATGTACAAAATAAATAAATACAACGTGCGATATTCGCCATATCATAGATGAAAATTGCTAGTACAAAGATGCAAAATTTGATGATATAAAAGTCCAAAAGTGACAAAAAATAAAGTACCACAGTGTGTATGATGAAGATGAAAAAGTCTTGATCAAGCAACACAGATAATCACAAAAATGTTTCTCAAATGGTGCTTAAAGTGTTTGTAAACCCTCCATGTTTTTTTACCTTATTGCATTCTATGCATTAAGGTGAAAAACCTTCTGTAGTGCTGCAGCCCCCCCTCGTTTTACTAACCTGAACGCTGTCTTTCTCTGGTCGGGAATGAGCACACCGGATCTAGCTGGTGTCTCGTGTCCTGATTGGATAGATTGATAGCATCTCAGCCATTGGCTCCTGCTGCTGTCAATCAAATTTAATGGTACGAGCGCCGGGGGACAGAGCCGAGTCCTGCTTTCTGTGTGAATACATGCAAAAGCAGGACTCAGGAGCGCGCCCGCATGAGTGTCCACCAAAGAGAGCGATTCTCCAACATGGACACTCGATGCGGGGAGGAGCTACCAGCACCGCCGGGGGGACCCCAGAAGTCGAGGATCGGGCCACTCTGCAAAACAAACTCTACAGCGGAGGTAAGTATGACATGTTTGTTATTTATAAAAAAAAAAAATGAGGGTTTGCCACCCCTTTAAGTGAATGCAAAACACCAGAGCAAATGGCTGCTATGTGTGCCTAAGTATGAATAAAATCTAACATGAATCAGTGTAGCATCTCGCTCCCAGTGGTACCTCCTGGTATACTCTGGCTAGGGATATATAAAGCTCCCAAAGAAATTTCTTAGGATGTAGTAGGTTTATTACCAAAGCAAGTAAAATAGCACAAAACCAGGGCAATGAATCCAGTTAACTGACATGTAAAGCTGCTGCTGATCTGGGATTGCATAGCGGCATGACGTCATCACCAAAATCTCTGCCTATGTTTCTCTATGTAATGTGAGGCCTGGCATGTTTTATAATTCTTGCCAATAATTTGAGATTTGAGAAGTAGGGGATTTTTTTTTTTATGCACCAATGTTTTCTGTACAGATTTTTTGACAATCTGGTATAAATGTCCCCAGAGAATATGTAATTTCCTTTAGCCCAGATTCACACTGACTGCGGGTTAAAAACTGTGTAAGTTCAGCTGAACTGGCACGATTTCAAACCGTCAATGCAGTCCGACTTTGGGGGCGATTTGACAGACATCTGTGCGGGTTCATGCACAGATGTCTATTCAAATCGCCCCTGAAGTCGCCAAAAGTAGTACAGGAACTACTTTTGGGAATTGGTGCGGCGTCGCACCGATTGGCATGGGGCTATTTCCGGGAATAGCTGACGATTTGCCATCTCCCTTCCTCTGGAGTGTGGCCATCACTGCAACCTCTGCAAAGGAACTTAAGCTTTTCTTGTGCTAGGTTTTGAAGTGCTTTGCTAGTATAGTGGCAAAGCAACAAGTTAACTTTATTAACAGCCCCCCCTCCCCTGCAGCTGTATATCCCTACTCTCTCTTTTTTTTTCCCCAAGCCCTTTCATGTACCTAATACAAATGAAGGCAGGAAGCCTGTGTCAAGTCACTATTTGGAGCATACACAAGGATTCATTCCTATGTAACAGTGCTGGGTTCTTGTGTAACCAAGGTGTTTAATGTGGGAGGAAGGAAAGTGAGTCACATGCTACCCTATACCAAGAAGTACTAGGTATGTAATAAGCCGCTGCAGATTAGACCCGCTTACATTAGACCTTTTGCTTTGCATATTCAAAGACCATGTACATTTTGAAAGCAGTGTTTCTAAACCTGCCATGAAATCTCACCCACAACGTATTTTTTGCATGTAACATCTCGTACACACAGATATAGCCATTAGTGCCTTCGTAAAAAGATTTAGCATTCTGTGTAAATATTTACAAAGAAAGAATTGTTGGTGGGAATTTAAAGTTTGAAATGAAAGGAGTGTTAAAATAATATTTTGAAAAAAAAGGGAGAAGGGTGGGACTATAGCGGTGCTTTATCATATAATATCAAGACCATGGAAACTCAAACAAAGTAGATAAAAATTACATATAGTTTATTATTAGTTGTACAAAATTTGTTTTAAAATGAGTGATCAATCACTAAAGGTCATTCAATGTGGAATATTTCCAAGCAGTGGTTGCATTAAAGGTTTGCTGGAGGTTGAGTGATCATACATTATCCCAATCATCTTTAGTGATTGATCACTCATTTAAAATAAAAATTTGTACAACACACAATAAACTATATGTAATTTTTAGCTACTTTGTTTGAGTTTCCATTGTCTTGATATTATATGATAAAGCACCGCTATAGTCCCATCCTTTTTCCCTTTTTTATAAAATAAAAATTTTCGGGATGAGGTGCGTCTTTATTGGTGTCTACCCTCAGTCAGACAAAAGAACCTTAAAATGTTAAAATAATAATTCCACAACCCTGAAAATCAAGTTATTACTTCCAGTGGTTATTTCTCAATTGAGATCATCTGGTGATAAATGTCCTTTTACTGCTTCTCTATGCCAACTCAGATCTCTTTTTGATTTATGTAAAATGTGAGTTATTGGTGTGATCTGGGGAAGGGGCATTACTTTTATGGGCAGAGGGACTGTGCTGATCACACCCATAGGCTAAGTTCAGATATAGCTATACTAATTAGTTTGAAAATCATAAAGATCCAAGACATTGCCTGAAACTGTTCAGTAATCCAGTGTGAAACTTTACTTCTGTGCAGCTTTCTGTGATGAGTGAAACAGTTGTGCCCCTCCCAAAGCTCGAACTGCCGGCTTCTGGGGGATTTCCAATGGCTGAGAGTGCTGATTGGGAGTAAGTCAGCTGCTGGTTTTCCAGCATGCACGTCCGGCATACACACGGTCGAACTGCCGGCTTCTGTCGGACAGACTGCTATACACACGGGCCGAATGTCGGTCCTTTTTTTTTTCTTAACTGACCGTTCCCTCCCGACATTCTGCCCGTGTGTACTCGGCTTTAGTGTGCACAATGTGAATATGTTTTCGCGCCAAGAGTTCAACTTTAACATCATTTATTGCAAATCTGCTTGGTTAAACTCTGTTTTCTATTTGTACCTGTTAAATTGCATAATTTCTCAGTTTAAAGGAAATTGTTAATATGTTCAATGGCCTGCTGTTTAAATATATTATAAATACACTTCATTTGAGACAATATTATTTGATCGGTCTTGATTTACCTTTATTATCTTGTTTTTGTTTTTTTCTTTAGGATCCTGCAAATCAAAAGTCTGGCAGAAAGAAAACCGTATCGTTCAGTAGCATGCCATCAGAGAAGAAAATAAGCAGCGCCAGTGACTGTATTGGCTTCATGCAAGGGGGTTGTGAACTGAAGAAGGTCCGCCCAAACTCCCGCATCTATAGTCGGTTCTTCACACTGGATACTGATTTGCAGGCCTTACGCTGGGAGCCATCTAAAAAAGATCCTGAAAAGGCCAAGTTGGATATCTGTGCCATCAAAGAAATACGGCTTGGCAAGAATACTGAAACATTCAGGAATAATGGGCTAGCTGACCAAATTTGTGAGGACAGTGCTTTCTCAATAATCCATGGAGAGAACTATGAATCATTGGATTTAGTGGCAAATTCAGCTGATGTGGCCAACATTTGGGTGTCGGGTCTCAGGTATTTGGTCTCTCACAGTAAGCAGCCACTGGACTTGGTAGAAGGTGGTCAGAACACCCCAAGGTTTACATGGCTAAAGTCTGTTTTTGAGGCTGCCGATGTTGATGGAAATGGAATTATGTTAGAAGATACAGCAGTTGAGCTGATTAAACAACTTTCCCCTGCTATCAAAGAAGCAAAGGTTAGATTAAAGTTTAAGGAAATCCAAAAGAGTAAAGAAAAGCTTACCACCAGAGTGACCAAAGAAGAATTCTGTGAAGCCTTTAGTGACCTTTGCACAAGGCCAGAAGTATATTTTTTACTGGTTCAGATTTCAAAAAACAAAGAATATTTAGATGCAAATGATTTGTTGTTATTTTTAGAATCTGAACAAGGCATGACTCAGGTGACTGAACAAATGTGTTTGTATATAATACAAAAGCATGAACTAACTCAGGAAGGTCGAGCAAAGGGGTTTGTTACCATTGATGGATTTACCAAGTATCTACTGTCCCCAGAATGTGATATATTTGATCCAGTCCACAAAAGGGTTAACCAGGACATGACACAACCACTATCACACTACTATATTAACTCCTCACACAATACATACCTAATTGAGGACCAATTTAGAGGTCCAGCAGATATAAATGGCTACGTGAGGGCTCTTAAAATGGCATGTAGAAGCATTGAACTGGATGTCAGTGATGGACCAGACAATGAGCCCATCATCTGCAATCGAAACAGTATGACTTCACCACTGGCCTTTCGTAATGTCGTAGAGGTTGTAAACAAATATGCCTTCATCTCCTCTGAGTACCCTCTTATTCTTTGCATTGGAAACCACTGCTCAATACAGCAGCAAAAGGTCATGGTGCAACATATGAAGAAAATCTTTGGAAGCAAACTGTACACTGAAATGCCTATGCCAGCAGAGTCCTATCTTCCATCTCCTGAAAAGTTAAAGAAGAAAATTATTGTAAAAGGCAAGAAGTTGCCTTCAGATTTTGACCTCTTAGAAGGAGAAGTGACAGATGAAGATGAGGAAGCTGAAATGTCCCGGAGAATGACGGAGGACTACTTTGGTGAACAGAGACTGATCAAGCTTTGTAGAGAGCTGTCTGATTTAGTATCTATTTGTAAATCAGTGCAATACAAAGATTTTGATGTCTCTATGAAAAGCCAAAGTTATGGAGAAATCTGCTCATTTAGTGAGAGTCAGGCTAGTAGGATTGCTAATGAGTATCCAGAAGACTTTGTAAACTATAATAAAAAGTTTTTATCTAGGGTGTATCCAAGTCCAATGCGGATAGATTCAAGTAATATGAACCCACAGGATTTTTGGAACTGCGGCTGTCAGATTGTTGCTATGAACTATCAGACCCCAGGCCCAATGATGGATCTCAGTATTGGCTGGTTTCTTCAAAATGGTGGGTGTGGTTATGTACTTCGACCATCCGTTATGCGAGATGAAGTATCGTATTTTAGTGCAAACACCAAAGGTGTTGTGCCTGGTGTATCCCCTCAGGTTCTCCACATCAAAGTCATCAGTGGACAAAGCTTTCCAAAGCCAAAAGGTGCATGTGCAAAAGGTGATGTGATTGACCCATATGTTTGCATTGAAATTCATGGAATTCCAGCAGACTGTACTGAACAAAGGACTAAAACAGTGCAGCAAAATGGGGACAATCCAATTTTTGATGAGAGTTTTGAATTCCAGATAAACCTTCCAGAGTTAGCGATGGTGCGTTTCATGGTTCTTGATGATGACTACATTGGAGATGAATTTATTGGTCAGTACACTGTACCCATTGAGTGCTTACAGCCAGGATACAGACATGTGCCCCTGCGATCTTTTGTTGGAGACACAATGGAACACGCTAAACTGTTTGTTCATATTGCAATTACCAACAGGGGAGGAGGAGGAAAAGCTCAAAAGCGAGGTTTGTCTGCCAGGATAGGGAAGAAAGCCAGGGAGTACACAATGCTGAGGAACACTGGTCTTAAAACTGTAGATGACATCTTCAAACTTGCCGTTCATCCACTGCGGGAGGCCACTGATGTCAAGGAAAACATGCAGGTAAGAGTTTTTATTTAATATTGAAAATATATACTTAACACTTTATAGATTTGTTTATACGTTTGGGTATGTATTTTTTTTCCCACTTCGTCATGGCACTTTTTTTTTTTTAAATCATGCCCATTAAATCAAAGTAGGTCTATAGATGGAGAGATGTCTCCCTTTGAACTGTGAAAAAAATCTGTGTTCACAGCAGCTGCATGGTAGCTTACAATGAAGCCAGTGAGCAGAAGTGAAGAGGTATTAGAAGGGAAAGATCAGACTGAGCAAACAAATTTTGCAGATTACTTTCTGATAGTATTGTGTCTGGTTATGTAATCTCAATCTTATTTCTATGACCAGCTTTGGTATTAACCCCATTGTTGTAATAAGCATCTAGGCGTATTATGGGATGATTTTGTACTAGTTATTAATTATTTCTTAAATTTTCCCTCAGAATGCTTTGGTTTCCTTAAAGGAACTCTGTGGTCTTCCCACCAGCTCTACCCTCAAGCAGTGCATGCTTTCCCTAGCATCGCGTCTAGTGAATAGTGACAACACACCGACAGTAAACCTCGCCATGAAAGACACGTACCCCAATTTGGAGCCTATAGGAACGATACCTGAAGTTCAGAAGAAACTGCTCAATGCCTATGATACGGTTTGTACTGATTATCTATGATTTCAGTTTCATTATTAAAGGAATTGTAAAGGCAGATCGTTTTTTATCTTAATGCATTCTGTGTATTAAACTAAAAAGCCTTTTGTGTGCAGCAGCCCCCCTCAGCCCCTCTAATACATACCTGGGCCCCCTCTCTGTCCAGTGATGTCCACGAGTCCCTCGGCCATCTGAGACTCTGCCTCCTGATTGGCTGAGACACAGCAGCGTTGCCATTTCGCTCCCGTGGCTGTCGATCAAAGTCAGTAAGCCAATCCGGAGAGAGAGGGGACTGGGCCAAATGGCAGCTCCGTGTCTGAATGGACATACGGAGCTGCAGCTCAGCTTGGGTGCCCCCATAGCAAGCTGCTTGCTGTGGGGGCACTCGACAGGAGGGAGGGACCAGGAGCAGCGAAGAGGGACCAGAGAATCCAGGCTGCCCTGTGCAAAACCACTGCACAGAGCAGGTAAGGATAACATATACCGTATTTATCGGCATATAACACGCACAGGCATATAACACGCACCCTAACTTTAAGAGGGAAGTTTCAGGAAAAAAACTTTCCACAGCCCCCTGCGTATAACACGCAGGCACAGTTTACACTCTATTTTCAGGGTAAAAAAGTGAGTGTTATACGCCAATAAATACAGTATATATATTTTTTTAAACAAGACTTTACAATCACTTTAATTTAAAGGGCAATGTATTGTTATTATAAATCGACTGCTTTAAGTTAACGCAGTTTTCAGAAATTTCCCAGAAGGCCTACAACTACTCAACAAGTAAGTTGTGAGCTTGGGTGTTTACAGTTTTCCATGTATTATATTGCATCAAGGTGTCAGTATTCTAACTATGAAGGGAAGAGATGCATATTCAGGAATATAGGTTGAGGAAATAAAATAGTTACCTCCTTTGCCTTTGTACTGTTTGACTCTGCTTTGATAGCCAGGCAGAGAAAAAACAGCACACAGATAGCTGAACGATCATTTCTGTTTCCTAACTCATTGATCTTCCAACACTCATCATTGAAAAAGTGTAGCTGCTGACTTTTAATAAACACACACTCACCTGTCCCAGGATGCAGCGATGTCCTCACCCAAACCCTCTCCTCTCACTGGTGCTGGCATTTCAACTGTGGACACCCGGCTGTGACCTGTTCTGCGCCTGCTGAATGGTCTGGCAGTCTTCTGGGACCAGTGACGTGTCCCAGAACACTGCACAGAGGGAGAAGGAGAGGAGAACTTCTCAGATCGCCTAAAGTATCTAATAGGGATATCAAGAGAATTTCTTTATAAAGTTGTCCATAGACGGGTAGATTTTTTTTTCTTCAGCCAGCGGGCTAAACTAAAAAAACGAAAATTTCTCTATCCACACGAGTGAGGTGGATGAAGGAACCAGTATGGTGACACTGAACTACTCTGATGAGAGCAAGTAAAAAAAAATTATAATTTTTTTTTTGTTATACATACTATCTCCTGTCAGTACCCTTAATAACCGCCACACCAGTCATATGGTGATGCTTTACTGCACTGGTGATAGTATGTAAAAAAAAATTGTGACAAAAATCTCACCATGCATTTTTCTAAATATCTTGGACTGTCAACTTTCTAAAAAGGGGTTATTTGGGAGATATTTGTACTGTCCTTGGATTTTCGGGGCTCAAGAAATGAGACTGTCAGTACATCAGGACTGATCAATTTTCATACATGTTTTTTTTTTTTTTTTTTTGTTGTTTATATAGCAAAAAAAAAACAAACCCAGTGGTGATTAATTACCACCAAAATAAAGCTCTATTTGTGTGAAAAAAATTATATAAATTTGATTTGGGTACAGTGTTGAATAGCAAAAAATGCCTTGGTAATGAAGTTTTTTTTGTAAAACCTTTTGGAGGTCAAGTGGTTAAACACATCAATATCAACTCCCAATGCTTAAGGGCTCATGCACACAGGACGTTGGAAAAAAACGAGCTGAAACGCCACTACCAACGCCAGGAAAAAGCAGCAGTAAAAAAAAGCTTTTAGTAGCTTTTTGTATTGGTTAACACGTTTAGCCACGTTAGCATTTAGCTCCGTTTCTCTGCCTTTATTCTAAATCAGGGGTCTCCAAACTTCCTAAACAAAGGGCCGGTTTAATGTCCTTCAGACTTTAGGGGGGCCAGACTGTGGCCATCCAGAGTACAAAATGTCCCAGCATCAGTGGGAGTAAGCAAACCCCCATCATTGTTGTCAGTGGGAGGAAATGTGCCCCTTCATTGGTGTCAATGGGCCCTTTTGTTGGTGCCATTGGGAGGAATTGTGCCCCATTGTGGGTGTCATTGGGAAAAATCGTGCCCCATTATTGGTGTCATTGGGCCCCATTATTGGTGTCATTGTGCCCCATGGTTGGTGTCATTGGGCGGAATTGTGCCCTTCATTGTTTCATAGCACCCCAAGGGCCAGTTAAAAGCAAGCAAGGGGCCAAACTTCCTAAACAAAGGGCCGGTTTAATGTCCTTCAGACTTTAGGGGGGCCAGACTGTGGCCATCCAGAGTACAAAATGTCCCAGCATCAGTGGGTGTAAGCAAACCCCCATCATTGGTGTCAGTGGGAGGAATTGTGCCCCTTCATTGGTGTCAATGGGCCCTTTTGTTGGTGCCATTGGGAGGAATTGTGCCCCATTGTGGGTGTCATTGGGAAAAATTGTGCCCCATTATTGGTGTCATTGGGCCCCATTATTGGTGTCATTGTGCCCCATGGTTGGTGTCATTGGGCGGAATTGTGCCCTTCATTGTTTCATAGCACCCCAAGGGCCAGTTAAAAGCAAGCAAAGGGCCACATCTGGCCCCCGGGCCGCAGTTTGGAGACCACTGTTCTAAATCAATGGTTCCCTATGAGAGCCCCATGATGATCCGACTTGCAGTGCCACTTGTGGGCTGAGGATCTTGAAGAGGAACCCCACGCCAAAATGAAAAAAAATATGGTGTGGGCTCCCCCCCAAGATCCATAGCAGACCTTTACCTGGGCATGCAGTGCAGCAGGTCAGGAAAGGGGTTCTCCTCCTGGACTATAACAGGCCACATTCCCTCAACATATGAGGGTGGGTGCGTTTGGGCCTGCGCCCCCCACCCCAAAGCACCTTGTCCCCATGTTGATGGGGACGAGGGCCTCTTCCCGACAACCTTGGTTGTCAGGGTCTGTGGTCAGGGGGCTTATCAGGATCTGGAAGCGCCCTTTAACAAGGGGACCCCCAAATCCCGCCCCCCGCCCTATTAGAATGAGTATGGGGTACATTGTACCCCTACCCATTCACCCCCAAAAAGTGTAAAAAAAAAATTAAAACAGGACACAGGTTTTTGACAGTCATTTATTAAAGCAGCTCTGGCGTCTCCTCTCCTTCCGATTTCTTCTCCCTCCAGCGATGTCTTCATCCTCTGGTTCTTCTCCTCGCACCGCTATCTCCTCTCTCCGATGTCTCCTCTCCTCTCTCCGCTCTCTCCTTCCGCTGTTTTTTCCCGCTGCCTTCTCCCTCTGTTCTCTTTCCTGGTGTAATCCTAGGGCCACCGTGTGCAAATAGTTATATAGCCAAGGGGCGGGGCCACCCGGCAACGTCATCCGGAGGCTCTGCTCCATCATGCCCCAGGTGGTGACGTCACAAAGGGGCCAAGCCTCCGGATGACGTGGCCGGGTGGCCCCACCCCTTGGCTATATAACTATTGGCACACGGCGGTCCTAGCATTACTCCGGGAGAGAGCATTGAGAGAACATCAGAGGAAAAACAGAGGGAGAAGACAGCCGAAGACGACAGCAGAGAGAGGAGAACTGGCAGCGGAAGAAGTCATCAGCGGTGAGAGAGGAAGAACTGGAGGATGAAAACATTGCCAGAGGGAGAAAGAAATCAGGAGGTGAGGAGACGCCGGAGCTGCTTTAATAAATTACTTTGTCAAAAACCTGTGTACCGTTTTTATTTTTGACACATTTTTGGGTGAATGGGTAGGGTGGGGAGCTGGGGGCTCCCTTGTTAAAGGGGGCTTCCAGATTCCGATAAGCCCCCTGCCCGCAGACCCCGACAACCAATGGCCAGGGTTGTTGGGAAGAACATCAACATGGGGACAAGGTTCTTTGGGATGGTGGGCGCAGGTCCCCCCCTGCCGCAAAGCACCCACCCCCCCATGTTGAGGGCATGTGGCTTGGTATAGCTCGCTAGTTTCCCCCCTCCCCGCTTTCCAGACCTGCCGAGCTGCATGGTTGGATAAGGGTCTGGTATGGATTTTGGGGGGACCCCCACTCCGTTTCTTTGGCATGGGGGTTTCCTTTAAAATCCATACCAGACCAAAGAGTCTGGTATGGATCTTGGGGGGGACCCCACGCCATTTTTTTGCACTTTGGCATGGGGTTCCCCTTTAGGATCCTCAGCACACAAGTCGCATTGCAAGTTGGATCATCATGGTGTGACTTCTATTCAAATCAATGGAAGATAAGATAGAGTTACAGTTAATTGAATTATTTAAGGAAAATAAAAACTCAACTTCTTTATTAGTAGTTTGGGACACTATGAAGGCATATATGCATGTAATAATGATTAAAGAAATCTATAAAATTAAGAGTTCATCAAGGAGGCGTGAGGAGGAAGTAATGAAAAGGGTGACTCAAACAGAAGAGGATTATATTAGGGATCCCATAGAAGAAAGGCGTCTGGCATGGCAGGAGGCTCAGGCAGTTCATAAAAGTTTGGCTCTAACTAAAGCAGAAGATAGTAGATTTTTTCAAAAACAAAAACATTACGAGATGGGGGAACAGGTGGGACGTATGCTGGCAATTATAGCTCAGGCACAAGAAGGCCCGAATACTGTTACAGCAGTTAAAAATTTTGAAGGTGAGGTGAATTAGGCCCCTTTCACACTGGGGCGTTTTTCATGCGGTTTAGCGCTAATAATAGCGCTGTTATACCGCATGAAAAAATCCTGCCCTGTGTCTTCAATGTGAAAGCCCGAAGGCTTTCACACTGAAGCGGTGCGCTAGCAGGACCGCTCCAAAAGTCCTGCTAGCCGCTTCTTTACAGCGGTAAAGGAGCGGTGTGTTCACCGCTCCTTTACCGCGGTCTCCCATTGAAATCAATGGGACAGCGCGGTAATACCGCCCGCAAACAGCGGCAATAGCCGCGGTTTGCGGGCGGTATTAACCCTTTTTCGGCCGCTAGCGGGGGTTAAATTAACCCCCCTAGCGACCGCATACCGCGGTAAGAACGACAGTATAGCAGCGCTGAAAATCGCGCTGCTATACCGCCACCGCACCTGCCCGCCCCAGTGTGAAAGGGGTCTCATGATACAAGTAGTATTCAGAAGATATTTGTTGTTTTCTACACCTCACTTTATGAGTCTAAGGTGTCGAACCCTATTAACCAAGCTAAACAATTTTTGGATAAATTGGATCTTCCAAAACTAAAATTAGAGGATAGAGAAGCATTCGATAGTCCCATATCCCTGGAAGAATTGATCTTAGCCATTTCACAAACTCATAATAATAAAGCACCAGGGCTGGACGGACTACCGACTGAGATATATAAAAAATTTGATTTTTTTTTTTATTACCAGCACTTCTAGAGGTACTAAAAGAGGCGTATGAAAAACAAATACTTCCAGAATCAATGCAGGAAACAATGGTAATAGTGATTCCAAAACAGGGGAAGGACCCAATGCTGCCTGAATCATATCGTCCTATATCCCTCCTTACCTCAGATGTAAAGATCTTGGCCAGGGTTCTCGCAAATAGGTTATCAAAATATATTAGTAGTCTGATACATGAAGATCAAACAGGTTTTATTCCAAAGAGAGCAGCTGCAACAAACATTCGTAGATTATTTTTGAATTTGCAATTGCCTATGGAAAATAGGGGATCTAGAGCAATACTATGCTTAGATGCCCAAAAAGCCTTTGACATGGTGGAGTGGGAATACTTATGGACATTATTGGAGGCTTTTGGAATAGGTACGGGTTTTTTGAAATGAGTGAAAATATTATATAGGGACCCTAAAGCAAGGGTAAGAATTAATAATTACATTATCCAGCCCGTTTACCTTATCTAGAGGGACAAGACAGGGTTGCCCCATATCCCCATTACTGTTCGCTATAGCAGTAGAGCCCCTTGCCCTTGCCATTAGACAATCAACTAAAATAGTTGGGTTTTGTCGGGCAGGTAGAGAGGATAAAGTGGCCCTGTATGCAGATGACGCTCTTATTTTCCTGGGGGATACCTCAAATTCATTATCGGAACTTATGAGCCTTATCTCCATATTTGGGTCATTTTCGGGCTTCCAGATCAATTGGGACAAATCCATACTTTTACCATTAGATGAGTTAAAAACCCCATTATTAATTCAAGCCTCTAAAATCCAAATTAAGGACACTGTGAAATATTTGGGGATAGAGATCTCTCGGGATGTAAAAGACTATATTAATTTGAATTTGAAACCATTATTAGCAAAATTCAAAGACAAATGCCGAAGTTGGTGTAAGTTACCTCTGACGGTGATAGGAAGAGCAAATCTTCTCAAAATGATTTGGGCTCCGCAATTACTTTATGTGTTTAATAATTCACCCGTATGGATTACAGCTTTTTGGTTTAGAAAAATAGAATCTCTCTTTAGAGAGTTGATTTGGAGGAATAAACGATCACGTATAAAGTTAACAACTTTAATGTTAAATAAGGAAGAGGGAGGTCTTGCAATCCCCCATCCCAAAAATTACTTCTTAGCCTCACAAATACAACATTTTAGTGGATGGACAAAAGTATTACTTTCTGATCCTATACAGAACCTACTATTATCATTATATGAAGTTTATCCACTAATTTCTTTATTAGAATCGAGAAACCAATTGTGCGATAAAGGATCCCACACGGGTAAATTATTTGACATGGTATGGCAGGAAATTAGGAAAATTACTGAAGTAAATGGATTTACTTCATATACGCCAATTTGGAATAATAGTAGATATGTGGAATTGGGGAAATTGGAGGGGATTGAGTTTTGGAGGCAGAAGGGACTAAGGTACATGCCACAGCTATTTGAGGAAGATGTGATGAAAACCTTTAGTGAATTAAGCAAAGAATATAATATTCCAAATCAAAGATTTTTTCAATTCCTTCAGCTTAGGCATGCGTTAAAAACACAGGGGCGCACACAGGAATTGAAGTTTAATAAGTCAGTGGTGATAGCCTTGCTGGATAAGACAGGGCAAAAAAAAAAAAAGGTCTGATATCACAATAATATGACATATTATTTGATAAATTTAAAAAAACAGTGGACATACCAGCAAGATTAGCTTGGTCAGGGGATATTGGGACAATTTCAGATGAACAGTGGGCACAATTTCAGATGAACAGTGGGCACAGGCACTATCAGCAATACCTCAGGCCTCATTATCTCCAACACAAAATTTAACACAACTATTTATCCTACATAGGGTACATCGCACATCAGAGAAATTATTTAAATGGAAATGTAGAGATACAGACCGATGCCCTAGATGTAAAGGGAGAGTAGCCAATCTAATACATATGATATGGAGATGCCCCAAACTTCATCGCTATTGGTCTGGGGTGGTATCTATGATTAATAGTGTATTCGAGAGTGGGATCCTCATGGAGCCTGGGGGATGTCTTCTGGGTTTTCCTGGATGAATCGAAAATCCCAGTGGATAATATTGTTTCAATAAATAGAAGTCTATTCCAGGCTCGTAAGCTTATTGCACAAAAGTGGCTATCACCATACCCACCCACTGTAGAAGAGTGGAAAATACAAGTAAGGGAAACGGTAATTAAAGGAAAGTATATTTTCTTACGCAGAGGTTGCCCTGGGAAATTTGAAAAAATATGAAGAGGGTGGTGTGATATCTTGGTGGTATGAGGGGAGGGGGGATGGGAGAGTAGAGTTGGGAGAGGGGGGAGATAATGGGAGTTAGGGGTAAGGGGGATGCAATTTGTGTTTTTTTTTTTTTTTTTTTTTCTTTCTTTTTTTCTTTTCCTCTCAATGCGGGCATGGGTTGTATGTTGTATTTGATGTTCTTGTTGTTTGTATGTAAAAAAAAAACAATAAAAAGATGATTTGATTTAAAAAAAAATCAATGGGCTCTAATAGGGAACCATTGATTTTGACATGTAAAAAAAGACGTCAGACTTTTTTTCAGCTCAACAGCCTCTGCTCCTGAACACGCAGGCTGATGTTTTTTCTACTGCCCCTAAACACTCATGCCTCCAAACGCCTCTGACAGTTTGTGTGCATGGACGCATAAGCTAACATGGAGGGGCATTTTGGAAGCAGTTAAAAAAAAGTCAGATGCCCCTAACAGCAGCTCTAAAAACATCCTGTGTGCATGAGCCCTAACGGCTTGAAAAACGTAGAATGGTGGCTAACTTTGTGCTACGTTTTCCGCTGGGACATTGTAGCAAATATCTCTCCACAGTACTTGGTGTATATTATTGTCCATACCCTTGTTCTTGGATTTCAAGAGAGGACCTTTGTCATTAGAAAATCAGAGCTTTACCTGGCTCAGCAGTAAATGTTCTTGTAACTGCCCTACAAATACATGCACTCTTTATCATGAATTGCTGTGAAAGTTTAATAACAATGTATGAGTCTGTACAAGTAAAGCATTGATTTTCTCAGTCTGAGCTGAAGCCAATTACCTGAGGTCTGGACAGCGGGATTTTTTTAAAAGCTCAGAACATTTTCTAATGATTCCTTATTTTGGAGATGTGTCAGTGTTGTGCTTTCTGTGGATATTGCCAAGAAATGGACAGGGCAGGCTTATCTGCACAAAAAGGGGAAATATATGGGAGGCGGTTAGTGCATTTACTGTGGTTCTAAAATCTAAAGTTTTCTTTAAACCCTACTGCTTTTCTGCATTAAGGTAAAAAAAAAACTTCCACTGTGTGTTCCCCCTCCCTAACACTTAACCTAACTCTTGTATCAATCCAGGGCTGTGCCCGTCTGCTGTTTTTTTTTCTGCCCTCTTCCTGCTTTCACAGGCTTTGCTGAGAACAGCAGAGGCATTGGCTCCTGCTGCTGTCAAGTCAAATATGGTAAGCAGAGAGCGGAGTGGGGCAGAGCCTCACTATAGGTGTCTATAGACACACACAGTCCAGCCCACACGTCTGCCCCCATAGCAAGCAGCTTGCTATGGTGACAGAAAAAAAGGAGATGCCAAGATCACCTGTAGGGGACTCCAGAACATGGGGTTTGGGGCAGCTCTGTGTAATACCATTGCACAGAGCAGCTAAATATCAACCTGTTTATTATTGTTAAATAGTGTATATACTCGAGTATAAGCCGACCCGAATATAAGCCGAGGCACCTAATTTTACCACAAAAAACTGGGAAAACGTATTGACTCGAGTATAAGCCTAGGGTGTCCATCTGCATACCTCACTGTGTCCATGCCTTACTCTGTCCATGACTAGACTGATGTTTAACATGGGAGTCTATGGAAGGGGTGCCCGGATTTGAAAAATTGGTGCTCCCCGGCCGTAGGTCCCCCGGACAACAAACTTTGCACACTTGTAGAGGAAGTGTGGGGCTGCATGTGTGCCAAGTTTGGGGTCCAGGGGACCTACGGCAGGCCAGTACCGGGTACCCAAAGTCTGGGAGATTAGGCGCAAAAAGGTGACTCCGAGTATAAGCCGAGGGGGGCATTTTCAGCACAAAAAAATTTGCTGAAAAACTTGGCTTATACTCGAGTATATACAGTAATACTTACAATTACTTCTAAGTGACATTGGAATCTTGGAGAGAATATGCCATAGAAGGAAGATATGCATCACAGGAAGTGCCCTATTTTAAAATTATTGTGATTTTTGTTTTTTTTGGAAGGGCAATAATGATATATGAACCCCAAAGTTTTACCAAACTGCAAGGGTGTTTGCACCATTGCACTTGTTCTCGGTCTGTTACTGAGTGCCTTGGGTGTTCCTTGCAGTAATTGTCTGCAAAGGACACCCAAGGCACTCAGGCATGTATGACATCACTTTTCAGTTCACAGGTATTTATGACATCACGTTTCAGTTCACATTGAGGTTGTAAACCTCAGTCATGGAATTTGAGCAAAGCACATTCAGTATCTCACAAAGATGAGTACACCCCTCACATTTTTGTAAATATTTTATTATATCTTTTCATGTGACAACACTGAAGACAACACTTTGCTACAATGTAAAGTAGTGAGTGTACAGCAGGGGTGCCCAACCTTTTGAAGAGCGAAGGCCACTTAAAGCGGAGCTCCACCCTAAAGTGGAACTTCCGCTCATCGGATTCCTCCCCCCCTCCGGTGCCACAATTGGCACCTTCCGTGGGGGAGGGGGGACAGGATACCTGTCAAAGACAGGTATCCTTACCCACGTACTGGATTCCGGCCGTGGCGGTGAAGTCGTGCGAGGCTCCCTCCTCCTCCTCCTCCTCCTCTGGCCGCTGAGCTAATAGGAGAGAGGAGCGGGGCCTCGCGCATGCGCAGTAGGGTTCCCGGCGTGAAGCCGAAAGTCTTCACTGCCGGGTTCCCTTACCCGCAATGGCGACGGAAGCACCGACAGCTGATGTGAAACATCAGCTGCGGTGCCGACATCGAGGGACACCAGGACAGGCAAGTCTCCATTTATTAAAAGCCAGCAGCTGCAGTATGTGTAGCTGCTGGCTTTTAATTATTATTTTTTTGCCCGGGGTTGCCTGGAACACCCCTTTAAGCGAATTGGTAACTGGTCGCGGGCCACAATGAGCAGAGCGGGAGGATGACAAATCTGTGTCCAAGGACACAGCCCACTCTACTCTATGGGCCCTTTGATCCAATCTGATTCGCCCAGACGGAAGGGGGCAGATCCCTTTCTATTTTTTTTTTTTTTAGGTAGGCGGGTGTAAACAGGCACAAGTCCGTTTACATCTGCTGCTCCATAGAGGTGAGTAGTAAGTCCGATTGGGTCAGACCGATCATATGAAAGGGGCCTTTGCCCAAACCGCGTGTGGCACACTTTCTGAAGGCGCAACAAACCCACAGGTAATAACAGAAGTCTATGGCTCAGTGCAGGTAACCCGCAGCTGCACTGCACCTGCGGGTCAGTTTGACAGCAGCCCAGTAACCACTGCAAAACAGATATATCCATATATACTGTGAAATTAGTAGTAAACTTAACTTTAATAACCATCTTTCATTCAGGTATCGCCGGCTGTTGCTGTCCCAGGCGGAGTGCATTTGGTATCACTCCGCCTCTGACAGGAGCGAGCGCTATACAGGAAGCATTGGCTTATGTGGCTCTGCCAACGTGCCATCCCATAGCAGGAGGTCGAGGGCCACATCAGAGGGCTCCGCGGGCCACATGTGGCCCCCGGGCCACTGTTTGGGCACCCTTGGTGTACAGCTTGTATAACAGTGTAAATTAGCTCTCCCCTCAAAATAACTCAACACACAGCCATTCATGTCTAAACCACTGGCAACAAAAGTGAGAATGTGAAAAAACTTCTAAGTGAAAATGTCCAAATTGGACCCAATTAGCCATTTTTCCTCCCCGGTGTCATGTGACTCGTTAGTGTTACAAATTCTCTGGTGTAAATGGGGAGTAGGTGTGTTAAGTTTGGTGTTATCGCTCTCACTTTCTCATACTGGTCACTGGAAGTTCAACATGGCACCTCATGGCAACTGAGGATCTGAAAAAAAAATGTTACCCTACATAAACATGGCCTAGACTATAAGAAGATTGCCAAGACCCTGAAACTGAGCTGCAGCACGGTGGCCAAGACCATACAGCGGTTTAACAGGACAGGTTAAACTCAGAACAGGCCTTTCCATGGTCTACCAAAGAAGTTGAGTGCACATGCTCAATGTCATACCCATAGTCTTTGGGGAATGGCAGCGGCTGCACCTGATCCGATTAACAGATCGGCCTCGAGGGGGCTGACGTCGCGGGCTCCCTGGACAGGCAAGTGTCCCCATTAAAAGTCAGCAGCTACAGTGTTTTTTTTTTGCGGCTGGAACACCGCTTTAAGTAGCAGTGCAGCAAATTAATTAAAAAGTACCTGTTACATGCACAGATAAGAGAGTGGCGACTCAGATGTTTACTAGGCAAGGGAAATGAGGCACAGTTTTTGTTAATGAAACAATAGTCTTGTGAATGTTGTTTAGATCACAGAATGTCTCTGTGTATTGTGTGTAGGTGCATGCCCCTCACAATAGTTCAGGGGAATAGTGCCGTTTTTTTTTAATATACTGCTGTTTCTGCAAACCTAATCCAGCCCTAAGCCTTTTAATTTTACTTCTTTAGA
Source organism: Rana muscosa (assembly GCA_029206835.1). Lineage (NCBI taxonomy): Eukaryota > Metazoa > Chordata > Amphibia > Anura > Ranidae > Rana > Rana muscosa. Next base: position 331,677,859 of record CM055127.1, read on the forward strand.
CTTTTGGTTAAGCTGGGAAGCTTTGGATGAATGAACATCTCATTATTACTTCTTTTCTTTCTTCATGAATAAACTGCATGTGTCAAGAACCTTAAAAGGGAAGACAGAGCGAATCTTACACTTGGATTATTACTCCGTATAAAATGTCTTTTGACAAGAGCAGAGAGTGCTGCTGAGGCCATGCTCCTGTTCCTGCTGCGTGAGGGTTTATGCATAGCCTCATTTTAAAACAAGTTATATCTGCTTGTATGAAAGCAATGCAGTATAGAAGTATGTTGTGGTCATCAGCTATGCACCTATTCTACCTGACATAATTAGCACAGCTCCATTGCTTACAGCAGATAAACCTGCATGCTTGCTTATCATTTATTTCCCTCCAGGCAGTACTAACTAATCACTACATCACCAGAGAACAACACTAGGCATTCTGGAAATAGCTCTCACTCATGGGTGTTTGGCTAAAAATATGTTGGGCTCATTTCAACTCTCTATAAACCCTCATCGTACAAGCAGGGCAGCCAGCATGAGCTGATGACGGCTTTGTAATGAGCGTGTTATCCTTACCATCTAAATAATACTAACACACAGAGTTGCAAATAGGTCACTTCCAGGATGTAGGTTGCCAGCAGGATGTTCTGCAGAAGACAAGAAATGAGTGCTGATCTAAACCATTAATCCAATGAAACAAGTACCGTTTATACTCGAGTATAAGCCGAGTTTTTCAGCACATTTTTTTGTGCTGAAATGCCCCCTCGGCTTATACTCGCGTCACCTTCTTGCGCCTGATCTTCCGGACTTTGGGGACCCGGTACCAGCCTCACACTTCATCTACAAGTGTGAAAAGTTTGTTGTCCGGGGGACCTACGGCCGGGGAGCACCGATTTTTCAAAGCCGGGCACCCCTTCCATAGACTCCCATGTTAAATGGTCATTTCTCCAGTAACTTTGGGGACACGGTACCGGCCGGTCGTAGGTCCCCTGGACCCGAAACTTGGCACTCATGTAGCCCAATTTCTCCTCTATACGTTTTTTGGGTGGGGGACCTACGGCGGGGGAGAACCGATTTTTCAAACCCGGGAACCCTTTCCATAGTCTCCTATGTTAAACGTCAGTCTAGTCATGGGCACAGTGAGGCATGGGCACAGTGAGGCATGGACACAGTGAGGCATGCACACGGACACAGTGAGGCATGCAGATGGACACCCTAGGCTTATACTCGAGTCAATAAGTTTTCCCGTTTTTTTGTGGTAAAATTAGGTGCCTCGGCTTATACTCGAGTATATACGGTATATCAAATATAACTACTGGAAATCTGTTGCAGCTGTTAAGTCAGCAACTTTGATATGCTTACTGATATCTAACATGCAGGTTTTGTGTGAGCATCAGTGCACACTGTTGGGCTATTGCCTAAAGCAAACTTGTGTTTGGTCCATGAAGCAAAGCACAATTTGTTTTATTTCCCCCCCTTCCTAGCAACTTTCAGATTGAAGAAGAAACCCAGTACTTCCAGGTAAAGAAGAGCATGCAAATTACTTCTTTCTCCCATATGGCCAAGTGCTGTCACATAGCTGCGGGGAGAAGAGGATCTTAGCTGCAAGAACTTGCATTTTACTCGGGGATTCCTATCTTTATCCAGCCAGTTAAGCAAATCAACAGTACAGTGCTGCTGGATGGTGGGCATTAAAGCAAACCTGTTGCTTTGTCCTATATGGGCAGGTACTGTTATAATAGTTCAAGAGTGTAGATTTAGATTACTAATACCATTTGGTGGTTGGTGGTTTCAAATTACATCATTATCCAATACAGGTATATACTGTGTGTCTGTGTTAAGAATGTATACATTCCAGAAGTCATTTCATAAAACCAAATTACTCACATCTTGGCATCTTATTAGTAGGTGACTTAAAAATAGACAATGAAAGAATTTCAAAGACCGCTTGTTTTCCCATGAGCTTCAGGACTGAATTCCCCTGAAACCATAACAGTTGTGCTATGTAAACCAACATGTGAGTGAAGTCTAATTGGACTTTTAGGATGTACCTCACCATTGTGTTTTGCATTCTGTGCCTCAATTGTTCTCTAATATATTAGCATTTGCTTTAAAATAAGTGGAAATATGTATCATGGGATAATGACTGGGAAGTGACATCACCCATAGATTTACTATGGGCTTCCGTTGTTGGCTGCCTCTTCTGCACTCGCCTACACAGAGAAGCTGCCGCTGACAGCTCAGCGGGGACCGGAGCGGCTTCAGAAAAGGCATGTATTGTGATTTCTTCTTTACAGGGCTGGATAGGTTCATCTTAGATTGGGGATGCAAGTATGTTTAGATATTTTAGTTTTAGCATGAACTTCTACTTTAAGGGCTTGAAGTGCCTCATCAAGACCAACTGGTCTGTCATACACCCCCTTATATATTAAGATTGAATACCAAGATATTTGGAAGACCTTGTATAATATGCCTCCTCCACCATGCAAAAGTGTCAATCAAAAATAGTAAGACTTTGTCATTCAGCTCTCAAAATGCCACAACTTTAGTAGGCAATAGAAGCTTTGTCATTTAATAATTGAATGACAAGGAGTGAGACCTAAATTGCATCTAAACCCAAAAACAAAAATGTGATGTATTTCAATTTACCAGTCCTTCAATGTTGTGATGCCAATAACACACTGTCCAACGCTGACCGCACTCTCTCACTGCACTTTAATTGGGAAGTTGCTTTTTTAGTCTATAAAACAAAGCTGGGATAGCTGATAACATTGTTTAAGATTTCAGCTCCGTGCATAGGAAGTTAAAACATGCTGGAATTCTGAAAGAATCTAAATATATATGTAGCATACGGACTCTTTTCCCTTGCTTTGGCTCACTTGCAGGAAAAAGGCACACCGTACTATATGCCCGTACCCTCCTGGATGAGGAAGTTAAGCGGTGTTATGTTTTTGGGTCCCACAACTAGGTTCTTCCGTCAGTTGGTTCTTGTCTCCTAGGATATAGGGACAAGTCTCTGTATTCCCCCCAGTATTTCCAATGTCCAGGCCACTTTAAACTCCAACGTTGAGTTTATTTTCTCAATGTTCAGCAGACAGGTAAAGGGTGGAAGAGAGACAGGACAGCAAGGTTTGGGAGGTTAGTCCAGGCACAATGGATATCACAATCACTACTCTAGCTCTGAGTAGGTTTAGCTCACCCGGATAGTCTCCTACAAGTGGATCCTAGCAGCCGAAGTGATGCTCGGACAATTGAGCAAGTTCTTTCCTAGATGCGATCGGGAGACTCTCTGCCACAGAATCTATCAGACCCCGAACCTCTTATTTTCTGGTACTTAAGGACAGGTGCCAGCAGCAGCACATTACTAGGCCCTCTGTGAATAGGAGAATCCCTCCAGAGAGTTACCGGGCCCCTTCCTTCACCGTGAACTCTCACCGATCTGTCAGAAAGGTCCTCCCCCAGCCTCCTCCTCTTAGACGCGGGCTCCCTCGCGAGAGACACCCTGGGACTTCTCCTCCTTGAAGATGCAGCCCCAGGACTAAAGGTGCCTGGGACAGATGCACACGTGGCCCCATGGCCTGGAGGGCCATGCGCCACGCACCAGGACTCCGACTCTGGAACAAAGACCTCTCCCAGGTGGCGGTTGCCCCTTATGTATCCTCTCCCGGCATGCACAGCAGGTCGACCACACCCACCGTACCGCTGCCGAGAGAGGACACCCAAGGCACAGCACTAATACCAGTGGTTCAACCCTGACCCATTATGGCAGTGCCATCTACAGGCCATAGGGAACTGCACACCAGTATACCATCCTGGAAATAAACAGCACAACCTATAAATTGAGAATGGTCTGAGCCTAACTACTATCTCAGACCAGCCCCCTAAATTTGGGTATATAGCACCCCTAAATGGGGTGGGCGCTACATATATTTCTATACAAAAGCCACAACAGAGCAGGAATACTTCTTGGCAACCTCATAATGTAAGTATATGGGGAAAATATAGGTAATAGTCCCAAATAGCCCCCTTGTGTGAAGCACTGCATTCAGGTTGAAGCTCAGTTAGGTGATATGCTTTCACAAACTGACAGGTTGCTGCAAGCATGCCAAGGTCTCCCTTTACTTCTCAGGCTCTACAGTTTGAACAGAATGTGGGGCTGTCACGTGATAAGCAGATTGGACAACTTTATTAAAACATAATATCCACTCACATTTAAGCTCCAGAAGTAGCATGTACAGGCCAGTTTTCTGGTACAGTGACACTCCCCAATTACGTGGCCAGTAAAGAGGAAAGCCAGGAGCCAAAGCCCGAACATACAGGGGCCCACCTAGAGATGACAGCAGCTGATGTCCCAACCCACAATGTGGTGTTCACTTCTGGGTACAGAGTACTGTCTTCTAGGAAACTGCCATCTCCGAGTGAGTCCCTGTGTGCTCAAGCTTTGGCTGCTGGCCTTTTCCCCTTCACTGGAGCATGAGAAATGAAGAGAGTCCTTATCGTGCTTGCAGCAGCAAACTGAGATTCAACCTGAATGCAGTGCTTCACACAAGTGGGATATTTGGAACTATTACCTGGTTATTTTTGATTTTCCCCAAATACTTACTTTATGTGGCTGTCAAGAGGTACTGTATGTGTACTGTTTTTGATAAGAATTTTCAATCACATCTTTCCTAAATCCGTAGATTTAGAGCTGGATTATCTTGTAGTCCAGTTTTTTTAGACACTCTGGTGCGCTAAGAAATGCTGTATTTGTTTTATTGCATTCTTTTCATTTCTTTGAGATCTTTTTCTGCACTTTATTTACTTAAAGTGGTTGTTAAGCCACTCTAACATGTATAGACAATCAGCACTGCCTCCTATTGCAGTGTCCCCCTCTGTGTATGAGTTATAAAAATAAATGCTGCAAATACCTCTTTCACAGCTGAGATTGTGATCACATGACCGGCCAGCTTTCTCCTTTCCTCCTCTGAGAGATGCAGCGGGAGGGGCGGAGATTCCCCTGCTAACGTCAGTCTGGAGGAGAGAGCTGGCTGGTCATGTGATCGCAATCTCAGCTGTAAAATTAGGTAATTGCAGCATTTATTTTTTATAAATTACACACAGAGGGGGACACTAAAATAGGAGGCAGTGCTGATTGTGTAGACAGGTTAGTTTTATGCAAGCAGCAGGAGGGGGAGGAACGGCACTGTCACGAGCAGAGAGGGGAGAGGGGAGAGGGGAGGAGGGGAGGAGGGAGGAGGGAGGAGGACACAGGAGCAGAGAGGCGACAGATAGCAGGCTGTGGATAACGGAGGCTAGTAAACTGACCACGGTGTCTGGTCTCAGCAGCCATGATTACCGTGGTCAGTTTACAGAGAGGAGGACAGAACCTGGCAGGATCAGCCAGGTTTTTTAGGTGTTACAGGGGGCCAAATGACACGGTCAAGCACTGTGTCATAAAACATGCTTTAAAGGAGCAGGAGCCTTTTTTTTGGGGGGGTAACAAATGCTTTAACCTGAAAAGAGAAAACAAATGCAGCTACTACATCTAAGGACTACTAATCTGCAATACATTGCATTTTGCACTTTAATCTTAACTTAGGCAAAACCCATGGCCTCAGGTAGAGATGTTTTATTACCTTTTGGGCCAGGTTTGATCGCTTTGACGGTTTGTTTTTATTTGTTTAACAGATTACATTATTGTGTGTATATGTGTGTGTATATATATATATATATATATATATATATATATATATATATATATATGTAGCGGGGTCTTTAAATTTGGTTGGGGTACACCTGGGTGGTAGTATGACCCAGGTGTGTAATTGTGAGAGGTTTTGGACCCCTTTGTGTTCATGGAGGATTGGGTGGTGTGTTGTTCTCCTTGGCCTGTGGGTGTCGGTGTGCCCGCAGGCTCCAGGTAGAATCACTGCCACAGTGCTACCCTTTTTGTCCCTTTCCGGAGACGGTACGGCGAGGGCGGGGAACCTGCCGTGGTGTCGATGGGAGGAGGTAAAAGGGGGAGACGCCCTTGCCACGAGGTCTTTCGGGATCTTCTCTTCACGCACCCAGGCACCTTAGGCCTGGATGCGGGCGGTTCGGAGTTCTGGCCCAGGCGCCCTAGGCCTGACCGGAATGGAGTTGAAGTCCATCCCAGGCACCTTCAGCCTGGGGTGAGGTACTAGATCGTAGGCCTGGGGCCCAGTGACTTCGACTGGGTCCCGCAAGGGCGAAGTGTCCGAGGGTTCCTGAGGTGGATGGAGTCTGCCCATGAGGTGGAGGGAACCCGCATCTGAGGTGAGGAGGCCGGGGAGGTCACCCGTCCGGAGATTCCGGAGCAGCATCAACCCGGTGACGGATGGGCCTCCGGTAACTCCCTTAGAGGGACATCTTCCCCTGATAGGGGCCGCAACGCAGCGAAGGTACTCCCATCCAAGTTCTATGGAGTTGCTGGTAGAGACTCACAAGTTCTATGTTCTGTGCTAAGCAAAGTTGCTACAACCCCTGGTGAAACCACAGGGGTTTAGATTGAAATCAGGATAGTGCCTCGACCTGCTCATCCCACCGTTTGCATTATGTTATGGGTCGCAACTAATCGGCTGTGAAAGAACTGTTTGTTGTGGAAGTATAATAAACAAGTGTTGGACCCTGCATCGGTGTATGGACTCTGGTTAATGGGAGCAAGGGAGGTTTCAGCATAGCAAGACTGAGCTTCATAACTAACACACATTGGCCCGAGGAAGATACTGGTGCTGGCCTTCACCTCACCCACAGCTATGGGGAGGACATGGGCCGTAGCGCATCTCACCCTGTCATGTGACATACCCCTAGAAAAAGGAGATGGGGTGAGGCCGCTACATATATATATATATATATATATATAATCGACTTTCCCTAACGTAAAAGCAGAATTCTAGTAAAAGCTGTGTAGGATCAGCATTCTCTTAAGTTTTATGAACAGAACATTGCTAGTCGCGCCTAAATCATTCACAGTAAGGAATGGCTCCGTTCATTGCATTGACAGATGATGCATTTATAGTATAAAAAAGATGGCACAAAGGGTGTTCCTGCGATTGGACAATGTGAGCATTTTATTCTAGGGGTCCTGTGTGCTGACTTTACCTAATGAGTCCCAGCTGCCACTTACTAATGTGAACTTTAAGAAAATAGAACTTTGCATACTTTGTGTATGTCCCTGCACTAGCTTTACACTACTCACTCTAGTAGAATCTAAAAAGGAAGGTACGAGGTTTGGGTTTAAGACAGGCAGTGTTAAAGTGTAGATGACAAGAGTATAGTAATAACCATCTCATTGAGTGTTCTGGATTCATACTGTGTGTGTGTGATATATATAATCTACATATATACACACATACATACATACATAACACTGATCCGCCATAACATTATGACCACCCATCTAATATTGAGTATGGTTCCTAAAACAGCCCTGACCCCTTGAGGCATGGACACCAAAGTGACATGAATGGCAGGGTTTCCCACCAGAACATTGCCCAAAGCATCACACTGCCTCTGCTGATTTGCCTTCTTATACCGCATCCTGGTGCCATCTCTTCCCCAGGTAAGTGACGCACACACACCCGGCCATCACCATGATGTAAAAGAAAATGTGATTCATGAGACCAGGCCACCTTCTTCCATTGCTCCATAGTCCAGTTCTGATGTTCATGTGATCAATGTTAAAGCTTTTGGCTGTGGACAAGGGTCACCATGGGCTTCACAGCCCCATACACAACAAACTGTGATGCCCCTTTTTTTTCTGCTTTCACCATATCAATTTCATGGACACCATGGTGATTAAATACAAAAGAATTCTCTATTTTTGTGAAAAAAATTATAACAAATTTATTTGGGTACAGTGTTATATGACTAAGTAATTCCCATATAAAGTGTGAGAGTGCTGAAAGCTGAAAATTGGCCTGGGCAGGAAGGGGGTGAAAGTGACCAATATTGAGGTGGTTAAAGATGGACAGGTTAGTTGTGAAACAATTTTTCTTAATAAACAATTAACGCTATTTAAAAAAACGCTGTAGCCCTAAAGTCCCTGTAACGGCACCCCAAGTATGAAAGGGGTTAACGCCGTTTAGGATATTCCCTCTCTGTACACACATCCACTGCTGATCCTCCACAGTCAGGCGACCGCTTCCCATAGGATTAATCCTTCCAAACATACAAGACAAACACTCTGTATGAAGTTTCCAGCAGGTCTGACAATCTTTAATGACAAACTCCCAGTTTTATACACACAGAGGAGGAGGTTCCTACATTATCCTCAGGCAATACACCTTTGACCAGACCTAATTTACATGAGCTAATTAAGTACAGTGATGACTCGGACACATGACCTTTAGGCTAGCCTCACTGTCTCCCAATACACATCTGACATCTTAGCAGACACATGTGGGGGCTGGATGTGGTGACATTAGCATCTAACAGTATGTGTCCCAACATCGTGAAGGAGTCACTTTTCAGTTAACCTGTTGAGTTCATAATCAAACAGTAAATAGTTCTTTACAGATATCCTGGGGAATATTGTGGAAAAATATCACTGTCCCATTTTAAAGCAATCCAAGACCTATTCTTAATGTCCAGTATTTTCTTGCTCACCCTGTGCCCAAAGTGACCCCTGTCACAGTCCCTTTCTATTATAGTATATACAGATGACAGAATATAAAAAGTAAAGTGTAGTCTGAAGACTATAAACTTGCTAATTCCATCGCTCCATCTAAATAGGTTAATAGTAATTAGAACTTTCAAGCTGTTTAACTGTACGTGTATATAACAATTACGTTTTTCTTCTGTGTCCCAGATTTCACATACCCTCCTACTGTGTCTGAATACATTACAGATGATGGCGAAGGGAATATTGTAATTTCTATTAAAAATATCATCCTAAATGACACATTTCCATATTTTAACAGCACATTTACTTTCAGACAGTAAAAAAACAGTTACGTGTGTAGCAGAGCAACAATTCTGATGTGGAGGAACAGCTTTCTCTTCTAATGGGAATATCTCTGGGATTCTATTCTTTAGCATCTGTTTCCATTCCAACAGGCATCACTTTTTTTTTTGTTACAATAATTTACAGTGGAAAAGCACATTACTGTGGTTGAGTGTTTTAGATTTTGAAAACACCAGTTGTGTTTTTTTTGCTGTTACCATTAATGATGAATCTGATCAGTCCTGCTCCTTTTTGATGAAATCTTTATTCTTTATTGGAAAATAAAATACACTGCATCAAAAATATGTTGCATAGAGGTTGATTTATTAATGTATATGTATACCCTCACCTTGTAAAACAACCCATTCAGTTTAAAATAGAAATAAAAGGCAAAACATTTATGTATACATATAAAAAATATTATAATTACCTCCCCACCCTTTTTTATAAGTGATCACATACCATCTGTTCTCACCTGCATAAGGAGCTCAAAGAGCCGGAGGAGGAGAAGTAGCAATACACTGATCTTCTATAACACTTAAATAAAATATAAACATTTTACTGCCAGTGATGCTTGCAATCCCAGCCTTAAAATGTGTGTGCAAACCACCACCAAACACCAAATAGGGTATGTGCTCACCTTATAGGTAAGCCCTAATAATATAGGCTAATGAAGCTCTAATTGCACCAATGGGTCTGTAATATTCACTCGCTGAATATAAAAACATTGCCCATTAAGTGACCAATCTGTATAAACCCACAAGCTGGTCACCAGCCTAGCTCAAAAAGAGAGAAGCCTCATAGTGTTTACTTGTGAATAAGTGGAAATCAAAAAATGCGCCCTATTGATATCCCCACTGCGCTTCAGAATAAAACATTAAAAAAAAAAATATCCAATGATGAATATGTTAGGTAATTCTGTACACTTAGGCACACTGGTACCAACATATACATCCAAATGTAAAGTGTATCTATGCTGCTGCCACCTTAAATAGTCAAACTGTGTACAATATAATAATAATGATGAATAAAAACATATTATTATAAGTGGCGCAAAAACATGTAACTAAATACATAAACTACTCCAGTAAATGTGAATCACATTATAACTGAAATAGATGAATTAATCCAGTCACTATAAATCAACAAGAACCCGTGCATAAAGTGACAATAGTGTTTAAAGTTCATAAATTAATAATTAGTGTCTTCAATCTTCATTTCTTCCACCACACCCAAGTGTTCCTTGAGACCTCTCCCTTCAGATAAAACACTCACCACAAAAATATGCCTCACACTCGCGTGTTTGGCGTGCAGGCAAAGCAACACTCTTTTCAATGGAAAACCAGATGATGCACTTCATAGAGTGTCCTCCAGGTGGCTCCGTATATGTGTAACAAAAAATAAGGTGCACAATAGTGTGATATCGTAAAACCAGTTTAATAAATAAAAGAAACCTTCAAAAGTTACACTCACAAGAAAATTATGAAAGCAAGCCGTAATGCACACCAAAAACATCCAGAATACCACAGCCAGTGAAGGATGGTCACGGCGGACCCAAGATCAGCAGTGATCAATTCTAATATGAACGCTCTCACCACTCGCTTCTCATATGCGATCCCTCGCTTCCTACTGTGGTTGGATGCGTAACACGTCACTCCTTAACGATAGTTCAAGCACTCAAACGATCGCAGTGTAGCCACGCCCCGACATGTTTCGTCACGATGGACTTAATCATGGGATTGGCTACACTCCGTAATGGACTCCCCTTTATACCCACATCTGTAATTGGTCGGAGTTGGTTCAAGTCCATCGTGACGAAACATGTCGGGGCGTGGCTACACTGCGATCGTTTGAGTGCTTGAACTATCGTTAAGGAGTGACGTGTGACGTGTTACGCATCCAACCACAGTAGGAAGCGAGGGATCGCATATGAGAAGCGAGCGGTGAGAGCGTTCATATTAGAATTGATCACTGCTGATCTTGGGTCCGCCGTGACCATCCTTCACTGGCTGTGGTATTCTGGATGTTTTTGGTGTGCATTACGGCTTGCTTTCATAATTTTCTTGTGAGTGTAACTTTTGAAGGTTTCTTTTATTTATTAAACTGGTTTTACGATATCACACTATTGTGCACCTTATTTTTTGTTACACATATACAGAGCCACCTGGAGGACACTCTATGAAGTGCATCATCTGGTTTTCCATTGAAAAGAGTGTTGCTTTGCCTGCACGCCAAACACGCGAGTGTGAGGCATATTTTTGTGGTGAGTGTTTTATCTGAAGGGAGAGGTCTCACTGAACACTTGGGTGTGGTGGAAGAAATGAAGATTGAAGACACTAATTATTAATTTATGAACTTTAAACACTATTGTCACTTTATGCACGGGTTCTTGTTGATTTATAGTGACTGGATTAATTCATCTATTTCAGTTATAATGTGATTCACATTTACTGGAGTAGTTTATGTATTTAGTTACATGTTTTTGCGCCACTTATAATAATATGTTTTTATACATCATTATTATTATATTGTACACACTCATAGTGTTTACTGCTGTAAAATCTCTTTATTGTATAAAAACTGTATGCTCTTATATTAAAAACAGTAGCAGGAGACAGATATGCAGTTAAATGAAAGTACTGAGCTGCCTCCTCCCCTCACATCTCGGGGTAAGCGTGTATCCAGAGAACCCACCCCTCTTACAGCAGATGTCAAGATACCCCCCCCCCCACCAACAGAAGTCAAGAGCCCCCCTCCTTTTTACAGCACAATGCACCCCTCTTACCTTGTGCTGCTGCTGGGAAGGAGCAGGGGGTTGAGCTGGAAAGCACAAAGTGTAGAGCCTGGAGGAGGGCTGAGCTGAATGCTCAGACCAGGGTAGGCAGGAATGAGGGGGTGCTTCGGCTGCACAAAGAGGTGCAGTATCTGTAGGAGGAGTTCTGTCGTCCTCTCTGCTGCCGACTGCTGTGACGGGAGCGAGGGGGGGGAAATATGAGCCTCTTCGCAGCTGCACGGAGAAGCACATGATCTGGCAGACGAGTTCTGTCCTTCTCTCTGCTGTTGACCGCTGAAACAAGGTGGGGGGTGTGTGACGGGAGTCACTTTGGGCAGGGGTGCCCGTGCAAGCCAGCTTACTTTTAGAGAGTTTGGGAATCTTCTTTTTCAGCTCCCCAGGCCCCTCTTATGTGTATGTTACCCTGTGTCTATTTGGGGCACAGGGTGACCGAGTGGCCCAGTCTGGTCTGCCCTAACCAGACTTACAGTACAACCACACCAGACTCAGCATTTCGTTTTACCCCTGTTATCCTGGGTCTTATTTGTGTGGTTTGTGTTGAAAGTTAAAAAGGCTCCTTCATTTGGGACAGTAATATTTGTCAACAATATCCCTCAAGAAATATACGAATAAAAATTAAAACACCTTTTCTGACTGCTGGAATATTGTAGGAGTTTGTCTCATAGACTGTTGTAGACTTTGTTGCCAGATAGTCTGCGGTGGGGTTTGTTATGGGTTTATTGTAAAGTAGGTCTTTCCCATTGTTCTATTGTTTCTGTCTGCCTGAGCATCTTTTGTAGATGAGATTAATCTTGTGACCACTTTAATTTGTTATGTTTTATGTGTATTATACAGTATTTTGTATTCAGGGTTGTATCTGGTCTTCTAGGTTGGTTTAAGTGCCTAGTTAATTGGCTCATGTTAATTATATCACTGTCTACATGCCCAGTTACTGATTGAATTATTTTTTGAAAAGTTTAATATACTTGTCTCATATAACTAGATGTACAGTTTACCCCTGTCATGATGCAAAGAAGGGGGGGGGGGGTCCCCAGAGTGTATATCTTTGTGCCTGTGTTTTAATAAACAGTTTATGTTCCACACCACCCTATGCTGTGTCCCGACAAGTGACTGTGTGAGCTAAGGGCTCTTGTATCGTGCTGGTACCGGGCAAAGGAAGCTTATTTGATGGACATACTCTTCTTGAGTACCTGGGTCTGTCACAGGGGGTGAAGGGGAGGGGGTGCCACAGCTGCAGGAGAGGTGCAAGGGCCACATGAAATGGCCTGTTGGGTCGGATTCAGCCCACGGGCCTTGTGTTTGACACATGTGCCCTAGAACATGTCATGAGACAAATATCCAGAATGGTTTTAATCTCTATTCACATGTACAGAATCTTATGGCTGAAAGCTTGGGCAACTGAAGCTTCCTGCAAGAGGCGTTCCACACATATGCCTATTTGGTAAGGCACTTTACCAATTCATCCAAGAGGTCACAGGTGGGAAGGTTTTACTTACACAACGAAAGGTCCTACAACCCCCCTCCTCAGTGGCCCCTAGCTCCACAAAACACAGAGGACCTGTCCATTTTTAAACAGACTTCAAATCCAAAGTTTAGCCTTTCCTTTTGCACAAGGCTTGGTCCAGACAGGAAACCAAGTCTTCCCCAAAGCCCTCTTCAAAATGAAGTGGAGTGGGCAATGTCTGTTACAATTTGCCTCACTCAGGGTCACATATATCCCGTGGGTTCAATTGGTGGTTTCAAAGGGGTACAAAATAGAGTTCAAAACTCAACCACTCACTGTTTTCTTCTCTCAAATCAACTAAAAACTGCCCAAGGACAGTTAGATTTGCAGAATACCCTGAACCATCTCTTGTCCCAGAAAGTCGTTGTGCCAGTACCACCACAAGACAATTTCAAAAGATTTTACTTTCACCGGTTCATGATGTCATAGTCTATTATAGTTATTAGTCCTATTCTGGACCTAAAATCCCTCAACAAATACTTTTAATTTTGCAAAATTTCGCATGGAATCTGCAATGTTAGTAATTTCCTCTTTGCAACAAGGAGAATATATGGCATCCATTGACATTCAAGATGTCTATCTGCATGTTCCCATTTACCCATGTCATCAGCACCTTCTGTGCTTCACATTGGCAGACAACCACTTCCTTTCTCTTTGGCCTATCCTCTGTTCCCAGAGTATCCACAAAGGTCTTAGCAATTCTTTTTGCCCTTCTCACAACTCAGGGCATCTGTGGTTTATGAATACTCTGCTTGTGTCCTGTACTGCACTCCATTTTTTCATATGCCCATGTGCTATACTCATTTATGTAAGCACCAGCATATACCTATGCACAGCCTCCCATGTCTGTGGGCAGCTATTCGTTACACCTGGGCTTTTGAAGCAGGGAAAATTCAAGGGAATTTACATTGCATGGGCTTAGGTACCTGTGTACAAGTAGCCTAAAGGCCTGTACACACGATCGGTTTTTCTGACAACAAATGTGTGATGGCAGGGTTTTGTCCGAAAATCTGACTGTTTGTATGCTCCATCGGATGATTGTTGTTGGATTTTCCGACAATAAATGTTTTAAAGCATGCTTTAAAACTGTCTGACAACAAATGTGTCTTGTTGGATTATCCGATCATGTGTACACAAGTCCGTCTGAATAAAATCCAAAGTACAAACACGCATGCTCCGAACCAATGCTAAACATAAGACAACATTAGCAGAAGTTGCCCAAAGGGTGGTGCTAAAGAGCTGAAAATCACATAATTTCGTGTATGTTGGCTAAAAAAGTTCTGCCATCTGTATGCAGATCAAGTTCACGGCCAACGCCCTTCGGACAAAATTCCACGGATTTGTCCGATGGAAATCCGATCGTGTGTGCGAGGCTTGAAAAATAATCTGAATTACGTACATTATTCTTCATTCCTGTGGGCTTCCTCCCCATTGTACGACCTGCTTTATCAATTGCTTTACTTTACCAGTTGTTAGTTGTGGTCTCTCCTACACCATTGCTTACATTGTGGAACCAGCAGACCTGCATTTAGGGTGAAGAAATCTAGGTCCTGTCCCCATCCAGAGGGCAGAGTAGAGCACTGGCAGCAGTAGAAAAGTGAAAATATAAGTAATTGCCACTTAGACCATTATTAATATTACAGGCATTTATATAGCACTGACAATTTATGCCGTATTTTCATGTTGTATATTAACATCAGTCCCTGGCCTCAAAAAGCTTGCACTCTAAGATCCCTATTTCATCTAGGCCCCAGGTATTGTCCTGGTTGGAATTTGAGCCCTAATGCTGCAAGACATACATTCTAATTACTAAGCCAGGGTACTACATACAATTTTTTTTTTTTGCTGACTGGTCTTTAGTTTTAATTTGATGTTGTGTGTATTGGATGGATGCGATTTCCATTTGCTGTTCCCTGGCTGTCTTGTCTACTATTTGGCATTACTATTTAGTGTCTCACTAACCCTTAACAAGTAGGAAACTAAAGCCCCATACACACGGTCAGACTTCCATCAGACTTTTCCTTGGATTTTTGTCCGAACGGAGTTGGCCAGGCACACCCATAGCATGAATGAAAATGAAAAAGAAAAAAATGCGCTAGTGAAATAAAAATTAAAGCTGCAACCAACAGTGTTATACTACACCAAAACAGATAATATAGGAGAGAAAAAGTTGCGCTATTGAGAATATCACCAGTACAGGAGCTGGTGAAAGTGTAAATATGAGCCAAAAGGCTCACACAGTAAATATATGACACAAATTGATGAAAGTGAGTGATGCGAACATGCGATAAAGAAGTCTCACAAACAAAAAACCACAAAAGTTGTCGCATATAGTCCAAACGATAGAGTTCATATGCACAAAAAATGCTCCTCCACCGTGCTGATTGTGATCCAATGTATTACACCACGAGCAAGTGTAGGATAGGACAGCCTCCACCAATAGATTTACTGCCTCTTACCGATAGTGATGGATCCCTTGTCACAGGGGATCAAAGAAAGCCTGTGGCTATTCCCCAGCCAAGGGTATGGGGCAGGCAGCGTCTCACTGACCAGGAGATCCACAACTCTCAATGATAGAAAACGCGGTCCCCGTAAATAAAAAGAAGGATATACTATTGTGTAAAACCTTTTTACATGTTTAATAAAAAAAGACGAATGCACACTTACATGAATGCAGATAAAAACGAGCGAAAATGAGCCGGCCGACTCTTAGACATAAAACAGCCCGTATGCCTCCGGGTAGCGTGGGCGCGATGATGTCAGAACGTGGCTCCTCCCTACGCATTTCGTCATCAAAGACGTGTTCACGGGATACGGGCGGCGTTCTGACGTACCGCTCTAATATAACCATCTCAAACAGCCAAGCCTCGATGTGAACCGCGGGATGCCGAAGCACCGCCATTTTGACTGAGGGAAAGGATATCGCTAGATGCTATGAAGGGATTGGCAAACCCAAAGCAAATAGTATTTAATGTGCGCAGAGAAATAACATTATTAAACAAATCTATTTTAAAAAAGGAAGGGGGCAGAGCAACAAACGGTCTAAAAACCATTAAATGTATAACAACTACATATAGAGGTTAATCCTCTACTGCTGAAAAATAACAACCAAAGGGAGGAGAGAACCTCATCCAATGGAAAAGGCGAACTGGATCATTCCCAAGATTCACATCGAGTGTACAAAAACACAAGGAATTACCCAAGGCTAGTACAGTATGCCACCATCGTAAACCTGATCCTAAGAGATTGTTATAAATAACTATAAATAAAAACAAAACCCTAACAATATATTAACAATAATTGGACACTGTACAAAAATTGTATACATATTAACTAAATGGCACTTTATAATCCAAACGTGGAGTCCCAACTCCATCCTCCTTCACATAAACCCAATTAACCCATTGAGGTCGAGATCCAAACCTATCAAGGGGAAAAGGGAATGCTACAAGGTGCATATAAAGGAGGGGGGAGGAGGAGGAGGGGAAAAAAAAGAGAAGGAGAAATATACAAAATAAATAAATAAATAAATAGGGAATCACACTAATCTAGACAGGACACTCTTCCCTACCTCAATTTGTACATTTTAACTGGTCGGCACAGAGGTCAAGAATTGTCTATGAAACAATTCACATCTACATCTATGTTAAGACCAAAAGGGGTGTAGCTCTTAATCCTATGCACCCACGACATCTCCAACCTAGAGATGCTCTGGACCAGATTGCTACCCCTCCAGTGAGGGCTATATTTATCTATTCCCAAAAAGATAGTACCCTTAGGGTTCCGATCATGCACAGCCAGATAATGTTTCGACACAGAGTGCTTTGTGAACCCTCTTCTAATATTACCAATATGTTCGTTCAGGCGTACCTGAAGTGGGCGTTTGGTCCTGCCCACATACTGCAACCCACACGGGCATTGCAGTAAATAGACCACGCCCTCCGTCGAACAGGTAATAAAAGGTTTGATGTTGAAAATTCTGGAATTACAAGTAGAGCTAAATTGAGTAGTTCTCCTAGATCTACACCCATTCAAAGAGCATACTTGACACCTCCTGCACTGATAATAACCAGTGAGATTAGGAAAGAAGGTGGATCTAGTCATGGGTGGATCCATAATGTTGGGTGCAAGTCTGTCCCTCAGAGCCGGAGCTCCTCTAAAAACCACTTGAGGTCTATCTGGTAAAATGGTATTGAGGACCCTATCATTCTTCAGAATATGCCAGTGTTTATTAACAATGTGCCTAATCTGAGAATGTTGGCAAGAAAAGTTGGTAATAAAAGGAGTACGAAATGACGACCCAGCATCCATCTTAACTTTCTCTTTTAGCAAAACAGCACGGTCCACACAACTGACTGAATCAAGGGTAGCTTTAAGGGACTTAGGAGAGTAACCCTTATCTATAAATCTTCTGGTTAGGATATCGGACTGTGCTAAGAAGGTGGTATGGTCCGAACAATTTCTTTTTAACACCCATAGCATACACACCACAGGACTTTTCTGCAAACTTTCCCAAAACTTTTTGCAACATCACATGGTTTTTCTGCTCCTTTCTGCTCTTTTCTGCTCTTTACCACCACCCTTTGGTCAACTTCTGCTATTGTTGGTTGATTTTAACATTAGTTGTTTTGTCCATCGGACAAAAGTCCTATGGTTTTCTGTACACACGGTAGGACTTTGCTCCATATGACTTTTGTTGGGCAAAAGTTTGTCCGTTCGCAGACCCAACTTTTGTCCGATGAAAACAAAACCAAACTCAAAAAAGTTTGTCCGATGGAGCGTACACACGGTCGGATTGTTGGTCCAACTTGCTTAAAACTAAGTTTGTTGGGCAAAAGTCCGACCGTGTGTACGGGGCTTTAGAAGGCAGAAATTACACCTTATTCATACTTCTTTTGTATTTGTGGATCTTTAAGTAGTTCAACTGAAGGATGAACAACACAAAATGTCTGCAAGGTATTAGACCATGCTTATATTTTTACATGACAATTGCAGGTTCGAAATTTCTTTCCATGTTCGGAGAGTACTTTTCTATCTACCGTATATACTCGAGTATAAGCCGACCCGAATATAAGCCGAGGCACCTAATTTTACCACAAAAAACTGGGTGTCCATCTGCGTGCCTCACTGTGCCTCACTGTGTCCATGTCCATGCCTCACTGTGCCCATGCCTAGACTGACGTTTAACATGGGAGTCTATGAAAGGGGTGCCCGGATTTGAAAAATCGGTGCTTCCCGGCCGTAGGTCCCCCAGACAAAAAACTTTGCACACTTATAGAGGAGAAATGGTGCTACATGCGTGGCAAGTTTCGGCCAGTACCGGGTCCCCAAAGTCACAGGAGAAATTACCGTTTAACATGGGAGTCTATGGAAGGGGTGCCCGGGTTTGAAAAATTGGTGCTCTCCGGCCGGAGGTCCCCCGGACAACAAACTTTGCACACTTGTAAAGGAAGAGTGGGGCTACATGTTTCGGGTCCAGGGGACCTTTGGCCGGCCGGTACCGGGTCCCCAAAGTTCGGGAGATCAGGCGCAAAAAGGTGATTCAAGTATAAGCCGAGGGGGGCATTTTCAGCACAAAAAAATGTGCTGAAAAACTCGGCTTATACTCGAGTATATATGGTAATTCTATTGTATTTATTCAGAAGGGCATGCCTCTTCCAATCAATAGAGCACACTAAGAAATTTTGGTTGTGGTTCCAAAGGCCCTGGCATCTTTACATTTTCATATAACAAAGAGAAAAATTTTAACAAACGTTAGTGGGGCATCAGTCTTGTAATGGAGAAGTATTTGATTTTTCAAGAGAACAAGTATTCCAGCTAATATTTTCTCCTGGAATTTTCCACGGAAGTCTGTTCTATTTTCATTCTGTCTTTTAATCTAAATATTTGAAGTTTATCTTTAATATCAGCTTCAAGGTCCCTTTTAGTGAAGTCCGCTTCCTATGTTTAGTTAATATCACAAAGATGGGTAGGACATTTAGTTAATATAGACATGTCTTCTACTAAGAAATCAGAGTCAGCGATGAGTATCTTGAATCTTGTTTTTTTTCTTATATCTAGAATGTAGAGATACAGTACTTTTATATAATTAAGTATTTCTAGAATCCTGTTAAACGTCTGTGTTGAAATCCATAAATGTTTATGTGTCATCTACATAAGCCTTTAAGGCCTTAGCATGAGTTGTAGTTAATATTTTATTGCAGGCCAGAACAAATCTCTAGTAGCAAGCTAAAAAATTAAAGGGGTTGTAAAGGTTCATGTTTTTTCACCTTAATGCATCCTATGCATTAAGGTGAAAAAACTTCCGACAATACCGGCCCCCCCAGCCCGTTTACTGCTGCGCTCACCCCCGACATCCTCTTCGCCGCTCAGTCTGGCTGTTGATTGGCTAGAGTGGATGGATTGAAAGCAGCGCAGCCATTGGCTCGCGCTGCTGTCAATCGCATCCAATGATGCGGCGTGCCGGGGGGCAGGGCCAAGTGATACAGCGAGCTGCTGTATCACGGGAGCGCGCCCGCAAGAACTAACCACCACGCGAGAGAGCTCGCGTAAAGGTGGTTAGTTCTTGCGGGGAGGAGCCGAGACAGCCACCGAGGGACCCTAGAAGACTTGGATCGGGGCCACTGTGTGCAAAACGAACTGCACAGTGGAGGCAAGTATAACATGTTTGTTATTTTAAAAAAAATTGCCTTTACAACCCCTTTAAGGAGCCAGTATAATGCAGGCAGTCTCTATGGCGACGAGTATTTCCCAATCTTATTTTACTGACATATTTACAAAAATTAAAAAACACAAGGTAATGCGCCCAAATATAACAGTAAAACAGCCCGACAAGTCCTGGCTGTCATTGCCATTGCCCTGCTTTTTTTCTTTTTGGACAACCCCACACAGACAGTACTGCACATATACATACTGCACATATACACAATACTGATCCTTATGTTTGCACTCAATCTCACGGTACTGAAACATTCAGTATGTTCTCCATAGCTCCCAATGTCCCTGATTTGGAACAAAGTCCCTCTGTCCCTCTTTCCTCCTCATTTGTCCCTCATTTTTGTCTGATCTACATAGTTGTATATAAAATAACTTTTTATCTTTCAAAGTGTTTCCCAGTACTAAACCTTTCATCCAATTTCTAAATTGCTGCATTTGTATATTTCAAAAGCCAATAAAGGAATAGTAGTGGTAAAAAAAGCACTTGTGGGTTTAACTAATCCTTTTTTTTTATAATTCTCCTTTAAGGGGGCGTGGCATGGGGTATGTCTTATGCCTACATACTTTTACTAATAGGTGTCCCTTGTTCCCATCTCAAAAAGTTGAGCAGTATGTGTCACTCTTCACAATATTGACCCGTAAGCTTTCTTAGCTCTTTCTCTGATTCATATCTCCTCACATGTGTTTTCACTCTTCCATTGCTGTAGCTCCAAACTCATTGATGCTGTGATGAAGGAGATCATGAACCTCACATGTACAGGGGTTTAAGAGCCCCCTCCAGAGATGCTAGGGATGAGCAGTAACAGCTATGAGCATTGTCCTAGCAAAAATAGGACAATAGAATTGCACAGGGCAGCCCCAATCCTCCTCTTCTAGGGTCCCCCGGCTGGCACTCCTGGATCTTCTTCCCCTCTCGTTGTGCCACTATGGAAAGCCACTTCCTATTGTGGCACACCTGCGAGCTATTAGGTTTTTTACCTTAAGGCCCGGTTCACACTGGTGCGACTTTGCCCTGCAACTTTGGTCCGACATCGATCCAACTTCCATGCGATTTTTAATGAACTGGATCCAACTTTGAGATGAGTAGTGCAACTTGTTCTTTGAATACCTTTGGGTCTGGCATGGGTTTTGGGGGAAACCCCACGGCAAAATTTCAAATAAAAAAAACTGCGTGGGGTCACCCCCACCCCCCAAGATTCATACTACCAGACCCTTATCCGAACATGCAGCCTGGCAGGCCAGAACAGGGGGGGAGGGACAAGCAAATGCGTGCCGCATTTACATAGTACCCCTACCCATTCACCACCAACTCCTTTAAAAAGTAAATAAAAACGCTCCTCCCCCAACTAAAGCTCCTGCCATTCTGGCAGCTCCAGTGTCTGACAGTTCTTAACTATGGGGCCGGGCCATGCGGTGACATCACCCAGAGACCACCCCCCCTTGTGACGTCACATACCCATTCATATCATGATGTTTGGTATGACTTTGAAAGGGCCTGGTATGGATTTGGGGGGGCATGCCATTTTGCTTTTCAATAAATTTTGCATTGCTAACATTGCACACACCACAACACACAACAGGAGGGACTACAGGAGTCTTCGGGGAAATTTGACCTGAGCACATGTCACTTATCACATGTCGGATCAGTTAAGATGGTGGTCCGACTTGGATGCGACTTCCATTATATTCTATGGGTTGAAATCGCACCCAAGTCGGACAAAAGTAGTGCAGGAACATTTTCAAAAGTCGAAGCAACACAAGTCAGATCAGTTAAAGTTGTTGTTATCTTTAAACAGACATTCACTGCCAGCCCTCTATTTTATCAAGGCATAACACACTCTAAGTCCTGGTTCACACTGGTGCGATTTGACATGCGATTTGACATGTCAAATCGCATGTCAAATCGGCGAAATTTGCCGCAAATTGCGGGCAATGGCACCGTCCTAATCGGTGCGACGCCGCATCTGCGGCGCTGCACCGATTACAAAAAGTAGTTTCTGTACTACTTTTTGCGATTTCAGCCGCGATTTACATTGACATCTGTTTCAGATGTCTTTGAAATCGTGGCTGAAATCGGGACTGCCAGGGGGAGTGAAATCGTGCGAGTTCAGCTGAACTCGCAGGCTTCACTCCCCCAGCCCCAGTGTGAACGTGGGCTAAGTGTTTTTTTAAAACGAAGCCCGTATATACCCTTTTTCAGATGCATTCAGGCCAGTCACATGACTCCCTGCCGCTTTGCTACTATGGTCCAGGGCTACAGCGGGAGGGGACGAGATCTTCCGGTCACGTGACCACCATGCTGGCCACTCAGCCCCTCCCAATGTAGCTCTGAATTGGCGTAGGAGAGCCTGGAGTCACGTGACCGGCCTGTATATAGCTGAAAAAGGTATTTGCAGGCTTTTGTTTTAAAAAAAAAAACAGAGGGGCTGGCAATGACAATGTTTGAACTTTTATTTTATACTAATAGCAGCAGAAGGGGGGGCGGAGACGGCTCACACACATGAAGCTGACAGGCAGGGAGGGGAAGAGAGCAGAGCTGCGGATGATGGAGGCACGTAAACTGACCGCTGTAATCAGGGCTCAGCAGCCATGGTTATTGTGCTCAGCACAGAGGGGAACACAGGAAATGTCAGGATCAGCCAGGTTTTTTTTACAGTTTAGAGAGGGTTAGATTAGATCTGTCTAATCTGCTATAATGGAACAGGAGCCATGTTTTTGTTTTTTGTTTTTTTAGGGTTACAAACAATTTACCCTTTCCCTGCCAGCCGCCGCAGTTTTACTGCGGCAGGTTGGCTCCCCTGGGCGAAACAACGTTACCTTACGTCGCTTTGCCTTTTGGCCACTAGGGGGCACGCCTGCGGCTCACCGCTGGAGCTGATGCGAGTGCCTGGCGGGCGCGATGACCGCCAGGCACCCGTGATTGCTTGTGACAGAGTAAGAACCGGAATCTGTGTGTGTAAACACACAGATCCTAGTTCTCTCAGGGGTGAGGAGACTGATCGTGTGTACATACTAAGTATGAACACTGATCTCTCTCTCCTCTTAGGCACTCCCATCCCCCCCACAGTTAGAACACACCTAGGGAACACAGTTAACCCCTTCCCTGCCAGTGACATTTATACAGTAATCCGTGCATTTTTATAGCACTAATTGCTGTATAATTGTCCCTGGTCCCAAAAATGTGTCAAGTGTCTCATCTGTCCGCCGCAATATCGCAGTCACGATAAAAATCGCTGATCACCGCCATTACTAGTAAAAAAAAAAAAATAATACAAATTCTGTAAATCTATCCCCTATTTTGTAGACGCTATAACTTTTGCGCAAACCAATCAATATACGCTTATTGCGATTTTTATTTTTTTTTACCAAAAATATGTAGAAAAATACATATAGGCCTAAACTGAGGGGAAAAAAAATTGGGATATTTATTATAGAAAAAAGTAAAAGATTTTGTGTTTTTTTTTCAAAATTTACACTCTTCTTTTGTTTATAGCGCAAAAAATAAAAACCGCAGAGGTGATCAAATACCACCAAAAGAAAGCTCTATTTGAGGGATAAAAAAGACGTCAATTTTGTTTGACCGCGCAATTGTCAGTTAAAGCAACACAGTGCCGTATCGCAAAAAATTGCCTGGTCATTGAGCAGCCAATTCTTCCGGGGCTGAAGTTGTTAAGATGGCTCTCACAGGGAAACATTCCCAATAAAAAAAAAAATTTAAATCAAAATTTTTCGTCAGTTTAGGCCAATATGTATTCTAGTAAACAAAAATCCCAATATGCGTATATTGATTTGCACAAAAGTTATAACGTCTACGAACTATGGTATAGATTTATGGCATTTTTATTTACTATTTTTTTTTTACTAGTAATGTCGGCGATCAGCGATTTTTAGCAGGACTGCGACATTGCGGCGGACAAATTGGACACTAAGTGACACTTTGTGGGGACCAGTGACACGAATACAGTGATCAGTGCTAAAAAAAAAAATGCACGGTCACAGTATAAATGACACTGGCAGGTAAGAGGTTAACACCAGGGGCGATCAAAGGGTTAAGTGTGTCTCTGGGAGGTGCTTAATATCTGTGTGGGGAACGGATACTGGAGGAAAAGAGAGATCCGTGTTTCAGCTTGGCTGAAACACAAGATCTCTCTTTTGCTCCCTGACAGATCAGCGGTTTGCCTTGTTTACATAGGCAGACCGCTGCTCCGTCTCTCCACTGAACGATCGGCGGGTCGCGGTGGCCATCGCGGCCGTCGTACCCGCTGATTGGCTCCCGCTGTGTCAAATCACAGTGGAAGCGGCGCTCCGGTGGTGCGCGCCCCCCCCCCCCCTACACCGCCTACACAAAATCACGTACAGGTACGTGATTTTGCACAGCCGGGCCGCCCTGCCGCAGTATATATGCGGTAGGCGGTCCGGAAGCGGGTAAAAAGAAAAACATTTATATTTCATGCATTGTACATTTCTCCTTGGATCAGAGCAATTGGCATGTTTGTATTCAAATGAATCCGTGAACTGAGAATCACCTCGAAAGTGCCAGACCTGCCACCATCTGTTAGTTTGAACAGTTATACCGACACATTCCTCTCACTCTACGACACACTGCCATCAAAAAAATGCATAATTGGCTTTGTTTGTCATTTTTACCCTGTCCTCCTCCCTGCCAGTTAAAAAAAAAAAGTGCCCGCAAGATGGTTTACAACACATCAATGCTTGTAGAAAATGTGTGTACATGTATTTTTAGGGATGAACTGAGATATTTTCATTGGCTAATTATTTGACTGTCATTAAATGTTGAATGCAGCCTTGTCTTCTTGAATCAGAATTGTATTTATTTGTCATCACTTACATCACGGTTTCTTTTTGCTTATAACAAGACGAAGGGACATGTTCTCTTAAACAGAAACCTACACACTTATATTATATAGTATTATACGTAATACTTTCAATGTGTTTACTCGCTGCTGCATTCCTCGGTTGCAACTGTTTTTTTTTTTTTTTTTTTTTTAGATAATCCATTTCTTTGCTCTAAAATCTAAATGGTCAAAGTGTCTTTTTAAAGATAATACTTAAAGTGGACAAGTGGCTGCATCTGTGCATCTGGTGTGTAGAACAGATGCAGCTAAAGATAATTATCAATTTATTCCAACTTGCATACAGTTTGTTGGCCCTCATCAGTGTAAAGGCCCAAACGATCGGATTATCCGACGGGAATTGTGTGATGGCAGGCTGTTGTCGCAAAATCCGATCGTTTGTATGCTCCATCAGACAATTGTCGGATTTTCCACCAACAAATGTGGGATAGCATGCGTTAAAATTGTCTGCCAACAAATGTGTGTTGTTGGATTATCCGATCGTGTGTTCCCAAGTCCATCGGACAAAACTCCAAAGTACAAATACGCATGCTCAGAAGCAATGCTCACCATAACACCACACAAAAAGTTGCCCAAAGGGTGGCGCTAAAGAGCTGAAAAACCATGTAGTTCTTTGGCGTTTGTATGCAATACAAGTTCCTGGCCAACGCCCTTCGGACAAAAGTCCTACGCTTTGTCCGCAGGAAATCCGATCATGTGTACCAGGCTTTAGATATAAAAAGGTTGGCCAACCTGGAGTCAGTTCCCGTTCACACCACAAAAACCTCCTCCAGATCCGTTCTGGATGCGTTTCTGCATGCATATTTTTGATGCTTTTTACTGCATTTCAGTAAAGTTCATGTCAAGGAAAAAAAGCAGCATGTTGTACTTTTTTTTCTGGAACTAAAAAGCATCGGAATGTACTATGCTGGTGTGAATTGGAACCCATATAACCTACAGTCCATCCTTTTTGATGCAGAAAAAAAAAAAACATTGCATGTGGTGTGAATGAAACCAAACCACTTTTGTGTTGCTTTGGTGTGGTTGCCAAAGCAACACAAAAAGAAATTAATATGAAAAGCACCATATTGCTACTTTAAAACAAAAAGATGTTGACATGTATGACTTGATTGTCTTTTCTTATTACACAGATGATCCAAGAGAGCAAGTCTCTGATTGAGTCAGCAGATATTATACATGACAAGATACAGCAGTGTCAGAAAACAGGTAAGCCATCTGATACATTGCTCCCATGCACATGGAACATCAGGCCAGCTGGGAAGCACAACCCGAGTGTTTTCATTTGACTTGTAACTATATCAGAAATTAGTTTATAATTACCAGAAATATTTGATAAAATGGCTTTTAGAGGTGTTACATTTTGGATGGCCCTATTTTGCTATTGTTTTTTATGTAGCCTTGATATCGATCACATTCATAAAATGAAAAGTATTTAATTACGAAAAACCAACATTTCTCCAATAAAAGTGTACCAGCTGGGTCTTTCTAATTAACGTCAGCTGGGTTCTTCTAATTAACATAGACGCAACAAATGCAATATGAAGCAGGTAGATATCGATCATAATTTCAGGGACTGGCCCTACATAACAGAAGTTTAATGGCAGACAGAACCAAATGCTCACACACACCCCTCTTAAACTTGGGGGGGGGGGGGGTTTGGGAGAGGCTAGACAGGATGGCTAGAGATTTTCTAGAATGGCCAAACACCTTTCCCTCATCCTATCATTGTTTGCCAGGAAAGTGACCCTTCAGAGTTGTCCTTACAGTAACTTCACCTCCCTTATCCAATTCCTTGAGACTGCACTCTGCACAGAGGCCATTACAAAGCGTTTCTTTGAGGCATGGGAGAGATTTATTGGCACTCTACACAGACATCCGTGCTTTAAATCAGCCCCCTGATATTTAGAAAGATTCTGCAACAGAGACCCACTAATCCTCTAAACCAGAGGTCCCCAACTTTTTGGTACCTGGGGGAGTCAGTCCTTGACCCCCCTTCTCATCACTGCCCCCCTTTATATCGGTGTCCAAAGTCCCCGTTTTCATCACAGTTCCCCATTACAGTGCAGTCCCCTTTACATTTCTCTTTCCCAGGTATGAATGCTCTTTTGCTGGGAACTGCTGTTTATATCTCATAGGTGTCCTGCGTTAGACAAGTATTATAATATATTACCATCAGCCTTAACCCAACCATACAGTTCAGTGTATTTCTCCTTTAAGGATCCTGCTGACTACATATGTAGGTCATGCATTTATGTTATTACAAATAACTACTTCTTATTATGAACCACCTAATGTGAAGTTAATATACGTAATGACAAAGCACATGGTTAGTATACTAAGACCCCTTTCACAATGAGGGCGTTTTGCAGGCGCTAGAGCGTTAAAAATAGCACCTGATATCCGCCCTTAAACAGCTGCTCTATTCACTCCAGTGTGAAAGCTTGAGTGCTTTCACACTGGAGTGGTGCGCTGGCAGGGCGTCAGAAAAAGTCCTGCCAGCAGCTTCTTTGGGGCGCATTAGGAGCGGTGAAATCACCACTCCTAATGCACTCCTGCCCATTGAAATCAGTGGGCAGCGCCGGCAATTGCGGGCGGTTTTAACCCTTTCTCGGCAACTAGCGGGGGTTAAAAGCGTCCCGCTAGCAGCCGGAAATCCGATGGTAAAATAGCAGCTTTTTACCGCTATTTTACCGCCGACGCTATGGGCGGCACAGTGTGAAAGGGGTCTGTGGGATACAATCTCATCACTTGGTGGGTGACTTGACTAGACAACAGTTGTTTGCTTACACAAGTCCTGCTTGGTTCATTTCAGAATTTTTCTCATTCACTTTTTTGTGCAGGAATGGAATTTCATGAAGACTTGCATAGTCTGGGGACAAAAGAAGGACTGAAAGGACGGAAACTAAGTAAAGCAATAGAAAGCTTTGCCTGGAACATCACTGTATTGAAGGTAGGTGGTGGGTGACCATGTGGCAGCTCATTGCCTTTAAAGTGATTGTAAAGTTAATTATTGAGAAAAGCAGTTTTGAAGAGATGCTAGCATACATTTTAAAATGCTTACATTTAAAATAAAAAAAGGCCTGTAGCTCTTTATTATTCTGTTGACATGCAAGTCACATGACTGCTCTTTCCAGATCTGCATTTTACAGACCTGCAGGTGGGAGGTTACAGAGTCAGGCAGAGGTTGTTACAGGAAGTGATGTAATGCTGCCGGGTGTCAACGTTTCCAAGGTTGAAGAAACAAAATCATACCCGGCGGCATTGTGTCATCTGATGACAAATGACGTAAACTGACCAAGCTAGCATGGATCAGCTTCCATGCTAGCGTGGTCAGTTTGATAACAGGAAGCTGCAAGATTAGCCAGGTAATCAAGAATCACTGCTATCACAATTAACACACTGTTATTACAAACACTTTAAATATTTTTTTCAATTGCAAAATGTGAACTAGAATAAATGAGCACAGTACAAGAGATCCAATATAATCTATACTACTTTTTCAACAGATATCTAAAGCTTGACTTGGGTTATTTAAATTTTCCTGTACTTGTGATCCTCATTTCTTTTCTATGGAGATGATAGGACCACCTGTCAATACGTGTGCAATACATGTTCATATTTGAAACCATAGAACACTGGTGACTTCAGAATCAGGGGTGAACTACAGCAGACATACCATTTTTGGTGCGAAAAAGACATGGATTAGGTAATCTGGAGGAAAATACCAATGAGAGTGGATCTTCCAGCTTTATTAGGCAGTTCCCATACCCTAAGGGAAAGGCACAACACATGAAGTGCTATTTTAGTAGGCGTATAAGAGTGGTTGAACTATTTTAGGTAGTGGAGATATGAGAAATGTTACAAAGGCACATGAACACAGCTTTAAAACGTGAAATATCTTGGGTGGTACAAGTAAGGAGGGGAATTTTCATGCTGTCCTTTTTCGTCCGATCTCTCCATAGCAAGCAGCGGCGCTCGACAAGCCCCTCCCCGCTCAGTGAGCAGCGAGGGACCTGTCATCCTCCAGCTCAGTGGAGAGATGTCCCGCTGAGCTGGCGGACGCCGCTGACGGATCCATCCCCGTGTCGAAGGGGCCTAAGACTTGATTTTTAAAATTTTAAATTATCACTTGGTGTTTGGATTGCACTTTAAAGATCATGTCTTATTCACCTTGAACATCACAAGTGATTTTTTCTTCCTATATGAGAATTATCCTTTACGATGGACTATTACATGACGTTTATTCATGAATTTTGAGAAACCCCTATCTATTATTGCTCGCTTATTTTTTAATATACATATATTTTTTCATCCTAGATTGTTCATTCACATTTATTTTTAATTTGTTTCCATATACCTTGGGAAACCTAGGTCCATATACAGTGTGTGTGTGTGTGTATGTATATATGTATGTATATATATATATATATATGTATGTATATATATATATATATATATATATATATATATATATAGTGTGTATATGCATGTTTTTTCTGTTTTTTTATTTGTTTCACTATCGTTGTATATATTATTATTTTATTATTATAAATAATTATTGTATATACGTCTCTTTGCACTATATGTCTAGTGAATTGTTGGTAGCTTAGCAGTCTCTAAGCGCAGTTCTTCCATCCCTCATTCAAAGAGTTGGTTTACATTCTCAATGACACGTTTGCAAAATACATGACACAACTGAGGTCATACGTTCACACACATGCACGCAATCATAGGACCAACCTTCCTTGAGAGCGCAAGTGCTCTGTGTATGGTTCGCTTGTTTTTAAAAATGATACAATATACCAGTCCAGAGTAAAACCTTTTACAGAGGATGGCAGGCAAATTATTACTTCTCAAGATACATTTAATAAAATAAAGGATTTTTTTTTATTATTGTATGTTTTAAATGATTGTATGATTGATAATTATAATAGATTTTTTTTATTATTTTGTATAATTTTTTA
Source organism: Rana muscosa (assembly GCA_029206835.1). Taxonomy (NCBI): domain Eukaryota; kingdom Metazoa; phylum Chordata; class Amphibia; order Anura; family Ranidae; genus Rana; species Rana muscosa. Next base: position 331,707,647 of record CM055127.1, read on the forward strand.
TTTTGTTTTATGTTGTTTTTGTATAGAGGGGGACCCCTTCTGTCAGAGGGACTGGGACAGTTGCCCCTTTTGCCCCCTTATAAATCCAGCACTGCCTCTAAAAGTAAAGCAAATATTATAATACATTTAACTAATGGGTTTCTATACATATATTTTCAAAGAAAGTTAACATTTTGCGTGTGTTTGTGCATACGCTTTCCATCGAACTTTAAATCTGCGTTGAGTTTTTGTAAGACACAAAGCAAGGGGAACAACTAAGGCAAATTAATGCAAAAAATGCTCCTTACTGAATATTTACTTCCATTTTTGCAAAGCATTTCTCTGTAATTTTGAAAGCATCTGACTGATATTTTAATGGTTTTAATCTAATGTCTAAGCAGTGTATAACATGTTCACTTTTTGAGAAGAGGCTCCCAAGGGAGCAGTTAACTATAAGATATCATTATCCTGCAGTATGTATTTTACCTTTCCCATTCAGAATGGAAATGTATAATAGTTAGGCAGTATAAAGAGAGATCAGTACAAGCGTTTATTCCTGACATTTGAATACTGCAATTTATTGATGTGTGACAGACTCATTTTTCTGCAAAGGACACACTTTTCAATCAGTTGAAATTCTCTATTATAATGTAGACTTTTGTCTATTCAAGGCAGCGTTCCTTGGCCTGATATCAATCAGCGTTTTTTCTTTTCATACGTGAAATGGAGAACTTTTATGTTTATTTTATATATATATTTAGGTAGATCATGTGGTCGTTTTGTCTCGACAGACCTGCTTTAGATCATTCCACTGTTTTGTATATATGGAGACTAAAGTAATGTAGATTTATATGAATAGAAATATATGCTAGGTTTATTTATATTAAATGCTATACCATTTCCCCATATTAAATAAATACAAGTCTATTTGCACAGAAATTAACAGTGACAATGATTGTGGCATGCATACATCTCGCCTTACATAGTTAGTTAGTCTGGTCGAAAAAAGACAAGTCCATCTAGTTCAAAAATCATACAATCCTATATACACAATCCTATACCCAAAGTTTATCCATATTAAGGCAAAAAAAAACAGCAAAGTATGATCCAATTTGCTCCAGTAGGAAAAAACAAGTCCTTCCTGATGCCCCATGCAATTGGATATTCCCTGGAACAACTTTACATTTAAATGTTAGTACCCAGTTATATTATGTACATTTAGGAAAGAATCCAGGCCTTTTTTGAAGCAATCTTTTGAGCTGGCCTGATCCAGCTGTTGAGGGAGTCTATTACACATTTTTACAGCTCTTACTGTGAAGAAACCTTTCCTTATGTATGATTTTTTATTTATTTTTCCACTAGAGTGGAACTTCAGACAAAACTCTTGTTTTATTTTTTGGATAGAATAGGGGAAGTGTTAAAATTTCTAACAGATTTTAATTGCTGTTTCTTTCTCGTACATCACGGGACACAGAGCGACATAGTCATTACTAATGGGTTATATAGATACCGTCAGGTGCTGGCACTGGCAACTTCCAAAACTGGAAGTACCCTCCCCTATATAAGCCCCTCCCATCCGGGAGCACCTCAGTTTTTTGCCAGTGTCTAAGGTGTTGGCCAAGAAGAAACATGTGTTTTTCACTGAGCTTGCGTACAGGTTCTTTTGGGCCTCAGTAAGCTATTCCGGATCCGACCAAAAAAGCTTCATAGCTAAACGGTCGGTACCCGGGCCTTGCAGAGAAGAGCAAGGTTTTGCCTGTAATGCTTCTCTTAGGAGAGCTGGACCCTGGGATCCAGAGCTCTGGTCATACCCACGACCAAGATGTTTTCTGTGCAGGGTGCTATACAGGTCCAGGGGAGTGGAATCCTTGGGAACCCGGTCCCTGAAGGTTTGATTACAATGCCTGCCGTGATAGGTGAAGTTTGGGCTTTTGTGGACCAAACAAAGTCCTGCGGCGGGGAACAGGTAAGTGGGGGCCCCCAGGAACTTGGTTCTATTGGGGGACCCCCAAGCCTAATTTGTCTTTCTGTCTGTTACCTAATGGTATTCCCGCAAAATTCTGTGCATGCCTGTAACTACTAAAAAAATGTAATAATTTTTAATGGTGGTCAAGAAAAAAAAATATATATATATATTTTTTTATATATATTTAAGATATTAGACTGCGGTACCTGTGTTTGTCCACTAGAGGCCGCTGTGGAATGTTTTCTTGTCATGTGGACTAGTTTCTTCTCAGCAGAGCAAGTCCAGGCAGATGGTGAGTTCTCTTATGGGAAACTGCTTCCTCTGCCATGTTGCAATGCTCGTCCATCCCCCGGCCTGCGGCAAAGAGGGGCCCTGGCTCTTGTCCCTAGTCTCCATTTTTCAAAATTAGCGCCGAAGGCGCACGTGGCCGCGCGCGTGCGCGTGCCTCTATATATAGAGGTGAGCCAGGAAAGGGGGCGGAGCCTGGGGGATGACGCTCTGTGTGCGCCGCAGCGCTTCTGCGCATGTGCGGGCGTCCCAGCATGTAAAAACCACAGTTTTGTGTGGTGAGCTGGCTATGAAGTACAGAGACAGAGCTGGCAACATTTAAAAAAGGGCATACAGCAAGCGGTTGATACAGGCATCCCCTAGAAAGGAACATTAGTAGACACCAACTGTGATATAGCAGCAATTGTGCTAGACTATTCTCAGTAAAAGTGGTGTATTACGGCTGGAATACCTCAGCTTTAGGCTTAGGAATATGCCGTCCAGAAGCTCCGGAACTGAATCTTCCAGGAAGCGAAGGGGGTCTCATCGGGCTCGGAGGATCTTGGGCATACTTCTGCTGCACCAGTCTCCCCTGAAGTTCAGAGGTAAGTGACCGTAGAGACCCCGCAGGGGTACTTGGTACTGTGGCTGTCCTCAGTTCACCTGCTCCTGTGTATGTAACAGAGGAGGTTTTTTCCTCAGCTCTGGGAGGATTAGAGAGAGATTGTCAACATTTATCGCTGCCTCCCTGTCAGGGAAAGCACGCCCGATCTCCGTCTCCTCCTTCAGAGTGCCTGTTAGCAGAGCAACAGTCCCATACAGGGATCGACCTGCCTGAAGGGGATCAGGATGAGGTTGATTCTGTTATAGAGGAATCAACAGTGGGGGAACCTTTTCTCAGCATCTCAAGCTGAAAGATTATGGGTTCAGTCTCTGACTAACATGGTCCGATCAGCATTTAAAAATGCACCTTGCGGAACCATCAACCACTACTGTATCCTCGTTGGGGTCGCTAGAAGCCCCCAGACTGTCTGTTCTTTTCCACTTCATCCTTTACTGAAAGGGCTCATTTACCAGGATTGGGAACGTCCTGAGAAAATATTTATTCCCCCAAGAGATTTCCGGTGGTCTATCCCATGGAGGATAAGTTCATAAAAAAAAAAAAATGGAAGGTCCCTACAGTGGACGCAGCCATCTCTTGTATGTATAAATCACTGACATGTCCAGTGGATAATGTCCAAATGTTCAAGAACCCAATAGATAAAAGATTGGAGTCCTTATGAAAATCTGCTTCTTTCTACAGCAAGCTTGGTGACACAACCAGCAGTAGCAGCTATTGGGGTCTGCTAAGCAGTGAAGGATCAGTTGAAACAGGTCTTGAGGGACTTGACAGATCAGCAGGCTTTGCCCTAGCTGATCTGCCTAGAGCCTTAGGCTTTGCGGTTGACGCCATAAAGGATTCAGTCCATCAGGCCTCCCGCCTTACGCTGTCTATAGTACATATGCGTAGGCTCCTATGGCTCAAAAACTGGTCTGCTGAAGCTCCCTGTAAAGAATGGCTGGTTAGCGTCCCATTTCATGGTGAACGCTTATTCAGGGAAAACCTGGACAAATATATCCAGAAAATTTCCAGCGGTAAAAATACGCTCTTGCCGGTTAAAAACAGAGTTAGAGGTCCCTCTTTAAGAGGCCTGCTTCTCCAGTCCCTGGGGCATCGGCTGTGTAACAGTTCCGACGGCCTCCTCGGTCAATTCCCGGGGGTAAAAAACAGGGACAATAGCAGGGTAATGAGAAACCCTGGGTCAGGGGAGGTACAAAACCTCCCCCAAAGTTAAATTCATTGAAGCCCCCACTCAGTCGGGTGGGGGGAGGACTCCAGTTGTTCGCAAGAGACCTGGCGGGACACGATCAAGACAGATAGGTGCTCTCCGCAGTATGTTTGGGATAAAATTTGGAGTTAAAAGACTCTCCTCCTTCCCATTTTTGAGGTCAAACGTGCCAAGGGATCCCCGGAAGAGAGAGTCCCTCCTGTTGGCACTAGAACAACTATTGCTCCAAGGAGTAATTATGGAGGTTCCCCTGGAAGAATGAGGGTTCGGGTTTTACTCAAACCTCTTTACAGTCCCGAAGCAAACGCGGACGGGAGGCCCATATTAATTCTAAAAGGGCTATACAAATTCCTGTATATCAGGACTTTCCAATAGAGTCAATCCGATCGGTGGCCACTGCCCTACAAGGGGAGGATTGGTTAGCCGCGATCGACATCAAAGATGCTTATTTGCGCATTCCCATCTTTCCAGTCCACCAAAAATTTCTACGCTTTGCAGTAGAAGGGCGCCATTTTCAGTTCAGAGCCTTACCCTTCGGTTCGGCCACAGCACCACGAGTGTTTACAAAAATTCTGGCCCTTTATTGGCCAATCTAAGAACACAAGGTGTAATGATAATGGCATATCTAGATGACTTGTTGCTGATAGACCACTCAGTGAAAAAACTAGACGTGGTCGTTCACAAGACAATCAAGTATCTGGAATCTCACGGTTGGATTATCAACCGAGACAAGTCACCCCTAAAAACCAGTCAAAAGTCTGGAATACTTGGGGCTAAGGTTGGATTCAGGCCAGAGAGAAATATTCTTGCCTCGAGGAAAGGTGTTGTCTTTGAAAGATTTGATCCACTTAGTGGGTACAAAAAAGACAGCCGTCCATACGCCTGTATATGAGGCTGCTGGGAAAGATGGTGACATCATTCGAAGCAGTACCCTACGGTCAATTCCATTCAAGGAATTTGCAAGGGGCCATACTGTCAGCCTGGAACAAAAAAGTTCAGGCCCTAGACTTACAATGTCCTTGTCCCCTTCCGTTCGCAAGAGCCTCCGTTGGTGGTTGGTTCCCCAGAATCTGGAAAAAAGGAGATCCTTCAGTCCGATTTCTTGGAAGGTGGTCACTACAGATGCCAGCCTTATAGGCTGGGGAGCAGTACTGGAGCAATGGTCTCTCCAGGGCAGATGGTCGGATGCAGAAAAGGCCCTGCCCATCAATCTCTTAGAGATACGAGCAGCCCGGTATGCCCTAGTAGCATGGACATCCAAACTCCAAGGGTCCCCTGTCAGAATTCAATCATCAGGGGGGCACCAGGAGTCGTGCAGCCCAGAGGGAAGTAAATTACATCCTGAAATGGGCAGAAAAATATGTCCCAGCCATATCTGCGGTATTCATTCCAGGAGTGGAGAATTGGAAGGCGGACTTTCTAAGTCGCCAGCCATTAGGCCCAGAGGAAGGGTCCCTTCACCCCGAGGTTTTCTGGACAATATGTCAGCGGTGGGGAACATCGGATGTAGATCTTCTAGCATCCAGATTCAACGCAAAGGGGGACAGGTTTGTCTCTCGGACAAGGGATCCCCTAGCTTGCGGCTCGGATGCCCTAGTGTTCCCTTGGGATCAGTTCAAGCTGATATATGCATTCACACCGCCACAATGGTTACCTCGATTACTCCGCAGAATCAGGGTAGAAAAGAAACCAGTGATTCCGGTGGCTCCAGCGTGGCCCCGAAGAGCGTGGTACGCGGAGATTGTAAAATTTCAGTGGGGAGTCCTTGGACTCTCCCACGTCGTCCGGACCTGCTTTCGCAAGGACCGATATACCACCCTTCCTTACCAGCCCTAGGTTTGACGGCCTGGCTATTGAAGCCCACATTCTAAAAAAGAGAGGGCTCTCTAATGCTGTGGTATCTACCATGATCAATGCCAGGAAGCCGGTATCCAGGCAGATCTACTATAGAATCTGGAAGGCGTACATCGCGTGGTGTGAGGCCAAGAAATGGCATCCACATAAGTACGTAATAGGTAGGATTCTGGACTTCCTACAAGTGGGCTGTAGATAGGAAGCTTGCCTTGAGTACTATCAAGGGTCAGATTTCGGCCTTGTCAATATTTTTTCAAAGGCCCTTGGCTTCGCATTCACTAGTCAAAGCCTTTATACAAGGAGTGATGCGTATTAGTCCTCCGGTTAATATTCCCATATATCCATGGGATCTAAACTTGGTTCTGTCGGTTCTACAGAAACAACCATTTGAACCATTACAGCATATTTCCTTGGTGCTTCTCACCAGGAAATTGATTTTTCTAGTAGCCATTTGTTCGGCTAAAAGAGTATCGGAATTAGCAGCTATGTCCTGTAAGGAGCCATATCTGGTTATCCATAAGGACAGAGTAGTGTTACGTCCTCATCCAGCCTTTCTTCCTAAGGTGGTATCGAGGTTTCATTTGAACCAAGATGTGGTTCTTCCTTCTTTTTTCCCCAAACCTACTTCGGTAGAGGAAAAGTTATTGCATTCTTTGGATGTAGTAAGAGCAGTTAAAGCTTATCTAAAAGCCACTGCTCAGATTCGCAGAACGGATACTTTGTTTATTCTGCCGGAAGGCCCCAGAAAGGGTCAGGCAGCGTCAAAATCTACTTTAGCCAAGTGGATTCGACAGGTCATTATGCAAGCTTATGGCTTGAGAAGGAGACCGCCTCCGTTCAAAGTTAGAGCGCACTCCACGAGAGCAGTTGGAACTTCATGGGCAGTGCATCACCAGGCCTCCCTGGCTCAAATCTGTAAGGCCGCAACATGGTCTTCAGTACACACGTTTACTAGGTTCTACCAGGTGGACGTTAGAAGTCAGGAGGATGTCGCCTTTGGGCGCAGTGTGTTGCAGGCCGCAAAAGATCCTCATGTCTGATAGCGCTCAGCTTATATATGGTGTATCCCCCCCCTCATTTGGCATTGCTTTAGGACATCCCATTAGTAATGACTATGTCGCTCTGTGTCCCGTGATGTACGAGAAAGAAAATAGGATTTTTATAACAGCTTACCTGTAAAATCCTTTTCTTGGAGTACATCACGGGACACAGAGCTCCCGCCCCTCTTTGGGGACACTTATTGCTTTGCTACAAAACTGAGGTGCTCCCGGATGGGAGGGGCTTATATAGGGGAGGGTACTTCCGGTTTTGGAAGTTGCCAGTGCCAGCACCTGACGGTATCTATATAACCCATTAGTAATGACTATGTCGCTCTGTGTCCCGTGATGTACTCCAAGAAAAGGATTTTACAGGTAAGCTGTTATAAAAATCCTATTTTTTGTTTCGATAGGGGAAAAGTCACCCTCATCTTAATGGGAACCTTTACTCATAAAATGGACTGCCCCACTGCTGTAAAAACCTTTTCATTTGTTGCAGGCTGCCACTTTACCTAGGCCCTAGGCAAGGCTGATCGAACAATTGACCTCACTGCCTACAGGGATTTCACTGAGAGATGAAGTATCACTGGACCTGTCAAGTATGCTGCATGTTTGCTCATGCACAGGATGTCATGCAGGTCCCAAATATATGGTGGAGACCACACATGCACAGACACGATGCAGAGACCTGCAGCGACGTGTCTGCATATGCAAACAGGCGTTTGAAGATTGCAGTGTGGAAGGAGTAAGATGCAAGGAGAACTTATTTTTTTCTCAGGGACAGTTAATGGAGAGTTTACATTTAGCTTTAGCCAGGCAGGGTGAAGTTTGCCTTTAAGTGCTTTCAACTGCTATCATTGGGGAAAAAGTGAGGGCAAATTTGAAACTTTATAGTTATCTGTCATCAGAAAAGGTGTAGAGGGAAGAAGGCCTTCCAGTGGGAATACCTGTTATAGGCACAACAGTCCAGAGGGATTTCCCCTTACTTTTATTAGATTTCCTGACTTGTTTGTGTTTCATTTCCAGGACACAGAAAGCATTAAAAACCTGAAAGCAGTTTCTAACCCCAATCCATCCATCCAAAAAAAAAAAAAGTTTGTCCCTGTAGTATTCTAATTTCTTTAATTTACACTTTCTAGTGTAATATTAACTTGAATGGATCGCCTACATTTTTGCCATGATGGAATAAAGTTTAAAAAAAAAAGAGAAATGCCATTAAAACAATCTAAGCCCTGGTTCACACTGGTGTGTTTTGACATGCGATTTGGCATGTCAAATCGCATGTCAAAGCGGCGGTATTTGCCGCAAATTGCCGGCAATGGCACCGTCCTAATCGGTTCGACGCTGCATCTGCGGCGCTGCACCGATTTCAAAAAGTAGTTTTTGTACTACTTTTTGCGATTTCGGCCCGCGATTTACATTGACATCTGTGCAGAAACCTGCACAGATGTCTTTGTAATTGCGGCTGAAATCGGGACTGCCAGCGAGAGTGAAATCGTGCGAGATCAGCTGAACTCGCACTGCTTCACTCCCGCAGCCCAGTGTGGACCTGGGCTAAACCAAAACCAAAAATCCCTTTCTCATTGTCCAATTTATTATAAAAAGATCTAACTAATTATTCTATAAAGGTCATGCTCCACACTGGGTGTTCTCTTCATTAAATAACCACAGTCAGAAAATTTGTGGAAACAAATGTCAGTGTCTGTATTTTGTGGCTTCCATGCACAAAATGAATGGATATTTATTTTAGAATATGGGATTCTGGCGGATTCTAATTCTCCAGTTCCCACACTTTGATTAAATATTTTACAAATTCCTTGGAAACACGTATACGCCTTTATCACAATGTTTCCCATAAATCGGTGAAAGATTTAACCAATCCGAACACAAGAACCTGAGCTTGGAAGGAAATCTCCCAGAATCCCATGCTTTAGAAATATAATTAATATTTGTGAGATGTATTCATGTGATGTGAATACGTGATGAAACATGTTGTGGGATGAGATCTATGAGGTTTACAGTTTTACTGATGCGTCAAATAAGAATAGCATGGGAGTTAATTAAGCATAAATTTAAAAAAAAGATACGCTGGAGTCATTTTATTTTTACCACTATTAATCTCAAATAAATGGATAGGATAAATTAAGACCAATGTATCTGCCCACACCAGGCAGGTGAAGCACACATCAATCCCCTTGTACGTTCTTCAGGCTCATTAGCAGCAAAAGACACAGTGCCAATAAGCCTGTGTATTGAGAGAGCTAAGCACCTGTCTAATACTAAAGTGTTTTTATGAAATCGCAGAAACAGAAATTGTTCTGCAAGCTTGAGGACATCTCACTATAGGGATATCAGGTGTTTCAAGTTCATATTTTTCCAAAGAATGGGGGGGGAATATTCCATAAATAGATAACATGGCAGATCTGACCCTTGTGCACATGTTCCCATGTGTAGGACTTCAGCTGGAGCATATTTTCGGATATTTTCTCAAAATCATGGCTGTGGCAGAAGAGAATTTTTGGTGCCAATTTTAACAGGCAGCTATTCTAATCTTTCCATTGGAGCACGCGTTTCCTATGTAACCAGAATGCTTCTGGCTATATATGAAGTAAGATCACACAACAAGATGGCTTTCGAATGACTGCGGCAGGCTAGAGTCAGGGTTGTTGGCAAAACTCTGGGCCTGAATATATCGAATTTTGTACAGTACATTTAATGATCCATGGAGAACAGGTCCTATTTAAACACTAGCATAGAGTCAAGTATGTAGATCAGGGAGGTAACCGTCCTTTTCTACATACTTCTACATATTTACTTTCTTCCAGTCCTTTCTGCATAGTTCATGCATACTTTTGCGAGAGGATCAGTGTGTGAGACACATAACTAGCATTTTTTTGAAGGTGCGGTCAGAAATTACAGCTCTCTTCAAGGCATTCGTACTTTGCCGGGTGCGTGCCAGTAGTTACTGTACTTGTACAACAGATGCTTAATTTAGTTCGTTCAGTATATATGAAGCATTTAGCCAATCAAAGCCTTTATAAGGAGAGAGATAGTCAATATACTATCTCTCTCCACTTAAATAGAGTGGATTTGAAAGTGCTAATGCTGTAAGTTTAAGTTTTAATGGTTATTTAAGGTACACCTAAAGACAACATTTTTTATGGATGGAGTGAGGAAAAGTTAAAACCCTTGTTAGATTTGTATTGCTGTCTTTTTCAATGTTAGGGAAGATTCTCACTATTTGTCCTGTGACCATTGTCTAAGAAAGTATTCAAAAAACAGAAAATCCAAAAATTTAAGTTGTTGCCAAAACAGGAATAGGGAGAAATCTTCCAATGGGGACATTTCTTCTGGTGACAACCGTCTAAGAGGAAATTTCTCTCAGTTTGGGACCTGAGGTTAAAGTGATACTAAGCACACACTGTTTAATTTACATTGTCCCTTCTATTTCTGTATATGGATGATGGCACTGTAATTATTTTAATAAAAACAAACACCTAAGTACCCTTTTCCTAATCGATATACAGGTGACACATGACCCAGATCTTCCCCAGCCTGTCTGCAGGGAAACCTAAAAAAGAGGAGCTTATAGTCCTCTGCTGCTGGTCACATGTTCAAAATTTTAAAAAATTGTATTTGGAATACAGAGTAAATATAAATAATTATATTAATAGACTGTTTTAAATTGTCCTACAAATATATATTTGTGTCTTAGAATAGGAAGGAGGTGAAGCCTCCATACATCTTCATATAATATCCCGCCCCCATTGTATTTAGCTGATTATTGGGCATGAAGGAGGAGGGAGGGAGTGGACAGTCATTTACCACTGTGTGTATGGCCACATGTGTGACTATAGTCACATGGGTTGCTCAGATGTACGGAGGAAATGCTTAGCATAGAAACTCAATGAAAAATTAGCAAGTGCAGAGATGCCACTACAGTTGCAAAATCCCTAGTTGCATTGGGGACATGAACATAAGGTGGAGATAGAAAACAGCAGAATCATCAGGGTTTTTTGCAGAATACAGAAAATTAATCTCATAGTAAGTATGAACAGCATGTAATACAACATTTATTGACAGCTTTTTATGATATAGGTTTGGTGACACTTTAAGGAAAGGGGGGGGCCTACAGTTAAAGGTACATATACTAATATAGTGTGTTGGGCCACTTATAGAACCATAAGAACAAGTTCAGTTTATTGGTTGTTTGGTAACAGCCAACCACCCTGCCATTTTCTATGTCAACATAATAATAAAGTGTGATGGAAAGCAGACATTGGTAAAATCAAATTGTCATAGAGATGGACTAGGTGATAAAAGTTTATAAACTAGTGAAACAAAAAACAGAGCTCCTAAGTGATTCTGAAAACTTCCATTAGGAGATGTAAGACCAGAAAAGGAGTAAAGTTGTGGTACAGTCTTTGCTAGTGACATCAGACAGTGAATATTACTGAAGTAACGTAATATATAACGAATATGTTTGAACATTGTTGCACAAGCACCCTATTGGCTCTACTCCCTCTCATTCTTTTTTGCTGCAGTATGCTTCAACTGACTACCTTTTCTCTGCCTGCCTGAAATATTGTGTATCATGGCAGTACTGAAAGAAAATAAGTACAAGAAATAAAAGCAAGTAGAACCTGAAAATGTACATTGTTAAAAAAAATAATAATAATTGGAAAACAAATAGCCCTACTGTCTGATATTTTTGACGTTTTACTTTTACAATAGTTTTAGCATTTTGAGCATAGAGATAGACTATTGGGGTAGCATAGGGTGTCTTGTTATTAGAACCTAATTAGGGTTTCAAGTGCTGCTATATGCGCCTTTAGGGAACGTTCAGACTGAGGCGGGGGGGACGTCGGTGGTAAAGATATTTTTAGCACCGCTTTACGGTCATTTTAGCGGAGCTTTTCGGCCACTAGCGGGGCGCTTTTAACCCCCGCTAGTGACCGATGAAGGGCTTAATAGCGCCCGTGTAGGGCCGCTGCCGAATCGCTTTGCAGGTGCTTCGGCAGGGCTGCCCATTGACTTCAATGGGCAGGGGCGCTTTAGGAGCGGTGTATACACCGCTCCCAAAGCGCCCCAAAGATGCTGCTTGCAGGACTTTTTTTAACGTCCCGCAAGCGCACAGCTCCTATATGAAAGCACTCGGACTTTCACACTGGAGTGACAGGAGAAGCACTTTACAGGCGATTTGCAGGCCCTATTTTTAGTGCTAAAATGCCTGTAAAGAGCCTCGGTGTGAAAGTAGCCTTAGTCAAACTAGACGTCTGCTGGAGGCAGCAATGCTAAGAAAGTCTTTTTTTTTTTTCTTTGGCCCGTTTATTTTTTTTAACTTTGTTTTATGTAGAAAACTGACGTGGCACCTGAGGGAATGAGCTTGCCAGCAGATACTACCTAGGGCACAAATACTAATGGTGCCTTGAACTGAATTAATACAAAAGTTATCACAGTGGGAGGAGAAGGAATGATAGATGGTATAGCGTAAAAATATATATTTTAAGTGAGTCTGCACTGGCGTAAAAATTTTCTAACGCAACAACAGCCCTGAAATGCAAGCACGTGTTTTTGATTTCAAACTCATTCAGCTATCCCTATAGAGCCCCAATTGATCCTAGGCTCAGGCTCAGGCTGTACATAGATACTCAACTTCTGCCCAAGTCAGAAATAGTTTCCAACTCTGTAATTCAGCCATCCAATGCCAGAGCTTCTTATCCTAGAAGTAATAGTATTTGACAGTTATTTGAATGACAGGGTGTGGGCCAGAAAAGGACAGGGCTTAATCTCCACTGTAGCAGATGTCATGTCCCCATTTATGACCTGGACCTAGAATTCATGTTAATATGGAAATATGAAGAATCAATATTTCATATTTATCTGACTAAAGATTAAAAAAAGTTTTTAATATGTAATAAATAAAGAAATAAAATACACTTTTATATCCCTTTTAAAAAGAAAATTCCATCTCAATCCCTATTATCCCTCTGTCTTGCGCAGTTTATGCTTTCTTGTCGCTGCTTCTGAGCTTATCATAAGCAACCATACACGCTGCGCATGTACAGCCCAAAAAAACAAGACCAGGCACTATAGGGCATTGGTCCCAATGGCTGCTTTTTCCATGCTATTACTTGGAATGGAGCCATTGCATGCTACAGAGGATTTTAGGAAGCTTCTTTTCATTTCAGTTTTAGACTACATCCTTCAAACAGAATGGGAGCCCTGGCTGGTAGGTAGGTTTAGTGCACAATGTTGCTATGCCATCATCATAATGTGCTTTTTGGCTAAAGCTGAACTTCCACTTTTAGTGCAATCACCTAGACCAGGGGTCTCCAAACTTTTTAACTAAGGGCCAGTTTACTGTCCTTCAGTCTTTAAGGCGGCCGATGTGAATAGAAATTGTCCTGGCATCAGTGGGAATAAACACTGCCCCATCATTGGTTTTAGAAGGAGGAATAGTGTCCCATGGTTGGCATCAGTGGGAGGAATAATGCCCTATAGTTGGTAAAATTTGGAAGAATAGTGCTCCATCAATGGTGTCAGTTGGAGTAATATTGCTCATCGATGGTTTCGGTGGGAGGAATAGTGCCCCATCGATGGTGTCAGTGGGAGGAATAGTGCCCGATCGATGGTGTCAGTGGAAAGAAATAGTGCCTCATTATTGGTGTCAGTAGGTGTCCCAAGGGCCAGATAGAGGCAATCAAAGGCCGCATCCTGCCCCCGGGCCACAGTTTGGAGACCACTGACAGAAAGTAAGTAGAATTTCCCCAACTAGGACACAGACAGCAGTAAAAAGCCTAATATGTTCTGCTTCAATTTATTTACTCCTGTGGCATTTATACCTTGATCACCCAATAAATTGTTCCATTATTTAGGCAGTGTATGTTATTCCTGCTCTGCTAGATGCATTAAAATGCTAAATAACGTTAGTAAGAGTGACTGTCAATGAGAGAGAGTTTTCTGGCCTAGACTAATTAATCACATTTTCTCAATACCAATGTGATCTCCTTTGCTGGGCCAATTACAGTAACGAATTACGATTCTTGCTGCCACAGTTTTCTCAGATCCGTAATCCAATCAGTTTTTAAGCCTCTTTGTACAATATCACACTGCAATCTATTTACCTGATGTGTCTTTAATATTGAATTCAGTTGCCTAAAGCCTATTTTAGCAGAAAAAATAAATGTGTATTCCCTCCCCCCATGGGTGTTTGCAGACAGTGGGGATGCTTGATTGCTTGAAGCACACCAACAGATCAAAAGGAAAAAGTCTGTGTCAGCATAATGGGCCAACCACACTGACGTGCATAAAAATGTGTAGATTTCTTCCTGGAAAGCCACAAAGTGCTATAATAAAGAAGAAGAGGTTGATCACAAGGTTATGTACACAATCTGCGGATGTTGTTGAGGTGCAGCTTTAACATTTTATCTAAAACCCTTGTCTTTATAAATAATACAGTATATACTTTGCACATTATGCCTCTACTGGCTTTATAACTATTACAGTATTTGGTATATGCTAGACACACTATCTCTCCACTGCATTCACTGAGTGTGTACAGTTCACTCCTAGATCTAAATACAAAATTAACAGGTTAAGAGGTTGCTGTAGGGCAGGCCCCTCAGCTGGGAGCGATCCAGCGATATGCAGGAGAACGGCTGCTCTCCCGGGTCTCTGCCTCCTCATTGGCTGGGAGACAGCAGCTGGAGTCTTATGGACACACAGAGTGAGGCTTGGGAGCGAGGAGGCACAAGTACCCACATAGCAGGCCGCCTGGGAGAAGAGGAGCAGCCAGGAGCACTGGCAGGGGACCCAAGAAGAGGAGGATCAAGGCTGCTCTGTGCAAAACCATTGCACAGAGCAGGTAAGCATAACATGTTTGTTATGTAAAAAAAGTTTTACCTTTTTAATATCACTTTAAATTTATCAATGAAATAATTTTTTCAATTACGTTTGATAAGTACAAAAATACCATTGATCATGTTGGAAATTCAAAGCAGTTCTGTGCACACTTCCTTTGTTACCTGAAGGACGATAATTTGCCCTCCCAGTTCATATTTTCAACCACAGAACAGCTAGTCTGTGGAGTGTAAGAAAGAAGGAGGGTTTGAAAAGTATAGCTAAAGACAACTGGTCAGAGCTGACTCCACTCAGTCTACACCAAGCAGGCTATAAATCATGACAACCTGGCTTGTGCATCACCTATAGGTGAATGGACACTGGCAAAAAAAACACAGCAAGTCCCCTTATATAACCCCTCCTACTCAGAAAGCTCCTTGGTTTTTGTTTCTGAAGGTGATGATCACTGTGTTGCATCTCTCTGCATGATGCTCCCAGATTCTTAATGGTTCCAACAGGGATTAGGAGATTGGCATTAACCTATTCAGTCCTACAGCTGGGACACTAAGGTTGATGGTGTCATGGCCCGGCTACCAAGAGACCTGAATAAACATGTAGGGTTTGCCGCTAATGCAACCATTCGGCGCTGGACCCTGCGTATTTGGAACCCTTTGCAGTAATGACTGGCCAAGGTGTTTTTAGTAGGGTGCTGTACAGGGTAGGGGACCCCCAAAAAAGGGGGATTAAGTCCCTGAGGGTCTACTTAGACTTTTCCCACCTTGATGGGTGAAGGTTGGATCTTTGTTTTCCCAGACAGATCTTATGGTGAGATTGGTAAGTCCCTGTAAGCCAATTTTTGGATCCATTGTATTGCTGCTTTTACATTTTTTGTGTACCTTTTCCCCTTGCCCCCTAATTGGGGTAAGGGGAAAATAGTTATTGAGCTGCTGTGTCCACTTTTTTTCCAACTAGACCTGTCTGTGTGTCCTCCATCTGTATGTGTGTGCCCTTTCTCTTTCCCCCCTCTAGTGGGTGTGTGCTATAGGCATCCTGTGTTCACTGTGTGTGGCCTGCTATTGAACCTCTGGCCGCCAGGGGTGACATGTATGTTCTTGACATGTTTGTTTGATCTGTTCAAACCCTCCTCCTTATTTTTGCCGAAGGTTGTTTCCTCCTAATCAGGACATTGTTTGCCTTATTTTCTTTCTCGTACATCACGGGACACAGAGCGACATAGTCATTACTAATGGGTTATATAGTTACCGTCAGGTGCTGGCACTGGCAACTTCCAAAACCGGAAGTACCCTCCCCTATATAAGCCCCTCCCATCCGGGAGCACCTCAGTTTTTTGCCAGTGTCTAAGGTGTTGGCCAAGAAGAAACATGTGTTTTTCACTGAGCTTGCGTACAGGTTCTTTTGGGCCGCAGTAAGCTATTCCGGATCCGACCAAAAAAGCTTCATAGCTAAACGGTCGGTACCCGGGCCTTGCAGAGAAGAGCAAGGTTCTGCCTGTAATGCTTCTCTTAGGAGAGCTGGACCCTGGGATCCAGAGCTCTGGTCATACCCACGACCAAGATGTTTTCTGTGCAGGGTGCTATACAGGTCCAGGGGAGTGGAATCCTTGGGAACCCGGTCCCTGAAGGTTTGATTACAATGCCTGCCGTGATAGGTGAAGTTTGGGCTTTTGTGGACCAAACAAAGTCCTGCGGCGGGGAACAGGTAAGTGGGGGCCCCCAGGAACTTGGTTCTATTGGGGGACCCCCAAGCCTAATTTGTCTTTCTGTCTGTTACCTAACGGTATTCCCGCTAATATCTGTGCATGCCTGTAACTACTAAAAAAATTTAATAATTTTTAATGGTGGTCAAGAAAAAAAAAAAAAAGGATGTTTTCTTATATATGTTTAGTATATTAAACTGCGGTACCTGTGTTTGTCCACTAGAGGCCGCTGTGGAATGTTTTTCTTGTCATATGGACTAGTTTCTTCTCAGAGAGCAAAGTCCAGGCAGCTGGTGAGTTCTCCTACAGGAAACTGTTTCCTCTGCCATGTTGCAGTGTTCGTCTATCCCCCGGCCTGCGGCAAAGGGGGCCCTGGCTCCTGTCCCTGGTTTCCATGTTTGAAAATTAGCGCCGAGGCGCACGTGGCCGCGCGCGTGCGCGTGCACGCGCCTCTATATATAGAGGTGGCCGGAAAAAGGGGCGGGGCCTGGGGGATGACGCTCTGTGCGCGCCGCAGCGCTTCTGCGCATGTGCGGGCGTCCCAGCAGGTTTTAAAAAGCCACATTATTGCAGTAAGCTGGCTATCAAGTACAGAGACAGAGCTGACAACATTTAAAGGCATACAGCAAGCGGTTGATACAGACATCCCCTAGAAAGGCACATTAGTAGACACCAACTGTTTATATAGCAGCATTTATGCTAGACTATTATCAGTAACTGGTGTATTTTCGGCTGGAATACCTCAGCTTTGTGGCTTAGGAATATGCCGTCTAAAAACTCCGGGACTAGAAATTCCAGGAGGAATAGGGGGTCTCCATCGGGCTCTGAGGATCTTGGGCATGCTTTGGCTGCACCAGTCTCCCCTGAAGAATCAGAGGTTAGTGACCGTAGGGCACCCCCAGGAGTACCTGGTACTGTGGCTGTCCCCAGTTCACCTGCTCCTGTGTATGTAACAGAGGAGGTTTTTTCCTCAGCTCTGGGAGGGCTGGAAGAGAGATTGTCAGCACTAATTGCTGCTTCCCTGTCACAGGAGAAAAGCGCTCGATCTCCGTCTCCTCCCTCAGAGTGCCTGTTAACAGAGCAACAGTCCCATACAGAGGTCGACCTACCTGAGGGGGATCAGGATGAGGTTGATTCGGTTGTAGAGGAATCAACAGTGGAGGAGCCGTTCTCAGCATCACATGCTGAGAGGTTATGGGTGCAGTCCCTGACTAATATGGTCCGATCAGCATTTAAAATGCCACTTGCGGAGCCATCCTCCTCTTCTGTCTCCTCGTTGGGATCGCTAAAAGCTCCCCAGACTGTTTGTTCTTTCCCGATCCATCCTTTATTGGAGGGGCTCATTTACCAGGATTGGGAGCATCCTGACAAAATATTTACTCCCCCCAAGAGATTTCCGGTGGTCTATCCTATGGAGGATAAGTTCGTCAGAAAATGGAAGGTCCCTACAGTGGACGCAGCCATCTCTTGTGTGAATAAATCACTGACATGTCCGGTGGAAAATGTCCAAATGTTCAAGGACCCAATAGATAAAAAATTGGAGTCCTTATTGAAATCTGCTTTTTCTACAGCAGGATTGGTGACACAACCAGCAGTGGCAGCTATAGGGGTCTGCCAAGCAGTGAAGGATCAGTTGAAACAGGTCTTAAGGGACGTGCCAGATCAGCAGGCTCTTGCTCTAGCTGATCTACCTAGAGCCTTATGCTTTGCGGTGGACGCTATAAAGGATTCAATCCATCAGGCCTCCCGCCTTACGCTGTCTGTAGTACATATGCGCAGGCTTCTATGGCTCAAAAACTGGTCTGCTGAAGCTCCCTGTAAAAAATTGCTGGTCAGCTTCCCATTTCATGGGGAGCGTTTATTCGGGGAAGACCTGGACAAGTATATCCAGAGAATTTCCAGCGGTAAAAGTACACTCTTGCCGGTCAAAAATAGAGTTAGAGGTCCCTCTTTTAAGAGGCCGGCTTCTCCAGTCCCTAGGACATCGGCTGTGAAACAGTTCCGACGGCCTCCCCGGTCAAATCCCGGAGGTAAAAATCAGGGACAGTTGCAGGGTAACAAGAAGCCCTGGAGCAGGAGAGGTACAAAACCTCCCCCAAAGTCAAATGCATGAAGGGTTGCCCCCACCCAATCGGGTGGGGGGAAGACTTCAGTTGTTCACAGAAACCTGGCGGGACACGATCCGAGACAGATGGGTGCTCTCCGCAGTAAATCTGGGATACAAATTGGAGTTAAAAAACTCCCCTCCTTCCCGCTTTATAAGGTCGAACGTGCCAAGGGATCCCCAGAAGAGAGGATCCCTCCTGTTGGCACTGGAACAATTATTGCTTCAAGCAGTAATTATAGAGGTCCCCCTGGAAGAATGGGGGTTCGGGTTTTACTCAAACCTCTTTACAGTTCCGAAGCCAAACGGGGACGTGAGGCCCATATTAAATCTAAAAGGGCTAAACAAATTCCTGCATATCAGGACTTTCCGGATGGAGTCGATCCGATCGGTAGCCACTGCCCTACAAGGGGAGGAATGGTTAGCCTCGATCGACATCAAAGATGCGTATTTGCACATCCCCATCTTTCCAGCCCACCAAAAATTTCTACGCTTTGCGATAGAAGGGCGCCATTTTCAGTTCAGAGCCTTACCCTTCGGTCTGGCCACAGCACCAAGAGTGTTCACAAAAATTCTGGCCCCATTATTGGCCAATCTAAGAACACGAGGTGTAACGATAATGGCATATCTAGACGACTTATTGCTGATAGACCACTCAGTGGAAAAACTAGAAGTGGTTGTTCACGAGACAATCAAGTATCTGGAATATCACGGTTGGATTATCAACCGAGACAAGTCAGCCCTAAAACCAGTCAAAAGTCTGGAATACTTGGGGCTAAGGCTGGATTCAGACCAGAGAAAGATTTTCTTGCCTCAAGAAAAGGGGTCGTCTTTGAGAGATTTGATCCACTTAGTGGGTTCAAAAAGACAGCCATCCATACGCCTGTGCATGAGGCTACTGGGAAAGATGGTGGCATCATTCGAAGCAGTACCCTACGGTCAATTCCATTCAAGGAAGTTGCAAAGGGCCATACTGTCAGCCTGGAACAAGAAAGTTCAGGCTCTGGACTTACCAATGTCCTTGTCCCCTTCCGTTCGCAGGAGCCTCCGCTGGTGGTTGGTTCCCCAGAATCTGGAAAGAGGGAAATCCTTCAGTCCGATTTCCTGGAAGGTGGTCACTACAGATGCCAGCCTTATAGGCTGGGGAGCAGTACTGGAGCAATGGTCTCTCCAGGGCAGATGGTCGGATGCGGAAAAGGCCCTGCCCATCAATCTCTTAGAGATACGAGCAGCCCGGTATGCCCTAGTAGCATGGACATCCAAACTCCAAGGGTCCCCTGTCAGAGTTCAGTCAGACAATGCCACAGCAGTGGCATATATCAATCGTCAGGGGGGCACCAGGAGTCGTGCAGCCCAAAGGGAAGTAAATTACATCCTGAGATGGGCAGAAAGATATGTCCCAGCCATATCTGCGGTATTCATTCCAGGGGTGGAGAATTGGAAGGCGGACTTTCTAAGTCGCCAACAATTATGCCCAGGGGAATGGTCCCTTCATCCCGAGGTTTTCCGGACAATATGTCAGCGGTGGGGAACACCGGATGTAGATCTGCTAGCATCCAGGTTCAACACGAAAGTGGACAGGTTTGTCTCTTGGTCAAGGGATCCCCTAGCATGCGGCTCGGATGCCCTAGTGTTCCCTTGGGATCAGTTCAAGCTGATATATGCATTCCCACCGCCACAATTGTTACCTCGATTACTCCGCAGAATCAGGGTAGAAAAGAAACCAGTGATTCTGGTGGCTCCAGCGTGGCCCCGAAGAGCATGGTACGCGGAGATCGTAAAAATGTCTGTGGGGAGTCCTTGGACCCTCCCACATCGTCCGGACCTGCTTTCGCAGGGACCGATATACCACCCTTCCTTACCAGCCCTAGGTTTGACGGCCTGGCTATTGAAGCCCACATTCTAAAAAAGAGAGGGCTCTCTAATGCTGTGGTGTCTACCATGATCAATGCCAGGAAACCGGTATCCAGGCAGATCTACTATAGAATCTGGAAGGCGTACATCGCCTGGTGTGAAGCCAAGAAATGGCATCCACGTAAATACGTAATAGGTAGAATTCTGGACTTCCTACAATGGGCTGTAGATAGGAAGCTTGCCTTGAGTACTATCAAAGGTCAGATTTCGGCCTTGTCAATATTTTTTCAAAGGCCCTTGGCTTCGCATTCACTAGTCAAAGCCTTTATACAAGGAGTGATGCGTATTAGTCCTCCGGTTAATATTCCCATATGTCCATGGGATCTAAACTTGGTTCTGTCGGTTCTACAGAAACAACCATTTGAACCATTACAGCATATTTCCTTAGTGCTTCTCACCAGGAAATTGATTTTTCTAGTAGCCATTTG
This sequence comes from Rana muscosa, assembly GCA_029206835.1. Lineage (NCBI taxonomy): Eukaryota > Metazoa > Chordata > Amphibia > Anura > Ranidae > Rana > Rana muscosa. The sequence continues at coordinate 331,728,584 of CM055127.1, forward strand.
TTCGGCTAAAAGAGTATCGGAATTAGCAGCTATGTCCTGTAAGGAGCCATATCTGGTTATCCATAAGGACAGAGTAGTGTTACGTCCTCATCCAGCCTTTCTTCCTAAGGTGGTATCGAGTTTTCATTTGAACCAAGATGTGGTTCTTCCTTCTTTTTTCCCCAAGCCTACTTCGGTAGAGGAAAAGTTATTGCATTCTTTGGATGTAGTAAGAGCAGTTAAAGCTTATCTAAAAGCCACTGCTCAGATTCGCAGAACGGATACTTTGTTTATTCTGCCGGAAGGCCCCAGAAAGGGTCAGGCAGCGTCAAAATCTACGTTAGCCAAGTGGATTCGACAGGTCATAATACAAGCCTATAGCTTGAGAAGTAGACCGCCTCCGTTCAAAGTTAGGGCGCACTCCACGAGAGCAGTTGGAACTTCATGGGCAGTGCATCACCAGGCCTCCCTGGCTCAGGTCTGTAAGGCCGCAACATGGTCTTCAGTACACACGTTTACTAGGTTCTACCAGGTGGACGTTAGAAGTCAGGAGGATGTCGCCTTTGGGCGCAGTGTGTTGCAGGCCGCAAAAGATCCTCATGTCTGATAGCGCTCAGCTTATATGGTGTATCCCCCCCCTCATTTGGCATTGCTTTAGGACATCCCATTAGTAATGACTATGTCGCTCTGTGTCCCGTGATGTACGAGAAAGAAAATAGGATTTTTATAACAGCTTACCTGTAAAATCCTTTTCTTGGAGTACATCACGGGACACAGAGCTCCCGCCCCTCTTTGGGGACACTTATTGCTTTGCTACAAAACTGAGGTGCTCCCGGATGGGAGGGGCTTATATAGGGGAGGGTACTTCCGGTTTTGGAAGTTGCCAGTGCCAGCACCTGACGGTAACTATATAACCCATTAGTAATGACTATGTCGCTCTGTGTCCCGTGATGTACTCCAAGAAAAGGATTTTACAGGTAAGCTGTTATAAAAATCCTATTTTTTTTTCCCGGGCCTCAGTCATCAGCAGACAAAGCCATTCACGCATGAAATATGGTTCGGGATGTCAAGATGTATTTGAAAGTGTCTGTTGCAATCAGGCAGCTGCATTAATTGTCTATCCTTCCTGAAGGTCCTAGGAAGGAACAGGCAGTTACTTACTCCATTGACTATTTTGCGGTGGATTTGTCAGTTTATTGCCCAAGCCTTTAGCTTGAGTGATGAGGTTTCACCTTTGCAACTGAAGGCTCACTCTGTTGGAGCCTCTTGGGCTATTGGTCATCAGGCGTAGGTGGCTCAGGTTTGTAGGGCTGCAAACTAGGCTTCGGTGCACACCTTCCAAGGTTTTTACCTGGTGAACGCAAGGGCCACTGAGGATACTGCTTGTACGCAGTGTTTTGCAGACTCTGGAGTGTTTATTTTCTGGCCTAATGGTGGCTACTGTGCCCCCCCCCCCCAATTTGCATTGCTTTGGGACATACAAGGTAGTCATGATTTATAGCCTGCTCTGTGTCCCGATATGTACAAAGGAAATGGATTCTTGTACTTACCTGCAAAATCAATTTCTTTGAGTACATCACAGGGCAGAGGTCCCCCCCCCCCCCCTTTCAAGGTGGTTAATTGTTTGCTACAAAATTGAGGACTCCCTGTCTGTTTCTTTTGCCAATGTGCATTAACCTATAGGTGGTGCATAACCCAGATAGTCATGATTTATAGCCTGCTCAGCGTCCTGGGATGCACTCCAAGAAATTGATTTTACAGGTAAGCACAAAAAGGGTTAAAACTTGAAGTATGTGCATGTATTGCAGAGATTTACTGCTTTTTGTTGCCCTGACACTTTAAGAATCCATTCACTGTTATTTGGAATTATCAGTTTATAATATTGTGGGATTAAGCACATACTAAATGTTTCCTTTAACATTCCTGTGTAGTGGCTTTCTGTCTCAGTACAGTGTTATTGTACTTAAAGGAGTTGTAAAGCTTCGTGTTTTTTTCACCTTAATGCATCCTATGCATTAAGGTGAAAAAACACCTTGCAGTGTCCGGCCCCCCCGAGCCCCCTTTTTACTTACCTGAGCCCCAAATTTTTCATTATTCGGACATTCGGATGCATCTGAATTACCGAATTACAATACTAACGAATTTAACCGAATCCGAAATAACGTTTCGAAACGAAAAACCACGGACGAAATTTGAATCGAATTCGAAAACAAATTCTATTCGAATCGAATTTGAAAACAATTTTAATCGAAATCGAAAACAAATTTGAATCGAAATCGAAAAAATATAAATCGATTTCTAAAAAAGAATACAATAAAATAGAATATAAAATAATAACACAATAGAATGAAAATAAAAGAATAGTAAAGAACAGAATAGAATTTAATAGAATGTAATAAAATACAATAGAAGAATATGACCTTCTTCTGAAATTCTAATTTCGAATAGTATAAAATTCGAATTCGAGAATAGATTGGAAAATAACTCAAAATGGAAACTAAAATAATATATATTATATTTTATTAGTCTATTCTTAGTCTATTCTTTTCAATTATTTTCTATTCTAATATTTTCTATTCGAATTTGATCCAAATTTTTATACTAAATTTAAATTTCAGAAGATGGTTTTATATATTATATATATATATATATATTAATTATATTACCATTATTCTAAGATTTTTCTATTCGAATTTGAGTTCATTCTATATGAATTTCGAATTTCAGAAGATGGTTATATATATATAAATATTATATATATATATATATATATATATATCTATAACCATTTTCCGAAATTCGAATTTCATATATAATTAAATCAAATTTGAATAGAAAATATTCAAAACTAATAGAAAAAAATATCATAAAAACAAAATAGAACAAATCAGAAAAAAAAATACATACCTGTGTGTGTGTGCGTGTGTGTGTGTGTGTATATAAAACCAAACCATGTTCTGACATTCGAATTTCGTATAGAATGAATTCGAATTACAATTAGAAAAGATTAGAATAGACTAGACTAGAAAAACAATAGAACAGAATAGAATAAAATATAATATATATATTGTATTTTATTCTATTCTGTTCTATTGTTTTTCTACTTGATTCTTTCCAATATTTTCGATTCTATTGTAATCTTTTCGATTCGAATTTGAATTCATTCTATACGAAATTCGAATTTCCGAAGATGCTTTTATAAATATATAAATTCCGTGTGATGTCATCACCTCCCCCTTCTCCTCCATCTATAGAGAGACAATCACCTCCATACACCATCCAATCAGAGCTCAGCATCTCCATCCATCCCCCACACTCACTAATACCCCACACATTATTTTAGCACATCTCCTGTAGTCTATTAATAGCTATTTGATTTTTATTTATTTTTTGCAGATTACGATCTATTTCCTTTATTTCCAGCAGATCTCCTGCAGACTATTAGCATCTATTTCATTTATGAATGGAGGAACGGTTTGAGGAAGAGACAACAAGAGAGACATCATCACCGCTTATATCTCTATACACAGGGAAATGGCTGCTAATAGTTTTCAGGAGACCTGCAAAAAAAATATGAAATAGATGCTTATAGTCTGCAGATCTGATGAGAAAATGAAATAGATACTAATAAATTATATAAATGCTAATAGTCTGCAGGAGATCGGATGGAAATAAATAGTAATCTGCAAAAAAAAATTAAATGCATGCAGTCTCAAATTTTTTCCTTTTGCACATGTCTAGGGCTGATGGCTCTGGTGGGGACACAAATGTAGGGGGGGCTGATGGCTTTGATGGGGACACAAACATCTGGGGGGCTTATGGCTCTGATGGGGACACAAACGTGGGGGGGTTGATGGCGCTGGTGGGGACACAAATGTGGGGTGGGGCTGATGGCTTTGATGGGGACACAAACATCTGGGGGGGCTTATGGCTCTGATGGGGACACAAACATAAGGGGGGGCTAATGTCTCTGATAGGGAAACAAACATGTGGGGGGGGGTTGATGGCTCTGATGGGGACACAAAAATGTGGGGGGTGCTGGTGGCTCTGTTGGGGACACAAATATGCATAGGGGAAAGGTATGATGGCTCTGATGGGGACACAGATATGCAGACGGGGGTGGGCTGTGATGGGGGCACAAATGTGCAGGGAGACTCTGATGAGTAATAGGGACACAGAAATGTGGGGGGGCTCTAATGGGGACACCAATTTGTGGGGATACCCTGATGAGTGATGGGGACACAACTGTATAGAGAGACTCTGATGGGGACACAGAATAATGGAAAGAATGATGGGGACACAGATGAATTGGGAGAATGATGGGGACACAGATGAATGGGGAGACTGATGGGGACACAGATATGTGGGGAGAATGATGGGGACACAGATGAATTGGGAGAATGATGGGGACACAGATGAATGGGGAGACTGATGGGGACACAGATATGTGGGGAGAATGATGGGGACACAGATGAATGGGGAGAATGATGGAGACACAGATGAATGGGAAGACTGATGGGGACACAGATGGATGGGGAGACTGATGGGGACACAGATATGTAGGGAGAATGATGGGGACACAGATGAATGGGGAGAATGATGGAGACAGATGAATGGGAAGACTGATGGGGACACAGATGGATGGGGAGAATGATGGGGACACAGATGAATGGGAAGACTGATGGGGACACAGATGGATGGGGAGACTGATGGGGACACAGATATGTGGGGAGAATGATGGGGACACAGATGAATGGGGAGAATGATGGAGACAGATGAATGGGAAGACTGATGGGGACACAGATGGATGGGGAGAATGATGGAGACACAGATGAATGGGAAGACTGATGGGGACACAGATGGATGGGGAGACTGATGGGGACACAGATATGTGGGGAGAATGATGGGGACACAGATGAATGGGAAGACTGATGGGGACACAGATGGATGGGGAGAATGATGGAGACACAGATGAATGGAGAACTGATGGGGACACAGATGGATGGGGAGACTGATGGGGACACAGATATGTGGGGAGAATGATGGGGACACAGATGAATGGGGAGAATGATGGAGACAGATGAATGGGAAGACTGATGGGGACACAGATGGATGGGGAGAATGATGGAGACACAGATGAATGGGAAGACTGATGGGGACACAGATGGATGGGGAGACTGATGGGGACACAGATGGATGGGGAGACTGATGGGGACACAGATATGTGGGGAGAATGATGGGGACACAGATGAATGGGGAGAATGATGGAGACACAGATGAATGGGAAGACTGATGGGGACACAGATGGATGGGGAGACTGATGGGGACACAGATATGTAGGGAGAATGATGGGGACACAGATGAATGGGGAGAATGATGGAGACAGATGAATGGGAAGACTGATGGGGACACAGATGGATGGGGAGAATGATGGAGACACAGATGAATGGGAAGACTGATGGGGACACAGATGGATGGGGAGACTGATGGGGACACAGATATGTGGGGAGAATGATGGGGACACAGATGAATGGGGAGAATGATGGAGACAGATGAATGGGAAGACTGATGGGGACACAGATGGATGGGGAGAATGATGGAGACACAGATGAATGGGAAGACTGATGGGGACACAGATGGATGGGGAGACTGATGGGGACACAAATATGTGGGGAGAATGATGGGGACACAGATGAATGGGGAGAATGATGGAGACAGATGAATGGGAAGACTGATGGGGACACAGATGGATGGGGAGAATGATGGAGACACAGATGAATGGGAAGACTGATGGGGACACAGATGAATGGGAAGACTGATGGGGACACAGATGTATGGAGAGACTGATGGGGACACAGATATGTGGGGAGAATGATGGGGACACAGATGAATGGGAAGACTGATGGGGACACAGATGAATGGGGAGAATGATGGAGACACAGATGAATGGGGAGAATGATGGAGACACAGATGAATGGGAAGACTGATGGGGACACAGATGGATGGGGAGACTGATGGGGACACAGATACGTGGGGAGAATGATGGGGACACAGATGAATGGGGAGAATGATGGAGACAGATGAATGGGAAGACTGATGGGGACACAGATGGATGGGGAGAATGATGGAGACACAGATGAATGGGAAGACTGATGGGGACACAGATGGATGGGGAGACTGATGGGGACACAGATACGTGGGGAGAATGATGGGGACACAGATGAATGGGGAGAATGATGGAGACACAGATGAATGGGGAGAATGATGGAGACACAGATGAATGGGAAGACTGATGGGGACACAGATGGATGGGGAGACTGATGGGGACACAGATACGTGGGGAGAATGATGGGGACACAGATGAATGGGGAGAATGATGGAGACAGATGAATGGGAAGACTGATGGGGACACAGATGGATGGGGAGAATGATGGAGACACAGATGAATGGGAAGACTGATGGGGACACAGATGGATGGGGAGACTGATGGGGACACAGATACGTGGGGAGAATGATGGGGACACAGATGAATGGGGAGAATGATGGAGACAGATGAATGGGAAGACTGATGGGGACACAGATGGATGGGGAGAATGATGGAGACACAGATGAATGGGAAGACTGATGGGGACACAGATGGATGGGGAGACTGATGGGGACACAGATACGTGGGGAGAATGATGGGGACACAGATGAATGGGGAGAATGATGGAGACAGATGAATGGGAAGACTGATGGGGACACAGATGGATGGGGAGAATGATGGAGACACAGATGAATGGGAAGACTGATGGGGACACAGATGTATGGAGAGAATGATGGGGAAACTGATGGACACAGATGAATGGGGAAAATGATGGGGACACAGATGTAAAGCCTCATACACACTGGAAGTTTAGCCCCGCTGCATGATGCTCCAGCGTTTAGGTGCCAGCAAAGGATACAGGATCACCATCCAGCCCCACTGTCAGCAGTAAGTCAATTTCTTTTCTAGACTTCTACTGTGGATTTATTTATAAATGATTTTTTCGGCTCGCGAATATGTGTAAAATATAAAATGTGGCCCTCAAAATAAAAAGTTTGGAGACCCCTGGTACTTCCTAGCTGTTTACCAATGCCATCAAAGAGAATGTAAAAATGTGTGGCAGAAGAAAATGAGCCTCTGAAATCATTAATCAGGATATCATTTCTGCCTAGTGCACTAACGCAGTGTCTGTATGATGAGGTTCCTTCTGATCCTTTAGGTTCATCTCTAGGCAAATATGACTTTTTATGTGAATACAGAGAAATCTCTAAAAAAAACTTGTATGCTCTTCTCTTTCCCTCTGTCTCTTCGTCAGCTCTCCTGTCACTGCTTATCCACTTCTATGATTAGCTTTCCAAGAGCCCACCCCCACAACCTGTGTGTGGGCTGAAGACTCATGGCGAATGTAGTTCTGCGGGCACCCTACGTACACAAAGATGAAACATAGGGCGCTCTGCAGAAGTCTCCTTTCACCTGACAGAGCCACAAGCAATCTGTACCTGTGTCTGATGATGTCACTAGCAATAAAATTGATTGTTGAAGAACTGTAGAGCAAGGTAGGGGGGAAATGTATTTACAGATCTACATTACAATGACAGGGAAAGGATAAAAAAAAAGTTTGTGGATGAAGAAGAACTTTTATAGTGTTTTGGCACTTGTAAACAAATTTACTTTTTTCTGGTACTGATACTGGTTTGTCCCTCCTCATACAATTCCTGAGTTTTATCTAAAAATAAAAATAGTTAACAATATGTATAAAACATTTTTTTTTAGTTTTGCATAGATTAGGGAAAGGTAAAACCTAATTTTATATTTTGCTGTCTGTGTCCAGTTGGGGAGATTTACTTTCACTTCCTGTCCTAGAGACACAATAAAGGGATTTTTATAACAGCTTACCTGTAAAATCCTTTTCTTGGAGTACATCACGGGACACAGAGCGACTTAGTCATTACTAATGGGTTATATAGTTTACCTTCAGGTGTTGGCACTGGCCAATTCCAAACCGGAAGTACCCTCCCCTATATAAGCCCCTCCCACCCGGGAGCACCTCAGTTTTGTAGCCAAGCAATAAGTGTCCCAAAAAGAGGGGTGGGAGCTCTGTGTCCCGTGATGTACTCCAAGAAAAGGATTTTACAGGTAAGCTGTTATAAAAATCCCTTTTTCTTTTTCGTACATCACGGGACACAGAGCGACTTAGTCATTACTAATGGGACGTCCCAAAGCAATGCCAAATGAGGGGGGGGGTACATAAGCTGGGCGCCATCAGGCATGAGGATCTTTTGCGGCCTGCAACACACTGCGCCCAAAGGCGACATCCTCCTGACTTCTAACGTCTACCTGATAGACTCTAGTAAACGTGTGTACCGAAGACCATGTTGCGGCCTTACATACTTGAGCCAGGGAGGCCTGGTGATGCACTGCCCATGAAGTTCCAACCGCTCTTGTGGAGTGCGCCCTAACTTTGAACGGAGGCGGTCTCTTTCTCAAGCCATAGGCTTGTATTATGACCTGTCGAATCCACTTGGCTAAAGTAGATTTTGATGCTGCCTGACCCCTTCTGGGGCCTTCCGGCAGAACAAACAAAGAATCCGTTCTGCGAATCTGAGCAGTGGCTTTTAGATAAGCTTTAACTGCTCTTACCACATCCAAAGAATGTAATAACTTTTCCTCTACTGAGATAGGTTTGGGGAAAAAAGAAGGAAGAACCACATCTTGGTTCAAATGAAACCTCGATACCACCTTAGGAAGAAAGGCTGGATGAGGACGTAATACTACTCTGTCCTTATGGACAACCAGATATGGCTCCTTACAGGACATAGCTGCTAATTCCGACACTCTTTTAGCCGAACAAATGGCTACTAAGAAAACCAATTTCCTGTTGAGAAGAACCAAGGAAATGTGTTGTAATGGTTCAAACGGTTGTTTCTGTAGAACCGACAGAACCAGGTTTAAGTCCCAAGGACATATGGGAATACTAACCGGAGGGCTAATACGCATCACTCCTTGTATAAAGGCTTTGACTAGTGAATGCGAAGCCAAGGGCCTTTGAAAAAATATTGACAAGGCCGAAATCTGACCCTTGATAGTACTCAAGGCCAGCTTCCTATCTACAGCCCACTGTAGGAAGTCCAGAATCCTCCCTATCATGTACTTACGTGGATGCCATTTCTTGGTCTCACACCACGTAATGTACGCTTTCCAGATCCTATAATAGATCTGCCTGGATACCGGTTTCCTGGCATTGATCATGGTAGATACCACAGAATTAGAGAGCCCTCTCTTTTTCAGAATGTGGGCTTCAATAGCCAGGCCGTCAAACCTAGGGCTGGTAAGGAAGGGTGGTATATCGGTCCTTGCGACAGCAGGTCCGGACGAAGTGGGAGGGTCCAAGGACTCCTCACTGACATTTTTACCATCTCCGCGTACCATGCCCTTCGGGGCCACGCTGGAGCCACCAGAATCACTGGTTTCTTTTCTACCCTGATTCTGCGGAGTAATCGCGGTAACAATTGTGGCGGTGGGAATGCATATATCAGCTTGAACCGATCCCAAGGGAACACTAGGGCATCCGAGCCGCAAGCTAGGGGATCCCTTGTGCGAGACACAAACCTGTCCACCTTTGCGTTGAATCTGGATGCTAGCAGATCTACATCCGGTGTTCCCCACCGCTGGCATATTGCCTGGAAAACCTCGGGGTGAAGAGACCATTCCCCCGGGCATAATTGTTGGCGACTTAGAAAGTCCGCTCTCCAATTTTCCACTCCTGGGATGAAAACCGCGGATATGGCTGGGACATATCTTTCTGCCCACTCCAGGATGCAATTTGCTTCCTTCTGGGCTGCACGACTTTTGGTGCCACCCTGATGATTGATATATGCCACTGCCGTGGCATTGTCTGATTGAATTCTGACAGGGGACCCCTGGAGTTTGGATGTCCATGCTACTAGGGCATACCGGGCTGCTCGTATCTCTAAGAGATTGATGGGCAGGGCCTTTTCTGCTTCTGACCACCTGCCCTGGAGAGACCATTGCTCCAGCACTGCCCCCCAGCCGATGAGGCTGGCATCTGTAGTGACCACCTTCCAAGAAACCGGACTGAAGGGTTTCCCTCTTTCCAGATTCTGGGGCACCAACCACCAATGGAGGCTCTTGCGAACGGAAGGGGACAGGGACATTGGTAAGTCTAAAGCCTGAACTTTTTTGTTCCAGGCTGACAGTATGGCCCTTTGCAAATTCCTTGAATGGAATTGACCGTAGGGTACCGCTTCGAATGAAGCCACCATCTTTCCCAGCAGCCTCATGCAGAGACGTATGGATGGTTTTCTTTTTGTACCCACTAAGTGGGTCAAATTTCTTAAAGACGACACCTTCTCTGGAGGTAAGAAAATCTTTCTCTGATTTGAATCCAGCCTTAGCCCTAAGTATTCCAGACTTTTGACTGGTCTTAGAGCTGACTTGTCCCGGTTGATAATCCAACCGTGATATTCCAGATACTCGATTGTCTTGTGAATAGCTACTTCCAGCTTTTCCACTGAGTGGTCTATTAGTAGCAGGTCGTCTAGATATGCCATTATCGTTACACCCTGTGTTCTTAGATTGGCCAATAATGGGGCCAGAATTTTTGTGAACACTCGTGGTGCTGTGGCCAGACCGAAAGGTAAGGCTCTGAACTGAAAATGGCGCCCTTCTACTGCAAAGCGTAGAAATTTCTGATGGGCCGGAAAGATGGGAATATGCAGATAAGCATCCCTTATGTCGATCGAGGCTAGCCATTCCTGCCCTTGTAGGGCGGTGGCCACTGATCGGATCGACTCCATCCGAAAGGTCCTGATATTTAGGAACTTGTTTAGCCCTTTTAGATTTAATATGGGCCTCACGTCCCCATTTGGTTTGGGGACTGTGAAAAGGTTCGAGTAAAACCCGAATCCGCTTTCTTCCAGGGGAACCTTCATGATTACCCCTTGGAGCAATAGTTGTTCTAGTGCCAGAAGGAGGGATCCTCTCTTTTGGGGATCTCTTGGCACGTTTGACCTCATAAATTGGGCAGGAGGAGTGCCTTTTAACTCCAGCTTGTATCCCAGACTTACTGCGGAGAGCACCCATCTGTCTCTGATGGTGTCCCGCCAGGTCTCTGTGAACAACTGAAGTCTTCCCCCCACCCGATTGAGCGGGGGCAATACTTCATGCCTTAGGGGGAGGTTTTGTACCTCTCTTGATCCAGGGCTTCTTGTTACCCTGTGATTGTCCCTGATTTCTGCCCCCTGAATTTGACCGCGGAGGCCGTCGGAACTGCTTCACAGCCGATGTGCCCGGGACTGGAGAGGTAGGCCTCTTAAAAGAAGGACTTCTACCCTTGTTCTTAACCGGTAAGAGTGAACTTTTACCGGCAGAAATTTTCTGGATATATTTGTCCAGATCTTCTCCAAATAAGCGTTCTCCATGAAATGGGAAGCTAACCAGCAGTTTTTTACAGGGAGCTTCAGCAGACCAGTTTTTGAGCCACAGAAGCCTACGCATATGTACTATAGACAGCGTAAAGCGGGAGGCCTGTTGGATTGTATCCTTTATGGCGTCCACCGCAAAACACAAGGCTCTAGGCAGGTCAGCTAGGGCATGAGCCTGCTGATCTGGTAAGTCCCTTAAGACTTGTTTCAACTGATCTTTCACTGCTTGGCAGACTCCAATCGCTGCTACCGCAGGTTGTGTCACCATACTTGCTGTAGAGAAAGCAGATTTTAGTAAAGACTCCAATTTTTTATCTATTGGGTCTTTGAACATTGGAACATTATCTACTGGACATGTCAGTGATTTGTTAACAGAAGAGATGGCTGCGTCCACTATAGGGACCCTCCATTTTCTTATGAACTTATCCTCCATGGGATAGATCACCGGAAATCTCTTGGGGGGAGCAAATATTTTATCAGGATGCTCCCAATCCTGGTAAATAAGCCCTTCTAATAAAGGGTGGATTGGGAAGGAACAGACCGCCTGGGGAGCTTTTAGCGACCCCAGCGAGGAAACCGTAGTGGATGGTGGTTCCGCCAGAGGCATTTTAAATGCTGATCGGACCATGTTAGTCAGAGACTGAACCCATAATCTTTCAGCCTGAGAAGCTGAGAAAGGTTCTTCCACTGTTGATTCCTCTATAAGTGAATCAACCTCATCCTGATCCCCTTCAGGTAGGTCGATCTCTGTGTGGGGCTGTTCCTCCACTAACAGGCACTCTGAAGGAGGAGACGGAGATCGGACGCGCTTTTCCTGTGACAGGGAAGCAGCGATCAATGCTGTTAATCTCTCTTCCAATCCTCCCAGAGTTGAGGATAAAACCTCCTCTGTTATATATACAGGAGCAGGTGGACTGGGGACAGCCGCAGCACCAGGCATTCCTGCGGGGTTTCTACGGCTACTGACCTCTGCATTCTCAGGGGAGATTGGTGCAGTGCAAGCATGCCCAATATCCTCAGAGCCCGATGGAGACCCCTTTGGCTTCCTGGAAGATTTATTTCCGGAGCGTCTGGACGACATATCCTTTAAGCACAAAGCTGAGGTATTCCCGTCGTCATACACCAATTTTTGCTGGTAATAGTCTAACACAGGTGCTGCTATATACCAGCTGGTGTCCACTAAAGTGCCTTTCTATGGGGATGCCTGCATCAACCGCCTCTGTGTGCCACTGTTTGTTGCTAGCTCTGTTTGCATGCAGCTGACACTTGTACTGTGTCTTTTAACCATGCTGGGACGCCCGCACATGCGCAGAAGCGCCGCGGCGCGCATCGAGCGTCATCCACCCGCCCCGCCCCTTTTTTTTCATAGGAGGCGCGTGCACGCGCCCGCGCGCGCGCCCGTGCGCCAATGGCGCCCTTTTCGAAAACCAACAGAGGACTAGGAGCCAGGGCCCTTTTTGCCGGAGGGCCTGTGCGGTGGATGAACGCAGCAACAGGGCAGAGGAAGTGGATTCCCTCAGAGAAACTTACCAGCTGCCTGGATCTTTTGAGTTGAGAAAACCAAAGATCCACATTTACAAGAAAAATGGACTACAGCGGCCTCTAGTGGTTTAACACAGGTACCGCGGTCCCTGTTTTTTTTTTTTTTTTTTTCTTGACTACTATTAAAATTTTACATTTTCAGTAGTTATAGGCAAACACAGATATTTAGCGGGAATACCGTTAGGTAACAGACAGAAAGACAAATTAGGCTTGGGGGTCCCCCAATAGAACCAAGTTCCTGAGGGCCCCCACTTACCTGATCCCCGCCGCAGGACTTTGTTTGGTCCACAAAAGTCCAAACTTCACCTATCACGGCAGGCATTGTAATTAAACCTTCAGGGACCGGGTTCCCAAGGATTCCACTCCCCTGGACCTGTATAGCACCCTGCACAGACAGCGTCTTGGTCGTGGGTATGACCAGAGCTCTGGATCCCAGGGTCCAGCCCTCCTAAGAGAAGCATTACAGGCAAAACCTTGCTCTTCTGCTGCAAGGCCCGGGTACCGACCGTTTAGCTATGAAGCTTTTTTGGTGGGATCCGGAACAGCTTACTAAGGCCCAAAAGAACCTGTACGCAAGCCCAGTGAAAACACATGTTACTCTTTGGCCAACACCTTAGACACTGGCAAAAAACTGAGGTGCTCCCGGGTGGGAGGGGCTTATATAGGGGAGGGTACTTCCGGTTTGGAATTGGCCAGTGCCAACACCTGAAGGTAAACTATATAACCCATTAGTAATGACTAAGTCGCTCTGTGTCCCGTGATGTACGAAAAAGAAAAATAAGAGGAAAGGAAAATGGCAAGTTTGGCCCAATTTGGACATTTTCACTTAGGGGTGTACTCACCTTTGTTGCCAGATATTTAGACAGTAATGGCTGTGTGTTGAGTTATTTTGAGGGGACAGCAAATTGTTATACAAGCTGTACACTCACTACTTTACATTGTAGCAAAGTGTAATTTCTTCAGTGTTGTCACATGAAAAGATATAATAAAATATTTACAAAAACGTGAGGGGTGTACTCACTTTTGTGAGATCCTGTAGTTTTTGGTAGATCGAAAGGAGAATGTACAATCAAATTGTACAGTGTGGTGAGCTTATCCATCTAGAATGTAAATACATTTAAAGCATATCTAAACACAAAAACAATCAGCTTACCAGTCGTAAGCCCCGTACACACGGTCTGACTTTTTGCCAACAAACTTGAAAATGAGCAAGTTTGACAAAAAATCCGACCGTGTGTACGCTCCATCGGACAAACTTTTTTGGGTTTCATCGGACAAAAGTTCGGTCTGCAAACGGACAAACTTTTCGCCAACAAAAGTCCGATGGAGCAAAGTCCAAACGTGTGTATAGAAATCCATCTGACTTTTGTCCGATGGACAAATAAGCATGCCCAGAACCAATGTTAAAATCAACCAACAATAGCAGAAGTTGACCAAAGGGTGGCGGTAAAGAGCAGAAAAACCACGTGATGTTGGAAAAGTTTTGGGAAAGTTTGCAGAAAAGTCCTGCCGTATGTATGCTATGGGTGTGCCCGACCAACTCCCTTCGGACAGAAATCCACAGAAAAGTTTGTTTGAAGTCCGACCGTGTGTACGAGGCTTTAGATGTGATGATTGCATTTGTTTTTATTTAAAAAACAATATTTTCAGCACGTATGGGAAATACCTGTTGCCCATATCAGATATGCAGTTACCTCGTCATTTCCTGTGAGCTGGAGAAACAGCGAAAAACATCCGTATCATTCTTGTGTAAGCCTAGTATCCCATAAACTGCCAAGTAATGGAGATGAACAAAGGCCAACATGATTGAAGTCCATCCTGTGTGACAACCATAGCTGCCACCATAGGTACAGTGACGAAAGTGTGTAGCCACAAAGGGATATAAAGTGTTATTCTCTGGATTACCTTGTGAAAATAAAGAGAAAATGCCTGAAGAAAAAAAGAAAACGAATAAAGCCACCACATCGATAAACTACAATATATTGCATTTTTGTTTTTTGGATTTAGAATTCCCTAAATATATTTTAAGGCACAATGGCCAATATTTTTGGAGTGTCCCTTTTCCGTCATGTATGGCATTACTAATAAGCCTTTTTAGGTTCCATTTGCTGCTCATCTAACTTTGCAATATTTGTTTTTTACAAGTATCATCATCTGGGTAAATACACTTTTACTTATGAAGGCCATTTTCTTAATAGTGTTCAGCTGTCCTCTGGACAGTTGTGGTTACCATGGCAATACTAACTGTTAATGGAGGTAGCCGGAGAAAGCAGTCACAGGTAATATCAGGGACAAGCAAGAGTGCTGACATAATCCATGGGTTGCATCTATGTTCGGGGTTAGCAGCATTCTTATGCGTCAACACTTCTGTGTTCATATTGATCACAGCTCTTGTAATCAAATGATTTGTAATAGTGCAGTAGCTTCATCTTCCCAGTAGGCTGCCCCAACTAACTGCTACACAGATCTCTGTTAATGAGATGGTGTTTTTCATTTATTTATTTTTTACCCCTGCACAAGATTTACTAAGCTGAGGGAGCATTTTCTTTGTGAAGTGAACAGCCGCTACTGCTTTGCCCCTTTTCAATTATTAAGACACCTCTATCCCCTTCTAATATCAAACTCAAATATAAATTCTTTATAGAGCAAAAAATAAAAAACCAAGTGGTGATGATCAAATACCACCAAAAGAAAGTTCTATTTGTCGTGAAAAAAATAATTTGTATTTTTGGTACAGTATTGCATGACTGCGCGATTGTCAGTTAACCACTGGTAGTTGGCTTTCTGATGAGAACAATCGATGCGGCTCAGCAGCCGCTCGGCCATTATCACATGGATCTGGGGGGGAAGTCGTCGTTCCAACCCCCTTCCGCTACTCCGCCCGGGTCTCCCGTCCCACAGAGAGACCCGAGCGACCAACCAGCACGCTCGCCGGCTGGCCGTAGTCGGCTACGTGCGGGTCTCCGATGTAGTAACCCAGAAGCGACCCCACTTCCGGTTTACTCGGCTGCCAATGGCGCTGATTTAAAAAAAATCCCTAGTATTCCAAACTGCCGATTTTAGCATTTTGAATACTTTTAAGTGCAAAGGAAGGATCTGGGGTCATTTAGACCCCAGATCCCTCCATAAAGAGTACCCATCACCGCCTATTACAGTCACAAGGGATGTTTACATCTCTTGTGACAGCAGTAAAAGTGATCAGATTTTTTTTTTTTTAAAAGACAGTATAAAAAAAAATCTAAATTAAAATAAATAAGAAAACGCATGGGTAAGTCGCGCCCGCAAATGTAAACGATGTTCAAATCACACATGTGAGGTATCGCCACAATCGTCAGAGTGAGAGCAATAATTCTAGCAAAAGACATCCTCTGTAATTCTAAATTTGTAACCGCTAAAAAAATTGAAAGCTTTGCGTATGGAGATTTTTAAGTACCGTAGTTTGTCGTCATTCCACGAGTGTGCGTATATTTAATAATCCATAACATTTTAGGCATCTATTTACTCAGCATAACATCATCTTTCACAATATACAAAAAAATTGGGCTAAATTTACTGTTTAGTTTTTTTAAAATTTAGTGGAGTGTATTTTTTTCCCCAAAAATTGTGTTTGAAAGACCGCTGCGCATATACCGTGTGACATAAAATATTCCAATGACCGCCATTTTATTCTTCAGAGTTTTTGCTAAAAAAAAATATATAATATTTGGGGGTTCTGTGTAATTTTCTAGCAAAAAATACTGATTTTACCTTGTAAACAACAAGTGTCAAAAATAGGTTTGGTCCAGAAGTGGTTAGAGAACAACAGTGCCAAAAACCAAAAAAAAAGGGCCTGGTCATGAAGGGGGTTAAATCTTCCAGAGGTCAAGTGGTTAGGGTGTTTGTAAGCCCTAACAATGATTTTTTTTCTTATTTGCTCCTTTTAGGTCAGTTAAATAAATACCCAAGAAAGTGTTTTATTATATCTGTTCAATAAGTGCAAAAATATACCTGTTGATCTTGTCAGAAATTCAGCGCTGTTCTGTGTCTTTTAAACACTTCCTGTGCTGTCTCAAAAAGCATGACCAGCCCTCCCTGTCCTTATCTTGGGACCACAAGGTCAGTTTTTTTAAAAGTGGACCTACACGGAGACTATAAACGACTTAAATGGGACAGTGCCGTTTGGTACTTCGCTTTTAAGTCCTAAGTGACATAATTAGTGTAGGTGCCATTGGACTTCTTAGTCCCAGTCCAGCACCTACATAGGACCAATGCATACTAAAGCATGGCAATTTTATATTGCAGTTTCGAAAAAAATGGTTGCTTTTGCTTTCGTTTTGATAAAAGAGTAACTTAAAGACTTTGGGAAAATGCCCTGCCTTATATCATAGGCAGTAATGATTGTTTCGAGGCTTAACGCTTTTGAAGGCAGCATATATTATGAACCATCAGGTGTGACAGTGTTTTACAGCCAGTTAAAGTTGGCGTGACCTGGGTTGTCTTCTGTTTAATAAGTCCATATGGTATGCCTGCTTGTCTCACTAAGATAAGAGCCAGGCTGCTGGAGTACATCTCTTTGTATGGTAATCACAAGGGCATAGAAGGAAGAATATTCTCCATAAAATGCATTCTTATGTTTCATAGTCACCATATTTCTAGAAACAGACTTGCATCATTTTGCATTATCGCTTCTATAGCGTACATTATTCTTTACATCATTTCAGTCACAGAATTTCTACATGACCATTATAGGCTAAGCTAGTGGTTCAGCCAAAATCATTCTTAATTTAAGCATTTACAACACCAACTATGAGAGCACTAAGATACACTAATAGAGAAAAAGGGTATTGTAATCTCTCAACAAACTCTTAGCTCATCATCACCATCATTGTTCTGTCTGAGTGGAGGACAAGGAGACATAGTTCTGGCACACAGTGCTTGCTTCACAGAGCATGGCCCCAAATAAAGCACGTAATTACCGCCTGAGCACTGAAATAACACACAGTTTAACTCTTTGCTTGTTTTTGCTGGTCATAGGAAAACATTGTATTTAAAGGTCTAGCAACCTAAAAAGGATATTTACGCTTTTGTTAGATTCTGAAAAGAAATGCTTGTGAACAGGCCTTTTTTTCTCTGAAAATAGGTACAGGAACTTAATCACAGCCTTCTTCCACAGCTGCTTACCTCTGCATCCCCCATCCACATCTCACGTTTACCCCTCTTCAGCTCTGACCTCTGCATTGAACCCTTCTCTACTGCCCCCATCTTCTGCCCATCTCCTTAAAAGCTCCACCATCTTCCATGTGTCTTATTTTTGTTGCTGTATTAAGCTGAAGCAACCAGCCAGCTCTAGTACCTCCCTGCATACTGTAGTTGGCTCCACCTCTCTCACTTGTCGGGAGATCATCCAGTGGTGATGGCATTTGCACTGCACCCCGTGTACCTGCATCTCCCTTGTGCCCATCCCTCACTCAGTAGATCAGATCTGTGGGAGCTGTTGGGAGACAAGCTGTCATTTGTAAGCATAGAAGCTGGACTTTTGTGTTTTCAAGTAATAGTGGGGAGCAGAGAGCCTGAGCCAAAGGTGGTGGAACTGTGTTCCAGCTGAAAAAAAGCCCTGCTTGTAAATTTCCTAAATGTATTTGGGGCTGTACTGGTAAGATATCTCTGTTAGCTCCCAGGTCAACATGCATTTGTCCACTATTATACCTGCCTTGAATCTGCATGTTCTCCCTGTGCCTGCGTGGGTTTACTCCGGGTACTCCGGGTTTCTTCCACACTCCAAAGACATGCTGGTAGGTTAATTGACACCTTTCTAAATTGACCCTAGTATGTATGAATGTGAGTTAGGGACCTTTCGGCTGTAAGCAACTTGAGGGTAGGGACTGATGTGAATGTACAATATACAGTATATGGGAAGCGCTGCGTAAATTGACAGAGCTATATAAGTACCTGTGATAAATAAATACTTTCATGCAGAGTTTCCACATTCCCTGTTGGAATGTTTATTTTACAATTTGGAAAGTGCAGCATAAGGAGCTGGAAAATGCAAAGGTGGATGGGAACATCCACAATTCATATTTAATGTGAATTTTATTAGTACCATGTAGGATGCTGTTGAACCCTAACTTACAGTTTGTAATAGCAAAACTGTCCTTGCCTACTAATTAGAATTTGACCTCTGGCCATCCCCTGCTGCCTCCTTCATTGTAATGGCATAGTCATTTCAGTATCATAGATGCCACTCTGACTGTCAGAGAAATATATAATTTGTCTTTGTCCAGCCCAACACTGGCTACATAGGTTTGTCCTGATGTCACTCTGCAAAGTCCTGGAGGCAATACAAAATATCATGGGACCTGTTCAGCTTTTGTAACGTACATCTCTATACAAAACCAATGCTTATCTTAGCCCCCACTGCCACCAGAGATCGGGCACTAACTGCCAACTTTAGAAGGCACTCCACAAGTAACCACAAACTTAAGGGATGACTCCCCACTACCCACCAACAAACAGGGGCACTCCCCAACAAACCACCAATGAAATGGGAGTAAAACTAAGCTGCGCATTATTTGCTAGTAAACAATATTTATAAGCGTTTGTGAGGTGCTATCAGTGAATTTGTGGGAATTGGCCAGCAGGATCTGCCAGAGGGTCTAGTTTGATACTTAGATTTAACAAATAAAGCAAACTGTCAATGTGCGCTGCTGTTTTAACAACGGCAATAGGCCATGCAAACAGTCATTGCACATATTTCTTAATTTTTCATTTAAAAGAGCAAAGCTTTGGAGCCATAACTATTAAGCAGGAAAGTAAAGCTGTTAAATGATTGCAGCTAACTTCCCCATTTTTCCCCATAATAATCTGCCTTTGTAAATTTGAATGTACAGTTGCACTGCAGTGGGCCACACATTTCTTTCTACCTTGTGGGTAAACCTAGCCAGTTCTCCATTACAGAAACATGATGTACCTATTATAAAGCAAATCTCTGATTGGAGTAAACACTGTATGCCATCAAAGTAACCCTTAGATTAAAACAAAAACACCCTACGCTTGCCACTAGATAGCAGACAGCCTCAAGTAGCCAATTTTTTTTTACCTTTGCCTCTCTCAACATTGTTGGGATCTGCTGTTGGACCTCCCTAAAGCCCTTAAGCTGGTCATTGATGGATCAAAATTTGGCTGGTTCAGTAGGGACAGGCTAAATTTGGTACATCTATGGCTGTTCCTGTTCAAGAGCAGTCGATCTGAGAACCGACTGCTCTTGATTGGGCTTGTTAGATCCCCATTGTTACGATATGCTATTGGACTTTTCTAAAGCCATATGCAAGCTTAAGCTGGCCGTTGATGGAATGAAATTTGAACCAGGCAACTTTTGATACATCTATGGCCATTCCGGTTTGAGAGCAGTCAATGTAAGTACAACCTGCTCTTCAATGTACTTGGAAATGTTTTCTTCAGTCAACGCTGCAGCCAATTGACTGCAGCACTGATCAGTGTATTCTAATGGTGGAGGAGTCCCACTGTCAGAATACAATGACACAGCAGGGAGAATTCCCCCATCACCCTCTTTTTTTTATTTTTTTATAATTTTTTTTTTTTGGCTGGGGGAATCTGTTTAGAGTCATTTTTTGATCAGCCTACTGATACGTGTATGGCCAGCTTTAGACTTTACTCATAAAGGACAGAGCTGAGCAAGCTTCCCCATGTGACAGTGCTTGGGGATGTGTTGACCTCTAAATTGTGAGAGTCAGGGAGACATGCGTGTACCTGAAACTACTTGTATTTGCTGAGACTTTGGAAGCAGATCCTGTTATATAGTGTCAGCCTTAGTTTGCTTTATTCTATTGGTTTACGTTATTGATGTGAAATGTCTCAGACTGTTTGGGAGATTGAAATTAATCTCACAAGAAGCCTGAAAATCAAAGAACAGCAGAATCTGCTGTCACTGATAACATCCTAGTCTTTAATCTTAGTAGAGCAGCCTTGTCACCAAGCATTTGTCCTTTCAGAATTCTCTGACATTCCATAAAGCCTGTATCACATCCAGTCCAGTGACAAATAGTTCAGGAAGGAATACAGCAAAACAAATGAAACTCAAGAATAAATGTCAATCGGAAGAGTTAAATACATTCAGAATTTTGGATTTTGGATCCAAAATGCTAAAATGAAAATAAACTGAGAAAGGCATAAAAAGAACTTTGACGAATGGAGAGGGCTGTTGTAGTTTTTCATGCTCTTTGCATCAAGAGAAGAAAACTACTTTAATCTGTAGAGGTTAAACTGAACAGTAATTTATGTCTACGGCTCTGGAAAATCACAAATAGAGTGCAGTTCGTTATTGTGCGCTTTTATATAAATATATATATACAGGAGGATAATAACAGGAGAATGTAACAATAAGTAATGCAACTCATTTTGTACTCTTGTTAAAATAACAGAGTAGCACACAGCCACATGTATTCACAGGATGGAAAGTAAACAAAGGCAAAACAGGGGAATTCATTGTGATAATTAGCACTGGTAACGATGGATGGAGGTAATGTATTTATCTCTTCTGTACAAGTTTCCAAGAATAACTCCCATTTAACTGCTGCTGGTGATTCTGAATGGGAATTCATTTTATCTGTTACATTTTAAAGTAGGAGGTACTGTTCCAGCTGCTACAAAGATGATAATTTTTGATTCTCTTGTATTTTGTGGGTCACAAATTCCAGTTCTCAGAATAAGGCTGATATCAAAATCATAAGTAATATCTGGGAAGTGTTAAAGGTGTAAGAGGATGATTATAGGCCCCCCTTACAGTTAGGCCACAAGTGGCCAAGAAAGCAAGACTTGCCAACCCCAAAAAAAGATTCATAGCCCTTAGATTGGGTGCTGCTGAACATTGGATGTGTTATATCAGTTATTTGAGCTTGTTGCTTAAAGTGACACTAAACTCTGGTTTAAACAACAAAAATTCTATTCAAGTATGTATTCTTAAAGTTCTAGCCTTTTGTGTTTATTAAAAGTCAGCAGCTACAAAATGTGTAGCTGCTGACTTTTAATAAACGCACACTCACCTGTCCCACGATCCAGCCTTGCAGCTCCCCAAACCCTCTCTTCTTTCCCTCGCCTCTCCCCAGAGCTGGCATTCCAAGTGTGGGCACCCAGCTGTGACAGCTTGTGGCTTCACAACCGAATGCGCACTGTGCAATGCACGAGTCTCACTGATCCTCCTCAATGGTTGGGCAATCTTCTGGGACCTGTGACCTGTCCCAAAAGATTGCAGGGTGGGAGGTAGGGGAAGAGGAGAACTTCCTCTTGAGTCGCCAAGGGGCCTGAGCGAAAGTGGGAGCAGGTACCTGTCAAAACTAGGTACCTGCCCCCCCCAAAAAAAATATATATTTACATGCCAAAATGTGGTATAGGAGGTGGTGAGGAATGCTTAAAGCAGAATTTCTCCTTTTTGAGTGGAGCTCTGCTTTTACTCAAAGTACCTAGTATTGCTGTCAGTCTCCTCCAAATCTCCAAGTTCCTTTTTTTGCTTCTCTAATCTGACCTCCTGTGAGGCGGTAGCTATGTTCATTCACCATGGTCCCACTGTATGTAGGAATGTAGCCGCCCTCTCTTGCTTGTTCCCCAGATGGACTAGGAACTATGGGATGTGTAGTGTGCATAGAGCAATGCACTTGGCCACAACCAGTAGGCACTGCTCATTCCAGACAAATGGAAGCGAGTTCGAAAAAGGTTTGGGGGGTCATGGAAGACTTTACCAGCAGGCAGTAAACACAATAAGAAATGATTTCATGAAAAATAGATGACAAAGGTGTTAAGTAGCAGATCAGTATGTAATTATTTTGGAGAATAAGGGTATTGTTTAGTGTCCCTTTGAAGCAGTAGTCCTAACAGGTAAGAACTGCATCTGCTAGGGAAATTACAGGCACAGCAGAATGTTCCCTTACTTACACAATGACAGTGCACCTATTGAGAGAGGTGTAGTTGTCTAGATACTTTGCTTTAGTGACTCTGAGCTGTGGATGCCCAGGTTCTGCCACATACCTAATATGCAGAGCATGTCAAAATAATAGTCCACACAGACCACTCAAAAATATTTGTCATTTGAAATTATCGTATATACTCGAGTATAAGCCAAAAATGGGTGTCCATCTGCAGCCTCATACGCCTGATCTCCCGGCGCTGTGACATGCAGTCAGTCTAGTCGACGGCTGTACAGTGTAACAAAGCCCCGCCTACTCCTCGTCCTCGCCTGTGATAGGCGGGGCACTAACTCACTGCTGGGAAAAACTGAACCAGTGTTCCGTTACGGACGAGGGACAAGGAGGAGGCGGGGCTTTGTTACACTGGACGGCCGCCGACTAGACTGACTACATGTCACAGCGCTGGTGTCAAGGTACATGAGGCGGCAGGCAGATGGACACAGTGAGGCGGCAGGCAGATGGACACAGTGAGGCGGCAGGCAGATGGACACAGTGAGGCGGCAGGCAGATGGACACAGTGAGGCGGCAGGCAGATGGGCATTGTTGACCCTCTTTTTCACTTACAGTAGCTGCTGCATTTCTCACCTTAGGCTTATACTGGAGTCAATAAGTTTTCCCAGTTTTTTTTGTGGTAAAATTAGGTGCCTCGGCTTATATTCGGGTCGGCTTATACTCGAGTATATACAGTATTATTCCAAGCAATTTTGTCATTTTGATAGTCTCTGTATTTGGTGTGTGTACATAGTATGTCTGCAGTTTTAGAACCAACCATTGGACCTTCACTGTCTGGACATTGCACAATCATTATTAGGTCTTTTTGAAGCATTGTGCAGTATAGCTTCTATTGTAAGGCAGGCCATATGTGATTTGTTTTCTTTTATTTAACCAGTGGGTTGAACAAAAGAAAGTCTTTCAATTCCCCCATCCATGCATTCGGTATGGATAGGAGAATCTCTGCCAGAATACCCTCAGCACCACTGGCTATATCCCACGGCACTAATCAAGTAAACATTTTCCAAAAGGCTGGTTGTACAGAATTAGAAAAATTGCCACCTGTACAACCAGCCTACCCATAGATGGATCAAAATTTGACAGGTCCCTGCTGAACCAGACAGATTTCGATCCATATATGGCCAGCTTTAAGGTAGTGTCTCAGAATAATTCCTTGTGAAGGGAGCATTGATTGCTTTCACTGAGCAGGCATTAGGTGTATGCAGGGTTATGATTGTAAGGATAGGATGGGCAAGTTGGGTAATGTAGATTAGTGGGCTTTCTACTGTACCTCTCTATTTATACCTTTACACAGTCATTGGCTTCTGTTGAGGTGTGACTGCTGGAAATACTGTGCTGGATGGGCCAAGCAAATCATCTCCAAACTGTGGCCCATGGGCTGAATGCGGCCTTTTGCATGCCTTTATCCGGCCCTCAGGGAACCTTTCCTCCCACTGACACCAACAAGGGAGCACCATTCCTTCCACTGATACCAGCAGTGGTGAACCATTCCTCTCTAACTAAATGACGAAAAAGAAAGTAGGGAAATTTCACCAACTTATGGCTACTTCAAGTTTATTTCAAAAATACAACATGCAAATTATAAATTGAAATGGCTACCCAGCATCCAACCCCACACAAACGCCCCACCCCCTGGACCAAACCATTCCTCTCACTGACATCAAGAATGGGGTATTATTCCTCCACTAACACCAATGATGAGACACTATTCCTCCCACTGACACTAGCAATGAGGCATAATTCCTCCCACTGATATAGATAATTAGGCACTATTCCTCTAATACCAGTGGTGGGGTACTACTGACCAAGCGGCTGCATTGGAGTCTCGTATACAATAAAGGAACCATTTTGTATTACCGTATTTATCGGCGTATAACACGCACCGGCGTATAACACGCACCCCAAGTTTAGGAGGGAATTTTAAGGAAAAAAACTTTTAGGAGGGAAATTCAAGGAAAAAAAAACTTACATTTAAATGCAGCATGCAGCCTTGCCCAGTGTCCATCTGCAGCCTTGCCCAGTGTCCATCTGTCCATCTGCAGCCTTGCCCAGTGTCCATCTGTCCATCTGCAGCCTTGCCCAGTGTCCATCTGTCCATCTGCAGCCTTGCCCAGTGCCTTTGCGATCTTGGCGCCGATTTCTGTGGAGAGGAGCGAGCAGGGCCGAGTGTACTTTGGCTAGACTCGGCTCCTCTCGCAGTCCCGCCCATCTCCACTGACTGCGCCGCTGACGGAGAAAGCCGAGTGTACTTTGGCTAGACTCGGCTCCTCTCGCAGTCCCGCCCATCTCCACTGACTGCGCCGCTGACGGAGAAAGCCGAGTGTACTTCGGCTAGACTTGGCTCTGCTCACAGTCAGGGGCAGGACTGCGAGAGGAGCCGAGACTAGCCGAAGTACACTCGGCTTTCTCTATGTCAGCGGCACAGTCAGAGATGGGCGGGACTGCGAGAGGAGCCGAGTAAAGCCGAGTGTACTTCGGCTTTGGCTCCGCTCGCTCTTTCGCTCGTTTCAGCAGGGGAATTCGACAGAGTATCGGCGTATAACACGCACCCACGATTTTCCCCTGATTTTAAGGGGAAAAAAGTGCGTGTTATACGCCGATAAATACGGTATGTGTTTGGTTGCAGAGTCTAGGAGGGCTTTAGTATTGATTTAGTTTAATGTAAAGGTGTATGTTTGGGAGAATACGGGTTTGGAAGACACGCAAACCCATTGCATTCATTTCAAAAGCATGTTGGAAAATCACAGTGGAAGTCTTCTGATCTTATTGATTATTTCAGTTTTCCATTCGAAAAGAGGTTGAATCATTTCACTACATGCTTATCAAAGAAAGTGTACCATGCACATCTGCCTTAAGATTGAAATTCTATCTAACAAAAATTCATAGGAAAAGTCTTTGGGAAAAAAAAGTACAAAAATCCTCAGCAGGTTTATTGCCTCCAAAAGTTTTCATCTGTGTTTAACATTTGGTTTTGGAATGAATGCACTTTACCAAATGAAAACCACATACAATGTTAGAAGTTTGTTCATCTCATGCCGTGTACACACGATCGATTTTCTCGACGGTGAAAACACCGTCGAGAAAATCGACGGGAAAAACGAGGAACGGCTTGTTCCCCTACACATGGCAGGTTTTCCTAACATTTTTTCTCTTGGTCGAGAAAAACGACCGTGTGTAGGCTCCCTGCCAGTGTTTCCCTATGGGAAAACTGCAGCTGAAAAAAATGGCGTGAATCACGACGAGAAAAATTAGAGCATGTTCTAATTTTTCTCGCCGTGATTCATGCCGTTTTTCTCGTCTGGAAAAATGATGAAAAGCCCACACGCAGTTGTTTTTCTCGTCAAAGAGAAAATATTTAATTTTTCCAGACGAGAAAAATGGTCGTGTGTACACGGCATAAGAAAAAATTTCCATCATGCTCCTTCAAATTTTCTTTTCAATAAAAATAAACGTCAATTTTATCCACTAATGATTCAAAAAATTAACAAACTTTCTTAGGACCTTTGTTCTGTCTCAACTACAAAGCGATAAAGTTCATCTCCAGGTTTAAGTAGGCCTTACTCAAGCTGGTTTGATATTCATCCCTTGCATCGATACAGGCAGTTTAACTCAATGAATAAACTCACAGTTAGGATGACAGACGATGAATCCTTTAGAATGTTCCGTTTAATGATGGATATTCATAGGTAGAAAAACGTTGCAGTTGTAAGCCACATGTAAGATGTTTAGCATGGAAGATATACAGGAGTAATGACCAGAATCAGGAAGTGGAGGAGACATATAAAGAACTACGGTGAGAGAGAGAGTTCAGCTAGAAAGAAGGGGACAGATCTTAAAGACACAGAGCAAGAATAATCACATAGTGTAACACAACACTCCCTGTCTGAAATCTTTAGATTTCATAACCTTAAACTAAAATATATATTTTCAAAAAGTCCAATACTGACGAATGTCCTGGAACCTGTAATGAAAAACATGCAACAAGCAAATAATAAACGTAAGTTCAACAGGATGAAGAACATAAAGTCACAGTATGATGTCTTCAAATAATTCCAAAGTTCTGAGTAGAACCTGTAGATGGCAGCAATGTACTCCCCGCCGTGCCAACAGCATGACTAGTCCTTGCACAAGTCACTCACCTGGCAAAAGGAGTACTAACTCTGTAATTGGTCGACTAAAGGTTTGTGTCGATCCTCCCTTGGTTACCTTGACTTCTACCTTCCGGACTTTGTTATCGTCGCTGGGCATAACTTTAGTAATAAGACCCATAGGCCACTCATTCCGACAAACTTCCTTGTCTTTTAGAAGGATGAGGTCTCCAACCTTAAGATTCGGCTTAGATGCTTGCCATTTGTTACGACCTTGAAGGTGATGAAGATACTTTTTCTTCCAGCGATGCCAGAACACATTGGCTAGATGCTGCACCTGCTTCCATTGATGCCTGTAATGGTGTGACCGCAGCTTCTGTTTTGTACTTACAGAAGTGTAGAGTGAGGTGTTCACAGTTCTTATTTCCTTATCATCTTCAGGGCTTACTAGTCCATAGGTGGTGTCGATAGTGGGTGAGTGGGAGTCCTCACACAGAAACCTTGGAGGTGACAGCCATAAGCTGTCCTGAAGAGCAGCAGGTGACACGGCTCTGGTCCCACAGTCAGCTGGGTTGAGTTCAGTGGGAACGTGATGCCATTGACTTGGTAGAGAGAATCTCTTGATACGTTCAACCCTGTTGCTGACGAACACATAAAATTGTTTTGTTTGGTTGTTTATGTAACCAAGTACTACCTTACTGTCTGTATAGAAGGTGAAAGAATCAATTTTAGTGTCCATTTCACTTCGTATGACCTCTGCAATTTCTACTGCTAGCACGGCTGCACAAAGTTCAAGTCTTGGTATGGTATGTGCAGGCTTGGGAGTGAGTTTTACCTTGCCTAGGACAAAACTACAGTGTGATTCTCCATTCAGTTCAGAGGTCTTCAAATAGGCTACTGCAGCAATAGCTTCAACTGATGCATCAGAGAAAATATGAATCTCTCTCCGGTTAGCAGTTGAAGTGGAACCTGGAACATAGCAACGGGGAATCTGAAGTTTTTTAGTGACTTCAAAGAATATCTCCACCTTTCCCACTTGTGTTGATTCTCACTAGGCAAGGGCGTATCCCAGTCTATGTTCTCAGTAGACAACTGTCTTAGTAAAATCTTACCTTCAATGGTAACTGGAGCAAGGAAACCCAGTGGGTCATAGATGCTATTCACCACGGACAGGACTCCTCTCTTAGTGAAGGGTTTGTCACAAGTTGACACTTGGAAGGTGAATTTGTCTTGCTTGATGTTCCACAACAAACCCAGACTTCGCTGTACAGGAGGCACATCTGTACCTAAGTCAAGGTTTTTTAGACTAGTGGCATAGTCCTCAGAGTGAAAGGCATTCATAAGTTCCTGGCTGTTGGATATAATCTTGTGCAGTCTAAGGTTTGCTACAGACAGCATCTCCTTTGTTCTGGTGAGAAGATCAATTGCTTCTTTAGCAGTTGGAAAGGACTTAAGTGCGTCGTCAACGTAGAAGTTTCTTTCAACAAATTGACGGGCATCAGATCCATATTTAACTTCTCCAGTCTGAGCTGTTCTCCTTAGCCCATAAGTTGCCACTGCTGGGGAAGGACTGTTACCGAAGACATGTACCTTCATGCGATAATCTATAACTTCCTTGTTGAGGTCATTGACCTTGTGCCATAGAAACCTGAGGTAGTTTCTGTTGTCTTCTCTGACGATGAAGCAGTGAAACATCTGTTGAATGTCGGCCATTACTGCTACAGGCTCTTGTCTGAAACGAATCAAGGCTCCTATTAGACTGTTGCTCAAGTTGGGTCCAGTAAGGAGCATGTTGTTAAGAGAAACACATTCGTGCTGAGCACTGGAATCAAAGACAACTCTGATTTGGTCTGGTTTGCGTGGGTGATACACGCCAAAGGATGGAAGGTACCAGCATTCTTCTCCCTCCTTTAGTGGGGGAGCAGGCTCTGCATGATCTCTGTCAAATACATTTTGCATAAAGTCCACAAAGTGCTTTTGCATCTCTGGTTTCCTGCTTAAGTTTCGCTTTAAGGAGGAGAATCTACTGATGGCCTGCTGTAAGTTGTTGGGCAATCTCTCTCTTGGGAGACGAAAGGGTAGGGGTGCTACCCAGTTATTGGAGTCATCTTGAAAGAACTCATTGTCCATTACCTTGATGAATTCTTTGTCTTCCATTGAAGGAGCCAGTATGTCATCTTCACTGGTTGCTTTAAACACTGTAGAGCCGAAGTCGCCATCATGGCAGGAGAAAGGGCTTGTGTCACCTGAGATACCATGTTGCCATTCGTGGCTGGCTATCTTCTCTTTCACCCAGTAGTGATGTGGGCATGGCTCAAAGTAAGTGTTTCGGCCATTTGGCAGAACATTTGTCTTGAATGACGAAATGTTGGTAGGTCTTTTCATTTTGCCTATGCAGACATTGCCTATGATGACCCACCCTAGATCCGTGCGCTGGGCAAATGGGGCATCTGGGGGTCCACTGACTTGTCTGTGTACCTTGTGAACTCTTAGAATGTCTCTTCCTAACAGAAGAAGGATCTGAGCATCTTTGTCAAGCGGCGGTATCTCATTTGCTATTACCTTGAGGTGAGGGTGATGGAAAGCAGCAGCTGGAGTAGGGATTTCTTCCCTGTTAGCAGGTATCTGATTGCACTCAACAAGTGTAGGTAAGGGTAATTGCAAGTTGCCTTTGAGAGAAGATACCATGAGTCCATGAGCCCTTCTTCCAGAAACCTCTATAGTTCCACTACAGGTACCCAAGGTGTAAGGATGAGCTTTGCCTTTTATTTCAAATAGATTGAACAATTCTGATTTTGCAAGTGATCGATTGCTCTGATCGTCTAAGATAGCATATGCCTTTAGAGACTTTTCTGGTTGATCCTTGTGGTATATGTTCACCAAGCATATCTTAGCACAGGACTTACCACAGCGGTCTTCTCCACAAACTTCAGTGCAGGATGAAGAAATGATGGTAGAATTAGGCACTTGGTCTGTATTCTCCCCGCCATGCGTTAACCTGGGAGGAGTGTTGGCAGGTTGTGCAGAGCTGGGCTCAAGAGGATGGAGGGCTTGCACATGTTCTTCAGAGCCACACTCTATGCACTTGATGGACACAATACAGTCCCTTGCAAAATGTTCTGTAGAAGCACAGCACCTGAAACATACCCTAAATGTCTTTAAAAGCTCCTTGCGCTCTTCCAGAGGCTTTTTCCTAAAGCCGATACATTTATTGAGGGGGTGTGGCTTCTTGTGTATGGGACACTCTCTGTTAGGGTTTTCAATCTTCCTACTCTGTTTGTTCGTGGCCAGAACTGTGGTAGGAGTGGGAAGGATGTCAGTCTTTTTCACGGACACTGGGCCTCTATGGTTTCTATAGTTGCCCTGAAGACTGGTACTCTTAGGAAAGGGTGAGAAGAGGCCCTACTCACCGTAGGAAAAACTTGGATTGTTCTTGGTCTCTGCAATTTTCCTGATGAATTCACAGAAGAAAGAGAATGGAGGGAAGGAAACCTTGTTCTCTCTTTTGTATGATGACCCTAGTGCAGTCCATTTCTCTTGCAAACCATACGGGAGCTTGGAGAC
Source organism: Rana muscosa (assembly GCA_029206835.1). NCBI lineage: Eukaryota > Metazoa > Chordata > Amphibia > Anura > Ranidae > Rana > Rana muscosa. The sequence continues at coordinate 331,759,194 of CM055127.1, forward strand.
AATTGGGTTTACCCCTCTTGGAGTGTCAAGGTAACTGAGTCCAGGTAGTTTTGGGTCTGTCTTGGCTAGCTGAAGCTCAAGGAGAAGGTCACTCAGTCTCTGGAACTCCTTGTTGTCCTTACCGGATATCTTTGGGAAAGTTTCCAGACGCATGAACAAAGCATTTTCTATAGCTTCTGGACTGCCATAACTTTGCTCTAGTCGCTCCCATGCAGCTGTGAGGCCTGCAGTAGGATTGTCCATGAAAACCGATCTTAATGGCTTAACACGTGCAGCAGATAGAGGACCAAGCCATTTGATCAGCAGATTCAATTCTTGATCAGCTGTAATGCCAATATTGCTGATTGTAGTTCTGAAGGCACATTTCCAACTTCTGTAGTTCTCAGGTTGGTCATCAAAACTTGTAAGACCAGTCTTTGTGAGCTCTCTGCGAAGCATGTACCTCACAAACTCTTCTGTCTCAGTTGTCTCCGCCTTTATGTGAGATGCTGTTGGCTGTATGGTGCTGATTGCGTTATCTTTGACATTGTTGTTAAAGGACACAGGGAAATATGGTGCAGCAGATGCATCCAGGTGAGTTGCTTGCTTGAAGTCAGTTGTTCCAATGGTACGTTGATTCAAGGCTGTACCGATGACTGGAGATTGATGACTTGCCTGAAGCTTGCGCTGATGCTCTGTGACGTATGAAGGCAGGCAAGGTAGACAGGTAGGAAATGCAGTGGAGTGATTTTGAGTGCAGGAAGTTGCTGGAACCTCTTTAACTTGAAGCTGTGAAGGAGTCTCTATGTAGTCGGGAGCATTGGAGACAATGGAGTGTGCACTGCAGTGGCTTAGGACATAGTCTTTAGTGCGTTTGAGGGGGTCTTCCATATCTGCTATGTTTAGGTTAATGCTGTCTTTCTCACTTGCACCTTCGTCTGCACTGATAGCTTGCTGTAGGACCCTTAGCTTTGCCATAGCTGCGTCATGTTTACACTGTTCGTTTAAGGTTTCCATTGTTGCTCTTTGTCGTGCTGACTGCGCTTCCAACTCTGCCCTTTGACGTGCTGACTGCGCTTCCAACTCTGCCCTTTGACGTGCTGACTGCGCTTCCGACTCTGCTCTCTGAGCTTCCAACTCTGCTCTTTGACGTGCTGACTGCGCTTCTGACTCTGCTCTTTTTTCTGCATATGCCACCTGCACTGTGCTGGCTTCCACTTCAGCGCGGGCATTAATAAGTCGCTCACTGAGTGTTGAGTATCTTGAACTATGGGATCTTGACGAGTTTTTAGAACGTCTGGTGGGAACAGATCTGTGAGATGCAGTGTCTTGTAACCGCTTTATTTTTGCTTCTGCCTTTAATCTGGTTTGCTGGATAAAACTGTCTCTTTCAATATTGAGAGCATTGACGCGCTTTAATTGCATCATCGCACTTTCTGACTTCATGTTTTGTAAGACATTAGTGAATTTGATGCTGGTAAGCTGATAAAGCTCATATGAGGCAGAAAGTTGTTTAATGGCGCCCTCTAGTGTCAGTAGTTCACGTTCAACAGACACTGTATTGGCTTCAGCAAGGATTTTCTCCCAGACTAATTCCAAGCTATTTGACAGTTCAGTCCTTGAAGTTTCATAATTCTCCATTACTTTCCAAGTGGGTTTAACTGAGCATTTGGGTAACTCAGTTTCTTCAGGAACTTGTGAGGAGGTAGATGTGAGTTCACATGCAGAAGCTTGGTCACTCATGATAGCAGACTGACTGTGAAAGCAGGCAGGATCTGTGTGCTGAAATATGACACTGTGCAGATTGTCTCAGGCTGCCATGTGCTGCTCTGTCCCTTCTGTCTTGCTATGAGGGCAGTAAATCTTGTCTGTTTCAGTACTGACATGCAGAAATCTTGTAATTAGGCTGTGAAACGCAGTTTTTCTACTGTTCTGTCTCAACTACAAAGCGATAAAGTTCATCTCCAGGTTTAAGTAGGCCTTACTCAAGCTGGTTTGATATTCATCCCTTGCATCGATACAGGCAGTTTAACTCAATGAATAAACTCACAGTTAGGACGACAGACGATGAATCCTTTCGAATGTTCCGTTTAATGATGGATATTCATAGGTAGAAAAACGTTGCAGTTGTAAGCCACATGTAAGATGTTTAGCATGGAAGATATACAGGAGTAATGACCAGAATCAGGAAGTGGAGGAGACATATAAAGAACTACGGTGAGAGAGAGAGTTCAGCTAGAAAGAAGGGGACAGATCTTAAAGACACAGAGCAAGAATAATCACATAGTGTAACACAACAACCTTCTTCCCCCAAGAATTTTTGTTTGAAATTCTACCCATCCATGGCCAGCTTTAGTGTTCAAACCAGTACAAGGTTGTAATTGGGAATAACCAAGTACCAAGGACATGTGGCCAAATGTTTTTTTTTTCCTGAAATATAATGACATCTGAATGGTTGAATATAACAATGATGGATCAGGGCGCACACATTTGCTCCATCATGTAAGCAGGGAGTGGTAGTAGGTGTAATAATAAAGAGGAACTAAGGTTTGGGTAAGTTACAGTCCAGGAGGTGGTGAAAACGCACCTGGGGTACTGAGCAACACACATTGATGGATTTATTAACTATTTAAGCCTGCACACGGGGATACAGACTATTGCTTAATGTTTTTACTCGCTCAATTTAATTTAATTTAATTTATTTATTTTTACACACTGCTGGTATGTGCCCTGCCTATTATTTTTTTGTTGCCATTTGTGACAGATCCTCAATTGTGACAATTATGCACTGTCCCTCTTAAGTATATCCCATCATTGAAATACACAAAGTTGACAGTCCAGGTTCCTTTTAAGTGTATACTGTTTCACCTGCAACATGCTACATTACTTCTTAGTAAGCGGATATATACTACCCTATTTGTATTATTCCCTCTATCCAAAACCGTAGCAATGTGTGCAAAAAACACACATATATATATATATATATATATATATATATATATATATATATATATATATATATATATATATATATATATACACTTTCTGCCACTTACTAATGTTCCATTGTCTCTATTTTTAGATAGGACATACTAATAGTAAGACTCACAATTTTTTGGTCCCCAGATCCTCCAACTTGGAATTACTTATTTTTTTCTGTTGCCCACCTTTTGATTGAGATGGGTTGAGGCACACTCTTTTGAATGGTCACATTTGACACACTCATTGATGTGGTTACATATATATTTTTCACTAATATTATTTTATGTTTATTGTCAGATTTCTGCCATCTTGAACCTTGGTGTGGGTTCTCCCCTGAGCCTGGTGTTCCCTCTCCTGCCCCCCCTTTTGGCTATCATTCGGGGTGGCTGCTGTCGCCTCCAGACCTTCTGGGCATTGCAGGGCTCCTTGCTTTTAAAACGCTTGATGTGACATATCAAGACACCTGCTTCCACATGGTCAGTAGACCATTTGTCAGGAATCAGATATGATCAGAACTATGTGGACTGCAACAGAGGAAACCGCAAACAGAAATAGGTGAAAGTAAGTTTATTTAAGGTAATACATATAAATGTGAATACACCACCAATACAACAAGTGAACAACCAAACAGTGACAGTAACCAACCAGCATATGTAGCAAAAGGGGAAACAAGAATCGTAGTCAAGCCAGGCCAGGATCATTAACAGGAGATCAGCAGATGGGGGGCCAGGAGTAGACAGACAGGGACAAGAAGGAAGCAATCAGGATGCAGAGTAAGGATCCAGGGATGCAGCAACAGATACAACAGGTTCAGGAATCAGGGTTCAGGTAAACCGGCTGCAGGTCAGGGCACAAGGACGATACCAGGGCAGTGTGTGTGTGCACTTGCCGGGTATTTATGTTCAATTAGTTTTATTGTTAGACAAAGTTTCAAGTATACAGAGAAAAGACCAGAAACCAGGAGCCCGTCAAGAGGCAACCCGGACCGGTAAGTAAGGGGTAAACACATGTTACATCATGTATTCGGCATTATACAAATAACATCTAGCTCATGAGAAGAGGTGTGAGGCAATACACAGATCAAACAGTGTAGTCTGAAGGCTCAATATCCACTCCGTCTGACCAGGATGCCCCTGTGGGATCCTACTGCGATCCTGGTTCGGAGGAGTCGTTGGGGGATGACATGAATACCTTTACAAACTACACCATTCCAGCACCTAATGGTGATGTCTCACAAGTGATGACAGTGTAAACATAAAATGGACCGAGTACAAATAAAGACTCGTCATGTATCTATAGGGGTGACCCCAAAAAGAAATAGGAAGAGATAAAGATAGAAAGGGGGGTCTAGAGTTCAGGAGGGGGGTATAGTACAAAGGGAAGGGTGGAAGGGGGAGGAGGGGGGGTAAGGGGACAGCGAGCTGCGGACCAATGAGAGGGTATCCAAACATGGCAGGGAACCCAAAGGTTAAGGTCTGGTAAGGCCTCAGGGAGAAGGTCCCAGCGGGAGCCTATCCTTCAACTTATCCGAGGTTGAATAATGTCTCCATATACTCCAGATAAAGGAGAATTTAGCACATCTGTCAAGAGATTTGGCAAGCATCTCCTCCATTAGCATACTAGTGTTCATCTCATTTACCCATTCTACAATCGAAGGAGGGGAGGTGGTTTTCCAGTGTCTAGAAATAAGTCTCCGAGCCGCGCTAAGGGAAAATTTAAGGAGATTGTGTTTTTGGAATTTGACAGTACCCGGTAGAATGGAGAGGAGGGCAATAAAAGGAGAAGGCTGAAGAGGCGTATCATAGATCTCAGAATAAATTTGAAAAATTTGAGACCAGAATGGTCGAATTACATCACATTCCCACCAGACGTGGCTGTATGTACCTGTTGCCGAGTTGCATCTCCAGCAGGTGTACGCAGCTGAGGGGTACATGATCCTGAGGGTGGTCGGCACTCGATACCATCTGGTAATCACCTTATAGTTTTTCTCTTGGGAATAGCTAGAGATAGACGATTTGTGGGTAAAGAGAAAGGCTTTACCCCACTCTGCCTCAGTAATGTCTCTCCCAAGCTCCTCCGACCAAACTTTAGTAAATTTAGATAAGGAGTCATGAGTGTGGTCTAGAATCAGTTTGTAGGTCAAGGAAAGGGTATGTCGGGGGGTGTCAGGAAGTGTGCATAATTGTTCAAAACTGGTCAGGGGTCGATGGATCTGTTCGGATTCGTGGAGTTCTTTGCAGTAGGAAGTTAGGTGTAAGCGAGTAAGCCAAGTCAAGCTGGAGGACGTAGAGTCATGGTTTGAGTTGAAGGTACCCTGCGCTGAGTTAACGAATTGTCGTGCCGTGGGCCAGGAAGCCCTGTCATAGTTGTCAAGTGTGTGGATGGACCTGCCCTCCGGAAGGGCTGGGTTGTCAAATAATGGGGTGAGTGGGCTTGGTTCAGTAGATAGAGCGTAGGCCTCTCTCTTGCGATGCCAAAGCACCAGAGCATCTCTAGTGAGAGGAGATAACGCTGAGAGAGACCTTTGAGTATGTTCAAAACCCCATAGGAGGGCCCGAAGATCTATCGGGGACAGGTCTTGTTCTACTAGGGTAGCAGCTTTGACAAAGGGGCGGGGGAACCACTCCAGGACCCGTGATAACACTGCTGAGGAATGATAAAGCTCAAAATCCGGCAGACCCATTCCACCTTTAGTGACGGTAGAGCATAAAAGAGCATGTTTCAACCTGGGGTGCCTCCCCCGCCACACGAAGCGTATAGCCAATGAGCGCAGGGTGCGGAAGGGAGGGAAATAGGGAGGGCTTGGAATAGATACAATAATTTGGGGAGTATGTCCATTTTTAGGGTGTTCATGCGACCAAACCAAGAGAGCGGTCTGTCCATCCGGCGTCTGATCTTAGTGAGCAGTGGGCCAAAATTCAGAGTATAGATATCCGCCACGCGTGCCGGGATGGACGTACCTAAACATGAAATGGATGTCGCCTGCCATTGGAAGGAGAAATTAGTCTTAAGGGAGGAAAGGGTATGATGTGAAAGTGATAAGTTAAGGGCTTCCGTTTTGGAAATGTTAAGCTTATAGTTACTATGCCGGCCGAAGCGGTTGATCTCTGCTAGAATGGATGGGATACTAATGTGAGGTTGTGTCACATAAAGCAAGACGTCGTCAGCGTATAGGGAGAGTTTGCAATGTGAGGAGGGGGTCTGAATACCACTTATGTTAAATGGAGATTCAGCTACCATTCTAATGGGTAATAATGAAAAAAGACTTTATTGGTTGGATGCTACAAAAATAGAGAGTACACATTTCATCCTATCTAAATGACCTAGGTCATAGAGGAGAAAGGAGTTTCTCCCGTGGCTACACAATAATATATTAAAACTTTACATAATACATATACACCGTGCACTGTAAGAAAACAATTATCTAAAAAAGATGGCAGAGAGGACTATTACCCCCCACTTAACCTATCTAAGCTCTCTAAGAGCTGTTAACATCATATGCCCGGGACCTGGTCCAGGAAGACTTACAAAACTTAACTGGCATACAAAACCCATAGGTAATTTATCTAAAGCAGAACGCAAGGGTTTGGAAGAGCTGCGCAAGGCGGATAAAGTAATCATAAAACCCAGTGATAAAGGTGGGAATGTGGTCCTTATGTCCGCAGCTTCCTATGAGAAGGAAGCACTTCGCCTCCTCTCAGATCAACTCACATATAAAAAACTTACCTATAATCCCTTTGTAGATTTGGTATCACTCATCAATGATAAACTCAAATGGGCAGCAGATGAGGGTCTTCTGACTAGACGGGAATTAGAGTACCTCAAGGTGGATGACTACAATGTCCCTACGTTTTATATTATACCTAAGATCCTTAAGAACCGGGACAACCCACCAGGTAGACCAATTGTGTCGGCCATCAGAGACCAATTCGTCTCCTATGTCAGTCTATTTAGACATAATAAGCACATATATCTAGGATACTTACATCCATACGCAGTGCTTTTCTGACATGCTATATATATATTGGCTTTTTTGAGACCTTCTAGAACGCGCAGGATTATTTACAGCATTTCCAGCAACCATTTATGCGGACTACCATTGAGTTTGATTTCCATGATGATTTAGGAACTGTCATGCTGACATCTCATCTAGGATTTTTCTAATATTAGTTCCGCATACATCCATCTTGGTTCTCTTCTATACATCTAGCAGGTTTTCCAGGTTCTGTCATAAATTTATGCCCGGACATATGATGTTAACAGCTCTTAGAGAGCTTAGATAGGTTAAGTGGGGGGTAATAGTCCTCTCTGTCATCTTTTTTAGATAATTGTTTTCTTACAGTGCACGGTGTATATGTATTATGTAAAGTTTTAATATATTATTGTGTAGCCACGGGAGAAACTCCTTTCTCCTCTATGACCTAGGTCATTTAGATAGGATGAAATGTGTACTCTCTATTTTTGTAGCATCCAACCAATAAAGTATTTTTTCATTATTACCCATTAGAATGGTAGCTGAATCTCCATTTAACCTTAGCTGGGAATTTTCCCAACATTTCCCCCCCCCCCCCCCCCCAGCCCAGTTCCCTTTTCCCTTTATTTTCCCTATTTTCTATAAAACAGAATTTATGGTTAGGAGGATCCCGTTTTTACAAACGAATCATCTTTTGGTTGTATCTAATATTGTTACCCTACAGTGAATTGGGCAATTTACACCCCCTTTTTTGAATACCACTTATGCTCGGGTTTGCTCTGATAGCTTGGGCCAAGTGTTCTATGACAAGGGCGAAAAGGAGAGGAGAGAGGGGACAGCCTTGCCTGGTGCTATTAGCTATCGCGAATGTACGCGAGTGAGTACCATTCACTAAGATAGAGGCGGAGGGCGTGGAATACAGGGCCATGATGCGCGAGAGCATTTTCGGTCCTTGCCAGGTATTTATACTATTAAATGCTAACAAGCTCAGGTGACCCCTGATTGCAGAAGGTAAAATCTGCACCACACTGCCAGGATCCATTCGCTGGTGGACACCAGTACAGCGGCCCAAAGATGACATACCACCAGCAGAAAGAAGCTCCCCTGACAGTTCCAAACTGCCAGGAGACACCTGCTGGTGGACTCCAGTACTGCACGCCAAATGATAGATTTTTCCAGCGGATGGAACCTTTCCTTACACCATTATATTTATTTAATATAATGATTGTTTGCCTGCGTATTCATCTTTGGATAATGATCTGTATATGTATACCCTTTACTTATTGTTTTTCTTTTTTGCTCTATAAACTGTAGATATCATAGACACCCATACCACTTTCTCCTGATGAAGAGGAATAACGCATGACCTCGAAACGCGTTGGTATCTCTATTAGCACAAGTGGTTATGATCTCATGATGAACAATATGTTACACATTTTCCATGTAGTTTTTGTATTTTGTCTGACATAGTTTATGTTGTGTCTTATATTTTATACTTTGTAATATTAAACAATTATATTTTACATATTTTGCATACGCCTTTTTGGAGTCATTACTCCTTTCATGAGCAAAACACAAAATCTAGTCGATGTCTAGTCCACACTAAGGTAAAGGCAGAAAAAGCTGTCATCCCTCTCCTACCCTAAGCCCTCTCTCTGCTGAGCCCCTCTGGAAAACTGGGTCAGTTGGCATTGATAGGCTTTCTCTACCAGGTACTAAAAATCAAGTGAAATTTGTAAGCAACTTGCACTCTTGCATCGCTTCAGAAAATAAGAATTCTGGTCTTATCTATCATAGGTTGCTGTTCCCTTCTAATTCAAAGTGTCACATTTAATTAATGTTTTTTTTTTAGAATGATTAAAGGTAACAGAAGATACAAAAACTCCTCTTTCATGTTTGGAGGTGGGAAAGTTTTTTAGAAGGCTTGGGGCCCTTTCACACTCACAGATCCCGTAAGGATCCGTTCCTTTATTATCCGCTTGCTCAGCGGGGATCGCTCCGTTGATCCCCGCTGAGCCAGCAGATGACAGGGCGGTCCCTGCACACTGTGCAGGGACCGCCCTGTCAGATCTCCGCTCTCCTCTATGGGGGGATCGGATGAACACGGACCGTCTGTCCGTGTTCATCCGATCCGCTCTGCAGACGGTTGGAAAAATAGGATTTTCCTCCGTCTGCAGAATCGGACCATAGCGGAGACGGATGATATCGGGTGTCAGCAGATGTTAATCCGCTGAAACCCGCTATCCCATAGGGATACATGTATGTCCATATTTCATCCAAAAACGGATGGATGAAATACGGACATACGGTCCGCACATGTGAAAGGGCCCTTAAATGATAGAGAGCAGAGCTCTGAGCTGTATGTTCTGAACATAAAATGTATCAAAATGCGCAATTCATTTAAAAAAAAAATTGCTTTTCAACAGCTGAGATGTTGAATGAAGAATGAAAGAAAATGTAGTTAAGAGCTGCTTGGCCATAGGATTTGAATTAAACATGCAATTAGATATTTGTTCATTCTATACAACTGAAACAGGTCTTGGAAGATGTATGAAATCTATATTTGTTTTCTCCCAACTGTTGGATGTGGTGGAAGCAATGGTTTGAGTTATCTAAATATATTTTTATATTTGTATATGATATTAGTGTGAACATTTAGCCATTGTTTAATCACTTAAGCCCCGGACCATTTTGTAGCTAAAGGACCAGGCCCCTTTTTGTGATTCGGCACTGCGTCGCTTTAACTGACAATTGTGCGGTCGTGTGGTGGCTCCCAAACAAAATTGGCGTCCTTTTTTTCCCACAAATCAAGCTTTCTTTTGGTGGTATTTGATCACCTGTGCGTTTTTTTCCATTTTTTGCGCTATAAACAAAAGTACAGCGACAATTTTGAAAAAAAATGCAATATTTTTTACATTTTGCTATAATAAATATCCCTAAAATATATATAAAAATTTTTTTTTTTCCACAGTTTAGGCCGATACGTATTCTTCTACATATTTTTGGTAAACAAAAAAAAATCGCAATAAGCGTTTGATTGGTTTGCACAAATGTTATAGCTTCTACAAAATAGGGGACTGTTTTATGTCATTTTTATTAATATTTTTTTTTTTTTTACTAGTTATGGCGGCGATCAGCGATTTTTATTGTGACTGCGACATTATGGCGGACACATCGGACACTTTTGACACCATTTTGGGACCATTGTCATTTTCACAGCGATCAGTGCTATAAAAATGCACTGTTTACTGTGAAAATGACACTGGCACTGAAGGGGTTAACCGCTAGGTGGCGCTGCAGGGGTTAAGTGTTTCCTAGGGAGTGATTGTTACTGTGAGGGGGTGTGGCTACACGTAACACGTCACTGATGACCGTTCCTGATCACGGGGAACGGTCATCAGTGACAGTGTCATTAGGCAGAATAGGGGAATGCCTTGTTTACAAAGGCATTCCCCTGTTCTGCTCTTGCCGACCGCAATCACGGGACTCCCGGGAACCGCGGCCGCAGGGTGGCAAATTTAAAGGGACGTACCTGTGCTTGCCCGTGCCATTCTGCCGATGTACATCGGCGTGCGGCGGTTGGCAAATGGTTAATACGTAAATTTTCCATTACTATTTGGCACTATTATTTAATTGCTGTTGGTTACCTAAACATGGTCATAAATGTCCAAAATCTTTTTGTATATAGTAAACCTTTTTACCCTGGTTTAACACCGTGACACTTGAAGTTAAAATACAATGTATGTGCAGCAAGTGAAGTATAAGCACTGCCCAGGTGAAGAGTTGGCTGGAAAAGAGTGAGAAGACTTATGCCGCGTACACACGGCCGTTTTTCTCGTCGAAAAAAACAAAATTTTTCCCATTCGACGAGAAAAATTATAGTCTGTGGGCTTTCTGTCGTTTTTTTCGACGAGAAAAACGGCATTAAAAACGACCAGAAAAATTAGAACATGTTCTAATTTTTCTCGTCGTTTTTTTCGACATGTTTTCCGCGGCAGTGTTTCCCATAGGGAAACACTGCCGCGGAGCCCACAGACGGTCGTTTTTCTCGTCAAGAGAAAAAATGACGTGAAAAACGACCGTGTGTGGGGAACAAGCTGTTCCCCCCGTTTTAAATGACAGTATTCACGGCGGTTTTTTAACCGCCGTGAATAATGATCGTGTGTACGCGGCATCAGGGCATTTTACATGGTGCATCTTAAAGGACGTGTCTCCAAGGCCAAAGTAAGCAGAGTATTGAGTCTATAACAGTATTTTATTTTACTGTTAGTACTCAGGGAGTGTAATTGGCATCCGGAAATGACAAGTGCTTTTGTGTTGGTCCTTTACAGCTTGAGAAGTACAGCCCCAGCATTCATATCTATTCAGTAGTAGTTTCTTGGTACTTAGCGCCATAATATCATTATCTCATCAAAGTCACTGTCACTGCATATGGTAATTTCTTGTGCACAGTACTAGTATCTGTCAGTCATTCTCTCCTCTCATGCAAAACCATAATGTCATTCTCATTTTTTTTTGACAGTCACAGACATTTATTAATTGACAGTGTTCACTATAAGTTGTCTATCTCACGTCTCACTAGCCGGAGGTTGTTGCCATGGCCACTGCCCCATTAAAACACTCAGACATTGAAGGGTCACGTTGAGGTCCAGGCCAATCAAGTTCCTACACCCAAAACTCACTCATCCATGTCTTTATGGACCTTGTTTGTGCATATTAATTATCATTGTAAAATAACATATTACACACTATTTTTCTTTTTTTTATTACACACTTCTTTGTGAGGGCCCATTGGTATTTTTTTTTTTTTTACTTTTTAACAACATCAGACATCCTATTCTTTGTTTGCATTTACATTTCAGCCCAGTGACAACAATGTTTTTTGCAGCATTTTTTGTCATTTTATATTTAATGTTTCAGTAAAACAGTCCTCACACAAGTTGTCAAGTTTGCATCTTTTTAGCACTAACAAAAGCAAGCTAGTCTATGCATTTACAGTGCCTTGAAAAAGTATTCCTACCCCTTAAAAAAATGCAAATTTTATAATGTTCCAACCAAAAACGTAAATGTATTTTATTGGTATTTTATGTGATAGACCAACACAAAGTGGCACATAATTGTGAAGTGGGAGGAAAATGATGAATGGTTTTCCAAATTTTTTACAAGTATCTCAAAAGTGTGGCATGCATTTGTTTTTAGCCCCCCTGAGTTAATACTTTGTAGGACCATATTTCACTGAAATTGCAGCTGCAAGTCTTTTTGGGTATGTCTCTACCAGCTTTGCTCATCTAGAGAGTGAAATTTTTGGTGACATCTGACCACAGCACCTTCTTCCACATTTTTGCTGTATCCCCCACATGACCTCTCGCACACTGCAAACAGGTCTTCTTATGACTTTCTTTTAACAATGGCTTTCTTCTTGCCACTCTTCCATAAAGGCCACATTTGTGGAGTGCATGACTAATAGTTGTCCTGTGGACAGATTCTCCCACCTAAGCTGTGGATCTCTGCAGCTCCTCCAGAGTTACCATGGGCCTCTTGGCTGCTTCTCTGATTAATGCTCTCTTTGCCCGGCCTGTCCGTTTTGGTGGATGGCCATTGTGCTGTCCGCCAGACTTTTATTCTGATTATCGGTATCTGTGTTGAAAATTACATTTAAAGTTTGTAATTTACATAAGACAATCATTTGGAGTGCAGGCTCCATCTAGTGTTCTTTTTTGGTATTGCTTCAGCTCTGTTTATTATTTCATATTGTATGTGTTTAGCCCCGGAAGTAGTTAGTAAGCAAGGTATTCTGGATAGAATCTTCACAGGAAGAGAAGCAGAGCCACCATGCTATGAGAAGACATTGCAGGGAGCAGAACATGTCTGTCTCAATCTTTCGCCATCACCCCTTAGAGAACTTAAAAAGTATGTTTTTACTATCACATCTTGTATTGTATATCGTTGTTTCTGCTATGTATGCTGTATTGTAGGCAATATTGTACTGATTGAGGTCTATATCTGTTATTTTGTAGTTTCACCTAGCTTGTTCTAATAAACTGAGATCAAAGAAATATGGTATCTGAAGTTTATGGGATATGAATGGTTTAGCTGAATGTCCTTGAGACAGAACAGTGAAATTTTTAAGCTGACCTCTGAAAGGAAGATAAGCTGACTTCGGAAGTCTGTACAGCCCGGGGCTATGCAGTATCCATACAGTCAGAAGCCTTAAAGAAACAGACCTGCGGCAGGCTAAGCAAGTAGCCACGCTACACAGAGACGTGCTAGAACGGTCTCTATACAGCAAGACAGCTTCTTCCCCGCAGCCATGTCTCACAGCGGGACATCTTCTTACAAAACACGTTCACGAGCAAGCTCATCTAAGTCATCTGTCGCAAATGCAGCAGCTATCGCCCGTTCAAAGGCTGAAGCAGCGAGAGCCAGAGCCGCATTCGCAGACCAAGAGCTGCAGATGAAAAAAGAAAAGACCCACCTTGAAGCAGAAAAGGTGAGACAGGAGCAAGAGAGAGAGAGAAGGAAAGAGTATGCATGGAGCAAGAAAGAGAGAAGGAAAGAATACGCCTGGAAGCAGAAAAGGTGAGACAGGAACAAGAAAGAGAGAAGGAAAGAGTATGCATGGAGCAAGAGAAAGAACAACAAAGAATACGCCTGGAGGCTGATCTAGCTCAGCAAGAGGCATCTCTGAAATTGCAGCAAGCTATCCTAGAAGCTAACGTGGAAAGGCTGGCAGTGGAATGAGATGCTGCCGCCGCCATTGCAGAAGCAGAAGCTTTAGAAGCAGCCGTCTATGATAAGCCAAGAGTAGGCAGCAGCATACCAGGCCTAGAGGAGGACCAACAAGATTCCTTGCAACGCACGTCAGATTATGTCTACCAGCACTGTCACCCAAGCAGCATCCTACAACAAGAAATTAAACATGACGTTAGTGAGTCGCATCAAATAAAGCAGCAACAAGACGACTTTGGACCCCAGTGCTACAAGCAAGAAAAATCTGACAGTTCCAGGCTTTCCAGTCCCAACCAAACCTTCTACTCCACAAGGTACCCAGCCTTCATACAAACATCAAACATCTGTCTTCACTCCAAAGGTGTATGCAATGAGCCGATACAAACTGCCAACCTTTTGCAAGTATGAGCCCAGCGAGCCTAAAGAAGAGACTTCTACCAGGTATGCCTATGCACGGCACCACAATACACCAGCAGCCTACCCCAATGCCAATCAGGCTACTGTAGACTTTGCCAAGTTCCTTGCCAAACGTGAGTTAGTTATCCAAGGACTTGTCAAATTTAGTGATCGCCCTCAACACTACAGGGCGTGGCGATCCTCTTTCCAGAGTGTCATTCAAGGTCTAGATCTATCCTGCAGGGAACAGATAGAACTCCTCGTAAAGTGGCTTGGCAATGATTCTGCTGAGCATGCCAAAAGGATCAGACACATTAATATAATTCACCCTGAGCTAGGCCTTACAAACATCTGGAACAGACTGGATAGATGTTATGGCTCACCAGAGGCTATAGAGAGTACACTGTTTAAAAGGATAGAAGACTTCCCAAAAATACCTAGCAGAGGTTACCAAAGACTCACCTGGCCTTTCTTATCTTGACTCTGCTAGAGGTATTAACTCCTTGGCACAAAAACTTCCTTGTGAGTTACACGAAAGATGGTTTGCTCATGGCTGTAACTACAAACGAAAACACAATGTGCCTTTTCCACCCTTTAGTGAGTTTGTAGACAGACAAGCAGGAATGAAAGATGACCCCAGCCTAATTTTTCCAGTGTCTTATACCACTTCTTCGGGTACTAAACAACTCAGAGCTCCAGTAGCAGTGTACAAAACTAACATTTCTTCCCACAGATTTGCAGAGTCTCAGCCAGAGGATCAAGACAGCGACCCTACTAAGTTCTGTCCTCTACATAAGATGCCACATCCTCTTCTGAAATGCAGAGCCTTCAGGACAAAGACCATTCAGGATCGTAAAGCCTTCCTCAAAAAGAACAACATCTGTTACAAGTGCTGCTCTTCGTCCGCACACTTCGCCAAAGACTGTAAGGTCAGTGTCAAATGTAGAGAGTGTGACAGCACAGAGCACAACACAGCTTTACACCCAAAGCCTACTCCAAGAACCTTCCCACCTGTCCATGGTGACGAGGAGCAAGGCAGGGAGACCAAAGACTCATGTACAGACGCCACAGCAACCACTTCACAGTGCACTGAAGTCTGCAAAGGAAGTACAGGTGGCAAATCCTGCTCTAAAATCTGTCTAGTGAGAGTTTACCCAAAAGGACGCAGAGACAAAGCAGTCAAGCTCTACGTCATCTTGGATGATGAGAGTAATAAGTCACTAGCCAGATCTGTGTTTTTTGACATTCTAAACCTTAAAGGCCCCAGCAGCCCTTACTCCCTTAAGACTTGTGCAGATACAGTGGAAACGGCGGGGAGAAGAGCTGACGGCCTACAAATTGAATCTATGGATGATAAGACATGCCTACCCTTACCGACCATAATAGAGTGCAACCAGATGCCAGACAACAGGTCAGAGATTCCGACACCAGACGCAGCAGCTCACCAGACCTACTTGAAGCACATAACACATCTCATACCAGAACTAGATGATCAGGCTCAGATAATCTTACTCCTAGGGAGAGATATCTTGCAAGTCCACAAAGTAAGGAAACTGATCAACGGTCCTAAAAATGTTCCATATGCCCAAAAACTGAATCTTGGGTGGGTCATTATATGTGATGTTTGCCTGGGAGGTGCACACAAACCGGCATCTGTTAATAACCTGCTCACTAGTACCCTCGAGAATGGTCGTCCTTCTCTTTTCCAACCCTGTCAAAATCACATCCTCATAAAGGAGCTACCACACAACAACCCTGTACCTCTTTCTTTCCTAAGTCCCCCTCTGTGACAGCAATACTTATGACGATGACCAAAGCGACTTAGGACACTCAGTGTTCAGGAGAACAAAGGAGGACAACCAGGTAGCCATGTCCATTGAGGATAGGCTGTTCCTAGATGTTATGGAAAGCGGTATGGAGAAAGACATAACTAATAGCTGGGTAGCACCTCTTCCCTTTAGGCCACAAAGACCACGTTTGCCTAACAGAGAACTAGCATATAAACGCCTCCCTTCTCTAAGACACAATCTTCAAAGGAAACCAGAGATGAGAGAACATTTATTTTCCTTCATGGACAAAATATTCCAGAATGGTCATGCTGAGATAGCTCCAAACCTCAAAGACTCAGAGGAATGTTGGTACTTACCTATATTTGGGGTCTATCACCCTAAGAAGCCAGGACAGATTAGAGTGGTGTTCGATTCCAGTGCCAAGCATGAGGGTGTCTCTCTAAATGATGTCCTTCTCTCTGGCCCTGACCTGAACAACAGACTATTAGGTGTACTTATCCACTTTCGCAAAGATTCATTTGCATTCATGGCAGACATACAGCAAATGTTCTATTGCTTTCTTGTTAAAGGAGAACACCGAAACTTTCTGAGGTTTCTCTGGTTCAGTGACAATAACCCCTCCGGAGACATCACGGAATACCGCAAGAGGGTGCACATATTTGGTAGCAGTCCTTCCCCTGCAGTTGTTATATATTTCCTCAGACACTCTGCTAGAGTGGGAGAGTCAGAGTATGGGTCAGATGCCAGACAATTTGTGGACAAGGATTCCTATGTAGACGATTGCTTGAAATCACTACCCACAAATGAAGCCGCAATCGGTCTCCTCAAAAGAACTCAGGCAATGTCTGCTTGTTCCAACGTAAGATTCCACAAGATTGCTTCCAACAGTTGAGAAGTTTTAGAAGCCTTTCCTGTCCAAGATCATTCTAACGAGTTAAAGGACTTCGATTTAGGCACAGACTCACTTCTCATGCAACGCAGCCTTGGTTTGCTTTGGGACTTAAGATCTGACACCTTTACTTTCCAAGTAAACACAAAAGAAAAACCCTTTACCCATAGAGGTGTCCTGTCTACCATAACCAGCCTGTATGATCCTTTAGGCTTTGCAGCACCTGTCACCATCCAGGGTAAGGAGACTTAACCTGTGAGTCGCTAGATTGGGACCACCCTCTCCCCACCAACAGGAATAACTTATGGCTAGAGTGGAAGGATTCATTAACAGCTCTATCCAACCTTAAAATTCCACGCCCATATGCTCCTCTGTCATCTGCAGATGTTCAGATGCAAAGACTTTGTGTGTTTTCGGATGCTTCTGTTAAAGCAATTGCTGCTGTAGCTTACCTGAAAACCATAGACACTACAGGACAATGCCACATAGGGTTTGTAATGGGGAAAGCAAAACTTGCACCACATCCCGAACACACCATACCCAGGCTGGAACTTTGTGCTGCAGTATTGGCTACAGAGCTAGCTGAACTAATTGCAACAGAGACAAACCTAAAAATTCAAAAAGCTGAGTCAATGGACACTTCAAGTTTCAATAATGCTCTTAGATGTTTCATTGCAATCAGAGGCCCAGTGAAACTCATTCGCTCTGACAGAGGGTTGAACTTTGTAGGAACAGTAAAAGCACTTAAAATTCCTTCTAACTTGGATGTTCTCAGTGTAGAAAGATACTTGAGTAAGCAAGACTGCACGTGGATCTTCAACCCACCTCACTCTTCTCACATGGGAGGTGTTTGGGAGAGGATGATTGGCATAGCCCGCGGAATTCTTTACTCTATCTTCCTACAAGTAGGAACTGCAAGGCTTACTTACGAATGTTTAGTGACATTTATGGCAGAGGTTACAGCTATCATTAACGCCAGACCTTTGACATCAATTTCAAGTGACTCTGAAGACCCAGTGATCCTCACACCTGCCATGTTGCTCACGCAAAAGACTAGTCTTGCCGGTGCTCCAGCTGGATAGTTTTGTGAGAAGGACCTTTACAAATGTCAATGGAGACAAGTACAAACTCTTCCCAATACCTTCTGGAGCCGGTGGAGGGAGCAATACACATCTACACTACAAGTAAGGAGAAAGTGGCACACTGAAAAACCTAGCCTTAAACCTGGTGATGTTGTGCTCATGAAAGATTGCCAGACACTAAGGAATATGTGGCCTTTAGGTCTGGTCACCAAAGTACTGCCAAGCAAGGATAATCTTGTCCGTAAGACTTTTCAACAGAATGAGGCTAAAGTATTCTTAAGACCAGTGACCGAACTTGTTCTGTTGTTTTCTACGGAGGACTCTGTTAGTGACGTCACTTGACATCAGGCGGGGAGTGTGCTGTCCACCAGACTTTTATTCTGATTATCTGTATCTGTGTTGAAAGTTACATTTAAAGTTTGTAATTTACATAAGACAATCATTTGGAGTGCAGGCTCCATCTAGTGTTCTTTTTTTGGTATTGCTTCAGCTCTGTTTATTATTTCATATTGTATGTGTTTAGCCCTGGAAGTAGTTAGTAAGTAAAGTATTCTGGGTAGAATCTTCACAGGAAGAGAAGCAGAGCCACCATGCACTGAGAAGACATTGCAGGGAGCAGAACATGTCTGTCTCAATCTATCGCCATCACCCCTTAGAGAACTTAAAAAGTATGTTTTTACTATCACATCTTGTATTGTATATCGTTGTTTCTGCTATGTATGCTGTATTGTATGCAATATTGTACTGATTGAGGTCTATTTCTGTTATTTTGTAGTTTCACCTAGCTTGTTCTAATAAACTGGGATCAAAGAAATATGGTATCTGAAGTTTATGGGATAAGAATGGTTTAGTTGAATGTCCTTGAGACAGAACAGCCATTTCTTGGTAGGTTTGAAGTTGTGCCCTTCTCTTTCCTTTTTCGGATAATGGATTGAACAGTGCTCAGTGAGATGTTCAAAACTTGGGATATTTTTTATAACCTTACCCTGCTTTAAAGTGGTTGTAAAGGCAGAAGGTTTTTTATCTTAATGCATTCTAACCATTTATAATTTTCCTTCCATTTCACAATTATGTGCCACTTGTGTTGGTATATCACATAAAATGTTTATAAACAGCCACTCAGATTAATTCTAAAATATCTAATACCGTTATCAGTTACATTAAGAGTGATTGCCTTAATAGCATTTGGCTTTTCACTGTTAAGTAGCTAAATGCAATGCACAAACTGTGTGTTAATTCTTTTTCTCTTGTTTGCAATAAGCCACTGCTCAACCCAACTTAAAATTCTAAATATAACATTATTTTGTTACCTCTTCTTCAGAAATAATATAGATTTAGCTTAAAGCTTTTAATCCCTACTTAGCTTAAGGTTGATCCTTGCATAGAGTAGAAACCTTGGCATACCAGATGGATGATTGGTAGAACCGAAAGGCACTGTTAAATTCATCAAAACTGTAAAATAGTAGATGACATTTACTATAATACCTGATGACCTATATTTCTTAAAGTTGAAATTCAAGCAAACACATAAATACTTAGTTGAAATACATACTAGATATGTGGTATGTGACACAGATTTATATTTAGTTTCGCCTGCCAAACTGCATAGCCAGATCCACTTATTTTACAGCTCGACCAGAAATCTGTAACTAGCCTACTGTTTTATACAGTGAAAAGGCATCAGCACTACTCTCTCCTGAAGTTAGGAAACTTCCAATGTTTAACTGACAGCAACATGCAGTGCTATAGAACCCTGACTTGCTCACTTTGCTCCCTCTTTCTCTTCACGTCTGTTTTTTTTTGTTGCGCAGAGGATCATAGGGAAACGTATATTAAAACAGATTCAGGTACTTACACTAAAATGCATTGAGATATTTTAACCACTTCAGCCATGTTAGTAATGAGTAATGTTCACATTTCCACTATGGACCTGTTTATTGGGCAATAACTTTGTCATTGCTTAGTGTATGTACAGTGAGGATAAAAGTATTTGATCCCCTGCTGATTTTGCACATTTGCCCACTGACAAAGAAATGATCAGTCTATAATTTTAATGGTAGGTTTATTTTAACAGTGAGGGACAGAATAAGAACAAAAATATCCAGAAAAACACATTTCAAAAAAGTTATAAATTGATTTGCATTTTAATGAGTGAAATAAGTATTTGACCCCTTCGCAAAATATGGGGGGAGAAAAAACGCCCTGGGACTTTGAATGAGGTGACAGAGAGCAGGTACATATTCATACAATTGAAAAAAATTAATTTATTGGTTGATAACAAGGCAGTATAACAAGCGGAGACATCAATGAATGTATGTGTCGCCAGGCATATTAGCCAAAGTTAACAGCATGAATACAAACCATTGCAATGAAAACATTATGATGCAGCAGTGATGGTGATAATAGAATGAATGGCCAGTACGTGTGTTCATAGAAAAATCTTATAAAAATTGATGTTGTATTGACACCATAGGTGAGTGTCCAGCATAGTAGACACTCAACATTGCCATACATATAAAACATCGTTGTTGTCCTGCGCGCTTCGCGAGCTCCGCTCGCTTCCTCAGGGACCGATGCGTGATCATTGTATCTATAATAGGGTAGAAAAAGTAATTGAGTGACATAGGGGAAGGTG
The DNA here is from genome assembly GCA_029206835.1 of Rana muscosa. Taxonomy (NCBI): domain Eukaryota; kingdom Metazoa; phylum Chordata; class Amphibia; order Anura; family Ranidae; genus Rana; species Rana muscosa. The sequence continues at coordinate 331,779,649 of CM055127.1, forward strand.
AGGTAGGTCAAAGCATGGAGAAGACCTCATACTCACTATTGCTGCGGGCTAGGAAACCAATCACTGCATTCCAGGGTGGCGGCAAAATCATGTGACTTATTGGTGGCAAAACCCTTGTTTCAGACGTTTCTTGTAGTTGGCCACCAGGTTTGAACACATATCAGGATGGATATTGTCCCACTCTTCTTTGCAGAGCCTTTCCAAGTCCTTAACCACTTCAATATCATGCACTTATACACCTTCCTGCCCAAGCCAATTTTGAGCTTTCAGCGCTGTCGCAATTTGAATGACAATTGCGCGGTCATGCAACACTGTACCCAAACAATTTTTTTATCATTTTGTTCCCACAAATAGAGCTCTCTTTCAGTGGTGTTTGATCGCCTCTGCGATTTTTATTTTTTGCACAACAAATAAAAAAGAGCAGAAATTTTGAAAAAAAACTAAGTTTTTCTTTGTTTCTGTTCATTTTTTTTGTAAATAAGTACCTTTTCTACTTCAATGACGGGCACTGATAAGGCAACACTAACGGGCACTGATAAGGCGACACTGATGGGCACCGATGAGGTGGCACCAATGAGGTGGCACTGATGGGCACTGATAGGCGGCACTGATATGTGGCACTGGTATGCGGCACGGATGGGCACTCATAGGCGGCACTGATGGGCACTCATAGGCGGCACTGATGGGCACTTATAGGTGGCACTGATGGGCACTTATAGGTGGCACAGACAGGCACTGATAGGTGGGCACTTATGGGCAGAGTTGGGCACGGATGGGCACTGGTAGGTGGCACTGATGACACTGGTAGGTGCCACTGATGACACTGGTAGGTGGCATTGCTGGGCATCACATGCCATGATGGTGCCAGTCAGTGCCCATTTGTGGGCACTGATTGCCATATGTTTTGTTTGTATTTGTGCATGTGGATGGCCATGGGGGACTTACCTGGCCATCCACATGCTTGGGGCTTCCCTGGTGGTCCTGGGGGGCTTCCCTGGTGGTCCAGTGTGGGTATCTGAGGGGTAGCTGCGCTGATAAACAATCAGCGCGAACCCCCCCTGTCAGGAGAGCTGCCGATCGGCTCTCCTCTACTCGCGTCTGTCAAACGCGAGTGAGGAAGAGCCGATCAACGGCTCTTCCTGTTTACATCGTGATCAGCCGTGATTGGACACGGCTGATCACGTGGTAAAAAGCCTCCGCCGGAGGCTCTTTACCGAGATCAGTGTAGCGGTGTGTCAGACTGACACACCGCTCCACTGATCGCCGCGATGCGCGCCCCCTGGGCGCACGGCGGCTGTTATCCTGCAGGACATCATATGACGTCCAGTGTGGATAACTGAACCACTTCCCGGATGTCAATTGTCTATTGACTGGGCAGGAAGTGGTTAAAGTTCGAGGCTGACGTTTGGTAACTCGAAACTTCCGCTCCCTCCACATATTTTCTATGGGATTAAGGTCTGGAGGCTGGCTAGGCCACTCCAGGACCTTAATGTGCTTCTTCTTGAGCCACTCCTTTGTTGCCTTGGCCATGTGTTTTTGGTCATTGTCATGCTTTAATACCCATCCACAACCTATTTTCAATGCTGTTGTGGAAATTTTATTATATGGACTTATGTGGACATTTTATTCTAGGATGTGTGTCTTATAGATTGTCATCTGTCTCCCTGTGTCTGATTTAATCGAGGAGCGCTCTAGCAGATCGCACTTGGGTTGAATCGGGACCAGCGGCAAAACCGTCAGTATGAAAGTCTTCTCATGGGCTTGGAGACATGTTCTCTGTGTGTGTGGGCGTTTGCCGGTTTGTAAGTATCAAGCGCAATGCACTGGGCTTCTTGCCTTCAAATGGCTATGCACATTAGAAAAGTGAAGTCCACATAACGCGAGAAACCTATTAAATCTCTCTTGATCGCCCCCTAGTGTTAACCCCTTCCCTGCCAGTGACATTTATACAGTAATCAGTGCATTTTTTAGCACTGATATATATACAGTGGGTACGGAAAGTATTCAGACCCCCTTAAAATTTTCACTCTTTGTTATATTGCAGCCATTTGCTAAAATCATTTAAGTAAATTTTTTCCCTCATTAACCACTTAACGACCGCTCACTGTATATATACGTCGGCACAATGGCACCGACAGGCACAATCACGTAGAGCATACGTGATTGCCTTTGTACAGTTGGGGGGTCCGATCGGACCCCCCTTCTGTACAGTGAGCGGTTGGAATTCGTCTGGGAGCGTTCCGAGATGGGGGGCGGTCGTTCGATTCCGACCACCCCCCGCGATCGCTCCCGGCGAATAGAAATGCCCCCTCTGTCTGTGTAATGTTTACACAGACCGAGAAAGCAGGAGGAAGTGATGTCATCTCCTGTGCGGCGCTCACATATACCGAGCGTCGTACAAGAGAAGACACACAGGTCAGTGCACTAACACTACACTAACACCAGCACACATAGGCACATAAATCGCCCCCCCAGATCGTTTTTCTGATCGATGTCTTAGCGTCGGTGATGCAGATCCGTAGCCAGTAATTTTTTTTAGGTTCGCCGCAGGTTTTTATAGCGTCGGGTACCCCCATAAAATATCTAATAAAGGTTTAACCCCCTTGATCGCCCCCCAGGTAACCCTTTCACCCCCTATCACCACTGTCGCTAAGCGATCATTTTTCTGATCGCTGTCTTAGCGTCGGTGATGCAGATCGGTAGCCAGTAATTTTTTTTTAGGTTCGCCGCAGGTTTTTATAGCGTCAGGTACCCCCATATATTATCTAATAAAGGTTTTAACCCCCTAATTGCCCCTAGTTAACCCTTTCACCAGTAATCATCATATAAGTGTTACGGGTGACGCTGGTTAGTTAGTTTGCTTTTTATAGTGTCAGGGCACCCGCCGTATATAACCCAATAAAGGTTTAACCCCCTGATCGCCCGGCGGGTGATATCAATTAGGTTTTAGCGTCAGAGAGGGTCTGCGTCACACCCCAGGCAGCGTCAGGTTAGTGCCAGTAACGCTAACACCCACGCGTGAAGCATACACCTCCCTTAGTGGTATAGTATCTGAACAGATCAATATCTGATCAGATCTATACTAGCGTCCCCAGCAGTTTAGGGTTCCCAAAAACGCAGTGTTAGCGGGATCAGCCCAGATACCTGCTGGCACCTGCGTTTTGCCCCTCCGTCCAGCCCAGGCCACCCAAGTGCAGTATCGATCGATCACTGTCACTTACAAAACACAACACACATAACTGCAGCGTTCGCAGAGACAGGCCTGATCCCTGCGACTCCAGTGCTGTAGGAGGTGATTTCACCACCACAGTTAAAAAAAAAAAAAGCAAATATGCCGAAGCATTGGGGCAGCAGGGGCGGAGGAGCGATTTTGCTCCTAATGCCGCGTACATACGGTCGAAATTCCGACGGAGGCTTGCCCGTGGAAAAGTCCGACCATGTGTGTGCGGCATAACTTTTTTGCGGGAGGATGCCCCCATGCTTCGGCATATATAAATGGTGCATGTATGCCCATCATTAGAAGTGGGTGGATGAAGGGCGGTATTCTAATGGTGGACATACCCACTGATCAATCTCTTTTTTCGTTCAGCCACCTGGCTGCATGAAAAAAAAAGATTACAATACATGTCCAACAAGGACCAGCAACGTACTGGTATGTTGCTGGACTTTGAATGGTTATACCAGATTGATGCCTGCGGGTTTAGGTATCATCTTGGTATCATTCTTTTCAGCCAGCGGCCGGCTTTAATGTAAAAGCAACCCTAGTGGCTAATTAGCCTCTGGACTGCTTTTACAAGCAGTGGGAGGGAATGTCCCCCCCCCCCGGATATAAAAAGCGTCATTGGGAAAGCATTTTATCACACCGATCTTGGTGTGGTCAGATGCTTTGAGGGCAGAGGAAAGATCTAGGGTCTAATAGACCCCAGTTTTTTCAAAAAAAGAGTACCTGTCACTACCTATTGCTATCATAGGGGATATTTACATTCCCTGAGATAACAATAAAAATGATTAAAAAAAAATAAATATGGAAGGAACAATTTAAAAATAAAATAAAAAAGCAAAATTAATAATAAAAAAAAAGCACCCCTGTCCTGCCCTGCTCTTGCCCAATGGCGAACGCAAGCGTCGGTCTGGCGTCATATGTAAACAGCAATTGCACCATGCATGTGAGGTATCACCGCGAAGGTCAGATCGAGGGCAGTAATTTTAGCAGTAGACCTCCTCTGTAAATCTAACGGGGTAACCTGTAAAGGCTTTTAAAGGCTTTTAAAAATGTATGTAGTTTGTCGCCAATGCGCGTTTGTGCGAAATTTTAAAGCATGTCGTGTTTGGTATCTATGTACTCGGCCTAAGATCATCTTTTTTATTTCATCAAACATTTGGGCAATATAGTGTGTTTTAGTGCATTAAAATAAAAAAAAAGTGTATTTTTTCCCCAAAAAATGCGTTTGAAAAATCGCTGCGCAAATACTGTGTAGAAAAAAAAAATGCAACACCCACCATTTTATTCTGTAGGGCCTTTGCTTTAAAAATATATATAATGTTTGGGGGTTCAACATAATTTTCCTGCAAAAAAAAATATGTTTTCATGTAAACAAAAAGTGTCAGAAAGGGCTTTGTCTTCAAGTGGTTAGAAGAGTGGATGTAAGCTTCCTAATGTTGTGTATAAAATGCCAGAACAGTTCAAAACCCCCCCAAATGACCCCATTTTGGAAAGTAGACACCCCAAGCTATATACTGAGAGGCATGTCGAGTCCATGGAACATTTTATATGTTGACACAAGTTGCGGAAAAAAGACAATTTATTTATTTATTTATTTATTTTTGCACAAAGTTGTCACTAAATGATATATTGCTCAAACATGCCATGGGCATATGTGGAATTACACCCCAAAATACATTCTGTTGCTTCTCCTGAGTATGGGGATACCACATGTGTGAGACTTTTTGGGAGCCTAGCCGCGTACGGGACCCCAAAAACCAATCACCGCCTTCAGGCTTTCTAAGGGTGTAAATTTTTGATTTCACTTCTCACTGCCTATCACAGTTTCGGAGGCCATGGAATGCCCAGATGGCACAAAACCCCTCCAAATGACCCCATTTTGGAAAGTAGACACCCCAAGCTATTTGCTGAGAGGTATTGTGAGTATTTTGCAGATCTCGCTTTTTGTCACAAAGTTTTGAAAATTGAAAAAAAAAAAAGAAAAAAAAAAATTCTTTCTTCATTTTCAAAAACAAATGAGAGCTGTAAAATACTCACCATGCCTCTCAGCAAACAGCTTGGGGTGTCTACTTTCCAAAATGGGGTCATTTGGGGGGGTTTTGTGCTATTTTGGCATTTTATGGCCTTCGAAACTGTGATAGGTAGTGAGGAGTGAAATCAAAAATTTGCGCCCTTAGAAATCCTGAAGGCGGTGCTTGGTTTCCGGGGTCCCGTACGTGGCTAGGCTCCTAAAAAGTCCCACACATGTGGTATCCCCGTACTCAGGAGAAGCAGCAGAATGTATTTTGGGGTGCAATTCCACATATAACCATGGCATGTGTGAGCAATATATCATTTAGTGACAACTTTTTGTAATTTTTTTTTTTTTTGTCATTATTCAATCACTTGGGACAAAAAAAAAATATTCAATGGGCTCAACATGCCTCTCAGCAATTTCCTTGGGGTGTCTACTTTCCAAAATGGGGTCATTTGGGGGGGTTTTGTACTGCCCTGCCATTTTAGCACCTCAAGAAATGAGATAGGCAGTCATAAATTTAAAGCTGTGTAAATTCCAGAAAATGTACCCTAGTTTGTAAACGCTATAACTTTTGCGCAAACCGATAAATATACACTTATTGATGTTTTTTTTACTAAAGACATGTGGCTGAATACATTTTGGCCTAAATGTATGACTAAAATTGAGTTTATTCGATTTTTCTTATAGCAAAAAGTAGAAAATATCATTTTTTTTTCAAAATTTTCGGTCTTTTTCCGTTTATATCGCAAAAAATTAAAATCGCAGAGGCAATCAAATACCATTAAAAGAAAGCTCTATTTGTGGGAAGAAAAGGACGCAAATTTTGTTTGGGTACAACATTGCATGTCCGCACAATTTACAGTTAAAGCAGCGCAGTGCAAAATTCTGAATTCACCTCTGGTCCTTTAGCTACCAAATGGTCCGGGGCTTAAGTGGTTAATTTACACACAGCACCCCATATTGACAGAAAAACACAGAATTGTTGAAATTTTTGCAGATTTATTAAAAAAGAAAAACTGAAATATCACATGGTCCTAAGTATTCAGACCTTTTGCTCAGTATTTAGTAGAAGCACCCTTTTGATCTAATACAGCCATGAGTCTTTTTGGGAAAGATGCAACAAGTTTTTCACACCTGGATTTGGGAAACTTCTGCCATTCCTCCTTGCAGATCCTCTCCAGTTCTGTCAGGTTGGATGGTAAACGTTGGTGGTTCAGCCATTTTTAGGTCTCTCCAGAGATGCTCAATTGGGTTTAAGTCAGGGCTCTGGCTGGGCCATTCAAGAACAGTCACGGAGTTGTTGTGAAGCCACTCCTTTGTTATTTTAGCTGTGTGCTTAGGGTCATTGTCTTGTTGGAAGGTAAACCTTCGGCCCAGTCTGAGGTCCTGAGCACTCTGGAGAAGGTTTTCGTCCAGGATATCCCTGTACTTGGCCGCATTCATCTTTCCCTCGATTGCAACCAGTCGTCCTGTCCCTACAGCTGAAAAACACCCCCACAGCATGATGCTGCCACCACCATGCTTCACTGTTGGGACTGTATTGGCAGTGCCTGGTTTTCTCCACAAATACCGCTTAGAATTAAGGCCAAAAAGTTCTATCTTGGTCTCATCAGACCAGAGAATCTTATTTCTCACCATCTTGGAGTTCTTCGGGTGTTTTTTTTAGCAAACTCCATGCGGGCTTTCATGTGTCTTACACTGAGGAGAGGCTTCCGTCGGGCCACTCTGCTATAAAGCCCCGACTGGTGGAGGGCTCCAGTGATGGTTGACTTTCTACAACAGTGTTTCTCAACTCCAGTCCTCGAGGCGTCCCAACAGGTCATGTTTTCAGGCTTTCCATTATTTTGCACAGGTGATTTGATCAGTTTCACTGCCTTGGTAATTACCACAGCCTTTTCATCTGAGGGAAATCCTGAAAACATGACCTGTTGGGGGCGCCTTGAGGACTGGAGTTGAGAAACCCTGTTTTACAACTTTCTCCCATCTCCCGACTGCATCTCTGGAGCTCAACCGCAGTGATCTTTGTGTTCTTCTTTACCTCTCTCACCAAGGCTCTTCTCCCCCGATAGCTCAGTTTGGCCAGACAGCCAGCTCTAGGAAGGGTTCTGGTTGTCCCAAACGTCTTCCATTTAAGGATTATGGAGGCCACTGTGGTCTTAGGAACCTTAAGTGCAGCAGAATTTTTTTTGTAACCTTGGCCAGATCTGTGCCTTGCCACAATTCTGTCTCTGAGCTCTTTAGGCAGTTCCTTTGACCTCATGATTCTCATTTGCTCTGACATGCACTGTGAGCTGTAAGGTCTTATATAGACAGGTGTGTGACTTTCCTAATCAAGTCCAATCAGTATAATCAATCACAGCTGGACTCAAATGGTGTAGAACCATCTCAAGAATGATCAGAAGAAATGAACAGCACCTGAGTTAAATGTATGAGTGTCACAGCAAAGGGTCTGAATACTTAGGACCATGTGATATTTCAGTTTTTATTTTTTAATAAATCTGCAAAAATGTCAACAATTCTGTGTTTTTCTGTCAATATGGGGTGCTGTGTGTACATTAATGAAGAAAAAAATTAACTTAAATGATTTTAGCAAATGGCTGCAATATAACAGAGTGAAAAATGTATGGGGTCTGAATACTTTCCGTACCCACTGTATATTTAAAAAGTGTCCGATCTGTCCACCGCAATATCACAGTCCCGATAAAAAATACAGATCATCGCCATTACTAGTAAAAAAATAATAATAATAAAAATGCCATAAATCTATCCCCTATTTTGTAGACGCTATAGTTTTTGCGCAAACCAATCAATATACGCTTATTGTGATTTTTTTTATTTTTTTACAAAAAATATGTAGAATACATTTCTACATATAGAGGAAAACATTAGTTTTTTTTTTTTAATAAATGGGATATTTATTATAGCAAAAAGTAGAAGATAGTGTTTTTTTCGAAATTGTCGCTCTTCTTTTGTTTATAGCGCAAAAATTAAAAACCGCAGAGGTGATCAGATACCACCAAAAGAAAGCTCTATTTGTGGTTTAAAGCAACACAGTGCTGTATCGCAAACAATGGCCTGGTCATTGAGCAGCCAAATCTTTTGGGGGTGAAGTGTTTAAAGCAGATGTAAACCCCAACCAAATGACATTTAGTTTGTTAAAGCACTAATGATTCCTAAGCAACAGCCATGTTTTTTTTAAATAAAATACTTTTTTTTGTCAATTTTATTCTTTTATTGTTGATTATGCATGAGCTCAAGTTTGGTCTTAACTGAGTTCAGTCCAAATCAGGTAAGTTAGCTGTCGTTGTTGTGCCAGTGAGTTGCAGGCAGGAGATTCCCCTCCCTGCAGCTGCACATATACAAAAGCGGCAAGGATACTTGTCTTTTTATTGATGTAATGTGGCAAGGCCAAGTCGACATTGCATGCACTTCTGCCCTTTGAGAAGATCTACCTCTGTATACGTGAGTGGGGAATCTCCTGCTCACATCTCATTGGCCCAACAATGACTTCCGGGTTCAGTATTGTTGATCTCCTGCAGGCTCTTCAAAACCAGTTTCCAGTCTACATGTATGATGGCTACATGACATTTCCCAGGGTGGGATGAGTTTCCTGATGTTGACCACAGAAGACCATGGTTACATAATGTGTGTTGAAATTGTCACTTTTAGTAGTCTATATAGACTTTGTGACAGGTTGGCAACACAGTTGAGTTCTAGGAACAGAGCATTGTTGCCATTGAACGGTGTTAAAATTTATATATACATTAATCTTGCAGTGTTTGTACAGCTACTAGTAGTAATAGCTGTCCTCCTGCTTTGTATTGATAACAAATTAATTACTACATACATTATTTTTATTGCTGTCTGTGTCCCAACTTTACCCCTCATTTAATATTCGGGTGACACTGTCATACCCCAACACAAAGCCTGCGGTTAGTTCAGTATGACTACAAACCGCAACAAATATATGTCTGCTAGATTGGTTTCCTGATATCGGTCTCAAAAATTCAGCATCCACATATTAGCTGAGGTTTTAAATCAGGCTTGTAGAGTGGCAATAGTACACTAGGGGGGAGTAAGCTAAAGGCCTTATGTGGGGTTGCAGAATGAACAGAGCTGAAAACCATTATCACTGGCATGTTGATATCGACTTGTAGTCCAAAGAACAAGGCAGAGATGTGGTAGTCTATAACCTCGTACACACGATCGGATTATCCGACGGCAATTGTGTGATGACAGCCTGTTGTCGTAAAATCCGACCGTTTGTATGCTCCATCGGACAATTGTTGTCGGATTTTCCGCCAACAAATTTTGGATAGTATGCTTTAAAATTGTCCGCCAACAAATGTGTGTTGTCGGATTATCCAATCGTGTGTACACAAGTCCGTTGGACAAAACACCAAAGTACAAACACGCATGCTCAGAAGCAATGCTAACCATAACACAACATTAGCAGAAATTGCCCAAAGGGTGGCGCTAAAGAGCTGAAAAACTACATAGTTTCATGTTTGTTGGCCGACAATTGTTTGCCGTTTGCATGCAAGACAAGTTCCTGGCCAACGCACTTCAGACAAAAGTCCTACGCTTTGTCGGATGAAAATCCAATAGTGTGTATGAGGCTTAACAATTTGCAGAACTGCAGCCTCTGCAAAGTGTTGTCCCCCTGATAGGTGGAGTATGTATATTCCTATTCATCCTGTTGCAAGAACAACCTACACTATGGGGTTGATTTACGAAAGGAAAATCCACTTTGCACTTGAAAGTGCACTGAAAGTGCACATGGAAGTGCAGATGCTGTACATGTGAGGGGGACATGCAAGGAAAATAAAAAAGCATTTTAGCTTGCACATGATTGGATGATAAAATCAGCAGAGCTTCCGCTAATTTCAGATCTTCCCCTCAGATTTACAGCGATCTACAGCGACTGCACTTCCATGTGCACTTTCAAGTGCAAAGTGGATTTTCCTTTAGTAAATCAACCCCTATATGTGCTATATTTGTATAATGTGAGTCAACTGTTAAATATTGTATATACTCTAGGACCTAGGTCTATTATCGTAAGCCCTGCATATTATTTTTCTAAATAAATACTTCTATATTAGGTGAGATGATCAACTGATCTGAACTGATTAAAGTGCTGCATACGAAAAGAAATTGATGACTGTCATGTGTCCTCAAACAACCTTTGCTCCCAGTTATTCCATTTTGTCTGCCCATGAACTTAAATTATGTCTGAATGGTGTCATCAGGCGGTCACCCAAGAATCCTAAATGGATTATGTGTATAATGATTCCTGCTTGGAAGACATGCTATAAAAGAACACACAAGAATATTTCTTGAATGATTCTCCTTTCATTTGCGCATGATCACGCTAAATATGTTTTTGAAGTCAAAGTACTTTATCTTATGCTGTGAACATGCTATGCTTTTCTGCCTCATTGTTACCGTACGGTGTTAGCCAAACATTGCAAAAGAAGACTTATTAGGATGTTAGATCTGCACAGTAGTCCTGGGGTTGCCAAAACATGTCAGTCATTGTTAACCCTTTCTCTGCCAGAGCCAGTTTTTGCATTGTTTGCACACATGATTAAAAAACAATTTTAGGCCTGAAGATTGCATTAACCCACAAAACACATATTTTCTGAAAGCAGACACCCTAGAGCAGAAATTTGCAATTAGCGGACCTCCAGCTGTTGCAAAACTACAAGTCCCATCATGCCTCTGCCTCTGGGTGTCATGCTTGTGGCTGTCAGAGGCTTGCTATACTTTATGGGACTTGTAGTTCTGCAACAGCTGGAGTTCCGCCAATTGCATATCCCCGCTCTAGAGAATAAAATAGTGGTAGTTCCAATTTTTCTGTCACATGATATTACCGCAAAGGTCTAGGAAATGCAAAATTTCGGAGAAAAATAAACTACTTAAATTTTCACAAAACACGTCATAAATTACCCAAGATGAGGTTGTACCGAGTAAATAGATACCCTCATGTCAAAACTTAAATTTGAGGGCACCCGTGAAATAAATGGCGACAAACTTCTCTACTCTATTTTCCATAGGCGACGCTTTAGAAGCCCCCTACTGGTAACCAGTTTAGCATTACAGAGGAAGTACTGGTGCTAGAAATATTGCTCTCACTGTGGCGTGCACAGCGATTTGTAAGGTGTATCGCAATAATTTTTTTTGTACAAAGGGGGCCCTGATGTGTGCGTTTACATTCATGCGTGCATGTATGTGTTTGGGGGGGGGGGGATTTATGTGCTTGGGTACAACTTATTTTTTTTTCACTTTAATCAACTCCCAGCCAGAAGTCGGCTTGTCAGATATATACACACTTCTGGTGGTTACAGCTACCAAGAGTGCGTGTGAAACCCCCCACTGTCAGGTCTGTACGATGTTTGGACCTGGCAGCGAAAGGGTTAACCACTTCAGCTCCGTAAGATTTACCCCCCCACCACCTTTCATGACAAGGCCATTTTTTGGGGATACAGCACTGCATTATTTTAACTGACAACTGCACAATAGTGCAGCGCTGTACCCAAATAAAATGTCCTTTTCCCCACATATAGAGTTTTCTTTTGGTGGTATTTGATCACCTCTGCGATTTTTATTTTTTTGCACTATAAACAAAAAAAAAAAAACTGACAATTCTAAAAACACAATATTTTTTACTTTCTGCTATAAAACATATCCAATAAAAAAAATATTTAATTTCTTCATCAATTTAGATCAATATGTATTCTGCTACATATTTTTGGTAAAAAAAAATCCCAATAAGAGTATATTGATTGGTTTGCGCAAAAGTTATAGCGTCTACAAAATAGTGGATAGATTTATGGAACTTATATTTATTTATTTTTTACTAGTAATGGCGGCAATGATAGACTTATAGCAGGACTGCGATATTGCAGCGGACAAATCGAACACTGACACTTTGGACACTTTTTTGAAGTTCCCCCCAATTTTTTCTCTGGTATTAGCTGGATTGCTTGATCTGCCTTCATTGGGGAACATGCACATGTAGTTTGCATCGGTAAAGGTCAGTGGGAGAGATTCAACATGACAGGCATTAGGGGTGTTTTACTAAGCTGGAGAGTCTAAAATCTGGTGGAGCTCTGCATATAAACCAATCGGCTTCCATTTATTTTTTTCTTTTGTCACAACCTAATTTAAAAAGCTGAAGGTAGAAGTTAATTGGCTACCGTGCAGAACTGAACCAGATTTTGCACTCTTCAGTTTAGTAAATCAACTTCATTGTGGATGAATTGGATAATTTTGGCGGAGTTCTTTAATTAGGAAACAGAAAAAATTTGCTAGCAGACAGGCAATGTGTGTTTAAAATCATACAATGGTAGATTTACTAAAGGTAAATAGGCTGTTCACTTTTTAATCAAATCTTGCCTTAACTTGGTGAATGTGGTGAAAATTCACTTTGCAAAGAATACCCTATTGCATGCAAGGAATTGAAACTTTTTTTTAGGTATTGGAAGTCAAAAGAGCTTCACCTCCTTCACTAAACTCTGGGGATATTTCCTTTGCAAAGTGCAACTTCTCTTGTAAAGTGTACAGTCTACAGTATTTGCCTTTAGTAAAACAACTCTTTGTGCACTATTGTGCAAGTGAATGAAAATCTAAAACACTTTATGTGGCTTTGAAAATGTGGTTTCAAGTTTGCAAGCAGAAAAGGGTAAGCAGTGCCGGACTTGAAGCAGATGGGGCCAAAAGAATTCAGGAGCTTTCCAACGGCTCTGAGACGGACAGTTTGCAAGGGAAGGCCCTGTGATATAAATAGTCATAGAGCTTGGTAGATTTTTGTGTTGCCTGAGTTTTCTGAGGGAAATCAGTCCACCTCAAAGGTTAAAGGAAAAGTGTATTTCATTTTATACTTCGCTGAGAACATCTCCAATTATCAATATTCTGTTGAAAAATATGAACTTAAATATTAAGCAAGACCATTGGAATCTAATATATCAAATAGCTGTGTATGTGTTTGAACTTTGAGGCCTCATGCACACTGGCCAGAAAAAAAAACCACTGCTTTTACAGTAGTTTGGCGTTTATTTTTTGAGCCTGTAACCTGTATGTGCATGCACACATAGCTGTTTTGCTGAGCGTGCGCATAAGGTCTGAAGGTTTTGTTCACAGGTTCTAAGGGAATTTGACAGTTTGTCCTTTTTCCAGTTTGCCATTTTCTAACCATTGGCTGTCATTGTTAGGCAACATTGCCATACCTTGTTTTAAATAGGCCTCATTTATAAAGATGCATACATGGACTTTGACAACAAAATGTTTGCATGGTAAAAACAGCGTTCTGACAAATGTAGTCTTGTAATAGAGGCTGTCCCTGCTCTGTCTAAGTTGGGCAGGTATCTTCTTTTTCAGCAGGAATTTTTGCCTTTTTACCAAAAATACAACACTTTTTTCCTGACAATGTGTCCCTTTGTTTATTGTTTCTCTTGTATGCTGGATAGCTGTTCAATACTCTATAATTGTGGTGGAAAACCATTGGTGAGAAGGTTCCCAAGTATGGCTACATGGAAATGCAGTTTTCATATCAGGCTATTTCATCTTTATAAATTGACCCCATTGGTTTTCCTGTTCTTTAGTAATATGAATGAATAGTTGCCCTGATATATATATATATATATAAGTATGTCTAATTTGTTATACCTTCCTTTATTTCTCTTTTCATGTAGGGCCAAGGGGATCTACTGAAGAATGCCAAAAATGAAGCCATGGAGAACATGAGGCAGATACAACAGGCTTGTCTGTCCAGTGGTCTATCTAAAGCTCCAACTACTGCAACTGATGCAAAATCTAAACGGGGCCTAGAGGCAATACAAGAAAAGGATACAGGAGAGGAAAATGGTCGTTTGTGATGTGCAAAACTTGCCATGGCACCTAGCCTTTTAGGGTTGCTTTTTCAGATCTGCAGGAGTAATATATACAGTATCAATGCATATATTGAATTTAAGGCAAAACATTCAGAATCCAAACATAATGTACGGTAGTGATATTAATTTTTATAGTGTTTTAATCTAACCAGCAACATTTTACTTAATGTTACATTTTAATTTAACCATCAAAATTGTACCCACTTTTTAATCAGTCGTGTTAAAAAAATATGGACCATTTACTGCTGATCACAAAGGTTTGTCCCTTATGTAATAAGATGTAAAACGCCAAATAATCCCAACACTGTCTACACCAAGTAAAAGTTTATTTGCACTAACATAGGCAAATAGGTTGATTTTTTAAAGTGTAGAATGCCAAGAATTCATTGTTTTGGAGACAACAGACCTTAAAAGCATTCCTGATGCCTGACTTGAGTTGGGTAGAAACCAGTGACTATTTATTTTTAAGACTGGGAGCGAGACATCTTATCAGCCCACCAAATGCAATCGGGGTCAAATCTAATCATATTTATAACACTTAGAATACAATTTATGAGCGTACCTTGAGGCCTGTGTATTGTGTACTGAATAAACACAATTTACGGTCCTGCTAAAGAGACACACTTCCTGACAGAAAAATGCCACACAAAAATATGTGGTCTTTTTGAAGACCTATTTCACTACACAGAATACTATACATAAAACTCTACATAGAATAGCAGAGTATAATCATTATATGTTTGTCCGTAATGTGTTAGTACCAAAAGCTGCCACAAGGTGAAGGATCAGAGGAAAGCTGTCGTACACATGCGGAAGCCGTTGACACTTACTGAGAGAATTAAGTATCCACATTGTTTGCCAACACTGGTTATTTATTATATGCAACATTTTCACCATTAAATCTGGCTACTGACTGTATGATTACTACATATTTTTACTTTAAGAATCTAACAAGCTAACATTTCATTTTTCTTGTACTTTTTTCCTGTATGTTACATGTACTGTACTCCTATTAATTTCTCCTACTTGTTTACGTAGACTGTTACAAACAATAATGCAAACCTTAGTCTGATGTATGACTGCAGGCTGCTAACTAGAAATATCCAATCACCAAGTTTCTAAAAGCAATATTAAAGAATAGTTTTTTTTTTCTGCCATATTCCTCCTCTCCCTCCCACTCATCAAATTCCTCAGTATGAATATACAGTATAGATGCACACTATGGTGCACAGTTTACATTTTGTAGTGCATAATGAATTTCCGAAATGCATGTATAGAGCAAAGAGATCAATGGTCATACCAATCATGCTTGGTGCATGTATTCCGTTTGGCCATTTTCTTTTTCCTTTTTTGACATGAAAAAGAGAAGGTGGAAGAGACTGTACCTGAATTACTAAATCCGACATGTATACAATTCATGTATAAGCACCTCCACCCATCCTTAAAATTACTTACTAAGTGAGCCCTAAAAAATGGTGACATGTATGGATATCCACAATTAGCATATTTGTATTCTCCAAAAAGTGACAGATAGCATCTTAACCTATTATATATTCAGAAAGGAGATCTGACATTGGCTGGTAAAGGCAATATAGCATAATATGTAGGCAATTCAACTGCTAATTCATTTTTATATTGCTGCATACCTATCTTGTGTAAGACCTACATTGATTCACACATACAATACTGTACCTATTTAAAGGTAATGAATACATACAGTTGTGCTCATAAGTTTACATACCTTGGCAGAATTGATGATTTCTTGGCCATGTTTTAGAGAATATAAATGATAACACAAAAACATCTTTCACTCATGGTTAGTGTTTTGCTGAAGCCGTTTATTATCAATCAACTGTGTTTACTTTTTTAAAATCATAATGACAACAGAAACTACCCAAATGACCCTGATCAAAAGTTTATATACCCTGGTGATTTTGGCCTGATAACATGCATACAAGTTCACACAAAGGGGTTTGAATGGCTATTAAAGGTAACCATCCTCATCTGTGATCTGTTTGCTTGTAATTAGTGTGTGTATAAAAGGTCAATGAGTTTCTGGACTCCTGACAGACCCTTGCACCTTTCACCCAGTGCTGCACTGACGTTTCTGGATTCTGAGTCATGGGGAAAGCAAAATAATTGTCAAATGATCTGTGGGAAAAGGTAGTTGAACTGTATAAACAGGAAAGGGATATAAAAACATATCCAAGGAATTGAGAATGCCAATCAGCAGTGTTCAAACTCTAATAAAGAAGTGGAAAATGAAGGGTTCTGTTGAAACCAAACCACGGTCAGGTAGACCAACTAAAGTTTCAAACACAACTGCCAGGAAAATTGTTCGGGATGCAAAGAAAAACCCACAAATAAATTCAGTTGAAATACAGGACTCTCTGAAAACATGTGGTGTGGCTGTTTCAAGATGCACAATAAGGAGGCACTTGAAGAAGGATGGGCTGCATGGTTGAGTCACCAGAAGAAAGCCATTACTACGCAAATGCCACAAAGTATCCCGCTTACAATACGCCAAACAGCACAGAGACAAGCCTCAAACCTTCTGGCACAAAGTCATTTGGAGTGATGAGACCAAAATTTAGCATTTTGGCCATAACCATAAACGCTTCATTTGGAGAGGAGACAGCAAGGCCTATGATGAAAGGTACACTATTCCTACTGTGAAACACGGCGGTGAATCGCTGATGTTTTGGGGATGTGCGAGCTACAAAGGCAAAGGAAATCCGGTCAAAATTGATGGCAAGATGAATGCAGTATCTTATCAAAAAATACTGGACACACATTTGCATTCATCAGCCAGGAAGCTGCGCATGGGACATACTTGGACATTCCAACATGACAATGATCCAAAACACAAAGCCAAGTCGACCTGTCATCGGCTACAGCAGAATAAAGTGAAGGTTCCTCGAGTGGCCTCTCAGTCTCCTGACCTCAATATCATTGAGCCACTCTGGGGAAATCTCAAACGTGCAGTTAATGAAAGACAGCCCAAGAATTTACAGGAACTGGAGGCTTTTTGGCAAGAGGAATGGGCAGCTTTACCATCTGAGAAGATAAAGAGCCTCATCCACAAATACCACAAAAGACTTCAAGCTGTCATTGATGTTAAACGGGGCAATACACGGTATTAAGAACTGGGGTATGTAAACTTTTGATCAGGGTCATTTGGGTAGTTTCTGTTGTCATTATGATTTAAAAAGAGTAAACACAGTTGATTGATAATAAATGGCTTCAGCCAAACACTAACCATGAGTGAAAGAAAAGTTCTTGTGTTATAATTCATATTCTCTGAAAAATGGCCAAGAAATCATAAATCCTGACAGGGATGTAAACTTCTGAGCACAACTGTATGTCTGAATGAATTCCTCAAAGTATTTGTACCAGGCCAATTACATGTTCCCTGATTTGGGTGAGTCACTTTGTAAATCAGTGTGGTTTGTGAAATAAGCAGACATCTCACGGGCCATTATTCTCAGTGAGACATACCGCCATCTATGGTCAGACTTGCTGTAGGGCAGTGCTTCCAAAAGAAGTAATTCTACATCATGATATCAGCTATTCTCTTTATATTTCAGGAGGCTCTGCACTAAAATGAAACCAGGGCAATACTATTTAGAAAAAGCGGTTATCTGGGGCCTCATTACTATGGCCACATCCAGTCGATTACAAGAT
Organism: Rana muscosa; assembly: GCA_029206835.1. NCBI lineage: Eukaryota > Metazoa > Chordata > Amphibia > Anura > Ranidae > Rana > Rana muscosa. The sequence continues at coordinate 331,797,464 of CM055127.1, forward strand.
TTTATCCAGCCCGCAGCTAGAGGAAGTGGTGTATCCTAAGTTTACAAACTGAGGAATCAGATCAGTTGGTCTCTGCTTCTGATAGGGGCCTAGCTGTAGGGGGGACTCTGGCAGGGTCCCTGATTTATAGGGGAACTTTGATATTTAGGGGGGGGCTCTAAAGTGATGGGGAACTGCTGATTTTAAAGAGGTACACTAATGTGATGGAGAGACTTCTGATGTGAAGCGGAACTTCTAATTTATTCAAATTCAGTCTTTTCTTGGAGCGTGTTCATTCATTTAAATTGTATTTTATTTTATAAAACTGATGTTCCTCAGGGGACTTTTTGTCTGCTACTGCTACCCTTTGCTGAGGCCTTCAAAATGGTTATGACAACAGCAGGTGACTTTTTGTCTGCTGCTGCTATTCTTTTGGGTACTGAGGAGGAGCTCTCGACCATGACTTGAACGATGGAAAGGGTGTTCTAGGAATAGAATGTAGGAAACTCTTCTTTAGCAGTCTCACTTTTTTCTTTCCTCTTTGTGGACTGCCTGCCTGTGACTTGAGCAGTGGCTGCAGACATACAGTATTGCAGCACAGCAGGACTAGCTTTAAATTTAGCCACTGGCTTCTGTTGTGGCCTAGGCTGAAAACCATGGCAGTCATCTTTAGTAAGGTCACATTGCCCTATTGCTGCAGGAAGGAAAGCTGGGAGGAAGGGACAGTCGTCCTGCAAGTACACACGCTGGAAATAGAACCAACTTGAGAGATCAGACAGACTAGCTGCTGTTACCAGCTCGGAAATGGGCGGCAAGTGTACACTTTTTGTTGCTTGATTGCCAAGGACTTTTGCAAGCTTGGCAGGCTATTGTGGTCAGTTCTCCATGAAGAGCCTGCATGTCAGTGATTTCTTCCTCTGCTTCACTTGGTAAAGCATGCAGGGGTTGTGGGAGATCCAAACTATCATTGACTGAATCCTTTCCATCATCTTGCTCCCCATTGTCATCCATTGTTTAGAGCCATCCTCCTCCCTGGCACCCATTTTTGAAGTTTTTCTTTTTTTGTGACCGGTAGGAGCACTTTTTCTTAACCACAGGAGAGTAAGAAATACCCGCCCCCCTTCCCTGTACCCTCAGAGGGGTCTAAACAGGAGTCTTTACAGGCAGTAGGCATCTGTAAGGAGCTGGATGCAGGGCTGGGCTTCTCTGGGAGAAGACGTTGGTGTCAATGCTGATTATGTTGTTTAGAGTGCCATTTGGGACACACAAGCTGAAGCGTTTCACTAAGGTTTTTCTCTACCACTTATTTTTTGACAATTTTATCTATAAAGAGTGAAAGCAACTGTCATTTTGTTTTGCCCCTCTGCAGAAGGGCTTACTAAGGCACAATATTGTCATGATCCACCTCTCTGTGTGATTGACAATTGACTCTACCTTTCAGTGCAAGGCTGAACATGAGTATGTATGTTTTGTTTTTTATTAACTCCATAATTTTCCTCTTTTAACTGATCTTGATCCACAATTTGGGAGCTTTTGGCCACCAGCAGGGGCTGCCCCTAGGCTGTTTTTTAGTTGTAACTAGCATTCTACTCCCGCATGAGATTATCTAGAGCAAAGCTGTGTCCTCCAGTAAAAACAGATCAAAGTGTTTTACAGCACGTGCAAAAAATCCTAATATTTTTTATCGGGGCAGGTCATATTACATCAGATGATAATGTGATGTTCTATTTTTTCCTAAACACGGTATTCCAGAAGTACACTTTAATGTGCATAATTCTGCAGTCTGAATAAATTAAAATTCTAAAAATAACAAGCATCAATAACATTACTTCATGCATACACTGTGCACAGAGCCATTATTTAAGTCAGGCATTGGCCAAAATGGCCCTAGAATTTCCACACTGACCCTCAAGGAAAGCAAAGGGCCTTTCCACACTAATGTGCTGCGTTAGTGTGTGGTATGCCCCATATTAATGTGCATTGCGTAAAGTAAGCTCATTATTTTGAATGATCTGCACAAAGCGTCAAATGTTGCAAAACAAGTTGCATGTAACATTTTTGGAAGTACACTGGAAAGCATGGCAGTGTGTTGCTGTGTATTGTTCTGGGCTGCAATGCTCGTCTGTTGATGGTATGTTGAGGTGCCATTCAGAGCAAACGTTTGAATGGGCTCTAATGCACACATTTTTGACTTGGTGTAGAATTTTTATTTAGAATCTTGGTACACATGTTTGTCCATTTGACTTTGTTGGCTCTTCTTTGAAGAACTGTAGATGTTCCATAAAAAGTGCAGGTATAGCTCAAAATATCTCGCTTCTGCCAGTCCTGCGATAGTTTCTGACTAGGAGCCCAATACAGAGCCATGCTTTGTACAACTATCACATATGAGTAGAGATTTATCTGAATGTTTGTCAGTATAACTGTCAGTAATAACAATATAAAAGATTCATTCAAGTGTGTATAATCTCCAGAACACAAAGGCTCTAGCTGCTTTTGCAACAGTCAAGTGTTGATAGACATAATAAGGCCTTATGCACACCGGGGCTCTTCTAAACACTCTTCTCCTGGCAGGAGAAAATCAGTTTAAAAAACCCTCCTAAGCTGTGCTTTTCAAGCGCATTTAGGCGCGTCAAGCGCTTGGGCGTTTATTAATTTAATTGGCCAAAATATTAATCTAATAGAAAAGTAAAGTACGGCTCTACCTTCAAACAAATCAGTGAAATAAATCAAAAAGAAGTGCACAAAATACAATTATGACTCTTTACACAACCTATAAGAAGCCCATAATAATACAAAGTGACTCCATACTGAAGATAAGATCAGCAAATAAAAATTCACAAAAGTATGCACTCACATGTGAATGTAGAAATTAGGACACAAGTCATGTGCAGGACTTCCGTGAGTCCTGCACCATCATCCACTTGACAGGTTCAGCATGCTTTACACCCAAAGGAAATAGCACCAGGGATGGCTCTAGTATATGCGTGTCAGGCTTGCGCTTCAGTGCATTTTGCGCATGCGCTCGTCATCAGGAACATAGTGATTAGATACAGATTTTTGAATATGTTTTGTTTCTTCAGTATGGACTCACTTTAATATTATGGACTTTTTATAGGTTGTGTGAAGAGTCATGTATAATTGTACTTTGTGCACTTTTTTGATTTTTTCACGGATTTATTTGAAGGTAGCGCCTACTTTACTTTTCTATTATATGTTGTATAGTGTTCATCACTATTAAAGGGGCGGCAACCTAGATTTACTTATAGATAGAGGAGTTTGCGCCCTCATATTTTATTATTAGAATATTCATTCATTCTGGCTATTGAAATTTAAAAAAAAATCTCAAGAGCTAAAAGTTGTAAACTCCTATAGTATGCATAGACACATAGGTTCACATGGTGGAGAGTTTAGAGGCACAAAAAAAAAAAAAGCAGCGTTATTGAGCTCAAGGCATGAGGCCTAAGGCATACATTTCCAAGATTTAGGATATCAAAATAAAGCCGATCATAGCACTACATCCATTTCAGGGTTTTTCCACCAAAAAGGGATATTTCATGAATGATAAAGAGTTAAACTACTGGTTTCTTATATCTCTCATGGACATCTCTGTGCTTGAGTTCTCAGGTCTGCATATCGCCTGCATCCATTATTCTAGGCTTCCACTCCTGCTGCTGGCCTTTTAGTTTGTTATTCTATTGAGAATGCAGTAGGAGGAGTGGGAACACCACAAAGTAGAAAGGAATGCCCAAAACTCTAAGATGGGCCTGGACAGAACAAGGAACGATGGCAAGGAGATCTTACCCTTGAAGTCCCCAAGAGAGATAAGAAGCCACCAGACTATCCTTTAAACAAAACCAACCACTCCCTGTATATCATGTACCGTATTACACATCTTGTTTTGCCAGGGAGTCCACTGCAGAAATGGGGAGTCTTTGGAACTGAACCTGTTTCTGTAAAGATTGGAATGTGAAGGTTGCCGAGGTCTTCTCTGTAAATTAATGCTTTACACAGTATGAGATTCTAGTCTGGAGTTTAACATCCAGTAGAAGAAATATAGATAATACATTGTGTGTAGATGTAGCTCCTGCATCTGACGTACATAAACTGCGTCTCTTTGGTACTTTTGCTTGAGTGTAGTATTTATGTGCTCATTCAACTATTTTGCTGCCAGATGAAGGATATATAAAGAAAAAAAAGCAACACGTTTAATATTTCTTCTCCCATTAGAAGGTAAACTAATAACTATGAGTTTTTGTTTAAACAGTCAACATTAGTATTATTATTACCATTATTATACCCAATATTACATTTTAAGAATGTGTGTAATACCATGATCTCTAGGTGAGAATTGGACCGTTATGCAATTCCATGCAAATGTCCTTCCTCTGGCTTCAAAAAGGGTTAATAGAGCTGTGTGTTCTCTAGATAAGATTTAAATATATTTATTGAAGAGCACTGCTTTTATTTTGAAAAGCTACCTTTTTAATGTATTTGATGAAGAGAGATATAATGTGCTAACTTTTAAAACTGAAGTAATATTTTTTTTTGTGTGTTAATCCCTTTACATCCATAAAGGCCTGTACTGTACATCACACTGCAGTCTGCGTTGGCAGTGAGGGGATTAATTTATTCTTAATCTTGTTTTATTATTAACACTAACATTTTATTTTGCACATAATTGGAAATAAATCTATTAAAATGAAATGTGTTGCTTGTTTTTATTTTATAGGAACTGCTTTTACCATCATCTCACATACCTAAACATAAATTATCATAAAGTTGCAGTAAAAAAAAAACTCCACTTTTGGTGGTAAGTTAACGCCACAGAAGCCATTTTGTAATTTAACTTGGAACTACACTCAAAAAGTGACTTTGGGCCACTGAGATTTTATTTAAACTGTCAGAAATTGCAAATGTCCCTTCCATACAATATGGCAAAGGGGGAGGTACTTCACATTGTAAGTGTATTTTCTTCCCACTAAAGTCTGCATTACAATGGTAGTAAACCGCCGCAATAAATAAAAAATGTCCCCTGCAAATAATAGCATAATGTGCTAGTATACATCACATATTAGCACATTATGAAATACTTACCTTAAAATGAAGCCCTCCAGTGGTGCGCTGTCACCGCTGAGAGGGCTTCCCTCCCCGGTCCTCCTTTCCGGGTTCGTGGACTTTGGCTATGAGTGGCCGTAGCTGCGATGACTTCACTACCACGCAGGAGCCCTGGGTTACGGCATGTGCTCTGAAGGTCCGGCACGGTATGCCGGACCTTCAGAGCACATGCGCTGGTGATATCACCGGCTGCATCCAGAGTAGTGGAGAGGGATTAGAGCCCCTGTCAGGTTTTTGCTGACTCTGCCAGGGAGATTCACTCTCTTTATTTGTCATGTTTACTGTTATCATCAAAAGTGAAAGAAAACGCAAATTATTGGTTGTCCCCTAGAACAGGAATAGATAGAAAATCTTCCAATGGGGACACTTTAAAAGGATTTCCGATCACTTCCTGTTTTGTCTATGGGACAGGAAGTGAAGAAACACCTCCCTGATTGAATTTTTTGGGGGGATTGAGCAAATACTTGCTCAGGGATTTTTAAGCGGTGTTCATAACAGAATAGTTCATAAGAGAAAATTGAATAAAATATAACAACATTTTTATTGGTAAATACATAAAAAACATGATAATTTGCAAATTAAGAGGGAGACCATTAACAATCATAAAAGACAAAAACGGTCACAGTGGATGACAAACAAACGTTCTACGTCACTCTACTAGTTTCGCTCTTAAACGAGCTTCTTCAGGAGTTTGACATTACACGTAGGCCATACTGAAAGATAAGAATTTGCATACATGTGAAAAACAACATCAATTTAGGAACATGCCCACAATATATATATGCCCATGCAGTTGGACAGACTGTACAGACAATTTGATAATGTCATATTGATGTAAAGTAAAAAGTATATGTGTACATATAATATACAGTCAGGACCCAAGTTGCAGAACAGAACTCACCCAAGAGCCACAAAATCTCACACACATGCAGAGGTCATATGAATGCACTAAACATTCAAAGTTCCCCAAATCAGACAGGACCAACCGCCAAGGAAAAAGAGAACCATCACAGAGTGTTCCAGGCCATAGAGAGTATAAGGCTGATAGGATGAATCCTAGTGTTACTGAATGCACAAGAACATAGGGTATTGGATAATTGGCTCAAGATCACCATCCAATAATAACGCAAATAACTAAAGGAAAGAGAATGTAGAAGCCAAAAAACCTACCCGCTGCTTAGTAGATCAGATATCGATGGTGCCAGTCTAGTTTCTTATATAAAGGCAAAAGTTTTGGTCCATGTTGGACCACAGACATGGAACGCTGTTACAAAGTAGAACAATCCCAGATGTAGAGTTGGCTCCAAAGAGGTGGGGGAGACGCCCATGCTGCAACCAATAAAAAGAAAAGGGATTTCTTGCTAAATACTACTGATGTTTGTAAAGAATCTGAGTGTTTCAAAACTTTATAATGAATCAATAGAAGTTTGAGGTTTGAATAGCATCTGTCCCTGAATGCCATAAGATGGAGAGGAGAAGGCTTACCTATGGTGGAGGTCCACTGGGAATTGAATGGCAGCCTCTCCCTGTAAGCAGGAGTATGTCCTTACAATAGTGGCCATGAATGGCCACGCTCTTATAGTCTTCATACCCGGCGGCGTCCGACGTCACCGCCGGAAAGTGGACGCCTGATATCTCTGTGCTGGGTGGGTCAAACGACCTGGATGGAAAGACAGCATTCGACGCGGGAGCGGCGCACAGCGTGTGTGTCGAATGATACGACACATACCTGGCCGCAGCATCGAAATCCCGCGCGGCCATCTTGGATATAGGAAAGCTGCTAAAGATGCATAGACAGTAAGGGAAAAGACTGAGGGCAAGTGTGTTGGAATGCCCAATAGGTAGAAAGACCTGTCTTTCCTGAAAAAGTATGTTAATACCAACCATCGAAAGACCCCCTTTGGCACAATGAGAGAAGGGGGGCTCTTAATCACCACGTGACCGGCATACAACCTATAAAAGAGAGCCCCCCGGGCGTCCATATGACCGGGAACACTGGACGGGACCATTACCTCGGCGTGGAGCCCTAACTGAAGGGGGAACCAAAGTAAATACAAAAGGAATATTGAAAATATATATAAAAAATATAAACATATTGGGAGATGTAGAAACATTCCCAATTGAATGATGATACACAACAAAACAAAATATATGGTATTAGGTGATCATGAATATCATGAAAACAATTCCTTATATATGAAGTAATAAACCATATTGACCTAGACTGCATGTGAATGGATAAGGAGGCAAAAACCAATTATTGTTACGGAAAGGCTTGCCAATAGATAGTAATATAGATTAATAGGCTTGAAGGGAGTACACCAATACATGTTGGGTCATGACTAAAAAAGATATACATACTGTACATACAGAATCAACCCATAGATTTAAATATAACAAATATAGTGGAGCAAATAATAAACAAAGAAAAAGAAAAAATAAAAGAAGAAATATAAAGAAAAAAACAAATAAAATTGGTTAAAGAAAGGGTTTAAAGCTGAAGGCCTCGTTCAGACCTGGAAATTTCAACGTCGATAAATTGTGGATCCACTTAGCTTCCCTTTGAAGAAGGACCTTGTCGTAATCCCCACCCCTGTCACCGGGGGGGGGGGAAGTACTCCAAGGCAGAGAAGTGCATTTTGGATGCGTCAAATGAGTGATAAAGGCCAATGTGACGGCTAATGGGTGTCTCCATCTTTTTCTTCTTGATGAGGGAAACATGGTCACGTATCCTGTGATAAAAGGGTCTTTTAGTTTTCCCTATATAGAATGCCTGGCATTCGCATTGCATGATGGAAACGCCGGGCACGCGCACCGGGGCCTTGTGAACGCGGCGGGCGCGCGCCGCTGGCGGCGAGCGCGCGCCTCCTAGCTCGTTTTAAAGGGAGGACGTCATATGACGTCCTCCCAGAACGAGAGTATCCTCTGCCCGCCGTCAATTGACAGTGGGCGGGGGACAAGTGGTTAAACACCTGTTGCTGTAACCCCGTTCCTGAAACCTGGTCCTGAGCAACCCAGCTTGAATCTCAAAGTCGTTGCTGTTACTGCAATTTCGACGAAGCCTTAGGTATTGACCATAGGGTATACTTGCAATGAGTGATTTAGGATGGAAGCTCTTCGTATGCAACAAAGAGTTGCAGGCAGAGGGCTTTCGAAAGAGGGAGGTGCCAATGGTGCCATCTTCCTGGACAAAGATCTCCATGTCCAGGAAATTCAATTTTACTTGGTCCATCTCTGAGGTGAACTTGAGGTTAAAAGTGTTCACCTCAAGATTTCTCAAGAAAGATCTAAGGGCATCTAGCGGGCCGATCCAGACGAAGAACACATCGTCAATGAACCTGCGCCACACCGGAATGTGTTCAAAAAAAGACTGGAAGGTATCGCTGAAAAATAACTCCCGTTCCCACCCCCCAGATACAAGTTGGCATAGGAGGGGGCACATTTGGTCCCCATGGCCACCCCCTGTATCTGGAGGTAGTGGGATCCATTGAACAAAAAAATGTTGTTTGAAAGAATAAATTCCAGGAGGTCCAAAACAAAGCGATTGTATGCCTTGGAGGTATCATGTCCCTCCGAGATAAAGCCCTCCACAACCCGCACCCCCAATTGGTGGGGTATGGAGTTAGAGAGCCTCCACATCTAGGGAAACCAGCCATGAGCCCTTTGGTAAATGGACACCATCCAGGGCCTTCAAAAGGTCCGTGGTATCTTGGAGATAGGAGGCTAGTCCCTCCACATGCGGTCGGAGGAATTCGTCCACCAACTGACTGGTTATTTCAGTTAGTGAACCGTTTCCTGAAACAATCGGCCGCCCCGGGGGAGTGGACAGATTTTTGTGGACTTTTGGCAATGCGTACAATGTGGGCACTCGAGGGGAGGATACGTTGAAAAATTCCCACGTTTTTTTGTTGATGAGTCCCTCATGATAAGCATTGCCAATTAGATGTCGATACCGGGTTTGGGTCAGACTAAGATGGCTGGTTGACACCTTACCATTCTTTATTGTCCAGAACCATGTTCTCATAAGCCACGGTGTCCATCACCACCACATTGCCCCCCTTGTCAGATGGCTTTACAGCAGGGATATGCAATTAGCGGACCTCCAGCTGTTGCCAAACTACAAGTCCCATGAGGCATAGCGAGACTCTGACAGCAGCAAGCATGACACCCAGAGGCAGAGGCATGATAGGACTTGTAGTTTTGCAACAGCTGGAGGTCCGCTAATTGCAAATCCCTGCTTTACAATGATGTCTTTGTTTTTTTGTAAAGCTGACAAAGCCTGCTGTTGGTTTTGATTAAGATTTGATTGAGAGAGATTTGACCATTTGGTCTGGCAAATCTCTTTCGTAACTTGTTTGGTGAAAGCCCAGATGTTCGGGTTCCCCAAAGCAGGGAACATCCTCAACCTCGGCTTATAATCTTTGGGTTGAGATTTAACTGCAGTCAGTGAAAATAAGACAGGCGAAGGACAAGGAGAAGAACATGGGGATAGGGAGGAAGAAGCTGAATCCAACACAGCAGCCTCTTCCAATTCATTGGGGTCAATATGACCCTCCTCCCATAATTCCATTAATTCCTCCATGGCCTTGATGTCCTCCAAGGTCATCTCTTGCCATATAGGATTTGTAAAGTCAGTGGTTTGGACAGCGGGCTGGGGTTTGTCATTGTAACGGGAAGGCCCGGGGGACTCAGAATCGCTTAGGAAGTATGAAATACCCTTGCGCCAGCTTCCCCAATGGCTCTTATGTGTCAATCACCCTGTGTCTCTATTAGGGGCACAGGGTGAATGAAAACCCCAATATGGTCTATGATAGCCATATTCAAGGCTGTATATACATTGTATATAGATTGGATGTATACTGTATGTGGGGGTTAAGTATCATTGCTGTGAGGAATTAAGTTGTTTTGCATTTCTATTGTTCAGTATGACTTGGGAAGGTCTGGTGTGAATAGAAGTAATTAACCCTATACTTGTGTGTATTGTAAAGGCAGACTGGGATTTACAATACAAAGGGATTTAAGATGTAAAGGGTTTAGAACCTGTTGTCGCCAGACAGACTGGCTGCCAACCCTTTGTGGGAAGATGTGTATTGGAGATCGTATATTCTATTGTGTTGGGATCTTTTGAAGCCTAGCAGACGTCAGGATGAGGTGTTGAGTTTTGGGATGTGTGGGTGGAGCTGGGCCCTTGTTCATGTTAAATCATGTGCCCTGAATTGTGTATAAAGTTACAATGTTTGGCATTAATAAATTGATTCCTACTACAGAAGAGACAGTGCGTCTCGTCTTCTTCCAGAGGGGTCGGCTCCTATAGGAAAGGGTCGTTTAGCTGTGGATATCGGTAGCGAGTGGATGTGTGCCTAGGAGAGGGAACATCGTAAACGGCGTTAATACCCCTTGAGATTGGGGTGCCGTTACATTGGTTGGCAGCAGCGGGATTTTCCCTCCAGTTCCTGGGACACTCCAAGCCACCACAGTGAATGACCAAGCTATGCAGCCTGCAGGAAAGTCACGCTGAAAGACTTGAGAGCCGAGATGAACCAGAGGAATGGTGATGCAGGACCCCGGTCAGTTGAAGATTTGTTTCAGCAACGAGTTCGAGAGCGCTTGGCATTATATGGTGCTAACCCATCAGAGACCGCCATACAGGAAGCCATTAGAGAAATCGAGCGGCAGGATGAGCGACAACATGAGCAGAGAATGGCGGAAATACGGCAATCAGAGACAACACCTAAAAAAGCAGCACCAACTGAAAGGAGAGGAGAGATACAGATACCAGCCGACATGGAAAAGGAATTCAGAAGGAGGTTGCGAGAGATGCAGATACAGCATAGAGGACCAGTATCAGAGGAGGTCCTGCTGGGATGGTCGGATTCGATCCGCTGCGAACTCTGGAAGAAAGTGCTAGCCCTCGAGCAGCAACACCAGGGAAAAGTTCTCCCCTCCATCCATGTAAGGTACTGGTCGCAGTATAAAGCAGGAGTGGACAGCTGAGTTAAGCAGGCTGATCCGGGCAGAGATGCGGTTGGACGAGAGCTACAGAGCCCTCCGGTGGTATGTAGCCCAAGAGTGCCCATGGTCAGCGGATGACAGCCCCACGGAAGGCTTTGACTATAATGGCCTGAGATTGTTGTATTGGAGGCTGTCCGAGGACCCTGACTTTGGGAGTGATCAGGAGTGGCGTTTGGAGGAAATAATGGAGCACAGAGAACAAAGACTGAATGTCTCGGAAGGGCACTGGGCACAGGAAGATTTGGAGTTTCTGGCCGTTCAGGAATGGGAGCTGGAGATTGCCTACAAACAGCTGCTAGACTCTACTCAGCAGCAGGGTGGGGCTCCCTTTGCCTGGGACTATCAGGAATTACCAGTTGACAACTATGAAATCCTGGCTGAAGAATCAGCAGTGGAAAATCTGAAGATTGCCCTCCCTAAAGCCGAAGTGAATGATACAGAGTTCCAGGGAGCTAGCCTGGCTGAAGAATCAGCAGTGGAAAATCTGAAGATTGCCACCCTTAAAGCCGAAGTGGATGATATGGAGTTCCAGGGAGCTAGGGCAGTTGGCTCATCTCCCCAGCCACAGATTACAGAAGGTATGGACTTAATGGACTGTGCAGAGGATGTTATGAATTATGCATCGCCCGCTCAAGTACTGGCAGCAGGACAAAGTACTGCAGACCCCTGCTCTACACCCGCGGCAGTGTTGGAGGCCCGAGTTGAGAAGGTGATGGTTCCTCTTTCTGAGTGGATTTCAGAGATGCAGGGAGGAGAAGCAGCCATTTTCCCTCCCCAACAGGTAGCCAGAGCAGATGGTGTGGAGTCCCCAGCAGAAGTGCTGGCAACAGGGCAGAGTGATACCCACCTCTGCCCAGCACCGGAAACCACTGTGGAGTTTCAGGGAGCCGGGGCAGTTGGCCCCTCTCCCCACAAACAAGCTGAGGCAGTAAAGCTTTTACTCCCAGCTGAATCACTGGCAGCAGGGCAGAATGCTACTGGCCGCTGCACACAACTGCCACTTGAGCGGATATCGGTGGATGGGACTGCGGTCTCCACTCACAGCAACCCAGCAGAAGAGCTGGCAACAGAGCCGAGCGCCACGGGCCTCGGCTCCCAACTAACAGAAGAGGGAGTTCCTGTGGTATTGGATGGGACTTCAGTCCTCACTGACACAACCCCAGAAAATGGTGTGACACTGAGACAGGAGGATGTCAGCCTTGCTTTGCAAGCACTGGGAGATTTTTACCTACCACAAGTGGATGGGACTTCAGTCTCCACTTGTATACCACAGGGATGCCGGGCAGTCGACCCAGATCCCCAACAGCATGACGGACTGAGCTCAGTCACCCTGTCTTCTCTCCAGCGGCAGAAAGGACTCCAGGGAGAAGGGCCAGTCCAGGCCTCTCCCCAGCGGCGGGTGTGTTCTCTGAGAGAGGCAGAGGTTGGCTGGGTAAGCAATTCTCTGTTTGGAGAAATTTATTTGGGGTACTGTGTGGATACCGGCATTAGAAGAAGGGACCTATGGACTAACTTCGGAGTCAACCCGTCTGGGGTTCCCCCCTTTGTTAGTCTCCTGCCGAAAGGGGAGAGATGTAACGGGAAGGCCCGGGGGACTCAGAATCGCTTAGGAAGTATGAAATACCCTTGCGCCAGCTTCCCCAATGGCTCTTATGTGTCAATCACCCTGTGTCTCTATTAGGGGCACAGGGTGAATGAAAACCCCAATATGGTCTATGATAGCCATATTCAAGGCTGTATATACATTGTATATAGATTGGATGTATACTGTATGTGGGGGTTAAGTATCATTGCTGTGAGGAATTAAGTTGTTTTGCATTTCTATTGTTCAGTATGACTTGGGAAGGTCTGGTGTGAATAGAAGTAATTAACCCTATACTTGTGTGTATTGTAAAGGCAGACTGGGATTTACAATACAAAGGGATTTAAGATGTAAAGGGTTTAGAACCTGTTGTCGCCAGACAGACTGGCTGCCAACCCTTTGTGGGAAGATGTGTATTGGAGATCGTATATTCTATTGTGTTGGGATCTTTTGAAGCCTAGCAGACGTCAGGATGAGGTGTTGAGTTTTGGGATGTGTGGGTGGAGCTGGGCCCTTGTTCATGTTAAATCATGTGCCCTGAATTGTGTATAAAGTTACAATGTTTGGCATTAATAAATTGATTCCTACTACAGAAGAGACAGAGTGCGTCTCGTCTTCTTCCAGAGGGGTCGGCTCCTATAGGAAAGGGTCGTTTAGCTGTGGATATCGGTAGCGAGTGGATGTGTGCCTAGGAGAGGGAACATCGTAAACGGCGTTAATACCCCTTGAGATTGGGGTGCCGTTACAGTCATAAAGGACTTTAAATAATAACCTCCGTGCAAAGAGGTTAAGATCCTTTATGAGATCAAATTCATCAACTTTGTCCATTGGACAAAAGTTTAAACCTAGTTCTAAAATGGATATCTGTTCAGATGACAAATCTGTGGATGAAAGGTTAATTACCTGCAGTTTGGTTTGGGAACTTTTTGCAACTGAGGCCTCGTACACACGACCGATTTTCTCGTCGTAAACAGTCAAGAAAAGTGCCGCGAGAGTTTTTTTGTCTAGAAAAACGTTCGTGTGTATGGTTTTACGACGAGAAACTTGACGAGAATCTCGACGAGAAAATAGAGAACCTGCTCTCTATTTTCTCGTCAGGAGTCCAGATTTCCTCGTCGTGTTTCTCGTCGGCCTGTTTTGTGACGAGAAAATGGTTCGTGTGTATGCTTTTACGACTCTTCCAAAAGTGCGCATGCTCACAAGCAACTATGAGACGGGAGCGCATCTTCTGGTAAAACAAGCCTTCATAATGGAGAGAGCACATTCGTCACGCTCATAAATATTTCATCGTTTAAATGTTCTGCATTGAATTCTTCGTTAGAATGTTACATTAATCAAAACGAGAGACCTTCTTTTGCTGCTGATATTCACACAGAGTTATGCCTTATTTTTAACCTTTTTCATGCTGCTCTTTATAAGATTTATGTGTATTATATCGTGCAAGTTTTTAGGAATAATTTAAATGGTTAGATTTTTCAAAATGATGTTAATTATAATTTCTCAATGTTTTGATAGCGATCTCCCATTTAATTTTCTAATCTATATTTTTAAAATTTCACACCATGTTTTTGAGCTAATCAGATTTAGTTATTCTTTTGGGGGGGTGATATCTGTGCCTTTTATTGTCAGTCAAATGTATCTGCTTACTCCAAAGCTTGTTTTTTTTTATTTAAAAATACACATAGTCAAGTATGAACTTAAACAAAAAACACATTTATTCATGTTTATAAATTAAATAAAGAGAAGGCAGCGCTGGAGAAGCTGCTGCCATTTGTGCATCCCAGGGACCCCAGAGCACACAGCAACCCTGTGTGGACACTAAAATTGGGAGCTTGAGAAGGCCCACATTTCAGAACACAATCTGATGCTGGCCTCCCAGAGGTCAGGAACAGCAGCAGGTGAGATATATGTCCCAAGTGTGTGGTACTACAACAGGCTGCCTTCTGTCCGACCAGTGCGACCACAATGAAGCAAGGCCATCACTTCCTCTTCTTCCTGGCAACCTTCCCTGCAGCCTTTACTGAAGCCTTCCTTCTTCGTTTAGCTGGAGGCTGGCCCACTGGAGGGGTACTCCTGTCAGGAGGAGGAGGTGGAGGTGTAGCAGAAGGGGGTGGGGCAGAAGAAGAAGGTGGAGGTGTAGCAGAAGGGGGTGGGGCAGAAGGTGGAGGTGTAGCAGAAGGGGGTGGGGCAGAAGGTGGAGGTGTAGCAGAAGGGGGTGGGGCAGAAGGTGGAGGGGTAGCAGAAGGGGGTGGGGCAGAAGAGGAAGGTGGAGGTGGAGGTTGAGGTTGGGTCAGTTGGGCCACCTCACATATGGCGGTATTGGGGGTAATTTGCTCCATCACCCCCTTGTTGAGCAAGGTGATGAGCAGGGGTTCGCATAGGAGGCGTTGCTCCATGCTCATCACCTTGAACTTAGCCTCCACTAGGCCGGCAATGGCCTCTTCAGGGGATGTGGGCTCCTTGAGGGTGGCATGGGCCTCTTTAATAAGGGCCATTGCTGCCTCACTGGTGGTCCTGTCCCTCCTGCCTCTTTTGTGAAGCCTGATGGGAGGCACCTGGGATCTGGTGCTTCTCCTTTGCCCTGCCACCTCCTGTCTGCCACTGGGCCCTGCCACCTCCTGTCTGCCACTGGGCCCTGCCACCTCCTGGCTGCCACTGGGCCCTGCCACCTCCTGTCTGCCACTGGGCCCTGCCACCTCCTGGCTGCCACTGGGCCCTGCCACCTCCTGGCTGCCACTGGGCCCTGCCACCTCCTGGCTGCCACTGGGCCCTGCCACCTCCTGCCTGACAGTTTCCAGACCCTCCTCCTGGCTGATTTCATCCTGTGTATGAAAAAGAAACATAGTTTAATATGTTGGTTTAATCTTTGCATCAAACTTTGTAATCCTGATGGAAGCAATTAGAATGTAAATGCATAAATCCTTGCTTTAAATTTACCACTACATCAGCTTGACTATTTACCACACAATTAAGTGCAGAATAATGTCTACAGATCATGATTTCACTTGTTGAATACAAAATAATGTATGTTTCTCATCCTGACATATTTGGGAAACATTAATTTTATCCCACTACATTTTCAGTTAATACTATACCTGGCTCCAGATGGCCAAATCAGGATCATCCAGGATGGCTGCCTCCTCTTGCTCCAGAGAAGGCTCAGGTTGGCTGCAGGGAAGTCTGGGGGGAAGAGTGGAGAGTGATGGCCTTGGCTCAATGTGGTCATCCAGGAAGGACATCCTGCTGTAGTACCACAAAACCGGGACATAAACATCATCTGCTGCTGCTCCTGACCTCTGAGAAGCCAGCACCTTAGAGCGTTCAGTCCTGTAGGTACCTCTCAAGCTCCCAATTTTAGTGTCCACTTGTTTTGCTGTGGCTGTGGGCACCTTGGTATGCACAAATGGGAGCAGCTTCTCCAGCGCTGCTTTTCTCACCCCTTTTTTTTTATGGATGGGGTTTTTGGTCTCCCACAGAGCCGGCAGCTCCCTTACCCGGTCAATAAATTCCGCCAGGAACTCTTTGTCGCTAATAAATACATTCATATTGTATCTGCAAGTTAAATAAATTATATTTAAATAATGTGAGGCAAACAGTCTAACCTCCTTAACATCCCAGTCACCATATATATCCTCCAACAATCTCAAGACAGTATAGGCCAACAATTTTAACAAGTCTCACAAAATCACATACCTTCGTTCGCACGTCCGTCACTTGAACTCCTCTCTCCGCACACCGAACGTACTATAGTCACATGTGTGTTTGCTATATACACACCACGCATGCGTCCAAATTCGAACACGTCGCTCCGCACACGTCGCCCGCCCATGACGTTCTAACTAACATCTTTTCCCCGCCCCTTCTCTTTCGGCGCGCAGACAGATATGGCGGAGTTACAGCAGGTGTCTGATAATTCCGCAACTAGCGAGGAGACAAGCCCGGAGACCGAGGACACGTCACGATCAAGGAGGAGATTCAAGGCATCGAATATGTCTTTGGCGGAGATGGCGGAGATGGTGGACATCTTGGTCAAGGCTGATTATGATGCCAAGCATGGGCCGTATAGCAAACCAAATAGAAGGAAGGCCAAAATCCTCACTAAAGTTGTGAAGAGTCTGAGGGCGAAGTTCGGGGTGAAACGCTCAAATGAGCAGCTCAGAAAGAGGTGGTCAGACCTCAAACTGAGGGAGCCAGACCAGTTGAGGAGCATAAAGAGGATGCTCGCTAAAAGTAAGTAAAATGACGACCTTTCTGCTATTAATCTTTTTAGAAACTGACTTTTTTTTTTTTTAAAGCATATTGGACTCCCTTCCAAAATGTATTATTTTGAACTAGGTTGGGCACAGTAATCGTTCGTTACGTTACCGACACTTCGTTCGGCCACTATCCGTGGTTTTGGCTTATTTAAGACCCCCAAAAGTAATTAGACATCTGCCATTTTTGATCAAGTATTGTGGATAATTTTTAAGTCTAGATGATGTGTTTGTAAGGAGAATGAAATGCAAACTTTAATCAGTGTAAAGGAGAGGACACTCAGCAGCTGCTTCCACATCTGTACTTTGTAGCACTATAGTGTGGGCCACCAGACCCGCCTTTTTTGGGTGTCCCACACAGGTGCATCAGAGTTTATTTGTGGTGCCTCCATGTCCAAAAAATTACATCCAAATGTGAATAATAAACATATTTGGGGTCATAAAGAATGCATTTTTCTTTAAATTCCGCACAAACACACACTTGTACCCCACTTCCAAACAATTTAGCCTGTTTTAAGTTTAAAAATGAGATTTTTACAGTGTGATAAATAGACCTTTGGTTTTATTCTCATAGGGGAGAGAAGACTGGGAGGAGGACACTCCAGGGAGCACATGCACCCCACAACTTCCAAGCAACCCCAAACTCCCAAAGATCCACAACCGAAAGATGTGCAGGAAGTTGAGGTGGAGGAAGGAGAAGTGCAGGAAGGAGAGGTGGATGACGTTGTGGATCTGGTCACCACAACAGGTCAGTATCTGACACCACAGCTTAAGGTAAGCGAGGTAGGCCTGCAGAGTTTTATTAAATTTTTTTTATGGTTTTTAGGGGATGGAAATGTTGTGAAGGATAGCACACCGTTCTCTGCTGACAGTGCCCTCTGCCTCATCCAGCAAGTGATGGAATGTAGCACGGAACTGGACCTAATTAAACAAAGAATCCATGTGATGGAACAAACATTTAAAGACATTCTCGATGTTTTGGGGAGAATTCAATAAGCCATCCAAACACATTTGTTTTTACATGTTTGTTTTTATATTTTTACTAATTTTTTGAGTAACAAAGCAGCCAAAAATTGAATATGCACACAGTGTGTGAACATGTGCTATCTGCCATCAGGGGATATCCATGTACGTCTTTTGTGGGTGCAACCCCTTCCTCGTATCAAAAGTCGGTGAACTGAGGAAGGGGATGCACCCCCAAAACACATCCATTGATCACCCCTGATGGCAGATAGCACATGTTGACAATAGGGATCAGGATTGTAAACTTCCTATTTGCAAAAAAGTAAAAATGTGTGCATATTGAATTTTTGGCTGGGCAAGGGGTGGCAGGACCCCATATTAGGACGGGCACATAGAGACATAGTTTGTGTAACTGAATGTCTCAGATTGCTCAGAGGTATCCAATGTTGTCATTTTAGAAATGCAAGTGGTATTTTTGTATTTTCATAAGCCAAAATTTGACGGGTTGTGGTCAGGCCAACCCCAAAGTAAAACAAAAAAAAATGTGCAGAGAGTAAAATATTTGACCACAAACAACGTGTAGCTTCTTTTTATAATACACTCTAAGCTTATTTGGTTCTTTTGTAAGGTAACATAGTGAAATTGGTTGTTATTTACTAAAGTAAAATACACTTGCCACTACAAATGCACAAAGACAAACTAGGAGACAGGAAAGAACAAATAATTAAAGGTTTAAACAAGATTTTTATTGGGATACTTAGACATAGGCTGGCATAGGAATTGCCCCCCTACCCGTGAAATACTCCATGTATTTGTCCCGAACCACACGGGCATTTTGGGGGGGCAAGCCAAGACGGGCAGATTCCAGGCCCGGAAGGGGATTTGCAGGGGAAAGTCCAGCCTCTGGCAAAACTGAGGCCATATATGAATTCGCTTTGCGGCAAAGAAAATTGTGTAGCACACAGCAGCATAACACTACATAGTTTATTTTGTAGTCCGCCAAGTGGATGGAAGTCATAAAAAGGCGGAACCGGCTGGCCATTATGCCGAAGGCATTTTCAACGACTCTTCGGGCCCTGGCCAGCCGGTAATTGAACACACTCTTCTCTGGGGTCAGGGTCCTCTGTGGAAATGGCCTCATAAGATGCCGTCCGAGTCCGAAGGCTTCATCAGCCAAGAAAACAAAGGGGAGTCCTTCAATATTCCCTGCATCCGGTGGCAATGCAAGGTCGTCACTCTGGAAACGGAGGGCAAACTCCGTCTGGATGAAGGATCCCCCATCGGACATCCGGCCATTCTTCCCTACATCAACATAGAGGAATTCATACCGTGCTGACACCACCGCCATCAGCACAATGCTATGAAACCCCTTGTAGTTGTAGTAGTAGGATCCAGAACGGGGTGGCGGCACGATGCGGACGTGCTTCCCGTCTATGGCACCACCGCAGTTGGGGAAGTCCCACCGCGTGGCAAACTCCGATGCCACAGTCTGCCATTCCTGTGGCGTTGAAGGAAGCTGTGGAGTGAAACAAGATGAAATAATATTAGAAAAACAAAGGCATACATTACAAGCAAATTCAAGACCAAAAAATTAGAGACCAACATCAATCTAATTATACGTTTATTAAGGTGTGTAAAAAAAGTATAATGGAAGGCTCATTTATCATATTCATCACCCCCTCTGATGGGCCATTACTAAATTATTTTGGGGGGGGGAGATGTGTTTGGCCACAGGATAGCATTGCAGTGGCGGTGCGTCCAGAGTGGGCGCTGGAGCACTGTCCCCTCTCTCCTGTGCCCATCACTCAGAACAATACATAGGTTCATGCGTTGCATGAACCTATGTATTGTCTATGCCGCACACTATTCAGGTGGATGGCCTCTTGTAAAGCGACCGACATATGATTAATTGCGTCATTTAGGGGGTTAAAATTGCAGAGCAGAAACAGGTATTAAAAAAGTCTTGCAAATTACAACCTGAGGGATGTAATTGGCTTCCTCAAAGAAAAATCGGGGACGCAAGGAGGGGGCATTCCTTGTGTAAACACTGACAGGCAGCTCTGGCAATCATGTTCACCAAGTCTGTTTAATGGTAACATGATTGGCTGATGCAACATGAAGGGAAGGAGAAGACATCAAGGACAGAAGAAGGATGGCGCTGACCACAAGAAGGTAAGTGCAGGGCTGGGGGGAAACTGGCTGCAATAGAGGGGACTAAATGGCTGCATTGGAGGGGACAACTGGGGGCGTTTATTAGGCAACAGAGCAAAAAAGGAGGAAGTTTATTTCCGAAATTGGGGTTGTAACCCCCCAACATTTGGAGCAACAGGCGCCCCTGCTGGAAAAGTTAGTGAGGGGAAATATTTAGGGAGGATAAAAAAGGGGCATTTAAAAACTTCCAGCATGCATGGGGACAAAGGGGACATTCTCAGCATATTACAATCATGGTAATTAGGAAAGGATGAAAGAAATACAATACATTAGCATTCATGTAATACATAAAATGTGATGTGAAGGGAGAAAACTTACCCTAATATAGTCCTCCTGCAGGACTTGTATAATAGCAGAACAGGTGTCTGGGATTATGAGGCCCAGAGCCTGGGGGGAGATGCCTGTGGTGAACTTCAAGTCCTGAAGACTTCTCCCTGTCGCCAGGTAACGCAACGTGGCGATGAGCCTCTGCTCAGCACTGATGGCTTCCCGCATAACGGTGTCCTTCCTGGTAATATAGGGGGACACCAAAGCCAACAGTTCCTGAAAAACGGGGTCAGACATCCTCAGAAAATTCCTGTAGTCCTCAGGATTATTCTCGACGATCTCCCGCAGCAGAGGCATGTGGCAGAATTGGTCCCGCTGGAGCAACCAATTCTTGGTCCATGAACTCCTCCTCACACCATTCATGGACTGGTCTTGGTCCAAAACAAGCAGACCAACACCAAGCGCACGCACAGCACGAACTCGACGACGAGAACGTCCAGGCGACATGGCTAGGAAACGGTCGTCTAATCAGAACGTACAGAACAGAACGCACTTTAGAACAGCAAGGCCTATGAATAACGAACTGAAATTCAGAAACGAACAGGCAAGAACGCACTGTAAAACAGATACGACCTGCCTAGACGCCCTGAAAGTCAAGATACGAACCCACAAGCACAAACTGAACGGCAGAAAACGATCTGAAAAGTACGAAGACTGAAAAGCGCGAATCGTCTCTTCCCAAACTTTTACTTCACACGCGGTAACACGAGATCAGCAAAAGCAGCCCAAGGGGTGGCGCCAAGAAAAAAGATCTTCCCCTTTATAGTGCCGTCGTACGTGCTGGACGTGAGCGCAGAGAACCACGAGGAAATTGGGAAATGACAGTGTGTACGCATAGAAAGCTTGACGAGAAAATCGACAAGCTTAACAAGAATCTCGTCGAAAAAAACGACGTGTTTTTTACGACGAGAAAATCGGTCGTGTGTACGAGGCCTGAGACTCCAAATTTCCCACTCGTCTCGGATCCTGCATCGGTTGTGAAAAGATCTGGGCCAGATGAAAATCCCGTTTGGGATGGAGTAAGAGGATTGGTGCCCGATTGAGAAAGTGAAAGAGACCCCGATAGGGATGAGGGAAGGGCCGTGGATAGGAGTGATTCCGAGTGACCCGGTGCATTGGTAGACGATTTTTTGGCCGTGGTTGCTCGAGTGTTGATAGGTGCTCGTGAACTTACTGTGTGTTGAGACGAGGTGAATTTAGACCCGCCCTTTCCACCTTTGGGTTTGAAAAAAAACGTGAGTTTTGGTGCTGGTGATGTGATCCGATACCTGTGCAGCAGGGAGAGAAGAAACAGAGGAGTCAGATTCAGTGGCATCATTTGAGGATTCATTCGGAGTTTGCTTTTTGCCTTTAAATCGTCTCCGGTTTATTGAAGCGTTGCCCAAATTATAGGCCTGAGAGTTATCATAAGCCAATTTGTCCCTAGTGAACTTTTTTTCCTTGTTTTTCAGAATGGTTGAAACATAATTTTCAAGATCCACTTTGAGAGTAGCCTCTCTGGCGGGGAAAGATTCTTCCAGGACAATGGATCTATTTGCCTCATATAGTCTACCAATTTCGACATCAACCGAAGTCAAGTCGATGGTATATTGTTTGATTAATAATTGCATCATTTGTATAGAACTTGATTGTAAATTTTTTTCCCATTCAACCTTGAACTCAGGTTCAATGTGATTTAGAGTGGGAAAAATCTGCACTCTCAGACCCCATGGGACAATGTTATCTTCAATATATTTAAGAAAATACCACCTATTCCAGAATAATCTTGACTTCCTCTCCAACATACGCTGCAGTCTCTGAATGAACCGATTCATGGACAGGCCCCCACCAGCTGAGTTTTGAGCTCTGTGGATCCTGTCCATGAGGCCCTCAAAAGGCATTGCCACAGTAATTGACATACTGATGAAAAAGTTGGAATGATGGTTAGTATAAACCAGCCCAAGCCTAGAGAAAAACCAAACAAAACTAAAAAAAAAATAAAATAAATTCAGGATAAGAATTTAGATGAAACAAGACAAATTTGTTCCACTTGGATTCACTATAGATACAGTATATAAACAGTCTATGAAGAAATAATCTGTAAATGAGGAGGCCCCGGATGTAGGAAAAGGTCCTTCTTCAAAGGGAAGCTAAGTGGATCCACAATTTATCGGCGTTGAAATTTCCAGGTCTGAACGAGGCCTTCAGCTTTAAACCCTTTCTTTAACCAATTTTATTTGTTTTTTTTCTTTATATTTCTTCATTTATTTTTTATTTTTCTTTGTTTATATTTTTATATATATATTTTCAATATTCCTTTTGTATTTACTTTGGTTCCCCCTTCAGTTAGGGCTCCACGCCGAGGTAATGGTCCCGTCCAGTGTTCCCGGTCATATGGACGCCCGGGGGGCTCTCTTTTATAGGTTGTATGCCGGTCACGTGAGGATTAAGAGCCCCCCTTCTCTCATTGTGCCAAAGGGGGTCTTTCGATGGTTGGTATTAACATACTTTTTCAGGAAAGACAGGTCTTTCTACCTATTGGGCATTCCAACACACTTGCCCTCAGTCTTTTCCCTTACTGTCTATCCATCTTTAGCAGCTTTCCCTTATCCAAGATGGCCGCGCGGGATTTCGATGCTGCGGCCAGGTATGTGTCGTATCATTCGACACACACTCTGTGCGCCGCTCCCGTGTCGAATGCTGTCTTTCCATCCAGGTCGTTTGACCCACCCAGCACAGAGATATCAGGCGTCCACTTCCCGGTGGTGACGTCGGACGCCGCCGGGTATGGAGACTATAAGAGCGTGGCCATTCATGGCCACTATTGTCAGGACATACTCCCGCTTACAGGGAGAGGCTGCCATTCAATTCCCAGTGGACCTCCACCATAGGTAAGCCTTCTCCTCTCCATCTTATGGCATTCAGGGACAGATGCTATTCAAACCTCAAACTTCTATTGATTCATTATGAAGTTTTGAAACACTCAGATTCTTTACAAACATCAGTAGTATTTAGCAAGAAATCCCTTTTCTTTTTATTGGTTGCAGCATGGGCGTCTGCCCCCACCTCTTGGGAGCTAACGCTACATCTGGGATTGTTCTACTGTGTAACAGCATTCCATGTCTGTGGTCCAACATGGACCAAAACTTTTGCCTTTATATAAGAAACTAGACTGGCACCATCGATATCTGATCTACTAAGCAGCGGGTAGGTTTTTTGGCTTCTACATTCTCTTTCCTTTAGTTATTTGCTTGATTATTGGATGGTGATCTTGAGCCAATTATCCAATACCCTATGTTCTTGTGCATTCAGTAACACTAGGATTCATCCTATCTACTTTATAGGTTCTATCAGCCTTATACTCTCTATGGCCTGGAACACTCTGTGATGGTTCTCTTTTTCCTTGGCGGTTGGTCCTGTCTGATTTGGGGAACTTTGAGTGTGCGATTTTGTGGCTCTTGGGTGAGTTCTGTTTTGCAACTTGGGTCCTGACTGTAGATTATATGTACACATATACTTTTTACTTTACATCAATATGACATTATCAAATTGTCTGTACAGTCTGTCCAACTGCATGGGCATATATATATATATATATATATATATATATATATATATATTGTGGGAATGTTCCTAAATTGATGTTTTTCACATATATGCAAATTCTTATCTTTCAGTATGGACTACGTGTAATGTCAAACTCCTGAAGAAGCTCGTCTAAGAGCGAAACTAGTAGAGTGACGTAGAACGTTAGTTTGTCATCCACTGTGACCGTTTTTGTCTTTTATGATTGTTAATGGTCTCCCTCTTAATTTGCATATTATCATGTTTTTTATGTATTTACCAATAAAATTTTTGTTATTTTATTCAATTTTCTCTTATGAACTATTCTGTTATTAACACCGCTTAAAAATCCCTGAGCAAGTATTTGCTCAATCCCCCCAAAAATTTCTTCTATATAT
Organism: Rana muscosa; assembly: GCA_029206835.1. NCBI lineage: Eukaryota > Metazoa > Chordata > Amphibia > Anura > Ranidae > Rana > Rana muscosa. The sequence goes on from CM055127.1 coordinate 331,821,847, forward strand.
AACTGGGATAAGGTGTTCGAATATCTGTATGCAGTGTGGCCCCGGCTTTATGATATACCTCCCTGATTGGTCACAGACCTAACAGGGGTTTAACCACCAATTATTCTATCTAAAATGAAAACAAAAAGGTTTTCCCCTTTGTTCTGCTTTTAAGTGCTGCCCCAAATACTATCAGAGATCAGAGGCCCGCCAAATAGCAGCCTGCTTTTGTTTAAGTACATTTAGTCCAGTTAGGCAGCCTTTAAAAAAAAAAAAAAAAGGCTGTACCATTTCCCAGTGACCAAAATGATAGTTCAGCTGTATTTTTTAATCACACTGAAGAAAAAGTGCACGCAAAATAATGGTTTGTTTTGCAGCTGTAATGCAGCGTACACACAATCATTTTTAATGACGAGAAAAATAAAAAATTTTAAAATGGTCATTAAAAATGATCGTGTGTGGGCTTTCCAGCATTTTTCCCGACGAGAAAAACGCTGAGAATCACGACGAGAAAAAAACATGCTCTAATTTTTCACGTCGTTTTTTACATCGTCGTTTTTTTCGTCATGAAAAACGGCCATGTGTGGGCTTTAACGACATGAAAAAAAATGCGCATGCTCAGAATCAAGTATGAGACGGGAGCCCTCGTTCTGGTAAAACTAGCGTTCGTAATGGAGATAGCACATTTGTCACGCTGTAATGGACTGAAAAGCACGAGGCTGAAAAGCGCGAATCGTCTCTCAACAAACTTTACTAACATGAAGGGTGGCGCCATCCGAATGGAACTTCCCCTTTATAGTGCCGTCGTACGTGTTGTACGTCACTGCACTTTACTCAAACATTTTTTTCAACGATAGTGTGTAGGCAAGGCAGGCTTGAGAGGAAACACGAAAAATCACATCGAGAAAAATTAAGTTTTTTTCAATGACAAAAACGATCGTGTGTACGCGGCATTAGGAGCTGGTGGTCAGTGGTATTGCTGTTAAACTCCTCCCTACATTGATAATTAGTGACAGTGGTGTTAACCTCCCCACATTGGTGGTCAGTGGTAATCCTGTTAACCTCCCCTTAACCCCCAGTCTGCATTGATGGTCAGTGACAGTGCTGTTAACCCCACCCCACATTGGTGGGCAGTTGCAGGGTTATTCAACCCCAACTTAGTATTTACTTTAAACATTACATGCTGCCGTAGCAATCTCTCCTGATGTCAGGCTAGCAGTAATGGCTTCATTTTAGCACCAGATAGATGTAGAGTAGATTGGGTATCTGGCGCTCCAGGAGGTAATACCCCTAAATTGGAATAGTGTACATAAGTTGGATAGTCTTAAAATCGAAAACAAAAAAACTGTGAATGGGGGGGTAGTTTAAGAGGAGGAAGCCATCCTCAGAGTGTGTCCATAAACTGCAAAACAGGTAGAAGAAATGGGGGGGGCGCCACTCTAAGTGTAGTATTAGAATACAAACATTTATTGCGCAAGATTAGGAAAATTTACAGAATGAAAGAGAGGTTCATACTCATCATTATAATGTAGTCCTGGCGATGTCAGTGCGTCCCACGGTCTCCACACACAATCTGGGTAGCTGGGAAGGTGTCCGGTATGTGTAGTTGTTGAGGAGCTGTGCTTCAGTAGAACCAGGAAGTGGTCGCCCCACTCTGATCAGTTTGAACCACGGAAGCGGAAATGATGTCGCCAGCACGGGGCAGGAGGAAGGGGTCACAGTTCACCTAGGGAGACTTGTGACGATTACACTCTGTCTCGCCCTGTGCAGAGATTTATCATTCAATGTAAGCACCAGCAGAAGGAAGGTCATTTTGACCAGGGCAGGCTAACTCCCTAGTTAAACCTTTACATGCAAACGATAGCTGCCAGCCTAAAAGAAACACAGACAGTTCACAGCATCTGCTGGTGCAATTTTGATCTTGTGACACTTGATCCCAGACAAGAATGTAAGAGTTTTAAAATGTGGTAGCCATCACAGAGGCACACAGAGATTCAGCGTAATAATGTCTAAATGTCTCTCCAATGAAAGGAAAGGATAAATGGTGCAAGAAAATCTTTACAGAAAAGAATGTGACAAAACGGGCAATTAGCGAAAGAATGGTAAAACCGGATTAGAAGTGAAAATTACCTAGGAAAGATCTCTGGTTACATTCAGAGGAGTCCAATCTGATATATCAGTCACCAGCTCTCATAAAATGATCCAGCATTCCCTCATCGTTCTGAAGGTAAGCAAGAGCTGCTGAGCTGCAAATGTAGCCTTTTCCTGGTGCCTACCATGGCAGCATACTAAGGGTTAATGGCTCCGCCCCAATTAACTCACAGGACCACGTAACTCTATAAAAGAAAGAGTTACTCCCCCCTCAGGTATTCTTTTTCCTGTCCTCATCCAAAACTGCAGGATCACAGATCAGCCCTACCTCACCGTCATATGGTGTAACCATTGCAGGTTCATGCTCTCCTGCAGGATGGAGTCCCATCACTTGGATTGCTAAATGCATCACATAAGTATGGGAGCCTGTTTTTCTGTGGATCTTTTTGGGGCCTGTCTAAAACATCCAGGAGCACCTCCTTCTCCTCTGTGGCTTTTGGCTGACTATTCCAGGGCAAGACAGCACAAGGTACCTTTTAGAGCACTTCAGTGGCGTTCTTTTTTTTCTCATGTGTACCTGACACTGCATTCATGTGCAACTGTCTCCATGTGCACCTAAACACTGCAGCCATGTGTACCTAGCGCTGCCTCCACGTGCACCTAACATTGCATACTTGTGCACCTGCCGATGCTTCCATGTGCACCCAACACTGCATCTATGTGTACCTAGTGCTGCCTCCATGTGCACCTCACACTGCATATATGTGTACTTGGTGATGCCTCCATGTGCACCTAAAATTGAGTCCATGTGTACTTGGTGATGCCTCCATGTGCACCTAATTCTGCACTCATGAATTTCTGGCCTAACATTGCCTCCCATATGTACCTGGGTGTACATGGTGCTGTGGCGCTATACGCTATACTCATAGGCGCTGCCTCCAGGTGCGGTCCTCTCCTGAAGATTCCTTCCATTGGTGGGAGCTGTGAGTGGCCTGATAATACCGCCGGGTGCGCCGCCATTCTCCCCCCCCCGTGGGTGCGGGCACTTCGCGCGCGTCTCCTTGCACAGTCTCATCATCTCAGGGGTGGAGTCACAGCGCATGCACAGTAGCCTTCTGAGACCGAGCCGCGGCCATCTTGGTACACCCTGTAGATTGTATGATTTTTTATTTATTTTTTTGGCTAATTTAACCACTTTGCATCCGGGCCAATTCTGACACTTCAATCCTACATGTAAAAAGCCAAATTTTTTTGCTAGAGAATTACATATAACCCCCAAACACTATATATGTTTTTTTAGCAAAGACCCTAGAGAATACAATGGCGGTCATTGCAACTTTTTATCTCGCACGGTATTTGTGCAATAATTTTTCAAACGCATTTTTTGGGGAAAAAAAACGGTTTCATGAATTAAAAAATATTAAAACATTAAAGTTAGCCCAATTTTTTTGCATAATGTGAAAGATGAAGTTACGCCGAGTAAATATATACCTAACATGTCACCCTTCAAAATTGTACACGCTCGTAGAATGGCGCCAAACTTCGGTACTTAAAAATCCTCATGGGCGACGCTTTAATTTTTTTTATTGGTTACATGTTTTGAGTTACAGAGGAGGTCTAGGGCTAGAATTATTGCTCTCGCTCTAACGTTCGCTACGATACCTCACATGTGTGTTCTGAACACCGTTTTAATATGTGGGCGGGACTTACGTATGCGTTCGCTTCTGCGTACGAGCTACCGGGGACAGGGGCGCTTTACATTTTTTTTATTTTTATTTATTGTTCATTTTACACTTAACTTTTTACTTTGACAGTTAGAAGAAAAAAAAAATTATCACTTTTATTCCTATTACAAGGAATGTAAACATCCCTTGTAATAGGAATAAGCATGACAGGTCCTCTTTACAGTGAGATATGGGGTCAATAAGACCCCACATCTCACCTCTAGGCTGAGAAGCCTGAAAAAAAAAAAAAAAAAACGATCACCGCTTCCTAGCCGAAGCGGCGCCGTTTTTTTGAATGCAGAGGCCGGGCGTGACGTCATAACATTGCGCCCGGCCTCCGAACGATCATAGAGACTCCGGCGACCATCTGGTCCGCCGGAAATCTCTATTGTAAGAAGCCGGGGCCGGCAGATCCTGTCACCGACTCAGCGATCGCTCAGGTGAGTCGGTAGAAGCACCGGAGGGCGGCGGGAGGGGGGGGATGTCCCCTCTCGCCGCCTGTAAGAACGATCAAGCGGCGGAACAGCCGCTATGATCGTTCTTACGGTACAGAGAATCGCTGGCTCTAAAAAACGATATCTGAATGATGCCTGTAGCTGCAGGCATCATTCAGATATCCCGGCTGAAAGTCAAGGACGTCCTTAGGCGCGAAGTGGTTAAGACCCATCGGTATATTGGTAAATAATTAATAGTAGTATTAATTGGTATCCGCTTCCTATACCTTTACGTATTTAGATTTAATCTTAGCCCTAGCCGCTCTGATATTACAATGCCGCATCAATAAAGATCCTCAACATATCGCTAGGTAAGGGCTGCAACTAACAGGTAAGTTCCTTCATTCAAAGAGCACAGGGCATATGGAAATATTCTGTTTATTTCCGCAAGCCTGCACCGAGAGCCACCCGCAAGGGTTCTCTCGAGGGAAATACCTCCCGCAGTGACGGAGGTCACCCCAGCATACCCCAACCAGGCATGAGTCCCAGCGCAATTTTGCACGTCCAGGGGAAAAGCCTGAGTTTGTGGGAACAAGCCCTACTGGGAAAATGGGCGTATGGCCAAGGTCCGCCTAAGGAGGAAAGAGCAATAAAACGCGCTATTTTCTCTCCAGATTGGTTCAGAAGCTGATTCAGAAGGCGAGTCGATTGCAGCCAAAAAGAACATATCAACATTTTGATGTCAGTTTAGTAAAATCGCATCACATTGTTATCATGTTATTGCATTTAAAGATGCGATTCATGGGAGGAAGATCCGGTATCCTCTGTCCAAACGGGAGTATATATTGTTTTTTCCCTCACCTGAAAGAAAGCTTTGACAGTTACCTTTACGAGGTCAGGAGAACGAGGGGCGAAAGCACATCGCCTACAATCAATGTCTCAGAAGCAGATGCGCAGCTCCTTGATTCAGATCCGACTTTGAGCGCGTCGGTCATGAGGCTAGCCAAGAATGCAGCCATCGATGTCCTGGGGTGCTCCCCCAGAGCCATGCTATACTTCATCACGACCAGAAGGGCATTTCGGCTAAAGCCATGGTCAGTGGACCCATCTGCAATGCAATCCTGATGTCGCATATGATGGAAGGCCCAATTCGGCGATAGGGGAAAAAAAATATATATATTTTTTTCCCTAAGATAGGAGAAGAGATTTTGCCTCACGGTCAGTTACCAAACAAAGATCAAGAGAGAAGAGGCTGGGAAGGCTCACGAGCCACCTTTCCCAAATTGGACAATTAAGACCGCGTCTTCGTCGGTTGAGAGCCAGAAGTCCCTATGACCCCCCTGATCCACAGGTCTGGCAGTAACATCAGGCCTTTCGTCTAGGTTTGAGTGGGAAAACTGCAATGGTCCATGCAGCCTCCACGATCCTTTAAGGGCTTATTCTTTTTTGGAAGTTCAATCCATCCTCCACCTCCCTTCTCTCCGACCCACCAAATTCTGATCTCCAAGGGCGAGAAGGAAGCTCTCTTTCAGTGTATTCAAATACTTCTACACCAACAGGCAGTATTGCCAGTACCAAACTTGGAGAAACACCCGGGGCTCTACTCCCCAGTCCTTTCTTTTACTTCCCAGGAAATCAGGGGCTGGAGACTCGTGTTGGATCCAGAGAGGTTGACGGATACGTTCGGGTAGAACATGTCATTCGGTATCCCTAGACACCGTAATTCTGTCAGTACAGCCAGATATTTGGATGGTCTCTAAGTCTCCAGGATTTCTTCCCTTCACATTCTCATCCATCTTTCCAATCTTTTTCCCGGGTTGAAAGTAGGCGATCTGCGCCTCCACTTCCATTATCTTCCCTTAGGGATTTCATCAATCCCCAAAACCTTCACCAAGGTCTTGGCAACCACACTGGCTTCCTTCTGGGAAAGGAGGTCAGGGTCCTGCACTTCTTCCAATTCGAGTGACTTATCTGCTCAGTCAATTGACGCCTACGGGTGCAGCTGCAAACTTTAGTCAACATCCCAGTGAAGGCAGTGTCACTTCCATCAGAGGATCCCTGAATTGGTACAGAAGGTGGAGGAAGTGAACAGTTGGTGTTTACAATCTCTGTTTGGACTTTCTGGCACAAGGAAGAAAGAGGCACCGAAGACAAATGAGAGTTATCGGTGAAAACCAGCCTTGGGGGTGGGCACGGCCTCCCAACCTCCTAGTTCACCGCTCCCTTGACCCATTCTTGCATCTGAAGCAAGTCAACTGGACTGGGGGGTGACACATCACCAAAAGAACCAGTTAGTACAAGGAAGATGGTGTTTCAACTCGGAGAGTATGATTTCCGATATCCTAGAGCTAAGAGTGGCATGGACGGCGCATCTAGTCCCTCTTCTTGGGAGCAAGTCCATACTGGTTCAGACAGACAAGGCGGTAGTGGCCTATGTTCAAAGCCTAGACAGGACGCACAGCAGGTCTCTGTCCAGCGACGTGGCCCCAATTAGTTCTTGGGCGGAGGACAATTTGGTCAATCTTCAGGCGGCCTACATCCCAGCCCCTGAGAATCAGCTAACTGATCGCCTTTCAAGGTCTTTCAACAGCAACAATGAATAGTCACTAGGCCCGTGGATTGTCCGGTGGATATACCAACAGCGGGGTACTCCCCATTGAGAGCTTTGAGCTTCCCACTCAAAAGCGAAACTCCTTTTTGCTTTTTATGAGATTCCCTCAAGATTACTCTGATACTAAGTTTCCTCCAGCTTCTATTGTCGGAGAAGGTCACTATCCTGGCAACCATGCCATACTGGGAAAGGGGACAATGGTTTCCACTCTCAGTCAAAATGGCTCGGTGCAGCCCACTTCCGATTCCACACACGGTTTCCACTATTAGTCAAATAGATCAGTACAGCTTCCACACACGGTCAACCTCCTATATCAAGACGACTTTTTTCTCCCACGTCCGGGGATCCTGGACTTGAAGCCCTGAAAGCTGAGCAGAGCAGACTGGGTGACCTAGGGTGCTCGCATGGTGTCACCCAAACATTATTACAACCAAGAGAGTCCTCCACCTATGCCATCTTATATTGGGTTTCGAAGGGGATTCACAGAACTGGCAGAATCCAACCATTTCAATCCACTAGGCCCTGGGCTCCAAAGATTCTACTCTTTCTACTAACTGGTCTGGACTTAGGCTGAAGTCTAAAGCACTCTGAAGGTTCAGCCTGTAGCCTTGTCAGCTTTGACGGGCGCACGCTGGGCACTGAATCTTCTCGTAGAACGTTTCCTGAAAACAGTCAAAGTCCATGTCCTCCCGGGAAGACTGATACCCCATATGGGTGTCTGACAGATATCTTAGCAGACCCTTCCTTTGCACCCACTAAAGAGTGTGCGTTTGGGAGGCATTACATTGGGAACCTACCTTGCTGATTGCCATCATATCAGGTCGTAAGGCGTCAGAAACACAACCTCTAGGGGCACAGGAACCCTACGTCACCTTTTTTCCCAGGCAGGGTAGCCCTACAGCCTATTCACCAGCATGTCTCTAAAGTGTCTGCACTCTACATTCTCAGCCGGGTATGGCTTCTCCTGACTTTCGGAGAAGATCAATCTCCTCAAACTACACGGTTTGGATATAGCCAGGTCCCTGAGGCGTTACTTAGAACTAACACAACAGTTTCACAAAGATCAATGTTCATTCGTTATTGCCAAGGGCGCAAAAAAAGCAATGACGCCCTCCAAGCTAGTCCAAGGACGTATCGGGCTAGTGGTCTCCCAGCCTGAAGTGCGCTGAATGCGCACTCATCACGGGGAAGGTCCTCTGCCTCGGCAACGTTTGGGCTAGGGTCTCTCCGGAGACAATTTGCAGGATGGCTAGTTAGTCATCCTTCATCACCTTCATGTCGCACTATACCCTAGGCGCGGCAATCCTTATCTCCTGAGATTTGGGAGGAGGTCTCTTGGAACTATCAGTTCTGTAAACTCATTTAATTGTATTATTGCAGTACCCTCCCTGTAAGCGAGTTAGGTACCCTTAGTATGCTGCCATGAAGGCACCAGGAAAACGGAAAATTGTATACTTACCTTTCCGTAATTTTCCTTTCCTGGTGCCTACCATGGCAGCATACACCCTCCCTTCTATAATCTTTAAAGTTCTGAAGACTAGTTACAAGAATACCTGAGGGGGGAGTAACTCTTTCTTCTATAGAGTTACGTGGTCCTGTGAGTTAATTGGGGCGGAGCCATTAACCCTTAGTATGCTGCCATGAAGGCACCTGTAACGGAAAATTGTATACTTATCTTTCCGTAATTTTCCTTTCCTGGTGCCTACCATGGCAGCATACACCCTCCCTTCTATAATCCTTAAAGTTCTGAAGACTAGTTACAAAAATACCTGAGGGGGGAGTAACTCTTTCTTTTACAGAGTTACGTGGTCCTGTGAGTTAATTGGGGCGGAGCCATTAACCCTTAGTATGCTGCCATGGTAGGCACCAGCAAAGGAAAATTACGGAAAGGTAAGTATACAATTTTCCGTTTTCTCTGGTACCTGGGGAAGGCACTTAGGGTTTGTTCACACTTGCTCAAATTACTGACGCTTATCAAATGCACCTATAGCGTTATTGCGGGATAGGTGCGTTTGATGAATGGCTCTTCCAAATGGCTCGATGCGAGTTTGCGACATGGTTGACATTCGTTTTTGGTGAGTTAAAACTTCTCCACAAACGCCTATTAACTGTAATTTACTAGCGCACCTCAACTGCACTGAAAACACATGCCGGTGCATTACCATAAACTTGAATGGAAGGAGTTGAAGTGCTTCAACTACTTTCAAACTCAACATGAAGCGGCAATTTTGAAGCAAAGCGATGCAAACGCTTCATGTTTTAATAATGTCAACAGCACTGTTTGCTGTCCATATTATCAACTGCATAGGCCTTTGAGGAGTGTTCAAAATGTCCCTCAAACGCCTGCTTTCAAGGCCAGTGTTGACTAGGCCTTAGAGAAGTAACACTGTGGGTACAACATTACGAAAGGCGAATCCACTTTGCGCTACATGTGCAAACTACAAGTGCAAAGTGAACTTGGAAGTACAGTCGCTGTAAATCTGAAATGATGGGAAGCTCTGCTGATTTTATTATCCAATCATTTGCAAGCTAAAATGCAGTTTTTTATTTTCCTTGCATGTCCCCCTCGGATCTACAGCGACTGCACTTCCAAGTGCAACTTCAAGTGCACTTTGCACTTGTAGTGCAAAGTGGATTTGCCTTTAGTAAATAATCCCCAATGATTCAGAATCTGAGAGGTCTGCAATAGGGGTGGGGATAAAAAATATTGTTTTTTTTCAAAATTTTGCTCTTTTTTTGTTTATAGCGCAAAAAAAAAAAAAAAAAAAAAAATCGCAGAGGTGATCAAATACCACCAACAGAAAGCTCTATTTGCATACCTCCCAACTGGCACGGATTGTGCGGTTTTTACCCGCAGAGGCTCCTCCTTCCCGCACTCCCGCGAGACTATCATGTTTCCCGCACAGCAGGAAACATGAAGAGAAGAAGAGGAGCACAGCAGGAAACAGCAGCAGGTAAGAGCCCCCCCCGCGATCGGCGCACTAGTATGCCCCCCCCCCCCCCGATCGGCAAGTCCTTTTTTTTTTTTTTTTTAATGTTCCGGCGGCAACCATCACCCCCCAATTCCCGTTTTTTTTGCCAATGTCCCGCCCCCCCCCCCCCCCGCTCAACAACTCTGGTTGGCAGGGGAGGGGGACATCAGAATGTCCCGCGAAGGGACTTTACAAAGTTGGGAGGTATGCTATTTGTGGGAAAAAAAGGACCTAAATTTCGTTTGAGTACAACATCGCACGGCGGCACAATTGTCAGTTAAAGCAATAGTGCGGTATCGCCAAAAATTGCCTGGTCATTAAGGCTGCTTTCACACTGAGGCACTTTGCAGGCGCTATTGCGCTAAAAATAGTGCCTGCAATGCACTCTGAAAGAGCCGCTCTTTTCTATACAGTGTGAAAGCCTGAGGGCTTTCACACTGGAGCGTTGCGCTGGCAGGACGCTAAAAACAGTCCTGCCAGCCACATCTCTGAGGCGCGGTAGGAGCGATATATAGCTCCTATAGCGCCCCTGCCCATTGAAATCAATGGTGTAGTGCCTCCAAAACGCCCGCAAAGCGGCGTTTTTGCGGGCGGGTTTAACCCTTTTTCGGCCACTAGCGGGGGTTAAAATCGCGGCAAACACGACAATATAGTGCCGCTAAAAATTGCGGTGCTTTACTGCCAGCACACCAAGCACCTCAGTGTGAAAGTACCCTGAGAGGGTAAATCTTTCCGGTCCTTAAGTGGTTAACAAAAGATCTAACTGTACATTCCACATTAATAATTATGCTATAAAAACTAGTATGTGCTGCATATTGCCTCCAGCATTGCTCCTATTTCTCCTACTGGAGGCCGCCATTTTGTTAAAGCCTAGAGAAGTCACTTCCTTATTGGAAACTCTCTGTCACTTTCTGCAATTAAAATAAGTACATGTCCATCTATGTCTTGGTTCAGATGGAAAGCAAGACTAACAAAAGCTGTTGAAATTCACAGGCTGTTAGGAGAAAGGAGAGAGAAAGTCAGGGAACTAAGATAAGACACTATCCCTGTAAATTTAACTCTTTTGTGTCTCAATGGCAGCAGAATTTTCTCCTGCCACATTCTGCTTTTCTTTTTTCCCTCCCTAATTTGGGTTCTTTCCTCACAGTCTGTATCATTCCTGTTGCTTTATTCCTCCTTCAGCAACATTAACTCTTTAGACTGTCAGCTGATCGGCTTCTAGTGACTCTGATTTTAGGCACAGTGCCGAGAATAGAGAGCAACAGAGCATGTGCAGAGCAGGGGAAGACAGTACATTAGTGAATTTTAAACATTATAGGCACTTATTTTTAATGTTTTACATAGTTAAACCTGCAAAAGGGGCCAGTCTGAAATACTCTGTCAGAAGTTCATTTTCTGACTTAAAGGGGTTGTAAAGGTTTGTTTTTTATTTTCTAAATAGGTTCTTTTAAGCTAGTGCATTGTTGGTTCACTTACCTTTTCCTTCGATTTCCCTTCCAAATGTTTTGTTTTCTTTGTCTGAATTTCTCACTTCCTGTTCCTCCTCAGTAAGCTGTTCTGGCTGACTAAACACCGTTCGGATGATGGTGTGAAGTTTAGTGAGGAGAAACAGGAAGTGAGAAATTCAGACAAAGAAAAAAAACATTTAGAAGGGAAATCGAAGGAAAAGGTAAGTGAACCAACAATGCACTAGCTTATAGGAACCTATTTAGAAAATAAAAAACGACCCTTTACAACCCCTTTAATGGTTTAAAAGTCCTTGTGCTGTGCTACATTCAGCATTGGCAGAGCAGACTGGATGCTGCTAAGATACGTTTTTTTTTTCGACGCCCTTTGTTTTGATGTTTTTAAATGTATTTGCTGATTTGTTGCAACCACCTTCCCCCCAAATATACAAAGGATGTTGTGTGTTACACCTGAAACTCCAATCAATGCTGCAAGAATCTTTATGGCTAAGAACTGAAATTGCAGGAAAAAGAGGGCTCAATCAATCATAAACTACACTTAGGCTGGGTACACATACTGTATCTACCGTGTGGGAACACGTATGTTACATTGCAGACCACCACAACGCAAAGTAGCGCATTGTGGTGTGCTGCAACGCACGGCCATTGCCAACATGTGTTGGGGAGCCATTAAGAATGATTGCCTTTACAGTGCACTATAGCGCAAAAAATGTGTTTTTGCATGCCAACATGCATGTTAGTGCAGCACAAGAGTGTGAGCATAGCCTTAAAGGTAATCTGTTCTTTGCCCAAATAGGGAAAAGCAACAGGTTTACAGTACGGACATCCATGGATTTTTCTTTTGCTCTCGGAGGTGGTGGTAGGGGGCAAACCTTATGTAAGTAACGAGGCATAGGTTTTACAGGGCTAAGGATCTCCCACATGATAGAGCTGATTGGCCTCCTTATACACAGAGTGAGTCACATGCTCCTCCATGTCTTCAATGACTGCATTTTTCTTTTTTGTTTCCAGGAATAAAGAGCTGTTGACTACTAGTGGACATATCCAGCTGCAACATTGAAGGACAAGAGTTGTGACGACTCTTAATAGGAGTTCTAAGATTCACTATATCCATCTCCACTTTCTAGCCAGCAGATTGCCTTCAGTAGTGTACAGTAGTTTGTATTTTGGGATTATTTAACACTTGTTATCGGCAAAAGGGATTGAACGAGTACAGTTGGCAGTATTATGAGCATGTCCTTAGGGAAGAATTATCTCAGCAGAAAGCCTGTATGCCGCAGATGACAGCTGGGATATCATTGGCTGCTCTGCACATTGTCAGTGTACATAGTAATATAGTCATGTTTGGCATATTCAGTACTGCTTGAAAAATTCCTACCTCACCAGCTAGTACTGTAATACATTAGGTCATTTAGCATGAATTATTAAAGTTCTGCCAGCAACTTATATAAAATAAAGGAAGAGGCACAGTGTGACAAGAAACATAGCATGAATGAATAATATCATCTGGACAATGACTGTATACAATTGCTTTAATTCTGAACCAACTGAGCAGTGTTCAATTATCCACATGCTCAAATATTACAAAGCAGATACTTTAACATTATGGGAAATTGGCAACACATGTTCACATGGGATGGCGGATAGAGATTAGATCATGGCTGATGAAACCAATCATGTCTCCAGTAAACAACAGAAGAGACTTATTGACTTTAACAAAAGGAAAATATTAATGAGAATCAAGGCGTTCAATGTTCTTCACTTATTGTAGAGCTTAAGTCAAATTGTAATCTCACAAATCGTGATATGTTTTTTAAGAAATCCGTAGTACAGTAGCTGGTTTTATGATCACGTATCTCTTCTTTTTGATAGTGGTGTTGGGGGGGGGGTGGGGTTACTTACAAGACACTGTCCAACAAACAGCATGCAGTGGCGGCTGGTGCTCCATTTTTTAAGGTGGGGGGCGGAAAACAAACCACCCCCCACCCCCCCATTCAGTCCGTCCGTTTGTCAAACCCCCCACCACCCCCCTAGTCACTCGCCTGTCCACCCACCAGCCCTGCACTTACCCCATCTAGGTCACGGGCAGCTTCCCCCTGCGTCTCCTCCTCGGCAGTTTCTTCAGCGGCTTCCTCCTTTAAAGGCCAATATGGTCACTTCTCCTCTCGGCCAATCGAGTCTTAAGACCCGCTTACTGATTGGCCGGAAGGAGAAGTAGACATTGTTCTGTGCCCAAAGCCCACCCTTTTTTTAAAGCCAAGTAGAGCCTCAGGCTCTAATCATGTGCGTCAAAAAAATAAATAAAACCCCATTGAAATCCATGCGTCCGGCTCCCTGCATGTAGATTAGAGGCCGGGCGCATGAATTAGGGACGACAGCGCCCCTAATGGAGCGGCTGCCACTGACAGCATGCCTGTACTGCATAGTCTGTTCAGCCTGAGGAAAGATGCAGGCTGTGCTTGAGCAGGGGGCATGTTCAAGAGGCAGGCTATAATTTGGAGCAGGTGTGTACCAGAAGCAGGTTGTTATTGGAGGGTGTGTGCCTGAGGCAGGCTGTGATTGGTGGGGGGGCATGATGGCTGAGCAGACTACCCAATACAGGCGTGCTCTGTGTCTGCACAGTGTCCTGTACCTCTGAATGGACACTCAAAAGAAGCAAACTGACCATGTTAAGATCAGCTTCTCTGATTTGTGTGGTCAGTTTAGAACAACGAAGGATGGTGACTGGCAGGTCCAATTAGGTACCTCAACACCTAATGAATCTGTGAACATACACTATGAAAAAACTGTTTTTTTTAGCATAACATACAAAGTATATTTCCACTTTTGCACTTGAATTTGAAAATCCAGTTATATGCTTGTTATGTGTCTTAAAAAAAATAATATACATATATTATATATATATATATATATATATAGCGGGTCCCCACTTAGGGGGTTGTTATGCCTAAATCTAGGGGTGACCTGAGCGGTAGTTGGCTCGGGTCTTCTAATTATTTGGACTCTGTCTTGCTGGTGTGTTACCTGGCATGCAGTTCCTCTTTAGGCGTATAGGTGGTGTTGTCACTTATACCCGGGGTTGAACCACAGGTGATGGAGTGGCTATTGGATATCCTCTCTCGGCTGCTGTGAGGTGGGTGGTTCTGGCCTGCTGTGCATGCCGGGAGAGGATATATAAGGGGCAGACACCATTGTTCTGGGTGGTAGTACCCGGGGACCTGCACCCAGAAGAGTGTGCCCCTCTAAGGGGGGGGGTGCGCCCAACTTTGACTGAGGAGTCTCGGGCATCTTCGGCCCGAGGCTGCGGAGTTCCAGGTAGGGCCCAGTACCTTCAACTGGGTCTACAACCAGAAAGGAAACCTAGGGAGCCCAGATGAGGGCGACCACTCTGACATAGAGGAAACCGGGGTAGAATCGGTCCCATTAAGGAGGCGAGTGATACATTATTGCTGTCTCTGGAGAGGCCTGGTGACCTGTCGGAGGGAAGGATTCTTTTCATCGCAGACTGTCCTTGCGGAGTGTAGTTACTTAAGGAGGGATTTCCTTGACTTTGTCCTTGGAGGGGACTAAGTCACTGTTCAAGCTTCATGCCGGCTGCTAGTGCTATTGAGTGACTATCCGGGCGAGCTGTACCCACTCGGGACCGAGTGGCAACAAAGCCAAGAGTGTGCCTGAATCCATTCTATTCTGCTAACCCCTTTTCTCTCCAACTTTTTGGTTACTCAAGCAATTAAGAGAAAATAAACTCTTGTTGGAGTCGAAGTGTTGTGTGGACATTGACCTTCTTTGGGAAAGGTAAAGACTTGCCTCTATAACCTAGAGGGAAGAACCAGTGAAGGGAAGCAACTCGCTGTGGGACCCAAATACATAACACCATCCGACCTCTAATCCAGAGGACACAGGCATGTGGCATGGTGTGTCTGATCCCCTGAAAGGAAGGTAAGGGGGAAAAGGATCTGTGTGCTACACGTGGGGGCTCGAGTCCGGGATTCTGCAGCTGTTTTCTGGGAGCTGGACTTTACTTTTCCTGCATGGCTCTTTGGAGGTCGGCCATTTTCGGAAAAATTGGACTGCGCCACAAGTAAGAGAAAGGGAAGTACAGGCCTAGCGGTATTTCCAGCTGCGTAGTTTGTGGGCATGTCTCAAAGTCTGGAAAAGCCCGTGAGTTGCGTGCAGAAAAGGAGAAAGTGGGAGGAGCCCCCGCCAAGTGTGTGTTCCACGTGGTGCGATTGGCGCCAAAGAGACAGTGCTGATTAAACGATTGACGAGGCAACATGTCTACTGCTCCATGGATGTCTGCTTCACCGGGATCTCGTGTTCTTTTACCCGGCTCAACCAAGGATGTTGCCCCTGTTATGGCCTCCCTGACGGATACAGGGATTCGGCTAAAGCCCAGAGGTCGCTTTGCCCTCTATACATGCAGAGGCCTTGGGCATGATCTGTTTGAAGTGCCAGGGACTGGTCGTACAACTCCGCCCTTTCGGGAGATGTACCCGCTGTGGGGAGTTCCTCTTTGAGGTAGAACAGCCAACGGAGGTGCCGAAAGTCTACCATGTCAACTGTATCTCAGGTGCTGTTGCTCCTGAGGAGGAAATGTGTGCTGCTACAGCCATGCCCACGCGCACTACCGCTAGTAGAAGTGAAAACTGAAGTTCCGGCCAACAAGGAGCTTGAGGCCGAAAACCCAGCGGATGCTGCTTCTGCTGCAACGGGATCCTCCCTTCCACCTGCAAAAAGGAAGGTGGGGTACGTAAAGGCTTGCCGCGGTCGAGGCCCACCCCAGCGCCTGCCTGAACCAGATCGCCCAGCCAGAGGGATCTGCAAGCGATCCATGGAGAGGGAAGGTAAGGAGGCTGGGGATACTTCAGTAAAAAGTTTGTCGGGGAAAGGAAAGCAACTCAGTGTCCGTTCCATATGGAATAATTGGGTGCCTGACCCGCGGGAAATTTTAAAAGTAAAAGAGTCAGTGTTGACCAGGAACTATATGCCAGCAGAGGAATGTGACACCTCGGACATAGACTCTTCTTCTGACGTTGGTGATGACTTTGAGATAGATGAGATGTTTGTCAGAAAGGGATGGGACAAAACCCTGTTGTCCGCACCCCATAGCATAAAAGAGGGTTCACCCATGGACTCTGGGGAAACCGCACTCCGGGGGGGAAGCCCCTGTTTTTGCTAGAGAAGCTGTTCCTGTTCCCGCTTTGCATGCTCCGGTGTCTCCCGTGCCTGCTGTTCCGGAGGCCCGTTCCCCATTGAGGCCGCCTATGCCACAGTTAGAGCCCGTGCGCCCCCGCAGATCTCCGGATGCAGTTGTTTTGCCAGGAGCTGGAGATCGGGCGACTATGCCGCCTTTGGCCCGACTACAACGGCTCTTGCATCGGAAGGTTGCTATGGACTATGGCTGGGAGTATCCGTATGTTCCAAAGAACTTGTTTTTTGAAATTGAAGCCTCCCGGGAACGTTGGTACAGTGACTTTGTTTGGGACCACTTGGAGGTAAAGAAAGGCAATAGGTACTTTAAATGTTTGGCCGTGATGACCGAGAGATATAAAGGATGCCGGAAAGATTGGACTCTAGGTCGACACATATACGCAGATCGGGTTGTGATCTGTAGCAAAGACAGAGACGATGTGATCTATTCCATAGAGACTTTGGATAAGGACTGGAAGTCTCTTGTTCTCCCTGACCCCAGTTTTTACCTTTTTTTTTTTTTTTTTTTTTATTTCTATTACCACTTCAGGGTCAATGCCTTGAACGGCTGTGCTTGACTCTGTACCCAGGGAGCTTACTCTCTGGAGGTTTGGGGGACACATTTTTTTCTGTTCCTTCCCTCTTTTGAAAAAGAGAATTGAACTTTGGGGTAGAGTTAGTCAGGGCCAAGCTGGAAGCCGCCGTGATCAACAAAAGAGCATCTTGTGTTGTGGTGCACCTATACACACTTATAATGATAGGATGTTTATTGTGAGCTATGTTTTTTTTCTTTCCCATGCAGGAAGATCATCAAGCAACTACACTGGAGAATGGGTGGGATACAGTTGTGATAGGATGATGGGTGGGATTGTTAAAGTGTGTATTAAACTGTTTCTGTCCTTCTTCCCTTTGCTATAATTCCAGGCTTTGATTCGAGCACCAACTCTTTGTATATAGTTCCAGGAATAAATTGGCGCTTGCTCAGGATTGAGTGTGCGGATTTATTTCAGACACTGGGGACAGTGTCTCTTTAAGGGAGGGGTGTATGTAGCGGGATCCCCACTTAGGGGGCTGTTATGCCTAAATCTAGGGGTGACCTGAGCGGTAGTTGGCTCGGGTCTTCTAATTATTTGGATGCTGTCTTGCTGCTGTGTTACCTGGCATGCAGTTCCGCTTTAGGCGTATAGGTGGTGTTGTCACTTATACCCGGGGTTGAACCACAGGTGATGGAGTGGCTATTGGATGTCCTCTCTCGGCTGCCGTGCGGTGGGTGGTTCTGGCCTGCTGTGCATGCCAGGAGAGGATATATAAGGGGCAGACGCCATTGTTCTCGGTGGTAGTACCCGGGGACCTGCACCCGGAGGAGTGTGCCCTTCTAAGGGGGGAGGGTGCACCCAACTTTGACTGAGGAGTCTCGGGCACCTTCGGCCCGAGGCTGCGGAGTTCCAGGTAGGCCCAGTACCTTCAACTGGGTCTACAACCAGAAAGGAAACCCAGGGAGCCCAGGTGAGGGCGACCACTCTGACATAGAGGAAACCGGGGGAGGATCGGTCCCATTAAGGAGGCGAGTGATACATTATTGCTGTCTCTGGAGAGGCCTGGTGACCTGGGGAAGGATTCCTTTCATCGCAGACTGCCCTTGCCGAGTGTAGTTACTAAAGGAGGGATTTCCTTGACTTTGTCCTTGGAGGGGACTAAGTCACTGTTCGAGCTTCATGCTGGCTGCTAGTGCTATTGAGTGACTATCCGGGTGAGCTGTACCCACTCGGGACCGAGTGGCAACAAAGCCAAGAGTGTGCATGAATCCATTCTATTCTGCTAACCCCTTTTCTCTCCAACTTTTTGGTTACTCAAGCAATTAAGAGAAAATAAACTCTTGTTGGAGTCAAAGTGTTGTGTGGACATTGACCTTCTTTGGGAAAAGTAAAGACTTGCCTCTATAACCTAGAGGGAAGAACCAGTGAAGAGAAGCAACTCGCTGCGGGACCCAAATACATAACACCGTCCGACCTCTAATCCAGAGGACGCGGGCATGTGGCATGGTGTGTCTGATCCCCTGAAAGGAAGGTAAGGGGGAAAAGGATCTGTGTGCTACACATTATATATATATATATATATATATATATATATATATATATACATATACACACACACACACACACACACACACACACACACACACAGTGCTTTGCAAAAGTATTCACCCCCTTGGCATTTTTCGTGTTTTGTTGCCTCACAACCTGGAATTAAAGAGGAAGTAAACCCTGATGGGGTTTACTTCCTCTTTTGCTTGCTGTATAGCCTGCAAATGAAAAGCATAATGGGCTGTTCCCTGTGTAGGCAGCGTCCATCTTCTGGCCCCTCTTCCTTTCGGCCCGCGGACTCCGGCTCTGTGATTCGCCGGAGCCGCGTGGCGTCACTCCCGCGCATGCGCACGGGAGCCGCGATTAACGGCACAGGCTAGGGAAGAAATGGCACTTAGTTTTGTTTCTTCCCCACGCATGCGCTGTTGGAATTTTCAGCGGACTACAAGTGAAATATCTCCTAAACGGCGCACGTTTAGGAGATATTTCCACTACCTATAGGTAAGCCTTATTCTAGGCTTACTTAGAGGTAGAAGTCCAAAAAGTGGGTTTACAACCACTTTAACATGGATTGTTTGAGGATTTGCATAATTTACAGAACATGCCCACAACTTTGAAGATTTTTTTTTTTATTGTGAAGCAAACAACAAATAGGACAAAATAACAGAAAAAGTCAATGTGCAAAACTATTCACCCCCCTAAAGTCAATACATTGTAGAGCCACCTTTTGCGGCTATCACAGCTCCAAGTCGCTTTGGATAAGTTTCTATGAGCTTGCCACATCTTACCACTGGGATTTTTGCCCATTTCTCCTTGCAAAACTGCTCCAGCTGCTTCAAGTTGGATGGTTTGCGCTTGTGAACAGCAATCTCTAAGTCTGACCGCAGATTTTCTATTGGATTGAAGTCTGGGCTTTGACTGTGCCATGTTCTTTCCATTTGGTTAGGATAGATTTGATGGTGCTCCTAGGGATCATCAAAGATTTGGATATTTTTTTTATAACCTAACACTGACTTGTACTTCTCAACAATATAGAAAAGCCCGGAGCAAAAAATGAGAGAAAAGAAATGAGCGGAGGGCTGGCATGACTAGGGAAACAGGGTACAGGATGTTAGAAGTATTAGGATTGGGTAGGAAGTTTAGTGGGAGGGGGAGTAAGTAGGAAAAGGAGTTGTCCCCTCCCCCAGGTCACCACAGTGTGAAGGAAAGTTCAGGGAGACAGAGCTATGGCAGATGGGGAGCTGTTTCGGGCCTAGCTGCGGTCGGAAGCGGCACCAGGGAGCGCAGGTTGGCTACAGGAGACCCTGGGGCCAATGCTTGCTTGACGGGTGGTGGGGGCAGGTACAGGGGGGGGGGAGGGAGTCCACGCGAGCTTGAAGGTTACTGCCTTCAGAGCGCTTCTCACCCGACTATCCCCTAGAGCCCAGCGCCAGCCAATTAGTCTCCCCGTGGCCCCGGGAATCATCCCCCTCATAGTCAGGGCCCGGCGGTTCGGGGTGGCCAGGCAGCTCGCTCGACACATGGACTAGAAGAGTGCGGGCCTCACCCCTGATGGGACGGTAGCGGGGGGTGGAGCCTCAGCGGGGGAGATCGTCGGTCGCGGTCACTGTGCCCTCTGCAGCCTCGGCCAGGTGACCCCCAGGTGATGATGGATCGCCAGGGGAGGGTGACAACGCGCCTGATGTCTCTCGGCAGGGCGGGGGGGGGAAGTCCCCCCCCCCGGCCCACGAAAAGCGACAGAGAAGTCCATGGGCGGGTCTGGAGCTCAGTGGCGGGGCCGGAGGGCTGCCAGATCCTCGGCATCCAGAGACGCTGCTCCTGGAGGGCTTTCATCAGATGCGGGCGAGCCGGCTGTCCTATGGTCGCAGGGCGAGCTGACGGATTCGGAGGACGATCGGTTTCCCCTGAGACGAGCGGCAGCGATGGTGGCGAGACGGTCGGCTGGTGGGAATTTTCCTAGGCAGCCCGGTAAGTAAAAAATAAAATAAAAATTTCTTTGCCATATAAGGGATAGTATAGTGGGTCCGTGGGGGGTGGTCCTACTGCAGGTGCTGGGGAGACATTGGTAACGGGGGGGCTACTGCAGGTGCTGGGGAGGCATCGGTAACGGGGGGGCTCGCAGGGTGATTCTCACCGGGTGGACACAATGGATGGGGCTGCACTTGGGGGGGGAGCTTCAGGCTCGCAGGGTTTTTTATTGGTGGGGCTCAAAGATTTTGGTTGGCGGATTTGAGAAGGTGGTCGGGCCGTGTGGTCCCGCTTGCAGGGAGGGATAGTATATCCTCATCACCCGTAGCGGTGCCGGCTGTGTGGGAGTCTGCACATGACAGCTGATAGTGGGGTGCAAGTGGAGCAGAGGGTTTTGAAGTTCGTGGTAGCAGGGGTCGCCGCTGGAAAACGGGATGTCATACGTTTGGCTGATTTAGCCACAGGTACAGTTGGTTTTAGGGTCCGCTGGGTGCTCACCTAAAGCCTGAGGTCCGGGATAAGATCTGAAAGGGTGAGTACGTAGAGATGTTGTTCACTCCTGCTGTTAAAAAAAAAATAAAAAAAAAAATTAAAATTTGGGGTTACGCCAGCGTATTCCAACAATGGGAGGTGGTGAGAAGGGGAGGTATTGGTTGATTACATGTACTATCGGAAATAAGTTGCAAGCATTTGACATGAGGGTGATTGGGGGGAAGAACCCCGAACCCTGTCGGAGCTCTTTTGTTACCCAAATTCGGTAGGGGATGCTTACAGGGTCCACGGAGGTGCGGTTTGGATGCGGTCTAGGAGCAGTTTGGCGGAGGAGGGGATACATCCGGCACTACGGTGGGATCACAACGACATCAGGCTGGGAATGCGCCTTGTGACATCTGCTAGGCCCCAAGGGCAGTTGTTTCCTGGTAGGGGCGGGTGTTACTCCACCCAACCCACCCCCCCTCACAGTATAACAGTCCGGCTGGAGTAAGTAGGCCTGTTAGCGGTACACGTAGGGCACGGGTAAATTCGGTGGAGTGTGTCGGTACAAGCACTAAGGTTCTGGGTTTGGGGGGGGGGTCACACCCTGTCGGTATGCTTCAAACACGGGAGAGGTCGTTTTCGGCGAGTCTGTTAACAGGAGGAAGGACGCCGGTGATGGGGGGGGGGAACGGCGGCGGCCGTTTCTTGGTAGGTATACGGATGGTACAGCAGCGTAGCTGTTAGACTAAGGTTTTTTTCTTTTCAGTGGGGTTTCCCATGCCGTATGATTTATGTTCGGCCATGCTACGTCCCAATGTAGTTTCTGAGAAACTGCCCAGGGAAAGTAGCATTAGGACGCATAGGCGGCTCTTTCCCTTCCCAATCTTTAGTTGATTTGGGGGTTCCCCTTTGGGGTGTAGTGCCAAAGTAGGAGCTCAACAAATTTGGGCTGATGCACCACCTTTCTTCCCAAAAGGGGGGTTGGTCAACAATGCCATTGACATGGGAGGACACACAGTGAGTTACGCTTCCTTGGATGCGGCAGTGTATTGGGCTCGTCGGATTGGTCAGGGCCGCCCGGACAGCTTCCGGTTGCAGGGTTGGTGGGGTACTGGGGTTTTTTATGTCGATCTGGGTCTGCCGATTGGTTGCTCTGTCTCCGGGGCACTGTTTAGCAGTTCAACTCATTGGGGGAAGGTGTGATGAGGGATGTGTCAGGAGTATCGCCCATCAGCCATTATTTGGACGACTTTCTGTGCGTAGGCCTGGCGTCGCCCACTATCTTCGCGGTGCTCCTGTCTACATTGGAGCACGTCGCAAGGATCAGATCGCCTAAGCATTTTGTGCGTTGGGTGGACTCACAGGGAGGATTTGCGGGTGTGCCTCATTACTGGACGGGTTTCCCAGGAGGGGACTGGGGGGGTTTGGTGCGGTTAAGAACTTTGAGTGGGGGTGGTACACAGTGTCGGGTGGCTCGACAGGTTTGGGGGCATTCTTTCAAGGCGGGTGTAGTGGGCCTTCGGTCTTGGATTGACAGGGGTTTTCACACAAGATCTGGTGCTGCTGGAGTCATTTCCAGTGGTATGGTGGGGCGCCTTATTAAGGGAGATGAAGGTTTGGTTCCACGGGTATAACCTGGGTATGGTACGAGTGATCAAGAGTCGCTGTGTCGTCTCCCCCGGTTGTTCAGCTGTTGCCACACTCGGTGTGGTTATGCCTGCAAGTGCATGTGTCGTTTACTTGGTGCATCTAACGCCAGTGGAGAACGTCATAGTTGGAGCGTTTCCTCGCTTTCAGTGGGGATAGTTTCCGGGTGGTGGAGCTGGTGGCTGGGTAACGTGGGGTGTCCCGTCCTGTCTGGAGGTGTGAGATTCCATCGGAGTCGTCCGCTTCTCGGAAGGCTAGGCAGGAGTGGTAGGTGGTAGTTCACATGAGTGAAGTGGATTCGGTGGGCGAGGGGGTTAGACTGTTGACGTTATACTTTTATTTCTAGAAATAGGACCAATGGGGTGGCTGGGCTCGCTTTGGAATAAAAAAATAAAAATAAAAAATAAAATAATAAAAAAAATAAAAATAAAAAAAACTAGCGGGTTTGACGTTTCTGGTCAAAGGCTGGGTTGCCCGGAATTTACGGAAGAATTTTGGGTGTCTCCTGGTTATATCATAAAAAAAATAAAAAAATAAAATAATAATAATAATAATAATAAAATGTTTGGGCAGCTGCAGGGTTTGTGCAGCTGCATATGAGGTTTCCCTAGTTAGAGGGGGTTGTTTTCGTTGGCAAGTTTGTCGTTTTCCAAAAAAAAAAAAAAGGAATAATAGTAATAAATAAATTAGGGGCCTTTTGGTTTGGGGAGCTGGTCAGCCTTTCCTAGTCCGTCAAAGGGGGAATGTGGGTTTATGAGATTAGGTGCAAGAAGGAGGGGGTGTCGTTGGTGTTACTGATATACAAGATGGAGCAGGTGGGCAGGGGTCAGTTGGTGCAGGCTTGGCTCCGCCTGGCTAGCAGTGGTGTCCGGAGGGGGCCGTGACGGGGGTTTTTATTTGGGAAGTGCATCCCGGGGCAGTCGGGTCCTTTTTAATGCACACGGATGGGTCCCCTTTTTTGTCCAGGTTTCACAGGGTTTCAGTTTCCAGGAAGTGCTGCCGGGTTGGGGCTTGGATGAGAGGGCATGTTGTTCTCGTTTCTTTCAGGGTTGGGGCTGCGACCGAGGCGGCTAAGGTGGGATGTATGCTGAGTAGGTTAAGCGCTTTGGTAGGTGGGAGTCTTGTAGATTTGTGCTATACATTCGCCCCCATCGGCTGGTGGGATTCGAATAGTTGTGGGCTGGGTGGAGAGAGTGTATGGGGCTGTGATGATTTTGGGCTTGCTGAGGTCTTGGTGGCTTGTTTCTTTCTCTTCTTGCAGGTTCGGTACAGGCCCTGGCCTGGATACTGGGCCATTCGATAGTGTTTAAAAATACATAAATAAATAAATAAAAAAAAGGGGTAATGAGGGGCGGATGTGGGGCCAGAGGGTCAGCAGGTGGGAAGTGAGTAGATTTGTAGTGAGGAATGGAGGGTTGGTGGTAAGGCACATGGAGTTGGTGGTGGATGTCTGGAGGTACCTGCGGGGCAATGGTGTGCACCTCACTGCTGTGGGGAGTGACTTATGGGCATTGGGAATGCAATATGGCATACAGTGAGCTCTGGGGTGTGGGGGGCCCCCAAGGGTAAGGTTTTCCCCTTGGGTGCTGTGGCGGGTGTTGGTCTTTGCGGATGAAGGAAGATACCTTGGAAGGAATGAGTTCAGGACCTATCGTTGGTATGGGTCCTGATGGTTGGATTTCAGCTAACGGAGGTTTAGCTAAAATGTGTTGGTAACGGGTGCACTGCGGTCCGTGGTTGTCTCTGAGCCAGCCGGTCGGCTTGAGGCCTATAAGCATATGAGAGGTACCGCAGTGCAATATTTTATCAGATGGTTATGGAGGTTCCCGCAAAAGACCAACGCTAGGATTTTGATATTATTTTGGAAATATATTTGTTTAATAAATAAGGCTGCTACGGCCTAGGTTTTACTCCAATTTCGGTGTGGTCTCGTTAATTTAGGATTATGGGTAATAAGTTTGAGCAAACAGGGGGTAAGCAGTAAGTACATCTGTTATACATTAGTCATGTCCCTTACTTGTTTGGAGAGTTCCTTGGTCTTCATGGCAGTGTTTGGTTAGTGGTGCCTCTTCCTTAGGTGTTGCAGCCTCTGGGGCCTTTTAAAAAGGTGTGTATATGTAATGACAGATCATGTGACACTTAGATTGCACACAGGTGGACATCATTTCACTAATTATGT
Organism: Rana muscosa; assembly: GCA_029206835.1. Classification (NCBI taxonomy): domain Eukaryota; kingdom Metazoa; phylum Chordata; class Amphibia; order Anura; family Ranidae; genus Rana; species Rana muscosa. The sequence goes on from CM055127.1 coordinate 331,846,669, forward strand.
GACTTCTGAAGGTAATTGGTTGCACCAAAGCTTTTTATGGGCTTCATAACAAAGGGGGTGAATACATACGCACATGCCAATTATCAGTTTTTTATTTCTGAAAAATAGTTTTATGTATATCATTTTCTAATTTTACTTCACCAACTTAGACTATTGTGTTCTGATCCATCACATATAATTCAGATTATAAAAACATTAAACCTAAAGGCTGTAATGTAACAAAATAGGTAAAAAGCCAAGGGTATATAGAAATATAAATACTGTACTTATAAATAGTATAAATACTTTTGCAAGGCACTGTGTGTGTGTGTGTGTGTATATATATATATATATATATATATTTTACCTTTTTAGATGTTCCTTAGGAGAAGGTGTCATGGTTGGCTGCAAGGTTTAAACAATGTTAAGCCTCGTACACACGGTCGGACTTCAAACAAACTTTTCTGTGGATTTTTGTCCGAAGGGAGTTGGCCGGGCACACCCATAGCATACACACGGCAGGACTTTTCTGCAAACTTTCCCAAAACTTTTCCTTCATCACGTGGTTTTTCTGCTCTTTACCGCCACCCTTTGGTCAACTTTTGCTATTGTTGGTTGATTTTAACATTGATTCTGGGCATGCTTCTTTGTCCATCGGACAAAAGTCCGATGGATTTCTGTACACACAGTCGGACTTTGCTCCATCGGACTTTTGTTGCCGAAAAGTTTGTCCGTTTGCAAGTAAATGTGTCCGATGAAAACCAAAAAAGTTTGTCCGATGGAACGTACAGACGGTCAGATTTTTTGTCAAACTTGCTCATTTTGAAGTTTGTTGGCAAAAAGTCAGACCGTGTGTACGAGGCTTAGAGTGAGTCTGTCCTCATGAAGATACAATGCACTTTTAACCCTTTGTTAGGACAGACAGTGTTCAAATCTACAGTAGTTACAACTGACAATGAAGATCTACCTGCACAGTACATCCAGGGTTATTTATGCCAAACACAGCTACCCAACCCCCTCATAGACAAATAGAATGGTGTATGATTTTTTTATTCAGTATAGAGCATCTAAAGCTGTAATTTTTAAATATATTTTTTTAAGTATTGCTATGTCATGTTGCAAATATAAAGGAGGTGTTATCCCAATTTAGCTGCAAAAGTGGAAATACACTTTAAGACCGTTATCTTTTACAAGTGTAGCGCACCAACCCCAGACTTTACCTGCTTTTCTTCTGCTTGGCTCCTCCGCAGGAAAGAATGAGGCACACCGCACCACAAGCCCGTACCCTCCTGAATAGGGAGGTTGAGCGGTGTTCGTTTCTCGGGCCTGCTTGCAGCCAGTGTTTAAAAACCTCCAGTGCTGACCTTGTTTCTGTGGTAGTCAGAAACAAGCCTTTAGTTCTCCCCAGTAAGCAACTGTTCACACCAACTGAAAGGTCCAACTCTTATTTATTATTCTCAGCACAATAAACAGTCTCTTTGAGAGCAGACAGGTTGGGACAAGACACAGGTCAGATAAGGTGGGAGGAGGTCCAGGCACAAACTTGAATTTGGGTTATCTCCTGTTCTGATTAGCATGGACAGGCTTAGCGCACGGTCCCTGCCACAGACCATGAGGTTGGTCACTGCCACTGACCGGGTGGAAAAAGATGAAAGCCACTGCCACTGACCTTGTGTGCGTAGTGTCACTGCCACTGTGACATAAAGAACACGCACTTCCTTCCTTTAGTAACTTGGCCCCTTTTTAGGACAAGAAAATCCCTCCGGAGAGTTACCAGAGGCCCCATCTGTCACCACGACTCTGTGCTGGGTCTTCAAAAAGGGTCACCTCCCTGGCCTCCTCAATCCTGGATACGGGTCCCCTCGCAAGGCAGATCCCTGGGAGCCTCGGTCCCTGGCGGATCCCAGCCGAAGGCTGCTGGGCTCCAGGCCTTTCTCCAAAGTACCTCACCCCAGACTGAAGGTGTCTGGGATGGAACAGCAGCTCCGTCTCCGGGCCTAGGGCACCCGGAGACAACCCGACCAGGCCTCCGGGCCCATGGCAACAGCGCCACCTATAGGCCCCAGGGAACTACACACCAGTACCATCTCCCAGGGATAGAAATGGTCCATGAAACCTAACAGCTAGTGCATCTGAGCCTAGTTACCACTCAGATGCTTCCCCCTAAATGTAACCACCTGCTACACAAGCATAGGGCAGGCTTTTCATTTAAAAGTGAAAAGTAGCTCATGCACCTTTTGGATTTTTCTGCATTTTTTAACTGCACATTTGCCGTGTTGATTGCACATTTTGTTGTTTGTGTTTTGCGTTTGAAAACATGCGTCGTCTTGCTGCATTTGCAGCGCCATTAACAATGAATGACATTGCAAAGTTGACATGCGTTTCTGTGCATTTCGTGACAATCACATGATTTTGCACATGTTCTCGTGCTACTATAGTGTGAATGCAGTCTAAATATTTAAACTTTTTGTATCTCTTAAAAACTCTGGTGATAACATTTTGGTATCTGAGTTACAACACTACCTATCTCCTGGTGTCATTTTCCTTACTGGATTTTTCATTTATTTTACATTATGCAGAGTGCAACAGGAAAACTGAGACTAAAGGCCCGTACACACGATCGGATATTCCGACAACAATTGTCCGATGGATGTATTTTGTCGGATAATCCGACCATCTGTATGCTCCATCGGACAATTGTTGTCGGAATTTCCGCCAACAAATGTTGGATGATCATGCTCTCAAATTGTCCGACAACAAATGTGTTTCGTCGGATTATCCGATCGTATGTACACAAGTCCGTCGGACTAAAATCCAAAGTACAAACACGCATGCTCCGAACCAATGCTAACCATCAGACAACATTGGCAGAAGTTGCCCAAAGGGTGGCGCTAAAGAGCTGAAAAACAACGTCGTTTCCTGAATGTTGGCTGAAAAAGTTCTGCCGTCTGTATGCAGAACAAGTTCACAGCCAACGCCCTTCGGACAAATATCCACGGATTTGTCCAATGGAAATCCAATCGTGTGTATGAGGCTTTATCCTACAGCAGGTGAAGCAGTGAGACTTCTGAGCAAAAGAAGCATGGGTGAGGAAAGCAAACCAAGAACTAAAAGAAATTGCATCAACCCATAATTACAATTTTAGTTCTGTTTTAACAACTTCAAATTGCAACCAGACTACCCCATTTGTAGCATTGCTTTGGCTAAATTACAAATAATAACAAAAATAAATTGTTTGTCATGCAGTACTATGTTTATGTATCTTATATGCAATCTTCTCCTTCATTTTTCAGCTGGATAGCACATGTGGCATTGAAAGACCCAGCATGTATCTGGAGCAGGGGGTAGCGGGATGCCAGCGTTTGCGTCTGTCCCATGGCAGCTGCCCTACTTACCTGGTTGCTTCACTGTCACTTCCTGCACTAGAAGAGAGATGCTAATTTAAAAATAGATATTGAGGCCTTCTGTTCATGCGTTTCAGTGCAATGTGTTGCTGTTATAGAAGAAAAATAAATTAACTGTATAATGAGCAAATACAAACTGTCTTACCAACGCATTTATATTGCACACTGTTCTTATGCTGATGCATGATGATTCAAGTACTGTATTTATCGGCGTATAACACGCGCCAGCGTATAACACACACCCCAAGTTTAGGAGGGAATTTTAGGGAAAAAAACTTTTAGGAGGGAAGTTTAAGGAAAAAAAACTTACATTTAAATGCAGCCTTATCAGTGTCCATTGCAGCCTTGCCCCAGTGTCCATTGCAGCCTTTTCAGTGCAGCCTTGCCAGCAGTGTCCAGTGCAGCCTTTCCCCAGTGTCCGTTGCAGCCTTTCCCCAGTGTCCATTGCAGCCTTTCCCCACTGTCCAGTGCAGCCTTGCTCCAGTGTCCAGTGCAGCCTTTCCCCAGTGTCCGTTGCAGCCTTTCCCCAGTGTCCATTGCAGCCTTTCCCCAGTGCAGCCTTGCCCCAGTGTCCAGTGCAGCCTTGCCCCCAGTTTTCATAGCAGCCTTTCCTGAATTTCAAAATTGGCGCTGCCGAGATCGCCGCTGAGACTGGGCGGAGCGGGGCGAATGCCGCCGAGAACGCAGGGACTGGGCGGAGCCGAGATACACATAGCCGAGTGTACTCGGCTCTAGTCGGCTCTTCTCGGCTCCGCTCAGTCACGCCGAGTCCCGCCCTATGATGAACATAACACAGGTCCAATGGCAGGACTGGGCGTGACTGTGAGCGGAGCCGAGAAAAGCCGAGTACACTCGGCTATGTGTATCTCGGCGGCGATCGCTGCGCTCCGCTCAGTCAGCGGAGATCACCGGGATCTGTGAGTATCGGCGTATAACACGCACCCACGATTTCCCCCTGATTTTAAGGGGAAAAAAGTGCGTGTTATACGCCGATAAATACGGTAATTTGTAGACATATTACAAAATATCAAAATTAATGTGAAAGTGTTGCCCCAGGATTTCTGCTAATGTTTAGGCATTAGCTGTTTTTAGGATGATTTATGTACAGTAAGTACATACACCTACATGTCAGCCATTATTTAAAGCAAATATACTGTGCTATATAGCTGTGTAGCAAGGTCCTCTGGCCTTGTCCAGTCTGAGGACCTCCAAGGCCAAAGATAGCTGACATCCTTCAATATGTAGTGGGTTGTGAGGAATAGTGGGTGCAAAGATGGCAGAAGTCATTGGGCGCAAGATGTAAAAGAGGTTTTATTTCTCTTAACAGTCCTTTTTTTTATTTTTGGGGGAAAGAGGGTTAGAGCCAGGACACCCTTAGGTAGTTGCAAATTCAATTGACAGACTCTCAATAAGAGAACAGCCGTGTAGGGAAAGGCCCCAGAAAGAAGCTACATCTGCATGTAGCACACAGATCCCTTACTTGCTTACCACCGCTAGCAGGTGGGACACACCATGCCACATGCCCAGTGTCATCCTTGTTGCAGAGGGTGAGCGGTGTTATCTGATTTGGGTCCTGCAGCAAGTTACCTCCTTCTGTTGGTTCTCTTCCCTAGAGTGTAAGGAAGAGTCTATTCTCTCTCTTTATTTTAAGAAGGCCATTGTCCAGACAGTATTAAACCCAATAAAGAAAGGTTTATTTTGCTTGCTTGATAACTTGACAGGAAAGTTGGAGATAGAGAAAATGAACAGGGAGGTAGGTTCAGGCACGCGGCACTTAACTAACAATCATCGCCACTCAGGCCTGAGTGGGATTTGCTCACCCGGATAGTCCCCTCTCACGGTTCTAACAGCCGGTGTGGAGCATGGAACATTCACTTGTAATTTCCTAGGGATACGATCAAGAGACAGCTTTCAAATCTTGAACTTCTCAGCACGTGTAATATTTAAGTCCTTAGGTGCCAATGGGGCACATTACAAGGCTTGTGGCGGATTATGGAGTCCTTCCCTCTGATAGGTAACCAGGCCTCTCCCGAGACAGTGACTTCCTTCACCGATCCCCTTGGATAGGTCCTCCCCTGGTTTCCTCTCCTTCAGAGCAGGTTACCCCTACTTGAGCACCCTGGGACTCCTCTTCTAATGTAGGCCTCAGCTAAAGGTGCTGGGCATACCTAGAATGATGCAGCCTCGGGCTAAAGATGCCTGGGACTGAATACACATGCACGTACCCCTGGCCATGAGGTCCACTGAAGGAGGGGTACGCGCATAGGACCAAGGGGTCCTCTGGATCACCTCCGAACTCCCCGCCTAATGGCGTCTGCCCCTTAAGTACCCTCTCCCGGCATGCACAGCGGGTAGACCATGCCTACTGAACGGCTGCCGAGAGAGGACACCCAATAGCGCTGCAATGCTACCTGTGGTTCAACCCGTGCCCGGGGCAACAGTGCCACCCACAGGCCACAGAGAACTGCACTGCCAGGTAACATTACCTTAGAGCAGAAGCCAGTTTGAAGAATTCAACAGCCTGAGCCCAACTATTAGCTCAGGCTACCCTCTAAATTTAGGCATAGCGACCCCTATTTTTGGGGGGTCCGCTACATGCACCGCCTCCTAGATTAGACACTGTCCCAGTGTCTAGAATAAATCAAAGACCCCCTCAATCCAGAGTAGGCGTTGATTTATTCATAACTATTCACAAAATTTTGAAAAGGTGCCTGAACCAAACATTTTGGGAAATGAGAAGGGAAAAGAAGATATGAAAAGTACAGAGCAACACATAAATTTGACATCCCTTGCTCAATGTCACATATTTTTTTTTCTTAACTGGATACAGAGCAATATACACAAAAACATATCACACATCCCACCCTCTTCTAAATTATCTACCCCATCCAATTCTCCGGTGGAGTTTATAGCAGATCACACACCTACAGAGGGAGAAAGAGAGGAGAGAAAAAAAAACATACACTAAACATCCTATCTTCTATCTGTACAAAGAAGTGAGCCGTCTCTTCGAAAAAAAAAAAACGACTTCCTTCTTGATTATAATATGCTAATCCTAGCATTACTTGGCATATATTATATATTTATTTATTTTTTTAAATAAAAAGAAAATACATTTTGGCAAAGCCGCTGCCACCTGGTGGTAGCGCAAAGTCATTACATCTACCATAGCTACGCATGGGAATGAATTACCACACACGTAAACACTTCCCATCTTGACCACGACGTCCCTCGTGCTTTTGACCCTGGCTAGACTACCCCAAAATTCAGAAGAAAAAAAATGTCTCTTTTTCTTTTGAAGAGCAGAGGAGAGAAAAGAAAAACAGCTCTCCTATTTCCCCTAAGAAGTAGACTTCCTCTGTAGCAGAAGGCAAAGTTACTGAAATCCAGGGCAGTTTATTCATGTAAAAACAGGATAGAGCAAAAAAAACACACAAATTCCTGTTTTAAAGGTAGTAGTGAGGATCAGGGAGAATCACCGATCTTCCGCCTTCATCTCGGGTGATGATCGCTTCCCACTCTATACAAATGACCACTCGGTTAGCGTAGATGTGCCGATCATAGCTCCAATTTCTGCGGAGCGCGAAGAATTCTTCTCTTAAGTCAAATTTGTACTTTTCTCGGTGGGATTCAGAAGTATCTAAGTAATCCCAAATAGTCTCGTCGTACCACGATTCCCTCTTGTCCTCAATCTCCTTCATCACACTATGAGGCACGTAAGGGAATTCAAGACCGTAATTCATTCTCACACAGTGCAGCATAGCTTTCTGTAACCGGGGAAGTCTTGGCAATGTCCTCCGGCCTCTCGTCCCAGGTAACGCACACGAGTCGGGTGATCTGACAGGTTTACAAAGAGTCTTTTTCCTTGCTGTCAATGTCCATTTAGAATCACCCGGGGCCCTTACCCGCGCTGTCACCCTCTCTGGGTCCTTGGTTGTCAACTCTTTATAGCGACACGTAAGGGTAGCAACTACACATTGGTTCTGCAACAGTTTCTGGGCCTTGGCTCTGGCCTCACTCCCTCTATTATGAGGAATGGGCTTCTTCCTTTCCCCAGCAAACTCGCTGTCACAATTCCCTCCAGCCTCCTTACCGTCACCTGACGTGGATTTTCCAGAGATCCCTCCGCTTCAAAGGTCTGGTTCAGGCAGGCGCTGGGGCAGGCTTCTACCGCGGCCGCGGGAGGCTTTAACGTATCCCACCTTCCACTTGGCGGGCCGGATGGAAGTTTCCGCAGTGACAGAGGCAGCATCCGCTGTGGCGTCCGTCGCTGGCTCCGTGGTGGCTGGAACTCCATCTTTGGTATGCGTTGCAGCCGCGGTGATGCGTGTGGGCTCGGCTGTAAGGGCGTAGTTGTCTTCCTCGGAAGTAACAGTCCCAGTGATACAGTTGACCCGGTAAGCTCGGGGTGACTCGGTGGGCTGGTCAACCTCAAATATAAATTTCCCACAGGTCAAACACCTTCCGAATGGCCGTATCTTCACAGCCAAGCCACCACATCTGGGACAGAGCACGCCCAGGGCCTCCGCATCTCAGCAAGTATAAAGTGCGAAGCGGCCCCTAGGCTTGAGCCGGATCCCTGTATCCGTGAGGGGAGCAGTAATGGGAGCAATGTCCATGGTAGTAGTAGTTGGGAACATTCCGAGGTCCCGGTGAAATGGAATTCCATGGAGTGGCAGACTTATTGCTCCTCTTTACTAGTCCAGGCTCTTACTGTCCCTTGCGCCAAATGCACCAAGTGCCACTCACAATTGGCGGAGGCTCCTCCCCCTTTTCTTTTTCTTTCTGCACGCAGCTCGCTGGCTTTTCTTCTTTTAGAATACGCCCACGAACTACGTAGTTAGAAACAGTCAAATCACAGTCCTGCACCTCCTTTTCTCTCGATAAAGTAATGACGCAGTCCAATTTTCCTCAATGGACGACCTCCACAAAAACACACAGATAGAGGAAAAAAATAGTCCAACTTCCAGGAGTAGCTGCAAAATCCCGGACTCGAGCCCCCATGTGTAGCACACCCTTACTTGCTTACCTCCGCTAGCAGGTGGCCCTGCAGCAAGTTACCTCCTTCTGTTTGTTCTCTTCCCTAGAGTGTAGGGAAGAGTCTATTCTCTCTCTTTATTTCAAGAAAGCCATTGTCATGACAGTAATAAACCCTATAAAGAAAGGTTTATTTTGCTTGCTTGATAACTTGACAGGAAAGTTGGAGATAGAGAAAATGAACAGGGAGGTAGGTTCAGGCACGCAGCGCTTAACTAACAATCATCGCCACTCAGGCCTGAGTGGGATTTGCTCTCCCGGATAGTCCCCTCTCACGGTTCTAGCAGCCGGTGTGGAGCACGGAACATTCACTTGAACTTCCCAGCACTTGTAATATCTAAGTCCTTAGGTGCCAATGGGGAACATTACAAGGCTTGTGGCGGATTATGGAGTCCTTCCCTCTGATAGGTAACCAGGCCTCTCCTGAGACAGTGACTTCCTTCACCGATCCCTTTGGATAGGTCCTTCCCTGGTTTCCTCTCCTTCAGAGCGAGTTACCCCTACTTTAGCACCCTGGGAGTCCTCTTCTAATGTAGGCCTCAGCTAAAGGTGCTGGGCCTACCTGGAACGATGCAGCCTCGGGCTAAAGGTGCCCGGGACTGAATACACATGCACGTACCCCTGGCCATGAGGGCCACCGAAGGAGGGATATGCGCCTAGGACCAAGGAGTCCTCTGGATCACCTCAGATCTCCCCGCCTAATGGCATCTGCCCCTTAAGTACCCTCTCCCGGCATGCACAGCGGGTAGACCATGCCCACTGAACGGCCGCCGAGAGAGGACACACAATAGCGCTGCAATGCTACCCGTGGTTCAACCCGAGCCCGGGGCAACAGTGCCACCCACAGACCACAGGGAACTGCACTGCCAGGTAACATTACCTTAGAGCAGCAGCCAGTTTGAAGAATTCAACAGCCTGAGCCCAACTATTAGCTCAGGCTACCCTCTAAATTTAGGCATAGCGACCCCTATTATTGGGGGGTCCGCTACATGCACTTGCAGGATTGCTGTCTCCTATGCAGTGGCAGCTGGTGCTCCAATTTTTTTGGGGGGGGGGTGCAAACAAACTGAAAAAAAATCATCAATTGCCGCCACTGTGCCCAAACGCCACCAGTTTGCCCCCTCAAATGCAGCCAGTTTCCCCCCAAATACAGCCAGTTTGTCCCCAAATGCAGCCAGTTTCCCCCCAAATGCAGCCAGTTTTCCCCCAAATTCAGCCAGTTTGTCCCCAACTACAGCCCGTTTGTCCCCAAATACAGCCAGTTTGTACTCAAATACAGCCAGTTTGTCCCCAGCCCTGCACTTACCTTCCTCGGGTCAGCGCCGTCCTTCTTCCGTCCTCAATGTCTTCTCCCGCCCTCGATGTCGCTTCAGCCAATCAGGTTACCGGTAACCAGACCCGGTAAACCTGATTGGCTGAGACGCCTGTCAGTGTTAACCAAGGAACGCACCCCCCGTGCGTCCCCAGGTTAACTATTTGGAAGCTGGCTCTGATAGGCACTTCCGAAAACCAACCAGCCGCTGTTATTCAGATGGCTGGCGTTCAACACAGGGCCGGCCATCTGAATAGTGGGCGGCAGCGGCGGCGACAATACATAGGTTCATGCAATGCATGAACCTATGTATTGTTGTTTTGAGTGACGGGCGCAGGAGAGAGAGGGGGCGGTGCTCCTGCGCCCACTATGGATGCACCGCCATTGCTCCTATGGTAACAGTCCTTTAACAGTTCCTAACTGAAACGTAACAGTTCTTTCAGCCCAACTACAACTACCTCTTGTAGTTCTTCAACACTGAGCTCCCGGTCTCTCACTAGACCCACTGATTCACTGACTCTGAATCCCTTGAGCTCCTCCATGGTTTGTGGTGGTATCCCCTCAAGCGTCACCCACGCTTCCCTGCTGGGTCCCTAGCTTGGCACTCCAGATACTTCTCAAGCTTCACCCCTATTAACTAGGGAGGTCCCTGGCTTGACTCACAAGGCTACTCTGCAAGCCTCTCCTCTGCGGGTTGGGTCCCTGACTTGATTACCACCTGAAGTTTACAGATTCTCTACCGTGCCCTTTCGGTGAGGATGTGGTTCCGGTACTTGCTTCAGTTACTCACTGTGGTCCCTGGTAAAGGTGGTTGGGCCCTTTTTGGCGACAGCTTCCCTTCTACCTCCGACCACTTTCAGGTTCTCTGGCCGATAGAACCGTCACCTTTGGTTGGACTGCGAGCCGCAATCCCAACCCTGCGTTGCTCTCTTGCTTCTGGATAGGCCCTCAGACAGCCTAGCAGCCAGATGTGCCCAGAATAGGCCCAATCTCTGGCCTAGCAGCCCAGGCAATACAACACATGTCCACCCAGACAGCCGCCCGGGTGGCACAGAACATAGATCACCTGACTCCACCTGACTATATAGGTTCTCCCAGCAGGCCAAGGGATTCAAGAAAACCCCTGCCCATTGGCTGAGATACCCCATTTACCTATAACTTGACCTTGGGTTGCCCTTCTTGTATCTAGTACCATCAAGTACCCGGCCACCTAGTGGTAGAAGGGAAAAGTGCAACAAGGCCAAACATGAATCTCTATAGATCTCTATCAATCGACCAAGATAACTACTCCTGGCAAGTAAATTTGTGAGGAGCTCCCTGACTAAACCCCAGGGTGTGACATTTGCTTACAACTGTTAAGAATCAGTGTGACCCTAAGTGAGCAACATTGCTTTTTGTGCTTATTGTTGCGTGCACATGGGTATACTATAATGCTAAGCATCTTCTATACCAGTGGTCTCCAAACTGCGGCTTGGCCGGATGTGGCCCATTGCTTGCCTTTATCCAGTCCTTGGGGCACTATTCCTGTTGCTGACACTAACAATTGGGGACTAGCAAATCTCACTGACACCAATGATGAGGCACTATTCCTCTGACTGACACCAATGATGGGGCACTATTCCTTTCATTGATATCAACGATGGGGCACTATTTCTTCCATTGATATCAACGATGGGGCATTGTTTACTCCCACTGGACGCCAAGACTTTTTCTACTCCAACTGGCTCTAGTCTGGCCCCCCTAAAGTCTGAAAGACAGTAAACTGGCCCTTTGTTTAGAATGTTTGAAGACCCCTGTTCTATACCCATACTTGTTTTAAATATGAAGCTGTCTGAGCTTGTGTGTATGGAATCAGATCTTTTAAAAAATCCTAAAATGTACAAAGTCTGTTTGCTATTGGCCATTTTACGGTAGGGTAAGAGGTATTGGCGACAGAGTCCTATAATTAATGTTTTTTCCATCTAAAGCTGACCATACATGGTTAGATTTTTGTTTGAGCATTTACACTGAAATTTTTAAAACTTGTTCGTCAGAACACTTGTTTTTGCCATGACTGAATCAACAAAATTAAGTTTGAAAGCCCAAAAATTTTGCCCAAACCTGCTTTTCGAATGGAGCTTCAGACATGTTAAACAGATTTTTTTACAATTGCACTTCTCATTTACAATTTGAATTTTATTTCATTTGAATTTTGACAAAACCACCATCGCTTTGACCCCATTTATCATTAAAAAAATCGAACAAACATTCTGAAAATTTAATTTTTTGAGCTGAATTCTACTGGTGTAATGGCAGCTTTAGCCCCCTTTGAACTTTGTTCTGAAGGAGGCATTCTCAACTTTAAAGCGGATCTTTACTGCATCTGAGCACCACAAACCAAAAACACTATTTTATTATTTTTTTGTTTTTTATTTTATTTAATTTTTTATAAACAAATTAATTTACAACAAACCACACAATGCTATACACAAAATAAATGAGAAAGTGAACCATTATCTATATACTTCCATCCTTACTCCTCTATCTTAGGTCTTTTTCCCATTTATATAGGTCAACTTCTATGCAATATATAAAACCAGCCAAACCACACCCACCCATCCAAACAAAACAAAACCACAAGAAAAAGGGGGAGACAGGGGGGGATGGATAGGGGGAGATAGTCATGCAGAAAGCATAAAGAGAGAAAGAGAAAAAATATATATATTAAAATAAAAATATATATAAAAAAATATAGAGAATATGATAAAAAAAATAAAAGTAGGAGAGGTTTAAGGTTTGAGCAAACGGGAAGGGTCCTCTTTCCCAAATAAAGGATCTACATTCCCTTCCTAGATTATGTGTTAACATGTATCTATTATAAATGTATTATTTTAATGTTTGTGTTTATACATGTGTACTTCATATAGAAGATGGTCGAATAAGGAAGAAAAAAAAATATGATAAAAAAAACACTATTTCATTCATTTTTAGTATTCAAAACAAACTCCCCTATCTATCCATGTCTCCATGATTTATTTAGTTGAGAAATCACTTTGAAAAACAACCCCCCTAGCATTTCTGGCTGTGGCTATCTAGAGTACGGGTAAATGATTCCTGTAGCATTTACTTCCTGGAATCCATCTGCCCTTAGCTCAATCATGCATGCAGGAGAGTATGCTTAGCTGAGAAAACCCCTCCTCCCCTCATGAAGACTCCTGAGATGTATGATATAATTTGCCTAGGCAAGAAACCAAGAAGTAACTGAAGAAATGAAAAACCCTTGACAGCATGTTCTTATCTTCCTCTCACTCCCCTGCCTCCCTGATCCATCACAAGAGCCCAAACAATTACCTGGTATATGAGAATGTGACAACCCCCATGGGCGTCCGCTCCATAGGGCAAGGGGGGTCAATTGCCCCCCCTGGAATCGTAAGAGTGTTGAAGTCAGAGTGAAGACACTTGCCCCCTGTGTTGCAATAACCCCAGCTAGCGGTCAAAGACAGGGTTAAATGCAACTGTATATCGCCGAAGCGCTTTGCAGGCGCTTCGGCAGCGGTGCCCATTTATTTCAATGGGTGGTGGAGGAGTGGTGTATACAGCGCTGCTCCACTGCCCCAAAGAAGCATGGATGACCTTAAAATGATGCCCCCCCCCCCTGAAAAAAGTTCAGCGGACGCCCATGACAACCCCATGACTCTTTCCAGGCAGTGGTGTACTAAGCACATCCTGACACCTGGAGCTGATCATTCTGCCCCCCCCCCCTTAAAAAATGGACTGAAAAAATAAAGCGCAGTGCAGAGCTGTGGGTGAGGTCAAGCTGGTGTGTGGGAGGGGCTTAACAGGGCATAGTTAAATACCCCCATATATTCATCACACATATGCCATAGTCCTTTTACCCACAAAATATGCTTTAATGATAGTGCCACAAGCAAGAGTATAACAGACAAGTATAAACCTCAGCACACTGATTTTAATATCATAAAACCTTCTACCTCACAGAAGAACTTCAGGAGTAATGTACTTAGAGTGCAGTAGCCAGGAGTATGAAATGTAATACACAGTGATGGAAATTCATCAAAACAAGACACTTTAAAGAGTAAAACCAAAATGACTCCCTCTTTCCAGTACAAATCACTCCCCCAATTCCATATCCCCCATAGTTCAGATCTCCCCTAACAACCCTAAGTACCCCCTCCCAGCCCTCAGTACAGACCCCCAGTACAAACCTCTCAGTAAATTTTCCCCTCCCAGGACAGGCCAACTACCCCAACACAGTCTCCTCAGTACAGATGGACCCCACAGCACAAACTCCTCATCACAGACCAACCCCCCCCCATCAAAAACCTCTAGGCACAGACTGCCCCTCCAGCACAGGCTAATCCCCGCACGCAAAGATCTCTCAGTACCGATGAACCTCCCCCTCCCAGTACAGACCCCTCAGTACAGTACAAATGCACAGCACAGACTGATCGCTGACTCCCCCGCAACGGATTCCTCAGTACAGATAGACCCCCCCAGCACAAACCCATCAGTACAGACTTTTCATAAGGAAAGACCATCCCTCCCCCCCCCCACTAGCACAGACCCCTTCCCTAAATCCCCCCTCCCAGCCCAGCTCCTTAGTATGGGCACCCTTTCCCTCAGTGCATGACCCCCCAGTACAGATCCCTTTAGTACAGAACCCCCAACCGCCACCCCCAGTACAGTCTGCTAAGTAGTAGAGACCCCCCTTAATGCCAGTACAGACCCTTCAGCACAGAAAGCCCCCCCCCCATTTACTCCTCAATATAGACCCCTTGGTAGTAAAAACCCCTTCCTTAGTACAGACTCCTCAGTACAGATAACACCTTTCCTCCACAATACAGAACATCTCATTAGAGGCACATTCTATTCCCCCAGGTGCAGAACCCTTAATACAGATCAACTTTCCCCCTCTTCTCCAGCTCGCCAGATGTCCAGTGGGAGCTCAGAGTAAGAGGAAGTCCTGCTCTCAGCTCTGTCATATGAGCGGAGCAGGGAAGTCGACTTCTTCTTATCCTGATTAGTGTACAGCACACAGTTACAATGTAGCCCAGCCGTTTCCATGTACACCATTCCTCCCGGATGTCCCTGCACTTCTGCATGTGGCCGCTGATGTTGCTGTGCGCAGTGTGTGTATATATATATATATATATATATATATATATATATATATATATATATGTTGTGAACAGCAGTCTATGGACACACGTAAGCACAATGCTGAGTCCTACTAGCAGGCTGATCCTTCAGGGAGGGCTGTTGGTTCAGTACTAACTCACAGGCCGCAGCACCCCCAGCGAGTGGCCACCTGGAACAAACTGCACCACCCTTAGTATGCCACTGCCTACAGGGTCATAACCCATGCCTACCTTTTAAAATCCATGACATTTTACTTTAGGCTGCTTTCACACTGAGGTGCTTTTTAGGCACTATTGCGCTAAAAATAGCGCCTGCAAAGCGCCCTGAAAGAGACGCTCCTTTCTCTCCAGTGTAAAAGCCTGAGGGCTTTCACATTGGAATGTTGCGCTGGCAGGACGGTAAAAAAAAGTCCTGCCAGCCGCATCTTTGAGGCACTGTAGGAGCGGTGAATACACCGCTCCTACAGCGCCCCTGCCCATTGAAATCAATGAGCAGCGCCTCTGAACCGCCCGCAAAGCGCCGCTGCAGCTGTGTTTTGCGGGCGGTTTTAACCCCTTTTCGGCCGCTAGCGGGGGTTAAAAGCTCCCCGCTATCGGCCGAAAATCGCGGCAAAAATTACGGTAAAGCGCCACTAAGAATAGCGGCACTTTACCGCCAACTCCCGCGACGCCCCAGTGTGAAACAAGCCTTAGAATCTTGGTCATTCTGTCTATGGATTGGGGTGGCAGGAAATTGAATGCAAGCTAAGTAAATGTTCTTAAAGCGACATTAAAGCTTCATTTCTTTTTAATCAAAATAACAAACATGTTATACTTACCTGCTCTGTGCAATAGTTTTGCACAAAACAGCCCCAATCCTTCTTCTCTGGAGTCCCCCACCAGAGCTTCCTGGCAAGTGCTCGCTCCCGAGCTGCCCTGTTTGCGTCTATTGACACAGAGCAGGTGGCTCTGCCCCACTCGCTCAGCACAGCATTTGATTGACAGCAGAGACAATTAAGCATTCCTGCCCTGGTATGGTGATAACATCTGGATGTCTTCACTTCTGGAGCACTGGAGAGTGTTTGATGTATTATCCCTACAAAATAAAGTAAATCTATTAATATGTATGGTATGGGTATACTACAGGTTCACTATAAATTGTAATAATTTATAGCTATAATTCTACAACAAAGCACGTCACCTTACTGAGCCCTAACTAAGCAATATGCTTTTCTCCCAGGGGGAGTTATTGTTAGGTTTGCAAGAGGGGTTAGTGTTAGGGTTATATATAGAGTTAAGCCCTGTAAACACGATCGGTTTTACAGATGAAAACCGTCCGATGGATTTTTTTCATCGGACAAACCGATCGTGTATGGGACCCATCGGTCTTTTTTCCATCGGTTTTAAAAAATAGAACATGTTTTAAATTTTTCCGATGGATCCAAAACCGATAGCAAATTCCGATCGTCTATGGGCAAGTCCATCGGATAAAAAACCCACGCATGCTCAGAATTAAGTCGACGCATGCTTAGAAGCATTAAACTTCATTTTTCTCGGCTCATCGGAGTGTTTTACGTCACCGCGTTTGGAACGGTCGGTTTTTTGACTGATGGTGTGTGGGCAAGACTGATGGAAAACAGTTTCATCGGATATCCGATGGACAAATCCATCAGACTAGAATCCATAGGAAATCCGATCGTGTGTACAGGGCTTTAGTGTTAGGATTATATGGAGAGTGATGCCCCATACACACGACCGGTTTTCCCTTCAGAAAAACTGGGATGAGAGCTTTTGGACGGGAATCTCCATCTGACTTTTTCCCACAGGAAAACTGCCGGAAAAAAAAAGAGAGCAGGATCTCTTTTTTCCCGTCAGGAAAAAGTCCTAGCGGGAAAACCGTTCGTCTGTATGCTTTTCCGACGGGAAAAAAAATGCGCATGCTCGGGAAACAATTCGACGCATGCTTGGAAGCATAGAACTTCATTTTGTCGGCTCATCATAGTCTGTTACGTCACTGCGTTCTTGGCAGTCAAAAGTTCACTGGACTTTTGTGTGACCGTGTGTCTGCAAGGCAGGCTTGAGAGGAATCCTGTCGGGAAAACCATTGTTTTTTTTTTCCGACGGGAAAACTGGTCGTGTGTACAGGGCTTTAGTGTTAGGGCCAAACAGAATTGTATATAGGCTTGCCCACAGTTCATGCAGAGTACTGTAGGGGGATGGCCTTCTACCTTCAAAATGGGATCTTGCGAGATCCCAAATGTCAGCTTGTGATGCCTGTTGCTTTATATGAATAAAGTACAAATCTATCACTACACTAAGGTTGTGCTGGTGAAGATTTCTTTATTAAAGTTATAGAGAACAATAAGGTTAGTGTTACAGGGATAGTTAGTGTTAGGATTACTTTGAGGGTGACTGCTACAAAGACGTTTAGTGTTAGGGTTACAGGTTGGATTAGTGTTAGGGTCACAGAAAGGATTAGTGTTACAGGGAGGGTTGATGTTATAGTTATAGAATATGTTTGTATTACAAGGAAGGTTATTGTGAGGCACACTTTTGGTGTAGGGCAGGGATATGCAAACTGTGGACCTCCAAAAAAAGTTGCAAAACTACAAGTCCCAGCATGCCTCTGGGTGTCATGCTTGTGCCTGTCAGAGTTCTCCTTCGCCTCATGGGACTTGTAGTTCTGCAACAGCTGGAGGGCCACCGTTTGCATATCCCTGTTTTAGGGTATCTCTTTCAGTGCTGAAAACTACTAGAATACTAAAATGAATACAAAGCAACAGATTATTAAATTATCAATTAGATGGTAAACTCCAAGGATGAGTTGGCTAGGGGATAGTTTGGACCCTACAGACTGATACTTTCACAGACAATCTGTCATTTACATAACAACACATCAGGCATGTATATGCCTCTCTGATCCTATCCTATCACAGCTGAGCTCTGTAATGATTAATCTTTATTGGCTTGGGTATAGTATTAAAATGCAAAGATGCAATGACATTGAAAGAGATCAGTACAGTATAGAAGCAACATAGACATAAATAGGAAGCAGAGTAGAAAACTGGGAAATGCATTTTGATAAATCTTTTTTTGTGTTAATATATCCATTCTATAGGATTCACCTCCAACGGAAATTACACAGTCGTGTGGAGCAACCTGATATAATGAACTAAAATTTAAGCCAAAACTTTTTTTTTTTGTTTGACTTATTCTTGTCACCGTTATAATAGCTCACTTATCATTAATAATTAAAACACCCACACCCTTAAGTCTTAGTTTACACTCGCAGTTGGGGGATGGTAAAAATAGGCAGTTGAGTCACATCCCCCCCCCCTCCTCCACCAAAGCCCATTTTGCTGCAAAGGCATCCAGATTCGTTGTACACATGCTACAGCCGAGCTGTTTTGCAACGCGTCAAGTGGATCAGGCGGTACCGCTGCCGAACATGACCCATTCAAATTCAAGGTATTCCCAATCAAATCCTGTTTAGATGTCAAAAAATTCAAAACAACGCATTCAGGAGGCAGCAGTATTGCCTCCTAAATGAGTGTCAGCCTCACTTGCACCGCCCTTTTTGAAAAACAGTTTATTGAGAATTGCTCTTCAAAGAGTGATACACATGTAAGCAAGCCCTAAAACAGGGGATAACTCCCCCAAAAATGTACAGAATGGGACTTTCTATTGCATTATATTTAAATAAATTGGATAAACTTCTAGCAATGTTTGTACACATAAAAAATTGACCAAGTTACCATACTAGAATAAAATCAAATGTATAAATCAAATAAATCAAATAAAATCAAACATCAAATGTATTTTTCTTCATTAAAAAGAAGGCAGTAAGAGCATATAAACACAAGGTCATAGCTGTCATAACTTACGTAAATGCAACAATATAAACACCTGTAGATTGTAGAATTTAAAGGGGTTGTAAAGGTACAATTTTTTTTTCCTAAATAGCTTCCTTTACCTTAGTGCAGTCCTCCTTCACTTACCTCATCCTTCGATTTTGCTTTTAAATGTCCTTATTTCTTCTGAGAAATCCTCACTTCTTGTTCTTCTGTCTGTAACTCCACACAGTAATGGGAGGTTTTCTTCCTGGTGTGGAGTGTGTTGCTTGCCCCCTCCCTTGGACTACAGGAGAGTCAGGACCCTCTCTACGTTGCAGATAGAGAAAGGAGCTGTGTTTTAGTGGGCATCCTGACTCTCCTGTAGTCCAAGGGAGGGGGCGAGCAACACACTCCACACCAGGAAGAAAGCCTTGCATTACTGTGTGGAGTTACAGACAGAAGAACAGGAAGTGAGGAGTACTCAGAAGAAATAAGGACATTTAAAAGCAAAATCGAAGGA
The DNA here is from genome assembly GCA_029206835.1 of Rana muscosa. Taxonomy (NCBI): domain Eukaryota; kingdom Metazoa; phylum Chordata; class Amphibia; order Anura; family Ranidae; genus Rana; species Rana muscosa. Next base: position 331,865,871 of record CM055127.1, read on the forward strand.
TGAGGTAAGTGAAGGAGGACTGCACTATGGTAAAGGAAGCTATTTAGCAAAAAAAAATTGTACCTTTACAACCCCTTTAAATTAGAATCCACCAATAAGCAGCAAAAAACTTTTTTTCGTGGATGGAGGATGCTAAATCACAGATCTCCCTGCAAATCTCTGGATTAATATGAAAATATGGAAGAGCAAGCATTTAAAGATGTTAAAGTTACATCACAGATTGAGGTAAACACAGTGATGATTAAAAATATGTGCTTCTTTGGAATGCAAGGTATTTTCACTGTAAAGAGTAGGGAAAGGTTAGAACTTGGTAAGGTTGTTGTTGATTCCTGCATTCCTGTTGGAAGGAATCCCTTAAAGGGGGCATTCACTCCCCAGATTTACTTTTGCCCCGAGCACTCCCCTTCCCTCCCCTCTACACACTCCACAAAACAAAATGCCAATTTATTTTGATTTTTTTGTTATTTTTTGTTTTAACCCACCTTCCCTGCTCCTTGGCTTCCACAGTCCCGGGGCTATCCTTATGTACTGTATATGTATAATCATGAACAATGGATATCAGATACTGAAACATTGTGGTGGGTAAAGATAAATGACAGCAGCAGTACAGAACTGGTTGTGTTCAGCCAGTTGGTTAAGCTGAATGCCGAAGATGTAGTCTATATGAAATATGCCTGGCTGAATTTACATAATGAAAAGCACATGATTACCAGCACTTGATACAGTAAAAGTATAATTATCCACTATCTACATAATCAAGAGGATATAATTAATTGCTCTACTAAGCCAAGGGGGAAATTAAATCTTTATGATCTACAAATGTGTCAGTTATGTGAATGGGTTGAATGGATAACAGGAAAAACAGCTACATGGTTAATAGGGCTATGCCTACAACACATATTGACTGAAGAGCCATACAGAGTCACTACTGTACAAACCTAGCAGTGAGAACCAGGGTATGGTGAGTAGCAATCAGAGTATAGAGAGTGATATTCTACAAATAACAAATAATATTTTAGGTACAGTTGGTAGTATTCTAGGTAGGGTAAGTCGGTTTTGGTATGGACAGTTTCAGGTCATTAGTATTCTAGGCATGGTAAATAGTCTTCCAAGTATGGTGATCAGTAGTCTATGTATGGTGAGAAGGATTCCTGGTTTTGTAAAATGTATTTGTAGCGACCTCACCTCTCACTCCCTCCTTCTCTGTCAATGTCAATGGTTCTCGTCTAGGGGACCAGAGAGGAGAGTGTGACGCACCACCAGCTCACATCCTCTAGTGTGTAGAGGTGTGAGCTATACCCAATTACCTTCGGGTCTGTGCCCCTGTCCAGAGCCAAAGCTCTCCTTGAGGATGATCCTTTAACTCCCAGAAAGCCAAGTTCCACACCATTGAAAGTCCAACACTTATTTATTCTTGTAGAGCAATAAATAGTCCTTTGCGAGCAGACTGGTTAGACAATGAACAGGCAAGGTGAAGAGGAAGGTCCAGGCACAAACATAAACTTATTACTCTCCTGTTTCAGTATGTTCAAACAGGTTTGGCGCACGGTCGCTGCCACCGACCGTGAGGGTGGTCGCTGCCACCGACCGGGTGAAATAGGATTTAGGCCTCTGCCACCCACCTGGGTTTCAGTTGGGTCGCTGCCACCGACCATGAGAACATGAACTACCTTCTTGAGATGTGGCCCCTGTCAGGGGAGTCATCCATCTGTCATCTGTCATCCACCTGGACGGTCACCAGAGGCCTCCACCGTCACCAGCCAATGCTGCGCTGGATCTCCAGGAAGGTCACTTCTCTGGTCCCCCTCGCCCTAGATTCGGGTGTCCAATACCAGAGGACACCCTAGGAATCCTCCATCCCTTGCGGGACCCAGTCAAAGGTACTGGGCCCCAGGCCTCCAGAGAGTACCTCACCCCAGACTAGAGGTGTCTGGGGCGGAATCACAGCTTCGTACCCGGGCCGAGGGCGCCCGGAGACCACCAGCACTCACACCCAGGCTGAAGGTACCTGGGCGTGGACCCCGAGCGGAAGATGTCTGCCCCTTTTATCCCCTCTCCCAGCATGCACAGCAGGTTCCCCACCCCGCTGTACTACTGCTGCGAGAGGACAAAAAGGGTACAGACTTAAAATGGTGGTTCAACCCCGGCCTATGGCGACAGCACCACCTACAGGCCGCAGGGAACTGGACACCCTTGCATCCTCCACTGGCATAAATTGGTCCATGAACCCTAACAATTGCTGCATCTGAGCCATTTATCACTCAGATGCCTCCCCTAAATGTAACCACCCGCTACACATCCCCCCCAGTAATTTGACACTGGGCCCCAGTGTCTGGAACCAATTTATGCCCTCAAATGTGAGTCCGCATAAATCTGATCCAGAAACAAACCTATTCAGAAAGACAAAAAAAAATGTTTCGCCTGTGCCTGAACCAAGGGGAAAAGGAAGGAGGGAAAGGAAGGGATAACAAACAAACACACACAGGTGTAAACATTTAAGGACATAACAGCATAATTTTTTTTCAAAATTATTTTTCCCCCTCCCACATCCCTGTCTTAGACCTGCCCCATTCTCAGCAGACTTGAATGACGTTCTCCTGCAGAGGGGAAAAGAAACGCATTATCTGACACAGTATGTAATTTGGAGTGAAAAGGCTCCCTCTAAAGGGAACCCCTCCCTTCCAAAAAGTCAGGTGTGGTGTGTGTGAAAAACCGTTGCGCAACACTCCACCTAGTGGCCATGTCGCGATCTGGAGCACTTCTCTTGATCAGCAATCTCTTCATCTGTATCTTTGCCCTAACTTAACTAAACCCCAAGTCCTCATTATCTTTGCGGTGGAGAACAGGGAGAACAAAAACAACTGCTCCCAATTCTCCCAAGGAGTAGCCACCCCCTGCAAAAAATCAAAGAGTCCCTGAGTTTGGGCAAAGGCACTCCGGAATGTCCAGCTACAATAAAACACAGGAGTCTATTCTCCTATAAGTAAAATCTTGGGTGCAGCAGTATAAAGGGCTTCAAGTATCTGTCAAAAGTTTCCATGTGGTACTCCACATCCTCCCCATCCATTCAACAAATAATCACCCTGTCAGCATGAATGTGCCGACCCAGCATCCATTCAGCCTTGCAATCTTTAAACCTTTTAGAGGCTACAGGAGAACATGAGAGGTACCTGCGAGCGTGGGGCACCTTGAGATGTGTCCAGATGAAATCATCATACCATCGCTGCCTGTGTGCCTCCACTTCATACAACAACTCTCTTGGTAAGTACGGGTACTCCCACCCGTACTCGCTGGCAACCTTCTGGCAAAACAGTCTCTGCAGTCTGGACAAGGGTGGCATCGTGGCACGGTCTCCCTCACCAGGCATGACAATTGACTCCGGGTGCCGAGGTGCCTTGACCACCTCCATACTGGGCAGAGGAACCCACAGTGACACTCGCTTCGCCCTAGCTTCGGGCGCAGGTGATTCAGGGAGCAAAAGGGCAGACAGGGGACCAGATCCCTCCTCAGGCACCGGGGCCTCCACCCGGGGTGTGCTATCCCCAATAAACATGGGTGAGTCCCTTTGCACACGGGACAAGGCTAGGGGTATCTTGTCCCAGCCCTTCTGCTCGAAAAGTTTGTCTATGATGCCATCATCTTCAGCATCAGAGACCGACTCAAGGTCGGAGGTGTCACACTCCTCTGCGGGCAGGTAATTCCTTGTGGACGTGGAATCACCCCCTCCCACGGGCTCCCGTGACTGGGGATCCCCAACACCTCCGACAAAACACCAAGTCCTGTTCCCTGGCTTACCTCGGCCTTTATGTGAACTGGGATGTCCGGGGCTTTTCCATCCGGATACATCCGGGCCGGGCGAGCGCAGGGGTTTTCCTCCATCATGGCCGTTGGAAGCTCTAACGAGACCGACCTTCCTCTTCGGCGGTGGGAGTAGGGAAGCTGTGGTGACTGAAGCAGCATCCTCGGATTTTTCATCCTCCAAACTTTTGATTGCGACTTCCCCGGAAGTCTCTACAGTGCGCGTGGGAATGGCTGTCCAGTCTTTGACTTCTCCCTCACGAGTGGTGGCGCCTGTTAGGCAGTTGAGGTGGAAGGCCCGAGGCCTTTCTATGGATTGCTCCACCTTGAAAATGAACTCTCCACAGGCCTCGCAGCGCCCGAACGGCTTCAGCTGAACCACCAGTCCCGAACAGCCGGGACAAATCACACCGAGGGCCTCAACGTCCTTGCATACATACAGGGCGAATCGCCCCCGGGGCTTGAGCCTGATTCCCGTATCCGTAACCGAAGCAGCAATTGGGGTCATCCTGGTATTGGTAGAAACTGGAACCCAGGAGGCATTAGTGAACACACTGACCATCGCGCACTTAATAACTGGTGCCATGTCCCCACGTGCATCCCCCCACATGACCGGACTCCTCCCCTTTTCCACACCAGTTCGCGGGCTTTCTCCTTGGCACACCCACAAACTGTGCAGGGAGGGTGTGCCTCGTGGCGCGTGGGCCAAAATGGCCGACCTCCTCGGAACTCCTCTGGGCAGCAAAGTTCAAACTTTTGGAGGCCTCGACTACGTTACATGAACACAAATCCCGGTCCCAGAGCCCCCACGTGTAGCGACCTCACCTCTCACTCCCTCCTTCTCTGTCAATGTCAATGGCTCTCGTCTAGGGGACCAGGGAGGAGAGTGTGACGCACCACCAGCTCACATCCTCTAGTGCAGTGATGGCGAACCTTGGCACCCCAGATGTTTTAAAACTACATTTCCCATGATGCTCAACCACACTGCAGAGTGCATGAGCATCATGGGAAATGTAGTTCCAAAACATCTGGGGTGCCAAGGTTCGCCATCACTGCTCTAGTGTGTAGAGGTGTGAGCTATACCCAATTACCTTCGGGTCTGTGCCCCTGTCCAGAGCCAAAGCTCTCCTTGAGGATGATCCTTTAACTCCCAGAAAGCCAAGTTCCACACCATTGAAAGTCCAACACTTATTTATTCTTGTAGAGCAATAAATAGTCCTTTGCGAGCAGACTGGTTAGACAATGAACAGGCAAGGTGAAGAGAAAGGTCCAGGCACAAACATAAACTTATTACTCTCCTGTTTCAGTATGTTCAAACAGGCTTGGCGCACGGTCGCTGCCACCGACCGTGAGGGTGGTCGCTGCCACCGACCGGGTGAAATAGGATTTAGGCCTCTGCCACCCACCTGGGTTTCAGTTGGGTCGCTGCCACTGACCATGAGAACATGAACTACCTTCTTGAGATGTAGCCCCTGTCAGGGGCCTCCGCCGTCACCAGCCAATGCTGCGCTGGATCTCTGGGAAGGTCACTTCTCTGGTCCCCCTCACCCTAGATTTGGGTGTCCAATACCGGAGGACACCCTAGGAATCCTCCATCCCTTGCGGGACCCAGTCAAAGGTACTGGGCCCCAGGCCTCCAGAGAGTACCTCACCCCAGACTAGAGGTGTCTGGGGTGGAATCACAGCTCCGTACCCGGGCCGAGGGTGCCCAGAGACCACCAGCACTCACACCCAGGCTAAAGGTGCCTGGGCGTGGACCCCGAGCGGAAGATGTCTGCCCCTTTTATCCCCTCTCCCAGCATGCACAGCAGGTTCCCTGCCCCACTGTACTACTGCTGCGAGAGGACAAAAAGGGTACAGACTTACAATGGTGGTTCAACCCCGGCCTATGGCGACAGCGCCACCTACAGGCCGCAGGGAACTGGACACCCTTGCATCCTCCACTGGCATAAATTGGTCCATGAACCCTAACAATTGCTGCATCTGAGCCATTTATCACTCAGATGCCTCCCCTAAATGTAACCACCCGCTACATATTCTAGGAATTGTGAGAAGGATTTCAGTAATGGTGAGTAGTATTGAGGTATGTTAGGAGCATTCCAGATATTCTCAAAAGGGTGTGTAGGATTTTAGGTCTGGTGAGTAGCAGGGCCATCTTAATAGCATTATAGGCCCCTGGGCAAAGTAATGCACTGGGGCCCCACCAGCTTGCCCCAATTTACACACCTACTTTCAAGAAATAAAGTATAAATAGTTGATAGAATTAAACATATATTCATTAGTATTTTCAATTAAATCGATTTTACAAAAGGAAAACATTTCATAAATCAAAGGCTAGTCAACACAAAGGGCACAGTACAGGGGGGAATGCAGAAGGACACAATACAGGGGGGGTCAGGAGGGCACAGTAAAGGTTCTGGGATGCTTCCCGAGACACGACCATATCAGTTTAGTAAAAAGCATGACTGTCCCAGCAAATCCGGGACAGTTGGCAAGTATGATGCAATGCAAGATTATTGTGGGCCCCCCCCCATGTACCTGGGGCCCCTGGGCAGTGCCCAGGAGTGCCCTTGCATTAAGATGGCCCTGGTGAGTAGTATTTTAGGTATGGCAAGGAGGATTGCAAGAGCGGTAACCAGTCTTCTAGAATTTTAGGTTTGGTAAAGTAGAATTCTAGGAATGTTAGGTAGAATTCTAGGTATGGTGAGGATTCCAAGTCTGTACAGTAGGATTCCTGGTATGGTGGTATGGTGATGATTTATGTCTTTAAAGCACAATTCAAGATATAGTAAATAGTATTCTTGGTTTGGCAAGTAGGGTTATAGGTATGGTGAATAGTATTGCAGTATGAGCACTATTCTAGGTAGGTTGTTCAGTATTATCAGTAAGGTGGGGAGGATTCTAGTTATGGTGAGCAGTATTCTAGGTAAGGTAAAAAGGGTTCTAGGTATGATCAGCAGTATTCTGGGTAAGATAAGGAGCATTCTAGATATGGTGAGCAATATTCTAGGTAAGGTGAGGAAGATTCTAGGTATGGTGAGCAGTATTTTAGGAAGGGTAAGAAGAATTCTAGGTATGGTAAGTCTATAGTGAAACTATGGTGAGGATTTCAGGTATAGTAAGTTACTTTTTTTTAACCACTTCACCCCTGGAAGGTTTTACCCCTTTCATGACCAGGCCATTTTTTGCTATTCGGGAACTGTGCTATTCTAACTGGCAATTGCTCAGTCATGGAACACTGTACAGAAATTAAATCTATGTAATTTGTTCACACAAATAGAGCTTTCTTTTGGTGGTATTTGATCACCACTGAGTTTTTTTTTTTATTAAACAAAAAAGCTAAATATTTTGAAAAAAAACCCACTATATTTTACTTTCTGCTATAAAACATATCTGATAAAATAGAAAAAAGTCAAATTTCTTTATACATTTTGGCCAAAATGTATTTTGCTACATGTCTTTGGTAAAAAACAAAAACAAAAACTTAATTGTATGTAGCACACGGATCCTTTTCCCCCTCTTACCTTCTCAAGCAGGGGGATAAGACCAGTGCCGATCCTGACCTCCCTGGGGCCCTAAGCAAAATTCTGCAAAGGGGCCCTCTACCTGACCCGTGAATAATGGGCGTTGTTTAAGCGTAATATTGGGCGTGGCTTAAAGGGGCGTGAATCAAAGGGTATGGTTAGAGTCTGAGATGAACGAGGGATGGAGGGAGAAACAAAGGAAGAAAGAGAGAGAGAGAGAGGGAGGAAGTAAAAAAAGAGGGATGGAGGGACAGCAGGCCCAGATCCTACACCGCAATAGAAATATGAGTATTCCAGAAAGTTTAACAATCAGCAGATAAAGTTTCTCCAAACACCTGGTGTTAGCAATTCAATCATCCCAGCACCATGGTTGTTATGGTATCAGGGTGATTAAAGCGCATTATTTATATTATTACATTGTAATTGTAGCGCTACCCCCAGTTAAGAGAGCCGCTGGTTTGTTTCGGGCCCTGTGTGCAGTACCGCCAACCCCCGGCAATCTTACTCGACCCACGCTGGCACAGTTAGTCTAGGGCTATACTTATACCACATTCAATTGTATTGCATGAATTAATCTCTAAGCAGTAAGACAACACACTAAGGCGAGAGATTGATTATAACGGTTTTACTCTTATGGTAAATAGCATAGGTATAACATCACACATGCAACTGGCTTGCAGAGCCCTGCAGCAATCAATTTAGCACACTATAATGGCGCTGCGCGGTACTCCACCACGCGTAGCTATTATGGTGTGCACGCCCTATGGCGCACTAAACAATATACTATCTCCCCACCCGAGTCAGGCCTGACATGGAGTAAATCTTAGTCACTTCCTATAAGGATTTCTTCGCATGCCAGCTTTCGGTGGTGCACTTGATGAAATTCTAGTTTGTAATCCACAATAGGCAGTAACTTGGAACAACTGTACTGGGGGGGGACACTTCAACTCTGTCCTGCTACCGGTCCCCCCGTGGAACAGCAGATAAACAAACTGTGGGCCTATGCAGTTCTATAGGCCTGAACACGACACAGTCTATTGGTCTGGGCAGGTGCCCGCTCACCACTCCGAACTCGATCCTAGTCCGGGACTTCCACCTGCTGTGTAACCGCACACAGCGTCTGCCACGATCGGGTCCCCGATCCAACTGATGTCCTCACTCGACAAGTCAGGATCCACCCAGGCTCCGCAGTGGGGTGGAAGGCTCTTCGGAAGTCACGCAAGGCCCCAGGCTTCGGGCCTTGCACCGCAGCAGATCCGCACAGGAAGACTGGTTGCTTGCAGCGCGGTGTCCAAAGAGGCCGAGCTCCGCCTCCACTCTTCCTTAAATAGCCCCCTCCCATGAGTCTCTGCGGTGGAAACTTTCACCCTGAGGCCGGATGGGGTTCTGGGTAACGTAGTTCCGGGGCCTTAAAGGAGACCCCGCTACATAATATAAAATGAAATCATTCAACTCACCATAATGCCGAATCAATGGGAGCCCTGATGTCACTGTCCCCAGCCAGCGGAGTGCCTCCTTACATTTCAGGTGTCCCCAGCCAGTGGAGTGCCTCCTTACATCTCAGCAGTCCCCAGCGGAGTGCCTCCTTACATTTCAGGTGTCCCCAGCGGAGTGCCTCCTTACATCTTAGGTGTCCACAGCAGGGTGCTTCCTTACATCTCAGGTGTCCCCAGCCAGCAGAGTGCTTCCTTACATCTCAGGTGTCCCCAGCCAGCAGGGTGCTTCCTTACATCTCAGGTGTCCCCAGCCAGCAGGGTGCTTCCTTACATCTCAGGTGTCCCCAGCCAGCAGGGTGCTTCCTTACATCTCAGGTGTCCCCAGCCAGCAGGGTGCTTCCTTACATCTCAGGTGTCCCCAGCCAGCAGGGTGCTTCCTTACATCTCAAGTGTCCCCAGCCAGCAGGGTGCTTCCTTACATCTCAAGTGTCCCCAGCCAGCAGGGTGCTTCCTTACATCTCAGGTGTCCCCAGCCAGCGGAGTGCTTCCTTACATCTCAGGTGTCCCCAGCCAGCAGGGTGCTTCCTTACATCTTAGGTGTCCCCAGCCAGCAGAGTGCTTCCTTACATCTCAGGTGTCCCCAGCCAGCGTAGTGCTTCCTTACATCTCAGGTGTCCCCAGCCAGCAGGGTGCTTCCTTACATCTCAGGTGTCCCCAGTCAGAGGAGTGCTTCCTTACATCTCAGGTGTCCCCAGTCAGCGGAGTGCTTCCTTACATATCAGGTGTCCCCAGCCAGCAGAGTGCTTCCTTACATCTCAGGTGTCCCCCCCCCCTTTGAGCCCTTTTATAGCTCAGCAGTGGCGAGAGGTGAGGGGGAACAAATTAGAGGCGGAGCCGGCCAGCTACAGTGAGCTGCGGCACCGCCCACCCCTTTCCCCCACAGGACACAGTCTCAGATGACAGACAGACCGGGGGCGGGGGTGGGCGGCGCCGCAGTGCTATTTCTATTTCGGCAGGATCCCTCCCTTCTCATCCTGGTCTTCGGGAAAATGGCGGCCGGCGGAGACATTATCTTCGCCGGCCGCGGACCTCTAGCGGCGACGGCGGATGCGGCGGCGGCAGTATTACTCGGGGCCCTACGCAGCTTGCGTAGTCCGCATATAGGGCGGATCGGCCCTGGATAAGACACACCATGCCACATGCCCGTGTCCTCTAGATTATAAAGGTCAGGCGGTGTTACATACTTGGGTCCTGCAGCGAGTTGCTTCCTTCTTCTGGTTCTCCCCTCTATGTTTATAGAGGCGAGTCTTTATCTTTCCCAAATGAGGTCAATGTCCACACAACATATCAACTCCAACATGAGTTTATTTTATCTTGCTTTCAGGAACCCGGGAATTGCTTTCCGTGTAATGGCGTCTGCCCCTTATATATCCTCTCCCGGCATGCACAGCAGGCCAAAACCGCCCACCAACAGTAGCCGAGAAAGGACATCCAATACCTACTCCATCACCTGTGGTTCAACCCCGGGTATAGGTGACAGCACCACCTATATGCCCAAAGGGGAACTGCACGCAAGGTGACACAGCAGTAAGGCAGAGTCCAAATAATTAAGAGACCCGAGCCAACTATTGCTCCGGTCACCCCTAAATTTAAGTATAGCGGGGTTAAATTTGGGGACCCCGCTACATACACCCCCCTCTAAATGAGACACTGTCCCCAGTGTCTGGAATAAATTCACACACTCAGTCCTGAGCAAGCGCAAATTTATTCCTGGAACTATGTTCAATGCAAGGATGGTGCCTGAATCAAGACCTGAAGTGTAGCAAAGAGTGAGAAAAACTGTTTTCAAATGTACATACACATTATGTAACAATCCCTCCCATCATCTATCACAACTGTATCCCTGCAGGGAATATTCTACACGCTATTACTCAGAAGTGAACTATCTCTCCAAGGAAAAGCTCCCTTCTACTGAAGCTGCACACACTAAAGCCCCGTACACACGATCGGTTTAACTGATGAAAATCATCCGATGGATGGTTTTCATCAGACCAACCGATCGTGTATGGTACCCATCGGTCTTTTTTCCATCGGATGGAAAAAATAGAACTTGTTTTACATTTTTCCGATGGATAAAAAACCGATGGGAATTTCCGATCGTCTATGGGCAAGTCCATCGGTTTAAAAACCCACGCATGCTCAGACTGAATTAGGAGACGGGAGCGCTCGTTCTTGTAAAACTAGCGTTCCTAATGGAGAGAGCACATTCGTCATTCTGCAAGTTATTGCTTCGTTTAATGCAGCGCATGTTTTTTTGCTTTCGAACGGTCTTTAAAATGTCATTTTGGCAGCAGAACTTTCTCCTGAGTTCTGACAAATGTATGTCTTTCTTTTTTCTAGTGATCTTCGGAATAATTATTAAAATTCTGCAAGGCCGACATCCCAAATTACACCTTTATGTTTTTTGACTCTTAAAATTTGTTGTGCATTTTTTGGTGTGTCAATTTCTCAGAACAACATAATATTAAATTTTAGAAAAATCATGGAGGTTGGTGTCCCTTGTTCTTAATTACACATTGTATTTATGCAATCTTATTGCTACTTCTCAAAAAAACACATCAGGCATGTAGGTTGGCTGTAATCAAATTTCCCTTTATTTTGGAAAAAACAAATCAAAAACCGAAGGGCAACTATTCCCAAATTAGCAGAGAATATAAAGTCATTAGATCCCAAATGCAGACCTGACTATGATCAATAATAAAATCAACAACAGCATGAAATCAGGAGCAGCAGCCAAAGACATACATCATCCCAAGCTGTGGTACTCCATCAACCTTCAATTTCTGGATGAGCAGCTCGAGGCCAGGGAATCACCTCCTGCTCTTTCTTGTAGCCTTCCTTCCACGCCTCTCTGCAGCGTTCTTTCCACGGCCCCGTCCACGCACCCTTGCAGGCTGGGCCACTGTGGGTGGTGATGTGGCAGGAGGAGGAGGAGAAGGAGGAGAGGGATTGGGCTGATGTGAGATATGGGTGGCCTCAGTCAGCAGCCCCCTCGCCCCCATGTGTACGGCCATATAGATGAGATGCTCACAGAGGGCCCGTTGTCCCGCCTCCATTCTGAGCAGCTTATCCGCCAGATAGGTGCTAAACCCCTCCGTAGGGTTGAGGGGGGCCCTCATAATAGCAGCAGCCTCCTGAATCATCTTTAGTGACTCCTCCTCCACTTGTGTCATCCGCCGTTGTTTTGGCGGTCTGACGTGGAGGGGAGCCACTTGGGAGACGGTGCTGCCACTAGGCCTGGGGACCTGCTGAGTCCCACTTGGCCCTGCCTCCTCCTGCCTGTCACACTCCTGACCCTCTTCCTCCTGGCTTGCCTCATCCTGTTTATAAAATAAAATGTAGATTTCTATTATTTGAGGAATCAATCACACACAATTTTGATCTCATTACTGGTTTATTTTGGAGGGGGGGGGGTGGGATCATTTATGGCTAAGCCAAACAGTTAAACTCCATATTACTTAGTGGACAATAATTAGCATCAAAAATACTATACCGGGCTGAAGATGTGAAGATCTGGCTCTTCTAGCTCGGGAGGCTCCTCCTCCGCCTCTGCAGGGGTGGAGGGAAGGGTGGAAGGAACGCTGGAGGGAAGGGTGGAAGGAAGGGTTGAGGGAAGGCTGGAAATAGATTCCCTGGCCTCGATCTGGTCATCCAGGAATTGAAGATGTCTGTGGTACCACAGCTTGGGCTTTACTACATTGTCGGCTGCTGCTCCTGATCTCTTGGACTGGCGCACTTCCTTGAATTTTTTTTTATAAGAATTGCGCAGGTTGTTGATTTTATTATTGATCATAGTGTAGTCTGCATCTGGGATCCATGGCTTCATATCCTCGGCTAATTTGGTAATAGTTGCCCGTCGTACATCACTTTTGTGATACGCAGGGTGTTTGAGCTCCCAAAGGTTGCGCTGTTCCTTATACTTTTCAATAAAAACAAGCATCACCTCCGGCTCTCTTAGTTTATGCATCTATTAGGATCAGCAAGTACAAAAAAAAAGGATCAAAATTGATTCTCCTCAACTTATCACAATATTGCCTTTTACAATCATGACCCATTAATATGCCACTGCAGGCACGAGTTCCCTTCTTACCTTTGTTCACTTCGTGGGTTCACTTCCGGTCGTCCTTACTCCGCGCATCCCTAATAACTTCTTTCCCCTTTTTATACCCTGCGCATGAGTGTAACTCCGCCCTCGTCGCCCGCCCATGACGGACTTTTCCAGGATTTCCCCGCCCCTTAACGAACGGCGCACAGTGTGAGACGGCGACATGTCGCAGACACAGGTGGCTTCTTTCCTTGAAATTACCGACGAGGAAAGCCCGGAGGCGGAAACGTCCCGATCCTGTAAAAAAAGATACAAGGTGACTAATATGTCTTTTTCTGAGATGGCGGAGATGGTGGACATTCTGCGGAGGAAGGATTACGACGGCAAGCATGGCCCATACGACACCCCTAATCTCCGGAAGTCACAAATTATGGATAAAGTGGCGAAGACTCTCTATAAAAAATATGGGGTCAGGAGATCCAAGGAACAACTCCGTAAAAGGTGGTCAGACCTGAAGCTCAGGGAGCCGGAGCAGTATAGGAAGCTTATAAAAAGCATTGAAAAAAGTAAGTTTATTTTACTGTGTTCTTTCACATTGTAATATGTATTCTTCCATGTTTTGCACCATGTGCTTGTCTTGACTGGGTTCACATTTTGAAATCTCATCTTTTATGTTAAGTGGAGAGTCCACTTATTTGCCCAATGTTTTGACCAATAACTTGCTGCTCTTCCCCCAAACATGTTTGGCACATATCCACGTAAACTACATGTGGGCATGCCTCATTTTACTTCAACAATGTTTATCTACACATTGTTGGCTAGATGATGTGTTGTAAGGAAATTTAGAATGTGACTGAAAGAAGAAACTGTATTCTGGGTAAAGGAGATGACACTCCAGCAGTTGTGTACTCTTTTTTGTTCTTCAGCAAGATACTATACTCTGGGCCACATGACCAAATTTCTTAACGGTGTCACACACAGGTGCTCCAGTGGATACCTTGGTGGTTATCCAAGTGTATTTGTGATTGTCCTCAAAAATAACATGTTGCTTTGTTGAGTTTGCAAAATCACATATGTTCATGTTGGAACTCAGGGCCAAATATCAATTGTACCCCACTTCAAAACATTGAGGATCCCTTTTCAGGCCTAAAAAAAGTCTGTGTGCTAAAGTATACATTTTGTTGTAAATTCCCATAGGGGAGAGGAGAGTGGGAGGACACCATGCTCATGAGACGAGTAACCCAACACCACAGAAAATCCCCTAAGCTCCCAAAGCAGACCAAGATCAGCAGGTTCAGGAAGCGGAGGTGGAGGAAGGGGAGGTGGAGGAAGGAGAGGTGGAGCTTATCAGCACAACAGGTCAGTGTCTGTCACCACAACTTCAAGGTAAATACAGATGTAGGACTGCCTAGTGTAAAACCTTTTTTTTTGTTTTAGGGACTGAACGTGGGGGTGTGTCAGGAAGTCCAAATCCGCCATTCTCGAGTGCCAGCGCCAAAATAATCATTCAGGAAATCATGGAATGCAGTAGCGAAATGGACATTATGAGAAAGAGAATGATTGTGATTGAGCAAAAATATAAAAACATGATAGATATTTTGGGGAGAATAGTGTGAACCCCCCCTTTTTGTGTTTTTTGTTCTGCGTCTGACATTATCTCAGGGATTTCCAACATCCCAAATGTGAAGATGCACACACTGAAGACTCAACATGTGCTATCTGCCGTCACAGGATATCTATGTCCCTGTTTTGGGGGTGCAACCTCTTCCTCCCTCCTCAAGTAGGGGAGAGGAAGGGTTTACATCCCCAAAGCACGACCATTGATCCCCCATGATGGCAGATAGCACATGTTTACCCTAGCCATGGGATCTTGTTGAAGATACCCATTTGAGCCCCCAAAGAAAGTGTGTTTGTTAACATTTGGGATGGATCAGGGGTACCATCACCCCATCTCCAGTTGTTATTTTTCACAGTGTTATTTTATTACTTTTTCAAACTAAAAAAAATGGCTTACGACCCATGCATGTTTCTGCAAAAAAAGCCGCACATAAAAAAAAAAGGCTAGTATTTCTAAAAACCAAAACAAAATGCGGTGCAAACAATAAAAACATTTGGGAAGTCTAAAAAAGGTGTGCCTTGTTCTTTCTATGCTCAAGAGCAGTTCTGAAGATGCAAAAACCGTGTTTTTCGCTCTGAGTTTTGAGGCTATTTACTAAGGACAATTACACTTGGCACTACTAGAACCTGGGAGACACATAAACCCAAAATACAAGAATGACAACACAAGTTTGTATGAATTCCAATTTTTATTTTATTTTAAAAAGGTTTAAGAATTGGTCAGATGTGGTCTGGCATTGCGATGGCTCCCCTACCCGTGAAGTACTCTACGTATTTCTGGCGTACTTCACGGGCACTTTGGGGGGCCAAGCCAGTACGGGCAGTGCTGAGGCCGGTCAGATTAATCAGTTCAGATGGACCGGCCTCAGGCCCAAACGATGAAACATAATTGTTTGCAAATTTGTGTAGAAAATTGTGCAATATGCAGCAGCAGTAGATGATGTGGTTCAGTTTATAATCTGCCAAATGTATCGCTGTCTGGAACAGGCGGAACCGGCTGGCCATTATCCCGAAGGCATTCTCCACAACTCTCCGAGCTCTGGCCAGCCGGTAATTAAAAACCCTCCTCTCCGGGGTGAGGGTGCGTTGGGGAAACGGCCGCATCAGGTGTGGTCCTAGTCCAAAAACCTCATCCGCAATGAAAACGAACGGGAGCCCTTCAACGTTCTCTGCATCTGGAGGCAGTGCAAGACCCACAGCCTGCAGACGGTGAGCGAACTCCGTCTCCGCGAATGATCCGCCATCGGACATCCGGCCGTTCTTCCCCACGTCCACATACAGGAACTCGTACCGTGCCGACACCACCGCCATTAACACTATGCTATTAAAACCTTTATAGTTGAAATAGTATGACCCCGAACGGGGTGGCGGCACTATGTGGACGTGCTTCCCATCAATTGCCCCTCCACAGTTGGGGAAATCCCACCGCTGGGCAAATTGGGAGGCCACAGTCAGCCATTCCTGTGGTGTGCTAGGGAACTGTGGAGTCAAACAAAAAGAAGACATTAGTACGGTTTATGGTTACAGTGCAAGCAGATGACACACCAAAAAACATTGTTGAGTACCATTATTATTTAAGGGAGTTTTTCCGAACAATAAACAAAGGACCACTTAGCAGATGCCTCATCCCCGCTGAGTGGACATTCTAAAATAATCTAAGGGGGGGGGCCTAAGGTGATTGTGGGGGATCCCAAAAAAGGATCTACCACTTTGCTGAGCTTGATTGAGAACTACTAATTTTTTAACATCTTTAGGGGGGGGGGAGGGAAGGTTGTCAAACTACAAGGGCAATGACCCCCCAAAAATGAAAAGGAAAATAGAAGGCTAGCTGGGTTTGCGCCCACGATAGCATGCTGGAGAGGTTAGTGGAGGGAAATAGGCATGTAGGGCCCAAAAAGGGATTTACAGGTAAAAAAAGGCATGTGGAAAATGGGGACATTACCAGGATATTACAAACAGGCATATTTGTGTTAGGAGGAAAAAAAAGAAAAAAAAAAGAGAATAAAAAAAGATAATGTGAGGTTAAAGGAGCATAATTACCTTCATATAGTCCTTCTGCAGGACCTGAATGATGGCCGAACACGTCTCAGGGATAATGATCCCGTGGAGCCTGGGGGGAGATGCCTGTTGAGAACTTGAGGTCCTGCAAGCTTCTCCCAGTCGCCAGGTATCTCAACATGTCAATAAGCCTCTGCTCAGCAGTGATGGCCTGGCGCATCACAGTGTCCTGCCTCGTGATATAGGGGGACAGCAAATCCAACAGATGGTGAATAGGGATGAGCCGAACACCCCCGGGTTCGGTTCGCACCAGAACCTTCGAACGGACCGAAAGTTCGCGCGAATTTTCGAACCCTATTCGTTATAATGGACGCGAACGTTCGAAATCAAAATTGCTAATTACAACGGCCAATATGCATGTTAATGTTATAAAACAGGTTTGGGGACCCGGGTCCTGCCCCAGGGGACATATATCAATGCAAAAAGAAATTTTAAAAACTAAAGTTTTTTCGGGAGCAGTCATTTTAATGATGCATAAAGTGAAAAAAAAAAAAAGTGAAATTTTCCTTTAAATACGGTACCTGGGGGGTGTCTAAAGTATGCCTGAGAAGTGGCATGTGTTTCCCGTGTTTAGAACTGTCCTTGCACAAAATGACATTTGTAAAGGAAAAAAAGAAGCCATTTAAAACCACTTGCGGCTTTAATGTCATGTCTTGTCCTGGCCGCCATATGGCTGTAAATCCTTGAGAAAAATGGCATGGCTACCCCATCACCCCCCCCCCCACCCCAGCCCCTTTGGGTCTTGTATGGATACTAAGGGGGACCCCGCACCCAAAATAAAACCCTATACCTACAACCCTATATACTCTGAACAGCAGTATATAGGTGGTGCAAACAAGACATGGACTGTAGGTTTGTTCTTAAGTAGAATCTGAACAGGTACATTATGAAGTGTAGCTACATCCCAAAAAAATCAATTTTTAAGCTTTTTGGAGAACATAGGGAGGGGTTATCACCCCTGTAACATTTGCTGTCTTTGCACATCTGTTCAGAACATGTCACCTCACTTTCCGTCCCAATGACAAATGTTTTTGGAAAAGTGGGGTTTTAATTGAAACAAGGATTGGTGATAAAGCATCAGTAGAGAGGAGATACCTTTTTCCCAAATTAAATCTAACAGGATAGAATTTTCCTTCCTAGGGGTAGATTTCCTCTCACTTCCTGTTTTCTCTTGCCGTTTGCAAGTAGGAGTCGTTTGTAAGTTGGATGTTTGAAAGTAGGGGCCTGCCGTATATACTCTGCAGAAATGTTCCCTATTAGATATTGGTGTAGCCACAAGACTGGTGGGCACAGGAATGGGCCCTGCTGTGAGTTAATAGATCAAGATTTGTACTTGCATGCACCTGTTGAACCGGGCAGAAAAATTGGGCCTTTGGTGGTGGTGGTGGTGGTGGTGGACGGTGTTGCCACAAGACTGTAAGCCCTCACAGTTACTCTTGGTGGGTGCAGGAATGGGCCCTGCTGTGAGTTATTAGATCAAGATTTGTAATTGCATGCACCTGTTGAACAGGGCAGAAAAATTGGGCCTTTGGTGGTGGTGGTGGTGGTGGACGGTGTTGCCACAAGACTGTAGGCCCTCATAGTTACTCTTGGTGGGCGCAGGAATGGGCCCTGCTGTGAACTATTAGATCAAGATTTGTAATTACACGCCCCTGTTAAACAGGGGCTGAAAAATTGTGCCTTAGGCATTGGTGCTGGTGCCACAACACTGCAACCCCTCACAGATACTGTACTTGGAGCACAGCAGTCACACCTGTTGCGAAGCATCTTTTTAAAAAATTGTAATTACACGCCCCTGTTATACAGGGGCTGAAAAATTGTGCCTTAGGCACTGGTGCTGGTGCCACAACACTGCAACCCCTCACAGATACTGTACTCTGAGCACAGCAATGAGACCTGTTGCAAAGCATTGCCTAAAAATTGTAATTACACGCCCCAACAGGGGCTGAAAAATTGTGCCTTAGGCACTGGTGCTGGTGCCACAACACTGCAACCCCTCACAGATACTGTACTCTGAGCACAGCAGTCACACCTGTTGCGAAGCATCTTTTTAAAAAATTGTAATTACACGCCCCTGTTATACAGGGGCTGAAAAATTGTGCCTTAGGCACTGGTGCTGGTGCCACAACACTGCAACCCCTCACAGATACTGTACTCTGAGCACAGCAATGAGACCTGTTGCAAAGCATTGCCTAAAAATTGTAATTACACGCCCCAACAGGGGCTGAAAAATTGTGCCTTAGGCACTGGTGCTGGTGCCACAACACTGCAACCCCTCACAGATACTGTACTCTGAGCACAGCAGTCACACCTGTTGCGAAGCATCTTTTTAAAAAATTGTAATTACACGCCCCTGTTATACAGGGGCTGAAAAATTGTGCCTTAGGCACTGGTGTGGTGGCATGGATCATTGAGGAGGAGGAAGAGGATAGTCAGTGAACATAACAGGACAGTCACTCAGCATCAGCATAGGCAGTCTTGAAGGGATGTGACATTATAAATTATTCCGTTATATCCGCTTCAGGTGTCTGGTAGCTGGTGGTGATCCAAGACTGATTCATTTTTATGAAGGTCAGTCGATCAACCGAGTCGGTGGACAGGCGCACCCTATGATCGGTGACAAATCCTCCAGCAGCACTGAATGTGCGTTCGGAAAGAACGCTGGATGCAGGACAGGCCAGTAGCTCAATTGCATACTGTGCAAGCTCTGGCCAGTGATCCATCCTCAGGACCCAGTAAGCCAGAGGATTTTCGGTGGGAAAGGTGTCCAAGTCTGACCTTGCCCCTAGGTATTCCTGCACCATGTATATCAGACGCTGGCGATGGTTGCTGGAACCGATCATACCTTGGGGCTGCGGACTAAAAAATTGTCTGAACGCATCGGTCAGACGTCCACCTTCCCCACCGCTCCTTCTGCTACTGACCGAAGCCTCAGCAACTCGTCGTCCAGGACCAGGAGTTTGTAACCTCCCAGTTTCTGGGAACGCGTTGCACAGACCTTTCTGCAAGGCCTCCCTGAGATGTCTCATCCTCTGCTCCCTCTGCGACGGCAAGATAAGGTCCGCAACCTTACCCTTGTACCGTGGATCAAGGAGAGTGGCCAGCCAGTAATGGTCACTCTCCTTGATCCGAAGAACACGAGGATCCTTCCGCAGGCTTTGCAGGATCAGGGAGGCCATGCAGCGTAGGTTAGCTGAGGCATTCGGTCCGGAGTCTTCTGGGTCACTGAGGATGACATGATCGCCAGCCACCTCCTCCCAGCCACGTACAAGTCCACTGGTTTGTTGGGACTGTACATCATCCCTAAAAGACTGCTGCTGCTGATGCTGAGTGCCAGGCTCCACCTCCATGCTCACACAATCCTCCTCCTCCTCCTCCTCCTCCTCCTCTTCCTGTGTGATGGGTGGGACAGAAGGAACATTGTCTGGATAAAGGGGGCCTTGAGAGACAAGGAAGTCCTCCTCTTCCTGCCTCTGTTCTGCCTCAAGTGCCCTGTCCATTATCCCACGCAGCGTATGCTCCAACAGGTGGACAAGAGGTACAGTGTCACTGATGCATGCACTGTCACTGCTCACCATCCTCGTGGCCTCCTCAAATGGTGAGAGGACAGTGCATGCATCCCTGATCATGCTCCACTGGCGTGGGGAAAAAAAGCCAAGCTCCCCTGACCCTGTCCTGGTGCCATAGTCGCAAAGGTACTCATTGATGGCCCTCTGCTGCATGTGCAGTCGCTGCAGCATGGCCAACGTTGAGTTCCACCTGGTGGGCATGTCACATATTAGGCGGTTCTTGGGCAGGTTCAGCTCCTTTTGCAGCTCAGTCAGCCGAGCACTGGCATTATAAGATCGGCGGAAATGCACACAGACTTTCCTGGCCTGCCTCAGGACATCCTGTAAGCCTGGGAACCTGCCCAAGAACCGCTGCACCACCAGGTTGAGGACGTGAGCCATACAGGGCACATGGGTGAGCTGCCCCTGTCGCAGGGCGGAGAGGAGGTTGGTGCCATTATCAGAAACGACCATTCCTGGCTTAAGCTGGCGTGGCGTCAACCACCTCTCGGCCTGCCCCTGCAGAGCTGCCAGAACCTCTGGCCCAGTGTGGCTCCTGTCCCCCAAACACACCAGCGCAAGCACGGCATGGCATCTTTTTGCCTGCGTACTCGCGTAGCCCCTTGTACGCCTACGGAGCACCGCTGGTTCCGAGGACAGAGCACTCGAAGAGGACATGGAGGAAGAAGAAGAGGAGGGGGTGGAGGAGAGAGGTGTGTCACAACCAGTAGTAGCATTTTGGAGGCGTGGTGGCGGAACAACCTCCAACACTACTGCACCTTGTCCTGCATCCCTCCCAGCTACCAATAGAGTGACCCAATGGGCCGTGAAAGAAAGATAACGTCCCTGTCCATGCCTGCTGGACCATGAGTCAGCGGTAATATGCACCTTACCGCTGACCGCCCTGTCCAGCGAGGCATGGACATTGCCTTCCACATGCCAGTAGAGAGACGGAATTGCCTTCCGTGAGAAAAAGTGGCGTTTGGGAACCTGCCACTGAGGAACCGCACATTGAACAAACTCACGGAAGGGGGCCGAGTCTATCAACTGAAAAGGCAGCAGTTGAAGTGCTAGCAATTTAGCCAAGCTAGCATTCAACCTCTGGGCATGTGGATGGCTGGGAGTATACTTCTTTCGACGGTCCAGCAGCTGGGGCAGGGAAATTTGCCTGCTACAATCGGACGTCGGTGTACTGCAAGTACTTGGTTGTGACACACCTAATTCTACACCTTCAGTCCTCTCAGAGCAGCTTTCAGAGAGGACTGAAGATATAGTGGGGATGGAGATCCCAGCTGATGAGGAGCAAGGAGAGGTCCGCTTTGTTCTTTGGTGTGGGTCTTTTATGTGTGCTTGCCAACGAGCTGCATGGCAGGTCGACATATGTCTGCTCATGCTTGTGGTGCCCAAGCGGCTGATGTTTTGGCCACGCGAGATACGCTTGAGACAAATATTGCAAATAGCAGTGGTGCGATCTGATGCACTCGTCTCAAAAAAGGCCCACACCAAAGAACTTTTGTGATAACGTGCAGAGGCAGCGCCCTGCACAGGCGGAGCTCTGCGGTGTGGTACAGTTGCTGTGCTGGCCTCTAGCTGGCCTCCAGGGGGCATCCTGCCTCGTTGGACATGTGACGCTGCATCCTCCTCCTCCTCCTCCTCTCTCCCTTCAGGCACCCACGTGGAGTCAGTGACCTCATCATCCCCTCCCTCTTCACCACTAGAGCAAACCTGGCAGTAAGCTGCAGCTGGTGGAACACTACTGCCAGATTGCTGTCCTTCAGCATCCCCTTTCTCTGCGCGCACACTACTGACTTCCTCAAGCTGGGTATCATCATCCGAGCCTTCGAATCGTTGGGCATCCTCCTGGAGCATGTACCCAACACTGTGCTCAAACAGTTCGGGGGACTCCTCAGGAGGACATGGTGGGTCTAGGGAAGGGGTGGCTGATGATGCCATTGAGTACGCGTTGGCAGCTGCTCTGCCAGTACCCTGAGCCTGGGTGAGAGAGGATGAGGAGGATGAGGAGGGCTTGGTCATCCATTCTACCAAGCCTTCGGCATGATGCGGCTCCACATGTCCAGCTGCCGAAAACAAAGACAAGCGTGTCCCATGGCCACGTGCTGATGACGATGCACGACCACGTCCACGGCCAGCACTGTTGTCTCTAGAAACAGAGCCTGCCTGCCCTGTGTTCTTGCCTCGGCACGCTCTGCCTCTCCTTGGCGGTCTTCCAGCCATTGTAGTCGGTAGTGTATATAGTATAAAAAATAGAACTCCTACGTGTGCTCACAACACACTGTAGGTCCTATGGGTGCTGACACTAACACACTATAGGTACTATGTGTGCTGCTGACAAGAAAATATAGGAGCTCTGTTTGCTGCCACTAACACACTAGAAGTCCTATGGGTGCTGCTGAGAAGAAAATATAGGAGCTCTGTTTGCTGCCACTAACACACTAGAAGTCCTATGGGTGCTGCTGAGAAGAAAATATAGGAGCTCTGTTTGCTGCCACTAACACACTAGAAGTCCTATGGGTGCTGCTGAGAAGAAAATATAGGAGCTCTGTTTGCTGCCACTAACACACTAGAAGTCCTATGGGTGCTGCTGAGAAGAAAATATAGGAGCTCTGTGTGATGCCACTAACACACTAGAATTCCTATGGGTGCTGCTGAGAAGAAAATATAGGAGCTCTGTTTGCTGCCACTAACACACTAGAAGTCCTATGGGTGCTGCTGAGAAGAAAATATAGGAGCTCTGTTTGCTGCCACTAACACACTAGAAGTCCTATGGGTGCTGCTGAGAAGAAAATATAGGAGCTCTGTTTGCTGCCACTAACACACTAGAAGTCCTATGGGTGCTGCTGAGAAGAAAATATAGGAGCTCTGTTTGCTGCCACTAACACACTAGAAGTCCTATGGGTGCTGCTGAGAAGAAAATATAGGAGCTCTGTTTGCTGCCACTAACACACTAGAAGTCCTATGGGTGCTGCTGAGAAGAAAATATAGGAGCTCTGTGTGATGCCACTAACACACTAGAAGTCCTATGGGTGCTGCTGAGAAGAAAATATAGGAGCTCTGTTTGCTGCCACTAACACACTAGAAGTCCTATGGGTGCTGCTGAGAAGAAAATATAGGAGCTCTGTTTGCTGCCACTAACACACTAGAAGTCCTATGGGTGCTGCTGAGAAGAAAATATAGGAGCTCTGTTTGCTGCCACTAACACACTAGAAGTCCTATGGGTGCTGCTGAGAAGAAAATATAGGAGCTCTGTTTGCTGCCACTAACACACTAGAAGTCCTATGGG
This sequence comes from Rana muscosa, assembly GCA_029206835.1. Lineage (NCBI taxonomy): Eukaryota > Metazoa > Chordata > Amphibia > Anura > Ranidae > Rana > Rana muscosa. The sequence continues at coordinate 331,889,258 of CM055127.1, forward strand.
TGCTGCTGAGAAGAAAATATAGGAGCTCTGTGTGATGCCACTAACACACTAGAAGTCCTATGGGTGCTGCTGAGAAGAAAATATAGGAGCTCTGTTTGCTGCCACTAACACACTAGAAGTCCTATGGGTGCTGCTGAGAAGAAAATATAGGAGCTCTGTTTGCTGCCACTAACACACTAGAAGTCCTATGGGTGCTGCTGAGAAGAAAATATAGGAGCTCTGTGTGCTGCCACTAACACACTAGAAGTCCTATGGGTGCTGCTGAGAAGAAAATATAGGAGCTCTGTTTGCTGCCACTAACACACTAGAAGTCCTATGGGTGCTGCTGAGAAGAAAATATAGGAGCTCTGTTTGCTGCCACTAACACACTAGAAGTCCTATGGGTGCTGCTGAGAAGAAAATATAGGAGCTCTGTGTGATGCCACTAACACACTAGAAGTCCTATGGGTGCTGCTGAGAAGAAAATATAGGAGCTCTGTTTGCTGCCACTAACACACTAGAAGTCCTATGGGTGCTGCTGAGAAGAAAATATAGGAGCTCTGTTTGCTGCCACTAACACACTAGAAGTCCTATGGGTGCTGCTGAGAAGAAAATATAGGAGCTCTGTTTGCTGCCACTAACACACTAGAAGTCCTATGGGTGCTGCTGAGAAGAAAATATAGGAGCTCTGTTTGCTGCCACTAACACACTAGAAGTCCTATGGGTGCTGCTGAGAAGAAAATATAGGAGCTCTGTTTGCTGCCACTAACACACTAGAAGTCCTATGGGTGCTGCTGAGAAGAAAATATAGGAGCTCTGTTTGCTGCCACTAACACACTAGAAGTCCTATGGGTGCTGCTGAGAAGAAAATATAGGAGCTCTGTGTGATGCCACTAACACACTAGAAGTCCTATGGGTGCTGCTGAGAAGAAAATATAGGAGCTCTGTTTGCTGCCACTAACACACTAGAAGTCCTATGGGTGCTGCTGAGAAGAAAATATAGGAGCTCTGTGTGATGCCACTAACACACTAGAATTCCTATGGGTGCTGCTGAGAAGAAAATATAGGAGCTCTGTTTGCTGCCACTAACACACTAGAAGTCCTATGGGTGCTGCTGAGAAGAAAATATAGGAGCTCTGTTTGCTGCCACTAACACACTAGAAGTCCTATGGGTGCTGCTGAGAAGAAAATATAGGAGCTCTGTTTGCTGCCACTAACACACTAGAAGTCCTATGGGTGCTGCTGAGAAGAAAATATAGGAGCTCTGTTTGCTGCCACTAACACACTAGAAGTCCTATGGGTGCTGCTGAGAAGAAAATATAGGAGCTCTGTTTGCTGCCACTAACACACTAGAAGTCCTATGGGTGCTGCTGAGAAGAAAATATAGGAGCTCTGTTTGCTGCCACTAACACACTAGAAGTCCTATGGGTGCTGCTGAGAAGAAAATATAGGAGCTCTGTTTGCTGCCACTAACACACTAGAAGTCCTATGGGTGCTGCTGAGAAGAAAATATAGGAGCTCTGTTTGCTGCCACTAACACACTAGAAGTCCTATGGGTGCTGTTGGGGTGCAATGCTGTGCTAACAGCACTGCGGTTGGTACTACTGCAATACTGTACTAACAGTAAGCACGCACCAGACTAATCCCCAGCAGCAGCTAATAACACACTAACTGTGCAATCAGCAGCAATGAACGATCAATGACTTAGGTAGCAATGGTTTAGCAAAGAAATAGCCAATGGTTTAGCAAAGAAGAGCAAATCTTTCAGTATCAAGCAAAGACTGAATCAGCAGACTAATCTCTCCTAAAGCCGGAACTCATGTGACCGGGGCCGATGGCGTGGCGGCCTTTTAAATGGTGGGGCGTGTACTAAAGCCCCTGAGCTGTAATTGGCTACAGGCGTCCTGCCTGTAGCCAATTATTGCTCTCCGAGTTTCGGGCGCTGTGATTGGCCAAGCATGCGGGGTCACAGTGCATGCTTGGCCAATCATCAGCCAGCAATGCACTGCGCCGGCCGCGCCGGCCGCAATGCATTGCGGGGCCGCTCGCATCACACGAATGTGATGCGAACGGCCCAAATAGTTCTGGGCTCGACGAGCGAGCGAACGCCCGATGCTCGATTCGAACATGGGTTCGAATCGAGCACCGGGCCCATCCCTAATGGTGAAATACGGGGTCCGTCATCCTGAGATAATTCCTGAAATCATCAGGGTTATTCTCATGGATCGCAGCAGAGGCATATGAGAGAATTGGTCCCGCTGGAGCAACCAATTCTTAGTCCATGAACTCCTCCTCACCCTGTTCACAGACTGAACTCGGGTTACAGTGTTAACTGCAACACCAAGCCCAAAGCCAGCACGAGCTCGAGAACGAGAACGCACTTCAAACATGGTTTTAAACCGGTCGGCTGGTCAGAATGCACTCAAACAGAACGCACCGTGGAACAGCAAGGCCTGAAAAGAACGATCTGAAAAACAGTAAAGGAACGGCCAAGTCGGCACTGCAAGACAGTAACGACCTGACTGCACGCACTGAATCACAAATACAAACCCACAAGCACAAACTGAACAACAGGAAACGATCTGCAAAGCACGGAGACTGAAAAGCGCGAATCGGCTCTCACCAAACTTTTACTAACACGCGGTAACACGAAATCAGCAAAAGCAGCCCAAGGGGTGGCGCCATTAGATTTGTTCGGCCCTTTTATAGCGCGTCGTACGTTTTGTACGTGCCGTCGTTTTGTTGCCGTCGGTTTTTAAACTGATGGTGTGTGGCCAAGACTGATGAAAAACAGTTTCATCGGATTTCCGATGGTCAAATCCATCGGACGAAAATCCATAGGTTATCCGATCGTGTGTACAGGGCTTAAGCCTAGTGTATGAAATAACATTTCCCTAAAATAAGTGCATAAAAGAAAAAGTCAGACAAACCACTACCACCTAGTGGCAGCACACATCATTACCTAGCCTAAGTGCGTACAGATGCATCACAACACAAAGTCCTCTTTGGTTAATCACGGCGGCTTCCAGCTTTGCCCTGACTAACTCTACCCCAAAGTTCAGCTCTCTTTTTTTTTCAAAAGAGGGAAGGGAAAAAAAAACGTGTCCTTCGAACCTCCAGAGAGTAAATTCCCTGGGCATAGTCAACCAGCAGTTCAAGGCATTGTCCCTGAAGTGGTAAAATAGAAAAAAAACACAAGTCCCACTTCAGAGATAAAAACTGGGATCAGGGAGATCAAGAGGCTTCCAGTCCTTATCCAAGGTCTCTATGGAATAAATCACATCGTCTCTGTTTTTACTGCAGATCACGACCCGATCCGCATGTATGTGCCGACCCAGAGTCCAATCTTTTCGGCAGCCTTTGTATCGCTCAGTCATTACGGCCGAACATGTAAAATACCTATGGCCTTTCTTTACCTCCAAATGATCCCAGACAAAGTCACTGTACCATTGTTCCCGAAAGGCCTCAATTTCAAAAAGCAAGTTCCTTGGAACGTACGGATACTCCCATCCATAGTCCGTAGCAACCTTTTGATTTAATAGCCGTTGCAGTCGGGCCAAAGGCGGCATGGTCGCCTGATCTCCAGTTCCTGGCAAGACAATAGCATCTGGAGATCTGCGAGGGTGCACGGGCTCCAACTGTGGCATAGGCGGCCTTAATGAGGAATGGGCCTCTGGAACAGCAGGCACGGAAGCCACCGGAGCATGCAAGGTGGACACAGGAACAACTTCTCCAGCAAGAACATTGGTACAGTTTCCCCAGAGTCCATGGGTGATCCCTTTACACTACGGGGAGAGGTTAGCGAAATTTTGTCCCATCCCTTCTTTGCAAACAGTTCATCTATTTCGACATCATCGCCAACTTCAGAGGAAGAGTCTATATCTGAGGTATCGTACTCTTCTGCTGGCATATAGTTCCTGGTCAACACTGACTCTTTTACTTTTAAAAGTTCCCGTGGGTCAGGTACCCAAGCATCCATAATGGAACGGACACTGGGCTTCTTCCCTTTCCCCGGCAAACTTGACACAGTTCTCCCAGCCTCCTTACCTTCCCCCTCCGTGGATCGCTTGGAGAGCCCTCCGGCGGGACGATCCGGTTCAGGTAGGCGCTGGGTTAGGCCTTGACCACGGCCGCGGGAAGCCTTCAGATATCCCACCTTCCTTTTAGCAGGTGGAAGGGAGGACTCCGTTGCAACCGAGGCAGCATCCGCTTTGTTCGCGGCCTCAAGCTCCTTAATGGCTGGAGCTTCAGTCTTTAGTTCCGCTATCTCCACGGTAGTGCGCGTGGGCATGGCTGTGGGAGCACACATTTCCTCCTCAGGAGCAACAGTACCTGAGATACAGTCCAGGCGGTAGATTTTCGGCACCTCCGTTGGCTGTTCTACCTCAAAGAGGAACTCCCCACATCGGGTACATCTCCCGAAAGGGGCGAAGCTGTACGACCAGTTCCTGGCATCTCGCACAAATCATGCCCAAGGCCTCTGCATCTCTGCACGTGTAGAGGGCAAAGCGACCACGGGGCAAAGTTCATGGTTGAACCAGGCAAAGGAACACGAGATCCCGGTGAAGTAGACATCCATGGAGCAGAAAACATGTTGCCTCGTCAATGGTTCAGTTAGCACTGTCCCTTTGGCGCCAACCGTACCACGTGGAACACACACTTTGGCTGGGGCTCCTCCCCTTTTTCTTCCTTGCTGCACGCAACTCGCTGGCTTTTACAGACTTTGAGACATGCCCACGAACTACGCATCTGGAAATTACAGCCAGGCCTGTACTTTCTCTCTCTTGTGGCGCAGTCCAATTTTAAAAAATGGCCGACCTCCAAGGAGCCATGCGGGAAAGTAAAGTCCAGCTTTCAGAAACCACTGCAGAATCCCGGACTCGAGCCCCCACGTGTAGCACATGGATCCTTTTCCCCCTCTTACCTTCTCAAGCAGGGGGATAAGACACACCATGCCACATGCCCGTGTCCTCTAGATTATAAAGGTCTGGCGGTGCTACATACTTGGGTCCTGCAGCAAGTTGCTTCATTCTTCTGATTCTCCCCTCTATCTTTATAGAGGCGAGTCTTTATCTTTCCCAAATGAGGTCAATGTCCACACAACATATCAACTCCAACGTGAGTTTATTTTATCTTGCTTTCAGGAGCCAGAGAGTTGAAGTGAGAGAAAGGTTAGCAGATAGAAGTGGATTCAGGCACACTCTTGGCTTCGTCGCCACTCGGTCCCGAGTGGGTACAGCTCACCCGGATAGTCACTCAATAGCACTAGCAGCCGGCGTGATGCTGGAACAATGACTCAATCCCCTCCAAGGACCAAGTCAAGGAGATACCTCCTGAACTTTCAACACACCGCAGAGGCAGTCTGCGAAGTGAGGAATCCTTCCCTCCGACAGGTCACCAGGCCTTTCCAGAGTCAGCAAAACTTTATTACTCGCCCTCTTGTTATGGGATCGATCCTCCCCTGGTTTCCTCTGTGTCAGAACGGTTACCCTCACGTGGGTTCCCTGGGACTCCTCTTCGGTTGTAGACCCAGTCAAAGGTACTGGGCCTACCTGGAACTCTGTAGCCTCGGGCTGAAGGTGCCCAAGACTCCTCGATCAAGATGGGGCACACCCCCCTCTGAGGGGTAGCTCCCTCAGGGCAGTGGGCCCCGGGAATTGCTTTCCGTGTATTGGCGTCTGCCCCTTATATATCCTCTCCCGGCATGCACAGCAGGCCAAAACCGCCCACCAACGGCAGCCGAGAAAGGACATCCAATACCTACTCCATCACCTGTGGTTCAACCCCGGGTATAGGTGACAGCACCACCTATACGCCCAAAGGGGAACTGCACGTCAGGTGACACAGCAGTAAGGCAGAGTCCAACTATTGCTCTGGTCACCCCTAAATTTAAGTATAGCGGGGTTAAATTTGGGGACCCCGCTACATGTATATTGATTGTTTTGTGGAATTTGTATTTATTTATTTTTTATGCAAGTAATGGCAATGATCAATGACTTATTGTGAGACTGTGATAGTGCAGCGAGCAATCTGGCACTAACTGACACTGACTAACTGAAATTGACATCTCCAGTGACACTAATACAGTGATAAATGATAATACTATACACTGTCACTGTACTAATGACACTGGCTAAGAAGAGGTTAACATCTAGCGTGATCAAGAAGGTTTACTGTGTGCCTAAAATGTGTAATATGTGTAATATTTGATGATTTTACTATGCGATTTGTCTGTTTTAGCTCTCTGTTTGCGGGGAGAAAAAAACAGCCACATCACTGCTATCTGTACAGAGCCCTGTGTTGTTTGTCAACACAGGGCTCTGTGCTGTGCTTCGCTAAGCCGATCGGCCATAAATCATTGGCCGGGACCTGCTAACCGACTTGTGCTGTAGCGTATGATAGCACAGCTGGGGCGGCGGGTGTGTGCGCCCCTACCCACAAATGCCGGATCACATACATGTACATGACCTAGCGCAGCAGAGTTGCCCTGCCTCAGTATAAGTGCGGTGAGTGGTCCTGAAGTGGTTAATCAGATTTATTTTGAGAGTTTTTAATTTTAACAACAGAAAACACAAAGTTACAGATATCAAAAAGAACATAAAGGCTGTCACATTAGGTGCATATGGAAACAACAGCTTCCTGGAGTACTGTAAATAGCAATATAGATGTCATAACAATACTCAGTACTATACAGTAGCTCAAGTCATGGGAACACTGGGAAAAATACCGGAATCTATCTCCTAGTTATTCTCAGAGTATTACCTAGAGCAATAGATGTGATAAATAGAAACCTTTTAAAAATAACCTTGAGCAGAACCATTACTACCAGCTGTTGGCTGAGAGGTGAGAAGTTTTCTAGGTATGTTAAGTAATATTTCAATTATAGTGAGTAGTATTCAAGGCATAGTGAGTAGGATTCTATGGTAAAGAAAAATCTTGGCATAGTGAGCAGTTTTTAAGATTAATATTCATTATTAGATACCAAGTAGGGTGAGTTATGCCGCATACACACGATCGTTTTTTTCAAAGGTGAAAACACCATCGAGAAAATCGACGTTAAAAACGAGGAACAGCTTGTTCCCCTCACACACGGCCGTTTTAAATGTCATTTTTTTTTTGGTCGAAAAAAACGACCGTGTGTGGGCTCCGCGGCAGTGTTTCCCTATGGGAAACACTGCCGCGGAAAACAAGTCGAAAAAAACGACGAGAAAAATTAGAACATGTTCTAATTTTTCTCGTCGTTTTTAATGCTGTTTTTCTCGTCGAAAAAAACGACAGAAAGCCCACAGACTATCGTTTTTCTCGTCGAATGGGAAAAATGTTGATTTTTTAGACGGGAAAAACGGCCGTGTGTACGCGGCATAAGATTCCAGGTATGAATTGTAAGATTCCAGGTACTGTGAGTAGGATTCTAGGTATAAATTGTAAGATTCCAGGTATGGTGAGTAGGATTCTAGGTATCAATTTTAAGATTCCAAGCATGGTGAGTAAGATTCTATGTATGAATTGTAATATTCCAGGTATGATGACTAGGATTCTACTAGGAATGCACCGAATGGGTTTTTTGGTGGCAAAACTGATACCGAAAAAAAAAAAAAACTGGATCCCGAAAACCGAAACCGATACTGAAACAGCACTGAAACAAAGTGACTGTTTTTAAAAAATATTTTTATACAGGAGATGGTCAGAGACTGGGGACATGGTACAGGAGATGGTCAGAGACTGGGGACATGGTACAGGAGATTGTCAGTGACTGGGGACATGGTACAGAAGATTGTCAGAGACTGGGGACATGGTACAGGAGTTGGTCAGAGACTGGGGACATGGTACAGGAGATGGCCAGAGACTGGGGACATGGTACAGGAGATGGCCAGTGACTGGGGACATGGTACAGAATATTGTCAGAGACTGGGGACATGGTACAGGAGATGGTCAGAGACTGGGGACATGGTACAGGAGATGGCCAGTGACTGGGGACATGGTACAGAAGATTGTCAGAGACTGGGGACATGGTACAGGAGATGGTCAGAGACTGGGGACACATTACAGGAGATGGTCAGAGATTGGGGACATGGTAGAGGAGATGGTCAGAGACTGGGGACATGGTACAGGAGATGGTCAGAGACTGCGGACACATTACAGGAGATGGTCAGAGACTGCAGACATAATACAGGAGATGGTCTGAGACTGCAGAAATAATACAGGAGATGGTCAGAGACTGCACACATAATACAGGAGATAGTCAGAGACAGCAGACGTGGTACAGGAGATGGTCAGAGACTGCAGACGTGGTACAGGAGATGGTAGGAGACTGCAGATGTGGTACAGGAGATGGTCAGAGACTGCAGACGTGGTACAGGAGATCAATGCAGCCTCACCAGGTTCCTTTAAATGCAGCCTACCAGTGCCCGGCAGCCTGCCAGTGCCCATCATTTGCAGCCTGCCTTAGTATGTAAGTTAATTTTAAGATTCCAAGCATGGTGAGTAAGATTCTAGGTATGAATTGTAATATTCCAGGTATGATGACTAGGATTCTACTAGGAATGCACCGAATGGGTTTTTGGGTGCCGAAACTGATAACGAAAAAAAAAAGAAACTGGATCCCGAAAACCTAAACCGATACCGAAACAGCACTGAAACAAAGTGACTGTTTTAAAAAAATATTTTTATACAGGAGATGGTCAGAGACTGGGGACATGGTACAGGAGATGGTCAGAGACTGGGGACATGGTACAGGAGATTGTCAGTGACTGGGGACATGGTACAGAAGATTGTCAGAGACTGGGGACATGGTACAGGAGATGGTCAGAGACTGGGGACCTGGTACAGGAGATGGCCAGAGACTGGGGACAGGGTACAGGAGATGGCCAGTGACTGGGGACATGGTACAGAATATTGTCAGAGACTGGGGACATGGTACAGGAGATGGTCAGAGACTGGGGACATGGTACAGGAGATGTCCAGTGACAGGGGACATGGTACAGAAGATTGTCAGAGACTGGGGACATGGTACAGGAGATGGTCAGAGACTGGGGACACATTACAGGAGATGGTCAGAGATTGGGGACATGGTAGAGGAGATGGTCAGAGACTGGGGACATGGTACAGGAGATGGTCAGAGACTGCGGACACATTACAGGAGATGGTCAGAAACTGCAGACATAATACAGGAGATGGTCTGAGACTGCAGAAATAATACAGGAGATGGTCAGAGACTGCACACATAATACAGGAGATAGTCAGAGACAGCAGACGTGGTACAGGAGATGGTCAGAGACTGCAGACGTCGTACAGGAGATGGTCAGAGACTGCAGATGTGGTACAGGAGATGGTCAGAGACTGCAGACGTGGTACAGGAGATCAAAGCAGCCTCACCAGGTTCCTTTAAATGCAGCCTACCAGTGCCCGGCAGCCTGCCCGTTCCCATCATTTGCAGCCTGCCTTAGTATGTCAGTAAGGGAGACAGGGCAGTGTTAGCAAGAGCAGTGTTCTTGACTTTGCCTATCTATGGTGGAAAGCTGTCAGCACACACACCGCGTTAAGGAGCAGCTTGTCAGTATGATCAGCAGAGGAGCATTATCTGTGTGCAGCGCCTCGGGGGTTAAGGAGCAGCTTGTCAGTATGATCTATGATCTCCCGTACTGGGTGGAACCAGGGGCGTGGCCCTGCCCAGGCCCCGCCCCATTTCGGTGCCGTTATCGGCGAGATTTCTCTTTCGGCAAATTGGCGAAAGGGCCATTTTCGGCCTATATGTTTCGGCGGCTGAAATTTCGGTGCATCCCTAGATTCTACCTATGAAAAGTAAGATTGCAAGTGTAGCGGGGTCTCCTTTAAGGCCCCGGGACTACGTTACCCAGAACCCCGTTCGGCACCCAGAGTGCAATTGGCCACCGCAGAGACTCATGGGAGGGGCTATTTAAGAAGGAGGTGAGGCGGAGCTCGGCCTCTTTGGACACCGCGCTGCAAGCAACAGTTTCTTCCTGTGCGGATCTGCTGCAGTGCAAGGCCTGAAGCCTGGGGCCTTGGGCAACTTCCGAAGAGCCTTCCACCCCACTGCGGAGCCCTGGTGGCACCAGACTTGTCGAGTGAGGACATCAGTTGGATCGGGGACCCGATCGTTGCAGACGCTGTGTGCGGAGACACAGCAGGTGGAAGTCCCGGCCTGGTGAGCGAGCACCTGCTCAAGCCAATAGACTGTACCGTGTTTAGGCCTATAGACTGCCTTGGCCCACCTATCGTTTGTTTGTTGTTCCATTAGGAGACCAGTAGCAGGACAGAGTTAAAGGGTCTCCAGTATCCCTGTACCTCCCTGCTCCGGAGTCCCGGGTGCCCATCATCTCCAGTGAGCTCCAAGCTGAATGCAGAAGCTACTGAGTTCATTCCGTCCAGTCCTTGGTCAGATTCTTGGGAGAGTGCCTGTGACTTACTCCCAGAAGAAGATCCAAGGGAATCCCTGTACCTCCCTGCTCCGGAGTCCAGTGCTCCTGAACCAGAGGAAATTCCTAAGTCGGTTCCAGAAGAGGAGCCTGTTTTAACAGAAAGCCCAAGAGGACAGAGGAAGCGAAGAGCCATAAGGCCTCCCAGAAGATTAACTTATACACAGATGGGGAGGAGTGCGGAAGACACTGTGGTTACTGCCAGGAGGAGTATGGAAGACCCTGATCCTCCCACTGTTCATTTAGTGGGGGGCAACCCCAACTCACTCTCTGGCACAGTTAGGCAGGACACTAATGATAGTGTGACCTGTGGGCAGGGAAGTTCCTTGCCTCGTTTTTGGTGGGAATTTCCTCTGCCAACATCATACGCAACTTTGGTTGATGTTGTACGTTCTGTAATGTAATGTTGTGTTATCTTTGGGGACCAAAGGGTTTAAGTGGGGGGAGTGTGTAGCGGGGTCTCCTTTAAGGCCCCCGGGACTACGTTACCCAGAACCCCGTTCGGCACCCAGAGTGCAATTGGCCACCGCAGAGACTCATGGGAGGGGCTATTTAAGAAGGAGGCGAGGCGGAGCTTGGCCTCTTTGGACACCGCGCTGCAAGCAACAGTTTCTTCCTGTGCGGATCTGCTGCAGTGCAAGGCCTGAAGCCTGGGGCCTTGCGCAACTTTCGAAGAGCCTTCCACCCCACTGCGGAGCCTGGGTGGCACCAGACTTGTCGATTGAGGACATCAGTTGGATCGGGGACCCGATCGTTGCAGACGCTGTGTGCGGAGACACAGCAGGTGGAAGTCCCGGACTGGGATCGCGTCCAGAGTGGTGAGCGAGCACTTGCTCAAGCCAATAGACTGTACCGTGTTTAGGTCTATAGACTGCCTTGGCCCACCTATCGTTTGTTTGTTGTTCCATTAGGAGACCAGTAGCAGGACAGAGTTAAAGGGTCTCCAGTATAGTGTTCCTTGGGACTGCCTACTTGTGGATTACAAATACTGTTTCATCAAGTGCACCACCGAAAGTTTGCCTGCGAAGAAATACTAAGTGAAAAGACTGAGATTTCTTCTATGTCAGGCCTGACCAGGAAGGGAAGATAGAATATTGTTTAGTGCGCCACAGGGCGCGTACACCATAATAACTGCGCGCGGTGGGTTACCGGGCTGGGCCATTGTTGTGTGCTACACCTATTGCTACAGGGCTCTGTAAGCAAGTTGCATGTGTTCTGTTCTGCCTATGCCTTTTGATATAAAAGTAAAACTATTATATTTGATCTCTCGCCACAGTGTGTTGTCTTACTGCAAAGAGATTACTCCTTGCAATACTGTTGATTGTGATAAGTATAATCCCTAGACTAGCTGTGCCAGAGTGGGTCGAGTAAGATTGCCGGGGGTTGGCGGTGCTGTATACAGGGCACGAAATCAAACCAGCGGCTCTCTTAACTGGGGGTAGCGCTAAACAAGTAAGGTGAACAGGAAGCTAGGAATGGTGAGTAGTTAGGATTTTCTGTATTATTCAGTTGTCTGAATTTTTCTGTTTATACACAGTGCATGTACTTAAAGTGGCTGCATGGGAAGCAATTTTCATGCATCAACTGAAAAGAAGATTCTAAGCCTGGGTTCACAAATATGTGGTGCCGGAAACACACCGATCCTTGCGCATTTCCTGTACCAGATTTCAATTGCAATGTGTTTGCGATCCGCTATGGGTGTCAATACAAAGTTAATGACACCCCTGCACTGGATCGCATGGTACAAAATGACCATGTGATCCTGGTTCAGGTGCCACTCCAAACAAGGTGCCTCGATGGAGTATCGATCCGATGCTGCATCTGTCTCCAGCCGACTCTGTAGTGACAACTGAGCGATGAAATACTGCTGATCGCTCAGTTGTCCCCCTCCACTCTGAGCAGAGAGTTGTTACTGTCAGTCATCGGCTCTCTTCTTTGCCCCTCCAGTGCTCACTGGAGCGCTGGGCTGTGGAGGTGGCGGGAGGGGCTGGCTCAGGCTCTCAGCAGATCGCTGAGAGGCTGAGTCAGGTGCCAGCCCAGGCATCTAGGTGGATCCCGACTGTAAAGCCTCGTACACACGACCAAGTTTCTCGGCAAGAACCAGCAAGAAACTTGTTGGCAGAGCTTTCTTGCCGAGTAAATCGGTCGTGTGTACGCGGCTTTCAGTTTTCTCGTCAAGAAAACCGACAAGAATCTTGACGAGAAAAATAGAGAACATGCTCTCTATTTTCTCGTCGGGTTTCTCATCGGCCTGTTTCTCGACGAGAAACCCGAGTGTGTGTACACTTACCTGTCGCTGTGGAAACCCGCGCATGCTCAAAATGACTTTGACGCATGCGCGGTAGCTTCCTAGGCATAGGTAGGGTGTAGCAAGATGGCGGCGATGGCATCGAATGTGACGAGCGCACGCTTGTCGTAGTCGATGACGTCACCGCGTTCGCTCCATTCAAAGAATCGCGGGTTCTTTGAATGGAGCGTGTGTACACTCGGCCGGGACAAGTTTCTTGTCCAAGAAACTCGCCAAGAAAAACGACGTGTTTTTTCTTGACGAGATTCTCGGCCGTGTGTACGAGGCGTAAAAGTTGGGATCTTTCCCGAGCTTGGACCTGCTGAGCGGCGTTAGTTGACACTGGGTTTTAGCCCACTCACAGGAGTGCAGAACAAACTCCCATGCTCCAAAGGAAAAGTATAGCCAAAAAAGAGCTTTGGCTATACTTCTCTTTTATTTATTTTTTCAAATCTTTTATTTACGCAAAAGACAAATTCCATGGCCATACTTCTCTTTTAATAAAGAAGAACATACCAAAATACAGATCAGGGAAATTAGCAATGTATCTAAATATTTTCATGCTTTTCAAATCATGAATCACAATTGTCTGTATTCCCAAATACCGTGATTGTTCCTTCATCACATATATCAGCACTGAATTATTCAGACAAGACTTACATTTGTGAATCAATTATCCTTTTTGTTCGGCAAATTGCTAATTTTATTTTACTTTAATGTGAAAAGAACAATGCGGTTCAGTATTCCAGACAATGGTGATTAATATATTGTATGATTCTTCACAGTCTGCCTTATCATATTTAGGCAAATACAAAATAGAGATTTGCCAGTTTGCCAATTCACAGCATTTGCAAATGAATGTTCTCTTTCCTAATTCATAAATTTTTAGGAAAGGTATGTCTCCTGCATTCCAATCAGTTCATTTTAGCATTCAATATGAAAGCAGAATATAATACGGTGTGATAACACCACCTACTGGACACATAGCATATTAAACAATATACAAAAGATAAAAAATACTCCAAAATTGTATCATCTTTTAAACTGACAAACTTTAAACTGAATTATTTTCTATTGTCATTTGAGCACACAACATGGGAATTTTAGAACTGATCAATTTTTACAATATTTTCATGGCATTTAGATGTTGGATATTTTTCCTTTAGGCCCCTTTCACACTGAGGTGCTTCTAAACTGTCAGTAAAACACTGAGCGCTTTTGAAGAGCTTTTCAGGCGCTTTTGAAGAGCTTTACATGAATTTCAATGGAGAGGGGCGTTTTTTTATCGCCCTGCCAGTGCACTGCCCCAGTGTGAAAGCATTCATTGATTTGAATGAAAATAGGTTTTCGTGAGTTTTTCAGGCGCTTTTTTTTTAAGCTTAAAAGCACCTCAGCGTGAAAGGGGTCTTAAAGCTCAACTCTGAGAAAATTTGAAATTATTCCTTGCAGTGGGTCTGCGTCTGCACTGCAAGGGTTAACGGCTCAATTTATCTAGGGGAGAGGAGAAAAGGTTTACTCCCCTGATCTTCTACTTCCCCGGGGGAATGGTGCCACCCACGCTTTGGTAATGTACTGTCCCCTGGTGTCATCATGTCCACTGCATGGCTGTGGACCCTTTTTTGGTCTTGATGACACCAGGCCCCTAGAACTTTGCAGCATGGGGCAGCAGAAGCTGCAGGGAGGAGCGGGGGATTGGGTAAGTAAATCTTTTTTTCTCTTAGACCAAAATTAGTAATTAACCCTTGCAGTGCAGGCACTGCCCCCCCCCGCAAGTGATACTTTTTAAGTTGCCCAAAGTTGAGTTTTAGTCCCAAAAATCGTTTAGGGTTTTAAATGTGTTCTTTCATGTTAAGAAATAAATAATAATTTTGGCATATTATATTTAATTTGTCACGTGTTACCCATAAAATAAGTAACTATGATTATTAGCTGTAATACTTTGGAATAGTCAAAATTTACTGTAATATATGCTAATCCCACAACACAGTTAGAGCATATATATGGTCAAAATGTAAAATATAACAATTTACACATTTTATCTTAATTATTTCTAGCTTACTGCTATTATTGTGAACAATCTTGAAGTTTGTCAACTTACTTTGTAAAGATTAATTGCAAAAAGAAAAACCAATTGGCCTTTAAAGGGGTTGAACCTCCTCTCAGAATGATTACCAGTGCACACTGCACAGTCATTAGTTAAAAGAGATTTTTATGACAAAATTCGTAAAAACTGTGAAGCTAGGGATCTACATATCCCCTTTAAATTCATTGGGAACATAGTAACAACAAATAATCAAACAATCAAAACCCAAAGCAGCCCCAAGAACCTTCCTTATATATGTAAACAGTATACTTCAGTTGTTGCTTGAGAAAACCTCATAACATATACTGTAGATTATATAAAAACATCACATGAGGAGGGAAAAACTCATCCCGATGTGTTTCGCCTTTGTCAGCTTCTTCAAGGGCTCAAAGGGGTGCAGTGACAATGGGTTACTAGAAATGAAAAAATATGTACATAATATACATTCACAAAACAGGCTAAGCATGGTGGTGGGAGTGTCATATTCTGGGGCTGCATGAGTGCTGCCGACACTGGGGAGCTACAGTTCATTGAGGGAACTATGAATGCCAACATGTACTGTGACATACTGAAGCAGAGCATGATCCCCTCCCTGGGCGGAAGGGCAGTATTCCAACATGATAACGACCCCAAACACAACTCCAAGACGATCACTACCTTACTAAAGAAGCTAAAAGGCGATGGACTGGACAAGCATGTCTCCAGACCTAAACCCTATTGAGCATCTGTGGGGCATCCTCAAACAAGCTCCGTAAAGTCGTCATGGAGGAGTGGAAGAGGACTCCAGTGGCAACCTGTGAAGCTCTGGTGAACTCCATGTCCAAGAGGGTTAAGACCTTGCTGGAAAATAATGGTGGCCACACAAAATATTGACACTTTTGGCCCATATTGGACATCTTCACTTAGGGGTGTACTCACTTTTGTTGCCAGCTGTTTAGACATTAATGGCTGTGTGCTGAGTTATTTTGAGGGGACAGCAAATGTACACTGTTATACAAGCTGTACACTCACTACTTTACATTGTAGCAAAGTGTAATTTCTTCAGTGTTGTCACATGAAAAAATAAACTAAAATAATTACAAAAATGTGAGGGGTGTACTCACTTTTGTGTATAAGATGACCTCATTGGCAATCTATTTCTCTCTTCTTTGCTAGTGTATTGACACACACAGTGTGTGGGGTTGGCGACGCTTTCCCTCCTTTCCCCTGAATGGTGCCCCCCCTCAATGAAGTATCTTGGTCAGTTCAGCCTCCATTGTTCTTGTCAATTTGGTGTCTGGCCACATAGAATGAGACTCATTGTTGGATCTCCCTGAACTAAAATCTATTTTACAACTGTAAGTCAATAAGTTCAGTACAGATACTAAATGATAGAAGAAATAGATGATAACATGTTTTGTGAATGTATATTATGTACATATTTTTTCTTTTATATTAACCCATTGTCACTGCACCCTTTTGAGCCTTTGAAGAAGCTGGCACGGGCGAAACGCGTTGGGTGAGTTATTCTCTCCTCATGTGATATGCTTTACATAATCTATATGTTATGAGATTTTCTCAAACAACAACTGAAGTATACTGTTTACATACATAAGGAAGGTTCTCTATCTTTGGGTTGATTATTTGTTGTTACTATGTTCCTAATAATTTTAAAGGTAATATGTAAATCCCTAGCTTCACAGTTTTTAAGAATTTTGTCATAAAATCCCCTCTTTTAACTAATTAGTGTGCACTAGTAATCATTCTGAGAGGAGGTTCAACACATTTAAAGTCCCATTGGTTTTTCTTTTTGCAATTACTCTTTTTTGGGATGTGGTGTTGACTCGGTCAACCAGTGCGTTTCATGTATTACTTTGTGAAGAGCCGCACACATTTACTTCCTTCAATTCTGTGACACGTATTCACTATACCCTGTGAGTCGCACTGCTGTGTCACATGTTTTACAGCCTGCCTTCTGAACTACAGAGGTGCTGAGAGGAGGAGTTTCAGAAGGAGCAATCGGTACAGGAATTACTGCTTGCAAGCAGTAGGGTACCATGGGATATGTAGTCATTGGAAATAGAACATAAACTGCAGAGGAGAAGCTGTGGAAAGAAATGGCCAGCAGACAGGCAGCACTTACAATATGATAGGAGATTGTTAAATATAACTATTATTTGTATTGTTATTTCATTGCTGTTGATATAAGATGAACATATGCTGAGATTACAGATCTCCTGTAATAGACGTGTGGCACCCTTTAGCTAGTGTGCTAGATGGTAATAGGTTTGTTAGAGTAGGTAAATTGGTCTGGCAGAGAGCCAGTCCTGGGTTGAATCTGGGTCAGGGATGAGTGACTCAAGGAGGCTGGATGACTAAGCAAGTAGCATCTTTCGTGCCTCCCCCTGTTTCTGGAACCTTGGAGAAGCTTCCAGATGTAGTAGACGGAGACTAGGAGGAGCTGCTTGGCATATTTATGAGGGCCCCAGCCAATTCTTAACAAATGGGCTGTCCGTGTGCAGGCACCCCATAAATAGACATGAGTCATGTCAGCAGGGGCAGTCGGGTGGAAGATGGAGATAGAGTGCTGAGGAGGCTGTTGGTGACCCTTGAGGATGCCCCCTAGTCTGGGGGGTGACCTTAATTCTGGGGCTCGAGTGCTGGAAGGGTCCCCCACAGCACACAGAAAAGGAACCCTGGAGGCACGAACGCAAGGAGTGGACAGCGGGAGCAGGTCAGCACGTCTGGGAGATCTCCTGAGAAGTCAGCCAAGTGGGCTGGTCAGTGCTCAGTCTGGGAAGACTGTGGAGTAAGTGTCAGTCTGAGAGGACTGTGGAGAAGTTAGCCAGGGGGGCTAGTGAAAGGGGCAGCTGCAGCCAGGTGGGCTGGCAGTGCCTGAAGAGGTGGTGCTGGGCTCAGTGACCAGGGGAGGAAGTGCTGGAAATATGTTAGCTATGTCACTTCAACGTTCTTCAAGTATAGAGGCTGTGAGTCTCTGCTTGTAACGGGCCATTGCTACAAATTCTTTTTTGAGTGTGTGAGGGGGCTAGCTCGGCAGCGGGTATGTGTGACCCCCGGGATGGGCTCCCCACCCAAAACAGGCCCAGCAGACGGAGGTTGTGGTTTTCAAAATCAAAAAGGTGCGGTTTATTTTCTATTTACAGTGACAAAAACACAGCAAGGCAAAAAAAACATAAACAAAATAAATCCTGGTCAACTTGACCTCTGACTAAACTTACAGGTTTCCTAACTAACGACTGGGATCAGCCTAGTGCTGTCCTAGTCCCTGGTTTTAAATGTCCAAGCAAAATATAGCCACACAGGCTTTCTCTCACCGCACAGGGGTTCACTCTCCCTAGACAGTCCACACAGGTCTGCTTCCAGGCATGAGCTAACATCTAATGAATCTGGGAGTTTTTTATAGAGGCCTAAATGAGCTGACAAGCTTCAGCTGGCCTCATCAACTCCCTGTCTGCACGACGCCCAGCCCTCTCCCTAGAGGTATGAGTCATCAATGAGCCCACTAGTCTCAGCTGGGCTTATACAACTCTCCACCTAGCTGTATAAGTCAGCGTAAAGCCTGAATCTGGGCGAAATATATCTACCCCCCTGGATGCAACCAGGTGACTTTACCTTCCTGCTGTCACATACCCCCCCCTCTTGTTTTAACCTCGGGGTTGGAACACCAGCAATCAGGCATTCATGTACTCGAGACAAAGCATCCACATTCCCCATTTGAACGCCAGGGCGATGCTTTACTGTGAAGTTGAATTCCTGGAGGGCCAGGAACCACCTATTCACTCTTCTATTTGTTTCCTTGTTTTGAGCCATCCACTTTAACGGAGCGTGATCCGTAACCATGTCAAAGTGCCTACCTAGCAGGTAGTACCGAAGGGAATCTAGAGCCCACTTCACCGCTAAACACTCCTTTTCAACGGTGGCGTAATTTACCTCATGGGACTTCAACTTCCTGCTGAGGTAAATGACTGGGTGCTCTTCCCCGTTCCAGACCTGGGACAATACTGCTCCTAACCCCACATCTGACGCATCACTTTGTACGACAAAGTCTCTAGAGAAGTCGGGTGAGTACAACACTGGCTGGCTACATAAGGCTTGTTTCAAGAATTGGAATGCTGCCTCAGCCTCGGGGGTCCATTTAATCATGACCGACCCTTTCCCCTTCGTCAGGTTGGTTAGGGGCACAGCCTTAGAAGCAAAGTGGGGAATGAATCGCCGATAATACCCAGCGATTCCCAGAAAGGCTCGTACCTGCTTCTTGCTGTTGGGACGTGGCCAACTCTGGATGGCCTCGACTTTGTTGAGTTGGGGTTTTATTACTCCCCTCCCAATGGTGTACCCAAGATATTTGGCCTCCTCCTGCCCAATGGTACACTTCTTGGGGTTAGCCGTAAACCCTGCTTCCCGAACAGAGTCCAGGACTGCTTGCACTTTTGGCAGATGTGAGGCCCAATCTGTGCTATGGACAATTATGTCATCCAGGTAAGCCGCAGCATACTTCCGATGGGGCCTCAGCATCTGGTCCATTTTCCGCTGGAATGTGGCCGGCGCATTCTGTAACCCGAACGGCATTCTTTTATATTGGAACGCCCCGTCTGGGGTTACAAATGCGGTTTTCTCTTTGGCCGACTTGGCCAGGGGGATTTGCCAATACCCTTTTGTGAGGTCAAGAGTCGTCATGTATCGGGCTGTTCCCAGCCGGTCGATCAACTCATCTATACGTGGCATGGGGTAGGTGTCAAATTTTGTAACTTTGTTCAACTGACGAAAATCGTTACAAAATCGCCAGCTCCCATCCGGTTTAGGCACCAACACAATGGGACTAGACCAATCACTTTGGGACTCCTCTATCACCCCTAAGTTCAGCATTCTCTGTACTTCCTCCCGTATTGCCTCCCGTCGGGCCTCTGGGATCCGATAGGGTTTTAACTTCACCCTTTCACCGGGCGGGGTAATAATGTCATGCTCTACCCCAGATGTTTGTCCCGGCAGCTCAGAGAATACCTCCTTGTTGCGAAGTACAAACTCCTTAACCTCCTGTTGTTGGGGTTGTGACAAGGTGGCTGCGATTCCAACCTCAGGAATCACGCAACCAGTTTGAGCTGGTGACCAAGTGTCTGCGACTAGGGACTCTCTATCCCTCCAGGCTTTCAACAGATTAACGTGATAGATCTGTTCGGGCTTTCGCCTTCCTGGTTGTCTGACCTTGTAATTCACTTCGCTCACTTTTTCCATTATCTCGTAGGGGCCTTGCCATTTGGCAAGGAATTTACTTTCAACCGTAGGGACAAGTACCAATATCCTATCCCCCGGGGAAAAGGTACGGGTCTTGGCTCCACGGTTGTACACTCTCTGCTGTGCCAACTGCGCTTGGGCCAAATGTTCCTTCACGATGGGCATTACCTGTGCAATTCGATCTTGCATCAGGGCGACATGCTCAATCACACTCCTGTGGGGAGAACTCTCACTTTCCCAAGTTTCCTTGGCAATATCCAACAGCCCTCTTGGGTGTCTCCCATACAGTAACTCAAAGGGGGAGAATCCCGTAGAGGATTGGGGCACCTCCCTAATAGCAAACATCAAATAAGGAAGTAGACAGTCCCAATCCCTTCCATCTCTATCCACCACTTTCTTCAACATTTGTTTTAGGGTTTTGTTGAATCTTTCAACCAGCCCATCGGTTTGGGGGTGATACACAGATGTACGCAATTGCGTCACTTTGAACAATTTACACAGCTCTTTCATAACCCGGGACATAAAGGGTGTACCTTGGTCCGTAAGCAGTTCTTTACAAATACCCACCCGGCTAAAAACAAGAGATAGCTCTTTGGCTATGGTTTTGGCCGAGGTATTTCTGAGAGGGATCGCTTCTGGATAACGGGTGGCATAGTCCATTATAACCAATATGTACTGGTGCCCCCTAGCGGACTTGATTATTGGACCTACCAAATCCATTGCGATTCTCTCAAACGGGACCTCAATGATGGGTAGAGGGACCAGCGGGCTACGGAAATGTGGCATCGGGGCCGACCTCTGACACACAGGGCAGGAGGAACAATAATTTTCTATGTCCTTCATCACCCCAGGCCAATAGAATCTCTGTAATACCCTCTCTCGGGTTTTCTCTGTCCCCAGATGACCTCCAAGAATGTGCCCATGGGCCAACTCCAACACCAACTTCCTGTAAGGTTTGGGCACCACAAGCTGCTCAACGGTTTCTTCTGCCCTTTTTGCCACCCGATACAGTAGGTCCTTCTCTACGCTGAAGTATGGGTAAGTGCCAGTATTATCTGGGTTCACTAACTCGCCATCTATTTTCACTACGTTTTCCCGTGCCTTTATTAGGGCGGGGTCTTTCAACTGTTCTGTGGCAAAGTTTTCCCTGTGAACCTCAAGATCAGAAAACTCCACAGACGGTAGGTTTTCGTCTGAGGAGGTGGGCTCCTCTCCAGTTTCTTGAGTCTCCCCTGCCAATACTGACAAGGGAAATTCCGGAGCGTCCTCACCACTCTCAGGGGAGTTCTGGCTATCACATTCCTGGTACATAGGGGCACCAGTGGGGGGCTCAGGATCATCCCACAGTTCCCAGAACTTCGGAAAATCCCTTCCCACAATGGCGTCATGCGGTAACTGAGATACTAAGCCCACTGGATGAGAGAGGGTACCTTTGGGGGTCTCGAAACACACCGTAGTCACTGGATACTCTCGGGTGTCCCCATGCACACAAATAACGGCTACCTTGCTATTCCCAGAGACCTCTGTTTTAACTAACTCAGCCTTTATCAGGGTCACAAGGCTACCTGAATCCAGCAATACCACAACATTTCTACCATTAATACACATTTTGCATAAATGTTTCTCAGTTCCCCGAATGGCAGTGCATGCGACTGTCGCACACAGCGACTGACGTCTGCCCGTCAGAAAGTCACACTGCATGGGTTCCTCCACAACCGGGCAATTTGCTGCAATATGTCCCGCTTGCCGGCAGCGGTAGCAAACGATCCTTCTTGCGGCCTCTTGAGCCGCTGATTTCCCAGGCTGTTCTCGCCAAACTTGGGGTAGAGCTCCCACCCTCTCACTCTCTCCACCCTCACCCCTTGGAATCCTCTTATCCGCCCCTGGGGATGGTCTGGTCTTAGGGTGGAAAGTCCGAGTGTCTCTGGAAGAGGCCGTCAGGTTCTCTGTAGCCAAGTATTTCTCCACACGATCCACAAGACCATCGGCCGTCTCTGGGTCTCCATGGCTTACCCACTTTTGGATGGCAGTAGGAAGAGCTCTCAAAAACCGATCCATTACAACACGTTCCACAATCTTTGGTGCGGACAAAGTCTCTGGCTGTAGCCACTTTCTGCTCAGGTGAATGAGATCATACATTTGAGACCTGGGGGGTTTTCCAAGCTGGAAAGTCCAGTTATGCACACGCTGAGCCCGGACAGCCAGGGTGACACCCAGCCTTGCCAATATTTCAGCTTTTAGCATCACATAGTCTTTTGCTTGGTTAGGCTCTAGGTCATAGTAAGCTTTCTGCGATTCACCAGTTAACAGAGGAGCCACTAGTCCAGCCCACTGCTCCTCAGGCCACTTTTCTCTTTCAGCGGTCCTTTCAAATGTGGTCAAAAATACCTCTGGATCATCCTCTCCAGTCATTTTTGTCAATAAACGACTCACCCCAAAGGACGCGGTATTAGTGGGACGGCTTTCCTCACTGGTCTGCGGACGTTGCTGCATTACTGCTTCCATCTGTTGTTGTAGTCTCTGCTCTTGCTTCTGCAACAGGTCTATGAAGCGGGCCTCAGATTGCTGTTGGGCTTGTTGCTGAGCCTCCAGACTCTGTTGTAAAGTTGCAAGGCTCTGTTGATGAGCTTGCTGCTGGGCTGCAAGGCTCCTTTGCAAACCTGCATTTGTCTGCTGTTGATTGGCATTTGCTAGAGCCAGCTGTTTCAGTATCTCCTCCATGCTGGCTTAAAAAAAAAACTGCCCGCATTCTCCACCAACTGTGAGGGGGCTAGCTCGGCAGCGGGTATGTGTGACCCCCGGGATGGGCTCCCCACCCAAAACAGGCCCAGCAGACGGAGGTTGTGGTTTTCAAAATCAAAAAGGTGCGGTTTATTTTCTATTTACAGTGACAAAAACACAGCAAGGCAAAAAAAACATAAACAAAATAAATCCTGGTCAACTTGACCTCTGACTAAACTTACAGGTTTCCTAACTAACGACTGGGATCAGCCTAGTGCTGTCCTAGTCCCTGGTTTTAAATGTCCAAGCAAAATATAGCCACACAGGCTTTCTCTCACCGCACAGGGGTTCACTCTCCCTAGACAGTCCACACAGGTCTGCTTCCAGGCATGAGCTAACATCTAATGAATCTGGGAGTTTTTTATAGAGGCCTAAATGAGCTGACAAGCTTCAGCTGGCCTCATCAACTCCCTGTCTGCACGACGCCCAGCCCTCTCCCTAGAGGTATGAGTCATCAATGAGCCCACTAGTCTCAGCTGGGCTTATACAACTCTCCACCTAGCTGTATAAGTCAGCGTAAAGCCTGAATCTGGGCGAAATATATCTACCCCCCTGGATGCAACCAGGTGACTTTACCTTCCTGCTGTCACAAGAGACACAGCAGGAAACCAAGCAAGTGTGTGCTGGATGAAGTAATTGGAGCTGTATATAATGTAGAACTATCCCTGAAGTTTGTTCTGAAGTCAAATTGGCATCCCATAATTCCCAATCCCCATCCAAGTTCTAATCCCGCCAATAAATAACAAAAAAACAAAGTACTGGACTGTTTTCTGACTCTGGGAGATTGTGAAAATTTGGTGTGCCTGACTATGCATAAATGGGGGATCCCACTCTACTTGCGGCTCCTTAGAGAGTGAGCTGCTGTTGAGTTAGTTCTGCACTGCATACCCAATTGCTCCAACCGTGGCTGGGATGAACACTTGTACTAAAAACCTGCTATTCAGTGAGAACTGTCTGAGGTGCTGTCACCTGTGGCAATTATGGAGGGCTATTGCACCCATGGATTACAAATTTTCCAGCGGTCTGCTGAGAGCTGCAGAAAGTAACTGTATGCTTCAGAGTCCTGCTGAAAACAGTAAATTGTGCACCAAAATGTCTGCAGAAAGGGGTCTATCAGTTGCCTAATCACGGCTGATGTTAAGGACTGTCCTAACCCTGACTTTGCTATTGCTCATGGTAACTACAGTAAATGCTTGCTACCACTTGCTCCCAGTTGCTCGGACACAGTCTGTGCCGAGCGGCATGTCCTGACAAGTTATGCAAGTGCCAGTTTCATCATCATCAGTGTGCTGCCTGTGCCTGCAAACTTCAGTGCAGTTAACAAGGGGTAACAGCAAAACATGCAGGAAAAGGTCTGCTTATCAGAGCTGTTGGTGCTAGCCAGTCTGGAAGTTTGGGGGCAGAGCCACACCCCAGGGGAGACCTAGCGTGCCCTGCTTGTAGCCAGAGAGAGAGGAGCAAGGTGGCGGAAGGTGCACATCTGTACCCAGCGCTGACCTGGTTGCCTGACATGCCGAACCGACACTAGTGGACACTGGTGTCAGGCTGGAGCATCGAAGGGGATTCGCCCTTGGGTTGATCGAGGGGACGGAGAGGCTGTGTCTACTGTATCCCAGTTGCAGAAGACTGACCACAGTGGTTAGTGCCTGGATCCAGTGTGGGCCTGGGATGAGCAGCTCACTAGGCTGACACCAAGTGAACAGGAGCCACTCAACTAGTGTGGACCTGAGGTCAGGTCCCTGCATGAAACAGCTGTGAAAGTCCCGGAAGGCCAGAGTGGGCCTTGAAGTATTTGCTGAAGGCAGGGTTGAGTCTAAAGCTGGTGACTTCCCTGCAAAGAAAAGTGACATCGGGGAAGAAACTTGGAAGTCCGCCTTGGTTGGCAGCCAGATCAGGGAGCTGGCACCTGCTAGTACTGCCCAACTGAAACCAGATGCTGTTCCTGAGATGCCAGCCATGCCCGTACACCCTGTCAGCCCTACCTGGAAGGTGCCAGATCTGGAAGACAGCTCGTCTTCAGGTGAGCCAGTGGGGAGTGGCAGTGGTGGGTGCATAGACTGGGGGTCATCCAGACTGCAGGTGGAATTTGGGCCCTTGGATATCAAGTTTGCAGAATGGTCATCAAACAGTAGCTCGGAGGAGTAATGGGAGTGGGGCTGAGGTGTTGTATGTACCAGAACTCCTGCTAATACTTTATAATCAGTTACAACAAACATTTTTTTCTTTTTTGGTAAAGGTTTTACATAATTGAAGTGATATTAAAGTCTTGTTTTTTCTGTTTAAAAATAACAAACATGTTATACTTGCACAGAGCAGCCCAGATCCTCCTCTTCTCGGGTCTCCTGCTGGTGCTCCTGGCCCCTCCCTCCTGCTGAGTACCCCCACAGCAAGCAGCTTGCTATTATCTATTAATCTGGGCAGCACAGTGGTGTAGTGGTTAGCACTTTCACCTAGCAGCAAAAAGGGTCGCTGGATCCCAACCACGACACCATCTGCCTGAAGTTTGCATGTTCTCCCTGTGCCTGTGTGGGTTTCCTCCCACACTCTAAAAACATGTTGGTAGGTTAATCAGATCCTGTCTAAATTGGCCCTAGTATGTATGAATGTGTGTTAGGGACCTTAGGTTGTAAGCTCCTTCAGGGCAGGGACTGATGTGAATGTACAATGTATATGTAAAGTGCTGCGTAAATTGACGGCGCTATATAAGCCCCTAAAATAAATTAAATAAATATGGCCCACCAATACTCTGCATAACAAAGTCATTTTTGTCGATGACCACTAGATGTCCTCCAACTCCAACTAAAATGTAATTAGAAAAAAAGCCCATTGCTTTAACAATACATCATATGACGCCATAAAAATAAATTTTAAAATAACTGTAAATATTATCCAATTTAGGCACACTTAACTCTTACTCTATGTCACAGATCTGGGTATTGTTTCACAGAGATATGACATCAACCACTGGTTTTAGTTTAAAAAAAATATTTGTAAAATACTGTTGTCTTGTTCTGCACTGTCTTTTTGTGGAGGTGATGATCTTGATCTCATATCAGAGCTGCCCCTCTGATGACTAGTGGGGTTGTATTCAAGAAGCAGCAGGATGGGTACAGAAAACACAGAACAGATGAAGCAGAATCAGGAAGGAAATACTTGCGCTGCAGATCCTCAGGTACACTTCTCTTTCCAGTAGAGAGCTTCACCCTAGTGACATCACAAAGTCTAAAGCCTAGTACACACGGCCAAGAATCCCGTCAGGAAAAAAATGTTGTCTTTCCTGACGAGATTCCTGGCAAGCTTTTCTTGCCAAGCCGTGCATATAGATGGCCATTCAAAAGAACCGCCGTTATTTTGAATGGCAAGAACGCGGTGACGCCATCGACTACGATGAGAATGGGCTCGTCACATTCAATGCCGTCGCCGCCATCTTGCTTCACCATACACTACCCTTGTAAGCTACCGCGCATGCGTCAAAGTCTCATCGAGGATGTGCGGGCTTACCGGAGGACAGGTAAGCTTGTAGCCACATACACACACACAGTTTTCTCGTCGGGAAACAGGCCAACGAGAATACCGACGAGAAAATAAAGAGCAGGTTCTCTATTTTTCTCGTCGAGATTCCAGGCAGTCTTCTTGATGAGAAACCATACACACGACCGGTTTTCTCGGCAAAAAGCTCTGCCAGCAGTTTTCTTGATGTTTTTTTGCAGAGAAAACCGGTCATGTGTACGAGGCCTTATGCCAGATCTCCAGAGACTAACAGTCAGAGGCATAGTGCCTTAGATGATCTCACACTACAGATATACAGTTATGAGGCTGAAGGTATAGTAGTGCCAAAGCACTGGAAGCACACTGCTATTTTTCCAGAAAAATTCAGGACTCTTCCCACAAACCCTGGTTGGTGGTTGTGGGTGTCTGCAGGCAGGGGGCCCTATGGGAACCTGGAAGCCGTCTTTAAGTGTAAAAAAAAAGACAATCGTTTTTCACAAGTCTTTTATTTAAAAAATAAATGTCCCCCAGTGTAGATCCATCGTCACTCACGATACCTGCCTTCACTGCTGACCCCCCCAAAAAAAAAAAAAAGGTCCACTCCCGCCATCTGCCAGCTCTGCGGTCTGCCAGTTTTTAAATAACTAAGGGACATGGGCACCCAGGTGATGTGCAGGAGTGACATCACTGTGGCTCCTGCCACTCATACAGGCGGTGTCCGTGAACCCGAAGGGAAGACTGGGTGAAGATGGAAGCTCCTTTAGCGGTGACAGCATGCCACTGGAGGGCTTCATTTTAAGGTACAGTGCCTTGCAAAAGTATTCACCCCCTTGGCTTTGTTACATTACAGCCTTTAGTTCAATGTTTTATTAATCTGAATTATATGTGATGGATCAGAACACAATAGTCTAAGTTGGTGAAGTAAAATTAGAAAAATATATACATAAAACAATTTTTCAGAAATAAAAAAAATGATAATTGGCATGTGTGTTATGTATTCACCCCCTTTGTTATGAAGCCCATAAAAAGCTCTGGTGCAACCAATTACCTTCAGAAGTCGCACAATTAGTTAAATGGTGTCCACCTGTGTGCAATCTAAGTGTCACATGATCTGTCATTACATATACACACCTTTTTGAAAGGCCCCAGAGGCTTCAACACCTAAGCAAGAGGCACCACTAACCAAACACTGCCATGGAACTCTCCAAACAAGTAAGGGACAATGTTGAGAAGTACAAGTCAGGGTTAGGTTATAAAAAAAAATCTAAATCTTTGATGATCCCTAGGAGCACCATCAAATCTATCACAACCAAATAGAAATAACATGGCATAACAGCAAACCTGCCAAGAGACGGCCGCACAACAAAACTCACGGACTGGGCAAGGAGGGCATTAATCATAGAAGCAGCACAGAGACCTAAGGTAACCCTGGAGGAGCTGCAGAGTTCCACAGCAGAGACTGGAGTATCTGTACATAGGGCGACAATAAGCCGTACGCGCCATAGAATTGGGCTTTATGGCAGAGTAGCCAGAAGAAAGCCATTACTTTCAGCAAAAAACAAAATGGCATGTTTTTAGTGTGTGAAAAGACATGTGGGAGACTCCCAAAATGTATGGAGGAAGGTGCTCTGGTCTGATGAGACAAAAATGTAACTTTTTGGCCATCAAAGAAAACGCTATGTCTGGCGCAAACCCAACACATCACATCACCCAAAGAACACCAGCTGTTTTTCAGCAGTCGGAACTGGGAAACTGGTCAGAGTTGATGGAAAGATTAATGATGCTAAATACAGGGATATTCTTGAGCAAAACCTATACCACTCTGTGTGTGATTTGAGGCTAGGACGGAGGTTCACCTTCCAGCAGGACAATGAGCCCAAACACACTGCTAAAGCAACACTTGAGTGGTGTAAGGGGAAACATGTAAATGTGTTGGAATGGTCTAGTCAAAGCCCAGACCTCAATCCAATATAAAATCTGTGGTCAGACTTAAGGATTGCTGTTCATAAGCACAAACCATTCAACTTGAAGGAGCTGGAGCAGTTTTGTAAGGAGGAATGGGCAAAAATCCCAGTGGTAAGATGTGGTAAGACTAATCCAAAGTCACTTGGAGCTGTGATAGCCGCAAAAGGTTAGCTCTACAAAGTATTGACTTTAGGGGGTGAATAGTTATGCACATTAACTTTTTCGGTTATTTTGTCATATTTGTTGTTTGCTTCACAATAATAAAAAAAACATCATCAAAGTTGTGGGCATGTTCTGTAAATTAAATGATGCAAATCCTCAAACAATCCATGTTAATTCCAGGTTGTGAGGCAACAAAACCTGAAAAATGCCAAGGGGAGTGAATACTTTTGCAAGGCACTGTAAGTGCACATTATAACATTGCCTTGCATGTTTTAAAAACAAAACAAAACAGAGGTTTACTACCGCTTCAAGAACTGGCAAATGGCAGGAGCCTTTTTTTTTGGGGAGCGGAGGTGGCGGTGGACATCGTGATTGATGATAGATGTACTCCAGGGGGAGAAATGTATTTTTATTTTCTAAATAAAAGACTTGTCAAAAAGTATTTTTTTACACTACATAATTTTTACATAGGGGAGGGCGGGGATCTGGGGGCCTCCTTGTTAAAGAGGGCTTCCAGATTCCGATAAGCCCTCCCCCGAAGACCCGCACAACCACCGGCCAGGGTTGTGGTCAGAGGCCCTTGTCCCAATCAACATGGGGAGGGGGGGTGCTCGCTTGTCCCCACCCTTTCCTGACATGCCAGGCTGCATGTTTGGATAAGAGTCTGGTATGGCTTTTGGGGGGACCCCATGGCATTTTAAAAAACATTTTGGCGTGGGGGTTCCCTTCAAAATCCATACTAGACCCGTAGGGGCCAGCCACCGTTTTTAAAATTTTTTAATTGCCGGCAAATGTTTGTTTTTTTACTTTCAGCTGTCAGCGGGGAACCCGGCTGACAGCTGATGACTCATCGGTTGTTAAGGACGCGGCAGCCGAGTTTCACCTTAACAACCATGTTGCTTCGTGGTTGTTAAGGACTCGAGCGGCCTCCTGCTCCTTAAGAACTCCCATTTATTAATGTTAATAAATACATAGGCTACTGCTAGGCGTTAAATGACTGCATGTTTTTACTACTAAAATACCACATGACTTCACAAAATAACTTATGCAGTATTTTAGTAGCGTTTTTAGTGAATGACAAAAAATGTTTTGAAAAATGCTGTGTGGTATCTTACTGCATACTCAGATACCGCTTTGTGAATGGAGTCATCTGTGATATGGTTTTGTCCATCTTCAAGTGGATGCCTTCTGTGCCTAATAGTAAATCAGGACCCGAACCTAACCCTACCTATAACACTTATGCCTTGTACACACGATCGGATTTCCGATGGAATTTTCCGTTGGAATTCCGATGAAGCTGACTTCCATCAGTCTTGCATACACACTGTCAGACTAAATTCCGACCGTCCAAAATGCAGTGACGTAAAACACTAAGACGAGCCGAGAAAAATTAAGTTCAATGCTTCCGAGCATGCGTCGACTTGATTCTGAGCATGCGTGGATTTTTCTCCCAAAATTTAAACATGTTCTATTTTTTTACTCTAATGGAAAAAAGTCTGATGGGGTCCACACACGATCGGAATTTCCGATTAAACAAGTCCATCGGAAATCCGATCGTGTGTACAAGGCATTACTTTCCCTGTAACTATAACCATCACACTAACCCTTCCTGTAATCTAATACTGACCCTTTCTTATGTAACCCATTGTTTTTTTTACACACCTTTCCCCTTTTTGTGTCAAGAGAAACCAGGGCCAAAGTTGAGCCCTGTCCTGGAACTTATTGCCCTGGGGCAGGTTTGGGTGGACAGGCCAAACTCTGCAAGTAGGTATCTGTGGATCCTTTGAGGCATTTTTACTAATGACTTGTGTAGCGGGGTGTTCCCCTTTAATGCAGAGAGACAAGAAGTTCCAGGTGAGAGGTGAGTCGGGAGGAAGTAAAGAGACATTATGGAAGTGAAAGCAGAGGAGAGAGAGACTACATCTCCCAGTACATCTTGCAGCACCCAGGGTGCATTGCTCCAGAACAGAGACTGCTGGGGGAGACTTTATAAAGGGGAGGCAGAGTTTTGGTCGGTCTTTTTGGACACCCCTCTCCTAGCAAGAGGATGTCTGTGCTGAACTGCTGTGGGCACAAGGCCTGAAGCCCGGGCCGTGTGCTCCTTTCCAAAGAGCCCTCTGCCAGCCTAGCAGAGCCTTAGAGACATCTAATCCTCCTTGCTGCAGTACACCAGAAGGATTGAAGACTTGGATGTCGGTGGATTCCTGTTCCTAGACGAATCGATGGAGGAAACGGACTTTGACTTGCCCGGGTGGTGAGAGCTGTTTAAAGACAGATACCTTTATCTTTACTATTCGTTGGGATTACAAAGTTGTTCTTCAAGTGCACCACAGAAAAGATTGCTAGCGAATATTGTTTCACTGAACTTCCATCTAGATCAGTCAGGCCTGACTGCATAGGTAGACATTGCTGGGTGTTAGTCTACCCATGAGGGGAAGTAGCTGTAAAAGGGCAGCGCTAGAGTTGCATAGCAATACTTTATTATTCTGATTACTCTGTTTATCTTTATTACTGTTTATTGCAGGGATCTGCAACTTGTTATACTGTTGTTTATTACTTGCCCATTAGCCTCAGTAAAATATCTGGGTAAAGTACATTTGGTGTCAGTTCCGCTTACTTTAATAGGAGTTTTAAAGTATATTCTGTGTATGTTTGTTATAGGACTGCGTCACCAACAGTTGCGGTCACGCGGTCCTATCCCTCTATCACCAGCTGTGCCACGGGAGGTTAGAGCCGATTGCCAGGGGTTGACAGCAGTGCACTACAGGGCCCAAATCAATATCAGCGGCTCTCTTAACTGGGGGTAGCGCTACACGTGGGGGCTCGAGTCCGGGATCCTTGTACGTTGCACGCTGCAATCAAGCCGGTCAGAAGTACCAGCATGGACCCGCTGGCAATGTCACAGTGGTGCGCAGCGATTGGCGCCGATCCAACCGCGGCGGTAGTCATTGTACTCCCGGGGGAAAGATGGAAGGAAGAGGAGATAAAACAGCTCGTATTGTTACTGTCTCCGAGCCACAAAGCATGGGTGATGGATTTTAGGCCAGATCCAGTGATCTCGTTTACATACGCACTGGTAGAATGGAAAAACGAAATCCCAGAGCATTTTAAAAGTCAGAGTATACAAGCCATAGATAATCAGATCTATCACTTGATACATACGCTGCCAGTGAAGGAAGAATGGTTTCAGACACCAAAGCCATCACTCCCACAATTATCTCCACCACTATCCCCTAAAGCAGAAAAGCTTAAGGAACTATTAAGCCCGGGATCACCGCTGGCCGCTATAGGGCCTGAATTGTTGAATGCTCTAGGAGACCTTGTAATTAAGTGCCAGAAAAGCAGTACGGTGCATGTGGAGGCCGGTTACCGGAAGCTTAGCACCTTCTCAGGGAAGCTCCCCGTCCCTGCGGGGGAGGAAGATTTTGACACTTGGGTGGAACAGGCATTGCAGGCAGTAGAAGCATGGGAGGTGCCTGAGGCACAGAAGAGACAGCGAGTCTTAGAAAGTCTGAAAGGTGCCGCGGCAGAAGCGGTGAAGAGCTTCCGGTTTGGAAATGAAAACTGTACAGCTCAAGATTGCCTGGCCATGCTGCAGGAAGAGTTTGGTCAGCTGGAGAAGGTGTCAGAGATGATTTATCAAATTGAACACACTCTCCAGCAGCCGAATGAGAAACTGTCAGAATATGTTAGAAGGCTGAACAGGCAGTTATGCAAGATTGTACTGAAGAAGGGAATGCTGCCCAAAGATGCAGATGAAGCACGCATGAAGCAGATCATGAGGGGAGCGCGGCGCTCAGACCCGGTCTGGCTGCACCTGAAAACCTCAGGAGGAGGAATGTCACTAACCTACTCTGATCTAATAAAAATTATTAGGGACGAAGAGGCGCTGGAGGAAGATCAGCAGGTGGCCAAGGCAAATGTCACACCTGTACCAGTGTTGGTCCATTCGGTCAAGAGCCCAGAAAGAGATGCGGAGGTTGACACTCTGAAATCGCAAATGGCTCAAGTGTTGGAGATGCTGACCTCTTTGATGGAGAAAGATCAGAGAAGACGAGAGAAACCAAGCCCAAGAAAGGAGTTGTTCCCGAACACCTCAGCACCGGCCTCCCTACAGGACCGAGAAGAGGTGATTTGCTATAACTGCGGAGGGAGTGGCCACTTTGCTAACGTATGCTCCAGCCCAAAGAAGAAGAGAACAGATAATTGCAAGCCGGCGGGAAACTCCAAAGGGGCCCCGGTGAAGGAGTCAACCGGGTGCCCATCATCTTCAGTGCGCTCCAAACTAAAAAAAAAGGCCAAGAATGAAGGAGACAAAACTCCTAGGAGGAGGTATAGTACACCCCCACCAAGATGTACCC
The DNA here is from genome assembly GCA_029206835.1 of Rana muscosa. Taxonomy (NCBI): domain Eukaryota; kingdom Metazoa; phylum Chordata; class Amphibia; order Anura; family Ranidae; genus Rana; species Rana muscosa. The sequence continues at coordinate 331,922,033 of CM055127.1, forward strand.
CAGAGGGAGGGGGCAAGACACCTCAGTGGAAGTACAGCACCCCAAAGAATGAACATCCACCTAAAAGGAACAATAACATCCCTCAGCGGGTTTGTGCCCCCATTGAGAGGGAGAAAGTCAATGCATGCCAGGCTCAGGAAAAATTAAAGTCCAAAAGGAGCAGGGCAAGGGTCGAAAGCAAAAAAAAAGAGGTGACCCCAGTCCGGCCATACCCAAAGGAACTGGTGGGCCCGTCTCCTACTGTGCCCATTCAAGTGGAAGGAGTCTATACTAAAGCTCTTTTGGACACCGGAGCACAGGTGACTTTACTATACCGGGACTTCTATGATAGGCACTTGAGTCATCTGCCTATCCAGAAGATAGAAGAGCTGGAGATATGGGGACTTGGAACCCAGAGTTTCCCTTATGATGGGTACCTGCCCATAAAGATGACTTTCGACCCATCCGTGGCTGGGAAGGCTGAAGTGTTTGACACCCTGGCAGTTGTGTGTCCCCGGCCGCCTGGAGCCAGCAAGATTTCCCTGATCATTGGGACAAACACGGATCTAGTCAGGAGACTCCTGACCCCTCTAGTGAAAGAGAGAAACCATTCAGCCACCAAAATCCATCCCATGCTAAAGACGGCCTACCAACGACTGGTCTTAGAGCAGAAGACCCCGGGAGAGGGGATAGGGAAGGTGTGGAGACTTGGCAGAGAAGGAGTAGTGCTACAGCCCGGAGAAGTAACCTGTCTTAGGGCCACTGTGAAGCTTTCGTGGGAACAACCTGGCCCCTTTGTCATGCTGGAATCAGACCCAAGGGAAGAGTCCTCAGGCCTGGAAGTGATACCAGAAGTGATTCCGTTCAAGGCCCTGAAGAAGGCCCATGGCAGAGTTCCGGTGAGTGTTAGGAACACTACGGGAGGACCCATGGAGATCCCTGCCAGAGTGTTGCTTGGTCAGGTGAGCCCTGCTGCCCCGGTCACTTGGTCCGAAGTCAAGGGGACGGGTGACGGAGGAGATGTTTGGGAGAAACTGTCCGTGGAAAACCCGAACCTACCCAGGGCTTGGAAAGAAAGAGCCAAGGCCCAGCTGACCAGGTGGGAGAAGATCTTTTCCGAAGATGAATTCGATGTGGCTGTGCAAGAAGTGCCACCCATCGGATCCGCCTCCAAGAAGATAAGCCCTTCCGAGAGAGGGTCAGGCGGGTCCCCCTGGCAGATCTGGAGGATCTGAGGGAACAACTTGTAGAACTAAAGAAGACTGGTGTTATCCGTGAGTCTAGAAGTCCCTATGCCTCCCCAATCGTGGTGGTCAGAAAGAAGAATGGGTCGTTGAGGCTTTGTATCGATTACAGGACTCTCAACAGGAGAACCATCCCTGACCAATACACCACACCAAGGATAGAAGATGCCCTACAAAGTTTGTCTGGAGCCAAATGGTTCAGTGTGATGGACCTCAAGAGTGGGTACTATCAAATCCCTATGCACCCAGAAGACAGGGAGAAGACAGCCTTCATAACCCCGGTGGGATTCTTCGAATTCAATAGGATGCCTCAGGGTCTGTCTGGAGCTCCTGCTACCTTTCAACGCCTTATGGAGAAGACTGTTGGAGACATGAATCTTATAGAAGTCCTTGTGTACTTGGACGATGTCATTGTCTTTGGAAGAACCTTGGAAGAACATGAAGCCAGGTTGGAGAAAGTATTGAGAAGACTCAGCGAAGAGGGACTTAAGCTTTCCCCCGAGAAGTGTCGGTTCTACCAGTCTTCTGTGAACTATCTGGGGCACATAGTGTCTGAAGAAGGGGTGGCCACAGATCCTGAGAAGTTGGAAGCAGTCACTTCCTGGCCACGACCCACCACAGTAACAGAGCTCAGATCCTTCCTGGGGTTCTGCTCCTATTATAGGAGGTTTGTGGAGGGGTTTGCTCGGATTGCCCGCCCGTTGAATGAATTGCTAAAGGCAGAAGGGGAAGAGGATGACTCAGGGCCCAGGAGGCCTGGTGAGTCAGTTCAAGATCAGTGGAACCCAAGGTGTGAAGAGGCCTTTCATGCTCTGAAGAGGAGCTTAACCACTGCCCCAGTCCTGGCCTACGCCGACCCTACCAGACCTTATGAATTACATGTGGATGCCAGCCATGAGGGTCTAGGTGGTGTACTCTACCAAGAACATGAAGGACAACTGCGACCAGTGGCCTATGTGAGCAGGAGCCTGACCCCCTCAGAAAAGAATTACCCCACTCATAAGCTGGAATTCCTGGCCCTCAAATGGGCGGTAGTAGACAAGCTAAAAGACTACTTGTATGGGGCAGAGTTTACTGTGAAGACAGACAACAACCCCCTGACCTACCTCTTCACCACCGCGAAACTAGATGCCACCGGACACAGGTGGTTGGCCGCATTGTCTGGATTCAACTTCAGTCTGAAGTACAGACCAGGAGCCGGAAATAGGGATGCAGATGCCCTGTCCCGGAGGTCTCATGCCACGACAAATGACTGGGAAGATTGGACCCAAGTGGCACCGGACGGGGTGCGAGCCCTTTGTCAAGGGGCTGAATTCCAAGCCAGAGGAGGCTCCAGAGCAGAAGAAATAGGGGTTACCATGGTAGGAGTCCCCAAACACTATTGTGGGGTAACTCAACTGGAGGAAGACAACCTACCGAGACTGTCCAAGAAGGAGTTGAGGTGTGACCAATTGGAAGACCCCATGGGGAGATTGGTCCTCGAAGCCCTGGAGAATCAGGATCCCAACAAATTCCTACATCACCCCTCAAAGGAGGCTCGCCTGTTGAGGAAGGAATTGGACAGGCTACAGGTACATCAGGGAGTGGTCTACCGAAGGGGCCCCTCTGATGACTCAGAAGATAAGTGGCAGTTATTTCTTCCAGAGAAGCACCGAGAGACTGTACTAATTGCCCTGCATGACCATCATGGTCACCTAGGGGCAGAAAGGACCTTCCAGCTCGTCAGAAATCGGTTCTATTGGCCCTGCATGAGGGCAGAAGTAGAGGAGTATTGCCATTCCTGTGCACGATGCATTCAGAGAAAGACCCTACCCCATCAAGCTGCCCCAATGGGCCACTTACAGAGTCAAGGCCCAATGGATCTGGTATGCATTGACTTTCTCTGCCTCGAACCCGACCTGAGTGGATTGGGAAATGTTCTGGTAATAACTGACCATTTCACCCGCTATGCTCAAGCTTTCCCAACCAAAGACCAGAAGGCATCCACCGTGGCCAAGATACTTATGGAGAAGTATTTTGTCCATTACGGACTACCACAGAGACTCCACTCAGATCAAGGAAGGGACTTTGAGAGTCGGTTGATCCGAAGACTTTTGGATTCATTAGGAATAAAGAAGACCAGAACCACGCCTTACCACCCACAAGGAGATGCTCACCCGGAGAGATTTAACCGGACCCTGCTCAACATGTTGGGAACCTTAGAAACAGAGAAGAAGCAACACTGGAGTCAGCACATATCAGCCCTAGTACATGCCTATAACTGTACCACAAGTGACGCCACTGGCTACTCCCCTTATCGACTTATGTTTGGGAGAGAAGCAAGGCTACCTGTGGACCTGGCCTTTGGCACTTCTATAGACAATACCTCAGCTACATCCCACAAGGGATACGTGGACAGACTTAGACGTAGCTTGCAGGTGGCCTATGAACAAGCCCAGGCGGCTTCGGATCAAAGGGGGGCCCGCAACAAGAGAAATTTTGATCTGAAGGTTCGAGTGCAAGATCTGCAGCCCGGGGACCGAGTACTGCTACGCAATCTGGGGGTCCCTGGAAAACACAAGCTTGCCGACAGGTGGAGATCTGAGCCCTATGTTGTCTGTAGGAAGTTGCCCGGTTTGCCTGTCTACAAACTAAAGCCAGAAGGAAAGGTGGGTCCACTGAAGACGTGGCATCGGAACCACCTGCTCCCACTTGCTGAGGCAGTCAGAATACCTCCCGTGAGAGACTCCCCTGAACCGGCCTCTATCCTGGATATTCCTAGGCTGAACACTCGGTCCCAGACCTCTCGAGCCAAAGATGGGGAGGCCTCCCAATTGAGTACAGAAGAAGGTGGAGAACTGGACTGGCTGTGGCCTCCCTCGACTCTGGGAACGTCCGCCATAGATCTCCCAAATGGAGGGGATACCCCAGATGCAACGCTGAATCCGGAGGCTACTGAATTCATACCCTTCAGTCCCTCAGCTGATTACTGGGAAGATGTTCCTGACACTTGCGCAGAGGAGGACTCTAGAGATTCCATACGTCAGTCGACTTCTGAATCAGAGGTTCCAGAACCAGCAATGTTACCTGAACTTACTCCTGAAGAAGAGCCTGTGGTGCCAGAGTCAGAAGCACCAAGAGAGCAGAGGGCTCGCAGAGTCATCAGGCCTCCCAAGAAACTAACTTACCCCCAAATGGGGACGAGCTCAGAGGACTCTGTTGTAACGGCTAGGAGAAGTGTTGAACAACCTGATCCTTCCACCGTCCATTTGGTGGAGGGCAACCCCAGCTCACTCTCTGGCACAGTTAGGCAGGCCACTCATGGTAGTGTGACCTGTGGGCAAGAGAGTTCCATCCCAAAGTTTTGGTGGGAATTCCCTATGCCAACATCATGCTCGACATTGTCCAAAATGGTAAACAGTATTTGTTGAAGTTTATCTTTGGGGACCAAAGAGTTCAAGTGGGGGGAGTGTGTAGCGGGGTGTTCCCCTTTAATGCAGAGAGACAAGAAGTTCCAGGTGAGAGGTGAGTCGGGAGGAAGTAAAGAGACATTATGGAAGTGAAAGCAGAGGAGAGAGAGACTACATCTCCCAGTACATCTTGCAGCACCCAGGGTGCATTGCTCCAGAACAGAGACTGCTGGGGGAGACTTTATAAAGGGGAGGCGGAGTTTTGGTCGGTCTTTTTGGACACCCCTCTCCTAGCAAGAGGATGTCTGTGCTGAACTGCTGTGGGCACAAGGCCTGAAGCCCGGGCCGTGTGCTCCTTTCCAAAGAGCCCTCTGCCAGCCTAGCAGAGCCTTAGAGACATCTAATCCTCCTTGCTGCAGTACACCAGAAGGATTGAAGACTTGGATGTCGGTGGATTCCTGTTCCTAGACGAATCGATGGAGGAAACGGACTTTGACTTGCCCGGGTGGTGAGAGCTGTTTAAAGACAGATACCTTTATCTTTACTATTCGTTGGGATTACAAAGTTGTTCTTCAAGTGCACCACCGAAAAGATTGCTAGCGAATATTGTTTCACTGAACTTCCATCTAGATCAGTCAGGCCTGACTGCATAGGTAGACATTGCTGGGTGTTAGTCTACCCATGAGGGGAAGTAGCTGTAAAAGGGCAGCGCTAGAGTTGCATAGCAATACTTTATTATTCTGATTACTCTGTTTATCTTTATTACTGTTTATTGCAGGGATCTGCAACTTGTTATACTGTTGTTTATTACTTGCCCATTAGCCTCAGTAAAATATCTGGGTAAAGTACATTTGGTGTCAGTTCCGCTTACTTTAATAGGAGTTTTAAAGTATATTCTGTGTATGTTTGTTATAGGACTGCGTCACCAACAGTTGCGGTCACGCGGTCCTATCCCTCTATCACCAGCTGTGCCACGGGAGGTTAGAGCCGATTGCCAGGGGTTGACAGCAGTGCACTACAGGGCCCAAATCAATATCAGCGGCTCTCTTAACTGGGGGTAGCGCTACACTTATAAAATGGGCTCAGATATAATTGCAGCCTGGGGCTTATAATGGTCAAGACCTGTGAGTTATGAATCAAGATAGAAAAATAGGATTTTTATAACAGCTTACCTGTAAAATCCTTTTCTTGGAGTACATCACGGGACACAGAGCGACATAGTCATTACTAATGGGTTATATAGATACCGTCAGGTGCTGGCACTGGCAACTTCCAAAACCGGAAGTACCCTCCCCTATATAAGCCCCTCCCATCCGGGAGCACCTCAGTTTTGTAGCAAAGCAATAAGTGTCCCTAAAGAGGGGCGGGAGCTCTGTGTCCCGTGATGTACTCCAAGAAAAGGATTTTACAGGTAAGCTGTTATAAAAATCCTATTTTCTTTCTCGTACATCACGGGACACAGAGCGACATAGTCATTACTAATGGGATGTCCTAAAGCAATGCCAAATGAGGGGGGGGATACACCATATATAAGCTGAGCGCTATCAGACATGAGGATCTTTTGCGGCCTGCAACACACTGCGCCCAAAGGCGACATCCTCCTGACTTCTAACGTCCACCTGGTAGAACCTAGTAAACGTGTGTACCAAAGACCATGTTGCGGCCTTACAGATTTGAGCCAGGGAGGCCTGGTGATGCACTGCCCATGAAGTTCCAACTGCTCTCGTGGAGTGCGCTCTAACTTTGAACGGAGGCGGTCTCCTTCTCAAGCCATAAGCTTGCATAATGACCTGTCGAATCCACTTGGCTAAAGTAGACTTTGACGCTGCCTGACCCTTTCTGGGGCCTTCCGGCAGAATAAACAAAGTATCCGTTCTGCGAATCTGAGCAGTGGCTTTTAGATAAGCTTTAACTGCTCTTACTACATCCAAAGAATGCAATAACTTTTCCTCTACCGAAGTAGGTTTGGGGAAAAAAGAAGGAAGAACCACATCTTGGTTCAAATGAAACCTCGATACCACCTTAGGAAGAAAGGCTGGGTGAGGACGTAACACTACTCTGTCCTTATGGATAACCAGATATGGCTCCTTACAGGACAAGGCGGCTAATTCCGATACTCTTTTAGCCGAACAAATGGCTACTAGAAAAATCAATTTCCTGGTGAGAAGCACCAAGGAAATATGCTGTAATGGTTCAAATGGTTGTTTCTGTAGAACCGACAGAACCAAGTTTAGATCCCATGGACATATGGGAATATTAACCGGAGGCCTAATACGCATCACTCCTTGTATAAAGGCTTTGACTAGTGAATGCGAAGCCAAGGGCCTTTGAAAAAATATTGACAAGGCCGAAATCTGACCCTTGATAGTACTCAAGGCAAGCTTCCTATCTACAGCCCACTGTAGGAAGTCCAGAATCCTACCTATTACGTACTTATGTGGATGCCATTTCTTGGCCTCACACCACGCGATGTACGCCTTCCAGATTCTATAGTAGATCTGCCTGGATACCGGCTTCCTGGCATTGATCATGGTAGATACCACAGCATTAGAGAGCCCTCTCTTTTTTAGAATGTGGGCTTCAATAGCCAGGCCGTCAAACCTAGGGCTGGTAAGGAAGGGTGGTATATCGGTCCTTGCGAAAGCCGGACGACGTGGGAGAGTCCAAGGACTCCCCACTGAAATTTTACAATCTCCACGTACCACGCTCTTCGGGGCCACGCTGGAGCCACCGGAATCACTGGTTTCTTTTCTACCCTGATTCTGCGGAGTAATCGAGGTAACCATTGTGGCGGTGTGAATGCATATATCAGCTTGAACTGATCCCCAGGGAACACTAGGGCATCCGAGCCGCAAGCTAGGGGATCCCTTGTCCGAGAGACAAACCTATCCCCCTTTGCGTTGAATCTGGATGCTAGAAGATCTACATCCGATGTTCCCCACCGCTGACATATTGTCCAGAAAACCTCGGGGTGAAGGGACCCTTCCTCTGGGCCTAATTGCTGGCGACTTAGAAAGTCCGCCTTCCAATTCTCCACTCCTGGAATGAATACCGCAGATATGGCTGGGACATATTTTTCCTGCCCATTTCAGGATGTAATCTACTTCCCTCTGGGCTGCACGACTCCTGGTGCCCCCCTGATGATTGATATATGCCACTGCTGTGGCATTGTCTGATTGAATTCTGACAGGGGACCCTTGGAGTTTGGATGTCCATGCTACTAGGGCATACCGGGCTGCTCGTATCTCTAAGAGATTGATGGGCAGGGCCTTTTCTGCATCCGACCATCTGCCCTGGAGAGACTATTGCTCCAGTACTGCTCCCCAGCCTATAAGGCTGGCATCTGTAGTGACCACCTTCCAAGAAATCGGACTGAAGGATTTCCTTTTTTCCAGATTCTGGGGAACCCACCACCAACGGAGGCTCTTCCGAACGGAAGGGGACAAGGACATTGTAAGTCTAGGGCCTGAACTTTTTTGTTCCAGGCTGACAGTATGGCCCCTTGCAAATTCCTTGAATGGAATTGACCGTAGGGTACTGCTTCGAATGATGCCACCATTTTTCCCAGCAGCCTCATATACAGGCGTATGGACGGCTGTCTTTTTTGTACCCACTAAGTGGATCAAATCTTTCAAAGACAACACCTTTCCTCGAGGCAAGAATATTTTTCTCTGGCCTGAATCCAACCTTAGCCCCAAGTATTCCAGACTTTTGACTGGTTTTTAGGGCTGACTTGTCTCGGTTGATAATCCAACCGTGAGATTCCAGATACTTGATTGTCTTGTGAACGACCACGTCTAGTTTTTTCACTGAGTGGTCTATCAGCAACAAGTCATCCAGATATGCCATTATCATTACACCTTGTGTTCTTAGATTGGCCAATAAAGGGCCAGAATTTTTGTAAACACTCGTGGTGCTGTGGCCAAACCGAAGGGTAAGGCTCTGAACTGAAAATGGCGCCCTTCTACTGCAAAGCGTAGACATTTTTGGTGGACTGGAAAGATGGGAATGTGCAAATAAGCATCTTTGATGTCGATCGTGGCTAACCAATCCTCCCCTTGTAGGGCAGTGGCCACCGATCGGATCGACTCCATCGGAAAGTCCTGATATACAGGAATTTGTATAGCCCTTTTAGATTTAATATGGGCCTCCCGACCGCGTTTGCTTCGGGACTGTAAAGAGGTTTGAGTAAAACTCGAACCCTCATTCTTCCAGGGGAACCTCCATAATTACTCCTTGGAGCAATAGTTGTTCTAGTGCCAACAGGAGGGACTCTCTCTTCCCGGGATCCCTTGGCACGTTTGACCTCAAAAATGGGAAGGAGGAGAGTCTTTTAACTCCAAACTGTATCCCAAACCTACTGCGGAGAGCACCTATCTGTCTTGATCGTGTCCCGCCAGGTCTCTTGCGAACAACTGGAGTCCTCCCCCCACCCGACTGAGTGGGGGCTTCAATGAATTTAACTTTGGGGGAGGTTTTGTACCTCCCCTGACCCAGGGTTTCTCATTACCCTGCTACTGTCCCTGTTTTTTACCCCCGGGATTTGACCGAGGAGGCCGTCGGAACTGTTACACAGCCGATGCCCCAGGGACTGGAGAAGCAGGCCTCTTAAAGAGGGACCTCTAACTCTGCTTTTAACCGGTAAGAGCGTATTTTTACCGCTGGAAATTTTCTGGATATATTTGTCCAGGTTTTCCCTGAATAAGCGTTCACCATGAAACGGGACGCTAACCAGCCATTCTTTACAGGGAGCTTCAGCAGACCAGTTTTTGAGCCATAGGAGCCTACGCATATGTACTATAGACAGCGTAAGGCGGGAGGCCTGATGGACTGAATCCTCTATGGCGTCAACCGCAAAGCCTAAGGCTCTAGGTAGATCAGCTAGGGCAAAGCCTGCTGATCTGTCAAGTCCCTCAAGACCTGTTTCAACTGATCCTTCACTGCTTAGCAGACCCCAATAGCTGCTACTGCTGGTTGTATCACCAAGCAGATTTTCATAAGGACTCCAATCTTTTATCTATTGGGTTCTTGAACATTTGGACATTATCCACTGGACATGTCAGTGATTTATACATACAAGAGATGGCTACGTCCACTGTAGGGACCTTCCATTTTTTTTTTTATGAACTTATTCTCCATGGGATAGACCACCGGAAATCTCTTGGGGGAATAAATATTTTCTCAGGACGTTCCCAATCCTGGTAAATGAGCCCTTTCAGTAAAGGGTGAAGTGGAAAAGAACAAACAGTCTGGGGGCTTCTAGCGACCCCAACGAGGATACAGTAGTGGTTGATGGTTCCGCAAGGTGCATTTTTAAATGCTGATCGGACCATGTTAGTCAGAGACTGAACCCATAATCTTTCAGCTTAAGATGCTGAGAAAAGGTTCCCCCACTGTTGATTCCTCTATAACAGAATCAACCTCATCCTGATCCCCTTCAGGCAGGTCGATCCCTGTATGGGACTGTTGCTCTGCTAACAGGCACTCTGAAGGAGGAGACGGAGATCGGGCGTGCTTTCCCTGACAGGGAGGCAGCGATAAATGTTGACAATCTCTCTCTAATCCTCCCAGAGCTGAGGAAAATCCTCCTCTGTTACATACACAGGAGCAGGTGAACTGAGGACAGCCACAGTACCAAGTACCCTGCGGGGTCTCTACGGTCACTTACCTCTGAACTTCAGGGGAGACTGGTGCAGCAGGAGTATGCCCAAGATCCTCCGAGCCCGATGAGACCCCCTTCGCTTCCTGGAAGATTCAGTTCCGGAGCTTCTGGACGGCATATTCCTAAGCCTAAAGCTGAGGTATTCCAGCCGTAATACACCACTTTTACTGAGAATAGTCTAGCACAATTGCTGCTATATCACAGTTGGTGTCTACTAATGTGCCTTTCTAGGGGATGCCTGTATCAACCGCTTGCTGTATGCCTTTAAATGTTGCCAGCTCTGTCTCTGTACTTCATAGCCAGCTCACTACAATATTGTGTTTTTTTTAAACTGCTGGGACGCCCGCACATGCGCAGAAGCGCTGCGGCGCGCACAGAGCGTCATCCCCCAGGCTCCGCCCCCTTTCCCGGCTCACCTCTATATATAGAGGCGCGTGCACGCGCACGCGCGCGGGCACGTGCGCCTTCGGCGCTAATTTCAAATATGGTAACAAGGGACAGGAGCCAGGGCCCCTCTTTGCCGCAGGCCGGGGGATGGACGAGCACTGCAACATGGCAGAGGAAGCAGTTTCCTATAAGAGAACTCACCATCTGCCTGGACTTTGCTCTGCTGAGAAGAAGCTAGTCCACATGACAAGAAAACATTCCACAGCGGCCTCTAGTGGACAAACACAGGTACCGCAGTCTAATATATTAAATATATATAAAAAAAATTTTTTTTTTTTTTTCTTGACCACCATTAAAAATTATTACATTTTTTTTAGTAGTTACAGGCATGCACAGAATTTTGCGGGAATACCATTAGGTAACAGACAGAAAGACAAATTAGGCTTGGGGGTCCCCCAATAGAACCAAGTTCCTGGGGGCCCCCACTTACCTGTTCCCCGCCGCAGGACTTTGTTTGGTCCACAAAAGCCCAAACTTCACCTATCACGGCAGGCATTGTAATCAAACCTTCAGGGACCGGGTTCCCAAGGATTCCACTCCCCTGGACCTGTATAGCACCCTGCACAGAAAACATCTTGGTCGTGGGTATGACCAGAGCTCTGGATCCCAGGGTCCAGCTCTCCTAAGAGAAGCATTACAGGCAAAACCTTGCTCTTCTCTGCAAGGCCCGGGTACCGACCGTTTAGCTATGAAGCTTTTTTGGTCGGATCCGGAATAGCTTACTGAGGCCCAAAAGAACCTGTACGCAAGCTCAGTGAAAAACACATGTTTCTTCTTGGCCAACACCTTAGACACTGGCAAAAAACTGAGGTGCTCCCGGATGGGAGGGGCTTATATAGGGGAGGGTACTTCCGGTTTTGGAAGTTGCCAGTGCCAGCACCTGACGGTATCTATATAACCCATTAGTAATGACTATGTCGCTCTGTGTCCCGTGATGTACGAGAAAGAAAGACACACCCATAAACCTCTTTAAACAAGATCTGTGTTGGCTCAGTAAAAAAAACACATGACCAACTTGTATTCTGGTGTACAGAAGCCAAAAATACATGAACCACTGAATGTGCATGAGTTGATGGAACAGCAGGTACATAAAAGTGTGAGATATTTACTAATTTATGGGACAGTTACCACTGAAATAGAAGATTGTCTCTACCTATAAACCTATTTATGTTTGAAAGAGCCCATAACTATGTCTTAACATAAATACATCCATTAATAAATGAAAGGTTATGTAACTCATAGCAATAAAGTAAAAATCCAGAGTGTCTGTACATTCCTAATATCATATCTTACCACAAGATGACACTGTGGACCAAATAACTGTCATGCAGCAGAGAAGACTGATCAGCCCTGTATCCGTGGTCTATATGAGATAACACAGTTGAGTACTGTTTTTTCCTTGTGCTAACAGCTACATTTTCAGTTAAAGCTTTCAGAGTTTTACACTCTTCTTCCAAGATACCGAGGGTTTACCAAAATGTAAAGCACACACAGACACATGGCTATTAGTTTCTTTTTCCATTGTATTGTATTGTTCCCTTTGGTTTTTCAAGACAGCATTTTTGCTTGTATTGATAGTTTGTTGGTGTAACCTTTTTTATAGAAGAATTCTGCTAGTATTCTAATGCCCCGTACACATGGTCGGATTTTCTGTCAGAATAAACTCGGACGGGTTTTTCCGACGGAATTCCGTTCAAACTTGTCTTGCATACACACTGTCACACCAAATTCCGACCGTCAAGAACGCGGTGACGTACAACACTACGACGAGCCGAGAAAAATTAAGTTCAATGCTTCCGAGCATGCGTCGACTTGATTCTGAGCATGTGTGGTTTTTAGTCTGTCGGAATAGCATCCACACGAACGAAAATTCCAATAGAAATTATTTCCGTCGGGAAAAAAAGAGAACATGTCTAAATCCGTCGGAATTTCCGAAGGAAAAAGTCCGATGGGGCATACACACATTCGGAATATCCGATGAAAAAATTCTGTCTGACTTTTTCCATCGGAACGTGTGTACGCGGCATTAGAGGTTTGTTTATGTTTGGATCAGAGAATAATCACTGGTTTCCAGTGGCTTGACTGGGTAGGATGGTTTGTTTGGTGCGTTGGGGGTGGAAGGTGGAACTGTGGAGATAGATGCCTCAGTCAGTGGGTTTCCTGTATATTTAGGTGTGTAGTTTGTCTGCCTTGATGGATACTTTGGTTTCCCAAGAGTGCTAAGTGCTTGATCAATCCATCTTTAATCTGACTGAATGGTGAAACCATCAAGCAATCAATCAATTTTTATTAGATTTTCTTCCCCTTCTGTCCATATGCTGAAAATATTGCCAATATACTGATAGTTTATATACTGTATGGCTTTTGTTATATGGTGTTAAAGTAGTACTAAAATCTAAACATTTTTTACCTTAGTGCATTCTCTGCTTTAAGGTAAAAAATGTCCCACTTGTATTGTAAACAATGGTGGTTTATTTTTTTTTAAATGTTGGCTTTAATATAATTTTAAGGAAGTCATCCTCTAGGTCTAAGTTTGCATGTTGTGGTCCCAAACACTGAAAATGATTTTCATTATTGATAGTTGTGTGTTAAAATGAATTCAACACTGTGGGGTTGATTTACTAAAACTGCCACACCAGAATAACAGATTTAATGTGGACCTAAGCTTTCTAAAGCTAGGTTCACACTATTGTGAATTGGATGCAGATTTTCCGCATCCAATTTGCATAGCAGGAGATTGTGACCGGATCTCTATGGAGCCGGTTCACACATCTCCGCAGTGGCTCCGGTGTGAATTGCACAGGAGTACTGTGCATCTTTTGGTCCGTTTTCAGGGCTGAAATTGGACCTGATACGGTGAAGGGGGACGTTCAGGACTCCTGTTGTGACCCGCTGCTATAGTGTGAACCCAGCCTTAATCCCTATTAAAAGGTTTTGTGAACATTCTCCCCACTGTGGCTCTTACCCAACACCCTTATCTGAATACATTTCTTACTCTTATGCCCCGTACACATGACCGTGATTCCCGGCGGTAAAAAGTGTACACACCAGAGGTTTTCCCGTCGAGAATACTGCGGTGAGAGCTTTGGCCGGGAATCCTGGCCATGTATATGCTCCACCGCAATGTTTCCCATTGGGAAACTGCCGGGAAAAAGACCGCTGGGAATCCCGACAGGAAAAAAGAGAACATGTTCTAATTTTTCCCGCAGGAATTCTCTGCGTTTTTCCTGTCGGGAAAACTGCCATGGAGCATACACACGGCCAGTTTTCCCGGCCAAAAGCTGTCATGGCAGTTTTCCCGATGGGAAAACTGGTCGTGTGTACGAGGCATTACTGCGCTGCATGCGTGTCTTTTTTATCTTTTCTAGAGATTGTTGTCTTTGCAGATTTCTACATTGTGCTAAACACTTGTGTGTCATCATTGCTTAAACCTTCGAAGAAGGGGACAGATGCCTAAAAGCTTGTTCTGAAAACCTAACTGAGTGAAAAATGAAAAAAGTATCATGGACAGTACAATAGTTTTGTTGTTTCAAGTGCTTTAATACAATCTCCCTAAAGTAGAACTATGATCACCTGCACTCCAGAAATGAAACCCATTGCCAACAGCTGACATGCTCAGCTGGTTTTCTTCCAGGTTTTGATCTTTGGACATTTTGACTGGCTGGGCTTGAATGATGTCACCCAGCCAATGGCGTCCCTAGGGGGGGCCATAGGGGGCCCTGCCCCCCCCAACATTATGCTGTGCCCCACCATGTGCCCCCCCCAAAAAAACATTTTTTTTGCATTTTTTTGTATTTTGCTCGGGCCGCCGCTGGAGTAACAGACTCTCCTGAGAGGGAGAGCGTCCCCAGTCAGCTCCTGCGGGGGATTCCTCCCCCCTCCCTCTGCTCGCTGGCACTGCATAATGCGAGCGCTCACACAACCACAGCCGCCCGATCTGCTCCTTCCCCTGCATCCTCATTGGCATGGAGAAGAGCGAGTTGCAGGAAGGACTCCACAAGCAATGTGGGTGGGGGGGAGGGGGGCCCAAGCCTTCATCTCAGTTGCTGAAAAAACAGACTGATTTCTCCCGTCCTTAGGACAGGAGAACCAGCCTTGAAATTCTGAGAGTGGTGACTGCAAGCTGAGCCGAGTGTCAGTCTATGACACTCTTTCACAGCCCAGCGAGTCCAGCCACCCCCCTCACTCTCCTCACATATGAGCAGGGAGGAATACAGCTCCTCCTCCTCCTTCCAGTCCCGCCCACACTATCCTGGCGTGCTGTATCTGAAGAGAGGGGATGTGTGGGCGGGAAATATGAAAATCAGCAGCATTCCTGGCTGTGTGTGAATGATGCCTGAGATTCTAGCCTGGACCTGTGGGTGTGTGCACTGCAGACTGCAGTACACTGTAATCACTGATCTGCATTATCTCCATCCCTTCTCTCCCCATCTGCCCCCCCCCCCTCCTGTTCTTTCAAGACATTCACAATTTACTTTCACTTTCAGTTAGGCAGGTAATATACGGTGCAAATTTATTTCCTGCATCCACAGCTTGCAGGAAAGAAACTTGCATGATTCCCCCATCAACACAGACAGTGCTGACAGGGGAATATTCCTCCTGCCCAGCAATTGTATTCTCCCGACAAACAGTGATTATCACTAGTGGCTATAGCAACCACTAGTGATAATCATAAGAGAATCTGCTCATTAATGGTTCAAATCTCAGCCAGTTCCTGAAGAACCAGCTGAGATTTAAACTGTCTATGGCTGGTCTTAGCTCTTAGGCAGCCCATACATTGATCACTTTTTTTCATTCAACTGTTAGGTTGAATGAAAAAAAAAAGGAAATTATCCAATTCCCCCATCTACACATTATAGGTGGATGGGGGAATCCGCCCAGTGTGGACCAGTGCTGGAACAACCAGAGTTTGCTGTCCTGTCCCGGCTATTCACAGCGCTGGTCTCTGTCTCCATTGCAGCGGCGGCAGCACATTGGAACCCAGTGCTGGTTACTTTATGGGGCTGATGTACAGGAGGGCCAGCACAATTTGTTGTTAGAGATGGGATGGGCATGTTCAAAATTCCACATGCCAGAGCCTGCCAGGAAGCCCACACTGCACAGCGCTAATCACAGGCAGTGAGACATTTCCCGGTCCGCAGCTGCACAGATCAGGAAATGTCTCACTGGCTGTGATTAGCACTGTGGAGTGTCGGGTTCCTGGCGGGATCGGGCATGTGGGATTTCAAACCTTCCCGAGCCCATCTCTATTGGTTGTAGACAGTTGAGCTCCCTGCAGGTTGCTTAGCAGCAGTGGAGCCTTCTCTGACATGCTGATCGTGATGCAATACAGGTGATGCTCCTAGTCAAATCCTAGTGTTAAATATCAGTGATTTTATTGATCAAAGCCCACACTTTACAGGCATAGAGCCCACATGGCTGCTGAACATACGGTTGATTATATATATATGTGGTTGTACTCTTGATGCTAATAAATACTGTGTTTATTAGATCTGACTGGGAGCATCACCTGGATCACATCCCGATCAGCATGTCAACAGAGAAGGTTATACAGAATTACTGCTGCTAGGTGACCAGCTGGGGGCTCGGCTCTCTATAACCAATAGTGCCAGCCTTCCCCTGCATGCACCCATGATGTCACCAGCACTAGGTCCTAATAGACTGCCACCGGTGCCAAGGAGACAGATGCCAGACTAGTGCTGTCAATAGCAGGGACAGGACAGCTGGGGAACCCCACAGTGGCAGAACACCAGGGCCCGATGGCAAGACAACCTTTGCAACCCTGATAGTTCTCCCACTGCTTTGGACCCTTATATTTTCTTGTTGTGCTGGTGACATATATCTCTGGTTTTCTGCCACCCTGGGGGGCCCCAGTATAGTAGGAAGGGAGCTCACTGCAGAACATGTGAAAGGGCCCGTTGTGGGATCGTAGTAAAGGGCCCCAGGATATATATATATATATATATATAATTGCATTTTATAGTTGGCCCCCCTACTTTTGTCCCTGTCCCCCCATGTGCCCCCCCTAAATATGAAAGCTGGAGACGCCACTGCACCCAGCTGATGGCAAAATTGTACACTGAGCTGTGGGTGTACTGTGTGTTGACACGTTCGGCTGTTCTTCTGAGTTTTGATCTTTGGCGATTTTGATTGGCTGGTGTGCGTGCCCAGGTCTGTGTACAGTGGCAACCTGACAGCTAGGAATACTTTAATACAGAAAAGACATAGGGGTTGATCTACTAAAGGCAAATAGACTGTGCCCTTTTCTCCAGGGCTTAGTAACTGAGGAGAAGCTCTGCTGACTTCCATCATCCAATCATGTTCAAGAAAAAATGATTTATTTTTTATTTTTTATGCACGTGATTGGGTATTCTTTGCAAAGTGAATTATTTATTATTTATTATTATTTATTATTATTTACTAAGCTCTGGAGCAACTACACTTGCAGAGTGCAAATGCACACAGTCTATTTGCAATTAGTCAATCAACCCTATAGTATTTCTCTTCTGCATTAAACATCCTGCCTGTTTGCAAATTTTAACCCTTTCATGACTAAGCCTATTTCTGACATTTGGTGTTTACAAGTTAAAATCCGTATTTTTTGCTAGAAAATTACTTAGAACCCCAAACATTATATATATATTTTTAGCAGAGAATCTAGAGAATAAAATGGCGATTGTTGCAATATTTTATGTCATATGGTGTTTGTGCAGTGGTGTTTTAAATGCAACTTTTTTGGAAAAATGTACTTTCATGAATTTTAAAAAAATGTAAAAGTAAAGTTAGCCCAATTTTTTTGTATAATGTGAAAGATGATGTTACGCCGAGTAAATAGATACCAAACAAGCCATGTTTTGTAATTGCACGCAGTCGTGGAATGGCGACAAACTGCGGTACCTAAGAATCTCCATAGGCGACACTTTAATTTTTTTTTACGGTTACCAGGTTAGAGTTACAGAGGTGGTCTATGGCTAGAATTATTGCTCTTGCTCTGACGATTGCGGCAAAACCTCACATGTGTGATTTAAACACCGTTTACATATGCGGGCGCGACTTCCGTATGCGTTTTCTTTGGTGCGCGAGCTTGCGGGGACAGGGGCGCTTTAAATTTTTTTTTCTTATTTATTTTATTCATTTTTATAATCTAAAATTGTGTTTTAAAAAAAAAAAATGTTTTAATCACTTTTATTGCTGTCACAAGGAATGTAAACATCCCTTGTGACAGTAATAAGTGGTGACAGGTACTCTTTATGGAGGGATCGGGGGTCTAAAAGACCCCCAATCCCTCCTTTGCACTTCAAATTGTTCAGATCGCCGGAAACGGCGATTCTGAATACTGTGTACTATTTTAAATCCGGCGCCATTGGCAGCCGAGTAACCCGGACGTGACGTCATGACGTCGCTTCCATGGTTACATTGAAGAGACTGAATCAAAGCCGTTCGTGGCTTTGTTTCAGTCTCTCTCTAGGCGCCGGAGGTGGCGCATCATGGATCGGGTCTCCCGGTGGGACGGGAGGCCCAGTAAGAGCGGCGGAGGCGGCGGGAGGGGGGGGGATGTCCCCTCCCGCTCCTCCGGGATAACAACCGAGCGGCTTTTAGCCACATCGGTTGTTATCCCTGGAAAGCCAATCGCCGGCTCTAAAAAATTATACTGGGATGATGCCTGCAGCTGCAGGCATTATCCCGGTATAACCCCCGAAAGCCGAGGCCGCATATCTGCGTACGATCGGCGGGAAAGGGTTTTTAATCTAGTGAGTAAAGTTCCACTTTAAGCATGTTCTATGAAGAGACTTAAAGCAGAACTATTCCTCCTATGCCTTACAGTCAAGGAAGCTGAAATCTAAGCCTCAGTTTGATATGCAGCTGCCATGGTGCTGCACATGTGATCAGTAATGACACTAGCCATTTTATGGCTTGCCAGTTCGGTTGAGCGAGCAGCTGTGACAGTTATCATGCCTTAAGCCTTATACACACGGCCGGTTTTCTCGGCAAGAAAACTGCTGGGAGAGCTTTTTGCAGAGAAAACCGGCCGTGTGTATGGTTTCTCATCGAGAAAACTGCTGGGAATCTCGACGAGAAAAAAAGAGAATCTGCTCTCTATTTTCTCGTCGAGATTCTCGTCGGCAGGTTTCCAGACGAGAAAACCGTGCATGTGTATGCTTACCTGTCTCCTGGTAAACCCGCGCATGCTCGATGAGACTTCAACGCATGCGCGGTAGCTTACAAGGGTAGTGTAGGGTGAAGCAAGATGGAGGCGACGGCATCGAATGTGACGAGCGCATGTTCGTCGTAGTCGTTGACGTCACCGCGTTCTTGCCATTCAAAAGAACGGCGGTTTCTTATGAATGTGCCGTGTGTACACTCGGCAAGCAAGAAAAGCTTGCCAGGAATCCCATCAGAGAACCAAGGTTTTTTTCCTGACGGGATTCCCGGTCGTGTGTACAGGGCTTGAAATATAACTGTTGTGGGAAAGAATGAAATCAATGGGTTTAGTTCTACCTTAAGAACGGTTTGACAAATAAAGTCAAACATTGAGTTTAAAAAGATGTGTTTTTCTTTTATCGGTAATTCTGTGTAGAGCTTTCTAGGGTCTACATGAGTGGTCAGTGATCCTGATAACTGTGATATACAGTGTGCTGCAGGGAACATGGTTTATTTAGTGCTTCTTCTAGGATTATTCCATCCCTTTGTAGAAAAGCCCATTCTGCGTATATGGACTTTGTTCTAAAGAAAATATATACAGTATGTTTTTAAAAGGAATCTATAGGTCTAAGAGCTAGTTCCCACCACAAAAATGCACTTCGGATACATTCCGGATCAGTTTTTGCTTACAGTTCACACCACACGCAGTTCCTGTGAGTTTTTGATACAATTTGCTATTTCCGGTACAGTTCTATGCACAAAAAATGCATTATGTTCTACTTTTTTTTTCTGCTCGGAAACTGACCAGAAACTGACCTCACTGGTGTGAACTAGAGTCATTGGAAAACACTGTGCATGCATGTTTTACTTTAAAAATATTTATTGAGAATTTCAAAAATAGTCAGTACAAAAGAACAGCTAAAAGCAGAGCAAAGAGTGCGAACATATGCAAAACAGAAGATATTGAAACCCATAATGTCAATACCAAAACCATAAAGGTATCAATCGTCTAAATAGGGGCCAGTACCACATCACCCGATACACAGGAGGATACAGGCAGAGCAGGCTTTACCCAATGGAGACTACTCCAAAATAAACAAGCTAGACATGTGGGGTGCTAGTATAAAACTTGGTTGACTTAACATACAATGAAAGGAAAATGAGAAAGAAGGTAAAGAATTGTAAATGAGAAGACACAGAGCAGGTAAGAGTGGTCCGAGCCAGGGTCAAGGAGGATAGAATATTACCTAAAACCAAAGAGATGTGCCAAGTTAATGTACCAGAGAGATATGCATATATGTGGCTCATAGCTCCCAGGTCTGTTCAAATTGTTTAACAGCATCCTGCAAGATGCTAACAGCATTATCATTTAGCATAATCCAGGTGACTTTTTTCCTAGTCTGTGCCAGGAACACTGTAGGTTGTTTCCAGGATTTAGCAAGAGTCATTTTAGCCCCTAGCAAGTTAAAGAATATCAAATGTTGTAGGTATTTAGGTGCACAGGGGTATTAAGGCGTGCTATAAGTGGAGTCTGGGGTACCGATTGTCCCGTGACTCTACTAGTCAACACAAAAATTCTGTTCTAATAACCCCGGATTCTAGGTCATTCCCACCAGATATGGCACATTGTTCCTGGAATCTGGCAGCCACGGAAACACAACGGCAATACAGAAGGGCCCATAGACCAGGGAAATACCCCCACTCTGACCTGCATCCTGTGTGCACCACTTTTCATACGGTGATACCTGATAGTAATCAGACTTAGCCGTCCAGAGGGAATGCAAAAAATGAGAAATTTAAAAAAAAAAAAAAAGCTCTGACAAAGGCATCTTAAGGTCTCCTGTGCAATGACGGAGAGTAAAAGGTCCCCTGTGTGTAAAGAACTGCCCAATCCTGTACAGCCCTTTATCCAACCACCATTTAAAAGCTTTGATGTCCTGCCCTGGATGGAAATTTGGGTTATTAAACAGGTGAGCTAAGGGGTGAAAAGAAGAAACCAGGTCAGTGTTCAAGCGGAGTCTATCCCACAACACCACCGAGTGGGAGAGAGTGGGTGCCAGGAAGGGAGGTCGTGTTTAAGAGCGCTCCACAAAAGGTAGTCTAACGTGTAGCTGGGGGTCGCCATCCCGCCATGAACTCAGTCTGGTTTGGCATATAGAGAGTAGACTACGGAAAGTTGTGTGAGGTATGCCGCCTGATAATACTTAAACAGGTCAGGCACCACTAGCCCTCCCTGCATCTTGGGGTAAAATAAAATTCTCTTGAGAACCGATGCCCTCTATTGCCCCATATATATCGCACTACCTTTGCCTGAAAAAGAGTAAGTAATGATCGGGGAACAGGTACAGGCAAGGACCTGAAAAAATAAAGAATTCTTGTTAATAAGGGTAATTTTGACTGTATGGATTCACCCCAACTATGATAAATTATGTAGAGACCACCACTGGAGATCTTCTTCCAATTTGTTAAACAGGGAGGGATAATTATGTTTATATAAAGAGTCTATATTGGCTGTGAATTTAACGCCCAAATATGGTAAATGAGTAGGGTTCAAAACAAAAGGGAAGTGATCCTTAAGGCGATCTACCTTATCTGTGGGGACTGAAATATTAAACGTCACTGACTTAGTAATATTGACTTCCAACCCAGATACCTGCCCAAATTCCTGAAGCGATCTGAATACCTTAGGGGTAGAGATCATGGGGGAAGTCAGGAACAACAACAAGTCATCCACAAACAATGCACATTTATGGTCATGCTCACCACAACGCACCCTCCGTATGTCTGGGTCGGTCCGAATGGCAACTGCCAGGGTCTCGATGACGATTGCAAAACTTAAAGGGGACAAGGGGCAGCCCTGTTGTGTACCCACGCGCTATAGAGATGGAAGAAGAAAATTGGCCTTGCATACGCACCTGAGCTTGTGGGGCAGAATACAGGGCATGTAGTATTTAAAGAAACCGGGGGCCAAAACCCTAAGTTTCTAGCACTTTAAACATATAGGCCCAAGGCCTTCTGCAGATTTATGGACAGTAAAAATCCCTCCTGATGAGAACCCCCATCCCATCCGGACCAAAGAAGAGAAATTATATCAATAGCCCGAAAAAATCTGATCAGGACCCTGCCACCCCAGAATGAAGCCCACCTGGTCCTTATGAACATAGGAGGCAATGAAAGAGACCAGTCGGTTATCTAAAATTTTTGTCAGGAGCTTCAAATCATTATTAATTAAGGAAATGGACCTATAATTGCCAACCTTCCCAAGATCTTTGCCTGGCTTAGGGATATCTGTTATATATATATATGTAGGGTTGTCCCGATACCACTTTTTTAGGACCGAGTACAAGTACCGATACTTTTTTTCATGTACTCGCCGATACCGATTACCGATACTTTTTTTTTAATGTCATGTGACAGTTTTCAAACCACAATACAGACTAATGATATCCTTACATTGGTGGTCAGTGGGAAGAATGTTCCTTTACAGATAGTGAAAACATTTCAGTTGATTCCAGGGAAGAAGGCGGACCCCCGCCCAAGGTGAGCTCACATCCTGCCCTCCTGAAGAGTTAGTTAGTTCTCTTATTCATCAGAGAAAGGCAGCCCCCCCCACCCCCAGCTCTCCCCTCCCCCTGGGCCAGTTTCAGTGGTTAATGTCTTATTAAAAAACTCCCTCCCCTCCAGCATCGAAAAACAAACAGGCAGGAGAGTCAGGGGGAGCACATCGAGCAAAATAGCAGGGTGACCAGCAGAAAGACAGGCAAGGCAACCATTGGATCAAAACAAGGGAGGAAGGAAAAGAAGTCTGTGTGCATGTCATGTCACCCCGCTCTCAGCCCCCTCTCATCAAAAGTATCGAGGGCTTCAGGAGCATTTGACCAGCAGAAAGACAGGCAAGGCAGGCAACCATTGGATCACAAGGGCGGAAGGAAAACAAATCTGTGTGCATGTCACAATGAAATTTTACTTACCCGCCTGAAGACACGCTCTGCTCTCCGCTCTGGTCTCCGACTTACTCTCCGCCCCCTCTCCGCTCTGGTCTCCGCCCCCCGCCTCGCTCTCCGCCCCGTCTGCGATCTGGTCTCCGCTCTGGTCTCCGCCCTCCGTCCCGCTCTCCGCCCCCTCTGCGCTCTGGTCTCCTCTCTGGTCTCCGCCCCCCGCCTCGCTCTCCGCCCCCTCTGCGCTCTGGTCTCTGCTCTGGTCTCCGCCCCCGCCCTCTCTGCGCTCTGGTCTCCGCCCCGCTCTCCGCCCCCTCTTCGCCCGCTCTCATTAAAAAAGTATCGGACAAGGCATCGGGAGCATTTGCGCGAGTACAAGTACTCGCGCAAATGCTTGGTATCGGTCCCGATACCGATACTAGTATCGGTATCGGGACAACCCTATATATATGCCTTATTTAACCATTTCAATACCAGGCACTTACGCACCTTCCTGCCAAAGCCAATTTTTAGCTTTCAGCGCTGTCGCAATTTGAATGACAATTGCGCGGTCATGCTACACTGTACCCAAACAATTCTTTTTATCATTTTGTTCCCAGAAATAGAGCTTTCTTTTGGTGGTATTTGATCACCTCTGCGATTTTTATTTTTTGCGCAACAAATAAAAAAAGACCGAATTTATTTTTAAAAAGTAATGTTTTTCTTTGTTTCTGTTAATTTTTTGTAAATAAGTAAGTTTTCTTCTTCAATGATGGGCACTGATATGGCTGCACTGATGGGCACTGATAAGGCGGCACCGATGGGCACCGATGAGGTGGCACCTGACAGGTGGCACTGATGGGCACTGATAGGCGGCACTGATAGGTGGCACTGGTATGCGGCACTGATAGGCACTTATAGGCGGCACTGATGGTCACTCATAGGCAGCACTGATGGGTACTTATGGGTGGCACTGATGGTTACTTATGGGGGCACTGATGGGTGGCACAGATAAGCACTGGTGGGCAATGATAGGTGGGCACTGATGGGAATGGATGGGCACTGAGGGGTGGCGCTGATGGACAATGATGGACACTGATGGGTGGCACTGATGATACTGATGGGTGGCATTGCTGGGCATCTCACGTTTTTTATTGACCATAATGTTGCCAGTCAGTGCCCATTTGTGGGCACTGATTGGCATCTATTGTGCTTATTTTTTTATACGTGGATGGCCATGGGGTACATACCTGGCCATCCACATGTTGCCCCCTTCCCTGGTGGTCCTGGCGGCTTCCCTGGTGGTCCACTGAGGGCATCCGCGGGGAGGGCTGTGCTGATAAACAATCAGCGTGAACCCCCCCTGTCAGGAGAGCCGCCGATCGGCTTTCCTCTACTCGTGTCTGTCAGACGCGAGTGACTAAGAGCCGATCAACGGCTCTTCCTGTTTACATCGTGATCAGCCGTGATTGGACGTGGCTGATCACGTGGTAAAGAGCCTTCGCCAGAGACTGTCAGACTGACACACCGCACCACCGAACGCCGCGATGCGCGCCCCCCCGGGCGCGCAGCGGCTGTTATCCTGCAGGACGTCAATAGACGCCCAGTCAGGATAACGCAACCACTTCCCGGACGTCAATATGCTATTGCCCGGGCGGGAAGTGGTTAAGACCGAATCCGGTGGAGCCCCCCGCCCACAGGGAATTGAAAAAGCGAGTTAAGTAGGGGATAAAGTGTCAGCGAACTACTTGTAATGCGCATCCATTTTTAATGCCGAAGTTTGCACTTGTAGTTTGCACTTGTAGTGCAAAGTGGATTTGCCTTTCATAAATCACCCCCATTATTCCTTATTGAGAAAGCCATATATAAAATCCACTCCATGCCTTATATCTATCAAATTGTGATTTTGTTCTATGCAATACTTGGTTATCGTTTTGTAAAATATGTTTGTAAATTTTGATACAGTTACAAAAAGTGACATGGAGGGAGTGTCTGTTGGCCTAAAAGTAACTGGGATCAACAGGTAGCAGCATGAATGCAAAAGATCACTTACATGGTCATTATGAGGTATAAGCTGTACTATAGCCTTGCAGAGCAGCATACAGTATAATATAGTTTTATTCTTAATTTTTTTAATGCAAATTGTTTATTTTTATTCCATATAAATAAATAGTGGCTTGTTTTATTTCATATCGTACACAGTTTTAAAATGTAAAGGGAACTATAATAGCTTTGTGTGATTTTTTTTTTTTTCTGCTAGAGCTGATTTTGCAGTTTTTTTTTCATAATACATTTTCATTGAGAAAAAAAGAATGTTTTTCCATTATAACAAAAGATATTAAAATAATTTACGGTTGAAAAATGAACAAGTGTGAACATAAAATTAGGAAAACAAATATAAAATAAAACTAGTCACAGGACCACAGTTCCCAGGCACAAATACATACAATAAGTAGAGAGCCTAGTTGGTTTTTGCATTTTTGTACTATGTTAAACTGCACATTTTAGGCCTGTAGATTAGTTAAACCCACAAACAATATATATTTTCTGACAGCAGAGACCCTGGAAAATAAAATGGTGGCAGTTGCAATTTTTTAATGTTACACAATATTAGCGCAACTGTTTATTTTCATTAAAAAATACACTAAAGTTTATTTAATGCACACAAACATATAAAATATCAAGCTACCTTGAGTAAAGGTTGACCCAACATGTCAACCTTTAAAATTGCCTGTGCCTGTGAAACGGTGACAAACTTCAATACCCAAAGTTGCCCATAAGAAACAGTGGAGGACATAGAATTATTGCTCCCACTCTGGCATGGTCAGCAATACTTAAAGTGTTTGTTACCCCAGCATTTTAAATTCCTGATATGTGCCTGTTGTACCATGTACTTGTATGAACAAGTATCCTGTTCTCTTTGTATTGCTTCCTTTGTGTGAAATCCCTGGAGTTCCTGCCAGTCCCTTTGCTTTCCTGTTAAAAACGGACCACACTTGGCAGGAAAGCACACCGTGGTCAGCTCTCTAGCTGCGTTGGGAACTCAAGTGTGGTGTGGTCTTTAATCACTTCAATACCGGACAATTTAACCCCCTTCCCAAAAAGGCCAATTTTCAGCTTTCAGTGCTGTCACATTTTGAATGACGATTGCGCGTGATGCAACACTGTACCCATATGACATTTTTATAATTTTTTTCACACAAATAGAGCTTCCTTTTGGTATTTAATCACAGTTTATTTTTTATTTTTTGCTAAATAAACTAAATAAGACCGAAAATTTAAAAAAAAAAAAGTTTTTCTTTGTTTATGTTATAACATTTTGGAAATAAATAATCGTTCTTCATAAATGTAGCCCAAAATGTATACTGCTACATTTCTTGGTGAAAATAACCCAAATCAGTGTATAATATTTAGTCTGTAGGAAAGCTATAGAGTCTACAAACTACGGTATATATCTGAAAAAACTATCAACCCTGGTGTACTGACAGCCTCATTTCTTGCCACCCCGAAAGTGCCAGGAAGGTACAAATATCCCCTTTTTAGAAAGTAGCCAGTCCATGGTATTTAGTAAGAGGCATGACAAGTTTTTTTAAGTAAATTTTTTGTCAATTTTTGGGGGAAAATTAAGATTTTTTTTACAATTTAAAAACATTTTTTTACATACTGTCACCAGGGCAGTACAGTGTCATCATATAACTGCTGTGGTGGTGATCAGAAACACTGACCGGTGACAGTATGTAAAAAATATTAAATTTTTTTCAAATAGTTTTTCCCTTTTTTTTTATTTTACTTTTTTACATACAGTGACCAGAGTAATACAGTGTTATCACTCTTGGGAGGTGATGAAGATTTTTATTTTGTTTTTACACAAAATTGCTTATATTACAGTTATAAGCAACCATGTTTTTCTGAATAAAAACTATTCATTCAGTGTTTACATTTGTGATTAGCTGTGATTGGCCACAGCTAATTGCATAATATGGATGGGCTATGATTGGCTCTGTCTGAACCATGTGATCACTGTGACCAATCCCAGAGCTTATCACAATAGTACACAATGAAAGGCATGAATCAAAGCCTTTTTATTGTGTACAATTGTCATGTAATCTGCTGTGATTGGCAACAGCGATCACATTGTACCGGCAGCCGCACAGTACAGTGATTTGTCATCGGCTGTGTGGACAAAGTGGGTGACAGATCGCGCAGGAGCCTGGCCTGATCCTGGGTGGTCATCATATGACATCCTCCCATATTTACAGGGCTCTCGCTCGGCTGTCATTTTACAATAGGCCGGACGGGAGGGGGTTAAAAGTTGCTAATACATGCCATTGAAGATGTCAGGCTGAAAGCTCCAGATGATTGCCATGATAGGAGTCTCTATGCCCTGGTTTACTCCCTGTGTGACGTCACACGGTTACAAGGGGAGAATCAGGAAGCTGTGAATGAATTCCCAGTCTCGCGAGTCTTCACAGCTGGGCCGCAGACACTGGAACTCGCGGACACGTGAATCAAAGGACAGGGAGCGCATGCACCAGTGACGTCAGCAAAAACTACGGGACGGATTGAAAAAAGACAATACAAGTAAGGGAACTTTTACAGGCAGCGATCAGTAGCTTTAGTAATGAGGATTAGAATTTGCTGAAGTTGGGTTGTAGAGTTTAAAACCACTTTAACCACTTAAGCCCCGGACCATTTGGTAGCTAAAGGACCAGAGGTGAATTCAGAATTTTGCACTGCGCTGCTTTAACTGTAAATTGTGCGGACATGCAATGTTGTACCCAAACGAAATTTGCGTCCTTTTCTTCCCACAAATAGAGCTTTCTTTTAATGGTATTTGATTGCCTCTGCGATTTTTATTTTTTGCGATATAAACGGAAAAAGACCGAAAATTTTGAAAAAAAAAGATATTTTCTAATTTTTGTTATAAGAAAAATCGAATAAACTCAATTGTAGTCATGCATTTAGGCCAAAATGTATTCAGCCACATGTTTTTAGTAAAAAAAATGTCAATAAGCGTATATTTATTGGTTTGCGCAAAAGTTATAGAGTTTACAAACTAGGGTACATTTTCAGAAATTTACACAGCTTTAAATTTATGACTGCCTATCTCATTTCTTGAGGTGCTAAAATGACAGGGCAGTACAAAACCCCCCCAAATGACCCCATTTTGGAAAGTAGACACCCCAAGGAAATTGCTGAGAGGCATGTTGAGCCCATTGAATTTTTTTTTTTGTCCCAAGTGATTGAATAATGACTGAAAAAAAAAAAAAAATTACAAAAAGTTGTCACTAAATGATATATTGCGCACACATGCCATGGTTATATGTGGAATTTCACCCCAAAATACATTTTGCTGCTTCTCCTGAGTACAGGGATACCACATGTGTGGGACTTTTTGGGAGCCTAGCCGCGTACGGGACCCCGGAAACCAAGCACCGCCTTCAGGATTTCTAAGGGCGCAAATTTTTGATTTCACTCCTCACTACCTATCACAGTTTCGAAGGCCATAAAATGCCAAAATAGCACAAAACCCCCCCAAATGACCCCATTTTAGAAAGTAGACACCCCAAGGAAATTGCTGAGAGGCCTGTTGAGCCCATTGAATATATTTTTTTTTTGTCCCAAGTGATTGAATAATGACAAAAAAAAAAAAAAATTACAAAAAGTTGTCACTAAATGATATATTGCTCACACATGCCATGGTTATATGTGGAATTACACCCCAAAATAAATTTTTCTGCTTCTCCTGAGTACGGGGATACCACATGTGTGGGACTTTTTAGGAGCCTAGCCGCGTACGGGACCCCGAAAACCAAGCACCGCCTTCAGGATTTCTAGGCACAAATTTTTGATTTCACTCCTCACTACCTATCACAGTTTCGAAGGCCATAAAATGCCAAAATCGCACAAAACCCCCCCAAATGACCCCATTTTGGAATATAGACACCCCAAGCTATTTGCTGAGAGGCATGGCGAGTATTTTACAGCTCTAATTTGTTTTTGAAAATGAAGAAAGAAAATATACATATATATATATATATTTTTTTTTCAATTTTCAAAACTTTGTGACAAAAAGCGAGATCTGCAAAATACTCACCATACCTCTCAGCAAATAGCTTGGGGTGTCTACTTTCCAAAATGGGGTCATTTGGGGGGGTTTTGTGCTATCTGGGCATTCCATGGCCTCCGAAACTGTGATAGGCAGTGAGAAGTGAAATCAAAAATTTACACCCTTAGAAAGCCTGAAGGCGGTGATTGGTTTTTGGGGTCTCGTACGTGGCTAGGCTCCCAAAAAGTCTCACACATGTGGTATCCCCGTACTCAGGAGAAGCAACAGAATGTATTTTGGGGTGTAATTCCACATATGCCCATGACATGTTTGAGCAATATATCATTTAGTGACAACTTTGTGCAAAAAAAATTAAAAATTTCGTTTTTCCGCAACTTGTGTCAACATATAAAATATTCCATGGACTCTACATGCCTCTCAGTATATAGCTTGGGGTGTCTACTTTCCAAAATGGGGTCATTTGGGGGGGTTTTGAAGTGTGCTGGCATTTTATACACAACATTAGGAAGCTTACATCCACTCTTCTAACCACTTGAAGACAAAGCCCTTTTTGACACTTTTTGTTTACATGAAAACATTTTTTTTTGCAAGAAAATTATGTTGAACCCCCAAACATTATATATATTTTTAAAGCAAAGGCCCTACAGATTAAAATGGTGGGTGTTGCATTTTTTTTTCTACACAGTATTTGCGCAGCGATTTTTCAAACGCATTTTTTGGGTTAAAAAATACACTTTTTTTCATTTTAATGCACTAAAACACACTATATTGCCCAAATGTTTGATGAAATAAAAAAGATGATCTTAGGCCGAGTACATAGATACCAAACACGACATGCTTTAAAATTTCACACAAACGCGCATTGGCGACAAACTACATACATTTTTAAAAGCCTTTAAAAGCCTTTACAGGTTACCCCAGTAGATTTAAAGAGGAGGTCTACTGCTAAAATGATTGCCCTCGATCTGACCTTCGCGGTGATACCTCACATGCATGGTGCAATTGCTGTTTACATATGACGCCAGACCGACGCTTGCGTTCGCCATTGGGCAAGAGCAGGGCAGGACAGGAGTGCTTTTTTTTTTTCTTTTTTTTTTTCTTATTAATTTTGCTTTTTTATTTTATTTTTAAATTGTTCCTTCCAAGTATTTTTTTTTTATCATTTTTATTGTTATCTCAGGGAATGTAAATATCCCCTATGATAGCAATAGGTAGTGACAGGTACTCTTTTTTTGAAAAAACTGGGGTCTTCTAGACCCTAGATTTTTCCTCTGCCCTCAAAGCATCTGACCACACCAAGATCGGTGTGATAAAATGCTTTCCCAATTTCCCAATGGCGCTTTTTATATCCGGGGGGGGCATTCCCTCCCACTGCTTGTAAAAGCAGTCCAGAGGCTAATTAGCCGCTAGGATTGCTTTTACATGAAAGCCGGCCGCAGGCTGAAAAGAATGATACCAAGATGATACCTAAACCCGCAGGCATCATTCTGGTATAAACATTCAAAGTCCAGCAACATACCAGTACGTTGCTGGTCCTTGTTGGACATGTATTGTAATCTTTTTTTTTCATGCAGCCAGTTGGCTGAACGAAAAAAGAGATTGATCGGTGGGTATGCCCACCATTAGAATACCGCCCTTCATCCACCCACTTCCAATGATGGGCATACACGCACCATTTATATATGCCGAAGCATGGGGGCATCCTCCCGCAAAAAAGTTATGCCGCACACACATGGTCGGACTTTTCCACGGGCAAGCCTCCGTCGGAATTTTGACCGTATGTACGCGGCATTAGGAGCAAAATCGCTCCTCCGCCCCTGCTGCCCCAATGCTTCGTCATATTTGCTTTTTTTTTTTTAACTGTGGTGGTGAAATCACCTCCTACAGCACTGGAGTCGCAGGGATCAGGCCTGTCTCTGCGAACGCTGCAGTTATGTGTGTTTTTGTTTTGTAAGTGACAGTGATCGATCGATACTGCACTTGGGTGGCCTGGGCTGGACGGAGGGGCAAAATGCAGGTGCCAGCAGGTATCTGGGCTGATCCCGCTAACACTGCGTTTTTGGGAACCCTAAACTGCTGGGGACGCTAGTATAGATCTGATCAGATCAGATATTGATCTGTTCAGATACTATACCACTAAGGGGGGTGTATGCTTCACGCGTGGGTGTTAGCGTTACTGGCACTAACCTGACGCTGCCTGGGGTGTGACGCAGACCCTCTCTGACGCTAAAACCTAATTGATATCACCTAGCATACTAGCATACTAGCTCATTATCAATTACTTACCTTAGATCGAAGCCCCCGCAGCGGTCCTCAGACACGTCCTCCGTCACCGCCATGATACCCGGAGTGATTTCCGGGTATCGCCGCTCCGCTGTGACTGGTCGGAGCGGCGATGACGTCACTCCCGCGCATGCCAGAGGAACGACACGATCCCCGCACATGCGCACATTCTGGCACTTTCCGGCAGGCTCCCATTCAAGAGCGGCCGCGCTCAGTGTGCCTGCGCAGCTATCTACGGCGCGCATGCGCCGTAGACATCGGTGCTTGCTTTTCTGCAAATATCTCCTTAACTATGTAGGTTAAGGAGATATTGCAAGCACCTACAGGTAAGCCTTAATGTAGGCTTACCTGTAGGTGCATGTATCACAAGAGGGTATACAACCGCTTTAAGCTTTATTTGTTATTCGTCATGTGTCAGCTTAGTAAGGCCTTTTTGGGATCTATTCTTATACCAATTGTATTTTGTACCTTGAGATAATGAAATGTTTCAACTTGTATAATAAATCATTTTACTTATGTTCCCTTCTATGCAATTTACATTGTTAATTTTTCATTTGTGACACGCCTCATTCAAAGTCCCATGACCAATTTCTCTCTGCATGCATGTAATTAGGGATGGAGGCTTGCCACAGTGGCCATGTCAGGTATAAAGACAATAGTTTCTTTGCTAAAATTTTAAATAAAGAAATTATATATATATATATATATATATATATATATATATATAGACATATAAAATACATGTAAAATTATAGTCACTGGTGACTTTGTACAAAGTGTCAATACATAAACAATAAAATAAAAAGAATGTAATATTTGTATATAGCATTAATGCTATAATACAGAAAATTACAACAGTGAATTTCATTTGGTGCAGAAAATTTCTCATATCCCAAAAGACTGTGAGGTGTTTTAGTTTGCTTGAAGCTTACAGAAAACTGCTAGTTTATGTTTATTTTTTCCGATATGAAAGGATCAAACTATGAAAGCTCTGCTTTCACGTACGATCCAATTTAAGTAATGAGGAATGTTAAGGAAATTTGGCTGTGAAGTTTTGAGAATCAAGTTAAAATTACAAACCAGTCATTTAATTTTTTTGCATTTGGAAGCTGGGATATAACAAGCAGACGTTGTGCCGCCATGGTGTTCTTAATAGTAATTAAAAAGAAACCTCCTTGCTAAACATCTTTTGATTTTAATAAACATTGGTAATCATCATTGCAGCTTCAAATGTGGAGCCGCTGGAATTCCCAGCTCTGTGTTCTGCTCTGACCCATCAAAATCCTGCTGCAAATCTGAAAAACCATACCTAATTATTACTTGTGTACTCTTTGTGGGGAAAAAGCTAACTGCAACCCTTTCTGTGCCGAATGCCCAGCAGCTGCATAATGTAATGCCGCGTACACACGATCATTATTCACGGCGGTTAAAAAAACGCCGTGAATAATGACAGGAAAAACGAGGGAACCGCTTCGGTTCCAAGGGTTCCCTACGCACGGTCGTTTTTCGCCTCATTTTTTCTCTTGACGAGAAAAACGACCGTCTGTGGGCTCCGCGGCAGTGTCTCCCTATGGGAAAACTGCCGCGGAAAAAAATGATGGAAAAAACGATGAGAAAATTTAGAACATGTTCTAATTTTTCTCGTCGTTTTTTATGCCGTTTTTCTAGACGAGAAAAACGACATAAAGCCCACAGACTATCGTTTTTCTCGGCGAAAAAAAAAATGCTGTTTTTCTCGTTGAGAAAAGCGGTCGTGTGTACGCGGCATTATGTGTTTTTTTCTAAATAGTTTAGTTGTTCCCTAATATATTTGGTAACCACAGTTGACTTGCAAGCTTTGAGGTGTTAAAAATTAGTGACAAGAAATATATTACCTTTCAAAAATATACATATTATTTTGTATACAAAATGTTTAGCAAGTTGTGTTCCATGTATTAGTTAAAAGCCTGCCAGATTGTTAGAGGAAATGTGCAGTGTTTTTATGGTTTTATGTAATATGGTCATAATTAAAAGATAACATTATATACATTTTTGACAAAAACTACCCAAATGACCCTGATCAAAAGTTTACATACCCTGGTGATTTTGACCTGATAACAAGCACACAAGTTGACACAAAGCGGTTTGAATGGCTATTAAAGCTAACCATCCTCATCTGTGATCTGTTTGCTTGTAATTAGTGTGTGTATATAAAAGGTCAATGAGTTTCTGGACTCCTGATAGACCCTTGCATCTTTCATCCAGTGCTGCACTGACGTTTCTGGATTCTGAGTCATGGGGAAAGCAAAAGAATTGTCAAAGGATCTGCGGGAAAATTAGGTTGAACTGTATAAAACAGGAAAGAGATATAAAAAGATATTGAGAATGCCAATCAGCACTGTTCAAACTCTAATCAAGAAGTGGTAAACGAGGGGTTCTGTTGAAACTGTGAGGTAGACCAACTAAAATTTCATCCACAACTGCCAGGAAAATAGTTTGGGATGCAAAGAAAAACCCACAAAAAACTTCAGGTGAAATACAGGACTCTTTGAAAACATGTGGTTTTCAGAGAGCACCATCCACAAATACCACTAAAGACTTCAAGCTGTCATTGATGTTAAAGGGGGCAATACACTGTATTAAGAACTGGGGTATGTAATCGTTTGATTAGAGTCATTTGAGTAGTTTCTGTTGTGATTATGATTTAAAAAGAGTAAATGCAGTTGATTAATAATACATGGCTTCAGCAAAACATTAACCATGAGTGAAAGAAAAGTAAGTTTTGTGTTATCATTCATATTCTCTGAAAAATGGCCAAGAAATCATAAATTCTGCCAGGGTATGCAAACTTACAGTTGTGCTCATAAGTTTACATACCATGGCAGAATTTCTGAGAATATGAATGATAACACAAAAACGTTTCTTTCATCCATGGTTAGTGTTTTGGCTGAAGCCATTTATTATCAATCAACTGTGTTAACTCTTTTTAAATCATAATGGCAACAGAAACTACCCAAATGACCCTGTTTAAAAGTTTACATACCCCAGTTCTTAATACTCTGTATTGCCCCCTTTAACATCAATGACAGCTTGAAGTCTTTTGTGGTATTTGTGGATGAGGCTCTTTATCTTCTCAGATGGTAAAGCTGCCCATTCCTCTTGGGCTGTCATGCATGAACTGCGCGTTTGAGATCTCCCCAGAGTGGCTCAATGATATTGAGGTCAGGGGACTAAGAGCCGGTTCACACAGGGGCGTCCTGGGATCCAACTTCAGGTCGCCCCAAGTTGCCCCAAGTTGCCCCAAGTCGCGCGGTTTAGAAAAGTAATGGAAGAGAATGGAGCCGTCTTAATGTACACTACTGCAGTCGCTCCGACTTCAGAAAAGGTTCCTATACGACTTCAATTCGACTTCTAGGCGACTTGTACCCATTGATTTCAATGGAAGTTGTCTCCAAGTCGGATCCCCTGTCTTAACTGAAGCAACTTTCCAGGAAGTAAAAATAGTTTTCCAGGCAAACCCCTCCCTCCCCCTCCCTCCCACAGAGCTGATTATTGTTTGATTGGCCACTGGAAAGTCGCCTGTCCTGGAGGCAACTTGAAGTTGCCTTGTAAGTTGCCTGGAGTCATGCTGTGATTCATGCTCAAGTCGTGTCCAAGTTGCCTCCCAAAGTCACGCTGGAAGTCGTGTTGCCCCTGTGTGAACCGACTCTGAGATGGCCACTCCAGAACATTCACTTTATTCTGCTGTAGCCAATGACAGGTCAACTTGGCCTTGTGTTTTGGATCATTGTCATGTTGGAATGTCCAAGTATGTCCCATGCGCAGCTTCCTGGCTGATGAATGTAATTGTTGCTCCAGTATTTTTTTTTAGAACATACTGCATTCATCTTGCCATCAATTTTGACCAAATTTCCTGTGCCTTTGTAGCTCACACATCCCCAAAATATCAGCGATCCACCTCTGTGTTTCACAGGAGGGTGTGTGTGTGTGAGGAAGGTTGGTTTTGGGGGGGTCGTGGTTGAGTTCCGTCACCTATTTTCTGAGAAAAAAAGCCCTGGTCATAGGCCTTGTTGACTTCTCTCCAAATGTAGCGCTTATGGTTGTGGCCAAAAAGCTCAATTTTGGTCTCATCACTCCAAATGACTTTGTGCCAGAAGGTTTGAGGCTTATCTCTGTGCTGTTTGGCGTATTGTAAGCAGGATACTTTGTGGAATTTGGGTAGTAATGGCTTTATTCTGGCAACTCAACCATGCAGCCCATCTTTCTTCAAGCGCCTCTTGAAGCATCTTGAATCAGCCACACCACATGTTTTCAGAGAGTCCTGTATTTCACCTGAAGTTATTTTCCACTTCTTGATTAGAGCTTGAACACTGCTGATAGACATTCTCAATTACTTGGATATCTTTTTATATCCCTTTCCTGTTTTATACAGGTCAACTACCTTTTCTCGCAGATCTTTTGACAATTCTTTTTCTTTCCCCATGACTCAGAATCCAGAAACATCAATGCAGCACTGGATGAAAGATGCAAGGGTCTGTCAGGAGTCCAGAAACTCATTGACCTTTTATACACACACACTAATTACAAGCAAACAGATCACAGATGAGGATGGTTACCTTTAATAGCCATTCAAACCCCTTTGTGTCAACTTGTGTGCATGTTATCAGGCCAAAATCACCAGGGTATGTAAACTTTTGATCAGGGTCATTTGCGTAGTTTCTGTTGCCATTATGATTTAAAAAGAGTAAACACAGTTGATTGATAAAAAAATGGCTTCATTCAAACACTAACCATGAATGAAAGAAATGTTTTTGAGTTATCAATCATATTCTCAGAAAAATGGCCAAGAAATCATAAATTCTGCCAGGGTATATACACTGCTCAAAAAAATGAAAGGAACACTTTTTATTCAGAGTATAGCATCAAGTCAGTTAAACTCCTGGGATATTGATATGGTCAGTTAAGTAGCAGAGGGGATTGTTAATCAGTTTTAGCTGCTTTGGTGTTAATGAAATTAACAACAGGTGCACTAGATGGGCAACAATATGATGAGTGCCAAAGGGAATGGTTTTACAGGTGGAGGCCACTGCCTTTTTGTTTCCCCGCTCATCTTTTCTGACTGTTTTCACTAGTTTTGCATTTGGCTAGGGTCAGTGTCACTACTGGTAGCATGAGGTGATACCTGGACCCTATAGAGCGGGGATATGCAATTAGCGGACCTCCAGCTGTTGCAGAACTACAAGTCCCATGAGGCATAGCAAGACTCTGACAGCCACAAGCATGACACCCAGAGGCAGAGGCATGATGGGACTTGTAGTTTTGCAACAGCTGGAGGTCCGCTAATTGCATATCCCTGCTATAGAGGTTGCACAGGCAGTCCAACTTCTCCAGGATGGCACATCTATACGTGTCATTGCCAGAAAGTTTGTTGTGTCGCCCAGCACAGACTCAAGAGCATGGAGGAGTTTCCAGGAAACAGGCACTTCCAGAGCCCTACAAAATTACCTCCAGCAGGCCACTGGTGTGAATGTCTCTGACCAAACAATCAGAAACAGACTTCATATGGGTGGCCTGAGGGCCAAACATCCTCTAGTGGACCCTGTGCTCACTGCCCGGCACCGTGGAGCTTGATTGGCATTTGCAATTAGAAGAGGGAAGGTCTGGACAGCTGCACTCCAATAAAAACGCCTTTATTGTGCAAAGTAACAAAAGTACACACCACAGCAGGGTACAGGATAAAAAATCTGACACGTTTCATACTCAACAGTGCTTAGTCATAGTCCACCTTGAGGAGAGTGCCATTTCCACAAATCCACCTGGAGCGGTGATCCCTTCCCCACTTGATTGGCATTTGCCATTGAACACCAGAATTGACAGGTCTGCCACTGGCGCCCTATGCTTTTTGCAGACGAGAGCAGTTTCACCCTGAGCATATGTGACAGATGTGAAAAGGTCTGGAGAAGCAGAGGAAAATGTTATGCTGCCTGTAACATCGCTCAGCATGACCGGTTTGGTGGTGGGTCAGTGATAGGGAGGTCTGGGGAGACATATCCATGGAGGGACTCACAGACCTCAACAGGCTAGACAATGGCACCCTGACTGCCATTAGGTATCGGGATGAAATCCTTGGACCTATTGTCAGACTCTACGCTGGTGCTGTGGGTCCTGGGTTCCTCCTGGTGCACGACATTGCTCGGCCTCATGTGGTGAGAGTATGCAGCCAGTTCCTGGAGGATGAAGGAATTAAGACCATTAAATGGTCCCCACGCTCGCCTGACCTAAATCCAATAGAACACCTCTGGGACATTATGTTTCGGTCCATCTGACGTCACCAGGTTGCACCTCGGTCTGTTCAGGAGCTCAGTGATGCCCTGGTCCAGATCTGAGAGAAATTACCCCAGGATACCTTCCGTCATCTTATTAGGAGCATGCCCCGACATTGTCAGGCATGCATACAAGTACATGGGGGCCATACAAACTACTGAGTACCATGTTGAGTTGCTGCAATGAAATACATTTAAAAGCGCTAATACAAATGATTTATAAAAGCAAAGGTAAAAGGCCTTCAAAAAATACAAAGCTGAGGGGTCATTGTCAGCATTTCAACTTTACAAAGAATGCAATAAGAAATGTAAGGGTTCAATCAGGGCGGCTAAGATAGAACACGAAAGGCACATAGCGGAGGAGAGTAAAAAAAATCCCAAGAAATTCTTTAAGTATATAAATAGTAAGAAAGGGAGGCCAGTACATATTGGCCCTATAAAGGATGATAAATGGAATCTGTTTACAAAAGACGGTGAGGTGGCAAAGGTTTTGAATATATTCTTCTCCTCAGTCTTCGCAAGGGAAACCAGGGGATACAGTAACCAGGACGGTAATGTTTATTTTCATAGCATGTCACAGGAAGCACCCTCATGGTCAACAGAGGACAGAATTAGAAATAGACTTGAAAAACTTAACATAAATAAGTCACCGGGACCAGATGACTTACACCTGAGGATCTTTAACCACTTTCCGCCCGGTCTATAGCTGAATGACAGCCGGGCGGTGGTTCTGTTATCCTGACTGGACGTCATATGACATCCAGCAGGATAACAGCCGCCGCGCGCCCGGGGGGGGTGCGCATCGCGGCGATCGGTGGTGCGGTGTGTCAGTCTGATGGAGGCTCTTTACCACGTGATCAGCCGTGTCCAATCACGGCTGATCACGATGTAAACAGGAAGAGCCGTCTGTCAGACGCGAGTAGAGGAGAGCCGATCGGCTGCTCTCCTGACAGGGGGGTCTGTGCTGATTGTTTATAAGCGCAGCCCCCCTCGGAAGCCCACCCAGGACCACCAGGATGCCGCCAGGACCACCAGGGATGGCCATCACACTGGACCGCCAGGTATGCCACCCTAGACCACCAGGATAATGCCAATCAGTGCCCAGGCATCTGCCAATCAGTGTCCATCCCCAATGCCTGCCAGTGCCATCAGTGATGCCTATCAGTACCATCTATCAGTGATGCATATCAGTGCCGCCCATCAGTGCCGCCTATCAGTGCCACTGATAAGTACCCACCAGTGCAGCCTTTCAGTGCTCATCAGTGTCACCTATCAGTGCCCATCAGTGCCACCCATGAGTGCCCATCAGTGCTGCCTATCAATGCCCATCAGTGCCGCCTACCAGTGCCCATCAGTGCCGCCTACCAGTGCCACCTCATTGGTGCCACCACATCGGTGCCACCTTATCAGTGCCCATCAGTTAAGGAGAAAACTTACTTATTTACAACATTTTATAACAGAAACAAAATAAAAACTTTTTTTGTTTCAAAATTTTCGTTCTTTTTTTATTTGTTTAGCAAAAAAAAAAAAAAACGTAGAGGTGATCAAATACCACCAAAAGAAAGCTCTATTTGTGGGAACAAAGTGATAAAAATTCTGTTTGGGTACAGGTTAGCATGACCGCGCAATTGTCATTTAAACAGCGGCTAAGAAAAGGGGGGGTGAATGGCAAATGTATGCTTGTGTCACATCCAGTATATATGAGAAAAGAAAAAAGGGGTTCCCCTGGGTGGAATTTTAAGGCACATATAGTATTAATTCCAAATATACGGGATACTGAAGTAAAAAATAATTTTTATTCACAATTATACATATTTATCAAAAAATAAAATATTAAATAAAAATATACAGTTCCAAAGATTGTCACCATATAGGTAAATACATGAAAACCTTCTTTACATCCGACGCGTTTCGGGGTAGCCTTCTTCAGGGGTGTGTAGAGAAGGACAATTAGTTCATCTAAGCAAAAAAATACATAAAGTTAGTTACATGCATTTAGAACATTTGTATCAAATATATACAAACAGTTTTCTTTATATATGATGTATATACATGTAATCATTCACTTACGTATTATAAATGTAGTAGAAGTATGATGAATATTTCATTGGATGCGATTTTTTAAAAGCATTGAAAATATAAACAGTACACTGGGTTCTGTCAATGAGGTTGCCAGTCAAGCAAGAAGTGGGTATCAGAATATACAATTCATGCAGGTTTGAGAAGGACATTTATAAGGAACAGGTGTTCATCCCGTTAGGGAGAATTTATTCCAAAGATCGAGAAGCCGGTGGATCAACCAGAAGAGATATACTGGGACTGGGATAGAGGTCCCTAAGAATATAAAACAATAAATACACATAATGGATTGTACCCCAATGGGGCTAAATGATATATATTATATAGAAAAAGTAGAGATTTACTACAATAACAGTTTATATGTTTAAAAAATTATTAAAGGATAATGAAAGGTTATATATGTATATATACCTGAGTATATGAGACCCGTAAAAGACCTAATAATGTCCGCTGTCAAACAGTACACTGTATTACTACAGGAATAGAAAAAGATATAACATTACTATTGGGATTAATCTAGCCTTAATTTTAACCTCTGATTTAAAAAAAAAAGTATTTATAGAATTATTTAAATTAATATTATAAAGAAAATAAGAAATAAAAAAGGAGGGGGGGGGGGCTAGATCAAATATATATACACTATATCATTATCCTATTAAAATTATGCTGATTTACTCATTCCAGTTTATCTTAAAAATTACAGGATATGTCTGTATATTCATAATAAGTCAAATAACATAATTTGATTGAATTATGTTAACAAAAAATATATCAATATAATGATATTTTTTGTTGTTTGATATTTGTTCATATAGACAATAACATAAACAAATAAGTTTGAATAACTAAATCCAAAACTAGGGAGTACCCGAACATAAGGGTGATAGTTTAGTAAACACATAAAAGCCATATCTATAAAGATCCACTAAAGGGTAGTGTTGCATAATATCATTAAAACAGGTAGTATAGATATGTAACTTACTTGACAGATTCAACCTCACACCATGACAATCCAGCAAGAAATGCTGGTGTGAAGGTGTGGGTGCTCTGTATTTATATCAAGTCCCTCCCATCAGCTATCACAATCAATTGCAGACAGCTGACTGTGAGAAACAAAGATAGTAGGGAACTCCTAGTTAATCCCCTGGATCTGGTGGATCCGAGCATAAGGGTGTTGGTTTAGTAAACATATAAATCCATACCTATAGAGATCCACTAGAGCAGCCATTCTCAACCAGGGTTCCTCCAAAGGTGGCTAGGGGTTCCTTGAGCTGTGGCTGGTTTACCTCCTGTTTGATGGTGCCTACATAGTTCTGAGCCAATTCCACTTGGAGGAGCCAGTGGTATGACACCAATGATCTTCATAGCTCTCTGTAAAGGGGGCCATTCTTACCACCACTGTAAAAAAGGGCATTCTTCTCACTGACCACCAAAGTAAGGGCCATTGTTCCCACTGACCCCCAATAAATGGGTTTTATCAGGGGTTCCCCGAGACCTGAAAATTATTTTAAGGGTTCTCCTGGGGTAAAAAGGTTGAGAAAGGCTGCACTAGAGGGTAGTGTTGCATAATATCCAAGAAACAAGGATGGTAGGGAACTCCTCATTAGTCCCCTGGATCTAGTGGATATCAATATAATGATATTTTCTGTTGTTTAATATTTGTCCATATTGATGGTAACAGACAAATAAGTTAAAATAACTAAATCCAAACTAGAGAGTACCCAAGCATATGGGTGATGGTTTAGTAAACATATTAAAGCCATATCTATAGAGCTCCACTAGAGGATAGTGTTGCATAATATCATTAAAGCAGGTAATATAGACATGAAATTTACTTAACAGAGTCAACCTCACGCCATGACAATCCAGCAAAAAATGCTGGTGTGGAGGTGTGGGTGCTCAGTATTTATATCAAGTCCCTCCCTTAGCTATCACAGTGAATCGCAGACAGCTGACTGCGAGAAACAAGCATAGTAGGGAACTCCTAGTTAGTCCCCTGGATCTGGTGGGCGCGGCAAAGCCCCCACCGTGCATGAGCAAAGTCATCGTGTCGGGGGAGCGTCACGCACACCACATCCACCGACGCAATATGCCTCAACTGCGGACTGAGCATGTCCGCCAGGAATGGCAAAATGGAGAGTGTAGGCGAAGATAGAAGGTCAACCCACAAAATCTCTAACGCCGCCCAGGTTCAAAGAACCGGCGGCTTTGTGTGCCGGGCAATCCTTTCGATCGACCACCGCAAAACAATCTCTGAAAACCTGCATGAAAAAAAAAAAGGGCAAAATGGACTAAAAGTAAAGAAATAGTAATACCCAAATATTACATAAAAGTTTAACCAATAATAGGAGTGTTCAATATAAAGTTGACTGGCATACCCCATATATGTTAAATATAACCCAACTAGAAGATAACAAAATTACATAAGCAGGTACATTAATCATATATTGTAAATTATATAAGATTTAATGGTATTTAAAGGCAAACCAGCAGATATTGATATTGCTCTAAAATGACGTTAGTGGCTCATTTTTCTATGCCACCTGAAAAGATTTAAAGCAAATAGCCTCATTTAAGCCTGGAGGCAATGTGGCATTTAACTGGAAAATCCATCTAAGTTCCATCTGGAGGAGGGTCTTATTCCAGTCACCCCCCCTGGGATTGGGGTGTATCCTATCCAGGATAAAAAATTTGACACTGGGGAATACTCCACCATGTACCAAGGTGACACGGCGTCCCAGGGGGAGGTCCGGATCACACAACCGCAAACTGCGGCTGAGCAGAAAGCTGAAAATTGGCTTGGGCAGGAAGGGGGAGTAAGTGCCTGGTATTGAAGTGGTTAAGGAACTTAGTCAAGTGATAGCCAGACCATCGTTCCTAATTTTTGTTGACAGTTTACTGACCGGAATGGTACCAACTGATTGGAGAAAGGCCAACGTGGCACCAATATTTACAAAAGGGCTGAGACATATCCCTGGGAACTACAGGCCAGTTAGCATAACATCAATAGTCTGCAAGCTATTGGAGGGGATCATAAGGGACTATATACAATATTTTTGTAATGAAAACTGTATAATTAGCAGTAATCAGCATGGATTCATAAAAAAAATGTTCTTGCCAGGCTAATCTATTAAACTTTGTGTTCTTGTAAACAGAGGCATGCTGATTGCACACCTGTGGGCTGGGTTCATAAACATCCCAGGGATAGAGGTCAGGTCTCCAACTTGGAGACAGCTTGACCCAAGGAGACAGGAAGTCTCCTTGAGAAGTCAGGAGGACTCCGCACTACCGACACGAGTCTGTGTGTGAGTGTTGGTAAGGCACCCATGTTCTTTAACCACTTCAATACCATGCACTTATACACCTTCCTGCCCAAGACAATTTTGAGCTTTCAGCGCTGTCGCAATTTGAATGACAATTGCGCGGTCATGCAACACTGTACCCAAACAATTTTTTTATCATTTTGTTCCCACAAATAGAGCTCTCTTTCGGTGGTATTTGATCGCCTCTTTGATTTATATTTTTTGCATAACAAATAAAAAAGAGCGAAAATTTTGAAAAAAACTATGTTTTTCTTTGTTTCTGTTAATTTTTTTTTGTAAATAAGTACCTTTTCTACTTGACGGGCACTGATAAGGCGGCACTAACGGGCACTAATAAGGCGACACTGATGGGCACCGATGAGGTGGCACTGATGATGGGCACTGATAGGCGGCACTGATGGGCACTAATAGGCGGCACTGATGGGCACTGATATGTGGCACTGGTATGCGGCACTGATGGGCACTCATAGGCGGCACTGATGGGCACTCATAGGCGGCACTGATGGGCACTTATAGGCAGCACTGATGGATACTTAGGGGTGGCACTGATAGGTGGCACGGACGGGCACTGATAGGTGGCCACTTATGGGCACAGATGGTCACGGATGGGC
This sequence comes from Rana muscosa, assembly GCA_029206835.1. Lineage (NCBI taxonomy): Eukaryota > Metazoa > Chordata > Amphibia > Anura > Ranidae > Rana > Rana muscosa. Next base: position 331,965,481 of record CM055127.1, read on the forward strand.
ACTGATAGGTGGCACTGATGGACACTGGTAGGTGGCACTGATGACACTGGTGGCTGGCATTGCTGGGCATCATACATTTTGGCTGTGCCATGATGGTGCCAGTCAGTGCCCATTTGTGGGCACTGATTGGCATATGTTTTTTATGTATTTGTGCATGTGAATGGCCATGGGGGACTTACCTGGCCATCCACATGCTTGGGGCTTCCCTGGTTGTCCTGGGGGGCTTCCCTGGTGGTCCAGCGTGGGTATCCGAGGGGGGCTGCGCTGATAAACAATCAGCGCGAACCCCCCGTCAGGAGAGCCGCCGATCGGCTCTCCTCTACTTGCGTCTTTCAGGCTCTTCCTGTTTACATTGTGATCAGCCGTGATTGGACACGGCTGATCACGTGGTAAAAAGCCTCCGCCGGAGGCTCTTTACCGAGATCAGTCCAGCGGTGTGTCAGACTGGCCCCGGGCGTGCGGCGGCTGTTATCCTGCAGGACGTCAATAGACGTCCAGTGTCGATAACAGAACCACTTCCCGGACGTCAATCTCCTATTGACTGGGCGGGAAGTGGTTAAAGAGACTGCAGGTGGCAGTTTGAACCCTGGGTAAGCTGGGAGAGAGGAACAGACCTATGGCCTAGTCATGAGGCTGGAAGCAGCTGTGTCGTCAGTAGGTAAGCCAGGAGGCTGAATAACCATGATGCAATAATGGTGGAACCCCCTGCAAAGGAAATTTCTGTTTGAGTTGAACTTTTTGCTTCCTATAAAAAAAGGTGGGCTGCCATGCCCTTGAAAATGCAGTCTACAGTAGACTGACACGTGTTTCTTCAAATCGCATACACCACTTCAGCTGAATCACCCCGATATCTTACAATTGGTGGAGGAATTGGCATTGGTAAAAGTCATGTGCGTGTAAAGGCAGGCATCCCAATACTTTTGACAATATAGTGTATGTTGAATTGACGTGTGTTCCCATGCATTTTAGGCCTGTTGAATTGCTATTTTGTAAGACATTTAAATTACCTTGTATGAAAAGGTTGGTCAGAGCACCCCAAATGCATCAAGATGCATTTTTTTCCAACCAACAGCAATACAACACTTTAGTCGGCTCTGGCCCTTTTAAAAACAATAGATGTCCCCATGTCCATGTGTTTTACCTGCTCTGAAATATGCAGCAAATTAGATAGCACAATATCTAGTTTTAAAGAGCCCTCATAAAAATGAATATGGTACATGGCTCAATGAAATATAAAAAAGTTAAAACATTATTTAAAATTTAATTCAAGTGAATATTATATGCAATTATATTTTGAAATCAGAAAGGTGAAATAAAAATTAAATCAGCATAATTTTTTAGTTTAATTATTTTAAATTATTATTAAATAGACAAAGAGTATGGAAGAAATTCACGATCATCATCAGAGTACCATCCAAAACTTTGTTAGCAAGCCACCTGTAGTCATTACAATCTTGTTGAAGAAAAAGCAGTTTTCTACAAATGTATAAGATACAGTACTCAAACTACATCCATAGTAAAAAATACACCAATAAATTACAGTACAATTCATTTTTCTTTGCAGGATTTTGGAATCCAACAGGTATGTTAAACTTTGTCCAAAAGCTGGTATTTAAAGGGATCTGAAACTATTAATTATTTGCTAACATTTAAAGATGGAATTTTTGCATTCATCTTATAGCATACTTGTTTATTTAACCAACTAAAATGTTTTTATGGAGTTAATAGATACAGTACATTGAATTTATGTTCAATCAAAATTAAGGTACATAGTAATTGTAATTTAAAGCAGACGTGTTAAACTACATCTTTAATGGTGTAACATTATAAAGGGTCCAGTGTTTATCTTTGGTAATTTAACAATCAATAGTTAAATTATTTTGAATCCTTTGTTATGGATTAAATGTATTTTCTAATCAGTTTATAATCATTATATTTTTATTATTATATTGGCATAGATAGAGTGTTATAGATTATATTTTCACTAGAATACAGAAAATTATTTGTCCCATACCAACATTTTTAATTTGTTGCAAGTATGTTACTGTAATTGTTTACATACCTATTGTGAAATTCGGTAAAATATTAAAAATACAGTCCTAAAAAGGTTAAAGGCAGCATCATGTAAAAAGTTTTGCAGTAATGCTTAGGATATATAATTTCTTATATATAAAAGGTCAAATTATAGAGCAGAAAATTAAACCATATAGACCGATTCTTCTACAAATGTAAGCACAATAAAATGTATTTAATTGATAAAGCTTAAAAATACAAATAATAAAATATATTTCATTATTATTATACTAATGCAAATTATGCATTGTTAATATTCTTGTTTTACATTAAGTAAAAAAACAACTTTGCAGAGAAACAAAAATATTGTTGAGTAAATGAAATATACTGAGTGCTTTTTAATTCGATGATACATGGTGGATTGAAGGATATTCAATGATAAATGTTTAATTTTGTTTTACAACCAAGTATTAAAAAATAGGTGAAATTATCTTTTTTATTATTCATAAGTGCAGCTGCTTTTTTATTTAATTATAGGTATCCGACAGGCACAATTCTACCTTAATATGCTTATCTCTGAAGTCAGAAAATTGCTCCTTTTTAAAACTGACAATAGCTCGGTATGTTTCCACAAGAGAAAGACAAATTATACAAAATCATTGCTTTAAATATATTTAAATAGCCAGGAAGAAATCCAAATTGCAAAGTTTGAAGATGCTTTCTATTTTTTTTTTTTTACTTCCATGACATTTTCTGTAATTTCCTTTGCAAAGAAGATCCGTGCTGCAAAAATTTAAATTATAAAAAATCTTGTTGCTTGAGAACCTCCTAGGGTAATAATCAATTGCAATAAGATATATATATATATATATTTTTTTTTTTTCAGAAAAGTAAACATTTATAGAACTGTAGTCACCCTGCTTATAAGTAGAATTTAAAAAATGTAATTAATATCTTGTGTCATGTGCAGTCAAATTGTAGGTTTCAGATTTGGCTTGAATAAATGTATTCTGTGATTAAAATTAAAAAGTGCTAGTAACTACAATGCCGCAGACATAGTAGAAAACAAAGGTTTTCCATCCTTAACAACTTAAATACAAATGAAGACACTCAAATGTTCTCTTCTGACCTGAAAAATGTAAGGGATGGACAAAACGCTGCCATGCTTTTTTCTATTTACTAAAGAAAACCTGTACTGAGGCATAATACAGTATGTAGGCTTCTATTTATACGCACCTTCTGAACATTCTAGTTTCCTGGCTGTCTATGATTTCAATGATTCCAAGTCACTGACTTGGAACAAGTGTGCAGCATTTGAAGCCAAAGTGGAAATCTGAATCCCAATCTTCATACATATTCTGGGATTGTAACTCAATGGCTGATGTGATAGATACTGTTTACTTATCAAAGTCAATTTAACTTCGAGTATATGTTTTGGCAAATAAAAAAAAAATCAGTACATCTCTGTAATATATGCCCATTTCGCCGTAAAATTTATAATGTCATGGAGATGTTCAGTGAAAGAAAACTGTGCAGGGCTGAAAAAACTGTTAGGGCTTTGAGTGAAGAAGAGGCACTAGGTATGGTTACTAAAGAAGTATGTTCTCTGTGCTTAGAAAATATGATATACCGTATCTGTGCCAATGTAATCACGCAGTCATGTGCAAAAAAATATATATTTTTTTTATTTGCCTTGCATGCAGTTGGTTATTCAAAGTGAATATGGCTTCACCTCATTTATGTAGCTATGTGAAGACTGACTCTGCATGCGAGAAGCCTCTGATAATTTATTAAATCAATGTGTGATCAAATAAAAGAGAAAGTGGATTTCTGGCAGATCAAAAGCATTGTAGCAGACAAAAATGGGGGAATGTGCTTATATTGGAGACATAAACTGCATAGGTGAGATACACATCAAGTTCTAATTTAAATTATCTAATAATTTGCAAGGCAAATTCTTCTTCACGTGATTGAGTATTCATACTAAGCCAAATGAACATTCCCTGCCCCTTTATTAAACCAGCCTCAAAGTATTGCTACCATTGAAGCAGCATGACAGAGAGGCAACTATCATGTTCAGAAAGAGATCAGCTAGGAAGGCTCTATATTACTTCCAGTATAGGTTTGCTTTAATAGTTTGAACTAAGCTTGGCTTATCCTCAAATTACCCTCAATTATCTAAGTTTGCATTTGTCACAATTTTCTTTCCTGGTGTAGCGGGGTCCTCAATTTAGGGGTAGTGTTTGAGTGGTAGTTATGCTCAAACACCTAAATTGTTAGGACATTATCAACCATTTTGTCTGCAGGCAGAGTATCAGTGTACTGTTCCATGTGGCCTGCAGGTGGCGCTGCCATAGTGGGCCAGGGTTGAACTGCTGATACAGTGCTGTGCCTTGTGTGTCCCCTCTCGGCAACCATGCAGTGGGGGTGGTCGGCCTGCTGTGTATGCTGGGAGAGGATATAAAAGGGGCAGACGCTGCCTGTTCAGGGTCGTTCGTTGTCGGGAGTCCTACTCCCAGGGAGTGTGTGTTCCTGTCTGCCCTGGGCACCTTTGGCCCAGGGGTGGAGGTCGGTGAATCAGTCCCAGGCACCTTTAGCCCTGGGGCTGCAACGGAAAGCCTTGGGCCCAGTACCTTCGGCTGGGGCCCGTCAAGGATCGAGGAATCTCAGGATGCCACCTTGCGAGGGGACCCGCATCTTAGACAAGGAGGCCGGGGAAAGACTGTTCCGAGGGACTGGTGAGAAGTCACAGTGAAGGAACGGGCCCGGTAACTCTCTGGAGGGATGTCTTCTCCTTACAAAGAGGCCAAGCTTTAAAGAAACCAAGTTCACCGGGTCTGTGGCAGAGACCAAGTTCACCGGGTCTGTGGCAGAGACCAGTGTACCAGTTTGTGTAGTGATTGTGCGGTTAGTTTGAGTACCATTTTGGCTGCTAGTCCCTATCTAGGGAGACTATCCAAATGGGCTAAGTCTGCTTGAGAAGCCAAGCAGTGAAGTGTATTACATTAGTGCCTGGACCTCTCCCACACCTTATGCTGTCCTGTTCTCTCTCCAACCTTTCCTAACAGAGACTGTTGTTTAAGAGAAAAAAAACTCTACGTTGGAGTTACAGCTGGTGTGGACATTGAAGTCATTGGAGGAAATAGAGACTTGTCTTTATTGGCTATAGAGATAAGAACCATTCTGTGGGAGTATCTGGCAGTGGATACCTATCACAACACCGCTCAACCTCCTCACACAGGAGGTACGGGCATATAGAGCTGGGTGTGCCTCCTGCAAGGAGCCGAAAGACAAGGAGGAGAGGGTGGTAAGCGCTACACGGGTAAAATCCAAATTAACCTGTAAAAGCCACATAGAGCATAATAAACAATATTTTAAAACCCAATTCCAGGCAACTAAAAAGCTATCCCTTGCAGTGGGTCTGTGCCCACACTACAAGGGTTTATTGCTGGTTTGGGTCTAGGGAAAACTAAAAGAAGATTTACTTACCCGATCCTCCACCCCCCCACTCCCGGCCCCACTGCTAGACCAGTCCCCGCAGTGTCTTCTCCCCCATGCTCCAGCAGCCTAGGGTCCTGACATCATCAAGTTTAAAGCAGGGTCCATAGCTCTAAACTAAATGTGTTGACGCCAGGGGACCTTGCAGGATCATGGCAACAAATCTCAGTTAAAGTACAACTAAAGGCAAAACTTGGAGAGGGATTAGAACACCTGTCAGTTTTTATTACTATCTATGCCCATGTAAGGGAGATTCGCCTTCTCTATTTGTCCTGTTTACCATTATCATTGAAAGTGAAAGTAAAGAAAAAATCCAAAATTTTGGGTTGTCCCCAGAAAAGTAATAGAGGGGAAATCTTCCAATAGGGACACTAGTTCTATTGACCAGGGGGTCCCCTACGGATTCCCTTAATTTGCACGGATTTCCCCTCACTTGTTTGCCTACAGGACAGGAAGGGAAGGGAAATCTCCCCAATGGGACACAAATGGGCAAAAATAAACTGACAGGGGCTCTAGCCAAATGACAAAAAAAGTTTTGCATATAGTTCCACTTTAAAGTGATTGTAAAGTCTCATTTAAAAAAAAAAAAAGAACAAACATGTTATACTTACCTCCTCTGTGCAGTTGGTTTTGCACAGAGCAGCCCATATCCTCCTTTTCTCAGGTCCCTCTTTGCTGCTCCTGGCCCTCCCTCCTGTTGAGTGCCCCCGCAGTCAGCAGCTTCCTATGGGGGCACCCAAGCTGAGTCACAGCTCGTTGTGTTCCATCAGAAACGGAGCCCCGACCCATCAATACCTCAGCTCCCGGGTCAGACCTTCCTAGCCATGGCTCTATACCCACCACACTTCACTGCATCGTTTTTCATGTAAGTACTCAAGGTGGGCTTACCAGTTCCCCCCTTGATGTGTTTAAGTACAAACTATATCAACTGATTATTTACTATTATACCTTTTAGATATCCTTGAGCATCCGCCCCTGATGAGTGTCTCACACACGAAACGCGTTGGACATTTTGGGATGCAATCACATGCCCCCCTTTGCACCTTTAATTCTGTGTATGAGGGATGATGACCCATGTCCCCACTCAACCCTCAATTCTGAATATCTTATCAATTATGGTCTTCTTGTTGTTTTTTTATGATATCTTTTACCTGCAACCGTGCTGATATATGTACATGTATTAACTTTTTGAAATGTATTATCAATTAATTCAGACCATCAAGTGGCACTTGGCTACTATACAATGTGTACCCCTGATGCCCATATTGCATGCGCACATACATATGTGTGGCTGTAATTATATGGAATTAAATTATTTTAATGTTTTCACTTTTTATGTGGTTTCTGTCATTGACAAACTTTCATGAATAATAAATATGTACAATTTTTCAATCTACCTCCACGATGTCTATAGCCTCACTCAAAGACCCGATCTTCCTTTATTCAGTTACGGAGCCCCGACCCAGCCCCACCTCCTCTCTCCCCCGATTGGCTGACTGACTTTGACAGCCGCGGGAGCCAATGGCGATGCTGCTGTGTCTCAGCAAATGAGGAGGAGTGTCCCAGACGGCTTAGACATTCGTGGACATTGCTGGAGAGAGATGGGGCTCGGGTAAGTAATTAGGGGGGTGCTGGGGAGGCTGCTACACACAAAGATTTTTTTTATCTTAATGCATAGAATGCATTAAGACAAAAAAAACGTCTGCCTTTACAATTCCTTTACACATTGCAGCCATTCATTGCATATTACATTCACTTCTTCTTTCAGTCTGAAAATGGAAGTACAAGTGTTAATGAACATGCTTTCCTCTGAGAGCCTTATACATGGTGAATAGCCTTGATGTATAAAGGTAGGCCAGATCGTTGCTCAATAAATGGACATGCATGTCAGAAAAAGGTAAGTGGATCTTTGCAAATAAACATAATGTTGTAATATTTTGTTTTTTGAAAGCGTAAGGGCAGAATTACTGGAAATGATGTAAACATGTAGTTTTCCTTGAAGTTGGCCAAATAATGGCAAGTACAAACATTGAACTTAACAGGTGGATGATTGCATTTCTGTAAGAATTACCTGTATGCAGGGAACAGTAGCAACATTTGGAAGAAAGCTGAATTTTGTTAATCACCTGTAGCCATGAAATGTTTCATACAGTGATTTGAAGACAGATACTGAGAACTTCACTAGAGCACACTGTCCGAGTGGTGTAGATCAAGGAAAGGTACGATATTCTGTATTTTGTAAAAAATGGTTAATTATTAAAAGTGCTTTTACACCTGTGTTAATGGGCTTTTGTTGACTTCGGTACTACTCTCCCCATACAAATCTCGCATCTCAGGAGTGTCCCAAACTGATGTCGAAACATGCTGCATTTATCCAATGAACCTTTCCCACACAAGTCTGTTGTATCTCAAGATACTGGGACTGATTTACTAAACATGTCACTTGCCATGCCACCTGCCATGTTGCCTGTCACCAGATGCGGAATGTCATTTGCCATGCTACCTGTCCAGTTGCCTGCCACAAGATGCAGGATGTCACTTGCTACACCACCTGCCACGCTCCTGTCACCAGATACGGAACGTCACTTGCCACGCTGCCTGGTGGCAGCACTGGTCCATTTAGCACAGAGGCAGGCCTCTGTGCAGTGGTGGGTTCCGAATGAAGACAGGAGAGCGGTGATGCGGGGCGGGCAGTGAGAGATGATGTCATCTCTCTGCTCCCCGCCGCACCACCGACACTGAGGCTGACAGGACACCGGCTGTGAGGGCGGAAGAGCGGTGATGCGGGGGGCAGAGAGAGATGATGTCATCTCTGCTAGCCCCGCTCACTTATTTCGATCCACCCATCCATCGCTCTCATATGCCGGCCACTCGGCTCTGTCATGCTGCCCGCCCAGGTGTCTCATTCCGGCCGCCCGCGGCCCGGCTGCAGAAAGGCCACGGCACGGTTGTGGCCCGTAGCTCAGGGGTTGACGACCCCTGCTCTAAGGAAATAATTCCCACAGCTGTAATACAGCATTTAATAAACAGTTAAACAGTTTAAATGTTTCCCAGCAGTGAATTGGGGGGGGGGGGGGGATTCACAGAGATAGTCCCATAGAAGTTACAAGATTTCAGTAGATATGACTTGTCAAATTCACTCTAGCATAATACCATCAAAAGGCAGGAGAAGCAGAAATCAGGTAGGAAAATAGTTAGGCCTTGCCAAATATGCAGGGATATAGTAGAATATAGAGTATAAAATATTGACTGTGAAAAGGTGATGTTCATTTAGACTTTTGAATAAAGTTAAGCTGTGTTCACTTATCATACAATTGTGTGCAAACAAATATCCTGTTTTTTTTAATTTTTTTATTTCAGTTTCTCTTGCATGTGATTAGTATTCATAGTAAAACCAGCTTAGCCATATTGAACAGTGAACAGTTTCTACTGCTTTCGTAAATCAAACCCATTGACTTTCTTTAAAATGAAAAACTGACCATAACAATTTCTTATACCTGTTCTGAACCCCTGATGTTACAAACAACAGAGTGCAAATATATTAAATGGAATGTGCAAATGGTTTTGTGCAATATAAAAAACTGACTTTTAGGTCAGGTGAATATGAAATATTGCATATTAATGTTTTGCATCCCATTTCTGAGCAAGTGGTAGTTTTATATATTTTTTATTTATTTATTTAAAGCCTATTCAAAAGATCTTTTGTTTACAGGTTCCATAGTTCAAGCTGCATTTTCTTCTGCATTACTCATCAGCAGTAATTTACCACCCCTTACTGTATGCTTCAGTCTGAAGTTTCAGTGAAACACACAGAGCCTCAAGGTAAGCAGCTTATGCTGTGCCATCTCATCAGAAAACGTATAGTGCTTTGAGAATCGTTTGCCATTTGTTAAATGTTTATTTGTGAAATTAAATTGTATATAAAAAAAGGAAGTATGTAAAACAACAGTTTCAAAGTGTAAAACATTTAAGCTAGAGTTAGACAGTACGTCGGGTACGTCGCTAAACGGGAAGTGGTTAAAGGGTCCAAAGTAGACCTTTACCTGTCCCTTAGAGCAGGAGGTGGCAAATTGCATGCACTCCTATAAACCACCACACCAAGGGTAATAGTGGTGCAAAAGAGCTTGATACCCATTGGCACTGGTGAAAAAAGACCAATTATTATCAGAGAAGAACAGATGCTATGCAATCTATGTAAATATGTTTCAATGACTTGGCTAAAAAGATTTTTTTTTTATGTATGTATGTTTTATGCATTTTAGATATTTTTAATGGTGTTATTTTCACATTAGACATCCTATAAGAAAATTTGGTATAGTTCATGCCAGCATAAGTGGTGATTTGGTAGGAGTGTACATTTTTGGGAAACTCTTTGAACACTGAATTGGAAAAAAATATTATATTATTTTTATCCCATGACTTGCTTGACTTGTAAACAGTGTTGGTCATCTTACGTTAAAAAAGTAATTAGTTACAGTTACAAATTACTTGAATTAATTGAAAAAGTATTTAGTTACTCAGCAAAGTAACTATATTGGTTATATTATATATACGTGGGGGCGGGGCGGTAGAAGGATGATATATATGTAATTTTTTCAGTGTATAAAAATAATAGGAGGGATAATAATGAAGACGTGCATATATATTATCTATCTATCTATATAATATATACATACCGTATATATATATATATATATATATATATATATACTTACACATATATATATATATATATATATATATATATATATATCTTTTTTTTTTTTTCAGTGTCAAAAAAAAATGGAGGGATAACAATAAATAATATTGGTTATTATATATACATGGGGCGGGGCGGTAGAAGGATGATATATATGTACACTATATGTGGGAAGAATTATATATACCGTATATACTTGAGTATAAGCCGACCCGAATATAAGCCGAGGTACGTAATTTTACCACAAAAACTGGGAAAACTTATTGACTCGAGTATAAGCCTAGGGTGTCCATCTGCATGCCTCACCGTGCCTCACTTTGTCTCACTGTGCCCATGCCTCACTGTGCCCATGCCTCACTGTGCCCATGCCTCACTGTGCCCATGCCTCACTGTTCCCATACCTCACTGTGCCCATGCCTCACTGTGCCCTTGCCTCACTGTGCCCTTGCCTCACTGTGCCCATGCCTCACTGTGCCCATACCTCACTGTGCCCATGCCTCACTGTGCCCATGCCTCACTGTGCCCATACCTCACTGTGCCCATGCCTCACTGTGCCCGTGCCTCACTGTGCCCGTACCTCACTGTGCCCATGCCTCACTGTGCCTATGCCTCACTGTGCCTATGCCTCACTGTGCCTCAGGTACGGTACCTTGATCAGCGTTATCTCCTGGCGATGTGCCCATCTTTAATCTTATTATGTTCCGGTGCTGTGATACATTCAGTGTAAGCCGTGTAGTATAACAAAGCGCTGCCTCCTCCTCTTCCTCCTCCGTGACGAGACACTGACTCGGTTTCCCAGCAGTGAGTCAGCCTATCACGGACGAGGAGGAGGAGGAGGAGGAGGTGGCGCTTTGTTACACTACACGGCTTACACTGAATGTATCACAGCCAGGTCATAGAGGAGAGGAGGAATTACACTACTGCCATCTAGTGGCGGTAGATGTAATTGCGGTAACGCCGCCCAAGTAATGGGAATGGCGTTACCATGAGGGCAAGAGTAATCAGTTAGATTACTCGTTACCCTCTAAAGTAACTGCGTTAAGTAACGCCGTTTACTTTAACACAGTTACTACCATCACTGCTTGTAAACAGGGCAATGGTAAAAATTGTAACCATTGCTAAACCACTGCCATTATGGCACACAGTCCTTAAAACAAGCTAGAAAAATTAAAGCTGAACTCCATACAGAAATGCAGAAAACACAAAGTAACGCAGTTATGCATTCATTAGTAAGAGTGTAAATCATTTTAGATACAGCTAGTGTAAGTACCCAAATTTGAGTTAGGATGAGCCTTTTGTAAACCCCTGTACAGCAGCTCTCTGTCTGGTAGAGGGATGGGCAGCCCTAGCAGCCAAAAAGGTGTATCACAATGCACATGTGATGAAAAAGGGATATGCTTACAAAAAGAGAAAACTGTCCAATGCAAGGGGTAGGTAGGTAATCTGGTTTCATTGCTTGACTACATTGAAGAAAAGTTAGCCTTGCTGCACTATCTGTCATGGTCTAAATCTTAGGGATGGCTAAGCAGAATTAGAAATTCTTTGACAGGTAAAATAACCCTCATATACAGAATGTACAATATTTGAAATGTTTATTTAGCCTTTGGCTGGAGTTCAGCTTTAAACAGTTAACCAGAGTACTGCAACAGACCTCTACAAATCCCACTCAGATGCCATGTACTGGTACAGTACCTTTTAAGTCAGAATACCTTTTCCTCTGTAATGTAAGCTCTTAAAGGGAATACAGTATCTATATTGTGGGCAGCACAGTGTCTTAGTGGAACTTCTACCTGGCAGCCATAGGTGTGCGCAGCCTTATGCATTAGGATGTGCACCCTTAATCTCAAACACACATGCATGTGTATGTATCTACATAAACACTTCTCTTATGGCAGAATGGGTAAGAGGGAGATCTTTCCCATGTTCCTGTTGCTACACAGAGCGATAACACTAATGCGCATGGGGTGATTAGGGTGTGCCTGGGCACATCCGGCACACCCTGTGCGCACACCTATGCTGGCAGCACTAGGGTTGTTGGGTTGTATCCCACCTGCGGTACTACCTGTTTCATGTTCTACCTGTGCTTGCGTGAGTTTCTTCCCTGTGCTCCAGGTTTCTCCCATATTCCATGACTTGCTTGTAGGTTAATTGACTCCTGTCTAACCTGGCTCTAGTACAGTATATGTATGAATGTGAGTTAGGGACCTTAGATTGTAAGATCCTTGAGGGTAAGGACTGATGTGAATGTACAATATATATGTAAAGTGGGGCAAGTTGTCAGCTCTATATTAATGCCTATAATAAATAAAAAAAAATTATGTTACCTTAATTTTTATTAATATTTTTAAATTAGATAGTCGACTGTGAAGAACAAACTAATGACATTGAAACCAGATGTACAAACATTGTCAGTCAACCTAACACCTACTGAGAGAGAATTGATCTGATTCTTGTATTTGCTTAAATATAGAACAGTTTTAAAATTCATAGCAATTCAAGTCCTATATTCATTTTATTCATGCAACACTTTTCAGCTCCTGGCCATAATATTAATATCACTAGCTGGTAACTATAACATCTTTTTTAACAAAACACATCAGGGGATGCAATTTCCAGTGTACTTCTTTCTGGATTCCCATGGACAGCATTAATTATGGAGGTACCATTTGCAAAGGTCCTGCATGCCCCCCTTTAAAAGCCGTCATGCATTAGCTGAAATTGGTAAAATTATGCAGGGCCTGTGGTCAAACTGAGAACAGCCACAAGCGGAATAAAATGACATAATTATTTTTTCTATACAGAAGACACTGATATACTTTTTTTTTATCTTATCTTTCTCCATACCCCCATCTCATTCTATCTTCAACACACTTCTCCTCTTGTACTTCCTCCCTCTACAAAAGGAATACTTTAGAACACAAGTTGGAAGAGCAAAAGCAATCACAAAATAGCTGGATGCCTTTGTCTATAGGAAGAACATAGCAATTTCTTATGGCCTACCACAGGGTGTCAACCTTTACCTCCACTACCCTCTCGCATTTTGGATGGCCAAGCTGATTATCTAAAATGGGAAATTAGCACACAATGGCTATACTCTGCGATATCCCTTATGCAACTAATGGCAAAGCTTGTTAATTGGTTGTAAATGCCAGCTGGATGCCATGATAATACTTTAGAAATAAGCAGGTATTCTGATAATTACAGCAATCTTCATCTATAAAAGCTTAAGCAGATGAAGAACACGGGGCTGGCTGGAAACCAAGATTTACCCTGCTGCACTCACATTAAAAAATGAGCAGGAAAAAAAAAAACATATAGACAATAATGCAACAAAACAATTATATAGCAGGAAGCTGGAGAGATGGTGAAAATTCAGAAAAGTCGAACACGGGAAATGTAATAACTAGCTATGGAAAAATGGCCCATTTACATTTGTGTATAATTAAATAGTGGGTTAGACAATTTTAAAGTAGCCTGCCAGCTTTTTATATCTTTTCTCCTTTCTGATAATCAAAAAATCTGTAGTAAGTTTTTTGAAGTTTTAATGAAAAAGCAAGAAAATTATAAAATACAAGTAACATAAGAAGTACGGTTTATAATAATAATAAAAAAGGAAACAGCCAGAAAAAAAAATATAGATTTATTCTATATTTAAAGAACTCCATGCATTTTTTTAAAAGCCAACACTATACTGCATATTAATTTAAAAACTGATACAATAATTTTTAAATGTTGTACTTTCTGTAATTTCTCTTCATACTGCATTCTCACCCTCCATTTTGTAGCATGTAAAATTTCAAGTCATACAGACAATAAGAGTGGACGGAGACCTATAATGAGGTGCATTATAATTAGTTGAAAATGTTTTCTGAAAAACTTGCACTAACGTTTTTTTCTTAATTTATCATATATTGATATGAAAATTAAATCTACTGGATACATTCTTACCCCTCCCAATAACGTATTTTCCCTCGGTACCCTCTCCCCCAGCATTATGTTATGCTTTTATTTGTTTTATACTTCTCTTTTCTAGATAGTATCAAGCAAGTCATGTAACATTTTGAGTCCCCTTCTTCTGATCATGATGGTGCAGAGAATATTGCAGATGACAATCTCTGCATTAACACACTGATTGAAGTGTGCCATAGTCACACCCTGGAGGGTTCATGATTTTTTGCACTCTAAGCCTGGGCTTCATTCAGCCCAGTAGATTGAAGACATCTTGTGGCAAAGAGGTATTACTGCAGGGGACAACCCTGATTTCAAGATGGGTACTGCAGCCAGAGCTGCTTTTTTTTTTTAGGCAGTTTCTGAGTGACTATTTTAATTTTAACCCTTTTGCTGCCGAGCCCTGTGCTCCATTTTGTACACTCAGGTTGCCAGACCATTTTTGCACTTTTTCCTTTGCTTTTTTATTTTTCACTTATTGCTTTCAGAATTTGTGAAAGACTCCCAAAACCGTATATTTTCTGAAAGCATATGACCCCTAGAATAAAAAGAAGATGCTACTAATTTTTTAGACGCCGCTGTATTTGCGCAAATGTTTATCAAACCAAAATATTGGCAAAAAAATACACTAAAACCATTATTAGCAGATAAAAACACAGCTAATTTTACAAACTTCCTGCTAAATCCCTACTAAATATAAAAGCTTAACCTGTATGGAGTTAATAAATAACAAAAAGTTTTAATTTTTACATTGAGCCTTTTTGAAAAATTGTGAAAATCGAACGTATGCAAAAATGTAAATATCCAAATTTCTCTAAAAATCAGAAGGTTTTCATTTTTCCTTACAGCTTTCAGAATTTGTAAAAGACCCCCAAAATCATATATTTTCTGAAAGCATATAACCCCTAGAATAAAAAAAAAGATGCCACTGATTTTTTAGACCCTGCGGTATTTGCGCAAATGTTTGTCAAACCAATATATTCACAAAAAATACACTAAAACCATAATTAGCAGATAAAAACAGCTAATTTTACAAAATCCCTGCTAAATCCTTACTAAATATAAAAGCTTAACCTGTATGGAGTTAACAAATAACAAATATTTGTACATTTTAAATTGCGCCTTTTTGCAAAATGGTGAAAATCGGACGTACCCAAAAAAAATCTGATGGTTTTCATTTTTCCCTTACAGCTTTCAGAATTTAAAAAGACCCCTTAAACTAGACATATTCTAAAAGCACATGACCTGTAGAATAAAAAAAGTGCTACAGATTTTTTTGGCTCCGCAATAATTGCAAAGTCCATACAAGGTTAGAGAGGAAGAGATTTTTACCGCTCCAGGTGAACACGCTCCAGCAATTATTTTCTCTCTATATTAGAGGTGTGATGTTTTGTAACATATTAGCTATGATTAAGCACTGACCCTCAGTGTGAAACATGTAAGCTGTTACCCCGGCTATGCTGTGATGATTTTTGGTGTGATCTTCCATTTTTTACAATAAAGGCGACCGTCAAAGGTTTTTTGGAGTGCGGCTGTCCATATTTTTTATTTTCTTCTCTATCCGCAATAATTGCGCAAATGTTCATCATATCGCTATTTTCACAAAAAATACACTAAAATCATTAATATTGCACATAAACACACGGAACTTACAAAATTCCTGCTAAATTGGTACTAAAACATTGTTTACGTGTGGCATACTAAAATGTACGCCCATGGAGGGCCATGTTTACCCCCACAGGGATGCACAGGTGTTCTGTGCATCCCCCGTACAGGCAGTTCCATTTATGTCAATTGGGATGCAATGACTGCTGTTCCCAATCTGACATCCGTGTGGGTACATGAGCCCGAATGCAGACAGTGTGAGCTCAGGGACATGCATGTGGACCTACATGGATGTAAAATTGGGAGCAACGGCTCTGTTGCAGGTACTATATCCCAAATTCCATCAATGGGACGGCCTGCACAGAGATGCAGGGAACACCTGTGCATCCCTGTAAAGGTACGCTGTGTATGCCCTGTGTGAACAAGGCCTTAGGCCCCTTTCACACAAGCACACTGATTGGGTCTACCTGTCCGTTTTTCAGGGGGGCCAAACCGGACCACCCATTGTTCTCTATAGAGAGACTGATGTAAATGAACATGTGTCCATTTACACCCGCCTGCATCCGATCCAGTCCGCTAAAAACAGACGGATGGGGATTCTATTCCCCATCAATCTAGCGGATCGGATCGGATGGCATCCCATGGAAATGGACAGGCGGTCCGTTTCCATCTGACTGCCCCATAGAAAACAACGGGCTGTGTCCACGTGTGCTCTGCATCAGTGGAGCGGACACGGACCTGTCATCCGCCTTCTCAGGGGGGATCAGCAGACAGATCCCCCACTGAGCAGGCGGATCTGCTTGTCAGAATCCGCTCCATGTGCAGGAGTGTCCGGTCCACTAGGGGTGCAGGGGCACCACACCCTGCAGGGCGCCAGACTCATTTTTTTTCAAGCCACACGATTAGAGCCTGAGGCTCTAATCGGCTTCAAAAAAGGTTGGGCTTGGGACACAGAGCATTGCACCCCGAACCCACCCACTTGTGACAATGGCAAATTAATATTCGCTATTGTCTTCCGGCTTCTCCTCCTGGCCAATCAGGATGGATTGGGTTGGCTGGGAGGAGAACCTGAGGTATCTGTGGAGGGGTGAGTGTGTGGGGGGGGGGGCGTCACCGTGGAGGGGTGAATGCGGGCGGACCTGGGGGGTTTACTGTGTTTGTGTTTTTTTTAAACATTTTTACTTTTTTTTTAAATTATCAAATTTAATCTTTTTTTTGGGGGGGGGGGGGCTTTAGTGAGATATCAGAGGTCTAAACAGACCCCCATATCTCTTTTTTTGAGACAGAGAAAGGGACTGAAGATAGTCCTTTTCTCTGTATCACTTTACTTGAATGAATGCGTGGAATCTGTGTAGAGATTCCATTCATTCATAAACTGACAGTCTGATACATAGTAACACTCGCGGTTACTATTATCAAGAGAAACAATAAAAAATCACCAGCGCTAAACAGTAACAGAGGCTAGTCCAGATAGTAGTAGGGGGGCACAAAAATTCATGGAGAGATTTTCACTGAACCCAGTGCTGCACGGATACCATAGTTGGAACACAGGAATATACAATAAACACAAAAATCCAGCGCATGGGCATGAAAAAGCAGACTGTATGAGTTGCTGTTAAAACATTTATTGATACTTCCACAAGTTCAAAAAACAGTTAATAAAAATACTGGATAAAGCACAAGGGAAAAGAACTTAGTGAATGATAATGTCACCTGGCATCCATTGCAAAACGGAGCTTAAACCAGTCTGTTCTTAATCAGCACATCTTCCTATAGTGTGGAGATGGAAAAGGAGGCGGCCACCAAACTGGCTGATGTCTGGATCATAGGGAACAGACACTCCGGTAAGCCTGTAGGCGGTGATCAGATGGATGGGGAGACAGGAGCGGTGAACACTGCCGGAACAGCTGAATAACACGCTGACCAGTGACGACAGACCAGCTGCGACGCTGGCAGGGAGAAACAGGAAGTGGAAAAACTGAACTGCTGCACAGTGACACCGGAAATGTAATACTTCTAACAGGACTACTTTTCAGCAATAGTACAGTGGAGATGATGACAAGAATCCCACGTCCTGGGAAGATAACAAATCACCCTTCCGCTCCATAGAGATACTCCACGATAAAAACAGGGCTGCTGGGAAATGTAGTAAAGGTACCACTCAGTTGCAAATGGAGCCAGGTCTTGGGAGATGACAATCCTGGGTGGCCTCGACGACGCGTTTCACGCTTCAAGCGCTTTGTCACAGTCAAGGTGAAGTGGCACCCAGGGGGATTAAATAATGAAAAAAAGGGGTGGGAAAATTTGATGGAGTGGGGCGGGGAAAACAATTAGTTAAATGGGAGGAACATTGCATAGGAGGACTGTGCTGAACAGACTCAAATTAACCCCTTTCTGCTCAACAAGCGTGCAGGTCCTGATAAATCTACAAAATATCATACAAATCCAAAAAAACTGACTAAACATGACAATAAAACTAAACCTAAATACAAACAATAAAAAAATGTATATATAGAATGTAAAAAAAAATGAAGAAATACTAATAGCTGATAAAACTACGTAGATAATCAATACTGAAAATATACCAACCTACAACATGCCTTGCGACTTCAAATGAAACTACATGTGTCTAGCTCCTCGTTTAACCCTTTTGGGACCAAGGAGTCAAACATGTAAATCCAGAAGACTTTCCTTTTGCATAAGAGGGAGAATCTTTCGTTGGCAGTAAGTGTACCTTTGGGTATAGTTTCAATTACAAAGACCTTCAAATGTTTGATATCTTTGTCATGGAATCTCTGAAAATGTCGGGGTACACTATGGTCAATGCAGCCCTTCTGAATGAGCCTGCGATGATCCCCTATTCTTTCACGTAGTGCACGAATTGTGCAACCACAGGGACACTGCAGCACATAGACCACAAAGTCAGTGGAACATGTGACAAATTGTCTTCTCACATATTCTTTGCCCGAATGAGTACAGATTTTGTTGGACCCATGGGTAACAAACTGGCAAGTAAGGCATCCTCTTTTCTTGCATTGGAAAATACCAGTCCTATTGTCAAAATAGGATCAGATTTTTCTGAAAAGGATCTTAAAGTTTTGTTTACTACTTTACTGGGAGCTATCATGTTTTTAACTCTTTTAGCTCTGCGGAAGGTAACTTGTGGGGCAGCGAGTAATACCGGACCTAACCTCTGATCCAATAATAGGATACCATAATGTTTTTTAGTAATTTTTGAAACTGACTTAAAATCTTTATTGAAGGTGGACACAAATCTTACCATATGGGTCTCGTCAGTCTCCCCTTTAGGCACATTCTTAGCCGCAGGGGGATTCAAATAAAACAAAAATGCTTTTTTGATCAGGTCAGGAGGGTAATTCTTTTCCTCAAATTTCTTGGTCATGAGGATACTTTGTTCTACATAGTCCTCTCTCTTGGAGCAGTTTCTTCTCAGTCTGTTAAACTGACCACTAGGTATATTTCACTTCCATGTGGGATGATGACAACTGTCAAAATAAAGGTACGAATTGCCACTAGTTGGTTTGATATGATTTCAAGTGACTATCCTATCCTCATCATGAGTCAGCACAAGATCTAAGAACACCAGTTCTTGTGAATCAAGTACATGAGTAAAAGTGAGGCCAAAAGTATTGGCATTACAATAGGCCTCAAAGGAGCAGAATTTCTCTGGACCCCCGCTCCATATAAGCACGATATCATCACTGTACTGGCCAAAGTACATGATGAACTTGGCAAATGGGTTGTTGGCCCAGATATTATCCTCCTCCCAGTGGCCCATAGTGAGGTTGGCATACACTGGAGCAAAATTAGCGCCCATCGCCGTACCTCTACACTGTGAATAAAACTGTTCACAGAAAGTGAAGTAATTGTACTTCAAACAAAATTCAATGGATTGCATAAGAAACTGTGATTGAAATGAGTGAAAATCACCACTTTTGGTTAAAAAGTGCTGAATGGCTCTTAGGCCAATATTGTGGTGTATGGACGTGTAGGGGGATGCAACATCTAAAGATGCCCACATATAACCCTCCTCCCACGTATATTGTTGAAGAACATTAATTACCTCACTAGAGTCCTTGATGTAGGAGGGTAACCGATTCACAAGGGGTTGAAGACAAAAATCAATATATATCGATAACCCATTGGTAAAACTGTTGCTACTAGCCACAATGGGTCTTGCCGGGGGATCAGTTAGGGACTTATGGACTTTGAAGCGAAAGGGTGATTTGTTATCTTCCCAGGACGTGGGATTCTTGTCATCATCTCCACTGTACTATCGCTGAAAAGTAGTCCTGTTAGAAGATTTATGCCCTGTACACACGATCGGATTTCCGATGGGATAAAAACCGATGGATTTTTCCATCGGAATTCCAATGAAACTGACTTTCATCAGTCTTGCCTACACACCATCAGTCAAAATTCCGACCATCCAAAACGCTGTGACGTACAACACGTACGACGGCACTATAAAGGGGAAGTTCAAATCCAACGGCGCCACCCTTTGGGCTGCTTTTGCTGATTTTGTGTTACCGCGTGTTACTAAAAGTTTGGTGAGAGCCAATTCGCGCTTTTCAGTCTCCGTGCTTTTCAGATCGTTTTCTGCGTTTCAGTTTGTGCTTGTGGGTTCGTATTTGTCTTTCAGTGCGTGCAGTCAGGTTGGTTCTGTTTTGCAGTGCCTTCTTGGCCACTCGTTACTGTTTTTCAAGTCGTTCTTCACAGGCCTTGCTGTTCCTCGGTGCGTTCTGTTTAAGTTTGTTCTGACCAGCTGACCGGTTTAAAGCCATGTTTGAAGTACGTTCTCATCGTAGAGCTCGTGCTGCGTATGCGCTTGGTGTTGCGGTTAATACTTTGACCCAAGCTCAGTCCATAACAGGGTGAGGAGGAGTTCATGGACCAAGAATTGGTTGCTCCAGCGGGACCAATTCTGTCATATGCCTCTGCTGCGGTAAATCCAGGAGAATAATCCTGATGACTACAGGAATTTTCTCCGGATGACGGACCCCGTTTTTACCGTCTGTTGGATTTGGTGTCCCCCTATATCACCAGGCAGGACACTGTGATGCGCCAGGCCATCACTGCCGAGCAGAGGCTAATCGCCACCTTGAGATACCTGGCGACTGGGAGAAGCCTGCAGGACCTCAAGTTCACGAGAGGCATCTCCCCCCAGGCTCTGGGGGTTATTATTCCAGAGACCTGTTCTGCCATCATACAAGTTATGCAGAAGGACCATATTAAGGTTATTTTTCTCCTTTAACATCACATTCTATGTATATAATGCTTACTAATGTATTGTATTTATTTCATCCTTCCCTAATTACCCTAATTGTAATATGCTGTGAATGTTCCCTTTGTCCTCATGCATGCTGTACCCTTTTTTGGGCATACATGCATTTTTGCTTTCACTAACCTCTCCAGCATGCTATCCTGGGCCCAAACATCCCTAGTCTAGTCACTTAACAAGATATTTTGACAACTCCATTGTATTGCTTTACCCTCCCCCCCTCCAATGTGTCCAAATGTTTGGTTTATCTTTACAATCAGGCAGAGTGGAGTAGTGTTTTTTTTTGTAGGCCCAAACTCAGCTAGAACCCCCCCCCCCACCCCCCTAAAATGTGTACAAATGTTTTGCTTCTCATTACAATCAGGCAGAGTGGTGTATTTTTATTGTTTGTAGGCCCAAACTCAGCTAGAACCCCCCCCTAAAATGTGTACAAATGTTTTGCTTCTCATTACAATCAGGCAGAGTGGTGTATTTTTATTTTTTGTAGGCCCAAACTCAGCTAGAACCCCCCCCCCTAAAATGTGTGCAATGAGCCATCAGAGGGGGTGAGGAATGTGATAATTGTGCCTTCTATTTGTGGCTATAACTACTCCCCAAAAAACAAATGTTATACTGATGTTGGGCAAGAATGTTTTTGTGTAATCTGCTTGCAATGTAATGTGCAAAAGTCCTAATAATTTTTTTTGTTTGACTCCACAGTTTCCTTCATCGCCACAGGAATGGCAGACTGTGGCATCCCATTTTGCCGAGCGGTGGGACTATCCTAACTGCGGAGGGGCAATCGATGGGAAACACATTCGCATAGTGCCACCACCCCGTTCGGGGTCATACTATTACAACTACAAGGGGTTTAATAGTATTATGTTAATGGCGGTGGTGTCGGCACATGTATGTGGACGTGGGGATGTGGGGAAGAATGGCCGAATGTCGGATGGGGGAGTCTTTGCACAGACAGAATTTGCCAGATGTCTCCAGAGTGGTGGCCTGGCACTATGAGGAGAACGTTGAGGGCCTTCCGTTTGTTTTTATCATGGATGAAGCTTTTGGGCTGGGACCCCACCTTATGAGGCCATTCCCCCAGAGGACCCTCACCCCGGAGAGGAGGGTTTTTAATTACAGGCTGGCCAGAGCCCGGAGGGTTGTTGAGAATGCCTTCGGGATAATGGCCAGCCAGTTCCACCTGTTTCTTACCTCTATCCATATGGTGGAATACAAGATCAATCATATTATTTTTACCTGCTGCATACTGCACAACTATTTACACAGAAATGCACCCACTTATCTGAGTTCTGTTGGGCCAGGGGCCGGACTTGCAGACAATGCCCTGTTGGGCTGGATACTGGCTGTATTGGCTTGGCCCCCCAAAGTGCCCGTGAAGTGCGGGATA
Organism: Rana muscosa; assembly: GCA_029206835.1. Classification (NCBI taxonomy): domain Eukaryota; kingdom Metazoa; phylum Chordata; class Amphibia; order Anura; family Ranidae; genus Rana; species Rana muscosa. The sequence goes on from CM055127.1 coordinate 331,987,933, forward strand.
AATATGTTGATTACTTTACGGGTAGGGGGGCCATTGCTATGCCAGACAATCTCTGATTTTATAACTTTTAAAAATAAAAAAGTAAAATCTGCAAAAAACTTGATTTCCCATTATTGCTTGTGTTTCTTGAATCTGTCTCCCAGGTTCTCCTAGTACACTTGTAGTGCCAAGTGGCTTTGTCTTTAGTAAATAACCACAATTGTCACGGTAAACAAGAACATATTTTTCAAAATGGTATTGAGCACAGAAAGAAGAAGCCACAAATTTTTGAGTAGAAAAAGATTTTTACTCTGTGCACAACTTGTGCGTTCTAAATTTTTTGGGGGCATTCTAAACAGTGTTTTCCCCCTCCAAAAAGTTTTGGTTTTTGTTTTGCATAAACACGCATGTAAAAAAAAAAAAATTATAAAAACAATGGAACTTACAAAGTTCCACCTTATAGAAAAAATGAAGGCAATATCAGGCATTATATAGTATTTAAAAAATGTGTTGCTGTTGCCTTCATGAGATGGGATGATGTCACCCCTGAACAAGGCAAATTTGGAAGATGCACACAAATTGTGCGTCAGAATGAGGATTTTCCTCCTGATCCCATGTCAAATGTCAACATGTGCTATCTCCCATCATGGGGGATCAATGGACGTGTTTTGGGGGTGCAAACCCTTCCCCTCACATACTTGAGTTGCGAGGAAGGGGTTGCACCCTCCAAACACGTACATTGATTTGCCCTGATGGGAGATAGCACATGTTGACACACTGTGTGCATCTACCAAATTTGGCTTGTTAACTCACACAAAAATTTAGAAACTTTTAGGCTAAAAAAACTTGAAATGGTGGCAAGAAAAACATCTTTATACTCTCCCCAAAACATCAATCATGTTTTTAATTTGTTGGTCAAAACGATAGAGTTTGTGCGTTATAACGTCGATTTCTCGACTCATAACCATGAGATCCTGGATTATGATTTGTGCGCTCCCACTGGAGAAAGAAGGAGATTGGTCTTCCACAAGCAGCACATCACCTAAAAAAAAAAAAAAACGCATGTCTGAAAAATATGCATGCATGCATGCATCTATTCCCTGAATCTGTTGTGGTGACAATCTCGCACACTTCCTCCACATCTCCTTTCTCCACCTCTTCTTCCTCCACCTCTCCTTCCTCCACCTCTCCTTCCTCCACATCCTGAGGTTTGGGTTCTCTCTGGTCCCCTTCTTTCTGAGGTTGGGGTTCCCTCTGTTCTTTCCGAGGTGTGGGGTTCCTGGCCTCCTCAGAGTTGTGTGCTCCAAGTCTCCGCTCCCCTATGAGAATTAAACAAAACGTATACTTATTACACAGATATTTGAGGTCAGAAATAGGAATATGAAACATTGCTTGGAAGTGGGGTACAATTGTCTTTTTTGGCAGAGTTACAAGCTGAAGACATGTTTTAAAATGTATTTCTAAACTGGAATCCTGACCTTTTTTGACCAAGTTACACACATGAAGACACCCCCAAAGTATCCACTCTAGCACCTGTGTGGGACACCCTAAAAAGTTTGTTATGGGGTCCCACACAGGTGCTCCAGAGTACAGCTGTGGAACCAGCTGCTGAGTGTCCTCTCCTTTACACTGAATCAAGTTTGCATTTCACATTCTAGTTCAAAACACATCATCTAGACAACAATGTTTCTTAACTTTGTTTTAATAGAAATAGGCATGACCAAATGTGGTTTACCTGTATCTGCGCAAAATATCTACTTTGGAGGAGGATTGATGTTTACTACGAACGATTATACTTTGGGCACTACCCTGAAAGTGGCCATTTGCAAATATCCAAGCAGTCAATCAAAGCACATGGAGCAAAACATGCAAGTATAATAATCAAATTATTAAAAACACAGGAGAAATACTTACTTTTTAGTAGCATTCTTTTGATATTCCTGTACTGCTCCGGCTCCCTCAGCTTCAGGTCAGACCACCTTTTACGGAGCTGCTCCTTGGATCTCCGGACCCCAAATTTATGGTACAGACTCCTCGCCACTTTGCCCATTATTTTGGCCTTCCTGAGATTAGGGGTGATTTTATGGCCCATGCTTCCCATCATAATCTCTCCTCCGCAAGATGTCCACCATCTCCGCCATCTCAGCAAAGGACATATTACTGGCGTTGTATCTTGTCCTGGATCGGGACGTTTCCGGCTCCGGGCTTTCCTCGTCGGAAGTTAAAACAATCCGCACCTGCTGTGTCACCGCCATGTCGTCTCCCACTGGGCGTCGAACGAGAAGGGGCGGGGAATATCCGAGGAAGAACGTCAGGGGCGGGAACATTAGGGGCGGCCGACGTGGGCGGAGTTTCACGCATGCGCAGGGAATATAATGATAACGACGTTGTGTGCGCGGAGTAAGTAGGACTGGAAGTTCCGAACGTCACTGACGAAGGTAAAAATTAAAGTTGGGGCATCAGTGGCCTATACTGATTCATGATTTTAAAGGGCTAGATTGGGATAATATTAGGACAGTATAGTCTGACCTAGTGTTTTTGTCTTGTGTTTTGCAGCAAAAATGCAGAGTTTTAAGGATCCGGTAATCTTCAGAGCTTTCATAGATAAATATAGAGAGCTAACCAATTTATGAGAGCTTAAAAACCCATTATACCACAATTGTGAGGTTAGGAGGGCAACAATTGAAAAATTTGTGGATTATATGAAGTTATAAAAAACAACAGTGCAGCGCAAACACAAATATACACAATTCTAGAACTAAAATAGAGACCATATACAGGGAAGTAGGAAATCTTCAGAGGTCAGATGAACAAAACACCACCAAGTGTCCAGAGTGAGGAGAATACAATTTTCAGGTGATTCTGTGACACCCTCCACCAATGGTAGCAATGGCAGCTCACCTCAACATATGGACCCCTGAGTGACTCAGTCAGGTCAATCAAGCATTCCCCACTATGGGGGGTATAACTAGAAGCTCCGGATCAGGGCGATGCGATACACACAGACTTGATCTCTCAAACGTTGTTCATATAAGAAAGTAAAGCAAATATCTAGTGCTCTCCGTTTTAAAATGTATTTAAAAGTAACATGTAAAAGTTCCACTTACAATCTGTAGCACTGTTCCCCAGTGCGAGGGATCCACAGCAAGCAAGCAGTAACACACAGCAATAACGATGGCATGAGACACGAGACGGCGTGTATGGACGCGGGAGACGTCACGATCCTAGATCACGTTCCATACGCGTTACGTCCCCTAAGGTAGGCGGGACTTCATCAGCGGTGACGGAGGTACGTGACTCACCCGCTTATATGTAAAATCCTGCATCTCATCTGCCCCTGGAATATATGAAGACCTGGATCCCAGAGGCAGACTATAACATGATGAACAATAAAAACAATAATATGAGGAACAGCTACAAAAAGCAATACAAAGAGGTCCACGAATCCCGGAGATCAGGAGCAGCAGCAGACCAAGTACATGTCCCCAAGCTGTGGTATTACAAACACCTGTGATTTCTGGATGACCAGATAGAAGCCAGGGAATCACTTTCCAGCCTTCCCTCCCGCCTTCCCTCCAGCGTTCCCTCCACCCTTCCCTCCAGTGTTCCCTCCACCCTTCCCTCCACCCCTGCAGAGGGTGCCGAAGAGCTAGCTGACCTTAGAAGAGCCAGATCTTCACATCTATAGTCAGGTATAGTATTTTTCAAAATATTTTTTATCATAGAATACTTGTTGGGAACTAGATGTTATTATTCAAAAAATAATAATATATATATATAGTGGGCAAAATTGTTTGGGACAAGAATGAAAAATGCTGGGGTCAGAATGATAGTCTTTTCTATTTAGTAACATTTAATTTGCAACAGTCATGAGCTGGAAATTGTGTGTGATTGATGAACCAAAAACTCAAACTATGTCCCTTTTTTATACACAGGATGAGGTCAGCCAGGAGGACGAGGCTCTGGAGTGTGGCACCAGGAGGAGGCAGGGGTGAGTGGCAGCCAGGAGGAGGCCGGGCCAAGTGGCAGCACCCAGTCACAGTTGCTTCCCCTCCAGGTGAGACGGAAAAGGCCCAGGAGGTTGACTCGGGTGGAGGAGGAATCCCTGAAAATAATAAGGGAAGCAGCTGAGATCATGAGGGCCCCCCTCAACCCAGTCGAGTCCTATGGGTGCTATGTGGCCGATAGACTCCTTAAAGTGGAGGAGGGCCAACGTGCCCTCTGTGAGGAGCTGATATCTACGGCCCTTCACAGGGCGGGGAGGGGCCAGCTGACAGAGGCCACACACCTTTTGCGATCTGGCCCATCCTTCTCCTCCTTCTCCTCCTCCTCCTGCCACATTCCCACCTCCAGAGCCACAGCGTGCAAGAGGGCGTGGAGGGAGCCGTGGAAGGAACGCTGCAGGGAAGCGTGGAGGGAACACTGCAGGGAAGCGTGGATGGAAGGCTACAAGCAAGACCAGAAAGTGATTCCCTGGCTTCAAGCTGCTCTGCCAGAAGACGCAGTTTTTTGGAGTACCACAGCTTGGGGACATGTATGACATCTGCTGCTGCTCCTTATTTCTGCGATTTGGGGACCAGATTGTGATCCCAATTCGAGGGACTCCTCATGTTATTGATTTTATTTGCCTTCATGTCTGCCTTTGGGGTCCAAAGTCGGCATATATTCCACAAATTTCTCAATTGTTGTACTTCATCTTTATTTGTTTTCCAGAATAAATGAAAATTGAGTAATTACGTCAAGCCAGAATAAATGGATATTTGATTTAATTTAAATAGTTGCCTATGTGTTTTTCTTGTGAGTAGGAAGGTACATTTCATAAATACAATGTGTAATTAACAAGGGACACCAACACCAACCTCCTTGAGGGAAAAAAAAACAAGATAATAATGTTTTTGTGTTAACTTGACCATAAAAAAATATGGACATCACTATAAAATATTAAAAGACCAGAAAAAAATTAGGAGATCTTGATTCAAAACAACAACAACAAAAATTTTTTTTTTTAATCCTGCCTTTAAAATAAAATACGAAGATTCATGAGATCTCAAAGAAATTATTTTGTCCGAACTCTGTGTGAATATCCGAAACGATAATTTTTTGGGGGAAAACCGTTTATAGGAAGAAGAAAAGAATGCACTACATTTAACGATACAAAAATTTGCAGCATGGCGAATGTGCTATGTCCATTACAAACGTTAGTTTTACCAGAACGAGCGCTCCCGTCTTGTAATTTAGTCTGAGCATGCATGGATTTTTCTCTGATGGAGTTCCCCACAGACGATCGGAATTTGCTATCGTTTTTTTTTTCCATCGGTAAAATTTAAAACAGATTCTATTTTTTTATACTGATGGAAAAAAGACCGATGGGGCCAACACATGATCGGTTTGTCCGATGAAAAAAGTCCATCGGTCTTTTTTCATCAGAAAAACCGATCGTGTGTACGCGGCATTACATTTCCTGTGTCACTGTGCAGCAGTTCCGTTTTTCCACTTCCTGTTTCCCCCTGTTAGAGTCGCAGCTGGTCTGTCGTCACTGGTCGGCGTGTTATTCGGCTGTTCCAGCAGTGTTCACCTCATCCATCTGATCACCGCCTACAGGCTTACTGGAGTGTCTGTTCCCTATGATCCCGACATCAGCCAGTTTGGCAGTCGCCTCCTCTTCCATTTCCACACTATAGGAAGATGTGCTGATTAAGAACAGACTGGTTTAAGCTCCATTTTGCAATGGATGCCAGGTGACATTATCATTCACTAAGTTCTTTTCCCTTGTGTTTTATCCAGTATTTTTATTAACTGTTTTTTGAACTTGTGGAAGTATCAATAAATGTTTTAACAGCAACTCATACAGTCTGCTTTTTCCTGCCCATCGAGCGCTGGATTTTTGTGTTTTATTGATTACTGATATCAGATGTCAGTGGGCATATAGGAGCGATCACAGTAATCGCTGGATGCGCCCAGGGTGCCACCTTTAGGCCCCTTTCACACGGACGTATAGAATTGTGCTTTTAGCTGCGTTTTGTACCGCAGCTAAAAAGCACACAAGGCTTTCCTATGGCCCCATTCACACACTGCGTTTAGCTGCGTTTTCATTACATGCAGTTTGGTGCGGATAGAAAAAATAGAATTGACTGCGTCCAGGAGCGATTTAGCGCAGCTATCCATACATAACCGCAGGTAATCGCAGTGCACTGTGTCAGCTGCAGATAGCAGCGCCGAGCTGGCTCGCTCATCGGGAAAGGAAAAATGTTTTTTCCTTTCCCAATGAACGACAAGCACGGGGATCCAACTTGGATCCCCGCCAATGCCAGGCACTGTTTGGTATGAATCTTGAGGGGGAACTCCCCCCCCAAATTTTAACAAAAAAACCGGCATGGGTTCCCCTCCAAGAGCATACCAGGCCCTTCGGTCTGGTATGGATTTTAAGGGGAACCCCGAAGCCGAAAAAACGGCGTGGGGGTCCCCCTCAAAATCCATACCAGACCCTTATCTGAGCATGCAGCCCCGTCAGTCAGGAAAGGGGGTGGGGACGAGCGAGCGCCCCCCCTCCTGAACCATACCAGGCCGCATGCCCTTAACATGGGGGGTTGGTGCTTTGGGGCAGGGGGGCGCCCTGCGGCCTCCCCACCCCAAAGCACCTCGTCCCCATGTTGATGAGGACAAGGGCCTCTTTCCGACAACCCTGGCCGTTGGTTGTCGGGGTCTGCGGGCGGGGGGCTTATCGGAATCTGGGAGCCCCCTTTAATAAGGGGGCCCCAGATCCCGGCCCCCCTCTCTATGTGAACGAGTATGGGGTACATCGTACCCCTACACATTCACCTGGGGGAAAAGTGTTTAAAAACCTGTCTACTGTGTTTTTTTTATTAAGTAATTTATTAGGCAGCTCAGGGGGTCTTCTTCCGACTTCGGGGGTCTTCTTCCGACTTCGGTGGTCTTCTTCCGACTTCGGTGGTCTCTCAGGCCTCTTTTCCCTCTCTCCGGTGTCGTCTCCGCGCTCTCTGGTTCTTCTCCGGTGCCTTCTTCCTTCTACCTTCTGCCGGGCTCCTCCGCTATCTTCTGCTCTTTTGCCGCTCTTTTGCTAGCGGAGGAGCCCGGTCTTCTGCGCCGTCTTCTTCCCTCTTCTCTTCCTGAGATGTTGACACGACGCTCCCTCCCGCTGTAATGCCGTGAGCGAGGTCCGCAACCAATTATATAGGCATGGGGCGTGGCCAGGGCCGCTGATAGGGGGGACCACCAGCCCTCCTGTAGGGGGCCCCGGCACACAGAGGGGCCCAGACAGCAGGAGGATCGGTGGAGAACAATGCCCTCCGTGTCTCTCACCCAGGTTTCTCCCCCTCTCCCTCCCACCGGCTTTTAGCTGTTGGGTGAGAGACATGGAGAGATAATGATCCTGGCCTGCCACCGCTGAGCTCCTTCCCCTGCCCCGCTCGCACTCACAGCTGGGATAAGGAGACGGTAGGCTGGTGCAGAGAGGCGACATCCAGGAGGAGGTGCGCTGTGTTGTGCTCTCCTTCCTGTCAGAAGAGTGTTCCACATACAGCACATGAGACCGGATCGTTCGTACTATATATCACATTGCACTGTATACACACAGCACCCCCTATCCACATTTCCTGCTGCCGCAAGCAACCCTTGGAGGAGATAGGGGGGCGGTGTGTATACAGTACAATGCGATGTACAGTCAGATCTGATCTCATGCGCTGTATACTGTAGATGAACAATCTTCTGACAGGAAAGAACAGAACACAGCACACCTCCTGCTGGCTTTGTAGTGGCTTCTTCCTGTAAGTTGGGGGAGTTGGATGGGTGGGTATCTTTGCTGGGAAAAGTAATGGGGATTTAGGGATGGGGAATATGTGTTAGGAGGAGGGTTTGGGGTTGGGGGAAGGGTTGAACCAGGAGAGGGGATGCTTGTGCTGGGGGGGGGGGGATTTCAGTAGGGAGGAGGGATTTGTGGGAATTTGTCCTAGGAGACGGATTGAAGAAAGAAAATTTGTGCTGGGAGGGGAGATGGGGGTGATTGTGTACCAGGAGCCAGTAGGGGAATTCGGGGCTAATAGGAGGGATTTGTGCTGAAAGGGGAGATTTGGCGGAAGAAAATTTGTGCTAGGATAGAAAGCTTGATGTGTGCTAGGCTGGTGAATTTTTGTGGTGAGGGAGATTTGCACTAGGAGGGGGAACTGGGGTGGGATTTGTGTCCATTAATAATGCTTTTCATGTATTTTTTTGTGAAAATATTGTAGAAAATACCATCAGGTGTGTGTGTGAGGGGTCAAGTAGGCTGTACAGGGCCCCATAATTCCTAACAGCAGCCCTGGGCGTGGCCACTGGGAGATGTCCATCATGGCCCGGGACTGTTACGTCATAAGGGGGCTATGAGCTATGATTAAGCACTGAGCTACAGTGTGAAACGCGTCAGTTCCATCTGGTTTTGCTGTGGCATGTACTTTTTGTGATTTGATTTTACAATAAAAGGAACAATTTTTTGGAGTGCGGCTGTCCAAACCTTCTGTTTTACTTTTGCATTACCAACCCCCCATGTTGTGGGCATGTGGCCTGGTAAGGTTCAGGAGGGGGGGGCTCGCTCGTCCCCACCCCCTTTCCTGACCGACCAGGCTGCGTGCTCGGATAAGGGTCTGGTATGAATTTTGAGGGGGACCCCACGTAATTTTTTTGACTTAGGGGTTCCCCTTTAAATCCATACCAGACCAAAGGGCCTGGTATGCTCTTGGAGGGGAACCCATACCGGTTTTTTATTTAAAATTTGGCGTGGAGTTCCCCCTCAAGATTCATACCAAACTGTGCCTGGCATTGGCGGGGATCCAGGTCGGATCCCCGTTCAATACGAGTCGGTACCCTGTTGGGTTGCTATGGAAATGGTAAACCGCAGCTAAACACAACCGCGTGTAAACGCAGCTAATTGCACTGTACAAATGCAGCTGATCGCAGTGCCTGGAGTCTTGAATTTCACAGAAAAAAAAACATGCTTTTAACTGTGGCAGAATAGCCATCCGTGTGAAAGGCGCCTTAGGGGGTGGTAAACACACCAAGCCCCCCTAAGCCCAAACATCACCCGCACCGCTGACCCCCTCCCCCCACCGCGTTTCCCAGCTTGTCAGCTTACCGGAGAAGAAGCTGCAGGTTGCAGGAGGGGAGGGAGAGATGCCGCCGGACCAAGGATGGACCGGGGCTGCGGGGGCCGGTATTGGGGGCTGAGTGATAGGGGGGACACATCTGGATCCCCCCAAGCCCTCAGCAGCACCTGAAGCCGGCAGGAGCGGCAGAGGAGGGATGCTGGCTTATAATGGTGGCTGCGGGGGATCGAATTTGGGGGGTTGGATTGGGTGGAGGGGGTGTACCCAGTGCTGGGGGGGGGGGTTGAAGGGGATAGGAAAGGAGAGTGGGGGGAGTAGTTTCAGTTGACATTTTGCGGTGGAGGTGGAGAGGCAGGGGACAGGGAAGCAGCGGCATGGGTGGGGCGGGGGCTGGTCATATTAAAGGTTAATAACTCTGATCAGCGGGTTGTAATCTGCTAATCAGAGTTATGGAATTGTTCAGCAGAGTCTGCTGAACAATTCTGATATAAGCTTATTGTCATTGAAGTGACCATAAACTTATAGAAGAGGGAGAAAGAAGGTCCGTACGCCATACTGACCTGGCCAACTGCAGGCCTTTGTGTAGGTACGTACGGTGTACGGACCTGGCAGTGAAAGGGTTAAAAGATTTTGTCTGGAGTTGGGTTTTAAAAGTCTTGCTTAATCATCCTAAATTTGAGCCGTGGGTGGCTTTGTCGGTACCACCCAGCTTGCCAAATTCACTTTAAAAAATTGACTGAGCTGGGTGGCAAATTATCAGCTGAAAAGTGACTGGTTCCCATCAGATGAAGTCACTGTTCAGGTATTCAGGGAACCACAGGTGCTACAGCTGCCTGAGTACAATAGCCAGCAGTAGGGATGAGCTTTGAGTTTGAGTCAAACTCATGTTCGACTCGAACATTGCCTGTTCGCCCGTTCGCCGAACAGCGAACCATTTGGGGTGTTCGCGGCAAAATCGAAAAGTCTTTCGGAGAAATCTAAAGTGCTAATTTGGGGAACTTCCTCCGCAGTGTAATAAATGAATAGACCCGCCCCTTCTCACATTCCGCATCTGGTCCGTTTAGTCTTACACCTACGTCATTGGCTGAGCGGACCTGATGGGGAACTTTAGAAGGGGTGGGTCTATTCATTTATTACACTGTGGAGGAAGTTCCCCATCAGGTCCCCTCAGGCTCAGCCAATGACGTTTCATGTGGACAGCGCTGGACATCGGATCACCGCGGGACACTGGATTTCATTGCTGGAATGTTATTTTTTTTTTTTAATAAAGGACTTTCCCAACGGTGTCTGTGTTTTTTTTTTACAATTTGTTACACTTTCTTTGTGAAATGGTAGGGGTAGAATGTACCCCATTACCAATTCACATAGGGGGGGCGGGATCTGGGGGTCCCCTTTGTTAAAGGGGTCTTCCAGATTCCGATAAGCAACCTGCCCGCAGACCACCACAACCTCCGGGCAAGGGTTGTGGGGATGAGGCCCTTGTCCCCATCAACATGGGAACATCCTCCCCATGTTGAGGGCATGTGGCCTGGTACGGTTCAGGAGGGAGGGGTGCTCTCTTGTCCCCCCCTCTTTTCCTGCGGCCAGCCAGGTTGCGTGCTCGGATAAAGGGTCTGGTATGGATTTTTGTGGGAACTCCACGCCATTTTTTTTTAAATTTGGGGTGGAGTTCCCCTTAAAATCCATACCAGACCTGAAGGGCCTGGTAATTGAATTTGGGGGGACCCCCACGCATTTTTTTTTTTTCTTTACCAATGACTTTTCTATGTATTGCCGGGAGCCGACAATTCATTATAGCCGCGAGTGAGTTTTAAATGACTTTTTTTCCTTCAGAAATTACACTTTGTGCAGGGACAATTCTAAGCACGGGAAACAAGCGCGACTTTACAGGCATACTATATACACACCCTAGGTACCAAATTTAAAGGAATATTTCACTTTTATTGTTTCACTTTAAGTATTATTAAAATCACTGCTCCCGAAAAAACGACTGTTTTTAAAACTTTTTTTTGCATTGATACATGTCCCCTGGGGCAGGACCCGGGTCCCCAAACACTTTTTAGGACAATAACTTGCATATAATGCCCCGTACACACGATCGTTTTTCATGCCGTTAAAACTGCCATTTTAAAAAATGGCCCTGAAAAATGATCGTGTGTATGCTCCAGAGCATTTTTAACGACGTGAAAAACGGCCATTAAAAATTCCGGACATGCTCTCTTTTTTCACGTCGTTTTTCATGTCGTTTTTTTTTAACGACGTGAAAAACGATAGTGTGTATGCTTTAACGATGTGAAAAAAACGCGCATGCTCAGAATCAAGTAAGAGACGGGAGCGCTCGTTCTGGTAAAACTAGCGTTCGTAATGGAGATAGCACATTCATTACACAGTAACAGACTGAAAAGCGCGAATCGTCGCTCAACAAACTTTACTAACATGAAGGGTGGCGCCATTCGAACGGAACTTCCCCTTTATAGTGCCGTCGTACGTTTTCGAACGTCACTGCGCTTTGCTTGATCGTTTTTTTTAATGATGGTGTGTACGCAAGGCAGGCTTGAGAGGAAACATGAAAAAAAACGAGGAGAAAAACGTCGGTTTAAAAAATGACATTAAAAACGATCGTGTGTACGGGGCATTAGCCTTTATAATTAGCACTTTTGATTTTGAACGTTCGAGTCCATTGTATTTAATAGGGTTCTAAAGTTCGCAGGTTCTGGTGCGAACCGAACAGGGGGGTGTTCGGCTCATCCCTAGCCAGCAGTAAAGATTCTTCCATTCAATTGTTTGGTGTGAATGAGGGAATCTACACTATTTGTTTTCACTTATTCAGCCCGCAGGAAACTAAAAGTGTATGACTAACCTAAGCAAGTGCAAAAGCTTTTATTGCACCACTTTAATATACTTAACTTGTAGTTCATTGATATTGGCTACTTGATTTTTTATTGAATTTTAACCTTTATACATTTTATGTTTAATTTTTAATATTTAAGAGTAAAATGCACATTTACACTTCACAATCTTCATCAGATGTAATGTATTTGTTGCATGGGGAGGCAAGCAATGTGCAGTCTACTTTCTGCTTAGGGAGAGTAAATATTCAATGTGTCAATTCATCTATTGATGGTCGCTGGTCTAGGGGTGGGGGTTTTGCGCTCATGGAGACACAGAGTATGCGCAGACGCTATGAAAAAAGTCCATAATGCATCAGGGATGGACTATAAAAAGGACGCTGTCATACCGTGCAGCCAATCCCATTGATAAAGTCTTTAACGACGAAACATGTCTGGGTGTGGCCTGCACGGTAACTTTTTGTGAACTCTGAATGTAGACACCACCACCGAGGCTGATACGACTCTGGCCGGGAAGGAGAGCGAGCAATTGGAGGGTGAGATCTGCTGGTTATTCTGGGTCCGTCGTGACCGCAATTCCTAGTACGCCATTGCAAGCCTCCTTCATTAATTTCTGTTGCTTTTTATTTGAAGTGCCTGTTTGAATTTTGAACAATGTGAGTACAATGGTTGAAGATGTGTGTGCAATTTTAAAATAAATTGTTTTTACTTACTTCACCATTGGAAGCACTTATTCATTTTTTACATGTGGAGTGGATTCTCTTGTAAAAATTCCGGTGGATTTGTCTATTAACCCCGGTGGAGTATCAAGCTTTTATGCCGAACATGAGAGTGTGAGGCATATCTATCTGGTGAGTTTTTTTTCCTTTGGGAGTGGATTCACAGACACAAGTGGTGTGGTGAAGGAGCATAATTACATTTTCAAGATTAAGTATATTTGTTGGAAGCACTCAAGTTTTCATCACCTGGATTTCTTTATCACTTGTACTTTGCTTTATGAACTTTTTATTCATGAATATTGTTTTATGGACTTTTATTTATGATTCACTGCACATATATTTCATTACCTTTGTTGCTTGATTATACGTTTTGGATACATAGGACTACTATATTTATCATTTGTCCACTTTCACTTGGTGGAATATTATTTATATACACATTATAGTATTTTTGATTTGTATATCACTTGTTAGGACTGTTTTTGCATAAACAGAGCGCTACTATTTTTTCACTTAAAATTCACATACCACATTGTTTCAATTTTTAAGTAGCAGCTTCAGGATTATTTGTTCTAATTCCATCTGGGCGCAGTGGTGGTTTGGGGAGTTAATTAGGGGGCGTGTTTAGCCCTCCTTACCAGCTTTTACATATTTGTTGATTTTTTACCACATACAGCCATGGAAGCTTTCAATTTCTTGTCTAATAGACAAATGGACCCAGAGACTGTGTTCTCCTCTAATCAGGAGATGACAGAGTGTGATGAGGATATTATAGGGACTTTAAAATCATTAGATAGTCTGTTAGAGAAGCAAATCAAAACATGGTGGGACATATTCACATTTGAGCATTACCAAAAGGAAGGTCTCATCTTCAGGAGCTTAAGATGGGAAGTGTCTCCCCAAGATGGACTAACAGACTCTAAATACATGGATGAATGGTTGGAGTTTTTTAATAGGGCGGGGAGGGACCTCCAAGCCTTGGTTCTTAAAAGAAAACGGATCAAAATGGACATGTTGAATGCTAATATTAACACACTCCAGAGTAAACTTTTACCCCACAATGAAACCAATCAAGTTAGGGAATATTTTAGTAATATGAAGAAAAAATTAGAGAAGGTGGATAGAGACACACAGAGGAAAAAGGTTAAGAAGTATAATAGAGATTCCAATGACTATAAAAGCAATAATATGTATTTATGGCAAAACACAGATACAGCTATTATTGAGTCCGCTGAAAATTTAGGAGATAAAGAGATTAGAACAGATATCATTCCTCCTATCACTAATTTAATAAGAAAAGATAAAACTCAGACTATTAAAACTAAACCCAATGCCCCTAAAGGGAATTCTCATAATACCCCCAAAGCACCTCAGAACATGGGAGGCCATGGGCAGGATAATCAGTATTATGACAGTCACCACTATGGGGCGAGCCAAGCTGGGGCTAATCCTATGACCCCAAGATACCAACAGAATAATAGGATAGAACCATTATCAGTTTACCCACAATCTGATTACCAGCAATGGAATCAATATCCTTCTAACCAACACCCTCCAAATCAATATATGGGATCTGGTTATCAAATTCCTACCCAGAACAGATATCAGGTATTGGATCATGGGGGGTTTAATGAGGGTATGGGACAACATTATTCTTCCTCTTCTTTTTTAGATCAACGGGGGGGGGACTATACGAGGGTACCCGTACCCCGGTTACAATGGAGGGGGGGGAGGAACCCCGCTCCCCATTACCCATACAGAGATATGGGCCCACCCCGAAGAGAAAGAGAGGGTGCAGGGCAGGCAGGCAAGCACAATCCCAAAAAAAGAGGGAGGAACAACTAAACACTGGCATCTATAATCTGAGTAAGGCTGTGCTCAACCCCAGTGAGCTCAACATTTTAAATTTGGGTTTGAAGTGTGCACCAAGAAAAAGGATGAAAAAATTTGATGTGTACATTGACACACACAAATTTGTACGCACTTTGAATATGAAAAAGTATTTTTTGAGCCATCCTTATGATAGATCTAGGGTAGTAGTGAGGGAAACAGAATTGATAGATAGCGGCCTAAAAAATAAATCGATCTTTAACCCACAGAATTTGAATAATCATTACATCGAAGTTTTCAAAAATATGGTACTCAAGGATTTAGAGGAACTCCCCCTAAAAAAACGCATAAATCCAGAGTACATCAGAGAAGGGATTAGTTCCCTGGAAGATAGAAAGGATATTGTTATCCGCCCGGCGGACAAGGGGGGAGGGGTTGTGGTTATGGAGAAATCCTTTTATCACAATCAACTTATTGAACTCCTGAGTGACCAGAGAACATATAAGAGGTTATCAACTGACCCTACTGAACCATATAGGGATCAATTAAACTTGTTGATAGAATGGGGCTATAGACGTAACACCCTAAATCCAAAAGAAAGGAAGTACCTCAATCCCACTTCAAGTAGAATTCCGGTTATTTATACACTGCCCAAAATTCACAAACATGCAAAAATTCCACCTGCACGCCCTATAGTGAATGGTATAGGGTCAATTACAGCCAGACTTGGAGAATATTTGGACAAATTTCTTCAGTCAAGTGTTATTACCACAAGGGCATATTTAAGGGACACCACAGACCTTTTACGTTTGCTGGATGGGTTTGAGCTGAATCCAGCCACCACAACCTATCTAGTAACCGCAGATGTGTGCTCCTTGTATACGGTCATCCAACATGATGATGCCCTATTGGCATTAAATTGGGCCCTAAGTAAACGAGACGATATACCTCACATACATAAATGTTTCTTGGGCAAAGTTTTAGACTTCAGCATGGCCCACAATTATTTCTGGTACCATGGCCAATTTTACTCGCAGCAGGTTGGCGTTGCTATGGGAGCTAAGTTTGCTCCCAGCATCGCCAACCTGTTCATGTCTGAATGGGAGGACAGACATGTCTTTCATCAGATCAGACCAGAGTTAAAATTGTACTGTCGTTTCATAGACGATATCCTATTTATATGGGAGGGGTCTGAGGAATCAGTCTTGGAATTCATCAGCTATTTAAATAACAATACCAGAAATATTGTATTGGACCATGTAATAAGCCAGGATGAGGTGAATTTTTTGGATCTAACTATTATGAAGAAGGGCCCCCGTTTGAGTACAAAAGTGTACTTCAAACCCACTGACAGAAACAGTTATCTGTCTATTGGCAGTGGACACCATCCTTCATGGATCAGAAACATCCCTAAGGGGCAGATGTTGAGGGTACGGCGCAATTGCACAACGGGTGATGATTATCTCACACAGGCTAATGTTTTAGGAGATAAGTTTATTCAGAAGGGATACAAGAAAGAATCTATTTGTAATACCATTTCTGAGATTGCTAATACCCCTAGAGAACAATGTTTAAGGAAGAAGGAAATACTAACAGATAATAGCTCACACCAATGGGGATTCATATCCAACTTTCATTTACAGTACAAGGAGATAGAGAACATCTTCAGTAAATACTGGTATACCATTTGCAGGGATAGACATCTGGGTGGATCTTTACCAGAAAAACCCAAATTTATTTACAGAAGGGCTCCCAATTTTGGTGATCAGGTGGTACAGAAAATATTAGACCCACCGGTGAAATTGAGCTTGGGGATAGATCTGAATGGATTCTATTCATGCCGCAAATGTATTTGCTGTAGAACAGTCAGAATGACCAACAGAGGCATGGTTAGTATTACCAATATAGATTAAGAAACATTTGGAATTAAACATTTCATCACGTGCAATTCTTCTTACGTTGTATACCTTTTATGGTGCCCATGTGGGTTACATTATGTGGTCAGAACCAAACACCTTCTAAGAGTTAGAATAGCGTAACATTTGGCAAACATCCGGAAGGGGTTTAAAGATCATAGTGTTTCCCTGCACTTTAAAGGGAAGCATGCCCAGGATCCATCACTTCTTCAATTCTGTGGGATAGACTGTACCCTTCAGTCTTGGAGGGGTTCTAATCGGGTTAGGGAATTATCCCAGAGAGAAACTAAGTGGATATTCCTTTTGAAAAGCCTTCAGCCGAGAGGGTTAAATATTGAGCTGGACCTGAATTGTTTTATTAATAACTTTTAATTTCCAGTATTAGCTTTATAGTCATTTTCAATTGTGACTTTTTTTCTCTTTGTGATGGCGATCGGATAAATATTTTTTGATTACCATCAAGGGCCCAGACAGCTAATATGATCATGGGGTCACCCGTTTTTGTATTTACATATATGGGATCTGAATTGTCTCTACCACTTTAATATACTTAACTTGTAGTTCATTGATATTGGTTACTTGATTTTTTATTGAATTTTAACCTTTATACATTTTATGTTTAATTTTTAATATTTAAGAGTAAAATGCACATTTACACTTCACAATCTTCATCAGATGTAATGTATTTGTTGCATGGGGAGGCAAGCAATGTGCAGTCTACTTTCTGCTTAGGGAGAGTAAATATTCAATGTGTCAATTCATCTATTCATGGTCTCTGGTCTAGGGTCGGGGCTTTGCGCTCATGGAGACACAGAGTATGCGCAGACGCTATGAAAAAAGTCCATAATGCATCAGGGATGGACTATAAAAAGGACGCTGTCATACCGTGCAGCCAATCCCATTGATAAAGTCTTTAACGACGAAACATGTCTGGGTGTGGCCTGCACGGTAACTTTTTGTGAACTCTGAACGTAGACACCACCACCGAGGCTGATACGACTCTGGCCGGGAAGGAGAGCGAGCAATTGGAGGGTGAGATCTGCTGGTTATTCTGGGTCCACCGTGACCGCAATTCCTAGTACGCCATTGCAAGCCTCCTTCATTCATTTCTGTTGCTTTTTATTTGAAGTGCCTGTTTGAATTTTGAACAATGTGAGTACAATGGTTGAAGATGTGTGTGCAATTTTAAAATAAATTGTTTTTACTTACTTCACCATTGGAAGCACTTATTCATTTTTTACATGTGGAGTGGATTCTCTTGTAAAAATTCCGGTGGATTTGTCTATTAACCCCGGTGGGGTATCAAGCTTTTATGCCGAACATGAGAGTGTGAGGCATATCTATCTGGTGAGTTTTTTTCCTTTGGGAGTGGATTCACAGACACAAGTGGTGTGGTGAAGGAGCATAATTACATTTTCAAGATTAAGTATATTTGTTGGAAGCACTCAAGTTTTCATCACCTGGATTTCTTTATCACTTGTACTTTGCTTTATGAACTTTTTATTCATGAATATTGTTTTATGGACTTTTATTTATGATTTACTGCACATATATTTCATTACTTTTGTTGCTTGATTATACGTTTTGGATACATAGGACTACTATATTTATCATTTGTCCACTTTCACTTGGTGGAATATTATTTATATACACATTATAGTATTTTTGATTTGTATATCACTTGTTAGGACTGTTTTTGCATAAACAGAGCGCTACTATTTTTTCACTTAAAATTCACAATTTATATTACTCAAATAAATATTGCGAGGAATTTATATTGTGAGGCACTGGCTGACAGGATTGTGGACAGGGTCTATACGTCATCCAGGTTTCTCACATACATCTAATGTTTTTTTAGGTCCGAGAGCCCAGAGACTTTGTAGAGCTTTGGCTATTTTAAAGCCTCTATTACTAGGGCCATATCTATGATATGCACATCCACTTTAATGCTGTAGACTTGCTGTACAAAGCCTCCCTTCTTTGAAAGATGTGTTTGCTTGCTGCCTTGCTGAATAAGTGCAGGACAAACCTGCTTGAACTTGTACTAGATGTCCCTGTCCCATACATTGTTTACAACTTTCAATGCCAGTTCAGCATTTGCCACTGGAAAACACAGACTAAGCATGATGAGGTTCATCATTCTACTAGTTTGAAAATTGTTGTTAGTCAGAGTTAAGAGCTCAAACCCCCCACTCTCTAAAAATATCAGCACAGCCAAAATATGTTCCAGAAAGGCCCTCCCATTTTCTGATTTTGGGGTTTGGTTTACTTAAAAGCAGTGCTCCTGGGATGGCTACCTTTCTGAGCATAGAATGAAGCACCAAAACAGGTCATGTGCCTGATGAGATGCTGTGCAGTTCTCTGCAAATTTGTCAAATGCAATTATGTTCCTTTGGAATTTTGCTGGTAAACATGCCAGGATTCACAATCTCCTAAAAATACCTCCCTCAGATTCCCAGAACTGAGAAGAAGTAAGAATGAGGGCACACTTTCTGTCATGTGATCACATCATACATTGTTTTCATCTTTATTCTCTGTACGTAGACAATAATGTAGCACCCTGCCCTATGCTGGTAAAGTTAGTTTTTGGCTCTGCTGTACCGCTGAGCAGAAATTTATTCTCTAGGTCTTGTCAGGTCTTCCTAAGCTTGGTGGTTGATTATTCCTGCCTGTCTATGAAAGAAGCTTCAAGAAATAGATTAGGAGGAATAGCCACTGGGTGATGAATATTTATCTGACTTCAGCCAATCCCTGGGAGGGGGAACCCCAGAAGGTGTGGCTGGGGAGAAGATAAATGTTTGGGAAGGCCTATTCAGAGCTTATTCTCCTGGGGCCTCTGTCCATTGGGATAGCATGTGCTACTGGAGAGCTATTGTTGTCAGGCCTTAGAATGTGCTTGGCTGAGGGCCTTGAAGGAACTTGGACTTGAGAAATCTCCTAGAAAACACTACCTGTGAAGCTCGGCTGGAAGAGAAAACCCTTTTACTGAAGAGTGTCGCAGGGAAGCTGATTGGGGAGCTGTCTCTGGACATTGTGAGTAGGACCTAGCCTAGAGCTCCAGGGGTGCTTGTGCTTTGAGGATCAGATGCCAGAGGTTGCTACATGGACTGTGACTGCTCTTACAGTCTTAGATTGGCTGGCTGTCCCCTCTACCTCCAGCAATATATAAGGGTGCTATTGAAGTACTTTGCCTGAGAATCTGCCCTTTAGTGCTTGCGTGTGTTTTAGAGTTTCCTACACCCTCATTCCTCTCTCCTGTAAACTTATAATAAAACTTGAGAAAAAAAACTCCCTAAACTGAGCCTGAGTTTGTCGGTGTGCTCAGATGCTGTTACTGAGGCTGACAACCTCTGAACAGGTAGCGGAGACGGTGACCTGTCTATTTTCAGTGGACCATCTAGGAGAGAGCACTACTATGATACAGTTTTTGCATTTCTTACTACTAACTTTTATATATGTGATGTTGGTTTGTCTATTAAATGGGTGTGGCTAAAGACACAAGACTGTATTTTCCCCCATAGGTGATAGCAATGCTCTGTTAGAACCCTTATTTGTAGATCTATCTATATTGCTATCAACTCCCACTTTTAAAAATGTTCCAGCAAGAGAAGGGTTTAAGTTTTATCTGTTTATCTAGTGCAGGTTTTCACACAAACTGCCTTGCTTCACAATATTTTTATGACTTTATTAATTAAACGTTTTCCAACAAGCTAGCTGTGCCATTTCTTATCATCAAGGGTTCCATTACTTTTTAATGGTGTGAGACCAAATTACCTTTTTACCCGCACGCAATTTAAGAAGTGTCGTTAGGAGAAGAAATGCACCTGGTGGAATAACTAATAGAAAGTACTTCTAATTTTTTTGGGTTTAGCAGGAAATGAACGCTCAGGAAGAAGCACAGACGTGTGGCCTCCTGTTCAGTATAGGGAGAAATTTTCATGCTATTTCAAACTGTCTAAACTACAGTTAGATAACTGGAATTTAATATTCCTAAGCTGTTGAAAATCAACTGTAAGTGTTTATGCTAGAATACAAAACAAAATGTGGAAATTGCAATTTTTGCAAGTTTACATGCTTTTAATTTTAATTTTTTTGTGCATTGTGCATTATACAGTATGTACAAAACAGAGCACAGAATTCTGATTGTCAAAACTAAGTTCATAATACCACTAATAGAGGTGTCCATGTTTTGTTGTGTAAATGTCTGTACCGGCAATGTACTATATACAGTATTCTAGGTCTAGCAGCCGCTTTTGGTAAAGAAATACTCCAGTCTAATAGATTGACGAAATATGGTAGCAACCAATAAACATATCCATTTTTTCTAAATACTTTGTATTTATTTATTTTTTTAACAGACAATTTAACAGACAATCCAGTGCTTGGATGTTAATTACATGTGCAGATTCTAGTTTCTGCTTTGCTAAATATTTGTGCTGTACTCCTTCATCTCTTACAATGCAAGTCTTTAAGAAGGCTGCCTTAGTGGAAACAATTCACAACTAGTGATGTCGCGAACATAAAATTTTCCGTTCGCGAACGCGAATTTCCGCAAATGTTCGCGAACGGGCGAACCGCCATAGGCTTCAATAGGCAGGCGAATTTTAAAACCCACAGTGACTCTTTCTGGCCACAATAGTGATGGAAAAGTTGTTTCAAGGGGACTAACACCTGGACTATGGCATGCCGGAGGGGGATCCATGGCAAAACTCCCATGGAAAATTACGTAGTTGACGCAAAGTCGGATTTTAATCCATAAAGGGCATAAATCACCTAACATTCCTAAATTGTTTGGAATAACGTGCTTTAAAACATCAGGTATGATCTTGTATCGACCAGGTAGTGTAAGGGTTACGCCCGCTTCACAGTGACAGACCAAACTCTGACAGACCAAACTCCCCGTTTAACGCACCGCAAACAGCCGCAAACAGTCCATTTGCACAACCGCAAGGCTTTAATGATCACCTTAGATGATCACAAAGAAAATTAATGTTTTTTCTATGCAAAATTATCCAGCCGATCGCTTTTGGTCTGTTCACAATGAAGCAATTACCTTATCATCTGGGGTGTGCCAACATTGCCATTGCCAACACACTCATAGAGGTGGTCGCTTCATTGTGATACACAAGCCCCTTCACCACAACAAAGTAACGATCACAAAGGGGAATTGACACATGTATGTGCTTTTTTTTTTGTTTTGTTTTTGCAGCCACAGTGCAGCACCAGAGGCCAGAAAAATTAGGCATGTACACATGCCTGAAAAAGCAGGTATTGTTGCAGCCGCTGCTGTAGCAGCGGCCAGAAAAATTGATGTTTTCCAGGCAGAAAGTGCCCTAAAACATTGCGGCTTGAACCCTAGTTGGTGGCGGATAAGTCACGCAAGTCATCCGGCATGCAGAGATAAAATACAGCAGCGTGTGGACCATTTTTAGCTCATCTCATCAGGCCTTTTTTAGTCAAATGTATCGCCCACTGTCAGTCCCTTCGGGATCCATGCCTCATTCATCTTAATAAAGGTGAGGTAATCTAGACTTTTTGACCTAGGCGACTTCTCTTCTCAGTGACAATACCTCCTGCTGCACTGAAGGTCCTTTCTGAAAGGACACTTGAAGTGGGGCAGGCCAGAAGTTCTATTGCAAATTGGGATAGCTCAGGCCACAGGTCAAGCCTGCACACCCAGTAGTCAAGGGGTTCATCGCTCCTCAGAGTGTCGATATCTGCAGTTAAGGCGAGGTAGTCTGCTACCTGTCGGTCGAGTCGTTCTCTGAGGGTGGACCCCAAAGGGCTGTGGCGATGCGTAGGACTTAAAAAGCTCTGCATGTCCTCCATCAACAACATGTCTGTAAAGCGTCCTGTCCCTGCCGGCGTGGTCATGGTAGGAGGAGGATTACTTTCACCTCTTCCCCTGTTAGATTCCCATTGTGCTGTGACATCACCCTTATACGCTGTGTAAAGTATACTTTTTAATTTATTTTGGAACTGCTGCATCCTTTCCGACTTCTGGTAATTCAGTAAAATTTCAGGCACTTTCTGCTTATACTGGGGGTCTAGTAGCGTGGCCACCCAGTACAGGTCATTCTCCTTCAGCCTTTTTATATGAGGGTCCCTCAACAGGCACGACAGCATGAAAGACCCCATTTGCACAAGGTTGGATGCCGAGCTACTCATGTCCCGTTCCTCATCCTCACTGATCTCACTGAAGGTCTGTTCTTCCCCCCAGCCACGTACAACACCACGGGTACCAGATAGGTGACAATGAGCACCCTGGGATGCCTGCTGTGGTTGGTCTTCCTCCTCCTCCTCAAAGCCACATTCCTCCTCAGACTCCTCTTCCAGCGTTGCCGCAGGTCCAGCAAGCGATGCTGATAAAGCTGTTTCTGGTGGTGATGGTGACCACAACTCTTCCTCTTCCTCTTCACGCTCATCTACGACCTGATCCAGCCATCTTCGCAGGGCACGCTCCAGGAAGAAAACAAATGGGATGATGTCGCTGATGGTGCCTTCAGTGTGACTGACTAGGTTTGTCACCTCCTCAAAAGGACGCATGAGCCTACAGGCATTGCGCATGAGCGTCCAGTAACGTGGAAAAAAATTCCTAGCTGCGCAGAGGCTGTCCTAGCACTCCGGTCATACAAATACTCGTTGACGGCTTTTTCTTGTTGGAGCAGGCGGTCGAACATTAGGAGTGTTGAATTCCAACGTGTCGGGCTGTCGCAAATCAAGCGCCTCACTGGCATGTTGTTTCGCCGCTGGATATCTGAAAAGTGCGCCATGGCCGTGTAGGAACGCCTGAAATGGCCACACACCTTCCTGGCCTGCTTGAGGACGTCCTGTAAGTCTGGGTACTTATGCACAAAGCGTTGTACAATCAGATTCAACACATGTGCCATGCACGGCACATGTGTCAACTTGCCCAAATTCAATGCCGCCAACAAACTGCTTCTGTTGTCACACACCACTTTGACGATCTCCAGTTGGTACGGAGTCAGCCACTGATCCACCTGTGCGTTCAGGGCGGACAGGAGTGCTGGTCCGGTGTGACTCTCTGCTTTCAGGCAAGTCAACCCCAAGACAACGTGACACTGTCGTATCCGGGATGTGGAATAGCCCCTGGGGAGCTGGGGGGGTGCAGTTGATGTGGAGCAAGACGCAGCAGCAGAAGAGGACTCAGCCGAGGAGGTTATCGAAGAGGATGGAGTAGGAGAAGTAGAGGAGGTGGCAGCAGGTCTGCTTGCAAGTCGTGGCGGTGTCACCACCAACTCCTCTGCAGAGCCACGCATTACATGCTTGGCAGCCGTCAGCAGGTTTACCCAATGCGCAGTGTAGGTGATATACCTGCCCTGACCGTGCTTTGCAGACCAGGTATCAGTGGTCAGATGGACCCTTGCCCCAACACTGTGTGCCAGACATGCCATGACTTCCTTTTGCACAATAGAGTACAGGTTGGGGATTGCCTTTTGTGAAAAGAAATTTCGGCCGGGTACCTTCCACTGCGGTGTCCCAATAGCTACACATTTTTTGAAGGCCTCAGACTCCACCAGCTTGTATGGTAAAAGCTGGCGGGCTAAGAGTTCCGACAAGCCAGCTGTCAGACGCCGGGCAAGGGGGTGACTCTGTGACATTGGCTTCTTACGCTCAAACATGTCCTTGACAGACACCTGACTGTGGGCAGATGAGCAGGAACTGCTCAAGGCGAGAGACAGAGTGGCTGATGGTTGAGAGGGGGCAAGGAGGACAGCAGTGGTTGACGTGGCTGAAGATGCTGGACCAGGAGGAGGATGGTGGCTTTGAGCTTGTGTGCTGCTTGTACTCGTCATCATGTGTTGATCCCATAGGCTTTTGTGATGTGCGATCATGTGCCTTCGCAAAGCAGTTGTACCTAGGTGGGTGTTGGCTTTCCCACGACTCAGTTTCTTTTGGCACAGGTTGAAAATGGCATCGCTGTTATCAGAGGCAGACACACAAAAAAAATGCCACACTGCTGAGCTTTGCAATGACGGCATTCTGGTGGTGGCAACAGCATGCGTTGATTGGCGTGCTGTCTGGCTGACCCCGGGTGCCGATACATGCTGTCTGACTGTGCCACTAGCTCCTTGTGACGACCTCCCCTTGCTTCCAACTCGTCTCCTCCTCCTCTCTGTCTCCCCATCTGAACTTTCCCCCTGTTCTTCTTCTCTTCGAGCGGGCACCCACGTGACATCCACGGACACATCGTCATCATCAACAACCGCTTCACTTGTATCTGACAACTCAGCAAAGTTAGCAGCAGCGGGTACAACATCATCATCATCACACCGTACGTCCATGTGTGTAATGCTGCCTGACTGAGACATATCCCTTTTATTTACATCCTCTGGCAATAATGGTTGCGCATCACTCATTTCTTCCAACTCATGTGTAAATAACTCCTCTGACAGATCAAGTGAAGCAGCTGTGGTGCTAGTGTTGGTGGTGGCGGCAGGCGGGCGAGTGGTAACTTGAGAGGTGCCCGAAGCTGAGCTGGAGGAGGATGGTGCGTCAAAAGTTCAGAACGGAAGCTGTAGAAGATTGGGTGTCCTGTGTTAGCCAGTCAACTATGTCCTCAGAACTTTTCGAGTTCAGGGTACGTGGCCTGTGAACACTGGGCATTATTCTAGGGCCAAAGGGAATCACAGCACCACGACCACGATGGCCCCTGCGGGGTGACCCGCCTCTGCCATTTTTTTTAGATTAGTTTAGTTAGGGCACTGTGCACTGGCAGAAGTTGGCAGAGTAGACGCTGTAGGCCTGACACACACGCTGGCAGGGAACTGACTGCTATTCTATTGCAGTCAAAACTGTTGTTTTTTTTAAAATGTAATCTACTGTGCCACCAGATATATGAGTGGTGGTGGCACTGGGCAAGTGGGCACAGTATACGCTGTGAGCCTGACACACACACGCTGGCAGGCAACTGACTGCTATTTTATTGCAGTCAAAAATTGTATTTATTTTTTTAAATGTAATCTACTGTGCCACCAGATATATGAGTGGTGGCACTGGGCAAGTGGGCACAGTATACGCTGTGAGCCTGACACACACACGCTGGCAGGCAACTGCAATTAGATTACAGAGGAAAAAAAAAAAAACAGACTTATGTACTAGCCCTAAAAAGGGCTTTTTGGGGTGATGTCAGGACGCTGTCCTTACAGCAGAGATCAGATGAGTCTTTCAGGACTGGAGTGGACACTGAATACACTGGCCTAGCAGTAGATTTCCCTATTAAATCAGCAGCAGCTACACTGTCCCTCCTCTCACTAAGACTGCAGCTTCCGAATGAATATAAAATGGATGCTGTCCAGGAGGTGGGAGGGTCTGGGAGGTAGGGTATGCTGCTGATTGGCTGGAATGCGTCTGCTGACTGTGAGGTACAGGGTCAAAGTTTGCTCAATGATGACGAATAGGGGGCGGACCGATCATCACATATGTTCGCCCGCCGCGGCGAACGCGAACAACCTATGTTCGCCGGGAACTATTCGCCGGCGAATAGTTCGGGACATCTCTATTCACAACCAGTGTGGCTGATATCTTATCTTAATAGTTGCTATGAGAGAGGCATAGTAATTGCATTGAGCCACTAAGAGCACCCTCAACTGCATAATCTACACATTTCAAGATTTAATACAATACAATAACAATTTTGAAATCACAATATAAAACTATGAAAATCATATTAATTATTATTTTAAGTATAGACAGCAATAAAAGTGCCAAATAGGCACTCCCACGGAATATTCTTTAACATCCCTTTAATGACAAAGCGGTTGTCTTACTAAGGGAGTATAGGCTGTTCACTATATAGGTCTATACTCAGACAAAAAAGCTACACAAAAAACAAGCAAAATGTAGCACCCCCCTGACCCCCAGGAGGCATGGTCTTATCCCCCGAGAGAGGGTGTGCTGACATTTCACTTACTCTAATGCCCCATACACACAATCGTTTTTCTTGCCATTTTTTTTCTTGCCGTTTTTCACGTCGTTTTTTTTCATGTTTCCTCTCAAGCCTGTCTTGCGTACACACGATCATTTAAAAAAACGATCAAGCAAAGCGCAGTGACGTACAACACGTACGACGGCACTATAAAGGGGAAGTTCCGTTCGAATGGCGCCACCCTTCATGTTAGTAAAGTTTGTTGAGCGACGATTCGCTCTTTTCAGTCTCGTGCTTTTCAGTCCGTGACTGCGTGACGAATGTGCTATCTCCATTACGAACGCTAGTTTTACCAGAACGAGCGCTCCTGTCTCATACTTGATTCTGAGCATGCGCGTTTTTTTCACGTCGTTAAAGCATGCACACTATCGTTTTTCACGTCGTTAAAAAAAACGACATGAAAAACGACGTGAAAAAAGAGAGCATGTTCGAAATTTTTAATGGCCGTTTTTCACGTTGTTAAAAATGCTCTGGAGCTTACACACGATCATTTTTAATGGCCATTTTTTTTAATGGCATTTTTAACGGCATGAAAAACGATCGTGTGTATGGGGCATTAGGCAATAGTGGGGTGTGAACAGATGGGCACCAGTCAGTTTAAGATGCAAAGCAAATATGAGTTTATTGCTCACTCAGAAAACTCCAGGGATAGAGGGATAGGGCACAGAACAGCCTTGAACTAGCAGGCTAGCAGACTCTACAGAACAGAAGGGAACAAAAGTACACACATAAAGAACCTTGAAGCCAACCTGGCATTCTGTGATTGTAGCTCCTAAACGTAAGCACTTGAAAGATCAGCTGACAGCTCCCTAGGTAGAAGACACCATACTCTATTGAGACCCAAGCTCCACATTCAGGTTTTTCTGGCCCCTCAAGACATCTGGAGGTCCTTCAAAGCTCCAAGGCTCCACAGGAAAGGTCCAAAACTAGGCCTCTATCCAGGCACATGGTCACTCTTTCAGGTAGCAGGCCTACGAGGTTTTAGCAGCCCAACACACCCCTCCTCTAGTCCCAGGGGAGAACAGACTGGCTTCCCAAAGTCACAACCTGAATATTTATATCCTCTTCCAGCATGTATCAGTGGCAAGGAAACTCCTAATGGTTGTCCAGGGAGAAATAAATATTCATGACTCAGTCAGTGTAGCTCTCATGCTAATACTAATGATGAGCCGAACAACCCCCAGTTCGGTTCGCACCGGAACCTGGGAACGGACCGAAAGTTCGCGCAAACTTTAGAACCCTATTAAATACAATGGACGCGAACGTTCGAAATCAAAAGTGCTAATTATAATGGCTAATATGCAAGTTATTGTCCTAAAAAGGGTTTGGGGACCCGGGTCCTACCCCAGGGGACATGTATCAATGCAAAAATAAGTTTTAAAAACGTCCATTTTTTTCGGAAACAGTGATTTTAATGATGCATAAAGTGAAAAAAAAAGAGTGAAGTATTCCTTTAAATATCGTACCTGGGGGGTGTCTAAAGTATGCCTGTGAAGTGACATGTGTTTCCTGTGTTTAGAACTGTCCCTGCACAAAAAGAAATTTCTAAAGGAAAAAAAGTCATTTAAAACTGCTTGCGGCTTTAATGTAATGTCTGGTCCCGGCAATATGGATGAAAATCATTGAGAAAAATGGCATGGGTACCCCCCAGCCCAATACCAGCCCCTTTGCGTCTTGTATGGATATTAAGGGGAACCCCGCACGCAAATAAAAAAAAAGGCCCTATATACTCTGAACAGCAGTATACAGGCGGTGCAAACAAGACAGGGACTGTAGGTTTGTTCTTAAGTAGAATCTGTTTGTAATTTGGAACAGGTGCATTTTCTAAGTGTAGCTCCAGCCAAAAAATCTATTTTTAGGCCTCATGCCCACGGACGTTTTTACAGCAGCGTTTTTTACAGCTTAAAAACGCCTGTCCATGTTATTGTATAATTTTTTATATTTTTTTCGAAAAAAAAACAAAAAAAAAAGTCGGAGCTTAAAAACGCAATTGCAGCGTTTTTGCGCGTTTTGCGTGCATTTTTGCAAGTTTTTTTATGCCTAACGCCGATGCTGAGGAACGCACTGGTCCTGTTTTTTTTTTACAGCTTAAAAACGTCTATGCTATTTGCAGCTCAAAAACGTCTAGGTGGGTATGAAGCTATAGACTAACATGGACAGGCGTTTTTAAGCTGTAAAAAACGCTCAAAAACGCGGCTGTAAAAACGTCCGTGGGCATGAGGCCTTAAGCTTTTTGGAAAACATAGGGATTAGGGAAGGGTTATCACCCCTGTAACATTTGTTTTGCTGTCTGTGCACCTGTTCAGAACATTTCACCTCACTTTCCGTCCCAGTGACAAATGTTTTTTGAAAATTTGGGGTTTTTAGTGAAACAAGGATTGGTGATAAAGCATCAGTGGAGTGGACACACCTTTTTCCCATACTAACTCTTACAGGAGAGAATTTCCCTTCCTAGGGGTAGATTTCCTCTCACTTCCTGTTGTCTCCTTCCGTTTGCAACTAGGAGTCATTTGTAAGTTGGATGTTTGAAAGTAGGGGCCTGCCCTATATACTCTGCAGAAATTTGGCCCTTATGCCCCGTAGACACGTTCCGATTATCGGATGATAAAAATCGCTTTCGGATAGATCGTTCGATAATCTGATCGTTAGTACACAGCTTTCGACAGCTGATCACGACAGTCCGTCCAACAAAATCCGAAGGGACAAACACGAAAACTTTGCTCGGACGACAGCCCATCGTACGACAATCGTTCAATCAGTACAGTATGCGTCTGCTAAAAATCGATAGACAAACACTGCGCATGATCGCAAACATGAAAATAAACCAGAAGGACACAGGGGTCACACGTATCTGACATAATTTCAGATACGTAGCTACGCACACCGGAAGGTTTTTCCAGAGTCGTACGACAAAAATCGTAATTTTCGTAGAGCACATTTTGCAATGTTGTATTCGATATTAGTTTTATACAACAAAAAGCAAATGATACGTCGTATGATAATCGGAACGTGTGTACGAGGCATTAGGTCTTGGTGTTGCCACAACACTGTAAGCCCTCACAGTTACTCTTGGTGAGCACTGGAACGCCCTGCTGTGAACTATTAGATCAAGAATTGTAATTACATGCCATTGTTGAACAGTGGTAGGAAAAATTGAACCTTTGGTAGTGGTGGTGGTGCTGGTGCCACAACACTGTAAGTCCTCACAGTTACTCTTGGTGGGCGCAGGAATGGGCCCAGCTGTGAAATATTAGATCAAGAATTGTAATTACATGCCCCTGTTGAACAGGGGCAGAAAAATTGTGCCTTAGGCACTGGTGCCATAACACTGCAACCCCTCACAGATACTGTATTTGGAGCGCAGCAATGAGCCCTGCTGCAAAGTATTGCATTAAAAATTGTATTTACACGCCCCTGTTAAACTGGGGCTGAAAAATTGGGCCTTAGGCACTGGTGCTGGTGCCAAAAGACTGCAACCCCTCACAGATACTGTAGTTGGAGCAAAGCAATGAGCCCTGCTGCAAAGCATTGCATCAAAAATTGTAAATACACGCCCCTGTTAAACAGGGGCTGAAAAATTGGGCCTTAGCCACTGGTGGCGGTGCCCAGAACCAAAAATGTTCTTTCAAGCTATCAGCATGATTATTGAGGAGGAAGAGGATAGTCACTCAGCATAACAGGATAGTCACTCAGCATCAGCATAGGCAGTCTTGAAGGGATCTGACATTTCCAAAAAAATTATTCGGTTTCATCAGCATCAGGTGCTTGGTAGCTGGTCATGATCCAAGACTGATTAATTTTTATGAAGGTCAGACGATCGACAGAGTTGGTGGACAGGCGCACCCTGTGATCGGTTACAATCATTGAATGTGCGTTCCGAAAGAACGCTGGATGCAGGACAGGCCAGTACCTCAATTGCATACTGTGCAAGCTCTGGCCAGTGATCCATCCTCAAGACCCAGTAGCCCAGAGGATTTTCGGTGGGAAAGGTGTCCAAATCTGATCTTGCCCCTAGGTATTCCTGCACCATGTAAACCAGACGCTGGCGATGGTTGCTGGAAGCGATCATACCTTGGGGCTGCGTACTAAAAAACTGTCTGAACGCATTGGTCAGACGGCCACCTTCTCCACCGCTCCTTCTTTGACTGACCGGAGCCTCAGCAACACGTTGTTCAGGACCAGGAATTTGTAACCTCCCAGTCTCTGGGAACGCGTTGCACAGACCTTTTCTGCAAGGCCTCCCGAAGATGCTTCATCCTCTGCTCCCTCTGCAACGGCAAGATAAGGTCCGCAACCTTACCCTTGTAACGTGGATCAAGGAGGGTTGCCAGCCAGTAATGATCCCTCTCCTTGATAGCACGAATACGAGGATCCTTCCGCAGGCTTTGCAGGATCAGGGAGGCCATGCAGCATAGGTTTGCTGAGGCATTCAGTGCAGAGTCCTTTGGATCACTAAGGACGAAATGATCCGCAGCCACCTCGTACAAGTCCATGGGTGTCTTGGGACTGTAATTGATCCCTTGAAGACTGCTGCTGATGCTGAGTGCTAGGCTCCACCTCTATGCTGACGCAATAACACAATAATCCTCCTCCTCCTAGTCCTCTTGCTGTGTGATAGCCGGGCCAGCAGGAACACTGTCTGGATAAAGGGGGCCTTGAGAGGTAAGGAAGTCCTCCTCTTCCTGCCTCTGTTCTGCCTCAAGTGCCCTGTCCATTATTCCACGCAGCGTGTGCTTCAACAGGTGGACAAGAGGGACAGTGTCACTGATGCATGCACTGTCACTGCTCACTATCCTCGTGGCCTCCTCAAATGGTGCCAGGACAGTGCATGCATCCCATGATCATGGCCCACTGGCGTGGGGAAAAAAATTCAAGCTCCCCTGACACTGTCCTGGTACCATATTGCAACAGATACTCATTGATGGCCCTCTGCTGCGTGTGCAGCCGCTGCAGCATGGCCAACGTAGAGTTCTACCTGGTGGGCATGTCACAGATTAGGCGGTTCTTGGGCAGTTTGTAATCCTTTTGCAGGTCAGCCAGCCGAGCACTGGAATTATATAACCGGCGGAAATGCCCACAGAGTTTCCTGGCCTGCTTCAGGACCTCCTGTAAGCTCGGGTACCTGCCCAAGAACCGCTGCACCACCAAGTTAAGGACATTAGCCAAACAGGACACATGGGTCAGTTGTCCCTGTCGGAGGGCGTAGAGGAGGTTGGTGCCATTGTCGGAAACCACCATTCCTGGCTTAAGCTGGCGTGGCGTCAACCACCTCTGAGTGTGCCCCTGCAGAGCTAACAGAATCTCTGCCCCAGTGTGGCTCCTGTCCCCCAAGCACACCAGCTCAAGCACCACATGGCATCTCTTTGTCTGCGTACTTGCATAGCCCCTTGAACGCCTACGGAGCACCGCTGGTTCCGAGGACAAAGCACAGGAAGAGGCCATGGAGGAAGAAGAAGAAGAGGAGGGGGTGGAGGAGAGAGGTGTGTCAGAATCACCAGTAGTAGTATTTTGGAGGCGTGGTGGCGGAACCACCTCCAACACTGCTGCACCTTGTCCTGCATCCTTCCCAGCTGCCAGAAGAGTCACCCAATGCGCCGTGAAAGATAGGTAACGTCCCTGTCCATGCCTGCTGGACCATGAGTCAGCGGTAATATGCACCTTATCGCTGACCGCCCTGTCCAGCGAGGCCAAGACATTGCCTTCCACATGCCGGTAGAGAGCCGGAATCGCCTTCCGTGAGATAAAGTGGTGTTTGGGAACATGCCACTGAGGAACCGCACATTAAACAAACTCACGGAAGGGGGCAGAGTCTACCAACTGAAAAGGCAGCAGTTGAAGTGCTAGCAATTTAGCCAAGCTAGCATTCAACCGCTGGGCATGTGGATGGCTGGGAACAAACTTCTTTCGGTGGTGCAGCAGCTGGGGCAGGGAAATTTGCCTGGTACAATCGGACGTCGGTGTACCAATAGCAGATTGTCCGCAAGTACTTGGCTGTGACACACCAAATTCTACACCTTCATTCCTCTCAGTGCAGGTTTCAGAGAGGACTGAAGGTATAGTGGGGTTGGAGATCTCAGCTGATGAGGAGCAAGGAGAGGTCAGCTTTGTTCTTTGGTGTGGGTCTTTTAGGTACGCTTGCCAACAGACTGCATGGCAGGTTGACATATGTCTGGTCAAGAACGTGGTGCCTAAGCGGCTGATGTTTTGGCCACGCAAGATACGCTTTAGACATATGTTGCAAATGGCAATGGTGCGATCTGCTGCACACGTCTGAAAAAAAGCTTGTAATTACAATTCTTGATCTAATAAGCCCATTCCTGTGCCCACCAAGAGTAACTGTGAGGGCTTACAGTGTTGTGGCAACACCACCACCACCAACAAAGGCCCAATTTTTCTGCCCCTATTCAAAAGGGGCATGTAATTACAATTATTGATCTAATAATTCACAGCTGAGCCCATTCCTGCGCCCACCAAGAGTAACTGTGAGGACTTACAGTGTTGTGGCACCAGCACCACCACCACCAAAGACCCAATTTTTCCTACCACTGTTCAACAATGGCATGTAATTACAATTCTTGATATAATAGTTCACAGCAGGGCGTTCCAGCGCCCACCAGGAGTAACTGTGAGGGCTTACAGTGTTGTGGCAACACCAACACCTAAGGGCCAAATTTCTGCAGAGTATATAGGGCAGGCCCCTACTTTCAAATATCCAACTTACAAACGACTCCTACTTGCAAACGGAAGGAGACAACAGGAAGTGAGAGGAAATCTACCCCAAGGAAGGGAAATTCTCTCCTGTAAGAGTTAATATGGGAAAACGATGTTTCCTCTCCACTGATGCTTTATCACCAATCCTTGTTTCACTAAAAACCCCAAATTTTCAAAAAACATTTGTCATTGGGACGGAAAGTGAGGTGAAATGTTCTGAACAGGTGCACAGACAGCAAAACAAATGTTACAGGGGTGATAACCCTTCCCTATGTTTTCCAAAAAGCTTAAAAATAGATTTTTTGGCTGGAGCTACACTTAAAAAATGTACCTGTTCCAAATTACAAACAGATTCTATTTAAGAACAAACCTACAGTCCCTGTCTTGTTTGCACCGCCTGTATACTGCTGTTCAGAGTATATAGGGCTTTTTTTTACTTTGGGTGCGGGGTTCCTCTTAATTTCCTCAGAAGACCCAAAGGGGTGGTAGTGGGCTGGGGGTACCCATGCTATTTTTCTCAATGATTTTTATCCATATTGCCAGGACCATACATTACATTAAAGGACAATAACTTGCATATTAGCCGTTATAATTAGCACTTTTGATTTCGAACGTTCGTGTCCATTGTATTTAATAGGGTTATAAAGTTTGCGCAAACTTTCGGTCCGTTCGCAGGTTCTGGTGCGAACCGAACAGGGGGATGTTCGGCTCATCCATAGTTGCAAATGGCAACGGTGCGATCTGCTGCACGCGCCTGAAAAAAGGCCCACACCAAAGAACTTTTGGAATAATGCGCAGAGACAGCAGCGCCCTACACATGCGGAGCTCTGTGGTGTGATGCGGTCAGTGTGCTGCCCTTAAGCTGGCCCCTGGAGGGCATCCTGCCTCGTTGGAGATGTGCCTCCTTCTCCTCCTCTCTCCTATCAGGCACCCACATGGAGTCAGTGACCTCATCATCCCCTCCCTCCTCATCACTGGAGAAAATCTGTCAGTATGCTGCAGCTGGGGGAACATGACTGCCTGATAGCTGTCCTTGTTGGGCACCCCCTCTCTCTGGGCTCACGTTACCACCCCCTCTCTCTGAGCTCACGTTACTGCCTTCTTACAGCTGGGTTCCATCATTGGAGCCTTCAAAACGCTGGGCATCCTCCTGGAGCATGTACCCAACACTGTGGTCAAACAGTTTGGGGGACTCCTCAGGAGGACATGGTGGGGCTAGGGAAAGAGTGACTGTTGCCATTGAGCCGAGGGAAGAGGCTGCTTTGGCAGATGCTTTGCCAGACAAAGTACCCTGAGCCTGGGTGAGAGATGATGAGGAGGAGGAGGACGGCTTGGTCATCCACTCTACCAAGTCTTGGGCATGTTGCGGCTCAACATGGCCAGCTGCCGAAAAGAAGGACAAGCGTGTCCCACGGCCACATGCTGATGAGGATGCACCGTGTCCACAACCAGCAGCACTGTTGCCTCTAGACACAGAGCCTGCTTGCCCTCTTTTATTGCCTCGTGACTGTCTGCCTCTCCTTGTTTGCCTTCCAGACATACCTATTGCCTGCAGTGAGATGTAGCTGCACAAAGGTGGGATGTGTATATATATATATATATATATATATATATATTGTGATATTGGGGTGTTTTATGCAGTGAGTCCATATCAGACAGGCATTCTAGTTAAGGGCCTGGTAGCCCCCATTTATTTAAACAGAAAAACAAAAGCAAAATGTCCATTCAAGATTCCCACGCAGGGGTTTAACTTCATTTAGCAGTCCAAAATAAGGAAAACATACCAAGCCACCTGGCTCTCTTTTTAGCAGTTCCTCTGCTTGCTTTAGGTACTGGTACCTTAAACCACCAGATCTTCCAGTCTCACAGTCTTGGATGCACACAGCTTTGGGCTTCTTAAACGCACACAGCTTGAAGTCCCTTAATGCACACAGCTTCTGGCTCCTTGGACGCACACAGCTTTAACGCCCTTCAATGCACACAGCGTTTATCCTCACACAGAGACACCCACTAGCAGCCACTGCAGTTAGCAAGCTGCTCACTCTCCACCATCCTCCACTCTCTGCTCTCACCAGCCCCTCATTATATTGGTTGTGTGCACCTGAGAACACACCATGCTGGCTGTCCACAAGACCCAGACACAGGGTTGGAGATCCCGTCCCACCCAAGTCTCTTAGGGATCTCCAAACTACAGAGTCCCATACTAAAGTAGGAAAACCTGGAGAAAACTGACAGAGCATTTTCCTCCATTTAAATTCTACACTCTATAGTCCTGCAGTCTGCAGATATGCAAACCCTGTGTCCCTTTTATCTTCACTTTTATTGGGACAGAGCCTCGCTCTGCCACAATAAATATTTGTCTGTACTGATAATGCAGCTATCAGAATCAACTGCCTGCTGTGGTATTAGTATGGGAAAAGCAGCAGCAGCAGCAGCAGTTAGTTTCAGGTGAAAACTGTGCAGAGAGGGACACAGTACACTAACTGAAAATACGTGCAGCTCTCTGCTTGTGGTTTTATTATGAGAACACCACTATAATAGTCACTAACTGTATTCAGGTAAGCTTTAGGTGAACGCTATGCAAAGCACACAGTACACTAAGTGAAACACTGACTGTCTGCATCTAGCACAATCACCTGCCTGGCTGTCACAGTATAGAGAGAACCAGGAACAGATCTAGCTAAACTGAATACCGTGTATAAATATATATACAACATCTAGGATGCATATATATCCTCTACACACTGTAACTGCAGCTAACTGACTCACCTGCCTGCTCTAACTCAATATAAATGACACTGTCTGTCTCTGTATACTCTCTCTTTTCACAACTCCAACACACTACACAAGGCCGCAGAGCCCGCGGCCTTTTATAGTGTGGGGCGTGTACTAAACCCCCTGAGCCATACTTGGCCAAAGCCACCCTGGCGTTGGCCAATTAAGGCTCTCTGTTTTTTCTGCGCTGTGACTGGCCAAAACATGCGGGTCATAGTGCATGCTTGGCCAATCATCAGCCAACAATGCACTGCGATGCCCCAGTGAATTATGGGCCGTGACGCGCCACTCGAATTTGGCGCGAATGGCCCATAATGTTCGATCTTCGTCGAACAATCGAACAGCCGATGTTCGAGTCGAACATGGGTTCGACTCGAACATGAAGCTCATCCCTAGCTATTACTAGAGGCAGCCTTGCCACCTACTGATAACAGAGGCACACATACAGTAACCAGGGCCCAGGAGAAACCCAAAGAAGCTGAAATATAAATTTAGCTAAGCCGAATGCAGCTTAGCACTACTAAATTTAAACAGACACCCATGCTTAAGGCAGGGTGGCTACAATCTCCCCCTGCCAGGGATAGCCCCGGCTACGTCCCTGGAGTTACATAGATACATAGTTGCTTGAATAAGGATACCAGTCCATCTATTTCAACCTGTGGCATGTGTGTGTTTATGTCAATAGTAAATCCCATATCCCTGTATTGTTGATTGACATCATTGTGTGTCCTTGACGTCCATGTTAGATATGTATTTGCCATATGCCATGAGTTTCCAAGTTGATATCATTATGTGTCTCCAATGTTCATTATAGCTATGCCTTGGTTATGTACAGCCCCATTGATTCAGACATTGTACCACACTGTTTTTCATGTTAATAAACATGCTTCCTTTAAAATACCCCCACGCTGTCTTGAACCTCATTCAAAGTCCCAATTTACCCTCATATATATATATATATATATATATATATATATACAGTCTAGTATATATACTATATACTCTGCATTCAGTGTAGCCTATATCTACATTGCATTTGTAGTGTACTGATTCTAATACACTTTAGGCAGTGTACACAGCATCTAATACGGTCTAGTGTGTGTATATATATATATATATATATATATATATATATATATATATATATACTCTACATTCAATGTAGCCTACATATACAGTGCATTAGGTGGTGTATACTTTCTAATACACTTCAGGAGGTGTACACAGTATCTAATACAGTGTGTACAGTTTCTACTACACTTCTGGTGGTGTACACAGTATACAATACAGTGCAGCCATTGTACAGTTTCTAATACAGTGCAGGCGGTGTACACAATGGGGCTGATTTACTAATAACAGTGCGCTGCGCTGGTTCTAACCTTAATTGGTGCGCCGGATAACTCCTTCACTGGGCGCAGGAAGCAGCGGCGCACTGTTATAGTAAATAGAAATGTCAGCGGCGCTCTATTGAAAATGAATGGTTCCCTATGGGAGCCCATTGATTTGAATAGAGGTCGCCCGGGAAGTCGGATCCGACTTGCAGGCGACTCGTGTGCCGGCTGACACAGGGACAGCGCGACTTTGCGAGGCGATCTGGACACGACCTGAGCGTGAAGCAGCCGCTCAAGGCGTGTCCTAGAGGCGACTAGCTGGTCGAGAATGTGCCCAGCGCGATGTGATCGCGCTGGTCCTCGGCAGCCTCGCTGTCCCATGTTTGGTATGAATCATGAAGGGGAACTCCAGGCCAAATTTTAATGAAAAAACCGGCATGGGTTCCCCTTCAGGAGCATACCAGGCCCTTAGGTCTGGTCTGGATTCTAAGGTGAACCCCCCTAAGCCGAAAAACGGCGTGGGGGTCCCCCCAAAATCCAAACCAGACCCTTAGGTCTGGTCTGGATTTTAAGGTGAACCCCTCAAGCCAAAAAACGGCGTGGGGGTCCCCTCAAAATCCAAACCAGACCCTTATCCGAGCACGCAACCTGGCAGGCCGCAGGGGAAAAGGGGGGGACGAGAGCGGCCCCCCCTCCCTCCTGAACCGTACCAGGCCACATGCCCTCAACATGGGGGGTTTGGTGCTTCGGGGCAGGGGGGCGACCTGCGGCCCCCCCACCCCAAAGCACCCTGCCCCCATGTTGATGGAGACAAGGGCCTCTTCCCGACAACCCTGGCCGTTGGTTGTCGGGGTCTGCGGGCGGGGGGCTTATCGGAATCCGGGAGCCCCCTTTAATAAAGGGGCCCCCAGATCCCGGCCCCCCACCCTATGTGAATGAGTATGGGGTTAATCGTACCCCTACCCATTCACCTGGTGGAAAAAAATTGCAATAAAAAAACCACAAAGCTTTTTAAAGTATTTTATTGCACAGCTCCGGGGGTCTTCTTCCGACTTCGGGGGTCTCCGGTGTCGTCGCCGCCGCTCTCCGGTTTTCTTCTGCCGGGCCACCACTAACTTCTTTAGCTCTTTTGCTAGCGGAGGCCTGGTCTTCTCCGTCGTCTTCTCCCCTCTTCTTCTCTCCGGTTCTTCCTTTCTTCTGCCGGGCCTCCGCTAACTTCTTTTAGCTCTTTTGCTAGCGGAGGGGCCGGTCTTCTCCGTCGCCTTCTTCTTCTCCCGCTATCCGGTTCTTCACCCGCTTCTTTCTTCTGCCGGCCCCTCCACTAACTTCTTTAGCTCTTTTGCTAGTGGAGGGGCCGGTCTTCTCCGTCGTCGCCGTCGGCGTCTTCTTTTCTCTTCTCCTCCTCGATGTTGACTCGTCGCTTCCTCTCGCAGTAATGTTAAATTTTCGGTCCGCAGAGATTAATATAGGCTTCTCATGACGTCACAGTCACATGTTCCCATGACGTCACACTCACATGCTCTGGGGCCATGTGCCCCGGAACATGTGACTGTGACATCATGAGAAGCCTATATTAATCTCTGCGGACCGAAAATTTAACATTACTGCGAGAGGAAGCGACGAGTCAACATCGAGGAGGAGAAGAGAGAAGAAGACGCCGACGGCGACGACGGAGAAGACCGGCCCCTCCACTAGCAAAAGAGCTAAAGAAGTTAGTGGGGGGGGGGCGGCAGAAGAAAGAAGCAGGAGAAGAACCGGGAGAAGAACCGGAGAGCGGGAGAAGAAGAAGGCGACGGAGAAGACCGGCCCCTCCACTAGCAAAAGAGCTAAAGAAGTTAGTGGAGGGGCCGGCAGAAGAAAGAAGCGGGAGAAGAACCGGAGAGCGGGAGAAGAAGAAGGCGATGGAGAAGACCGGGCCTCCGCTAGCAAAAGAGCTAAAAGAAGTTAGCGGAGGCCCGGCAGAAGAAAGGAAGAACCGGAGAGAAGAAGAGGGGAGAAGACGACGGAGAAGACCGGGCCTTCGCTAGCAAAAGAGCTAAAGAAGTTAGCGGTGGCCCGGCAGAAGAAAACCGGAGAGCGCGGCGACGACACCGGAGACCCCCGAAGTCGGAAGAAGACCCCCGAGCTGTGCAATAAAATACTTTAAAAAGCTGTGTGGTTTTTTTATTGCAATTTTTTTCCACCAGCTGTATGGGTAGGGGTACGATGTACCCCATACTCATTCACATAGGGTGGGGGTCGGGATCCGGGGGCCCCTTTATTAAAGGGGGCTCCCAGATTCCGATAAGCCCCCCGCCCGCAGACCCCGACAACCAACGGCCAGGGTTGTCGGGAAGAGGCCCTTGTCCCCATCAACATGGGGCAGGGTGCTTTGGGGTGGGGGGGCCGCAGGTCACCCCCCTGCCCCGAAGCACCAAACCCCCCATGTTGAGGGCATGCGGCCTGGTACGGTTAAGGAGGGAGGGGGGGCCGCTCTCGTCCCCCCCTTTTCCCCTGTGGCCTGCCAGGTTGCGTGCTCGGATAAGGGTCTGGTTTGGATTTTGGGGGGGACCCCCATGCCGTTTTTTCGGCGTAGGAGTTCCTCTTCAAATCCAGACCAGACCCAAGGGCCTGGTATGCTCCTGGAGGGGGAACCCATGCCGGTTTTTTATTTAAAATTTGGCCTGAAGTTCCCCCTCAAGATTCATACCAAACACAGTGCCTGCTATTGGCGGGGATCCAAGTCGGATCCCCCTTCATTGAAAGTCGGACATATGTCGGCTTCATGTCGCAGGGCAAAGTCGGAGCCAAAGTAGGACAGATGTCGTGTCGCACTAGTGTGAACCCAGCCTAAATACAACTACACTGCTGCTCTCAGCTGCTCATATCACTCTGGTCTCACTAAATAGCTAAAATCGTAAATAATACTGTTTTTGGAGCTTAGGGCGGCTCCTTATCATATACATGCAAATCTGGTAAAACACGGCATGCAAACGCCACAAAGCGCGCCTTTCTAAACGCCACTTTTAGCCTTAGTTCAGAACACTTTGCACCAGCGTCCCGTCTACATGGGGCCTAAAAACGCCTATGCCATTTATAGCTCCAAAACGCCATGGTGGCCATGAGGCCATAGGCTAACATGGAGAGATGTTTTTAAGCTGCAAAAAACGCTCAAACAAGCGGTTGGAAAAACGTCCGTGTGCATGTAGCCTTATATTAACCACTTGCGCACTGCCCAGACCAAGTTTCACATTTCAGCGCTGATGCACTTTTAACCACTTCCCGCCCAGTCAATAGTGAATTGATGTCCGGGAAGTGGTTGCATTATCCATACTGGACTTCATATGACGTCCTGCAGGATAATGCCTTGCGCGCGCCCGCGGGGGCGCGCAGCGCGGTGATCGGGGACGGCATGTGTCCCTCGGACACAGCGCTTCCCCGATCACGGTAAACAGCCAATTTCATTGGCTGTTTACCATGTGATCGGCTGTGTCAAAGTCACAGCCGATCACCGGTCAAAACAGACTCGGCGGCGCGCTACGTGCGCGCCTCCACAGGCTTGCAGAGCGGGGATCGGGGAAGGCGAGTGTCCCTTGGACACAGCGCGTCCCCGATCAGAGTAAACAGCCAATGAATTGGCTGTTTACCACGTGACCGGCTGTGTCCAATCACAGCCGGTCACAAATGTAAACAAACTCCACAGGAGTTACTACCTGATCCCTGCTCTCTCCTCACACACCGATCTGTGAGGAGAAAGAAGAGATCAGTAAGTTAGCTCAGTGTAGTTTGTCTACATAAGTTTACAGTGCACAACACGCCCCCCCCCATAAAGAGGACCTGTCACACAGCCCAGCACATCAATCAGCCCATCTGTCAATCAGCCCATCTGTCAATCAGCCCATCTGTCAATCAATCAGCCCATCTGTCAATCAATCAGCCGATCTGTCAATCAATCAGCCCACCTGTCAATCAATCACCCCATCTGTCAATCAATCAACCCATCTGTCAATTAATCAATCAGCCCATCTGTCAATCAATCAGCCCATCTGTCAATCATCTGTCACAGGCCCACCTCCATCGGTACCGCCATTGGTACCGCCACACAGGCTACCAGTACCGCCATCGGTACCAGTACCGCCACTAGTACTGCCACCAGGCCCAGCATCTATACTGCCACACAGGCCCGCTACCAGTATCACCACTAGTGCCGCCATCGGTACCACCACCAGTACCACCACCCGTACCACCGTCGGTAGTGCCACCACCACCTGTACCACCACCTGTGCCGCCATCGGTACCATCACCACCCGTACCGCCATCGGTACCACCACCACCTGTACCGCCATCGGTACCACCACCACCTGTACCGCCATCGGTACCACCACTACCCATACCGCCATCGCTACCACCACCACCCGTACCGCCACCTGTACCGCCGCCACCACCACCACCCGTACCGCCATCGGTACCACCACCACCTGTACCGCCATTGGTACCACCACCACCCATACCGCCATCGGTACCACCACACAGGCCCACCACTAATACCTCCATCGGTACTACCACACAGACCGCCACCACTACCACCAGCAGTACCATTACACAGGCCCACCAATAAGCACTGCCATCATGTCCCAAAGGGTTTACACACCTGAGGAGGCATATGCCATTCTTGCCATGTCGGATGATGAGAGCAGCGGGGAGCTCCCATTATCCGATTCTGGTTCGGAATACGAGCCAGTGGAGGATAGTGGCTCAGAGTCCGAGTCCCCGGAGGAAACCGTCCCTCCCAAAAGAATGCGATCAGCACCAAGATCAGCACCAAGATCAGCACCAAGGTCAGCACCAAGATCAGGAGAACTGCCCACCACCAGCAGCGCCATACCCCAGGAAGAGGAGCCCAGTACAAGCAATGGAAATGCACGCCCAACCCGAAGAATC
The DNA here is from genome assembly GCA_029206835.1 of Rana muscosa. Classification (NCBI taxonomy): domain Eukaryota; kingdom Metazoa; phylum Chordata; class Amphibia; order Anura; family Ranidae; genus Rana; species Rana muscosa. Next base: position 332,030,007 of record CM055127.1, read on the forward strand.
CAGCCCCAATCCTACCTTCCTGATGCCCTGGCAAACCCCTTATGGTTGCCTGCCAACTCAGGATCCGCTATCATCCCCCCTTTCACCGCACAGCCAGGTGTGCAGCCCGACACTACAAATTTTTCTAAATTTGATTATTTTTGTTTATTTTTCCCACAAGATTTGCTGCAGAATATAGTGGATCAAACGAATCTGTATGCATCCCAATTTATTGCTGCCAACCCCGATTCATCCTACACCCGCATGTTCCAGTGGCGGCGTCTAACATTGGAGGAATTTAAATTATTTTTGGGCCTTATGTTCAATATGGGGCTTACAAAAAAGAACGAAGTCCATTCATATTGGTCCAAACGCCCCATCCAACACATGCCCATATATTCCGCTGTCATGTCCAGGAAAAGATACGACATGATTATGCGCTTTCTCCACTTCAATGACAATTCACAGTGCCCTCCCCGAGATTATCCCAACTACGACAAATTGTACAAGATAAACCCCCTAATCAATGCCTTTTCCCAGCGATTTGAAGAAGTTTTCATCCCAGACCAAAAAATTTGTGTGGACGAGTCCCTCGTACATTTCACCGGCCGACTGCAGTTCAAGCAGTACATACCAAGCAAGAGAGCCAGGTATGGGTTAAAATTAAATAAATTATGTGATCGAGCCACTGGATACGTCTGCAAATTCAGGATCTACGAAGGCAAAGACTCCCAGCTCCAGCCCCGTGATTGCCCCACATATATTGGAACCAGTGGGAAAATTGTCTGGGAGTTGGCATACCCCCTGTTCGGAAAAGGTTACCATTTATATGTTGATAATTATTATACCAGCCTGCCCCTTTTTCGCCACCTTTACAGTAAACAAACCCTGGCCTGCGGTACCTTAAAAAAAAAACGGAAGGGATTCCCACAAAATTTATTGACAAAAAAATTGCGACCTGGAGAATCGGCATCCATGAGGAACGAGGAGGTGTTGGCCATGAAGTGGAGGGACAAGAAAGATGTCCACATCCTCTCTACGATCCACAATGACACTATGGTGGAGATCCCAAGAAGACGCGGCTCCATTGTAAAGCCCGAATGTGTCCACGACTACAATTTGTACATGGGGGGGTGGATTTAAACGACCAGATGCTACAGCCCTACTTATCAACCAGAAAGTCCCGTTATTGCCACAAAAAAGTTGCGTTTCACCTGTTTCACATGGCCCTTTTTAATTAGTTTGTCTGCTACCAAAAAGCAACTCAAAATCACCGACTCCACTACCTCCAATATATCGAAGATATCATCGATGCCCTCATTTACCAACAAGATCCCGCCCCAGGAAGCATTCGCTCTGATAGTGTGAGTCGGCTTCACGAGCGACACTATCCCTTTAGCATCCCCCCCACAGAATCTGGAAGAAGACGCCAAAAGAAATGCTGTGTATGCAGCAGAGGAGGAGTAAGAAGAGACACCAGCTATTATTGTCCCGATTGTCCCTCCCAACCTGGCCTGTGCATCGGAAATTGCTTCAAAAATTATCATACATCCATTAGTTCCCCTTATTATTAACAGACTGCCATTTCCCCATTTGCCTGCTACCATGTTACTAACTACCTTCCATGTTAATTAACTGACCCTGGCCTGTTTACTGACGATGTCTTTGCTTGCCAATTTAAACCACGTTTCTGACCTCCACGTGCACCAACCTCAGCCTGTTTACCGACGATGCCTCTGCCTGCCGATTTAAACCACGTTTCTGACTTCCACGTGTACCGACCGTGGCCTGTTAATCTACCATGTTTTTGCCTGCCACTTGGACTGATCTTTTGGCCATCTACTTTTAGTACACAGGGGTCTCACATATGTGAGGGGCTTCAGAATAGCGTTCTGAGTAGAGAAAACCAGTTTTTCATTTTCTGTGCTCCAAGAACAGGGTCTGGTTGCCCGGAGGCTTCAAAGCGATTTGGGTGGGAGAAGCCTCTACCCCTGTCCCCCTGGCCCTAAGCTTGATGGTCCTTCCTGCTGCCTGGACCAATAATTAGGCTGTGCTGACCATATTACTGCCTGTAATGACCCATGACATTATGGACCATGTTTCTTCCTGCTGCTTGGACCAATACTTTGGCTGTGTTGACCATATATCTGCCTGCTGCCTCTACTGACTTTGGACAGCATTTCTGCCGGGACACCTCTGCCTGCTACCTAGACCTGTGCTTTGGCTGTGCTCTGGCTGTGCTGACAGTATCTCTGCCTGTGCGAACTATGGACAGTATTCCTGCCTGCTGCCTGGATGATTGCTTTTGCTGTCGCTGACCTCATCCCTGCCTGCTGCCTGGACCGATGCTCTCCTCTGTGGACCACTGCACTTCTAAAACCACAGGTAATCTTTTGTTATTTGGTATGTACCTGCTATGTGTTAGATATATGAAGGGCCTTCAAAAATGTGATCGGTAGTCAGAAAATGATATGTGCAATTAATGCTGCTAGAATGCCTGGAGGTGCTACTTGGATGTTGGGCCTCTGTATGTGGCCAGGCTGTGTAAAAGTCTCAAACATGTGGTATCGCCATACTCAGGAGGAGTAGCAGAATGCATTTTGGGGTGTAATTTTTGCTCTGTACATATTATGTGTTAGAAATATCTTATAAATTGACAACTTTGTGTAAAAAAAATGCATTTTAATTTTTTCTCCACATTTTCCAAAACCTTCTGGAAAAAAATGAACCGTTCAAAAGACTCATAATGCCATATAGATTATACGTTGGGGTGTGTGCTTTCCAAAATGGGGTCATTTTGTGGAAAATTCTATTGTCCTGGTGCTCCAGGGCCTTCAAAATTGTAATAGGTGGTTGAGAAAGGATATGTGCGATTTATGCTTGTAGAACGCCTGAAAGTGCTACTTCAATGTTGGGCCTCTGTATGTGGCCAGGCTGTGTAAAAGTCTCAAACATGTGGTATCGCCATACTCAGGAGGAGTAGCAGAATGCATTTTGGGGTGTAATTTTTGCTATGTACATATTATGTGTTAGAAATATCTTATAAATTGACAACTTTGTGTAAAAAAAAAGCATTTTCATTTTTTCTCCACATTTTCCAAAACCTTCTGGAAAAAAATGAACTGTTCAAAAGACTCATAATGCTTCATAGATTATACGTTGGGGTGTGTGCTTTCCAAAATGGGGTAATTTTGTGGAAAATTCCATTGTCCTGGTGCTCCAGGGCCTTCAAAAGTGTAATAGGTGGTTGAGAAAGGATATGTGCGATTTATGCTTGTAGAACGCCTGAAAGTGCTACTTCAATGTTGGGCCTCTGTATGTGGCCAGGCTGTGTAAAAGTCTCACACATGTGGTATCGCTATACTCAGGAGGAGTAGCAGAATGCATTTTGGGGTGTCATTTTTGCTATGTATATGCTATGTGTTAGAAATATCTTATAAATGGACAACTTTGTGTAAAAAAAATGCATTTTCATTTTTTTTCCACAATTTCCAAAACCTTCTGGAAAAAAATGAACCGTTCAAAAGACTCATAATGCTTCATAGATTATACGTTGGGGTGTGTGCTTTCCAAAATGGGGTCATTTTGTGGAAAATTCCATTGTCCTGGTGCTCCAGGGCCTTCAAAATTGTAATAGGTGGTTGAGAAAGGATGTGTGCGATTTATGCTTGTAGAACGCCTGAAAGTGCTACTTCAATGTTGGGCCTCTGTATGTGGCCAGGCTGTGTAAAAGTCTCACACATGTGGTATTGCTACACTCAGGAGGAGTAGCAGAATGTATTTTGGGGTGTAGTTGCAATTATGCATATGCTGTGTGAGAGAAAAAAAACTGTTAATATGACCAGTTTGTGTAAAAAAAAAAAAAAAAAAAATAATTTAAATTTTCCCAAGAATTGTGGGAAAAAAATACAACTTCAAAAAACTCACCATGCCTCTTAGTAAATACCTTGGACTGTCTACTTTCCAAAAAGGGGTAATTTTGGGGTATTTGTACTTTCCTCGCTTGTTAGTGTCTCAAGAAATGAGATATCCCTTCAGTACATTAGGCGTGATCAGATGTGATACATTTTCAGTGATTGCCACCATAGTTTGTAGACTCTATAACTTTCACAAAGACCAAATAATATACACTAATTTGGGTTCATTTTACCAAAGATATGTAGCAGTATACATTTTGGCACAAATTTATGAAGAAAAATTACTTATTTGCAAAATTTTACAATAGAAACTAAAAAAAAGTGTTTTTTTTAAAAAAAAATTGCTGTTTTTTTGCTTATATCGCAAAAAATAAAAAACCCAGTGGCGATTAAATACCACCAAAAGAAAGCTCTATTTGTGAGAAGAAAATTATAAAAATTTTGTTTGGATACAGTGTAGCATGACTAAGTAATTGTCATTCAAATTGTGAGAGTACTGAAAGCTGAAAATTGGTCTGGGCGGGAAGGTGCATAAGTGCATGGTATTGAAGTGGTTAATGACAATTGCGCGCTCATACAACACTGTAACCCAATGAAAATGTTGGCACACAAATAGAGCTTGCTTTTGGTGCTATTTGATCACCTTTGTGTTTTATTTTTTATTTTTTTTGATAAATACAAAAGACCGAGTTTAAATAAAAAATTAATGGATATTTTACCCACTTCAGCACTGGGCCTATTCTGGCACTTCTCTCCTTCATGTAAAAATCATAAATTTATGGCTATAAAATTACTTCAAAACACCAAACATTATATATTTTTTTGGAGCAGACACCCTAGGGAATAAGATGGCGGTCATTGCAAATTTTTATCTCGCTCGGTATTTGCGCAATAAATTTTCAAACACCTTTTGTTTGCTAAAAATATTACAAAACAGTAAAGTTACGGCCAATTTTTTGGTATAATGTGAAAGATGTTGTTATGCTGAGTAAATAGATACCTAACACGTCACGCTTTAAAATTGCGCACACACATGGCATGACACCAAACTTCAGTAATTAAAAATCTCCCTAGGCGATGCTTAAATTTTTTTTACACGTTACCATTTTGGCATTACAGAGGAGGTCTAGTGCTAGAATTGTTGCACTCGTTCTAACGCACGCAGCAATAACTCACATGTGTGGTTTGAACGGCGTTTACATATGTGGGCGGGACTTACGTGTGTGTTTGCTTCTGAGCGCGAGCTACCGGGGACATGGGCGTTTTTTATTATTATTTTTTTGTTTTTGTTTTTTTACTTTTTTGTATTTCTTACTCTTTTTAAATTTTTAAAATTTTTGGGGATCTCTTTTATTCCTATTACAAGGAATGTAAACATCCCTTGTAAACATCTAATACAATGGGGCTGATTTACCAAACGTTTGCGCCATGAGTATTGGCGCATCTGCGTGCGCAATGGCTGTTTTGGTATTTACAAAACATTAGCGCCTGTAGCGCAGCCCTATTTCCCATTTACTATAGTGTTCTCTGCGCCCGGGAGGAGGCGCTCAGTGCGCTACTATGGACCTGGCGCACAGCATGTTAAAATCTAAATATAAAGAAGCTGGAAGTGAGAATATAATGGGGGTGACATGGGGTGATGTGAGGAAGTGTAGTGACACCTGCCCAAATAACAAACATGGCCAAAATTGAGTGGGAAAGTAACTTTTTCAAAACCAGCCCGCTGCGCCGGCAATTCCGATTCGAGCTGCGGGAGATTTTTTTGAGCTCAGCGCGGGAATTCCAATGGTTTAAATGCGCCGGGACACTGCGCCGGCAAAATCTTAGTAAATGTCAAGTCACCTAAATCAATTTGCATAAGTTGAACCGGCGCAGCTCTGAACTTCCCAGTACGCCTGCAAAATGTCATTTCTAAAGGAAAAAAAAGCCATTTAAAACAGCCGCGGCTGTAATGAATTGTCGGCTCCCGGCAATACAGAGAAAAGTCTTTGAAAGTATTTGCTAACCAAAAAAAAAAAAGCGTGGGCTTTCCCCCAAATTCCATAACCAGGCCCTTCAGGTCTGGAATGGATATTAAGGGGAACCCCGCTGCAAATTAAAAAAAAAAAATGACGTGCGGGTTCCCTCCAAATATCCAAACCAGGCCCTTCAGATCTGGCATGGATTTTAAGGGGAACTCCACCCCAAATTTTATAAAAAAATGGCGTGGAGTTCCCCCAAAAATCCACACCAGACCCTTATCCGAGCACATAACTTGGCCAGCCGCAGGGGAAAAGGGGGGGACGAGAGCGCCCCCCCTCCCTCCTGAACCGTACCAGGCCACATGCCCTCAACATGGGGAGGATGTCCCCATGTTGATGGGGACAAGGGCCTCATCCCCACAACCCTTGCCCGGTGGATGTTGGGGGTCTGCGGGCGGGGGGCTTATCGGAATCTGGAAGACCCCTTTAACAAAGGGGACCCCCAGATCCCGCCCCCCTATGTGAAATGGTAATGGGGTACAAATGTACCCCTACCATTTCACAAGGAAAGTGTCAAAAATGTAAAAAATGACAAGAGCCGGTTTTTGACAATTCCTTTATTAATGTCTTTTCTTTTCTTCCATCTTCTTCCTTCTTCTTCCATCTTCTTCTTCCATCTTCTTCTTTTCTCCATTCGGGTTTCTTTCTCCATCTTCCTCTTCATCTTTATCTTCATCTTCATCTTCCACGGGGAAAGTCCCCGTGAATCCATGTGCGTCAGAGGGGGGCGGAGCCACCGGGTGGGTAGAGGACCAAGTGGAGAACTGAAGCGTCGCACAGCGGGAACCTCCAATTCAAACGGAGCGGCCGGAGAAGAAAGAAGAAGGGAAGACGCCGGAGCAAGATTCTGGATGAGAACACCGAAGGAAGAAGGAAGATGAAGGTGAAGATAAAGATGAAGAGGAAGATGAAGATGGAGGAAGAAACCCGAATGGAGAAAAGAAGAAGATGGAAGAAGAAGGAAGAAGATGGAAGAAAAGAAAATACATTAACAAAGGAATTGTCAAAAACCGGCTCTTGTCATTTTTTACATTTTTGACACTTTCCTTGTGAAATGGTAGGGGTACATTTGTACCCCATTACCATTTCACACAGGGGGGGCCGGGATCTGGGGGTCCCCTTTGTTAAAGGGGTCTTCCAGATTCCGATAAGCCCCCCGCCCGCAGACCCCCACAACCACCGGGCAAGGGTTGTGGGGATGAGGCCCTTGTCCCCATCAACATGGGGACATCCTCCCCATGTTGAGGGCATGTGGCCTGGTACGGTTCAGAAGGGAGGGGGGCCTCTCTCTCGTCCCCCCCTCTTCCCCTGCGGCTGGCCAGGTTATGTGCTCGGATAAAGGGTCTGGTGTGGATTTTTGGGGGTACTCCACGCCATTTTTTTTTAAATTTGGGGAGGAGTTCCCCTTAAAATCCATGCCAGATCTGAAGGGCCTGGTTTGGATATTTGGGGGGAACCCCACGTCATTTTTTTAAAAAATTTGCAGCGGGGTTCCCCTTAATATCCATTCCAGACCTGAAGGGCCTGGTTACGCATTTTTTTTTTGGTTAGCAAATACTTTCAATGACTTTTATCTGTATTGACAGGAACCAGCAATTCATTACAGCCGCAAGGACTTTTAAATGACTATTATTTTACTTTAGAAATGTCATTTTGCTCTCCAACTGTTATAAACATGGAAAACATGTGCTACTTTACAGGCATACTATAGACACCCCCGGGGATGATATTTAGGGCCAGTTCACACCGGATGCAGTGCAGTGCGTTTTTTTGATGCCTGAAAAACGCAAAGAAAGTTGATCACATTAATGCCAATGGCATAGTTCACACCACTGCAGTCCGTTCCAGTGCATTTCAGAAAGCCAAAAAATAATTGGTCATGCTGCATTTTTTAGGTACAAAACTGTACTGGACCCCAGTAAAACACATCAAAAACGCAACGGAACGTACCAAAAATGCACTGGAATGCACCGCAACGCACCTTAATGCACCAAAGACGCACTGCAACACACTTGTCCTAAGTGAAAAGAGGCGGAAAAAAACACTGGACTGCATCAAAAACGCCTCAAAAATGCACTGGAATGTGTCAAAAATGCGCATGCAGAAAAGCACCTGGAACGCACCCAGACTGCGATTCTATAGTGTGAACTAGGGCCAGTTCACACCATAGAAACACAATCCGGATGCGTTCCAGGTGCTTTTCTGCATGCACTTTTTTCATGCGTTCCGGTGCATTTTTGGTAAGTTTTTGATGCAGTCCAGTGCTTTGTTTTCACCCCTCTTTTTTATTAACCATAGATAAGGACAAGTGTGTTCCAGTGCGTTTTTGGTGCATTTAGGTGTGTTCCTGTGCGTTCCAGTGCGTTTATGATGCGTTTTGATGCGTTCCAGTACAGTCCATTGCAGGTAAAATGCAGCATGTTCTACTTTTTTGGTGGAACTGGAACGCACTGGAACAAACACTGCCATTTAGAACCATATAACCAACTTTCCATGTATTTTGGATGCATAAAAAACGCAATGGACTGTATGTGGTGTGAAATGGTCCTTAAGCAATTTGGCATATTTAAAGGCACTTCTCCTTGTTTTGTTTTTGGTGTTTTCCAAATTGGTGACATTGATATATGTCCCTTAGGGTGGGACCTGGGCCCCCATTTTAAGGCCAATAACTTTACTAGAAGATAAGCCAGCCAAGTGGGGACTAGCAAAATTAACAAGTCAGTTCCCATAGACTGCAATAGTATTTGTTGGTGGGGGGGAGGGGTGATTGTCCCATCTCTAATTTTGTAGCATGCTGGATGATGTGCTTCATTTTGGACGGGGGGAGGGGGGGGTTATTTTTTGCTAGCTGCATTGGTGTTGTTCTGCACATGCCCAGCCAGTTATTTTTTTTTTGGCGTGCTTTTTGTGTGTGAACAGCGCCTGGATATTTCTGGGCATGCTCACTCAGAGAGTGTTTTTATGGGTTAGAAATTGAAGGACATCTTAACAGGTGTGCCCACTTTGAATTTCAGTCTCTACATTGGGAGAGCTTGCATTCTGGGTGTTTCATGGACTGTGCATGTGTTTTTAATTGCCTCATTAGCACACAAACATTTGTTATATAAAGCTCACAGAGCATTCGGTCGATTGCCTTAAGAAGAGGCAAGTGTGTGTGTGTGTGGGGGGTAAAATGTACATGTTGGTGTCCTTATCGAGTTTGTAACACATGTATTTTATTTGTTATGTCTTTGCAAAACAAGTGATTGGTTAACTTATGTGGATTGTATATTTTTTGGTGTGGGGGAAAAATTGCTCAAGATGTTGAGTCTGTAACTGTTTCAAATTGACCATGTTTTTTATTTTGCCTTCCCTTTTGTTTTGTTGAACAATAAAATTAGATGGAAAGTTTTGATGTTTGTTTTGTGTTTTCTTTGCAACAAATGTGACAGCTGATTGGCATGTCAAAACAAAACAGGTGTGATTTGTCTACCCTGGTGCCTTCATGGTAGTATATGCATGGATTGTGTGCTGCCATGGAGCGTCACCAGGAAATGAAATACAGAGCGGTAAGTATTCAATTTTCCTTTTTTTTACTGCAGTGGTTCTCAGCCTCAGTCCTCAAGTACCCCCAACAGGACATGTTTTGTGAATTTATCTTATCGGGAATTGCTGTCCAAAAATCAAAACCATTGACTGTGATTTAAAGCACATGTGCAAGATGAAGGAAAACCTGCAAACGTGGCCTGTTGGGGGTACTTGAGAAGCACTGATTTAGAGCACTGCACTTAAAAATAGCTCAGGGCCATACAATTCTAATTGTGGGCATTTTGAGGGAAACAAAGTAAGTGTTAGAACCCCTGCGTGTGTGGGTTTTTTTTATATATATTTTTTTGTAGTTTGGCCTTTGTCTCCTTTTCTTAACATTGGCTTAACTTCCTGTCACACAGCTAAACAGGAAGTGAAGGTAAAACCCTACCAATGGCTTTTCTTGGGGACACACAAATCAATCTAACTAGTGTCCCCATTAAGCAAATTGCACTCTAGCACTTTGTGTACACCCCAAATCATTGGGTAGTTTGGGGTTTAGTAAAGACAAATCCACTCTGCAGTAAAAGTGTAGCTGCTGAAAATCTGAGGGAAAGTGCTGGTGATTGGATGTTACAATCATGTAAAAGCAAAGATGTTTTTTTTTTTGGCTTGCATGTCCCCCTCAGATATACAGCAAGTGCACTTGTAGTGCAAAGTAGATTTGCCTTTAGTAAATAAACCCCACAGTCCAAACTACCTAATAATAATTTGTGGTGTACCCCGCAATATGCTCGAGTGCAATGTGCATAATGGGGAAAGTATTTAGACTGACCTGTGTGTCCCCAAGGAAAGACATTGTTAGGGATTTTCCCTCACTTCCTGTGTGGCTATGTGACAGGAAGTGAATTATTTGGAAGGATAAAGTGGCCAAATTATTTAGTTTAACTTTTAAAAGACTCATTCCTAAGTTGAATTGTGATGCATGTCAATGGCCCATTTTGACCCTCTTTAATCACTTGAGATCAGCGCTATAACTGATCGGCCAGAGCATGGTCCTCAATTGCCGGGAGTCCGTCAATAAACGTCCTCCCCTTTGCGCGCGCTGTAGCCACAGAGTCACTGTGACTCGGGTGATGACAGATCCGAGTAAGGGGCCAATCCCTGCCCTTTACCATGTGATCAGCTGTCAGCAAATGACAGCTGATCACGTGATGTAAACAAAAGCTGGGTAATGGTTTTTGTTTTCTCTTTGTGCTGACAGTGTGAGCATAAAAAAAAGGCAATCAGCGGCTTATGTACAAGGGACATGGGGCCCGAAGAGGAAGAGGCAATTCTGCATCATCTGTGACAATTAGTAGCCCCTGCCAGTGCCACCTATCAATGCCCACCACTGGTGCCAATCAGTGGCGCCTATCAGTGCCCATCACTGCCAACTATCATTGCCACCTAGCAGTGCCACTTCTCACTGCCCACCAGTGCTAAATAGCAATGCCACCTCTCAGTGCCCACCCTTGCCACCTTATCAGTGCCCATCAGTGCAGTCTCATCAGTGTACATCAATGAAGAAGAAAAATTACCTTTTTTAAAAATATTAACCAGTTTCCTACCGCCCACCGTCAAATGACATCCTTGGCTTTGGGCGGTGACATCTGAATGATGCCTGCAGTTGCAGGCATCATTCAGATATCATTCTTTTCAGCCGGCGATTCTGTGCACAATAAAAACGATCATAGTGGCAGTTCCGCCGCTTGATCGTTCTTATAGGCGGGGGGAGGGGACGTCCCCCCCCTCTCTTGCCGCCATCCGGTGCTTCTCCGGGCTCTCCCGTGCCATCTGGGGCTCGGAGAACGATTTGGAGATGACTGGTGACCAGATGGTTATCAGTCATCTCTATGACCGTCGGAGGCGCGGGCACGACGTTATGACATCATGCCGTGTTCCCGTATGTTAACCAAGCCATGATCTTGGCTGTCAGCATGAGATTGGTGATTTTTTTGGAACAATATCATGCTTTCCAGCCTGGAGGAGAGATGCAGGGTCTTATTGACCCTGCATCTCTCCATAAAGAGGACCTGTCACACACATTCCTATTACAAGGGATGTTTACATTCCTTGTAATAGGAATAAAAGAGATCCCAAAAAATTTAAAAAATTAGAAAAGAGTAAGAAATACAAAAAAGTCAAAAAACAAAAAAAAAACAAAAAAAAAATAAGAAAAAACGCCCATGTCCCTGGTAGCTCGCGCTCAGAAGCGAACACACACGTAAGTCCCGCTCACATATGTAAACGCCGTTCAAACCACACATGTGAGTTATTGCTGCGTGTGTTAGAACGAGTGCAGCAATTCTAGCACTAGACCCCCTCTGTAATGCCAAAATGGTAATGTGTAAAAAAAATTTAAGCATCGCCTAGGGAGATTTTTAATTACTGAAGTTTGGTGTCATGCCATGTGTGTGCGCAATTTTAAAGCGTGACGTGTTAGGTATCTATTTACTCAGCATAACAACATATTTCACATTATACCAAAAAATTGGCCGTAACTTTACTGTTTTGTAATATTTTTAGCAAACAAAAGGCGTTTGAAAATTTATTGCGCAAATACCGAGCGAGATAAAAATTTTCAATGACCGCCATCTTATTCCCTAGGGCAGTGATGGCGAACCTTGGCACCCCAGATGTTTTGGAACTACATTTCCCATGATGCTCAGGCACTCTGCAATGTAGTTGAGCATCATGGGAAATGTAGTTCCAAAACATCTGGGGTGCCAAGGTTCGCCATCACTGCCCTAGGGTGTCTGCTCCAAAAAATATATAATGTTTGGTGTTTTGAAGTAATTTTATAGCCATAAATTTATGATTTTTACATGAAGGAGAGAAGTTCCAGAATAGGCCCAGTGCTGAAGTGGGTAAAATATCAATTTTTTTTTTTTTTTAAACTCGGTCTTTTGTATTTATAGAAAAAAAATAAAACTAAAACACAAAGGTGATCAAATAGCACCAAAAGCAAGCTCTATTTGTGTGCCAACAAATAAAACATTTTCATTGGGTTACAGTGTTGTATGAGCGCGCAATTGTCATTAAAAGTGCATCAGCGCTGAAATGTGAAACTTGGTCTGGGCAGTGCACAAGTGGTTAATATAAGGCTACATGCACACGGACGTTTTTCCAACCGCTTGTTTGAGCGTTTTTTGCAGCTTAAAAACATCTCTCCATGTTAGCCTATGGCCTCATGGCCACCATGGCGTTTTGGAGCTGTAAATGGCATAGGCGTTTTTAGGCCCCATGTAGATGGGACGCTGGTGCAAAGTGTTCTGAAGTAAGGTTGAAAGTGGCAATTAGAAAGGCGCGCTTTGTGGCGTTTGCATGCCGTGTTTTACCACATTTGCATGTATATGATAAGGAGCCGCCCTAAGCTCCAAAAACAGTATTATTTACGATTTTAGCTATTTAGTGAGACCAGAGTGATATGAGCAGCTGAGAGCAGCAGTGTAGTTGTATTTAGGCTGGGTTCACACTAGTGCGACACGACATCTGTCTTACTTTGGATCCGACTTTGCCCTGCTACATGATGCCGACATATGTCCGACTTTCAATGAACGGGGATCCGACTTGGATCCCCGCCAATAGCAGGCACTGTGTTTGGTATAAATCTTGAGGGGGAACTCCAGGCCAAATTTTAAATAAAAAACCGGCATGGGTTCCCCCTCTAGGAGCATACCAGGCCCTTGGGTCTGGTCTGGATTTGAAGAGGAACCCCTACGCCGAAAAAACGGCGTGGGGGTCCCCCCCAAAATCCAAACCAGACCCTTATCCGAGCACACAACCTGGCAGGCCGCAGGGGAAGAGGGGGGGACGAGAGAGCGGCCCCCCTCCCTCCTGAACCGTACCAGGCCGCATGCCCTCAACATGGGGGGTTTGGTGCTCTGGGGCAGGGGGGCGACCTGCGGCCGCCCCACCCCAGAGCACCCTGCCCCCATGTTGATGAGGACAAGGGCCTCTTCCCGACAACCCTGGCTGTTGGTTGTCGGGACCCCCCCCACCCTATGTGAATGAGTATGGGGTACATCGTACCCCTACCCATTCACCTGGTGGAAAAAAATTGCAATAAAAAAACCACACAGCTTTTTAAAGTATTTTATTGCACAGCTCGGGGGTCTTCTTCCGACTTCGGGGGTCTCCGGTGTCGTCGCCGCCGCTCTCCGGTTTTCTTCTGCCGGGCCACCGCTAACTTCTTTAGCTCTTTTGCTAGCAGAGGCCCGGTCTTCTTCGTCGCCTTCTCCCCTCTTCTCCTCTCCGGTTCTTCCTTTCTTCTGCCGGCCCCTCCACTAACTTCTTTAGCTCTTTTGCTAGTGGAGGGGCCGGTCTTCTCCGTCGCCTTCTTCTTCTCCCGCTATCCGGTTCTTCTCCCGGTTCTTCTCCCGCTTCTTTCTTCTGCCGGCCCCTCCACTAATTTATTTAGCTCTTTTGCTAGTGGAGGTGCCGGTCTTCTCCGTCGTCGCCGTCGGCGTCTTCTTCTCTCTTCTCGTCCTCGATGTTGACTCGTTGCTTCCTCTCGCAGTAATGCTAAATTTTCGGTCCGCAGAGATTAATATAGGCTTCTCATGACGTCACATGTTCCCATGACGTCACACTCACATGCTCCGGGGCCATGTGCCCCTGAACATGTGACTGTGACGTCATGAGAAGCCTATATTAATCTCTGCGGACCGAAAATTTAGCATTACTGCGAGAGGAAGCGACGAGTCAACATCGAGGAGGAGAAGAGAGAAGAAGACGCCGACGGCGACGACGGAGAAGATCGTCCCCTCCACTAGCAAAAGAGCTAAAGAAGTTAGTAGAGGGGCCGGCAGAAGAAAGAACCGGGAGAAGAACCGGATAGCGGGAGAAGAAGAAGGCGACGGAGAAGACCGGGCCTCCACTAGCAAAAGAGCTAAAAGAAGTTAGCGGAGGCCCGGCAGAAGAAAGGAAGAACCGGAGAGGAGAAGAGGGGAGAAGGCGACGGAGAAGACCGGGCCTCCGCTAGCAAAAAGAGCTAAAGAAGTTAGTGGTGGCTCGGCAGAAGAAAACCGGAGAGCGGCGGCGACGACACCGGAGACCCCCGAAGTCGGAAGAAGACCCCCGGAGCTGTGCAATAAAATACTTTAAAAAGCTGTGCGGTTTTTTATTGCAATTTTTTTCCACCAGGTGAATGGGTAGGGGTACGATGTACCCCATACTCATTCACATAGGGTGGGGGCCGGCATCTGGGGGCCCCCTTTTTAAAGGGGGCGCCCTGATTCCGAAAAGCCCCCCGCCCGCATACCCCGACAACCAACCACCGTTTTTCTGCTTGAGGGGTTCACCTTAAAATCCAGACCAGACCTAAGGGTCTGGTTTGGATTTTGGGGGGACCCCCACACCGTTTTTCGGCTTAGGGGGTTCACCTTAGAATCCAGACCAGACCTAAGGGCCTGGTATGCTCCTGAAGGGGAACCCATGTCGGTTTTTTCATAAAAATTTGGCCTGGAGTTCCCCTTCATGATTCATACCAAAACATGGGACAGCGAGGCTGCCGAGGACCAGCGCGATCACATCGCGCTGGACACATTCTCGGCCGGCTAGTCGCCTCTAGGACACGACTTGAGCGGCTGCTTCACGCTCAGGTCGTGTCCAGATCGCCTCGCAAAGTCGCGCTGTCCCTGTGTCAGCCGGCACACGAGTCGCCCGCAAGTCGGATCCGACTTCCCGGGCGACCTCTATTCAAATCAATGGGCTCCCATAAGGAACCATTCATTTTCAATAGAGCGCTGCTGACATTTCTATTTACTATAACAGTGCGCCGCTGCTTCCTGCGTCCAGTGAAGGCGTTATCCGGCGCACCAATTAAGGTTAGAACCAGTGCAACGCACTGTTATTAGTAAATCAGCCCCAGTGTGTACAGTTTCTACTACACTTCTGGTGGTGTACACAGTATACAATACAGTGCAGCCATTGTACAGTTTCTAATACACTTCAGGTGGTGTACACAGTATCTAATACAGTGTAGTGTGGTGTTGCAAAATAAAAAATACATCATGTCCAGATGGCCACAAAGGAGAGGCAGACGCTCACAGGCCACTAAAAGAGGGTCAAGCAGTCTTTGTGTCTACAGTCAACACTGGTGGTGGTGGACATGGTGCACCCTCTTCAGGTGGCCGTGGGGCACGCTTGTCCTTTTTTGCTGCTGCTGGCCATGTTATTGAGCCACAACGTGCAGAAGTGTTGGTGGAGTGGATAACGAAGCTGTCCTCACCCAGGCTCAGAGTAGTTTGCCTTCCAACGCAGCTGCCAAAGTGGCCTATTCCACCGGCTCCTTGTCCACATTCACTCCTTCCATAGCCCCACCATCATGCCACAGAGGAGTCCCCAGAATTATTCAACCACAGTGTCGGTTATAAGCTGCTGGAGGATGTGCAGCGATTGGAATGCTCCGATGTTGGTTCACAGGTTGAGGAAGGGAGTAACGTGAGCCTAGAGAGAGGGAGTGCCACAGAAGGACAAGAAACTGGCAGTCATGTTCCCCCAGCTGCAGCATACTACCAAGTTTGCTTCAGTGACAAGGAGGGAGGGGATGATGAGGTCAATGACTGCACTTGGGTGCCTGAGAGAAGAGAGGAGGAGGCACAACTCCAACGAGGCAGGATGTCCTCTAGGGGGCAGCTTAAGGGCAGCCACCCTATTGCATCACACCGCAGAGCTCCACAGGTGCAAGGCGCCGCTGACTCCCCGCTGACTTTTAAAAGTTCCTTTGTGTGGTCATTTTTTGACACGTGTGCAGCAGATCGCACCATTGCTGTTTGCAACCTATGTCTGAAGCGGATCAAGCCTGGCCAGAACAGCAGCTGCTTGGGCACCACATGCATGACCAGACATATGATGACCTGCCATGCAGTCCGTTGGCAACAGCAGTTGAAAGACCCACATCATAGAAAAAGGCAGACTTCTCCTTGCTCCTCATCTGAGATCTCCAACCCTACTATACCTCCAGTACTCTCAAAAACCTGCACTGAGAGGAATGAAGGTATAGCAATAGGTGTCCCAAGTACTTGCAGGTAGCCAATCTGCTAGCAGTACACCACCAATTGATTTTAGCAGGCAAATTTCCCAGTTGCTGAACCGTAAAAAGAAATTCGGTCCCAGACATCCACATGCTCAGCGTCTAAATGCTAGCTTGGCCAAATTGCTAGCACTACAACTGCTGCCTTTTCAGCTGGTAGACTCTGCCCCCTTTTGTGAATTTGTGGAATGTGCTGTACCTCAGTGGCATGTTCCGAATCGCCATTTCTTTTCACGGAAGGCCATTCCGTCTCTCTACCGGCATGTGGAAGGCAATGTTTTGGTCTTGTTGGACAGGCCGGTCAGCAGTAAGGTTCATATTACCGCTGACTCATGGTCCAGCAGGCATGGGCAGGGACGTTACCTTTCCTTCACGGTGCACTGGGTAACTCTGCTGGCAGCTGAGAAGGATGTAGGACAGGGTTCAGTGTTATTGGAGCTTATTCCGCCACCACGCCTTCAAAATGCTAGTGGTGATTCTGCCACAGCTCTCTCCTATACCCCTCCTCTTCTTCTTCCTCTATGGCCTCTTCTGCAGATTTGTCTTCTGAACCAGCAGTGCTTCGTAAGCGTTCAGGGGGCTACACAAGCAGTCAGGCTAAAAGATGCTGTGCGGTGCTTGAGTTGGTCTGCCTAGGGGACAGAAACCACACTGGGGCAGAGATTTTGTCAGCTCTGCAGGTGCAGGCTCAGAGGTGGCTACTGATCAAGGATGCATGCACTGTCCTGTCACCATTTGAGGAAGCCACAAGGATGGCGAGCAGCGACAATGCATGCATCAGTGACACTGCCCCTCTAGTCTTCCTGCTGGAGCACACGCTTCATCGAATCATGGGCAGGGCACTTGAGGCAAAACAGCAAAAGGAAGAGGAGGACTTCCTTTCCTCTCAAGGCCCCCTTTATCCAGATAGCATTGCTGCGGGCCAGCCAAACACACAGGAAGAAGAGGAGGAGGATTGCGTCAGCATGGATGTAGAGGATAACACTCAGCAGCAGTCTTCAAGGAAGGGTTTTCAGTCCCCAGAAACCCAAGGAGTTGTACGTGGCTGGGAGGAGGTAGTTACGCATAATGTGATTCTTAGTGACCCAGATGACTCAGAATCGAATGCCTCTGCAAACTTACGCTGCATGGCCTCCCTGATTCTGAAAAGCCTGCGAAAGGACCCTAGTATTCGTGGTATCAAGGAGAGGGATCATTACTGGCTGGCAACCGTTCTTGATCCACGTTACAAGAGCAAAGTTGCAGAACTCACCCTGCCTTCGCAGAGAGAGCAGAGGATGAAACATCTTCAGTAGGCTTTGGAGAAAGGTTTGTGTAGTGCATTTCCAGACCCAGGAAGGTTACCATTTCCTGGTGCTGGACAACGCATTGCTGAGGCTTCATTTAGTCAGAGGAAGAGCGGTGGAGATGGCGGCCGGCTGACCCAGGCCTTTAAACAATTTTTCAGTCCTCAGCGCCAAGGTCTGGTCGGTTCAAGCAACCATCGCCAGCGTCTGCATTATATGGTGCAGGAATATCTAGGGGCAAGAGCAGACTTGGAGACCTTTCCAACAGAGCATCCACTGGGTTACTGGATCTTGAGGATGGACCACTGGCCAGAACTTGCTCAATATGCAATCAAGCTACTGGCCTGTCCTGCATCCAGCGTGCTTTCTGAACGCACATTCAGTGCTGCTGGAATGTTTGTAATGGATCAAAGAGTGCGCCTGTCCACAGACTCCGTTGATAGGCTCACATTCATCAAAATGAATCAGTCTTGGATCAGCAGCTATCAAGCACCTGATGCTAATGTAACTGATTGAATTTGCTATTGATCTGGGATCCCTTGAAGACTGCCTATGCTGACTATCCTATTCCTCCTCAATCTTGATAATGCTAGCTTCCAACAATATTTTTGGTTTAGGGCACCACCGCCACCACCCAAGGCCCAATTTTCTGCCTCTGTTTAACAGGAATGAAGGGGCATGTAATAAAATTTTTGATATAATATTTCACAGCAGGGCCCGTTCCTGCGCCCAACAAGAGTTACTGTGAAGGGTTACAGTGTTGCGGCACCACCACCACCAAAGGCCCAATTTTTCTGCCCCTGTTTAGCAGGGGCATGCAATTACAATTTTTGATATAATATTTCACAGCAGGGCCCGATCCAGCGCCCAACAAGAGTGAATGTGAGGGCTTACAGTGTTCTGGTACCACCAAAACCAAAGACCTAATTTTTCTGCCTCTGGTTAACAGGGGCATGTTACTACAATTTTTGATATAATATTTCACAGCAGGGCCCGTTCCTGCGCACAACAAGAGTAACTGTGAGGGCTTACAGTGTTCTAGCACCACCAACACCTAAGGCCCAATTTTTCTGCAGTTTATGTGGGGCAGGCCATACAGTATATATACTGCTGCTCAGAGTATATAGTGCCCCACGCCATTTTTTTTATTTTGGTGCGGGGTTACCCTTTAATATCTATACCAGACCAGAAGGGCCTGGTATGGATTTTGGGGAGACAACCACGCCATTTTATTTAGGTATTTTTGGTGTGGGGGTCCCCTTAATATTCATACCAGACCCAAAGGGCCTGGTAATGGACTGGGGGAGCGCCCTTTTTTTCAATGATTTTTATCTATATTGCTGGGATCCGACAATAAAATACAGCCGCAAGCAGTTTTAAATTAAATTTTTTCCTTTGGAAATGTAATTTTGCTGTGGTACTATTAAAAACATTGGAAATATGCGCTACTTCACAGGCAGACTAAGGAGACCCCCCCCCCCCCGGCACAATATTTAAAGGAATATTTAATTTTTATTGTTTCACTTTAAGCATTATTAAAATCACTGCTCCCCAAAAAACTGTAGTTTTTAAACTTTTTGCATTGATACATGTCCCCTGGGGCAGGACCGAGCCCACAAACACCTTTTATAACAATAACATGCATATAAGCCTTGAAAATTAGCACTTTTGATTTTTTATGTTTGTGTCCCATGGACTTTAACGGTGTTCGCACAAATTTTTTGTCTGTTCGAATGTTCTGGTGTGAACTGAACCGGACTGTGTTTCGGCTCATCCCTACTGGCAACCAGAGACAGTCGTAAATGCTTTTATGTTGTAGTCTCTTTGACTACTGCCAGTTGCCATCTATTCTTTGTCTGAATTCTTATGCTAATTCCTAGATGTAAAGTTGACTGATTTTGACTGATCTTGGTACCGCAATTACACTTTTAACTTTTGTTTTTGCTGTAACTTTTTGTGAGCTTTGTAAGTTATTTAAGGTCCAAGAATCTGTTTATTTCAGGTACACCTCAACACCCTCTTTATTGTTAGCTAGGAAGGTGTATTTCATAGACAGAGAAGTGCCAAATGTAAATTAACACCAAAATGACCTCCTTAAAAGAGTTTTTACAGTCTTATTCATCCTCTTAACTTGACAAATGGATGGAGGGTATCATGAAACAAACTCTGTTGCAAAATTAAGTCTTGCAAATATACACTTGAGTTTGGCAATGATGGTTTGAGAGGTTGAATTGCCTCCTGATCTGGAATTGTGTCGAGCTGGTATTGGTATCCGCTTATGATCTTTCTACACATATATTGTAAGATATATCCATATTTGGTGTTGGATTTACATGTTTTCATATATCATTTTGTAGAGTAAGTCACTATTTGACCTTTGTCTTGTAGTGTCTTTTCATTATACTCCTCAACAAAAAATAAACCCCTAAAGGAGACTTCTTTTAGTCAAAACGCGTAGGGATACTGTTCTGACGATATGTCGAATCAGAGAAGGACATATACATTAAAATTTTTGCTGTAAATATGAAATTCTCTTGTATGTAATTATGTTTTATATTTACATGAATTTTTTTATGTTTGTACCAATACAATTATTTTATACATTTGCTATAATTTAAAGTGTTTTCTGGTGCCTCTAAATCCCCCCCAATCCACTTAATTTATTTTCATTTATTGGACACTTGGACAGTAAGGCTCTTCTGATAGAATTTTATGGTTTGAGAGATATTATCTGGTAGGATGAAGACTTCTGTATATTTTGAAATAAAAGATCACCATGGCTATATTGTACTATGGTAGCTCAGGTATATTTTTTATATAATTGATCTTCAATGATCATATAAATTAAAAATCCAGTTTTGAACACATTATTTGTATTAATTGGTATGTCCGGATTGGATCTGTCAGCCTAAATAAAAAGGATTTAAGAACTTGGTGTTTGGTTTGAGAAGATATAGAGAAAGCAAAGTGGATATGAAAAAGGAGAGGGAAAGAAATAGCTAAAGGAGTGGCTGGGATATCCAGGAAGACAATGTATGTCCTCCAAATATTATTAAAATGGAAATGTTCACTGTATTAGTGGACAGCAAACTGTTCCATTTTCATAATGTTCAAGTATGTCTTTTGAGAAGTATCTTTTTGGTTGGGTATTCTGTTTTCTTGATTGACTTTGCAGTCTTTCACCATTTGTCTTAACATGGCAGATTAATATATTTTAAAGCGTTTGGTACCCTAACATTTCATATTCCTGATATGTGCTTGCTGTACCATGTACTTGTATGAAAAAGTATCCTGTTCTCTTTGTAATGGTTCCTTTGTGTAAAATCCCTGGTGTTCCTGCCAGTCCCTCTGCTTTCTTATTAAAAACTGACCACACTAAGCATGAGAATACACCGTGGTCAGTTTCTAGCTATGCTGGGAAGTGTACTCTCCTCCAATGATCAGACTTGTTCCGACACACCCCTCCTGCACAGCCATTCACTGGAAAGCTCAGTGTGTTGTTGCTTCTCCTCCCCCAGCTCTTATGCAGCTGAGAACAGAGGGGTATGATCACTTATAAACAAGGGAAAAAAGGTATTTATAATGTTTTCTTTTTTGGGTTCTTTAGCGTTTCAGATATCCAGGCTTTTGAGATACAGCCAGTGGCGGCTGGTGTTTTTTTTGGGGGGGGTGGCGGCAAACAACAATCACCAACACCACCCCAACCCTCTGCTCGCTGTCTGCCGGTGGGTCCTCCTGCACTTACCCCATCTAGGTGGCAGGCATCGGGTAGCGGTGGGCAGCGATAGCCATTGGTGGGCATCAGCCAGCGGTGGGCATTAAGCAGCGATGGGAATCAGGCTCCTGTATTTTCTCCTCCTCCTCCTCCCTTCCACCGTGAGTCTCCTCAGTTCCGGCACGAAGCTCTGAAGTTCCGACAAGGTATGCCGGACCTTCAGAGGGCATGCTCCTCTGACATCAGCGGCTGCATGCAGGGTGAATATCCCTAAACGGTGCATGTTTAGTAGATATTCGTTGTATCTACAGGTAAGCCTTATTATAGGCTTACCTGTAGGTAAAAATGACCAAGCGGGGTTTACAACCGCTTTAGTTTATCAAAAGACAACAAGGCATGGTTGACACCACTTAATCCACAAATGTGCTGTATGTCGCGAGTCTGCAACAGGACTTAGAAGAGGAACGCATTTTCTGGCAAATCAACAGGCAAAGTATTTAAATAAACCCACAGGGTTGTGGCAGTAAGTTCAATTTTCCACTTTATCACTTAAAGTGGTTGTAAGCTCTCCATGATGAATTTCCCCAATGTAAATCTCTAATAAACACTTTACTAATCACTTTGTGTAAAATCATTCTAACCTTCTCCTTTCTCTTGTAATTCGTCCTGTTTCCTTTCCTGACGTCACTGGCGCATGCGTATATTTGCCTCTGTTTACGGCTCATCGTGCCATCAGTCCTTTCATTATATGCTGTGTCTCTGTAATTTCCTCTCACTACGGCACTGCACCGAGATGCCGCAAGATTTCCCATTCAGAAGTTCTTGATGCACCCCATGTTACTCGCAGTGTCACAGGGGGTGTAAGTATTGGTCGCACAGTACAGCACACAGGAGTGGAGAGTGGACACGGTTGTCATAGTAATCGTCCACGAAAACGAGGCTTACTGCACATGGGCGAGATTACAGCCGGGACAAGAAGAAAGTTCGGAAGTAGAGTGCACTGCGGACTCAGAAGACATTAGCTGGCGCTGGCTTCTCCCAGACAGGAAGATTTGACAAAACACAAAAAAATAAGTAAGAGACACATGAAGGAGTTTAAAGTGGTTGTAAAGGTTCATTATTTTTTTTTAAATAACAAACATGTCATACTTACCTCCACTGTGCAGTTCATTTTGCAGTGACCCCGATCCTCCTCTTCTGGGGTCCCTTGGCGGCTCTCGCGGCTCCTCCCCGCAATAGATAATCCCCTCTGGGAAGCTCTCTCCCGAGGGGGTTACCTTGCGGGCGCGCTCCCGTGTCGTACAATCGGCGTCCATAGCCGCCGAGTGTATGACTCGGCCCCGCCCCCCAGTGGCTGCGTCATTGGATTTGATTGACAGCAGAGGGAGCCAATGGCTGCGCTGCTATCAATCTATCCAATGAAGAGCCGAGAAGCCGTGGAGAGAGCAACTCAGGATCCCGCCCACTGAAGTTTGGGGCTCAGGTAAGTAAAATGGGGGGGGGGGGGGCTGGACACTGCAAGGTGTTTTTCCACCTCAATGCATAGGATGCATTAAGGTGAAAAAACACAAAGGTTTAAAACCCCTTTAACATTAATGCAGAATGTTTTCAAAAGCCTTACTGTACTGCTTTTATCAAGAAGGAGCTTTTGAAGGGCAGAGTTTACTCCCGCTTTAAGTCCCAATTCCATTATCGATATTGAATTTAACCAATCTCTCTAGTAATTGGATCTCTATATTAGGTAATATCTAACAGATGGTTCTTTTAGCAAACATGTGCTGCCTTCATATTACCTGCAGACAAAGAGTTTATTTTTATTTTTTCTCCAACAACACTTTGCAAAATAAAACTTTCTCCACAATTATAGCATCTTACGCCATAACATGAAAATTTTCTGAACCTGTACTGCATAGGTGTGCAAAGGGGGTGTGCACGGTGTGCCTGGGCACACCCTAATCACTACGAGTGGTGCTGATTCCCCCTACTGCCTGGGTTTCCACTCGTGTTGCGCCCCCCCCCCCCTCCACCCCACACTGCTGCTGACTTCCTTCGACTCCTCTCCCCCGGCTACTGCAGGGGATGTTTCAGGATGCAGAGCAGGGGAAGGGGCTAGCTCACTGTGTTCATTCATAACAGAAGAATAGTAAACTGTGTTTACTATGCTACATTTTGTGAATGAACAGAAAGCCGCTCAGCACAGAGCACTTCCCATTAATTAAATGAAAGAAATCCACGCAAACCAGTAACACAAAAATAAACAAACCAAAATAAAGAGCTGCTTGTTGTAAAGTATAAAAAACACCTATAATGTGAAAAAGAAACAAAGGAGCTGCGCTCTAATATCATTGCATATCATAAATCACCATAGTGAATAAACAAAGAAATCTTCATTTAAATTATAAAAATTATAGGAAAATCCAAAATGTCATACATGAGGTCACAGGAATGAATCCATACCACTGCTGTCATTCATTCAGTATCTCCCAAAAGTAAGTACACCCCTCACATTTTTGTAAATATTTTATTATATCTTTTCATGTGACAACACTGAAGAAATGACACGTTGCTACAATGTAAAGTAGTGAGTGTACAGCTTGTATAACAGTGTAAATTTGCTGTCCCCTCAAAATAACTCAACACACAGCCATTAATGTCTAAACCGCTGGCAACAAAACTGAGTATAACCCTAAGTGAAAATGTCCAAATTGGGCCCAAAGTCTCAATATTTTGTGTGGCCACCATTATTTTCCTGCACAGTTTAGGAGATATTTACCATATACCGATGTCATTGCTTCTAAGGGTCTCGTGCTGTGACCGGTGGCTCCGCGCACATGCGCGGGAGTGACGTCACGTGACTCCGGCCAGTCACAGCAGGGACATCACAGGCTTCTTTTGCAGGTAAGTGTAACATAAGTAAGTGCAAAGTGCATTTTGCTTTTACCTTGCAGGGGAAAAAAGAGGAAGTAAAACCCATAAGGGTTTACTTCCTCTTTAGGTCTGGTAAATGCATAAATAACATTTATAGAAGAGAATGGAATCACTCACTAGCACCAGTCACCAACTTGTGAAGAAGGTTTCTGGTCAAAGATATGACTATGGGGTCAGCCGCCTCTCTGACAACTGGAATAGAACACGGACTGCACTAAAAAGGTTAGAAGACTAGCCTTTTCATCTACTTTTTTTTGCAGCACAATAATAGGATTTTTTTGTACTCACCGTAAAATCCCTTTCTCTGACGTCCATGGACTGACACAGCATCTTCATTCTTGACAAGTGGTTTATGTTCCTGCTCATAGGAGAAGACTAGGCAGAATGTTAGATGTATTAACATACATTCCATTACCAGAGCTGAACAGTCCCGCCCAGGGGATGGTCCCTCCGAACATAACCCTCCTACCTGCAGCCAGCTGCCTCAGTTTGTATCAAAGTAGTACAAACTAAAAAGGAGGGGTGGGTGCTGTGTCAGTCCATGGACGTCAGAGAAAAGGATTTTACGGTGAGTACAAAAAAATCCTATTTTCTCTTATCGTCCATGGACTGACACAGCATCTTCATTCTTGACAAGTGGGACGTCCCAAAGCAGTGTCAAAAACGTGGGGTGGGAATAGTATCAAAGAAAAACCAAACTTCACCCCAAACAAGCAGAGCTCCTCAACGGAGGAGATGCAACTTTAAACAGCCGCCTGCAAAACCTTGTGGCCGAATGAAGCATCAAAAGATGCCCCCACATCAACCTTAAACTTTGAAAAAATATGTGCGGACGACCAGGTCGCCGCCTTGCACACTTGTGCAAAAGACACTTGATGTCGGAAAGCCCAGGAAGTACCAAGTGCCCTGGTTGAATGCGCCGTAACCGGAAAGGGAGGCGCCCGCCCCTTAAGGGCATATGTCTGTATGACGGTCTGCCTAAGCCACTGAGAAATGGCGGCAGACGAAACCGCTAGGCTCTGTTTTGGCCCAGACATAGACACAAACGGCGAGTCTGACTTCCAAAAACGAAGCCGTAACAGACAGGTACACCCGCAAGGCACATACCACGTCCAAGGTGTGAAGCGCAACCTCTCTGGGATGCGATGGACGAGGACATAAAAGTGAAAGCACAATGTCCTCATTAAGGAGGAAGGCCGAGACCACTTCGGGAGAAAAGGAGGTTGTGGGCGCAGCACTACCTCATCGTCAAGAGCAAGTATGGCGGTTTGCAAGACAATGCCGCCAATTCAGAAAACCTTTCAGACAGAAGTAATGGCTACTAGAAAAGTCACCTTCAGAGATAAGTTAAAGGAGGAACCCCCCTGACGTTCTCAAAAGGAGGTTCTTGAAGAACCGAGAGCACCAAAATCAAATCCCCAGGAGGGAGAGGTTTAATAGGGGGGAGCACATGGCGGACCCCCTGCCCAAGGGTACTAATTGAAGAATGGCCCGCAAGCGGCCGCTGAAAGAAAACAGCTAAAGCTGAAATCTGACCCTTAATGGCGCTTAAAGCAAGCTTTTTGGTTTTTGGTTTTGTGAAAACAGCAGGATCCTGGAAGCGGAATACGTCCGTGGACGCCAATCCAGCTCCTCGCACATAGTGATGTAAGCCCTCCAGGTACGGTGGTATATCTTCCTGGAGGAAGATTTCCGTGCCATCAGCATGGTCAAGATGACCGAATACGAAAGACCTCGGACCCTAAGTACCTGGCTTTCAATAGCCATGCCGTTAATGCCAGCGTCTGTAAAGCAGAATGAAGTACAGGACCTTGAGATAAAAGGTCCACCCGCATCGGCAATCGCCATGGAACGACCACCACTAGGCGCACAAGATTGGCGTATTAAGGATGCTGAGGCCAATCTAGAGTGAAGAGGATCACCGGAATCCCCTCGGCCTCCACTCTGCGAAGTAGATGAGGAAGCAACTTCAGTGGAGGACAGGCATAAATCAGCCGATACCGACCCCACCAACGCGTCTGACGCTTCTGCCCAGGAATCCCTGGACCTGGCCACGAATCTCGACACCCTGCGAGTGAGCCGAGAGGCCAGTAGGTCCACATCTGACGTGCCCTACCTCCGACAAAGGAGTTGAAACACCTCCGGATGCAAGGACCATTCCCCCTGGTCCAACAACTGGCGGCTCAGATAGTTCACCAGCCATTTGTCTACTCCTGGAATGTAAACGGCCGACAGAGCCGGCACGCTTCTTTCCGCCCATTTCAGGATGTGAGTGGCCTCGGATGCTGCTGCCGAGCTCCGCGTTCCCCCCTGATGGTTAACATAAGCCACCGCCGTGGCGATGTCCGACTGGATCCTGACAGAGCGCCCCTGTAGTCTCCCAGACCACGAGGAGAGACAGTCTGATTGCCCAAAGTTCCAGGGCATTGATCGGCAGATGGGATTCGTCCGGAGTCCAAAGCCCTTGGGCTGATAAAACACCCCAGACTCCACTCAACCAGAAAGACTGGTGTCCGTCGTGATCACAGTCCACTGGACAGGAAGGAACGGCTACCCTGACCGAAGGGCTGGGGATCTCAGCCACCATGTCAGGGACGCCCTGACCAGGTGACTCAGCTGGATCTGACGATCCAGTGAAAATGGAGACTTGTCCCAGCAGGACAGGATCTCCTGTTGTAAGGCTCGAGTGTGGAATCGGGCATACTGTACAGCCTCGAAGGAAGCCACCAAGAGTCCCAGGACACTCATGCAAAAACGTAGAGACGACCCTTTGTAGGATGTCAGTACCACAGATTGAAGAGTCAGCAATTTTTTTCCCAAGGGGAGAAAGACCCTCGCCCCGAGGAGTCCAGGATCAACCTAGGCACTCCAGACGCTGAGTCAGAACCAGGACCGACTTCTGAATGTTCAGCAGCCAACCGAATTCTCGGAGGGCCTGACTGGCTATCAACACACTTTCCTCAAAGTCTAAGCCAGTGTCTGCTCTTAGAAGAAGATCGTCTGAATAGCCCACAATACCAATGCCTCGCTGTCTCAGCAAAGCTAGAATCGGGGCAAGCACCTTGGCAAAAACCCACGGTGCCGACGCTAAACCGAAGGAAAGAGCCACAAACTGATAGTGGTCTACACCTATCACAAAGCACAGAATGGATTCCATGCGGAATGTCTTAAACCTTCACGAAGGCATTCTAGGGTCTTGAGGTCCAGAATTGGACGAACCCCATCCCTCTTTGAAATCACTCCATCGACGGTACTGGTAACAGTACCTCGCACCTCAGCAAGTCCTGTACTGTCCCCAATAGGCAGCCCGATGCGTCGGAAGGAGAGAAAGATTTGAAGGAAAGAATCTGTCTGGTGGCCAGGAAAGGAGCCCTATCCTGTACCCCGAGGTGACCACCTCGCATACCCACCGGATGGAGATCCGGGAGGTCCACCAATCCGTGAACCTGCAAAGTCACCCCCCCACCCCAGAGGCAGGTGGGGGCAAGACTTCATCTAGTGGCGGGCTGGTTAGCCGGCTTTTGGCTCACTCACCCAGGGACGATTCTGTCCTCCAGCCGCACTCTTGTCAGTCTGGGAGAATTTACCCCGAGGCTCTGACTGACGCAAAAACCTCATCTGCGAGAGAAAAGAAGGGCCCAGTTTACAGCGCGGCTCCTTCCCATCAGTAGGCTGAGGAAGAAGGGTGCTCTTACCTCTCGTAACATTTTTAATAATGTCATCCAGGGAAGCACCAAATAATCTTCCTCCCCTAAAGATTAAATCCGTCAGGAGCTTCTTAGAGGCCAGGTCAGCAGACCAGCACTTTAACCAAATAAGGCGACGCAATACCACCGCAGACACTGAGGCCCTAGATATTAAGGGGGCAGCGTTCATAGTGGCATCGCACACCTACACCAGGCTCTGCACCAGTTGGTCGGCCAGTGCAGTGCAATCTGGAGGAAGATTAGCTCCTGAACAGTTTGGTGCAAAATCTTTGCCCATGCCGTGAGTGTCTGAGACACCAGGGTTGCCGCTACAAGAGGACGTAGCGCGGATCTCAGCATGGTGAACATGGCCTTGCTCACCCATTCCAACCTCCTACCAGTAGGGTCCTGAAAGGCAGGAGTCCCCTCAACTGGGAGAGCCGTGGCTTTAATCAACCAGGCGACCGGGGGGCGACAACCGGAGGATTCGTTTTAAATGAACCAAAGGAGACTGCCTCCACCAGAGGCTCCGCAGCATCCAGGTTGAGAGTGTCCCTCACAGTAACCATGAGTCCACTAACAAACGTCCTGTCATTTACTGACCCAGGTAAGGAGTCTTCCTCACAAGGAATGTCCTTGGTCAAAAAAAAATCAAAAATTCAGAGCTAGGGTCCTGTGCTGCAGCAAGGCCCATATCCGAATCAGAGCACCCCCCCCAGGGAATGGTGGGGGGAGAGGGCGGCTCTAAGCCCCCTTGCGCTCGCACTCCGCTTCCATCCTGCAACAATGATTCCAGTAATGCCAACAAAGCGACCATAGGGACCGCAGGTGCAGTAGCCCTGCCTGTTGCCTCTGACATGTAAGGGGAAGCAGATGAGACTGACTCCATAGCAAACAGCACCCTCTGTGACTTTTATCATGATAGAAGAAAAGTCCACCCACCTGCTGCACTGACTGTGGGGGAGCTACCCAGGGGACTCACCAACCCAGCGCAGGACCGCTCAGCGCCACTGCCTATCATTCTGCCCATCCACGGTGTGTGAACAGTGAAGGAAACTGTGAGGAGACTTGCTGCACGCCGTCCGAGTCAGCACTAGAGGCCAAAATGGCAAAAAAAGAGCGTGCGGCTACAACAAAATGGCTGCTGCAATTATAAATGCGCCATAGCGATCCACCGAAAATGGCCACCATGCGGTTTTCAATAGTGAGTAAAAAACACATTAAACATGGCGCCCGACGGCGTGAACACCGACAATATGCCCAGGCAGGCATATTAGGCATCCCCACACAGAATACAGGCCCCTGACACCACAGACCCCCACCGGGACAGCGTGACCCACAGGCACCCCCCCAGTCAGCGCAATGCACAGAGTAAGGTGACAGAGAGTGAGAAAAGAAGGGGTACAGAAAAACCCCTCACCACAGGAACAAACAGCATGTACTCACCTGCTGAGGCAGGAGAAAACAGTACTTACCCGTCCAGCGAGGACCCACTGGTGTGTTCCTGACAGGTCTATCATAGTGCAGTACTGAGTAGCTGTCGGCCCGGTCCACTGTGAAAGATACAGCATAACTGTTCAGTCATATGTGGACCCTGGAGCATAAAAGCTCACCGGCCACCCCTGTAGTCGTGGGGTATGTCGTGGACTGATCTCACGCGGAGCGAGGATCAGCACGCTCGATGGTCGGACTGGGAAGACTACGAGGATAGCGAACTACCCAACCTGTTGCCCAGCCGACAGTTGATAGAAGATCTCAAAAATAAAATAATAAATGTTCAAAAGAACAAAAAATTTCTTCAAGAGACTGGCTCTGAAGAGTCCTCTCCTCTGCTAGGCAGAAAAAAACTGAGGCAGCTGGCTGCAGGTAGGAGGGTTATGTTCGGAGGGACCGCCCCCTGGGCGGGGCTGTTCTGCTCTGGTAATGGAATATATGTTAAAACATCTAACATTCTGCCTAGTCTTCTCCTATGAGCAGGAACATAAACCACTTGTCAAGAATGAAGATGCTGTGTCAGAGAAACACTGTTTTAAGACCTCTTATACTTGTCATGCTCAAACAACTGTAGTCTCCCTGGGCATCTTACCACTCAAAACTCTTTCAACATATCCCTCCTTCACCATGGGCGTAGCATAAGGGGTTGCAGGGGTCACAATCGCAACCCCGCCCCTAGCTACAGGGGGCCCCAGCAGCCTCCCTGTCATATTATCATATCCTCCAGCTCTGATCTGCCCTAGGGCCCCACAGCCACGCTCCAGTACTGGGCTTCTACTTTGCCTTCCACAGTCCACTCCCCTTCAATCTCATTGGCTGGGGAGAAGCTGTGAGGCATTTCCTGAATGGAGAGGAGCACGAGGTGAGAACAGCCCAGGATGGGGAAGTGTCTGTGCTGTGTGCTGGCAACATGGAATGGTAACCGTGCTTAGCGAGGCAAGAGGAGGTGAGTGGTGTCCTATAGCCACGATGGGATCGATTTCATTGGTGAGGTAAGACACGACTCAGTGTCTCCTAGTCACCAGCTGGGATTCTCTGTACCCCCCCCCACCCGGGGATGCCCGCTTACCCCACTTCCCTAAAACTGGGGAAAAGACACACACCTCCGGGAGGTGACCTTCCCCCAACACTGACAGAGAAACCTTCAGAAATTGCTAAAACAAATCCCTTAACACCTCCTCAGGGGGCCCCTGAAGGGCTGCAGGCTCCAGATTTTGTGTCACATGGCTTTTCTCTCTCAGATCTAAGTTGCTCCCCCTCCCAAAGCCCCCTGACCACCCCCTCTGCCCTGGATGCTATGCCCGGCTGCTGAACTCCTTTCCCATTACAGCACTCTATACAGTTCCTCCTCTGCAGGGCTGAAATCACATTCCTTTACAACACAGCCAGTTAGCCACGATCTGCACAGGGTGTATCTGCCTACTGCAACTACACTGCCGTTCTGACCAGAGAATTTCACATGTCAGGAGGGCAACAAAAAAACAAGAAACAGCCTGTGAAGACTGACAGACTGCGTGTAAAGGAATGTGATTTCAGCCCTGTGTAGTGTGTGTGTGTGTGTGTGGGGGGGGGGGGAGCTGTATACAGTGCTGGGATGGGAAAGGAGCTCTGCCAAGTTACTTACCAGGGGTCCCTGTCCTCTGATTCTCCAGCGGTAATCCCTGTCTTCTGATGTAAAGAGGAACTCTGGGAACTCAAAACTCTTAAGCATTTTGAGTACCTTGGCGTGCGGTGGATGTATCTGCACCGTACTGTGCAAGTGGTGGGTGGCAATGGGGGGGCCCAGGTCAACTTTTGTATTGGGGACCACAAGCTTCAAGCTACGCCTCTGGTCAGGACCAAAACAGAGGCTCTTAAAAAGAGGCTTTAAAAGAACTTTAAATTCCTTCTGCATTTCCCCTCCCCTTTCACACAGAAACTTTGCAAATATACTTCTGTAACTTTTCTTTCCCCCTTCAACTAGAACCTATTTGGGAAGACATACTAAAGAATAATAACTAAAAACACAAATGGTCATTATTCCCTTTATCTAGCCACCTCTTTACACATTGCACAGTATGCCGGTGGCAAAAAGGTGCTGGCCCAAGGCAGATAGGCAGTGTGAATTATGGTACTGCAGTATATTTGCAAAGTTGCTGGAGGGGGTGGGACAGAGGCAAATTCAGGAAAAAAAATCAAAGTATAATTATCCGCTTAAATTGATATTGATGGCTCTCTTTAAAAAATAAAATAAAATCATAACCATCTGCTCTGTGCAGTGGTTTTGCTCTTGGTTCCTCCCTGTTGCCCCCAGAGCAAGCAGCTTGCAATGGGGGGCACCCAACCAAGGTTTGTTCCCAAGCCGTGGCTTTGTGTTCATTCACACACAGAGCCATGGCTTGGCCCCACCCCCTCTCTCTCCATATTGGTTCCCTGGCCAATGACTCCCGCTGCTGGCTCAGCCAATGAGGAGGGACAGTCCCCGGAGAGCCAATGCTCATTTGCACATCACTAGGACCGAGATAGGGCTTAGGTAAGTATTGGGGGGGGGGGGGGGGGACTGCTGCACAGAGACAGTTTTTTACTTTCATGCATAGAAAGCCTTTAGAACCACATTTGGTGGAACATAAAGCATAGAGCACAGTTATGGGTGAAACTAAAGTTGCAAGTTGGTGAATCCCTTTGAAAGTGAATATGACGTGTCAGCTGGCATTAGGGTAACACAAAGACACACCCACTATATGAAAGCTCTTAAATACAGTCGGAACTCAAACAGGCATCCCTCCATATCCAAAAATGCAGCTGAGCAACTCAGTCGCCCATTGTAATGTAAAAAAAAAAGCTTTGTAGGACTGAATTTTCAACTATTAGGTACAAATCAAATCCCAGTAGGACACCAATATAGATAAATATTAAAGTCCCAATGGAATTCAATTGCATTTGGCATTAATGGTATAACTTTCAAACTTGCTACAAGAATAATTATAGTTTTAGGTTTTATTCTCTTATCTTAAAACAACATGTTTCATGCTCTTATTGTTTCTAGATTGATGACAGTGTTCAGGTATTGTTATTCTTATGTGTCATGGGTGCACCATTTAGGTTCACTGATTTATTTATTTTCCTTCTTGAATTAAAAAAAAGGGTTAATTTTATTATATTATTTTACCCAAGGCCTGTAGCAATTAAAATTTGCTCACGGGTCCCAGTGGAATGAATGGACTTTAGATGTTAACACTTACAAATGAAGTATTATAATACTCACACCCATCATTTTCAAGTGGAAATGTGTTCTAAAGGTTGCTTCAAAAGACTCGCTAGTCTATTAAAGATAATTAAAAGCAAAATATTATTACCTCAAGAAGATGTTTGTCTCTCAATGAGTCACTATGGGCTCTTTTGGCACAAATTTGCTTACAGTAAATAGATCATACCTTGCAGAATCCATGATGCCCTGGAGAACCCCACAGTTTGCACAGCCGCTCCCTTAATGGCTGTAATAGTTCATGCTTATATTCCGGCCTCGTTCATCAGATTCTAAGGGCAAGAAGGACAGAAAAGTTAGACTTTAGAATTAATAGTAAAATCCTACTTTTTTGTAGAATTATTTTAATTGTTTTCATTAGACTATTCTGATTCTGGTTATTTGTGAAGTGAGTCCTATTTTTACTTTTTTTGATGATAGAATATTTTTAAAATACTTTTTGTATTAAAAAATATGGGCTATAATAATAAAATATAGCACTCTTGGGCATATTCATAAATCAGTAAATGTGACATTAACTAAACATTTACTTCAGGTGAATAAATCACTGTATATTAAGAAAAACTAACAAAGGTAAGAAAGATTTACCTACCAACATTACTGCTTTATAAATATGCTTCTTTACACTTGCTTGTTATTTATACGTTCTTGAATTGGCACTTTTGTATCTGTAATTATTGACTTATGGTTTGAGTTTAGGTTTTGGATAGTCTTTGTTTTTGTCTGTATTCCTATTTCAGAGAAAGGACAGGAAGGAAGTTATTACCTCAAGACAATGTGCTACAAAATATTAGGTTAAGAGTACCAATAATTATGCCCATATAATTTGAATTTGTTTTCTTATTTAAAGAATACCTTAAAACGGAACATCACTCTCTCAATCAACATTGACTATTTTGAATCCTGATGCTGCCTGCTAGTGTTAGAAATTAGATCTGAAAATATATTATATTTACTTTTTTTTTACATTTCTTCAGTTACTTCCTGGTTTCCAGGCCAAATCTTCAGGAGGGGAGAAAGGGTTTTCTCAACTAAGCACACGCTTCTGCCTGCATTCCTGAGCTAAGGGCAAATGGATTCCAGGAAGTAAATGCTACACAAATCATCTGTCCTGACTCAAGATGGCCACAGCCAAAAACGCTAAGGGGCGTTTTTCAAAGTGATTTCTCAGCAAAAAAAAAAAAAAGCATGGAGACATGGATGGGTGGGTGAGTTTGCTTTGAAAACGAAAAATGAATTAAACCATTGAAAACAATTAATTAAAGCAGTTGTAAAGGCTTATAGCCTCTTTGAGTCTACTCTATATTTGTTTCCATTTTTTTCCAAAAGGTTCTGCAGCATCTTACCAAAGTTTGTAGAACCCATTATAAGGAATATACATTATAAAGATTATCTATACTTAGTAAAAATGTATGCAGCTCCATGTCCTTATGAAAAGCTTACATTTTACCCCTGCACAAGATAATTAAATTCCCCACATACTGTAGCTATAAAAAAAGTTGCCCAGACAGAAAAAAAAAAATGCTTTGCATCTTCAGCTTTTCAAGGAGAGCTGAGCAACTTCCACTTTGCTTTTTATTATTCTTCATTTAAGTATTATTTTTTAATTGCAGTGTATTAAACATAAAATCTGGTACAATCTTTAAAAATAAATAGGACCTAACTATAAATGGGCCCTGTTGTGTTTTTATCTTTGACAAGCAAGTAATTGCTTCTCAAATTTATCAGTTTGTTTATGCAAAAGCCATTTGCCAAGCCTAGCTCAAAAAAGCATCAATTTCATCATTATCATCTTATTAATTTAGTCTAGCTATAACACAGCTGATTATTTCTGAGTAATATGCTCTGCAACACATCATGTGTAGCAGAACCATCTGTACAGTACCTATTTAATAAATAAACCCTCGGCTAAATGTCTCTGTTTATTGAGAACTAATGTTTATAGAAAATATAATGGTTTCCCATAAATAACTCGGCTTCATCAACCTGCATATGAATCAGTGCAGGGAATGCTGACATCATCACCTTTTCACAAGCAGAGGAAACGATATTACCCCAAAGAGCCATTGAGTCAATATTAAGGCATTAAAACTGCAATGAAGGCATATTAATGCTTAAAACTTCAATGTTGGCAGTAGAATTGCCACAATGGACACATTTTATAACTCCTAGCATACTTAAAGTTTATGGTTGTTTTTTTAATTTTTTTTTTCTTTTTGAGCGCTTCGCATTTAATGTTATTCCTCCTCTTTAAACATATATATAACAAAAAGAAAAAGAAAATTGCTGATTGTCAGCGTCTGTTTAAAAAAAAAAAACAATAATCAAATTGCTTATTCTAATTGCTCACTGTTTTATACAAAGCAAACTTGCTGTCAGCATAAGGACAGAGCCAGGGCCTGCTTATACTGCAGTAATGCAGCTTTGTTTGTGTATGCAAGGCGACATGTACATGTGCTTTACAGACTATAACATACACTGACATGTTGATGGAGTGAAGTATAGAACTGGGTCTCTGTATAGTGTGATATTAAGAAACATTAGGAAAAAAATATGATGTTAGTTATATACATAATTATTCTGTATATATAATTAAAATTCTTTTGTTTACATTGAAGCCATTTCACACATTGGTACACTTATATTTCATATCTGAGTAGCTTTGTGCAATGTATATTTTGCACCCTCACCCTCAAAAAAGTCCATAATTACACGTTGTAGATTTATACTCTAAAAGCTGCCCTGAAATTGTAGGGATCTCTGAAAGAGGGGTACCATTTGTCCTACTGTGTCAGGAAATGTCTCTAAGCCAGGACATTTGTTCCCCAAAGGTTGCTGTTACATGGTACTCTTGCCACTAGTGTGCAAAAAAGTTGTTAACGTAGCATGGTGTTATGCCAAACCCCCCCAGTGCTGTACTCGGATGTCACTTTTAAGATCATGTAGCTCTCTATCACATGGTCTGTTAAACGTTGTGGTGAATGCTGTTAAAACTTACTACATCTCTCCATTTTGCATTCAGTGAGCATGCAATTAAATCTCTGTTGAGAAGTCTATAGGTATTTTTTTCCATGTTCCAATGTTGTTTCAACATTGAAAAATAAAGTGGCCTTCGCGCAACTAAAGAGAATGGTGTATCAAAGCAAAAAACACAATAAAAACGAATGAAAAACGTGAATCAAAACGAGCTGCAAAACCTAATAGTGTTCACAATACACAAAACAAAGCTAAGTAAATAAGTGATTTTGTGCAGTAAAGTGTTCTCACTCAGCCAATAACAAATGGCTGAAAATAAATAATAATATAAATCTAGAAAGTCCCAGTAAATATAATGTATCAAAAAAGGTGCCAAACAAAATTAATATTAGTTGAGAAAACTGTAATAAAGTGGTTCAAGTCCAAATGTTGATCCCAGTAGAGCATCTCTAATATGCGATCATTAAATCTGGAAAGAAACAAGCTCACAGAACTCTCACCTTAAATCTGTAAATAAACCGCATTGAATGGATAAAGATGGCCTTTAGCCTCCATAAGATTTCATTCCACAACCTTCTACTGCAGAATACCCGTACTGGGGTCTAGCAACAATGTACCAACCCTGACTAACCAACAGCCAGTTCTTGAATCTACAACAGAGTCTGCCCTACAACAAAGGGGCCTTTTAAACTCAACTGTGAAGCACTTGACCTGGAGGTGAAGGTGTTATCCACAAGGGTAAAAGGTATCTTTTTGCAAAGTTTCCTAATTCAGCAGATAGCAACAGAGCGATGAGGTCCCTTTTTAATAGGGATCCACTAAGTAGCTGCCTCCCAAATAGGTATAAGCAATGTTTAACACACAGCAGGGTGGCAATGGGGTCTCTCACTAATCTAGAAATGTTCCACCTGAGTCCTGTATGTCCCCATAATGGAGGTAGATAAGGGTTAGGCTGTGAAGCCTTTCTCTCTCCAGGTTTCCTTAACAGCAGTTATTTTACAGGAGGGTGTGATATGTGATTGGGACTAAAATATGATCTCTACATTTCTCTGGTGCCAAGTGAATCTCTTCAGCTCTCGGCAGCCTACAAACATCCTTCTCCTTCCTTGCCAGGTGGAGTCCTTCCATTGCAGGAGGGCAGGCTCAAGGTCCCCTGCAACCAACCCTGTCCATTCCACTTTTTCTCCCCCCTTATTAGCTGTCACCACCAGTGGGAAGAAAGGACAGGCCCAGGCCATAAAGCTGTCATAGTCAGGCATTAGGCTTCGGGACCAGTAGCTATAGCAGTATATAGGTTCACACCAACTGGTAGAATAAACACATGAGCAGGTCACTCCTCTTGATAGTGGAAGAGTCCTCGTGTAGATGCCTTCTACTTGAATGGGCACCACAGGAGAGAGATCTATCAGCTTATCCAGAAATGTTCAGGAAGCAGTGGAGGTTGCAGGCTTGGCTGATGGAGTTTGTATTTGTCTCTTATTTCTGTAACATCCAAAGCTTTGCTCCAGACAACATTTTGAAGGTTGCATTTTTTCCCCACTAGATGACACCCAATCCTGGGGGCGGTTTCAAATTTCTCTTTGGGACATTGCACAAGGCTCTACTGAAACTCCAAGGCCTCACCTTCTTTTTGGTTACATGATTTCATTTGGCTATAACTAATGTGGTCAGGCACCCAACTGGTTCCTTTGCTGGGTCTCTGAAATCTCCTGACTGCTTAACAGGTAACACATTTTAATGCTTTTTAAACTCCCCCTCCCTCCTGCTAGCAGAGGACCTGAGCCAATCAGGGGGAAGGAGAATTTACTATGCAGATGCCAAAAATTTATGGAAAGTCTTTGAAGGGGCATTGTACAATACAAGTCAATAGAGGCTAATGGAGCTGCAGACTTTAACCACCTCCCTCCTAGCCTATTATAATATTATGGCTGGATGGGAGTACCATTATTCTGGGAGGACATCATTTGATGTCATCCGACTCAGGCACCTCATGCGTGTCCTAGGGGCTGAGCCGCAGCGCAATCTGGGATCCAGTGTCTCCGGTGGACAGATCATTGTACTGGGCTGGCCCTGGTACCATGTGATCACTGTGGCCAATCATAGCGATCATATGTCAGTTGTACACAATGGTTTGCATTCATAGTCATACATTGTGCCATACATTTGCATTCATAGCCATACATACATAAAGTGACTTTCCTACAAATATGGGAAAAGAAAATAAAGAGAGTAAAAGAGAACAAAATGAAGAGTAAAACTTATACCTTCCCAGTCACAGTAAAGAAATATTACCAGAAAAGGCATGCCTAAGTGGTTAAAAAAAAAAAACACCAGAAGGTTTGTATAAATGGCAAAAATGCTCCTGCCTCCTCTCTATGAAAAATAAAACATAAACCAAATCTAACAGAAAACCTTCCTGCATCAGAGTGTCTCAAGGTGATCTTGCATTCTCATTACCTCACTGACTTTATGGACAGATAAGCAGTTCTGATGCAAATCACTTACAGTATAACAGTTCCAACACACTCATACAATTGCTAGTTTCAATTTCATAAGGTGCATATTAACCATTTGCTACTTGCTCGCCCGTCCGCAATGTACTACAGGCGAGTGGCAGCTGTAGGCAAAGCGACATACCTGTACGTCGCTGCCTACTTCCAGGTTCAGGGCACACGCATGCGTGCCCCAGACGGGCTCCCGCTGTGACTGTACACAGTGGAAGCCTGTCAGCAAGTCCCGACTGTAATAGAATGCATAAATAACTGACTCCATTTTTAAGTAGAAATTAACTTTTGAATATATGTGTTTTGACATAACTAGCTTAACTGACAGTTTGCATAGAGACACACCCTGCTAGTCTTTGTGGTTAAGCTGCTTCATGGAGCAGCCTGATTTTATAAGCAAAGTCATCTTTTAGTCTTTGTTAAACTAAATTCAGCAGTTTAAATCATGATAAGAATATACTGAGTTTGTATAATTTTTGGAAACGTATGTGTTAAGACATAGCCCATGCTATCTCTCTTTTGCATATAAGCCACAGTGGAATTCAGTAAAGGTTAGAGATCTAATGAACACACAATTCTGTTTCCCTGTGTCATTTGTCTCTCAGGATCCGTGGGTCATTGAAGCTCTTCTTTCATTACCTGAAGTACACCTGGGTGGCCGTATTACCTGTTTACCTCTTCAGATAATGGCAGCGATGGGGATGAAATAATCACCTTTGGTAAGTAGAACTTATTTGTCTATTAGACAGACTGTTTTCTCTTGCCTTAGCTCTGATTTAAATTTCATCTCAAACTAAATTTATGTAGAAGAGGTATACGAGCCACGCTTTGGTGTATAGGGGATTTTTTGGGAAAATCCGCCTTTGAAAGTACCTCTGAGAAGGTCTTAATTGAATAATACAGTACTGTACAGTCCTTATTGGGGAAGGAGCTGAAATAGTTAATGAGGATTATATTTCAGTGACCCAACCTACTTTCGCTTTTCTTTCTTTCGCATAAAGTAAATGAAATATTAGAAGATAAATTGTTTGTGTGGGAGAAGGAGGTCTGTAAGGTAAGACAGACAGACTCTCACTGTCACTATTTTAATATGGGTCAAAAACCTCCCCCATATCCTAATCCCAGGGAAAATTGTAAAGATTATGTAGCCAGGGTTTGTGGTACTGACTATAAATTTATAAATCCCTGAGTTTCTAATTTAGCCGGGTGAACAAAATACATGCATAGTTCTGACCCTTTCCCCAGAGATGGAGCTAACGATGAATTCCATATGGACAGGGTAAAAGGCTTGTGTCTTCGAGACAAAAAGGCTTTTCCATGGTTTGAGGGAGATCCACAGTGGGACATGGAATACATGAGAAAGGGTGGTGAAAATTGGCTACAATATGCACCCTATTTTTTTCAGAGGGATAATAAGAAACAGAAGAAAGCAAAGAATTGTTTAACTAAGGAAGAGTATGATCTTAAACATAAGCAGGAATCTGAGGTCAAGAGACCCGATCCCATGGCTCCACCTTTGCCTTTCTCTCATGTATCCCCACCACCATGTATTAGCCAGATTTATCCCAGTCTCACAGTATAAGAAATAGATCTTCTTGCTGGTCATTATGCCATACACCAGCAACCCACAAACCCTCCCCCTGCAGTTGACCCTGCAGTTGCCCCTGTACTTGCCTCTGCAGTTGCCCCTGTAGTTGCCCCTGTAGTTGCCCCTGCAGTTGCCCCTGCAGTTGCCTCTGGTGTTGCCTCTGCAGTTGCCCCTGTTGTTGCCCCTGTAGTTGCCCCTGTACTTGCCCCTGCAGTTGCCTTTGCACTTGCCCCTGCAGTTACCCCAGTAGTTACCCCTACCCTCCCGGCACAACAACAACAGGCACCTACATAAGTCCGACAGGTAGTACAAGTAGCACAAACACGACCCAATTCCCAAAACACACAGGAAGACATCGGTGAACAAGAAGGGGCCACGGGAGGAAAGGTATCACCACCCCAGTCATCCTTAATTGAAATAGAGGATGCGGATGAAGAATTTGATCTCTCTGCACTAGGAAGGGGAATTGCGGCAGTCATTAGTAATATATTTAGTCCTGGGAAAACCAAAAGTGGGAGGGCATATGGCATTGATGGCGCTGAACTAAATGCCCTTTTTATGACTATAGGAAATTACATGTTGAAAAAGGTGATTGATATTGAAGATATCAACCGCATTATTAAACATTGTCCAAAACCAACTCAGTCTGCCTCTGCAACCTTGTCTTATTTAAAAAAGGCTTGTAAAGGGAGAAATTATACACAGGAAGATATGCGATTGATTGTGGATGGTGTCATTGGACACACATCCGCATTTGATTGGACTAAAGTAGCATCCATAAATGATATTGAAGATCCAAAAACAGTAAAGGCTGATACATACAAATTAAATACTAAAGAAGGGAGAACTACCATGTGGGGCCAACTCGAAGCAGAATTAAATAGTGCTTTTAAAAATAAAACTTCTCTCCCTACTGCCATAGCCTGTAAACAAAAATCAGGAGAAAGTGTATTAGAATTTTGGAAGAGGTTTATGGATGTGTGGACGCAGGAAGCTGCATTATCAATACTACTTGATATGCATAGTTTGATGATTCAGACTTTCATTAGTAACCTAAAACCACAACATTTAATGGTTAAACAAATGATTTCTGATTGGCCTACAAAGACCATACCAGACTTTCAGAAAGCAGTTACAGAGAAAGATGCGGCAGGTTGTTTTGAGATACCGAAATGTTCAGGTACACATTTCCAGGGAGGACTACCACAACAGCAGCAGTCCCACCCAGGGAATGGTACACAGCAGAATAGAGGTAGGGGCAGAGGAAGAGGTCGAGGCCATGGTTTCCCCAGGACACAGCCCTCACAAAGAGGTTTTTTTAACTGTGGGGACTTGGGTCATTGGAGAAACCAATGTCCATATGGCATACCTGAACAAAATACCAAACAAGTCACATAACCCCCACAAACCCAACAACATCAAGGGCCAAAAACACTCTCAGATTTACAAACATATGCCACGGAAACTGACATAAAACAATGGAATATTGCAGGTGTGCAGAAAAGTCCAGAGTCT
This sequence comes from Rana muscosa, assembly GCA_029206835.1. Lineage (NCBI taxonomy): Eukaryota > Metazoa > Chordata > Amphibia > Anura > Ranidae > Rana > Rana muscosa. The sequence goes on from CM055127.1 coordinate 332,071,445, forward strand.
GGGCTTGTCTGCCAAGAGGGGAGACCGTGTATACCTACAGCTAGTGCCCCATTGTTTATCTCTCAGTACCATGGGGTGGGACACAGAGGCTGGCAGATGACACGTGAATTACTGGATAAAGATTTTTTCATCCCAGGTCTTCCCTCTCTTGTGAAATCATATGTCTCTAGATCAGGGTTTAAAATTTCAAGTCTAGACCTACTAGCCAGGCAAAAACATTACTCTCCACCAGTCGCCCCACCAAATGTTTCCCAGGTCCGTCCCCCAACCCCGCCCCACTTAAAGCCCCACCCCTTAAAGCCCCGCCCCTTTAAAGCTTATGAAATTACTGTTTTTTTAAGAATAAAGAATCCAAAATATAAAAAAATGCTATTATAACATAGCTTTATTCAATTTAAACATAACAGCAATAGCGTTAATAGCAATAGGATGCATTTGAAATATCAAGTTTTACAGCTTTAAACCTGTAGTAAACATTTTCTAGTTTTTTTTTTGCTTATTTTGATGCCATCAGTGTTCCCAGAGAGCCCTCCTTTACATCAGTGTCCCCAGAGAGCCTCCCCTTACATCAGTGTCCCCAGAGAGCCTCCCCTTACATCAGGGTCCCCAGAGGGACCCCCCTTACATCAGTGTCCCCAGAGAGCCCCCTTACATCAGAGTCTCCAGAGCCCCCCCTTACATCAGTGTCCACAGAGAGCCCCCCCTTACATCAGTGTCCCCAGAGAGCCCCCCTTTTCATCAGGGTCCTCAGAGAGCCACCCTTACATCAGGGTCCCCAGAGGGACCCCCCTTACATCAGTGTCCCCAGAGAGCACCCCCTTTACATCAGTGTCCCCAGAGAGCCCCCCTTACATCAATGTCCCCAGAGAGCCCCCCTTACATCAGTGTCCCCAGAGAGCCCCCCCTTACATCAGTGTCCCCAGAGAGCCCCCCCTTACATCAGTGTCCCCAGAGAGCCCCCCCCTTACATCAGTGTCCCCAGAGAGCACCCCCTTTACATCAGTGTCCCCAGAGAGCCCCCCCTTACATCAGTGTCCCCAGAGAGCCCCCCCTTACATCAGTGTCCCCAGAGAGCCCGCGCTTACATGAGTGTCCCCAGAGAGCCCCCCCTTACATCAGTGTCCCCAGAGGGCCTCCCGCACCTTACATCAGAGTCCCCAGGTCATGTACCTTAAGCAGGTGGGCCTCTCCTGGTGTCACGAACGGCGGTGGAGAGCGGACCTCTTCTCGTGTCCCCCGCAGCGGTGGAGAGCGGAACTCTCCTGCACCTGTAATGGCGATGCCGAAGCCGAAGAAGCCGGAAGTCGGAAACCGGAAGTCGGCTTCAAACTGAGGCTTGGAGCACAAGTTGAAAGCAAATGGATCCCTGGGGCCTGGGGATCACATTGCAAGCCACTGCGCTCGCTATACTGCGCTCGCCAAACAGCATGTGATACTCGCATTTGGCGAGTGGGCGAGTGGAAATTTCAAGCCCTGCTCTAGATGCATCACATGCACCCGGAACAACCCGAGAAATCCACACAAAGCAAATATATATCCATCCACACCATTCACTCATTTACAGATTGATTTCACCCACATGCCCAAATTAAGCAAACGACAGGAATATTTACTTGTAATAGTAGATATGTTCTCAAGATGGGTAGAAACATTTGTAACTACAAGAGAAGATGCTCAAACAGTGGTAAAAATCCTCACGCAAGAAATCATCCCTAGATTGGGATGCCAGCTCCAAATAAATTCTGACAATGATCCTGCCTTTATTTCAAAAGTGTGAAAAGATTTAGTAAAAGCGCTTAAAATTGACTGGAAGTTTCACATTCCTTACCATCCTCAAAGTTCAGGAATTGTAGAAAGAATGTGTAGCGGTTCCCCCGTAGGAGCTGCTGGTTTAAGTTTGGGCCTTGCACGTTACCTCACCTTTCGTTGTCTAGGGGATGAGATGAGAGTCTATAGAAACTTGAATGTCCACACAAGTTATAATCCTTTCTTTTTAGGCTTTATTCCACAACAACTTGCATATGCGGAGGGACGGAGGATTAGGGTAAGTTTCAGGCACACAATGCAGATCACTGGGGAGTTTCTATGTTTCAAAGTCACTGTCACCACTTTACTTCTAGTGGGTATTGCTCACCCGGATAGGCCCCTCTCACCTGGCCTAGCAGCCGGAATGATGCACGGTCAAAAACAGGTTAACAGTCTCTGCCACAGACTCCCTGAATTAAAGATGAACTTGTTCAATGATCCTCTGCCACAGGATTCAGTACTCAAATATCAAGCCTTACAGTCTTAGAGCCTTTAAGCCAATCCTGGCAGACTGTAAGGTAAGTTAACATAGGCTGTGGTGTATCCTCCAATAAAGTTACCAGGACTCTCCCGAGATACCAGCCTTCGGCTTGGTCCTCTAGGACAGGTCCTCCCCTGGTTTCCTCCATTAAATGGCTTCCTCCTTCAAGTGCAGGCCCCAGTCAGGACAACTGGGCCTACCTGGCATAGATGCAGCCTCGGGCCAACGTGGCTCCGTGGCTGAAATTCCAGTAACACATGCCTCGAGCCAGGAGGGCCACGAGGCAAAGAAGAGCCCCAAAAAATGGCGTCTGCCCCTTAAGTATCCTTCCCCAGTATGCTCAGCGAGGAGACCGCTCCCCACTGAGCTGTTCCCAGGGAAAAACACCCAATGCACTCTGGCCTGTTTGTGTTCCAACATTGGCCTGGGGTGGTAACACCACCTACAGGCAAACAGTAGGAAATCCTCCCAAACACAGCCATAGCCGGAACAGAGGCTGATTTAGCCTTCATTTTACAAGTCTGAGCTAATTACCAGCTCAGACTCCCACTAAATTTGAACATAGCGCCAGGTCATCAGGAGCAGGGCGCTACAATGAATAGGACAATAAAAGATAAGATGAGGAAGGCTACAGGTGGAACTTATACCAACTGGAAAAGGGTGCTGCTGGCAATTCTAGCAGAGGTAAGAATGACCCTAAATAATAAGACAGGTTATTCTCCCTTTGAAATTCTTATGGGCAGACCATTTCCCACTCCCTGGGCTAGAGAACCCTTAATGTTAGAAAGAGCGGATCTTGATCTTATTCAGGAAGACTATGTAAGAAAATTCATTGAAACGTTGGACAAAGTTGAAAGAAATGTCGCTTGCACCTCTCCTTCTTCTTCACAGGAACCAACACACCCCTTTAAGGTCGGTGACCTCGTAGTGGTTCAGCAGCTGAACCAAACAAAAAAGCAGGAATATCCTTTTGGACCTCCAACCACCGTGATCGCAGTAACCAGGACAGCCATCCTCGTGGAAGGACAACAGTCTTGGATCCATGCCAGTCAAGTAAAGAAGGTCAACCAGGACCCTAAGAAGCAAGGTAAAGATAAAGACAAAGGAGGTTAAGAAAGTAGTGAAAATCCTCGAATATTGAGTGAAGAAAGTGGTAAAGTCTCTGAAAAAGATGACCTTGCTTATTTCACCACAGACTTCTGGGAAGACATTTTGCCTCCTGTTCCTAATCTCTCTGATAGTGTTCCTACCTACATGGATTGTAACTCACTGTATTTATCATCCTGAGTACTTGGGAGCCCTTAAAGTCATATGTGGGTCACCCAATAACACCATAAATAATACACATATCAGACACAAGAGAGATACACAATCACATAATGAAGGAGTTAAAACCGATAGTTTTACAGACAAAATGTTGCTACTGAAATTTGGAGTTGAAAATGTTTTTATTGAAAGAATAAACAGTACATCAGAAATACAGTTGACATATCACTTATAAGAAAGCGGTAACGAGTGCGCCAAGTGGCTATGGCCTACAGCGGTGATTGCGCCCAAAGGTTTAATGAATGGGCTTGGGTTAAATTTATGTCAAACCATAGAAGATCAGGAGATAAAGAGAAAGGGGAAGAAAGATAAAGACGGACAGGGTTGGAGAGGGGGGAAATGGGGGGGGGGAGGGGTCTGCTGGGAGAGCCTGGGATGGAAAGACAGTAACTTGGTAAATGAGGGGTATCCCTACATCCTTAGGGAAAGGTCATGGTGGTGGCGGAGCTGGGCTCAGAGGAACAGGGAGCATGCCAGCTGCTACTGTTAAATATAGCTATGTCCAGAAGTCTGGCTATGAAAAATGTTGGATATGTAGTAAACTCCATCCTAGCACTGCTAGGATCCCCCTAATGGCAGTACCTCTAAACTTCACCCCTCCTAAATGGCATACCTCCTGCCATCCTTACAAATGTCACAAGAACGCTTTCAAATAATACCCTTACTTTCCAAATTATTGGTAGAAGTCATTCCCCAGACTGGTGTTTTAGGTTGGGAAACTCCACAAAGGGAGCTGAAGTGTGCCAACAAGCTAAAATTAACTTTTCAATGACTTCAACTGAAAGCCCTTTCTTTCACACTTCAGAACCTGCCCTAAACACCACTCTAATAAAATTTCTTAGCTCCAGTTCCACTTCCACAGTAGGAAAATTATTGTAGAGTTTAACCTTTTCCAGTCTTTCTGATGAAATGATGACGATATTCAACAAACGATCCTTAGCTCTAGGAAACAGTATTTATATTTGTTGTGGAAAAATCTGTCACCCTTGGATCCCCAAGGATGGTGTTATCTTGCATCCCTAGTCCCCATCATGGGCATAATAGGAGATAGCAAGTGAGGACACCCCCTTGAAGCTAGCATGCATCCTAGGTACCCCCTCAAACACCGCAATAAAAGGGAGTTATTTTTTTGAAAAAGATATCGCATGGGCTTGGTTCCCCTCATGGACTGGATGGGGAATAGACACAATGAAAAGATTAAATAATTACTCTAAAATTCTTGATGAAATTCTAGACAAGAACTCAGGAGACATTATGAGGGCAATTAAGAAATAGGGATGAGCTCGGTGTTCGAGTCGAACATACGTTCGACTCGAACATCGGCTGTTCGATCGTTCGACGAAGATCGAACGATTTGGGCCATTCGCGCCTAATTCGAGTGACGCGAACGGCCCACAATGCACTACGCCATCGCAGTGTCATCCAGGCGCTGTGATTGGCCAAGCATGCACTGTGACCCCGCATGCTTGGCCAATCACAGCGCCGGCAGCGAGGAGAGCAATGATTGGCCACAGGCAGGATGCCTGTGGCCAATTATTGCTGAGGGGGTTTAGTACACGCCCCACACTATAAAAGGCCGCCAGCACGGCGGCCTAGTGTAGTGTGTTCCGGAGCAGGGAAAGAGAAGCATAGGCAGGGACAGTGACATTTATTTTTTCTTGCTTAACCTGGATTCCTTTAGTTTAGGGAAAGAGAAGGATAGGTAGGGAGAGTGTCAGTGTGTTTTACTGTACGAATCCTTGTTTCTAGGGACAGGGAAGGACAGTGAGGGAAATTCTCCTTGTGCTATAGTGTGCTTTAAAAAAACCTTTTTTCTAGGGACAGAAAACTATAGGTAGGGAGAGTGTCAGTGTGTTTTACTGTACGAATCCTTGTTTCTAGGGACAGGGAAGGACAGTGAGGGAAATTCTCCTTGTGCTATAGTGTGCTTTAAAAAAACCTTTTTTCTAGGGACAGAAAACTATAGGTAGGGAGAGTGTCAGTGTGTTTTACTGTACGAATCCTTGTTTCTAGGGACAGGGAAGGACAGTGAGGGAAATTCTCCTTGTGCTATAGTGTGCTTTAAAAAAAACTTTTTTCTAGGGACAGAAAACTATAGGTAGGGAGAGTGTCAGTGTGTTTTACTGTACGAATCCTTGTTTCTAGGGACAGGGAAGGACAGTGAGGGAAATTCTCCTTGTGCTATAGTGTGCTTTAAAAAAACCTTTTTTCTAGGGACAGAAAACTATAGGTAGGGAGAGTGTCAGTGTGTTTTACTGTACGAATCCTTGTTTCTAGGGACAGGGAAGGACAGTGAGGGAAATTCTCCTTGTGCTATAGTGTGCTTTAAAAAAACCTTTTTTCTAGGGACAGAAAACTATAGGTAGGGAGAGTGTCAGTGTGTTTTACTGTACGAATCCTTGTTTCTAGGGACAGGGAAGGACAGTGAGGGAAATTCTCCTTGTGCTATAGTGTGCTAAAGCATTCCTCATCAACCATCTTTGAAATCCTTGTTTTTTGGACAGTCAGGGAAATTCTCCTTGTGCTATAGTGTGCTTTAAAAAAACCTTTTTTCTAGGGACAGAAAACTATAGGTAGGGAGAGTGTCAGTGTGTTTTACTGTATGAATCCTTGTTTCTAGGGACAGGGAAGGACAGTGAGGGAAATTCTCCTTGTGCTATACTGTGCTTTAAAAAAACCTTTTTTCTAGGGACAGAAAACTATAGGTAGGGAGAGTGTCAGTGTGTTTTACTGTACGAATCCTTGTTTCTAGGGACAGGGAAGGACAGTGAGGGAAATTCTCCTTGTGCTATAGTGTGCTTTAAAAAAACCTTTTTTCTAGGGACAGAAAACTATAGGTAGGGAGAGTGTCAGTGTGTTTTACTGTACGAATCCTTGTTTCTAGGGACAGGGAAGGACAGTGAGGGAAATTCTCCTTGTGCTATAGTGTGCTTTAAAAAAAACTTTTTTCTAGGGACAGAAAACTATAGGTAGGGAGAGTGTCAGTGTGTTTTACTGTACGAATCCTTGTTTCTAGGGACAGGGAAGGACAGTGAGGGAAATTCTCCTTGTGCTATAGTGTGCTTTAAAAAAACCTTTTTTCTAGGGACAGAAAACTATAGGTAGGGAGAGTGTCAGTGTGTTTTACTGTACGAATCCTTGTTTCTAGGGACAGGGAAGGACAGTGAGGGAAATTCTCCTTGTGCTATAGTGTGCTTTAAAAAAACCTTTTTTCTAGGGACAGAAAACTATAGGTAGGGAGAGTGTCAGTGTGTTTTACTGTACGAATCCTTGTTTCTAGGGACAGGGAAGGACAGTGAGGGAAATTCTCCTTGTGCTATAGTGTGCTTTAAAAAAACCTTTTTTCTAGGGACAGAAAACTATAGGTAGGGAGAGTGTCAGTGTGTTTTACTGTACGAATCCTTGTTTCTAGGGACAGGGAAGGACAGTGAGGGAAATTCTCCTTGTGCTATAGTGTGCTTTAAAAAAACCTTTTTTCTAGGGACAGAAAACTATAGGTAGGGAGAGTGTCAGTGTGTTTTACTGTACGAATCCTTGTTTCTAGGGACAGGGAAGGACAGTGAGGGAAATTCTCCTTGTGCTATAGTGTGCTTTAAAAAAACCTTTTTTCTAGGGACAGAAAACTATAGGTAGGGAGAGTGTCAGTGTGTTTTACTGTACGAATCCTTGTTTCTAGGGACAGGGAAGGACAGTGAGGGAAATTCTCCTTGTGCTATAGTGTGCTAAAGCATTCCTCATCAACCATCTTTGAAATCCTTGTTTTTTGGACAGTCAGGGAAATTCTCCTTGTGCTATAGTGTGCTTTAAAAAAAACTTTTTTCTAGGGACAGAAAACTATAGGTAGGGAGAGTGTCAGTGTGTTTTACTGTATGAATCCTTGTTTCTAGGGACAGGGAAGGACAGTGAGGGAAATTCTCCTTGTGCTATAGTGTGCTTTAAAAAAAACTTTTTTCTAGGGACAGAAAACTATAGGTAGGGAGAGTGTCAGTGTGTTTTACTGTACGAATCCTTGTTTCTAGGGACAGGGAAGGACAGTGAGGGAAATTCTCCTTGTGCTATAGTGTGCTAAAGCATTCCTCATCAACCATCTTTGAAATCCTTGTTTTTTGGACAGTCAGGGAAATTCTCCTTGTGCTATAGTGTGCTTTAAAAAAACCTTTTTTCTAGGGACAGAAAACTATAGGTAGGGAGAGTGTCAGTGTGTTTTACTGTATGAATCCTTGTTTCTAGGGACAGGGAAGGACAGTGAGGGAAATTCTCCTTGTGCTATAGTGTGCTTTAAAAAAAACTTTTTTCTAGGGACAGAAAACTATAGGTAGGGAGAGTGTCAGTGTGTTTTACTGTATGAATCCTTGTTTCTAGGGACAGGGAAGGACAGTGAGGGAAATTCTCCTTGTGCTATAGTGTGCTTTAAAAAAACCTTTTTTCTAGGGACAGAAAACTATAGGTAGGGAGAGTGTCAGTGTATTTTACTGTACGAATCCTTGTTTCTAGGGACAGGGAAGGACAGTGAGGGAAATTCTCCTTGTGCTATAGTGTGCTAAAGCATTCCTCATCAACCATCTTTGAAATCCTTGTTTTTTGGACAGTCAGGGAAATTCTCCTTGTGCTATAGTGTGCTTTAAAAAAACCTTTTTTCTAGGGACAGAAAACTATAGGTAGGGAGAGTGTCAGTGTGTTTTACTGTATGAATCCTTGTTTCTAGGGACAGGGAAGGACAGTGAGGGAAATTCTCCTTGTGCTATAGTGTGCTTTAAAAAAAACTTTTTTCTAGGGACAGAAAACAATAGGTAGGGAGAGTGTCAGTGTGTTTTACTGTACGAATCCTTGTTTCTAGGGACAGGGAAGGACAGTGAGGGAAATTCTCCTTGTGCTATACTGTGCTAAAGCATTCCTCATCAACCATCTTTGAAATCCTTGTTTTTTGGACAGTCAGGGAAATTCTCCTTGTGCTATAGTGTGCTTTAAAAAAACATTTTTTCTAGGGACAGAAAACTATAGGTAGGGAGAGTGTCAGTGTGTTTTACTGTATGAATCCTTGTTTCTAGGGACAGGGAAGGACAGTGAGGGAAATTCTCCTTGTGCTATAGTGTGCTTTAAAAAAACCTTTTTTCTAGGGACAGAAAACTATAAGTAGGGAGAGTGTCAGTGTGTTTTACTGTACGAATCCTTGTTTCTAGGGACAGGGAAGGACAGTGAGGGAAATTCTCCTTGTGCTATAGTGTGCTAAAGCATTCCTCATCAACCATCTTTGAAATCCTTGTTTTTTGGACAGTCAGGGAAATTCTCCTTGTGCTATAGTGTGCTTTAAAAAAAACCTTTTTTCTAGGGACAGAAAACTATAGGTAGGGAGAGTGTCAGTGTGTTTTACTGTATGAATCCTTGTTTCTAGGGACAGGGAAGGACAGTGAGGGAAATTCTCCTTGTGCTATAGTGTGCTTTAAAAAAACCTTTTTTCTAGGGACAGAAAACTATAGGTAGGGAGAGTGTCAGTGTGTTTTACTGTACGAATCCTTGTTTCTAGGGACAGGGAAGGACAGTGAGGGAAATTCTCCTTGTGCTATAGTGTGCTAAAGCATTCCTCATCAACCATCTTTGAAATCCTTGTTTTTTGGACAGTCAGGGAAATTCTCCTTGTGCTATAGTGTGCTTTAAAAAAACCTTTTTTCTAGGGACAGAAAACTATAGGTAGGGAGAGTGTCAGTGTGTTTTACTGTATGAATCCTTGTTTCTAGGGACAGGGAAGGACCGTGAGGGAAATTCTCCTTGTGCTATAGTGTGCTTTAAAAAAACCTTTTTTCTAGGGACAGAAAACTATAGGTAGGGAGAGTGTCAGTGTGTTTTACTGTATGAATCCTTATTTCTAGGGACAGGGAAGGACAGTGAGGGAAATTCTCCTTTTGCTATAGTGTGCTTTAAAAAAACCTTTTTTCTAGGGACAGAAAACTATAGGTAGGGAGAGTGTCAGTGTGTTTTACTGTACGAATCCTTGTTTCTAGGGACAGGGAAGGACAGTGAGGGAAATTCTCCTTGTGCTATAGTGTGCTAAAGCATTCCTCATCAACCATCTTTGAAATCCTTGTTTTTTGGACAGTCAGGGAAATTCTCCTTGTGCTATAGTGTGCTTTAAAAAAACCTTTTTTCTAGGGACAGAAAACTATAGGTAGGGAGAGTGTCAGTGTGTTTTACTGTATGAATCCTTGTTTCTAGGGACAGGGAAGGACAGTGAGGGAAATTCTCCTTGTGCTATAGTGTGCTTTAACCACTTCCCGACCGCGTCATGGACAAAAGACGTCCACAGAGTGGTCGAGTTATCCTGAGCTCACGTCCCTGGGACGTCCTCGTGCATTCGCGCTTCCCGCGCGCCCCCTGGTGCATGCTCGCGGAAGTGTCCGTGCTCGCTGAGTTCACGGCTCCCACTGCAACAAGGATCGCGGTGAAGAGCCAATGATAGCGGCTCTTTACCACCTGATCGCTCCCTCCAATGAGGGAGCGACCAGAATGTAAACAAACTGGGGTCAAACAGAGGTCCAGCTCTCTTCTCTCCTCACACCGATACAGCGTGTGAGGAGAGGAGAGATCCTTTTAACAGTGAGTGTCTCATATATATTCAGCAGTGCCCTTAAGTGCCACACAGTGCCACACAGTGCCACACAAGTGCCAATCTGTGCCCCACACTACCCATCAGCGCCCCTACAGCTCCCCTACAGTACCCATCTGTGTAAGCAGTGCCACAAAAATACTCATCAGTGCCACTACAGTGCCTATCAGTGCCACCAGTGCCACCAGAGTACCCATCAGTGCCACTAGTGTCCATCAGTGCCACCACAAGGCTGATCAGTGCCACCACAAGGCTGATCAGTGTCACTACAAGGCTGATCAGTGTCACTACAAGGCTGATCAGTGTCACTACAAAGCTCATCAGTGCCACCAGTGCTCATCAGTGCCACCTCTGCCACTTCAGTGCCCATCGGTGCCGCCAGTGCTCCACCAGTGCTACTACAGTGCCCAGTGCCACTACAGTGCCCCATCGGTGCCATCAGTACCACATCAGCGCCACTATAGTGCTCATCTGCACCCTCATCAGTTACCAGCAGTGCATCCTCATCAGAACCCAGAAGCACCCTCCTCAGAACCCAGCAGCACCCTCATCAGAACCCAGTAGCATCCTCATCAGAACCCGGCAGCACCCTCCTCAGAACCCAGCAGCACCCTCATCAGAACCCAGCAGTGCAGCCTCATTAGACCAGCCTCATCAGCACCCATCAGTGCAGCCATATCTGTTCCAGTTTTCCTACCACAGTTTGTCACCACAGCCCACAGTCACCAGTATGGCGAAAAAAATGTTTTCCGCTGAGGAGGCATACCAACAGCTTTGCTTGACTGACGAGAGCAGCGACGAGCTCTCTGAGTCTGATTCTGGTTCAGAATATGAACCTGTTATAAGCAGTGGGTCTTCTACAGATTCAGAGGAAGAGGAAAGTGTGCCCAGGAAACGAAGGCGTTCTGACATGGATCAGCAGGCTACCACAAGTAGCGCTGTGGCATCAACCAGCAGCTCAGTGCCATCCACCAGTAGCACAGTGCCATCCACAAGAAATGAAGTACCACTACAGCAAAGGCCAAGAACTAGCGGGGTGTCATCTCAGCCCCAAAGGGTTAGGACCCATGCCAGCCTTCCCTATGCCCTTGAAAACCCTCTGTGGCTTCCCCCCAATTCAGGAGCAGCAAACATCCCCCCTTTCACCGCCCAGCCAGGTGTTCAGGTGAACACAGAGAATTTTGCCCCTATTGATTTTTTTAATTTAATTTTTACCCAAGACCTATTATCCTCCATCGTGACCCAGTGCAACCTCTTTGCACAACAATTCATAACTAACAACCCTGATTCAAGTTATGCCCGTCCCTATGTGTGGAGAGAATTGACAGTGGAGGAATTTAAATTATTTTTAGGCCTAACGTTCAACATGGGGCTCTCAAAAAAAAATGAAGTATACTCCTATTGGTCCTCCAAACCCATCCAGCACATGCCAGTCTTTTCATCCATTATGTCAAGATCCAGATACCTCATGATAATGCGCTTTCTCCATTACAATGACAATACCCAGTGCCCTCCCCGAAATGACCCATCACATGACAAATTATTTAAAATTCGGCCACTTCTAAATTTTTTCTCTGAGAAATTCCCCCAGTTATATATCCCCGACCAAAATATATCCGTGGATGAGTCATTGGTCCACTTCACAGGCAGGCTTGGCATCAAGCAGTTTATTCCAAGCAAAAGGACCCGATATGGGGTTAAAATCTACAAGCTATGTGACCGGGTCACTGGCTACATTTACGCCTTCCTGGTGTATGAAGGGAAGGACTCCCAACTGCATCCCCCTGAATGTCCTGAGTACATCGGTGCCAGCGGAAAGGTTGTTTGGGAGCTTATATATCCACTCCTTGAAAAGGGTTACCACCTTTATGTGGATAATTACTATACCAGCATCCCCCTCTTCCGCAACCTTTACCGGAAGGGCACTCCAGCGTGTGGTACAGTGCGAGCCAACAGGAAGGGTTTCCCGCAAAGACTCGTTACTGAAAGACTACGAAAAGGGGAGACGGCGTCTTTGCGGAATGAAGAGCTATTGGCTATCAGGTGGAGGGACAAAAGAAATGTCCACATGCTCTCAACGATACGTAACGACACCTACGTGGAAATCCCCAAAAGAAACGGCCCTATCCAAAAACCAGCATGTGTTCATGATTATAATTTGTTCATGGGGGGAGTCGATTTTAATGATCAGATGATTGAACCCTATCTTCCCACAAGAAAAAGCCGCTATTGGTATAAAAAGGTCTCCATATATCTTTTCAGTATGGCCCTTTACAATACTTATGTCATTTACCGTAAATCTACAAGGACCCCCTTATCTTATTTTCAGTACCAAGAAGAAATTATCGAAGCCCTTTTGTACCCTGAAGACCCACCAGAAAGCATTCGCTCAGATTCAGTGAGCAGACTCCATGAACGCCACTTTCCTGATAAACTCCCCCCCCATGAAACAGGCCGAAAACGTCAGAAGAGATGCCGGGTGTGCTCCAAAGAAGGAACTAGAAGAGACACTGTGTATTATTGTCCCGATTGTCCTTCCCAACCAGGCCTTTGTTTTGGTCGATGTTTCCGTCGTTACCATACTTTTCTACATTATTAGGAAAGTATGGTAAACCTAATTGTCATTTACCGCCACACCCCTTATGCCACTGTACATACCGCTGCCTTCTCCGGAACTGACCCTGACCTGCTAAACGACCACGCCTCTGCCTAACGCTAAACTGTACCTACCTCTGCCTGCCCTGGAACTGACCCTGGCCTGTTATACGACCACGCTTCTGCCTAACCCTAAACTGTACCTACCTCTGCCTGCTCTGGAACTGACCCTGGCTTGTTATACGACCATGCTTCTGCCTAACCCTAAACTGTACCTACCTCTGCCTGCTCTGGAACTGACCCTGGACTGTTTGACCACGTTTTTTGCCTGCCTCTTGGATTGATCTTTTACCCTGCTATGCTAATGGGGACACAGGGGTCTCACATATGTGAGGGGCTCCAGAATTGTTTTTCTGGATGAAGAAAACTAATTTTTTAGTTTTCTCATTCCCGGATTAGGGTCTGGAGACTCGGAGGCTTCAAAGAGATTTGGGTGGGAGAAGCCTCTACCCCTGTCCCCATTCTTTCCTGGCCTGCTACTTGGACCATGTTCCTGCTTACTACCAGGACCAATATTTTGGCACTGCTGGCAATGTCTCTACTTGCACTGACCTTGGACTGTAAATGGACAGTATCTCTGCCTGTACTGACTATGGACAATATTCCTGCCTGCTGCCTGGACAATTACATTCACTGACGCTGACCACGTCCCTGCCTGCTGCCTGGATCAGGGCTCTCCTTCTGTGGACAATTGCACTACTAAAACCACAGGTAATCTTTTGTTTACCATTTACTCAGCAGAATGTAGTTCAGGGTGTAATTCTTGGTATGTACATGCTATATGCTAGAAATATGAAGGGCCTTCAAAAAATGTGATAGATTGTAAGGAAATTAGATGCGTAATTTATGTCCCTAGGTCACCTGATGGTGCTTCCTGGATATTGGGCCTCTATGTGGCCAGGCTGTGTAAAAGTCTCACACATGTGGTATCGCCATACTCAGGAGGAGTAAGAGAATATATTATGGGGTGTCATTTTTGCTATGTACATGCTATGTGTTGGAAATATCTTATAAATGGGCAACTTTGTGTAAAAAAAATGTGTTTTTATTTTTTTTCCACATTTTCCAAAAACTTCTGGAAAAAAATGAACAGTTCAAAAGACTCATAATGCCTCATAGATTATACGTTGGGGTGTTTGCTTTCCAAAATGGGGTCACTTTGTTGGCGTTTCCATTGTCCTGGTGCTCCAGGGCCTTCAAAAGTGTAATAGGTGTTTGAGAGATTAGATGTGTAATTTATGCTCCTAGAACGCCTGAAGTTGCTACTTCAATGTTGGGCCTCTGTATGTGGCCAGGCTGTGTAAAAGTCTCACATATGTGGTACCGCCATACTCAGGAGGAGTAGGAGAATATATTTTGGGGTGTAATTTTTGCTATGTAAATGCTATGTGTTGGAAATATCTTATAAATGGACAACTTTGTGTAAAAAAAATGCGTTTTCATTTTTTTTCCACATATTCCAAAAACTTCTGGAAAAAAATGAACAGTTCAAAAGACTCATAATGCCTCATAGATTATACGTTGGGGTGTTTGCTTTCCAAAATGGGGTCACTTTGTTGGCGTTTCCATTGTCCTGGTGCTCCAGGGCCTTCAAAAGTGTAATAGGTGGTTGAGAGATTAGATGTGTAATTTATGCTCCTAGAACGCCTGAAGGGGCTACTTCAATGTTGGGCCTCTGTATGTGGGCAGGCTGTATAAAAGTCTCACACATGTGGTACCGCCATACTCAGGAGGAGTAGCAGAATATATTTTGTGGTGTTATTTGTGGAATGTACATGCCATGTGAGAGAAATAACCTGTTATAATGACAATTTGGTGTGAAAAAAAAAAAAAAAAAAAATCTTCATTTTGCAAAGAATTGTGAGAAAAAATGACAACCTCAAAAAACTAACTATGCCTCTTACTAACTACCTTGGAATGTCTACTTTCCACAAAGGGGTCATTTGGGGGGTAATTGTTCTTTTCTGGCTTGTTAGGGTCTCAAGAAATGAGATAGGCTGTCAGTACATCAGGTGTAATCAAATTGATACATTTTCAGTGATTGGCACCATAGCTTGTAGACCCTATAACTTTCACCCAGACTAAATAATATCCACTAATTTCGGTTATTTTTACCAAAGATATGTAGCAGTATACATTTTTTTCCCAAATTTATGAAGAAAAATTACTTATTTGCAAAATTTTATAATAGAAATTAAGAAAAATCCATTTTTTTACAAAATTTTCGGTCTATTTTCATTTATAGCACAAAAAAAAAAAAAACCCAGAGGCAATCAAATACCACCAAAAGAAAGCTCTATTTGTGTGAAAAAAAGGACGAAAATTTCATATGGGTACAGTGTTGCATGACTGAGTAATTGTCATTCAAAATGTGAGAGCACCGAAAGCTGAAAATTCGTCTGGTTAGGAAGGGGGTTTAAGTGCCCAGTTGTCAAGTGGTTAAAAAAACCTTTTTTCTAGGGACAGAAAACTATAGGTAGGGAGAGTGTCAGTGTGTTTTACTGTATGAATCCTTGTTTCTAGGGACAGGGAAGGACAGTGAGGGAAATTCTCCTTGTGCTATAGTGTGCTTAAAAAAAACCTTTTTTCTAGGGACAGAAAACTATAGGTAGGGAGAGTGTCAGTGTGTTTTACTGTACGAATCCTTGTTTCTAGGGACAGGGAAGGACAGTGAGGGAAATTCTCCTTGTGCTATAGTGTGCTAAAGCATTCCTCATCAACCATCTTTGAAATCCTTGTTTTTTTGGACAGTCAGGGAAATTCTCCTTGTGCTATAGTGTGCTTTAAAAAAAACTTTTTTCTAGGGACAGAAAACTATAGGTAGGGAGAGTGTCAGTGTGTTTTACTGTATGAATCCTTGTTTCTAGGGACAGGGAAGGACAGTGAGGGAAATTCTCCTTGTGCTATAGTGTGCTAAAGCATTCCTCATCAACCATCTTTGAAATCCTTGTTTTTTGGACAGTCAGGGAAATTCTCCTTGTGCTATAGTGTGCTTTAAAAAAACCTTTTTTCTAGGGACAGAAAACTATAGGTAGGGAGAGTGTCAGTGTGTTTTACTGTACGAATCCTGGTTTCTAGGGACAGGGAAGGACAGTGAGGGAAATTCTCCTTGTGCTATAGTGTGCTAAAGCATTCCTCATCAACCATCTTTGAAATCCTTGTTTTTTGGACAGTCAGGGAAATTCTCCTTGTGCTATAGTGTGCTTTAAAAAAACCTTTTTTCTAGGGACAGAAAACTATAGGTAGGGAGAGTGTCAGTGTGTTTTACTGTATGAATCCTTGTTTCTAGGGACAGGGAAGGACAGTGAGGGAAATTCTCCTTGTGCTATAGTGTGCTTTAAAAAAACCTTTTTTCTAGGGACAGAAAACTATAGGTAGGGAGAGTGTCAGTGTGTTTTACTGTATGAATCCTTGTTTCTAGGGACAGGGAAGGACAGTGAGGGAAATTCTCCTTGTGCTATAGTGTGCTTTAAAAAAACCTTTTTTCTAGGGACAGAAAACTATAGGTAGGGAGAGTGTCAGTGTGTTTTACTGTACGAATCCTTGTTTCTAGGGACAGGGAAGGACAGTGAGGGAAATTCTCCTTGTGCTATAGTGTGCTAAAGCATTCCTCATCAACCATCTTTGAAATCCTTGTTTTTTGGACAGTCAGGGAAATTCTCCTTGTGCTATAGTGTGCTTTAAAAAAACCTTTTTTCTAGGGACAGAAAACTATAGGTAGGGAGAGTGTCAGTGTGTTTTACTGTATGAATCCTTGTTTCTAGGGACAGGGAAGGACAGTGAGGGAAATTCTCCTTGTGCTATAGTGTGCTTTAAAAAAACCTTTTTTCTAGGGACAGAAAACTATAGGTAGGGAGAGTGTCAGTGTGTTTTACTGTACGAATCCTTGTTTCTAGGGACAGGGAAGGACAGTGAGGGAAATTCTCCTTGTGCTATAGTGTGCTAAAGCATTCCTCATCAACCATCTTTGAAATCCTTGTTTTTTGGACAGTCAGGGAAATTCTCCTTGTGCTATAGTGTGCTTTAAAAAAACCTTTTTTCTAGGGACAGAAAACTATAGGTAGGGAGAGTGTCAGTGTGTTTTACTGTATGAATCCTTGTTTCTAGGGACAGGGAAGGACAGTGAGGGAAATTCTCCTTGTGCTATAGTGTGCTTTAAAAAAACCTTTTTTCTAGGGACAGAAAACTATAGGTAGGGAGAGTGTCAGTGTGTTTTACTGTACGAATCCTTGTTTCTAGGGACAGGGAAGGACAGTGAGGGAAATTCTCCTTGTGCTATAGTGTGCTAAAGCATTCCTCATCAACCATCTTTGAAATCCTTGTTTTTTGGACAGTCAGGGAAATTGTCGTTGTGCTATTCTGTGCAAAAGCAATCATCCTCAACCATATTTAGAAATCCTTAAGTAAAGGGACAGAGAAGGACACCTGAAGGTAGCCCTTATTGCTTTTTTCCCATCTCCCTGCAGGCCATCTATTAGAATGTCTGGAAGGCAAACAAGGAGAGGCAGACAGTCAGGAGGCAATAAAAGAGGGCAAGCAGGCTCTGTGTCTGGGGACAACAGTGCTGGTCGTGGACGCGGTGCATTGTCATCAGCACATGGCCATGGGACACGCTTGTCCTTCTTTTCGGCAGCTGGACATGTTGAGCCACATCATGCCGAAGACTTGGTAGAGTGGATGACCAAGCCCTCCTCCTCCTCCTCATCCTCTCTCACCCAGGCTCAGGGTACTGGCAAAGCAGCTGCCAAAGCGTCCTCTTCCCTGGTATCAATGTCAGACTCATCATCAGTCACTCCTTCCCTAGACCCACCATGTCCTCCTCCTGAGGAGTCCCCCGAACTGTTTGAGCACAGTGTTGGGTACATGCTCCAGGAGGATGCCCAGCGTTTCGAAGGGTCTGATGATGAAACCCAGCTACAGGAAGGCAGTAGCGTGAGAGCAGACAGAGGGGATGCTCAAGAAGGACACCAATCTGACAGTCATGTTCCAGCAGCTGCAGCATACTGCCAGATTGGCTCCAGTGATGAGGAGGGAGGGGATGATGAGGTCACTGACTCCACGTGGGTGCCTAATAGGAGAGAGGAGGAGGAGGAGGATGAGGAGGAGGCACATCTCCAACGAGGCAGGATGCCCTTTGGTGGCCAGCGTAAGGGCAGTACACCGACGGAATCACACCGCAGAGCTCCGCCTGTGCAGGGCGCTGCCTCTGCCCGTCATTCAAAAAGTTCTTTGGTGTGGGCCTTTTTTGAGGCTAGTGCATCAGATCGCACAGCTGCTGTTTGCAACATATGTCTCAAGCGTATATCGCGTGGCCAAAACATCAGCCGCTTGGGTACCACATGCCTGACCAGACATATGTTGACCTGCCATGCAGCTCGTTGGCAAGCCTACCTCAAAGACCCACACCAAAGAACAAAGCGGACCTCTCCTTGCACCGCATCAGCTGGGATCTCCAACCCCACTATAACTTCAGTCCTCTCTGAAACATGCACTGAGAGGAATGAAGGTGTGGAATTAGGTGTGTCACAGCCAAGTACTTGCGGCCACTCTGCTAGCAGTACACCGACGTCCGATTCTAGCAGGCAAATTTCCCTGCCCCAGCTGCTGGACCGTCGAAAGAAGTTCACTCCCAGCCATCCACATGCCCAGCGGTTGAATGCTAGCTTGGCTAAATTGCTAGCGCTTCAACTGCTGCCTTTTCAGTTGGTAGATTCGGCCCCCTTCCGTGAGTTTGTGCAATGTGCGGTTCCTCAGTGGCAGGTTCCCAAACGCCACTTTTTCTCACGGAAGGCTATTCCGGCTCTCTACCGGCATGTGGAAGGCAATGTCTTGGCCTCGCTGGACAGGGCGGTCAGCGGTAAGGTGCATATTACCGCTGACTCATGGTCCAGCAGGCATGGACAGGGACGTTACCTTTCTTTCACGGCCCATTGGGTCACTCTTTTGGCAGCTGGGAAGGATGCAGGACAAGGTGCAGTAGTGTTGGAGGTTGTTCCACCGCCACGCCTCCAAAATGCTACTACTGGTTGTGACACACCTCTCTCCTCCACCCCCTCCTCTTCTTCTTCCTCCATGGCCTCTTCCTGTGCTTTGTCCTCTGAACCAGCGGTGCTCCGTAGCCGTTCAAGGGGCTACGCAAGTACACAGGCAAAAAGATGCCATGCCGTGCTTGCGCTGGTGTGTTTGGGGGACAGAAGCCACACTGGGGCAGAGGTCCTGTCTGCTCTGCAGGGCCAGGCCGAGAGGTGGTTGACACCACGCCAGCTTAAGCCAGGAATGGTGGTTTGCGACAATGGCACCAACCTCCTCTCCGCCCTCCGACAGGGACAACTGACCCATGTGCCCTGTGTGGCTCACGTCCTTAACCTGGTGGTGCAGCGGTTCTTGGGCAGGTACCCGGGCTTACAGGATGTCCTGAGGCAGGCCAGGAAAGTCTGTGTGCATTTCCGCAGATCTTATAATGCCAGTGCTCGCCTGGCTGAGCTGCAAAAGGAGTTGAACCTGCCCAAGAACCGCCTTATATGTGACATGCCCACCAGGTGGAACTCAACGTTGGCCATGCTGCAGCGGCTGCACACGCAGCAGAGGGCCATCAATGAGTACCTGTGCGACTACGGCACCAGGACAGGGTCAGGGGAGCTTGGTTTTTTTTCTCCACGCCAGTGGGGCATGATCAGGGATGCATGCACTGTCCTGGCACCATTTGAGGAGGCCACGAGGATGGTGAGCAGTGACAGTGCATGCATCAGTGACACTGTACCTCTTGTCCACCTGTTGGAGCACACGCTGCGTGGAATAATGGACAGGGCACTTGAGGCAGAACAGAGGCAGGAAGAGGAGGACTTCCTTGCCTCTCAAGGCCCCCTTTACCCAGACAGTGTTCCTTCTGTCCCACCCATCGCACAGGAAGAGGAGGAGGAGGAGGAGGAGGAGGAGGATTGTGTCAGCATGGAGGTGGAGGCTGGCACTCAGCATCATCAGCAGCAGTCTTTTAGGGATGATTTACAGTCCCAAGAAACCAGTGGACTTGTACGTGGCTGGGAGGAGGTGGCTGCGGATCATGTCGTCCTTAGTGACCCAGAGGACTCCGGAGCGAATGCCTCAGCAAACCTACGCTGCATGGCCTCCCTGATCCTGCAAAGTCTGCGGAAGGATCCTCGTATTCTTCGGATCAAGGAGAGGGACCATTACTGGCTGGCCACTCTCCTTGATCCACGGTACAAGGGTAAGGTTGCGGACCTTATGTTACCGTCGCAGAGGGAGCAGAGGATGAGACAACTCCGGGAGGCCTTGCAGAAAGGTCTGTGCAACGCGTTCCCAGAGACTGGGAGGTTACAAACTCCTGGTCCTGGACAACGAGTTGCTGAGGCTTCGGCCAGTCAAAGAAGGAGCGGTGGGGAAGGTGGCCGTCTGACCGATGCGTTCAGACAATTCTTTAGTCCGCAGCCCCAAAGTATGATCGGTTCCAGCAACCATCGCCAGCGTCTGATAAACATGGTGCAGGAATATCTAGGGGCAAGGTCAGACTTGGACACCTTCCCCACCGAAAATCCTCTGGCTTACTGGGTCTTGAGGATGGATCACTGGCCAGAGCTTGCACAGTATGCAATTGAGCTACTGGCCTGTCCTGCATCCAGCGTTCTTTCGGAACGCACATTCAGTGCTGCTGGAGGATTTGTCACGGATCACAGGGTGCGCCTGTCCACCGACTCGGTTGATCGACTGACTTTCATCAAGATGAACCAGTCTTGGATCACCACCAGCTACCACACACCTGATGCTGATATAACAGACTAATTGATTTTAACATGTCACATCCCTTCAAGACTGATGCTGATGCTGAGTGCCTGTGCTGTTATGTTGACTGGCTATCCTCCTCCTCCGAGTCCTCAATGATACGATTGATGATGATAGCTTGGAAGATCATTTTTGTTTATGGGTGCCGCCACCAGTGGCTAAGGCCCAATTTTTCAGCCCCTGTTTTACAGGGGCGTGTAATTACAATTTTTTGAGCAATAATTTGCCATAGGGCTCATTGCTGTGCTCCAAGTACAGTATCTGTGAGGGGTTGGAGTGTTGTGGCACCAGTGCCTAAGGCCCAATTTTTCAGCCCCTGTTTAACAGGGGCGTGTCATTACAATTTTTGAAGCAATACTTTGCAACAGGGCTCATTGCTGTGCTCCAAGTACAGTATCTGTGAGGGGTTGTAGTGTTGTGCCACCAGTGCCTAAGGCCCAATTTTTCAGCCCCTGTTCAACAGGGGCATGTAATTACAATTCTTGATCTAATAATTCACAGCAGGGCCCATTCCTGCACCCACCAAGAGTAACTCTGAGGGCTTACAGTGTTGTGGCAACGCCACCACCACCACCACCACGAAAGGCCCAATTTTTCAGCCCCTGTTCAAAAGGGGCATGTAATTACAATTCTTGATCTAATAATTCACAGCAGGGCCCATTCCTGCACCCACCAAGAGTAACTCTGAGGGCTTACAGTGTTGTGGCAACGCCACCACCACCACCACCACGAAAGGCCCAATTTTTCAGCCCCTGTTCAACAGGGGCATGCAATTACAATTCTTGATCTAATAATTCACAGCAGGGCCCATTGCTGCACCCACCAAGAGTAACTGTCAGGGCTTACAGTGTTGTGGCACCAGCACCACCATCAAAGGCCCAATTTTTACTACCACTGTTCAACAATTATATGTAATTACAATTCCTGATATAATAGTTGACAGCAGGGCGTTCCAGCACCAACCAAGAGTAACTGTGAGTGCTTACAGTGTTGTGCCAACACCAACAACTAAGGGGCCTATTTCTGCAGAGTATATACGGCAGGTCCCTACTTTCAAACATCCAACTTACAAACGACTCCTACTTGCAAACGCAAGAAGACAACAGGAAGTGAGAGGAAATCTACCCCTTGGAAGGAAAATTCTCTCCTGTAAGAATTAATATGGGAGAAAGGTGTCTCCTCTGTACTGATGCTTTATCAGCAATCCTTGTTTCAAGAAAAACACCACATTTCAAAAACAGTTGTCATTGGGACGGAAAGTGAGGTGAAATGTTCTGAACAGGGGCACAGACAGCAAAACAAATGTTACAGGGGTGATAACCCTTACCTATGTTTTCCAAAAAGTTTAAAAATAGATTTTTGGCCTGGAGCTACACTTAAACAATGTACCTGTTCAAAATTACAAACAGATTCTACATAAGAACAAACCTACAGTCCCTGTCTTGTATGCACCGCCCCTATACGGCTGTTCAGAGTATATAGGGCCTTTTTTATTTCATGTGCGGGGTTCCCCTTAATATCCATACAAGACCCAAAGGGGCTGGTAATGGGCTGGGGTGGGGGGGGGGGGGTCATGGGGTAGCTATGCCATTTTTCTTAAAGATTTTCATCCATATTACCGGGACCAGACATTACATTAAAGCCGCAAGCAGTTTTAAATGGCTTTTTTTTCCTTTAGAAGTGTCATTTTGTGCAGGGACAGTTCTAAACACGGGAAACACGTGGCACTTCACAGGCATACTTTAGACACCCCCCAGGTACGATATTTAAAGGAATATTTGACTTTTTTCTTTTCACTTAATGCATCATTAAAATGACTGCTCCCGAAAAACGACTGTTTTTAAAACTTATTTTTGCATTGATACATGTCCCCTGGTGCACAACCCGGGTTCCCAAACCCTTTTTAGGACAATAACATGCATAATAGTTGTTATAATTAGCACTTTAGAATTCGAACGTTCGCATCCATTGTATTTAATAGGGTTCTAATGTTCGTACGAACTTTCGGTCCGTTCGCGGGTTCTGGTGCGAACCGAACCCGGGGGTGTTCGGCTCATCACTATTAAGAAACAACTTGAGCTCCATGACCTAGCTATTGAAAGCATGAGTGCTGCTCTTACTGGGTTATGTGAGGTTACAAAGGATTATGAATGTTGCACATGGATACACAACACATCTGTTGAAATACCCGATTATTATGATATTATTGCACAACACCGAAAAGAAGTAGGCAAGCTGCAAGGGACAAGCTAGGGACATTGCTAAAACATGGAGTCCTTTCGGTAGTGGGAATTTTGGATTTGGAGGAATATTTTCATGGCTGAAGGACATTGCTATGACTATTATAATGATTTTGCTTTTTCTATTATTTTTATATGCATGTTTCAAACTTGTAATGTGTATCATTGCTAGAGCTACCCAACCCCTGACCCCGCTGCTGCTAATAAAGCTTACCTCAGTATGTATTACAATAAGGAAACTACCTATGTTACAATGAGGGGAAAATGCGCCATTTAAATTCATGGCTCATTTTTAAGTAGAAATTAACTTTTAAATATATGTGTGTAGCGGCCTCGCCCCTCTCTCCCCTTCTCATTCTCGGCTTGTCTTTCTTTGTCTAGGGGTGTTAGTGCTGGGGAGAGGGATGAGATACACTACGGCCCATGTCCTCCATAGTGACGAGGTGAAGGCCAGAAAGATCGGGCTTTGTGTAGGTGTCCTAGAGTCAAGTCCTGTACTTCGTCCCTGACTCCTTTGCTCCTAGTAACCAGAATTCCACACAGTGAATAGGTCCAACACAGTTTTATTCTTCTCAGCGAATAAACACACAGCACGGTTAAGTTGGATTCTTTTGCAACAACTTAGTTTTAATGGGAATAGGTCAAGGCACAATCCTTTCCCTTCTCTTGCCAACCACTGTGGTATCACCAGTGGCGAATAGTCACTGCCACTGACTATGTGAAGTAGAACGTGAATTACCTTCGCTAGCAAGGCCCCTGTCAGGGGAAGGATATCCGTCCAAGGGAGATACCGGAGGCCTCTCTGTCACCAGAGAAGTTTTGCTCACCAGACCTCACAAACTCAGACACGGGCACCCAAGGAGTTAGGGCCCCCTCAGATTCCTCCACCCTCGTGGAACTCAGTCAAAGGTACTAAGCCCCAGGCATCCGCCATAGTACCTCACCCCAGGCTAAAGGTGCCTGAGATGGACTCCATCTCCGCTCCGGCCAGGTGAAGGGCACCTAAGCCCGGAGCACCGGAACGCAAGCACCCAAGCTGAAGGTGCCTCGGTGCGGCCGCGTCCTCCGACTTCAACTCTGAACCCCGTGGTCAGGGCGTCCGCCCCTTTTATCCCCTCTCCCTTCGCGCCACAGTGGGTTCCCCGCCCCGCCGTACCAGCTCCAGGGGAGGACAAAAAGGCACAGTCTTGCGATGTGAGTTCAACTCCGGCCCAGGGCAACAACGCCACCTGTAGGCCGCAGGGAACCTCACATCGCCAGAGTCCTCCAAGAACCATAAAAGGGTCTCAGATTCCCTAGCAATCAGTGCATCTGGGTTACACTACCACCCAGATGCTTCCCCTAAATTCAAATACCCGCTACACTCTCCCCCCGGTGATTTGACACTGGTCCCCAGTGTCTGGTGCAAACCCATGTCTCCCAAGAAGTGGCAACATAAGTCTGACCCAGAGACCAACTATACAATTTAACCCTGAATTGTGCCAAGACCTAAAATGGGAAAAGGGAAAATAGAAATGTAAAACAATAAAACTTTCAATAAAATACTCTTTAACATTTACACATGTACAATTCCCCCTTGCTATCTAAGGACCACCCCATTCTCAGCAGCCTTGACAGACGAGTCTCCTGCAGAGTGGAAGAGAAAAAAATATATAACACACATCCTAACATCATATATGTGTTTGCTTGGAATGAATGGGTCTGTCCGAGAAGAAACCCATTCACTCCAATGAGTGTTGCATAGTGTTAAAAAAAACAAAACAATCGTTGCGCAACACTGCCACCTGGTGACAATGCCGCGGTAAAGACACTTATCACTTCCAGATGAACTTTTCTCTCTTGATTCTTTTTTTTCCTCTGTGACCCTACACTGACTAAAAACCCCAAAGTCAATGGTTTCTCTGAAGTGCAAGGAGAAGGAGGGAGAACAAAACAGTAACAGCTCCCATTTCTCCAAAAAGTAGAACGCCCAAATACAAAAAAAAAAACTAGGGCACAGTCCTTGTGTTCCGGCAAAGGCACTCCTGAAAGTTCAGCAATGAGCAGCAAGAAAGAACACACAGGAGTCTTTGTCTCCTAAAGGTAAAACTTTGGATGCGGCAGGAACACAGGCTTCGAATGTTTGTCAAACACCTCCAGGTTATACTCTACATTTCCTCCATCCTTGCGACAAATCACCACTCTGTCCGCATGGATATGCCTTCCCAGCATCCACTTAGCTTTACAGTCCTGAAACTTCTTGGTGACCATTGGTGAACAAGAAAAGTATCGGCGTGCTTGAGGTACTTTGAGTTTGTCCCAAACAAAGGTATTGTACCACCTCCAGCGAAAAACTTCCACTTCGTAGAGCAATTCTTGAGGCAGGTATGGGTACTCCCACCCATACTCTTGGGCAACCTTCTGGCTAAAGAAACGCTGCAGCCTGGCCAAAGGTGGCATTGTGACATGGTCTCCTTCTCCAGGTAACACAATGGCTTCTGGATGGCGAGGTGCGTTCACCACCTCGATAGATCTGGGCACAGGGGCCAGCAGTGACTGACGTTGCACTCCCGCAACAGGAGCAGGTGAAATAGAAGTTGAATCCAGAAGAGGGATTGCAGACAGTGGACCAGATTCTTCCCTCGGCGCCGAGGCCTCCACCCGGGGTGTACTATCCCCAATAGACATAGGTGGGTCCCTTGTTGCACGGGACGAGGGTAACTTCATCTTGTCCCATCCCTTTCGGTGGAAGATTTTGTCTATCTCCCCATCATCGCTATTGTCAGACAATGAATCCAGGTCGGAGGTGTCATAACACTCAGCGGGCAGATAATTCCCAGTCACGTAATCATCCCCCTTGACGGCCTCCACCGACTGTGGGCTTCCGCCACCTTTAACCACACAGACAGTCCCAACCCCTGGCTCACCTGGGCCTTCAGAAGAACAGGGATGTCCAGGGCTCTTCCCTCCGGATCCATCCAGGCCAGGCAAGCAGCGGGGCGAAGCTCTTCCACAACCACACAAGGCCATCACTAGGCCATCACTAGGCTGACTTTCCTCTTCGGTGGTCGGAGTAGGGAGCTGCTGGTGACCGAAGCAGCATCTTCGGATTTTTCTCTTTTAACTTCTGTTTGGGTAGTCACTTCGCCCTGGTCAGCGCGCACAGGAATACCCGCCATGGCATCAATCTCTCCCTCTGGAGTGGCAGTACCTGTGAGGTAGTTGAGGTGGAAGGCACAAGGCCTTTCTGTGGATGGTTCCACCTTGAAGAGAAACTCCTTGCAGACCTCACATCGCCCGAATGGCTTCAACTGAACCACCAGTCCCGAGCAGCCGGGACAGATCACACTGAGGGCCTCTATGTCTCTGCAGGTGTACAGAGCCAATCGCCCCTGGGGCCTTAGTCTGATTCCTGTATCCATAACGGGAGCAGCAAAGGAAGTCATGTCCGTGAAAGAAGAAGCTGAAATCCACGGAGTGTTTGAAGTCATCTTTCCTGTTCGCTGCTCCAATGCGCACTGACCCACCTGCGCCGGAATCTCCACGTGCATACTTCCACATGGCCAGACTCCTCCCACACTCTACACCTGTTCGCGGGTTTTCCCCGCCCATGAACTACGCAGCTGTGGTTTGCCTCGTGGCATGTTGGCCAATATGGCCGACCTACTCGGAACTCCTCCGGGCAGCAAAGTTCAAATTCAGACACCATACACATCCCGGACAAGCCCCCACGTGTAGCGGCCTCGCCCCTCTCTCCCCTTCTCATTCTCGGCTTGTCTTTCTTTGTCTAGGGGTGTTAGTGCTGGGGAGAGGGATGAGATACACAACGGCCCATGTCCTCCATAGTGACGAGGTGAAGGCCAGAAAGATCGGGCTTTGTGTAGGTGTCCTAGAGTCAAGTCCTGTACTTCGTCCTTGACTCCTTTTCTCCTAGTAACCATAATTCCACACAGTGAATAGGTCCAACACAGTTTTATTCTTCTCAGCGAATAAACACACAGCACGGTTAAGTTGGATTCTTTTGCAACAACTTAGTCTTAATGGGAATAGGTCAAGGCACAATCCTTTCCCTTCTCTTGCCAACCACTGTGGTATCACCAGTGGCGAATAGTCACTGCCACTGACTATGTGAAGTAGAACGTGAATTACCTTCTCTAGCAAGGCCCCTGTCAGGGGAAGGATATCCGTCCAAGGGAGATACCGGAGGCCTCTCTGTCACCAGCGATGCTGCGCCGGACTCTCCAGAGAAGTTCTGCTCACCAGACCTCACAAACTCAGACACGGGCACCCAAGGAGTTAGGGCCCCCTCAGATTCCTCCACCCTCGTGGAACTCAGTCAAAGGTACTGAGCCCCAGGCATCCGCCATAGTACCTCACCCCAGGCTAAAGGTGCCTGAGATGGACTCCATCTCCGCTCCGGCCAGGTCAAGGGCACCTAAGCCCGGAGCACCGGAACGCCAGCACCCAAGCTGAAGGTGCCTCGGTGCGGCCGCGTCCTCCGACTTCAACTCTGAACCCCGTGGTCAGGGCGTCCGCCCCTTTTATCCCCTCTCCCTTCGCGCCACAGTGGGTTCCCCGCCCCGCCGTACCAGCTCCAGGGGAGGACAAAAAGGCACAGTCTTGCGATGTGAGTTCAACTCCGGCCCAGGGCAACAACGCCACCTGTAGGCCGCAGGGAACCTCACATCGCCAGAGTCCTCCAAGAACCATAAAAGGGTCTCAGATTCCCTAGCAATCAGTGCATCTGGGTTACACTACCACCCAGATGCTTCCCCTAAATTCAAATACCCGCTACATGTGTTTTGACATAACTAGCTTAACTGACAGTTTGCATAGAGACACACCCTGCTAGTCATTGTGGTTAAGCTGATTCATGGAGCAGCCTGATTGTATAAGCAAAGTCATCTTTTAGTCTTTGTTAAACTAAATTCAGCAGTTTAAATCATGATAAGAATATACTGAGTTTGTATAATTTTATGTTAAGACATAGCCCATCCTATCTCTCTTTTGCATATAAGCCACAGTGGTATTCAGTAAAGGTTAGAGAGCTAATGAACACACAAGTCTGTTTCCCTTGTCTCTCCGGATCCATGGGTCATTGAAGCTCTTCTTTCATTACCTGAAGTACACCTAGGTGGCCGTATTACCTGTTTACCTCTTCACCGACCAATAATTTACGGCCAGGATCTGCTGATCGGCTCTGTGCAATCATAGCCCAGAGTTCTGTGTTGATAATAAAAAGCTGTGTACCGAGGGATTCATCTGTCATGAGAAACTGAGAGATCTGTAGTAAAAATCAGCACACTTTACACACATTATACATAGATAGGCACGAGATGGCTTGGGTCTATCGGTTAAAGACCTATGTACTAGGCTTGTGCACAACGGAAAAATTCGTTCCGTTTCGGTTCGTTTCTTTCCGGTCCTGTTGATTCGTAATCATTCGTAATTTTGCTAGACGGGATTTTTCGTGTTCGGACTCATTCGTATTTTTGCAAGCGACATTTTTCGTTGAATTTTTTGTTGCTTTATAATTCGTACTTTCGGTAGAGTACGTTGTTTTTCGTTGATTCTGGACACAACTCCTACTTTCGTAACTTTTTTTGGGTTCGTTGATTCGTAATTTTCTGTGTCTCTCTCACGACGACGCTGCCTATTATGCCTAATGTGCTTCGAATGGATTTGTACTTTTCGAAATACATAGCGGTTATTTGTAACGATTCGAAATCTCGTATTTTACTTTCGTTTTTTACATGCGGCTATAGCCTCCGCCCCTGTACACCATTTTGAGAGGGTTCAGCACGGTGAGGGAGAAGCAGAGAGCAGAGCAGAGTGTTATTGTGCTTCGAATGGATTAGAAATCTCGTATTTTACTTTCGTTTTTTACATGCGGCTATAGCCTCCGCCCCTGTACACCATTTTGAGAGGGAGTTCAGCACGGTGAAGGAGAAGTAGAGAGCAGAGCAGAGTGAGTGTTATTGTGTTTCCAATGGATTTGTACATTCATAAGTTTTTTCATAACGAATTATGCCGAAGACATTCGGGCATTCGCTATTTTGCGGTATAATTTATTTCGGATTCGGTTTTATTCGTAATTGCTTTGTTCGGAAATTCGAATGCTTCCGAATGTCCGAAAGTTGCTAAATTCGGACGAATTTCGATTCGTTACGAAACGAATTGCACAAGCCTACTATGTACCATATGGCCTCAATGTTGACACTGACATTAATGCTTTCATTAATAATTCCTAGTTGGTTTAAGCATGGAAGTGTGTGGGCCCCAGGAGCACTATTTAGTCTGGTCTATTATGTGATGTCCATTCTTCTTTGCCTTTGCCTTTGAATTTGGCAACAATTGATCCATTTGGTTGCCTTGTACAGCCATATTGGTAAATTTATCATATTTTATATATGTCAATTTTAATATTTTAGTTCTTGTATCATTCCACTCATCTGAGTGTTTTTTAGTAGTACGTACCTGGTAGTGTGGTTTGCAATCACACATACCAGGTGACATTGGGTACATGCGGGGGGACTTCTCAGGGGTCAGCTTGTGACAAATTTTTAAGATTGCCTCAGACTCACCCACCGATTGGTCGCTCCCGTTTCCCCTTTCCCACACAGAATTGTATAGGTGTGAGGTGGGGGACTTGTGGTGATATTCTGGTCCAAGTTATTCAAGTAATCGCAGAATCCCACATTTGCTTATATATATATGTTTTTAAGCCATGGGATTCATAACCCTTTGGTAGCAAACGTAAGCACATAACTTTATATATGCAATTTTTATATTTTCCATTAATAATTTTCATTCATATATGATTTTTTTATATGGTTTTATATTCTGTTAATGCCTAAGGGGCGTTTTTGCAGCCATTCCATCTACCCTCGAGGGGGGAGGTTCGGTTGAACCAGCCCCTCGGGAATGGCTTTGTAATTTTAGCATTTAATAAATTGTTTGTATTATGTGCTGAACCATTCCAGTGTCTGACCGGTCGCACGATTGGTTTCCGGAATGGCTTTTCTTGTTTTCCTTCATTTTTTTGGGGGGAGTGCCCATGCGCCGGCTGCCGGAGTGAGATCTTATTGGTCCGCTGGCACAGTATCATACCCGTGCCACGGGTCTGGACTTCCTCTGATGACACATCCAAATAGAGGCTTGAAGCTTTGGTTGGATTTGCGCCTGCGCCTCTCCCCAGAACAAGGTTTGGTTTGCTCTGTTTTCCCATAAGAGGGGGTGACGCAGCACGCCGCCCGTGCCCCGAGACGACGTGACCTATCACGAAACGCGTAGGGCGGACCGAGCGGCTTGCTGATGTCATCCCCTCACTGCTCGATCTCCAGAGGACGGGTTTGCTAGTTGGTGTCCGGCCGGCACCTCGAGCTTAAGGCTGTACCTTATCATCTTTTATGTAAGTTTTTTATCTATTTGTCTAGTCCAATAAGCCCAAAGATTTTACACCAGCGAGGCATCCCGTTTTCTTTTGCATGTCTCAACTGCATTCATACTGCCTACATGCTGTGGAAAGTATTGAGTGAAGAGGTGGTCATAGAAGCTACTATCATCTAGCTGGGATTGTTTACATGCGGTCTTAGGTCCTCCGTGACAGGGGACCAACTGGTTCTGGTAAGCAGTATACTTGCTCATGGTGGTGGTTTTCACTCCGGTCTTCAGTCAACCCAGTGGAGATTTGGATTTCGTTATTGCACGGGTGTTTTATCACAGAAAATGTTTGGACTCTATCAATGAGAATATTTTGCATCTTATGGACTGATGCCCTAGTGTGTCACATATTGAATTGCACTTTATGCATATAATTTTCTATACAAGTTTGTTTACACATTGTGTTAGTTTTTGGTATATGTTTCACTTCATGTCCCAGGTTTGCCCATAATTATCTACCAGTCCACATGATTCAATTCGTGGACCTATGCAATTTGCAGGTGTTGTGGAGCATACCATGACAATTTTTTGTCTATTAATATTTTGTTTTGAGTTTAGCGCTACTTTTTATATTAGTAGTAATCAGCATGGGTTTACAAAAGGTCGTTCCTGCCAGACTAATCTGCTAACATTCTAGGAGGAAGTGAGCTGCCATCTAGACAGGGGAAGGCCTGTGGATTTAGTGTATCTGGATTTTGCAAAAGCATTTGATACAGTTCCCCATAAACGCTTAATTTACAAGCTGAGGTCTGCAGGCATGGACCATAAGGTTTGTTCTTGGGTAAAAAACTGGTTACAGGGGCATGTCCAAAGGGTGGTGATAAATAACGTGTACTCAGACTGGTCTGAAGTGGTAAGTGAGGTACCCCAAGGCTCTGTCTTGGGACCAATTCTATTCATATTATTCATAAATAATATGGAGGATGGGATAAATAGCTCAATATCAGTTTTTGCGGATGACACAAAAATAAGCAGGGCAATAACTTCACATCAGGATATAGAAATTTTACAGAAAGACCTGAACAAATTAATGGGGTGGGCAACTAAATGACAAATGAGGTTTAATGTGGAGAAATGTAAAGTAATGCACTTGGGGGCAAAAACATAAATGCAAACTACTCACTAGGGGGAGAACCAATGGGGGAATCAAGGATGGAGAAAGATCTGGGGGTCCTAGTAGACAACAGTTTGAGCAATAGCATGCAATGTCAAGCTGCAGCTACCAAGTCGTCAGAATTTT
Organism: Rana muscosa; assembly: GCA_029206835.1. Taxonomy (NCBI): domain Eukaryota; kingdom Metazoa; phylum Chordata; class Amphibia; order Anura; family Ranidae; genus Rana; species Rana muscosa. The sequence continues at coordinate 332,103,013 of CM055127.1, forward strand.
AGCATGCATAAAAAAAGGGATATACTCCAGGGATAAAACGATAATCCTGCCACTTTATAAAACTCTGGTTAGGCCACATCTGGAGTACTCCGTCCAGTTCTGGTCATGAGTCCTCAGAAGGGATGTGCTGGAACTAGAGAGAGTCCAAAGAAGGGCAACAAAATTAATAAGGTGACTGGACGACCTCAATTACGAGGAACGCCTATAAGCACTAATTTATTCTTGCTGGAGAAGCGACACTTGAGAGGGAATATGATATCGATTTACAAATACCTCAATGGTATTAGCATAGGAAAAAAAACGATTCAGTCTCAGGGAGTGTAACAGGACACTGGCCCACACAATGAGATTGGAGGAGAAGCAATTTAACCTTAAACTGTGCAGGGGGGTTTTCATTGTCAGGGCAATAAGGCTGTGGAACTCTCTTCCACAATTGGTGGTGGCAGTGGGAGTATGGATATTTTTTAAAGACCCTTGGATGTGCATCTTAATCACTTAAGCCCCGGACCATTTCTCTGGCCAAAGACCAGGTCACTTTTTGCGATTCGGCACTGCGTCGCTTTAACTGACAATTGCGCGGTCGTGCGACGTGGCTTCCAAACATAATTGACATCCTTTTTTTCTCACAAATAGAGCTTTCTTTTAGTGGTATTTGATCACCTCTTCGGTTTTTATTTTTTGCGCTATAAGCAAAAATAGAGTGACAATTTTGAAAAAAATTCAATATTTTTTACTTTTTGCTATAATAAATATCCCCAAAAAACATATACATATTTTTTCCTCAGTTTAGGCCAATACGTATTTTTCTACATATTTTTGGTAAAAAAAATCGCAATAAGCGTTTATTGATTGGTTTGCGCAAAAGTTATAGCTTCTACAAAATAGGGGGTAGTTTTATGTCATTTTTATTAATATTTATTTTTTTACTAGTAATGGCGGCGATCAGCGATTTTTATCGTGACTGCGACATTATGGCGGACACATCGGACACCTTTGACACCATTTTGGCACATTGTAATTTTTACAGCGATCAGTGCTATAAAAATGCACTGATTACCGTAAAAATGACACTGGCAGTGAAGGGGTTAACCTGTAGGGGGCGCTGAAGGGGTTAAGTGTGACCTAGGGAGTGATTCTTACTGTTAGGGGGCGTGGCTTGTCATGACACGTCACTGATTGCTGTTCCCGATGACAGGGAACAGACGATCAGTGACATGTCACTAGGCAGAACGGGGAGATGTTGTGTTTACACTAACATCTCCCCGTTCTTCAGCTCCATGACAAGATCGCGGTACACCAGCGGACATATTTAAAGGGGACGTATATATACGCCCATTTGCCTGTCCGTGCCATTCTGGCGACGTAAATGTTCGTGCGGCGGTCGGCAAACGGTTAAATAACACAACATAAAGGAATATAGGAAATAATTATCGACACTGACACACGTACACCTACACAGGTTGAACTGAATGGACTATTGTCTTTATTCCACCTTACCTACTATGTAACCATGTAACTATATTGCCACAGGACAAAAGTAAATAGCAATGCATATATATATATATATATATATATATATATATATATATATACTGTATATATATATGTACAGGTGGAAGATTTTTTTTGGCTACAGTTAGTAAAATTAGGTAATTACTATGTTATAGCAGTTTAGTCTAATGTAAATCTAAAGGAAATTGAAGAAAATTGTATAATGTATGACCAGCCTTATGGCCCGTACACACGATCCGAATATCGTACGACAGATCGTACAACTTTTTCCGGTTGATAGTCGCAAGTAGAAATTGAATAGGTTACTAAAGTCACAAAAATTCTCGTACGACAGAAAAAAAAATCGGAAGCGATGTCATGTGTTGTAATGTATTTGTATTGTATTTTCGGACGACAACTATACTGACTAAACGAAAATCATACGATCTGGTATCGTATGAGGAAAATTTTCATGCTTGTCCGATCGAATAATATCGGATGAACTTCCTCGGACGATCGTTTTCGTCCGATATTCGGATCGTGTGTATGGGCCATAAGGCTGGCCATACATTATACAATTTTCTTCAATTTCCTTTAGATTTACCTTCAATTATGTACCCGATTGCATACAAATTTAAAGTGTTTAAATTTGACCTCATATTATATGGTTTTGGTCAATCTAAAGGAAAATTGTACAAGAACATTGTATAATGTATGGCCAGCCTAAATTAGTGTTTCTCAACCTTTTTTAGTTACATCACTCTTTACAAAAATTTTCAGTCTCAAGGCACCCCAGTCTAAAAAAGCAGTCCCACTAGCTTAGAAAACCAGTTTTGATCATACAGCGTTTAGGGGTCACTAGTAAGGGCTCATGCACACGGGCCTAAAAAATGCCTTTTTTACAGGCATCTGATGTATTTTTTCAGCCTGTAAAGGCACCTTTGTGTTAGCCTATGTGTCCATGCACACATAAGCATTTACAGGCATATTAGAAGTAGAGCGTTTACAGGTTTAAAAAAACAAAAAAACAAACCATCACCAGCATGTTCAGGAGAGGAGCTGTCAGAGAAATCTTCAGCTGCAGACTGGCCATCACATGACACGCACCACATGACTTCCACATGACTTCCTGGCTGCCTATAAAAGCTGAGCAAGTGCTCAGAAGAATTGCTGGTTTGTCTTCAGCTTCCTGTACCTGAGTTCCTGTTTCCTGTTGATTGATTACCTGCTGTGTTCCGGATTGACCCTGACCTACTCTGATCTTCTCCTGGACCCGACTTAGGGTTGCCACCTCATCCCTTTAAACCCGAACACATATTAATTACACAGGTTCTGAGGCTAATGTAATGCAAATAAGGCACCAAGTGAGTTTAATTACCACCTTAATCAGCCACAGAATCTGTGTAATTAATATGTGTTCGGTTTTAAAGGGATGAGGTGGCAACTCTAACCCGACCTTGGCTTGTTTTACGGACTTTGTTCCTGTCTCCTGTGTTTGACCCTTTGCCTGTGACCCAGATTTACCTTCAGTCTCCTGTGCCTTGACCTTCTGCTTAGTGACCCAGTCTTGCGTCCTGTCTCCAGTGCCTTGACCGCCAGCCTGTGACCCGGATTGTCTGCTTACCTGTGTTTGACCCTCAGCCTGCTCCGGACTTTCTACCTGACTTCTCCTGCTGGATCCTGATACCCATCGGTTCCTGCTCCAGTTCTACAGGACCTCCACGCAAGCTCTACCCTGCCTGCTGGTAGCTTGTGCCTCTTTGTGCCATCCACCCTCTGTATTAATTCCAGGGGGCAGAGTGCGCTTAGTCGCAACAGTGAACCGCTCTCGGCATCTCGGCCTCGGTGAGTACCCTTATTCTGACAGGAGCTTTTGAACAGAAAAACGCTTGATGTGTGTAAACACGTCTATATATTCCTAAACACTAGATGCTTGAACAATTATTCATTCCAATGGCCAGAATAAATACCTGGCCAATGGAATCAACAAAAATGCTCAACACGCCTAAACACACGTGCAATACATGGTTTTAGGCATGTTTTTAAGCTGCTTTTCCTGTCAGGAGTAAAAGGCATTCAGGGGAGAAAAGCAAACTTCCTGTGTGCATGAGGTCTAATGTCTAGTTCACATGGGCATACTTAAGCGTACATCTGTGTGAGGTCATAGGGATGGACAAGTGTTCCATGCATCTTCATGCAGGCAGTCCTATTCATGTCACTTGGGACACAGCAGCTACACGGACACAGAAGCTACTCCCAATTTGACATCCATGCGGGTACGGGTCCCCAAAGGCACACTGTCTGCCTTTTGGGGACATGCACCCGCACAAATGTCACATTGGGAGCGGCGGCTGTATCCGTGCAGCTTATGCTTCCGAAACTGACATGAATGGGAATGCCTACACGGGGATGCAAGGAACACCAGTGCAACCCTTTCCCATGCAGGCAAACATGACAGTTGATAAGTATATGGCTCCTGAATTGCAATCTTCAGCCAGCTAATTGGTGGGGCCCAGTCTTTAATGTGGTGCACATATGTATAGTCCTTTTAAAGCTCTGCATGCAGTGATTGAGGGCTAATTCACAGTGCTGTGACAGTCAATTATTTCCTGTGTGTCCAATTCACACTGCAAGAGTTGTGCTGCAGCATGCTGCGATAAAATGCTGACATGTTTTCTACACTTCAAGTAAAGTTTGTACAAATCCCCAAAAAAGGCGAGCTGTGTGTGTGATGCACTGAATCACGCACCACACTGCCTCCTACCACAGTCAGGAATGGACAGCTTTTGGAGCGGTAAAATTCTCCGGCAGCTGTCCTTTTCTGTTCAAATACAGCCTTAAGGCTACTAGATGGATGGTCAGTCTCTTCCTTCCTCAGTCTGCTAGTAGCAGTAAAATCAGACACCTCAAGTGGCCACTTACCAGGCTCAAGCACAAAGCCAACTCCAAACTGGATGCTTGGCTGTCAGCAATCTTTCTGGATCTGCATGCAGGACTCCGGTCTTTAGCATTCCAGGCCTCAGGTTATAGACGATGAGTACACAGCAGTGGAGATGGGCACTCTGCATTCCCCTCCAGCAAAAGGAAGTTCTCTCCTCTATAGTCCAGGAAAAAGTGCTCCTTTCCCCGCCTGTTAAGTGTCTTTATCTGGGAGTTGTAGTCCATCACTTTATTTACTCTTATGCAAGACCCTTTTCCCAGACTACATTTCCCACAGTTCAGTGCAACTTGCATCAAAGTCTTTCATGTCCTTCCTGCCCACTGGCTCCCTCTGCTGGATAAATTATGAACACCATTGAAAGCCAGCATAAGAGTCTTATATAAGCAAACAAATTACCTGCAGCGCAGTGTCTTTTTAGTTGCTTCCTGTAGCAAACAAAGCACCTGGCTACACATAAATTACTTGTAAGGATAAGAAAAGATATGTGAAGTTATGTAAAAAACCCACATTGCCCTTTAAAAACAACTTCCCACCCACTGATATTTAGCTTGCCTGCACTCTTCTGTGTTGGACACAGTGTTGGCAACCTCCCATTGGATTTCTTTCTGACAAAGCATGAAAAATCTACTGACACAGCACATGTTTCACTGACAGCCTAAGAAATGACAGAACTCCTATTAAAAACTAAAACTAAGTATATATAAAAAGTATAAACACACTATAGAAACACTGACAATACCCATAACAAGTATTTTGCCCGGTTTATACTTAAGTCAACACAGCATGACAAAGTATCAGCCCCTGAAATTCACAGACAGTTTTGAAAATCACAGATTTTTACAAACTGTCAGTAAATTTACTGACGGTTGGGAAACCTGGTTGGATAAAAACTCTGTGTTGGATTGTGCCCATTTGACAAGGCCCTCATGTAAGAGTGGTTGGGCCTGGTGACTGGCTCCTCAAGCTTTAATGGAGCAATAGAGCAACAGGCAGGTGCAGCAAAGATGACAAACAGCGAGGAGGGGTTATTATTACAAGATAACCTGTGACAGATTCTCTTTAATCACATTAGTAGGAAGGGAGGACCCTCACCTGCCAACATCCAAAATATATACAGTGGGTCAAAAAAGTATTTAGTCAGCCACCAATTGTGCAAGTTCTCCCACCTAAAAAGATGAGTTGCAACCAAAGAACACCATACCTACTGTGAAGCATGGGGTGGCAGCATCATGCTTTGGGGGTGTTTCTCTGCAAAGGGAACAGGACGGCTGATCCATGTACATGAAAGAATGAATGTGGCCATGCATCGTGAGATTTTGAGTGCAAAGCTCCTCCCATCAGCAAGAGCATTGAAAATGAAACGTGGCTGGGTCTTTCAGCATAACAATGATCCCAAACACACCGCCCGGGCAATGAAGGAGTGGCTTCGTAAGAAACATTTCAAGGTCCTGGTGTGGCCTAGCCAGTCCCCAGATCTCAACCCCATAGAAAACCTTTAGAGGGAGTTGAAAGTCCATGTTGCCCAGCGTCAGCGCCAAAACATCACTGCTCTAGAGGAGATCTGCATGGAAGAATGGGCCAACATACCAGCAACAGTGTGTGACAATCTTGTGAAGACTTACAGAAAACGTTTGACCTCTGTCATTTCCAACAAAGGATATATAACAAAGTATTGAGATGAACTTTTGATATTGACCAAATACTTATTTTCCACCATAATTTACAAATAAATTGTTTCCAAATCAGACAATGTGATTGTCTGGATTTGTTTTCACATTTTGTCTCTCATAGTTGAGGTATACCTATGGTGACAATTACAGACCTCTCTCATCTTTTTAAGTGGGATAACTTGCACAATTGGTGGCTGACTAAATACTTTTTTGCCCCACTGTATACAAGGATTGAAAAACTAAAAAAATAGGTGGACTTTGTGGGCACATATGAGAGGAAACCTTGTTAAAAAAATAATACATTTTATTACAACATGATTAAAAAACATAGAAAACATACAATCAACGCCCTATTTTGACACAGTTACCAGTTACCCAATAAAGCAGTTTTGAAGGTTGGAGCTAGGTATGAAAATGATGGTAGTAATATATTAAGTAGAAAAAGTTTGATCCACTGATGCCTTCATACTTGCTCGTCAATCGTAATCACTGTAGTAGGATATGGTTCTAAGAATTGATTTCATGTTAGTAAAAAATATTGACACACAAGACTAAAAGACAGCAACAATAAACACACAAACACCATAAGGAATAGGTCTCCTGCTTGAAACAACTTACAATTGGTAAAAGGAAAGCAGATAGACCCCACAGACAATACAAATCTAGCAAATTAATGTTGCACTAGCAGAGCTATTGATAACTCATGAAATAAAGAATACCTGTTTTGACCTGTGCAGCTAATAAAAGGTTAACAAGGTCACTGAATCTTTGTGTACAAATGCACTGGGGAAGTGGAAGAGCAGCTGGTGGAATTTAGTAGCATTCTGCTCCAGCGCCCTTGTGTTCTAGGGCTTGAAATTGTTTTTCTTCTTCTGGCACATGAAGAACCAGACTGAGCTCCCTCTACCAGAATAAAGTATTAAACCATTGGCACTAAGTGTGCAAACACCTAATACTGTCCACAATCCACAGCCATTACTGTAACAAGGCAGCCATTTGGGAGGTGGCAAAGGTAAAATAAGCAAAAGTAAATAAACAGTGTTATTAGCACGTCAAAGCAAATCATTGACACCTTTTCCAAATAAATATTGCTAAAAGGGACTTTCAGCTTTAACTGATCCTACTGTCTGTTTAGAAGGTTTATTAAGCTTTTTATGGCAAAAACATGTTGCCCTGATGCCCAGACCCAATTTAGCAGTATCAGTAGGCATCAATTACCTTGACTATAGCTTATTTGTCACTTTTTCTGAAAATCTGAGAACTAGGAAAGTGCACAGGTGCGCATTTGTCTGCTGAAAAATGTATTTACTTTCTCATGACACAGGCATTCTCTGTGAGGAAGTAAAATATTGTAGACACAAGGTAGTTAAAGGGGTTTCTATCTTAAATGTATACTGGATATTCAGTTTAAATCTCTCCTCTTTTAGACCCTTTGGGTTGCCATGGATAGGGGATCTTGTTTCACATCTAAACTGCAATGGGATAGCTTGGTTTGTCCATACAGTATACAGTATACTCTTGAGCAACTTTTTTGGAACACCTATCATTTTAATGTAGCACATAGCAATAGAACTCAGGTCAGCTGTACCATAAAATTGATGCTCAGTTGGTATAAACCTGTAATTCTTAGAAATAACTCACTTAAATCTGTCCAAACAAGAGTCTAGTAGACATCCCGGGTATGATAAAGTTTGAAACACGAAATCATAATATAATAAATAATTATAACAAATAATAATATTATAATAATAAAAATGATTCAATAATGTAATCAAATCAAAAACACTGAAATTTGCTCAGTTGCAGAATTGTCGCTGTCATTACTTTCAGTGTTTGATGACGAATTTCCCCCAAATCACTATCGCTCAATTCTGCAAGTGATTCTAATTTATTATCGCTGTTTTCTAGCTGGTCTAAAACCACTTTTGATGTAAACGGACACTTTTTGGTTGCTATGGACAATCTCCAGTTTCCAGGCAGAAAGAACAGTATTTATAATATAAAACTACATGCAGGGCACTGGACAAACCACTAGGGACAAAGGGTGTGTGTAATTATTTGATACAGTACTGAAATCTGTAGGATTACAGTATACTGTATGTATACTGTTGTAGCACACGGACCCTTTTCTCCTGCCTACCTTCACTTTGCAGAGATAAAGGCACACCGTGCCACATGCCCGTATCCTCCTGGTATAAGAGGTTAAGCGGTGTTCTTCTCCCCGAAAGAAAGCCAATGTTCAGACAATATTTAAACTACAAACAGACAAGTTTATTTTATCTAGCTGGAAAAAGATTTGGGAATAGGTTGAAGATAGTACAAAAGCAGGTAGGGAGACAGGTTCAGGCACGCGGCACCCTGTTACCCTATTCTTCACTCAAACCTGAGTGTGAATTGCTAACCCGGATAGATCCCTCTCACAGTTCTAGCAGCCGGAGTGAAGCACAAACAGTTTCTTTAAGTTAGTCCCCTACACGGACAAGTCTAAGAGATCCTCTGCCACAGAATCCTTTAGTTACTGAATTAGAACTTTGAAAACTCCCATAGATTATTAGAGACCATAGGTGCCAATGGGACACATTACAGGAGCTATACTGCAACTCACTGATAGGTAACCAGGCCTCTCCTTCACCGTGAATTTCTCCACCGATCCATCGGACATCCTCCCCCAGTTTCCTCTCCTTCAGAGCGGGCCACCCTCACACGGGTTCCCTGGGACTCCAGTGTTTTGGTTGTAGACCGACCCAGTTGAAGGTACTGGGCCTACCTGGAACCATTCACGCACCCCAGGCCAGCAGGGCCAATAGGCGCGACTTCACCACCAGGGGTCCTCCTGGGAATCCCCCCGGCACACCACCCCAATGGGGCACACTCCTCCTCCACTCTCCACTCTACTCCTCCTCTCCCCCTAGCCCCTGGCGTCTGCCCTTTTTGTACCCTCTCCCGGCATGCACAGCATGCTGAACTCCGCCCACCACACGGTAGCCGAGAGAAGACACCCAATCACACCACAATGTCACCAGTGGTTCAACCCGAGACCTGGGCAACAGCGCCACCACAGGCCCGGGGGAACTATACACCAGGCAACAACATGGCAGAGCAGAGTCCATATTAAACAGAATTATAGAATCTGAGCCATACTATTGCTCAGACTGCCCCTAAATTTACAACATAGCGACCCCAATTTTGGGGGACCCGCTACACACACCCCTCCCTTGAAAAGCCACTGTCCCCAGTGGCTGGAAGAGATCAGAAAGACCCCTCAATCCTGAGTGGGTTTCGGTCTTTTCCAACTATATACAGCAAAATAGTAATGGTGTCTGAATCAAAATTTTTGGGAATAGCAGAGGAAGAAGAGAAAGAACATGTAAAAAAAAATATACATCACATTTGGTATAAAACACATAGCTTGACAAAATACAATCCCACCCCTCCTAACATATCTACTCCACCCATTCTCTGATAGAGTTGATTGCAGGTCACCTGCAGAGGGAGAGAAAAAGAAAAAACAATATACAATTCTAAAGTATGCAGAACAGAACCATCTCCCCAAGAAGAGATGATTATTCTCTGATATACAGTGGGGCAAAAAAGTATTTAGTCAGCCACCAATTGTGCAAGTTCTCCCACTTAAAAAGATGAGAGAGGCCTGTAATTGTCATCATAGGTATACCTCAACTATGAGAGACAAAATGTGGAAACAAACCCAGACAATCACACTGTCTGATTTGGAAAGATTTTTTTTTGCAAATTATGGTGGAAAATAAGTATTTGGTCACCTACAAACAGGCAAGATTTCTGGCTCTTACAGACCTGTATCTTCTTCTTTAAGAGGCTCCTCTGTCCTCCACTCATTACCTGTATTAATGGCACCTGTTTGAACTTGTTATCAGTATAAAAGACACCTGTCCACAACCTCAAACAGTCACACTCCAAACTCCACTATGGTGAAGACCAAAGACCTGGGAAAGGACACCAGAAACACAATTGTAGACCTGCATCAGGCTGGGAAGACTGAATCTGCAATAGGCAAGCAGCTTGGTGTGAAGAAATCAACTGTGGGAGCAATAATTAGAAAATGGCAGATATACAAGACCACTGATAATCTCCCTCGATCTGGGGCTCCACGCAAGATCTCACCCCGTGGGGTCAAAATGATCATAAGAACGGTGAGCAAAAATCCCAGAACCACACGGGGGGACCTAGTGAATGACCTACAGAGAGCTGGGACCAACGTAACAAAGGCTACCATCAGTAACACACTATGCCGCCAGGGACTCAGATCCTGCAGTGCCAGACGTGTCCCCCTGCTTAAGCCAGTATATGTCCGGGCCCGTCTGAGCTTTGCTAGAGAGCATTTGGATGATCCAGAAGAGGATTGGGAGAATGTCATATGGTCAGATGAAACCAAAGAAGAACTGTTTGGTAGAAACACAACTCGTCGTGTTTGGAGGAGAGAGAATGCTGAGTTGCAACCAAAGAACACCATACATAATGTGAAGCATGGGGGTGGCAACATCATGCTTTGGGGCTGTTTCTCTGCAAAGGGAACAGGACGACTGATCCGTGTACATGAAAGAATGAATGGGGCCATGTATCGGGAGATTTTGAGTGCAAATCTCCTCCTATCAGCAAAGGCATTGAAGATGAAACTTGGCTGGGTCTTTCAGCATGACAATGATCCCAAACACACCGCCCTGGGCAACTAAGGAGTGGCTTCGTAAGAAGCATTTCAAGGTCCTGGAGTGGCCTAGCCAGTCTCCAGATCTCAACCCCATAGAAAACCTTTGGAGGGAGTTGAAAGTCCGTGTTGCCCAGCGACAGCCCCAAAACATCACTGCTCTAGAGGAGATCTGCATGGAGGAATGGGCCAACATACCAGCAACAGTGTGTGACAACCTTGTGAAGACTTACAGAAAATGTTTGACCTCTGTCATTGCCAACAAAGGATATATAACAAAGTATTGAGATGAACTTTTGATATTGACCAAATACTTATTTTCCACAATAATTTGCAAATAAATTCTTCCCAAATCAGACAATGTGATTGTCTGGATTTGTTTCCACATTTTGTCTCTCATAGTTGAGGTATACCTATGATGACAATTACAGGCCTCTCTCATCTTTTTAAGTGGGAGAACTTGCACAATTGGTGGCTGACTAAATACTTTTTGCCCCACTGTATATAAATTTTCTCTATTGCATGGCTAAGCCTAGCCTTACTGAAATTCTCTGCAAAACACCACCACCTAGTGGCAACTCAAGTCATCACACTCCAATGCTGCGTGTGGGCATATATGTACTTCACATGAACTGTCCATCTTGACCACGACGGTTCTCACTTGGGCCTTGACTAAACTACCCCACTGTTCGGTTGAAAAAGAAAAAAAAAATAATTTCCTTTCCTTGCGGAGCTGAAGAGAGAGAAAAAAAAACAAGCTCTCCAATTCCTCAGTTGAGTAGACTTCCCTGCAGCAAAGGGTAAAGTCACAAGTGAGTTCAGGGCAGGCAATTCCTGTGAAACGGAACAAAAAAAAACACAAGTTCCATCTCACAAGTAATACTGAGGATCCGGGAGGACAAGAGTCTTCCATTGTCTATCTAGGGTCTCTATAGAGTACACAATAGCCTATTCCTCCTTACAGAAAATTACCACACGGTCCGCATGGATGTCCCGACCATAAGTCCACTCTTTACGGCACCCTTTGTAACGATCGGCCATAATAGCAGAACATTTTAGATACCGGTGGCCTCTGTGCACCTCCTAATAGTCCCAAACAAAATCGGCATACCACCGTTCTCTGTAGGCCTCAATTTAGAAGAGTAGCTCCTTGGGAACGTAGGGGTATTTCCACCCGTATTCCGCAGCAACTTTCCTGTTTAGAAGCCTCTGCAACCGGGCTAAAGGTGGTATGGTTGCCCGATCTCCTGCTCCAGGAAGGACAATAGCATCCGGGGACCTTTTTATTTGAACTTGCTCCAACTGTGGCAGAGGTGGCCGCAACGGCGAACGTCCCTCCGTGGTAGTAGACACAGACAATGTAGGTGCAGGCAGAGCAGGTGTGGGTATGACCTTTTCCATTAAAGCAGGGCATTCCACTCTAGGTGTAGTTTCCCCAGAGTCCATTGGCGAGATCCCCCTTAGGCTGTGGGGTGAAGTCACTGGACTGGAATTTTATCCCATCCTTTTTTTATGTAGACCTCATCAATCTCATGATCATCCCCCACATCGGATGACAAATCCAAATCGGAAGTGTCATATTCCTGCGGCCGGCAAATAATTTGTGGTGGACAAGGACACATTGTCCCCAAAAATAGAGTGTTTCCGCGGGCTGGCTGTCCACGCATACCCAGTTGTGTGGGGTATGAGCTTCTCTCCCCTCCCCGGTACACTCAATGTCACAGTTCCCCCAGCCTCCTTACCCTTCCCTGACGTGGATCTCCTAGAGGTCCCTCCGGCTTGAGGATCCGGTTCAAGCACGCGCTGGGGCAGGCTTTGACCGCGGCCGTGGGAGGCCTTGACGTAGCCCACCTTTCGCTTGGCAGGCAGAATGGAGGTCTCGGTTGTGTCGGAGGCAGCATCCACTCCGGTGCCCGCCGATGGCTCTGCAGCAGCTGAGTCGTCTCCACTGGCTACATCCGTGGCAGCCAACGCGGTGCGCAGGGGCTCAACTGTGGGAGTACCAATTTCCTCCTCCAAAGTGATGGCACCTATAAGGTAATTGACTTGGTAGACCCGGGGTTTCTCGGTGGGTTGGTTTACCTTGAAGAGAAACTCTCCACAGGATGCACACCTTCCAAAGGGCCGCAGTTGCACCGCTAGTCCTTGGCATCTGGGACAGAGCATGCCCAGGGCCTCCACATCTCAACAGACGTAGAAAGCGAAGCGACCCCTAGGCTTTAGCCAGATCCCTGTATCCGTCAGGGGGGCAGTGAGGGGAGCAATGTCCATGGTTGAGATGGGTTGGAACATCCGGGGTCCCGATGTAGTAGAAGTCCATGGGGCAGCAGCCATATTGCTTCTCCTCCAATGATCCAGCTCGTACTGTTCCTTTGGCACCAATGCGCCCCGTGCAAGACACAAGTTGGCGGGGACTCCTCCTCCTTTCTTCTTTCTGCACGTAGCTCGCAGGCTTTTCTTATGTTTGAGGCACACCCACGAACTACCACGAACTACGCAGTTAGCAAAGTCCAGTACAAGCCTTTACCTCCATTTTCCACACAAATGACGCAGTTCAATTTTCACATCACACACAGGGAAAACACAGTCCAACTTCCAAGGGTGTAGCTGCAAAACATCCCGGACTCGAGGCCCCACGTGTAGCACACGGACCCTTTTCTCCTGCCTACCTTCACTTTGCAGAGATAAAGGCACACCGTGCCACATGCCGTATCCTCCTGGTAAGAGAGGTTGAGCGGTGTTCTTACAGTTTTGGGTCCTGCAGCAAGTTACCTCCCGTCCATTGGTTCTCGTCCCCAGAATATAGGGACAAGTCTGTTCTTCTCCCGAAAGAAAGCCAATGTCCAGACAATGTTTAAACTCCAAACCGACGAGTTTATTTTATCTTGCTGGAAACAGATTTGGGAATAGGTTGAAGATAGTACAAAAGCAGGTAGGGAGACAGGTTCAGGCACGCGGCACCCTGTTACCCTATTCTTCACTCAAGCCTGAGTGTGAATTGCTCACCGGATAGATCCCTCTCACAGTTCTAGCAGCTGGAGTGAAGCACAAACTGTTTCTTTAAGTTAGTCCCCTTCACGGACAAGTCTAAGAGATCCTCTGCCACAGAATCCTTTAGTTACTGAATTAGAACTTTGAAAACTCCCATAGATTAATAGAGACCATAGGTGCCAATGGGACACACTACAGGAGCTATACTGCAACTCACGAATCCTTCCCTCTGATAGGTAACCAGGCCTCTCCTTCACCGTGAATTTCTCCACCGATCCATCGGACAGGTCCTCCCCCGGTTTCCTCTCCTCCAGAGCGGGCCACCCTCACACGGGTTCCCTGGGACTCCAGTGTGTTGGTTGTAGACCCAGTTGAAGGTACTGGGCCTACCTGGAACTCTGTAGCCTCAGGCTAGAGGGTGCCCGACTCCTCGGCCATTAACGCACCCCAGGCCAGCAGGGCCAATGGGCGCGACTGCGCCACCAGGGGTCCTCCTGGGAATCCCCCCGGCACACCACCCTAATGGGGCACACTCCTCCTCCACTCTCCACTCTCCTCCTCCTCTCCCCCTAGCCCATGGCGTCTGCCCTTTTTGTACCCTCTCCTGGCATGTACATCAGGCTGAACTCCGCCCACCGCACGGTAGCCGAGAGAAGACACTCAATCACACCACAATGTCACCAGTGGTTCAACCCAAGACCTGGGCAACAGCGCCACCACAGGCCCGGGGAAACTATACACCAGGCAACAACATGGCAGAGCAGAGTCCATATTAAACATAATGATAGAATCTGAGCCATACTATTGCTCAGACTGCCCCTAAATTTACAACATAGCAACCCCAATTTTGGGGGTCCTGCTACACTGTTTTTCACTTTTTGAATTTGGCGCCGAGCTCCATCTCCGTGCGTCGCAACACTCGCAGAGAACGGAGCTCGGCACTGTGAATCGAGCGAGACACGGCGGCTCGCAGACACAGCGGGGAAACATCGCAGGATCCAGGGGACAAGGTAAGTAACCTGTACATGGATCCTGCGATGCGATCCCGAGTGTGGCTCGGGGTTACCGCTTTTGGTAATGAAAATTCACCCCGAGCCACACTCGGGAAAACCGCTAGGGAGGTTTAAGGCAAATATAATGCTTTTTTCAATGTTATTTCATTTTAGTTGTTAAAGTGATACTAAGCAGCTTGCTATGGGGGCAACAGAGCTGAGTCGCTGCACTGCGTATCCATTCAAACACAGAGCCGTGATTCAGCCCCACCCCCTCTATCTCCTCATTGGCTCACTGAGCAGCTGGAGCCAATGGTTCCACACGGCCGTCTCAGCCAATCAGGAGGGAGAGTCCCGGGCAGCCAAGACACTCCTGAAACATCGCTTGATAGAGATGGGGCTCAGGTAAGTATTAGGGGGGGGGGCTGAGGGTGGCTGCTGCACACAGAAGGTTTTTTATCTTAATGCTTCAGACTTTACAACCACTTTAAGTTTATAACCTTTAAACTGATTATATATTTATGTTTTGACTATGTATATAACATTTTTATTTTACACATAAATATTTAAATGTATTAAATGTATTAAAAAACAAAAAAATTAAAAAGCATATGCAGTACATCTTTGGAATGTTGTATCCCTCTAAAAACCCTGCAGGTATAGAAAATTAGTTATTAATTCCTGTTGTGGGCTGACAACACACAGCATTTTTGTAGACTTTTCATTTGCTTAAGTATTCAAACCCTCCCCTATCCAATTCTCTCCCGCAAATTTATCTGTAGTGAAAAATAAAAACAGGGAGTGCTATGAGATAACATAGGAACAGCGCATAGAACACAGAACATGATCAACAGTAGAACATACTTGGGTTCGTGTTGTGGGATGTTAAACCCCCATTAAAGTCAATGGAACCTGTCTCTGTACTGCTTTCGGTGTTAGCATGTTCTCTGTCTGATGTACACATCTTCTTGAATAAACCAAGTTTAAAAAAAAAAGTAAATGGAAGCTGAATCTTTGAAATAAATTCTAAACCATTTTCAAGGTTATATGAAAGGGACTACCAAACAAATGAAATGTGGGAAGATGAGCAATGTGTCTGAGACTTGCACCAATGCCCGGAAAAAAAAAATACATTTTTTTTAGGAAACAGTGATTTATTAATCTTTAAATTGAAACATTTAAAATGCCAAGGGAGGGGCAAAACAGTATCAAGAGAGGGTTTTGTCCAGGAGCAGGGGCATTAGCAGCCTACAGAAGACTGGAGGAAGTTGCCATCCTTATCCATTTGTTGGTTCTACCCAACAGGTACAGGCCACTGCTATGCCAAGGGCCGGCCCACAGAGCTCTGCAGTGTAGGCCTTTTTAACATACTGTATCTTCTGCTTAAGCAGTAGAGAAAATGTCTCCAAACCTCTCTGTCAGGGACGTGATGGCCATGGCACAGCCGAATTTCCAAGGCAAAGGCATATATGCATGTGCGGACGCGGCCCTGCATGGGTGCCAATCGTGCCGGGTACAGGCGCACAAATATGCGCATGCACACACATATTTGGGCATGTTAGCCATTAACGCTGGAGCCAAGTGGCCTATATAAGGGCAGCAGCTGCACTAGCGCATTGCTGTCTGATCTGCAGCTTTACCCATGTCCCTATTCCTGTGCCCTGTATTTTGATTCCTGTGTTTGACCCAGCTTATTCTGACCACGCTTGCATTCCAACTGTCCTGACCTTGGCTTGCCTTCAGATTTTGTTTATAGCTTCTCATCTGCTTGTTATCCTGTTGCAAACCTTTGCTTGCATCTTGACCATTCTCTGCCTGCCGTTTATGCTTATATCTGATCATCCCTTGCTGACCTGGCTTGTCTGACCCTACATCCAGTCATCTGTCTGTCCTGCTCTGCATAGTGCCTGGTGACGCTGGTCCTCTATCTGCTGTTTGCTTGCATCTACTGTTTCTGCTGCCATCCTCTGCTTCAGCTATCCAGTTTAACTCTGGTGATGCACCTGCCACACACCTCTGCAACCAACAGAAGATCGTGCAGGCCCTCTTACCTCCCCGTGCTCTTGCAGCCACTCTCACAACACCAGTGGCCATTGGGCCAGGGCTGTATGAGAGGTCTCCCTGTACATGCCAAGCTCTGCCACAAGGTACGTAACACTCCCTCATCTCCAGGTTATTAATGCCAGCTTAGCAAAACTGCTCAATTTCCAGCTTGTAGACTCTGCCCCCTTCTGTACATTTATGGCCAGCAGGGTGTAGGGACACATGTAGGGGGCTGGGCATCCCAGAGGGAACAGGCCCCAAACAGGGCCATCTTTAATGCAGGACAAAAGGGGCAGCTGCCCTGAGCCCAGTCATTGTTGTAAGGCCCAAAGCACATTCCCCTTGAGCCAGTGCTGCTCTGAAAGTTACCAAGATTTTCATTAAGCTGTCCCGAGATGGCTGTGTCCAGCACTGAGTCATGGAAAGAAGAGCTGCCGGTACAGCAGCAGCCCTGTCTGCTCTCTCTTCCAGCTGCTGCACCTTCTCCCACCTCTCTGTCTCTCTCCTGGCCCTCTCCAATACCTCCCCCCACCATAATTCTCCACCCTCGCAGCAGTCTGTCCAATCGGGGGGGAACGTAGCATGCCATGCGGACCTGCCCCATTGATGAGTCAGGCCAATAGGCTCCAGTGACGTGAGAAATTTGCAGAGAGAAGTTTGAATATGGAAATGTGATTGATCAGAGCTGTGTGTCTGGAGAGAGCAAGGTGACTCCCGGTACCCTGTTTAGCCAAAAGTAAGAGGAAATATCTCCATAGGGTGTTACCAGGGTCACCAGAATTAGTGTCCCCATTTGAAGAAATTAATCTTCTGAAGATATTTATTCCTGTTCTGGTGACAACCAACTCAAACAGTGGCAAATACAGCAATAAAAACCGGACTGGTGTTCTAATCCTTCTCGATTCTATCCAAAACAAAGAAAAAATGGCTTTACTTTAACCACGTGCCGAACGCGCTATAGCCAAATAACAGCTACAACGCGGTCGTCCAGTTCTGCGAGGTCATCTATTGACATCCTCCCAGATCTGTGCCCCCCGAGCGAGCACGGCACACGGACACAGCTGATCACAGATCGGGGTGTCCAATCACAGCTGATCATGATGTAAACACACATGCAGGTTATCAGCATTCCTTTCCTCGCACTGTCACAGCGTGAGGAAATGAGAGAGCCGGTAACTGGCTAGTGTGAAAGGGGACACCTACACTGATAATCAGGGCACTGATCATCAGTGTCCTGATAATCAGTGCTGCCAATCAGTGCCACCTATCAGTGCCCTTTAGTGATGCCTATTATTGCTCATCAGTGCCGCCTCATCAGTGCTCACCAGTGCCGCCTCATCAGTCCAGCTTATAAGTGCTCATCAGTGCTGCCTCATCAGTGCCCATCAGTGCAGCCTCTCAGTGCCCATCAGTGCAGCCTCATCAGTGCACATCAGTGAAGGAGAACAATTACCTGTTTGCAAGATTTTATAACAGAAATTAAGAAAAACATTTTTTTTATTTTTTTTTTGTCAAAGTTTTTGTTTAGCAAAAAAAAAAAAAAACAAGTAGTGATTAAATATCACCAAAAGAGAGCTATTTTTGTGAACAAAATGATAAAAGTTTCATATGGGTACAGTGCTGCATGACCACGCAATTGTTATTCAAAATGCGACAGTGTCCATTAGGCAAGTGGTTAAGATGTAACAAATAATGAAGAAAAAAAATCTTTACCTCCCCCACCCTCAATTTATAAATAGCCTTTTGCTATCTGAATGACATTGAGTGAAGTTCAAAGGCTAGGCCGTGTGTTAAGGTTACTATGGGGAATTTTCCTGGGTCCACAAACCTTGAACCCACAGAATTCCCTGCACCCAATGGTAGCAGTGAACTCCAACCTGAACCTCATCCCTATTTAAGAGCCACTTTTTATATCCAACTACCTAATGCTAAGAGGAGGTCACATTCATTATGTTGTATTTATTTTTATTTTTTTACAGAGAAGATGCAGCGGGAGAAGTGAGACTCATTCATTCATTATATATTTTTAGCAAATGCTG
The DNA here is from genome assembly GCA_029206835.1 of Rana muscosa. Classification (NCBI taxonomy): domain Eukaryota; kingdom Metazoa; phylum Chordata; class Amphibia; order Anura; family Ranidae; genus Rana; species Rana muscosa. The sequence continues at coordinate 332,121,861 of CM055127.1, forward strand.
TTTGGCCAAATGGTTTGTATTGCACCTTTAATCAGCCATATGGTTTCCCACCCATATTCTTACTCTATTTATGTGCCATACAGCGAGTTCGATTATACCATGATTTAGAACAGCAGAAAAAAAAACCACACTGTCATGAATCACACATTAACAAGTATACAAATTAGCCTCTTGGTAACATTTTCCATAGCTGGTAATCTCTGAGTACTTTTCTCACAGATACCCTTGAATATAAAACTTCACGCTGTTCACAAATCTTTATTATTTTCGATTTTTCCACTTCTATAATAAGGAACAAGGGGTTTCCTGCTGTTTTAGTTGCATTACTCAGTTATATTTCCATTAGACAGGCTGTATTAAATTTGCCTAATGCGGGAAGAAGTAAAGGCGAGATGTAATGAAAACCCACACAGCATTTCAGTGTTTTCCAATCAAACCTTCCTAGGGCCAGGCTCAGGGGCAATATTACCCTGTAAAGGACTCTTGGGTGAGTTTACTAAAAGAGTCAAGGGTGTTTACGTTGAAAGAGTAGAGGAAATTCACTTTGCAAACTGAGCATTAGTAAATAAGGTGAAGCTGGGTTAAAAATGAAAGTGGTTATAAAGCCTAAACATTTTTTTACCTTAACCACTTCAGCCCCGGAAGATCTGGCCATTTTTTGCGAGACGGCACTGCGCCACTTTAACTGACAGTTGTGCGACGTACCTAAACAAAATTGACGTATTTTTTTTCCCCACAAATAGAGCTTTCTTTTGGTGGTATTTGATCACCTCTGCGGTTTAAATTTTTTGTGCTATAAAAATGCACTGATTACTGTGTAAATGTCACTGGCAGGGAAGCGGTTAACACTAGGGGGCAATCAAGGGGTTAACTGTGTTCCCTATGTGTGTGTTCTAACTGTGGGGGAGGGGACTCACTATAGGAGATGACAGATCGTGGTTCCCAGCCTGTAGGAACTCACGATCTACATCTCCTCTGCTCACAGAACAGGGATGTGTGTGTTTACACTAGGGATGGGCCCGGTGCTCGATTCGAACCCATGTTCGAATCGAGCATCGGGCGTTCGCTCGCTCGTCGAGCCCAGAACTATTTGGGCCGTTCGCATCACATTCGTGTGATGCGAGCGGCCCCGCAATGCATTGCGGCCGGCGCGGCCGGCGCAGTGCATTGCTGGCTGATGATTGGCCAAGCATGCACTGTGACCCCGCATGCTTGGCCAATCACAGCGCCCGAAACTCGGAGAGCAATAATTGGCTACAGGCAGGACGGCTGTAGCCAATTACAGCTCAGGGGCTTTAGTACACGCCCCACCATTTAAAAGGCCGCCATGCCATCGGCCCCGGTCACATGAGTTCCGGCTTTAGGAGAGATTAGTCTGCTGATTCTGTCTTTGCTTGATACTGAAAGATTTGCTCTTCTTTGCTAAACCATTGGCTATTTCTTTGCTAAACCATTGCTACCTAAGTCATTGATCGTTCATTGCTGCTGATTGCACAGTTAGTGTGTTATTAGCTGCTGCTGGGGATTAGTCTGGTGCGTGCTTACTGTTAGTACAGTATTGCAGTAGTACCAACCGCAGTGCTGTTAGCACAGCATTGCACCCCAACAGCACCCATAGGACTTCTAGTGTGTTAGTGGCAGCAAACAGAGCTCCTATATTTTCTTCTCAGCAGCACCCATAGGACTTCTAGTGTGTTAGTGGCAGCAAACAGAGCTCCTATATTTTCTTCTCAGCAGCACCCATAGGACTTCTAGTGTGTTAGTGGCAGCAAACAGAGCTCCTATATTTTATTCTCAGCAGCACCCATAGGACTTCTAGTGTGTTAGTGGCAGCAAACAGAGCTCCTATATTTTCTTCTCAGCAGCACCCATAGGACTTCTAGTGTGTTAGTGGCAGCAAACAGAGCTCCTATATTTTCTTCTCAGCAGCACCCATAGGACTTCTAGTGTGTTAGTGGCAGCAAACAGAGCTCCTATATTTTCTTCTCAGCAGCACCCATAGGACTTCTAGTGTGTTAGTGGCAGCAAACAGAGCTCCTATATTTTCTTCTCAGCAGCACCCATAGGACTTCTAGTGTGTTAGTGGCATCACACAGAGCTCCTATATTTTCTTCTCAGCAGCACCCATAGGACTTCTAGTGTGTTAGTGGCAGCAAACAGAGCTCCTATATTTTCTTCTCAGCAGCACCCATAGGACTTCTAGTGTGTTAGTGGCAGCAAACAGAGCTCCTATATTTTCTTCTCAGCAGCACCCATAGGACTTCTAGTGTGTTAGTGGCAGCAAACAGAGCTCCTATATTTTCTTCTCAGCAGCACCCATAGGACTTCTAGTGTGTTAGTGGCAGCAAACAGAGCTCCTATATTTTCTTCTCAGCAGCACCCATAGGACTTCTAGTGTGTTAGTGGCAGCAAACAGAGCTCCTATATTTTCTTCTCAGCAGCACCCATAGGACTTCTAATGTGTTAGTGGCATCACACAGAGTTCCTATATTTTCATCTCAGCAGCACCCATAGGACTTCTAGTGTGTTAGTGGCATCACACAGAGCTCCTATATTTTCTTCTCAGCAGCACCCATAGGACTTCTAGTGTGTTAGTGGCAGCAAACAGAGCTCCTATATTTTCTTCTCAGCAGCACCCATAGGACTTCTAGTGTGTTAGTGGCAGCAAACAGAGCTCCTATATTTTCTTCTCAGCAGCACCCATAGGACTTCTAGTGTGTTAGTGGCATCACACAGAGCTCCTATATTTTCTTCTCAGCAGCACCCATAGGACTTCTAGTGTGTTAGTGGCAGCAAACAGAGCTCCTATATTTTCTTCTCAGCAGCACCCATAGGACTTCTAGTGTGTTAGTGGCAGCAAACAGAGCTCCTATATTTTCTTCTCAGCAGCACCCATAGGACTTCTAGTGTGTTAGTGGCATCACACAGAGCTCCTATATTTTCTTCTCAGCAGCACCCATAGGACTTCTAGTGTGTTAGTGGCAGCAAACAGAGCTCCTATATTTTCTTCTCAGCAGCACCCATAGGACTTCTAGTGTGTTAGTGGCAGCAAACAGAGCTCCTATATTTTCTTCTCAGCAGCACCCATAGGACTTCTAGTGTGTTAGTGGCAGCAAACAGAGCTCCTATATTTTCTTCTCAGCAGCACCCATAGGACTTCTAGTGTGTTAGTGGCAGCAAACAGAGCTCCTATATTTTCTTGTCAGCAGCACACATAGTACCTATAGTGTGTTAGTGTCAGCACCCATAGGACCTACAGTGTGTTGTGAGCACACATAGGAGTTCTATTTTTTATACTATATACACTACCGACTACAATGGCTGGAAGACCGCCAAGGAGAGGCAGAGCGTGCCGAGGCAAGAACACAGGGCAGGCAGGCTCTGTTTCTAGAGACAACAGTGCTGGCCGTGGACGTGGTCGTGCATCGTCATCAGCACGTGGCCATGGGACACGCTTGTCTTTGTTTTCGGCAGCTGGACATGTGGAGCCGCATCATGCCGAAGGCTTGGTAGAATGGATGACCAAGCCCTCCTCATCCTCCTCATCCTCTCTCACCCAGGCTCAGGGTACTGGCAGAGCAGCTGCCAACGCGTACTCAATGGCATCATCAGCCACCCCTTCCCTAGACCCACCATGTCCTCCTGAGGAGTCCCCCGAACTGTTTGAGCACAATGTTGGGTACATGCTCCAGGAGGATGCCCAACGATTCGAAGGCTCGGATGATGATACCCAGCTTGAGGAAGTCAGTAGTGTGCGCGCAGAGAGAGGGGATGCTGAAGGACAGCAATCTGGCAGTAGTGTTCCACCAGCTGCAGCTTACTGCCAGGTTTGCTCTAGTGGTGAAGAGGGAGGGGATGATGAGGTCACTGACTCCACGTGGGTGCCTGAAGGGAGAGAGGAGGAGGAGGAGGAGGATGCAGCGTCACATGTCCAACGAGGCAGGATGCCCCCTGGAGGCCAGCTAGAGGCCAGCACAGCAACTGTACCACACCGCAGAGCTCCGCCTGTGCAGGGCGCTGCCTCTGCACGTTATCACAAAAGTTCTTTGGTGTGGGCCTTTTTTGAGACGAGTGCATCAGATCGCACCACTGCTATTTGCAATATTTGTCTCAAGCGTATCTCGCGTGGCCAAAACATCAGCCGCTTGGGCACCACAAGCATGAGCAGACATATGTCGACCTGCCATGCAGCTCGTTGGCAAGCACACATAAAAGACCCACACCAAAGAACAAAGCGGACCTCTCCTTGCTCCTCATCAGCTGGGATCTCCATCCCCACTATATCTTCAGTCCTCTCTGAAAGCTGCTCTGAGAGGACTGAAGGTGTAGAATTAGGTGTGTCACAACCAAGTACTTGCAGTACACCGACGTCCGATTGTAGCAGGCAAATTTCCCTGCCCCAGCTGCTGGACCGTCGAAAGAAGTATACTCCCAGCCATCCACATGCCCAGCGGTTGAATGCTAGCTTGGCTAAATTGCTAGCACTTCAACTGCTGCCTTTTCAGTTGATAGACTCGGCCCCCTTCCGTGAGTTTGTTCAATGTGCGGTTCCTCAGTGGCAGGTTCCCAAACGCCACTTTTTCTCACGGAAGGCGATTCCGTCTCTCTACTGGCATGTGGAAGGCAATGTCCATGCCTCGCTGGACAGGGCGGTCAGCGGTAAGGTGCATATTACCGCTGACTCATGGTCCAGCAGGCATGGACAGGGACGTTATCTTTCTTTCACGGCCCATTGGGTCACTCTATTGGTAGCTGGGAGGGATGCAGGACAAGGTGCAGTAGTGTTGGAGGTTGTTCCGCCACCACGCCTCCAAAATGCTACTACTGGTTGTGACACACCTCTCTCCTCCACCCCCTCCTCTTCTTCTTCCTCCATGTCCTCTTCGAGTGCTCTGTCCTCGGAACCAGCGGTGCTCCGTAGGCGTACAAGGGGCTACGCGAGTACGCAGGCAAAAAGATGCCATGCCGTGCTTGCGCTGGTGTGTTTGGGGGACAGGAGCCACACTGGGCCAGAGGTTCTGGCAGCTCTGCAGGGGCAGGCCGAGAGGTGGTTGACGCCACGCCAGCTTAAGCCAGGAATGGTCGTTTCTGATAATGGCACCAACCTCCTCTCCGCCCTGCGACAGGGGCAGCTCACCCATGTGCCCTGTATGGCTCACGTCCTCAACCTGGTGGTGCAGCGGTTCTTGGGCAGGTTCCCAGGCTTACAGGATGTCCTGAGGCAGGCCAGGAAAGTCTGTGTGCATTTCCGCCGATCTTATAATGCCAGTGCTCGGCTGACTGAGCTGCAAAAGGAGCTGAACCTGCCCAAGAACCGCCTAATATGTGACATGCCCACCAGGTGGAACTCAACGTTGGCCATGCTGCAGCGACTGCACACGCAGCAGAGGGCCATCAATGAGTACCTTTGCGACTACGGCACCAGGACAGGGTCAGGGGAGCTTGGCTTTTTTTCCCCACGCCAGTGGAGCATGATCAGGGATGCATGCACTGTCCTCTCACCATTTGAGGAGGCCACGAGGATGGTGAGCAGTGACAGTGCATGCATCAGTGACACTGTACCTCTTGTCCACCTGTTGGAGCATACGCTGCGTGGGATAATGGACAGGGCACTTGAGGCAGAACAGAGGCAGGAAGAGGAGGACTTCCTTGTCTCTCAAGGCCCCCTTTATCCAGACAATGTTCCTTCTGTCCCACCCATCACACAGGAAGAGGAGGAGGAGGAGGAGGAGGATTGTGTGAGCATGGAGGTGGAGCCTGGCACTCAGCATCAGAAGCAGCAGTCTTTTAGGGATGATGTACAGTCCCAACAAACCAGTGGACTTGTACGTGGCTGGGAGGAGGTGGCTGGCGATCATGTCATCCTCAGTGACCCAGAAGACTCCGGACCGAATGCCTCAGCTAACCTACGCTGCATGGCCTCCCTGATCCTGCAAAGCCTGCGGAAGGATCCTCGTGTTCTTCGGATCAAGGAGAGTGACCATTACTGGCTGGCCACTCTCCTTGATCCACGGTACAAGGGTAAGGTTGCGGACCTTATCTTGCCGTCGCAGAGGGAGCAGAGGATGAGACATCTCAGGGAGGCCTTGCAGAAAGGTCTGTGCAACGCGTTCCCAGAAACTGGGAGGTTACAAACTCCTGGTCCTGGACGACAAGTTGCTGAGGCTTCGGTCAGTAGCAGAAGGAGCGGTGGGGAAGGTGGACGTCTGACCGATGCGTTCAGACAATTTTTTAGTCCGCAGCCCCAAGGTATGATCGGTTCCAGCAACCATCGCCAGCGTCTGATATACATGGTGCAGGAATACCTAGGGGCAAGGTCAGACTTGGACACCTTTCCCACCGAAAATCCTCTGGCTTACTGGGTCCTGAGGATGGATCACTGGCCAGAGCTTGCACAGTATGCAATTGAGCTACTGGCCTGTCCTGCATCCAGCGTTCTTTCCGAACGCACATTCAGTGCTGCTGGAGGATTTGTCACCGATCATAGGGTGCGCCTGTCCACCGACTCGGTTGATCGACTGACCTTCATAAAAATGAATCAGTCTTGGATCACCACCAGCTACCAGACACCTGAAGCGGATATAACGGAATAATTTATAATGTCACATCCCTTCAAGACTGCCTATGCTGATGCTGAGTGACTGTCCTGTTATGTTCACTGACTATCCTCTTCCTCCTCCTCAATGATCCATGCCACCACACCAGTGCCTAAGGCACAATTTTTCAGCCCCTGTATAACAGGGGCGTGTAATTACAATTTTTTAAAAAGATGCTTCGCAACAGGTGTGACTGCTGTGCTCAGAGTACAGTATCTGTGAGGGGTTGCAGTGTTGTGGCACCAGCACCAGTGCCTAAGGCACAATTTTTCAGCCCCTGTTGGGGCGTGTAATTACAATTTTTAGGCAATGCTTTGCAACAGGTCTCATTGCTGTGCTCAGAGTACAGTATCTGTGAGGGGTTGCAGTGTTGTGGCACCAGCACCAGTGCCTAAGGCACAATTTTTCAGCCCCTGTATAACAGGGGCGTGTAATTAAATTTTTTTAAAAAGATGCTTCGCAACAGGTGTGACTGCTGTGCTCAGAGTACAGTATCTGTGAGGGGTTGCAGTGTTGTGGCACCAGCACCAGTGCCTAAGGCACAATTTTTCAGCCCCTGTTTAACAGGGGCGTGTAATTACAAATCTTGATCTAATAGTTCACAGCAGGGCCCATTCCTGCGCCCACCAAGAGTAACTATGAGGGCCTACAGTCTTGTGGCAACACCGTCCACCACCACCACCACCACCAAAGGCCCAATTTTTCTGCCCTGTTCAACAGGTGCATGCAATTACAAATCTTGATCTAATAACTCACAGCAGGGCCCATTCCTGCACCCACCAAGAGTAACTGTGAGGGCTTACAGTCTTGTGGCAACACCGTCCACCACCACCACCACCACCACCAAAGGCCCAATTTTTCTGCCCGGTTCAACAGGTGCATGCAAGTACAAATCTTGATCTATTAACTCACAGCAGGGCCCATTCCTGTGCCCACCAGTCTTGTGGCTACACCAACATCTAATAGGGCAAATTTCTGCAGAGTATATACGGCAGGCCCCTACTTTCAAACATCCAACTTACAAACGACTCCTACTTGCAAACGGCAAGAGAAAACAGGAAGTGAGAGGAAATCTACCCCTAGGAAGGAAAATTCTATCCTGTTAGATTTAATTTGGGAAAAAGGTATCTCCTCTCTACTGATGCTTTATCACCAATCCTTGTTTCAATTAAAACCCCACTTTTCCAAAAACATTTGTCATTGGGACGGAAAGTGAGGTGACATGTTCTGAACAGATGTGCAAAGACAGCAAATGTTACAGGGGTGATAACCCCTCCCTATGTTCTCCAAAAAGCTTAAAAATTGATTTTTTTGGGATGTAGCTACACTTCATAATGTACCTGTTCAGATTCTACTTAAGAACAAACCTACAGTCCATGTCTTGTTTGCACCACCTATATACTGCTGTTCAGAGTATATAGGGTTGTAGGTATAGGGTTTTATTTTGGGTGCGGGGTCCCCCTTAGTATCCATACAAGACCCAAAGGGGCTGGGGTGGGGGGGGGGGGTGATGGGGTAGCCATGCCATTTTTCTCAAGGATTTTCAGCCATATGGCGGCCAGGACAAGACATGACATTAAAGCCGCAAGTGGTTTTAAATGGCTTCTTTTTTTCCTTTACAAATGTCATTTTGTGCAAGGACAGTTCTAAACACGGGAAACACATGCCACTTCACAGGCATACTTTAGACACCCCCCAGGTACCATATTTAAAGGAAAATTTCACTTTTTTTTTTTCACTTTATGCATCATTAAAATGACTGCTCCCGAAAAAACTTTAGTTTTTAAAATTTCTTTTTGCATTGATATATGTCCCCTGGGGCAGGACCCGGGTCCCCAAACCTGTTTTATAACATTAACATGCATATTGGCCGTTGTAATTAGCAATTTTGATTTCGAACGTTCGCGTCCATTATAACGAATAGGGTTCGAAAATTCGCGCAAACTTTCGGTCCGTTCGAAGGTTCTGGTGCGAACCGAACCCGGGGGTGTTCGGCTCATCCCTAGTTTACACACACACACGTCCCTGTTCTGCCTCTTGTGCCCGCGATCGCTCGTGGCCGGCAGTCATCACGATCGCCGGTCAGGAGCGTTGGCACCCCGCAGTGCAGCGGACGCGCGCGCTATCCCGCTTAAAGGGACCGACGTACAGCTGCAACGGTTTTCGGGATCATGCCGACCTGCCGCAGTATAATGACGGCGGCAGGTCGGCAAGTGGTTAATGCATTCCTTGCACTGAGGTAAAAAATGTTTAGATATCGGTATCCTTACCCTCACCCTCCTTATACCTACCTAAGCCCCCATTCAATCCAGCGATGTGCCCGTGCAGCTCTCCTCTCCCCTCACTTTCTGGTTTCACAGGGAGGGAGCAGGGGAGGGGCCAAGTCCCACTGTTTGTGTCTATAGACGCAGACAGCACGGCTCGGGAGCGAGGCTGCATGAGTGTCCCCATGGAAAGCGACTCTCTATGGGGGCACTCGCCAGGGAGGAGGAGCCCGAAATGCCAGTAGAGGACCCAAGGAAAGGAGATTCGGCGCCGCTTTGTGCAAGAGCAGGTAAGTATAAACCTGTTTGTTATTTTTTTTTTAAGCGTTTACAGTTCCTTTAAAGCAGTGGCGTCTCCAGCTTTCATATTTAGGGGGGGGGGGCAAATGAGGGGACAGGGACAAAAGTAGGGGGGCAAACTATAAAACACAATTTATATACCCACACATATATATATATATATATATATATATATATATATATTTTAATAATAGAATGCACTCCAGAGGTCTTGTTAGAAAGAGAGTTGTTAGCTGAACATTGCAGCTGCAGGCGGACAATTAGATTCAAAGCATGTAATTGTTCTTTCAATGTTGGGCTAACATATATGCTCTTCAATGCCACCTATCAGTGCCACCTGAAAACAAAAATGTTGTGAGTAAACACTGAACAAGTGTGAAACGCGTCAGTTGTCCTGGTTTATGCTGTTTTTTGTAGTGCCTGTCTTTCTTCAATAAACATACGTTGGATTGGAGTGCGGCTGTCCTCACCATTTTTGTTTTCATTGGTATGTGCATTGCCGGCACCCTTGGTCTCTGAGAGAGAAACATCTTTCCAAAACTTAATCTGCCTGGAGCGGCAATTTTTGGTCTTTGTATCAGTGCCACCTATCATTGCTCATCAATGCCCCCTACCAGTGCAGCTTATCAGTGCCTATCAATGCCTATCAGTTCCGACTACCAGTGCTCATAAATGCCACCTATCAGTGCCACCTATCAGTGCTCATCAACGCTGCCTATCAGTGCCCACCAGTGCAGCCTATGAGTGCTGCCTATCAGTGCTCATCAATGCCGCCTATCAGCGCCACCAATCATTGCTCATTTATTCCACCTATCAGTGCCTCCTCATCAATGAAGCCTATCAGTGCTCAATGCCCATCAGTGCCGCCTGTCAGTGCTCATCATTGCAGCCTATCAGTGCAGCAAATCAGTGCCCATCAGTGCTACAAATAAGTGGCCATCAATGCTGCCTATCAGTGCTCAATACCCATCAGTGCCACCTATCAGTGCCCATTAATGCTGCCTATCAATGTCCATTAGTGCCTCCTATCAGTGCCCATTAGTGCCTCCTATCAGTGCTCATTAGCGCCTCTTATCAGTGCCCATAAGAGCCTCCTGTCAGTGCCCATAAGAGCCTCCTGTCAGTGCCCATAAGCGCCTCCTGTCAGTGCCCATATGCGCCTTCTGTCAGTGCCCATAAGTGCCTTCTGTCAGTGCCCATAAGTGCCTCCTGTCAGTGCCCATAAGTGCCTCCTGTCAGTGCCCACAAGTGCCTCCTGTCAGTGCCCATAAGTGCCTCCTGTCAGTGCCCATAAGTGCCTCCGGTCAGTGCCCATATGTGCCTCCTGTCATTGCCCATATGTGCCTCCTGTCAGTGCCTATTAGTACCTCAATTTCTCGAACACCTGGTAGCTCTCTCTCCCCTCCCTCCTCTCTTGTACGGGATGGGAGAGGCGACACATCTGATATGCTCCTTCTCTCTTCCCTGACCCCACCTCCTCCCGCTGCCACGTCCGCTCTCGCTCTCATCCTGTGTGTGCACCGCGGAAAGTGTGAACTTTATAGCTTTACACTTGACCTTGCAGTACACAGTACACACACAAGATGAGAGCGAGAGCGGCAACAGTGGCGGCGGGGGGGGAGGGGGGTCTGTCAGGGAAGAGAGAAGGAGCAGATCGGATGTGTCTCCTCCCCACTCCATGCATCCCCTACGAGAGAGAAGGGAGGGAACAGGGAGAGTAATGCCGGCTCTGACACAAGCTGATCGTCTGTGTCTCCTCTCCCATCCCGTACGAAAGAGGGCGGAGGGGGAGAGAGAAAAATGCCGGCTCTGACGTCACTGGTTGTTAGACGCCAGGCAGCTCTAGCAACCAGTCCAGTGCCCAGGAATGTGGAGTCAGGTGGAGGAGGAGCCGGAGCCAGCGCTACGGCGGCTCAGTCCATCCCTGTCCCCTGCATTCAAGACTGGTCCCAGTGTCTTATTTTAAATGGGGGGGGCACATGGGGGCACAGTATAATGTAGGAGGAGCCATGGCCCCCTCTGCCCCCCCCTAGTGACGACACTGCTTTAAAGGTGGAATTTAAATAGTATTCCCAATGCAAAATGTGTTTATTTTCTAGCTGTGTTTGCTTCAGTCAACCAATCATGTGCTAGCAAAAATAAAAAAAATTTGTTTGATTTTTTACATACATTGGTTTTCCTAGTAAACACAGCTTCACCTTATTTACTTACACTCACTTTTCTTAGGTTGGCCATACAGGGCTAAATTTCTCACGTTCATCCATGCTAACAGCATCAATGGAGGAATCTTCACCCACCCGCTATTATATTCAAGCAATCATAGCTGCCTGAATAACAGAATAGGATGCAGTCACTGTTTGGATGACAATTTGCCACCCAGCTCAGCTGATTTTTAAATTGAGTTGGGTGGTGCCCGCAAAGCCACCTATGGCTCAAACTTCAAGCTGTGCATGGCTAGCCTGTGTAAACAGCCTTTTACTTTAGTAAATAAACCCCATTGATAGCTTTTGTTAATAGGTAAAAACTCTTATTTAATAAGAATGAAACTCTTATTTCAGTTTTGATTCTGGAATGATAAGATGAAAGCTGTACACCGGTAAAACAAAAAAACAGATATATTTTATAATTTTCTATACCAGTTCCTTTTCATTTGTTTACACTTTTTAGGCCTTCCACATCACAGTTTTTTTTTTATCTTGGCTGTATACCCAGACATCACACTCTGTGTTAAACAGGAAGAGAAAATCTCCTAACACTATCTGAACTTTCTAAACAGTATATAAATGTGAAGACAGCAGATAAACATGTAAAACCTATGTAGGGAGATTGGTTTCATCTCTGTGTATCATCTGAGGCTGTTCACTTCACTGGGTGTATGGAAGGTTTACATCCACTTTAACCCCAAAGAATCACAAGTGGCAACATAACCTGAAAAATTGTGAAGAATTTCATGTGATGGAAGAAAATAGTACCTGTGTGCTATTACCTGCTTGGCAGGACATTCTGCGGGATATTAAGGTTGCAAGCCAATTTTCTACATGGTAGGATTGTTTTGTTGAAAAAGGAACACTAGGGCAATTACTGTATTTATTGGCGTATAACACTCAAATCGGTTGCAAATAGTGTGTGCGTGTTATACGCCGATACTGCAATTTAGGCTGCCTAGGAGAGAACGGGGAGGGGGGCGGGACGAGCGCCGTCAGATTACATACAGCGAGAATCTCCTGTTTACTCAGCGGCCTCTGTATTAGGAAGTCCCGCCTCCTGGGCCGGCATTGGACCAGTGTTCTGTCTATCATAGAAGCCAGTCCAGGAGGCGAGACTTTGTATTAAAGAGGCCGCTGAGTAAACAGGAGATTCTCGCTGTATGTAATCTGACGGCGCTCATCCTGCCCCCCTCCCTGAGATGGGCATTGATCAGGCTGCATTCATGGCAATGGGGAGGCTGCAGATGGGCATTAATCAAGCTGCATTGATGGGCAATGGTGAGGCTGCAGATGGGTATTGATCAAGCTGCATTTATGGGCAATTGTGAGGCTGTGGATGGGCATTGATCAAGCTGCACTGAGGGGCAATTGTGAAGCTGCAGATGGGCATTGATCAAGCTGCATTGATGGGCAATTTTGAGGCTGGAGATGGGCATTGATCAGGCTGCATTGATAGGCACTGACCCTTATTTTGCTTCAAAGTTCTTTATTTAAAAAAAAAAAATAATTCCTGAAACTTCCCTCATAAAATGAAGGTGCGTGTTATACGCCTGTGCGTGTTATATGCCGATAAATACGGTATATGTGAAACTAGATATTATCTCTTTCATGTAAGTTATGTGTCCCCACTTTTCTTAAAGGAATGATTTTGAGTGCTTTGTTTCAGGGGTCATCAAACACTGTATCCAAGTGGTAAGTATCCAAGTGGTAAGTACTCATTATCAATTTTCTGACATTATACGGTAATAGACAATTGATGTCTAAGTAATTGGATCATAAAGATTTCCAGCACCAATTTCCTTTCAGCCTGATTTTTTGTATTTTTGCATGTACTGTTTATGTGTTCACCTAAGCATTGTGTGTTACTATATTATGTCATTTTAAAACAAGGGCCCCGTGAGACCCTGAAATGTTGATCACTGAAGCAACGCATTACCCAACGTGTCAGTAGTGAGCTTAGATGGTTAGAAGGATTGGGCTAGTATTCGACTCTGGATACTGTATAATAAATCATACACAAACCTTAACATGTTAATATAATTTAAAAAAGTTAATATTTGCAGCTATTATTAAAATAATACTTGGAGATCCTGTATAAAATATGAAGCCAGAATTTATGTTAAACAATAGGCAATTGTTTATGAATCATTATGATACACAGTGCTTTAGCAAAATAAATGTCATTCAGTTTATGCAATCCTATCACTATACAACTCTCAGTAGAAATGGCCCCATGAAGGGGGTGTGTAGATTTCCTTTGTCCCCTGTAGCTCTGACTGCTTTCTCCTGCTGAACTACGCTACACTACACTACACTGAACTACACTACACTACATCACTACAGGGTACAATAATGATATAGAGACCAGCAAATGGAAGCAGTGAAATCTGTAGAGGACCAAGGAGACTCACTCAACTGGTAGTGTTTGTTCTCCTACAGGCTAAGAGGGAAAATTTCCCATTAAAAAAACTCTGTGCTAAGGCCCCTCCAGTGCTTACTGGAGCGCCAGACTGTAGAGCGGCTGGAGCAGCTTGTAAGAGGGGCTCTGCAATTGGCTAGAATTGGTGCCAAGATCACAAGTCCCTACTCCCACTCCTGTACTGTTAGAACACTGGCCCTCCTGCTGTGGCTGATTCCTCTTCCATATTGTGCCCCACAATGCCAGAGGCTCTCCCATGACATTGCTGGCCATTGACCTTTATATCTCAAGGAAGGACTGTCCACACATAAAAGTAGTTTTCTGCACTTTACTGATGGTATTCAGGAAATGGTATAACAGTCACATCACAACGACACACATTCCTGAGTCATTTGACATTACATAGCCAATCACATTTAGTGTACAGTCCACAGTAGTCAACTGTGAAAGCATATGCAGCACCTTTAGCAGCTGTCTCCCTCGGACAGTCTCTCCTCCAGCCAGGGTCATTAGTACCCACAGGACTAGACTTTCTGTAGTCACCTTCTCCTTAGGTACACCTCTCCCGAAACCCTCTAGGGATGCAGGCTTTTTGCAATCTGCTCTAGCCTCCACATCCATAAGGGACAGAAATAGTACAGTTGGCTCTTCCTGGGTTCAGGTCAACTCCTCCCCAGCATCTTGCCCTAACCACGGCCTACACATGTTGGTTACATCAGTGCTGGTGTGGGGTGTTTTGCTCTCATGCCCCAAGAACATTAGGGCTCCTTCCATCCTGACTCATAACTGGGCACTGACTCACCCATGACATCACTACAGGAGGGTTCTAACTAAAAGGGGCCTAGCACTTGATGACACTGACTGCTATAACCAGAAACGTTTCTAGCACAGAGCCAGACTAGCTTGCTGCACCTGCCTACAGGCTGGCTCAGGCTCTCATTGGTACACTGAGAGGCTAAGTCAGCTACCGGTCAGGCATCAGGGCAGATCTCCACATTATTGTCGGGATACCTGCAGCTTTATCTCACTGTCAAATGAATCTGGGTCACAGTAGTGCAAAACTAGCTCCTGTGATCCATAGGAGAAGTATGGGCAAAAGAGCTATGGCTATACTTTTCCTTTAATGGGACAGTGTGGGGTGGCATGGCACCAGATTGTGGGGTCCTCTGCTGGGATTTTCTCATCTAATCAGATTGCAGGTGCATTTTTTCTAAACTTCCAGTTTTTTAATGCAACACTAAAAAATATGAATAAACACATGAAATAACAATACAAAAATTGTAGATATTAATGGCTAGAAAAATAGGAATACAAAATAAAGAATTTATTAGGGTAAACTAAGGGTTAATGAGGCTTTAACCTCCCTGGCGGTATGATTATTTCAGATTTTAGGTGCTGAAAGCGTTACCATTATTTTGCATGGAAATTTGGCGTTTTATATTGTAGGCCTGTAATTCTTAGGAATAACTCACTTAAATCTGTCCAAATAAGAGTCTAGTAGACATCCCGGGTATGATAAAGTTTGAAACACAAAATCATAAATTATAATATAATAAATAACTATGAATAATTATAACAAGTAATAATATAATAATAATAAAAATTATTCAATAATGTAATCACATAAAAAACACTGAAATTTGCTCAGTTGCAGAATTGTCGCTGTCATTACTTTCAGTTTTTGATGACGAATTTCCCCACAAATCGCTATCGCTAAATTCTGCAAGTGATTCTAATTTATTATCGCTATTTTCTAGCGGGTATAAAACCACTTTTGACGTAAAGGGACACTTTTTGGTTGCTATGGACAATGTTCAGTTTCCAGGCAGAAAAGAAAAACAGTATTTATAATATAAAAGTGTATGCAGGGCACTGGACAGACCACTAGGGACAAAGGGGATGTGTAATTATTTTTTACAGTACTGTAATCTGTAAGATTAAAGTACTGTATGTATTGTGTGTTTTTACTTTTACTTTTACATTTACTTTACTTTAATTTGGTGCCGTGCTCCATCCCCGTGCGTCGCAACGTTGCAGGGAACGGAGCTCGGCACTCGGCACTGTGAATCGAGTGAGGAGACAGCTTGCAGACACAGCGGGGAGACATCGCAGGATCCAGGGGGCAAGGTAAGTTAATTTGCCTGGATACTGCGATGTGATCACAAGTCTGGCTCGGGGTTACCGCTAATGGCACTGAAATCTCACCCCGAGCCTGACTCGGGAATACCGCCAGGGAGGTTAAATAGTAACAATTCTTTTTTGTTTTTTTTACTTTTCAGGTTGCTTTAACTGACATCATATGAGCTGCATATGGGTGGAAACTAGTAAATTCAAAAGTAACAATGTTACTTTGTATCTTTTTATCTCAAATGTGAACTCTATGTATAAACACTGTGTCACAAAGTCCATTTGACAGCGCATTTACAGAGCAACTTCTGGCTGTCATTTTGTCAGCTGGGAATTGCAGGAAAATGTGTGTGTTGGGGGGGGGGGGGGCAGCAAGGAGGAAAGGGCATACGTGTCTACCCTGTGTCCTTTGGCAACGTTTTTATCAATGTCCATTGTCCAGAGATTGCTTAAGTGGAACTTTACTTGTAATAAAGTTTTCTAAGGGTTTTTATTGCATTTTTAAATGTAACAGGTGAATTTTGTTTGTGATTAGAATCTCTTTATCATGCAGTAACTTGATGAGGGAATGCTTTCTGAATGGGTGAATAAAATGTATCCTGTTTGAAAATGATGAGGGAATCCTCTGTAAAGGATGGGGGAATCGTCTTTAAAAATTATAGGTGAATAGGGGCAAATTATCTTTGAAAATTATAGTTAAATAAGGTGAATCCTCTTAGAAATTGTTAGCCAAAAGCTGTAAAATACAGACAAATGTCCAGCAAATATTTGTGAATCATTTATAAAATGATCCATAAGTCTCTTATGCAAAAAAAAAAAAAAAAATGCTTTTACTGTACCTGCTAGCAAAGTTGTTTGGATTGTACACTAGGGGTGAATGAATCTGCCTTGGTTTGGTATGTGAACAGTTTTTTGAATCCTGCTCAAACTTTGCGACAAACCCCAATGAAGTTTGACCATTTTAGGGCTAATAAACAATCTATTGTCTAGCAAAAGGGATTGGAAGCTGCATACTTCCACTGGGGGAATGTAACAATGTCAAGATAAAAAAAAATAATTATATATATATATATATATATATATATATATATATATATACAGGTCCTTCTCAAAAAATTTGCATATTGTGATAAAGTTCATTATTTTCTGTAATGTACTGATAAACATTAGACTTTCATATATTTTAGATTCATTACACACAACTGAAGTAGTTCAAGCCTTTTCTTGTTTTAATATTGATGATTTTGGCATACAGCTCATGAAAACCCCATAATCCTATCTCAAAAAATTAGCATATTTCATCCGACCAATAAAAGAAAAGTGTTTTTAATACAAAAAAAGTCAACCTTCAAATAATTATGTTCAGTTATGCACTCAATACTTGGTCGGGAATCCTTTTGTAGAAATGACTGCTTCAATGCGGCGTGGCATGGAGGCAACCAGCCTGTGGCACTGCTGAGGTGTTATGGAGGCCCAGGATGCTTCGATAGCGGCCTTAAGCTCATCCAGAGTGTTGGGTCTTGCGTCTCTCAACTTTCTCTTCCCAATATCCCACAGATTCTCTATGGGGTTCAGGTCAGGAGAGTTGGCAGGCCAATTGAGCACAGTAATACCATGGTCAGTAAACCATTTACCAGTAGTTTTGGCACTGTGAGCAGGTGCCAGGTCGTGCTGAAAAATAAAATCTTCATCTCCATAAAGCTTTTCAGCAGATGGAAGCATGAAGTGCTCCAAAATCTCCTGATAGCTAGCTGCATTGACCCTGCCCTTGATAAAACACAGTGGACCAACACCAGCAGCTGACATGGCACCCCAGACCATCACTGACTGTGGGTACTTGACACTGGACTTCAGGCATTTTGGCATTTCCCTCTCCCCAGTCTTCCTCCAGACTCTGGCACCTTGATTTCCGAATGACATGCAAAATTTGCTTTCATCCAAAAAAAGTACTTTGGACCACTGAGCAACAGTCCAGTGCTGCTTCTCTGTAGCCCAGGTCAGGCGCTTCTGCCGCTGTTTCTGGTTCAAAAGTGGCTTGACCTGGGGAATGCGGCACCTGTAGCCCATTTCCTGCACACGCCTGTTCACGGTGGCTCTGGATGTTTCTACTCCAGACTCAGTCCACTGCTTCCGCAGGTCCTCCAAGGTCTGGAATCGGTCCTTCTCCACAATCTTCTTTAGGGTCCGGTCACCTCTTCTCGTTGTGCAGCGTTTTCTGCCACACTTTTTCCTTCCCACAGACTTCCCACTGAGGTGCCTTGATACAGCACTCTGGGAACAGCCTATTCGTTCAGAAATTTCTTTCTGTGTCTTACCCTCTTGCTTGAGGGTGTCAATGATGGCCTTCTGGACAGCAGTCAGGTCGGCAGTCTTACCCATGATTGCGGTTTTGAGTAATGAACCAGGCTGGGAGTTTTTAAAAGCCTCAGGAATCTTTTGCAGGTGTTTAGAGTTAATTAGTTGATTCAGATGATTAGGTTAATAGCTCGTTTAGAGAACCTTTTCATGATATGCTAATTTTTTGAGATAGGAATTTTGGGTTGTCATGAGCTGTATGCCAAAATCATCAATATTAAAACAAGAAAAGGCTTGAACTACTTCAGTTGTGTGTAATGAATCTAAAATATATGAAAGTCTAATGTTTATCAGTACATTACAGAAAATAATGAACTTTATCACAATATGCTAATTTTTTGAGAAGGACCTGTGTGTATATATATATATATATATATATATATATATATATATATATATGCAACTTTTTTTTTTTTGAGAATTTACAGCTCTCCCTAACAGTGCCCACTCACCCTGCCGTGAGCTCACTCTATAGAAAGGGGCTGGGTTATCTATTCTTTTCAATTATTGCCTCTTGTTACTCAGCTGACCAGGGAAAATGCTGTATGCACTGCATTAGAAGTTTTTCAGTATTTCTTTTGGCAAGCCTGCAAATGTTTTGGCACCTGGCAATTTGCAAACTCGGATCCATGGGAATTGCCAAAAATTCATGATGGCTTCAAACATGGACCTCATGCCTATTGTACACTAAAGTGCAGCTAAGTATATAATCTTGGCTTGCCTTGTTACAAATATGTCAGGGCCTGGACTTGAACCTGGGACATCTGTTGTGTCTGGTAATGACTCTTCCTGCTGATCCACCTGGAATGCTGGACAGTTCCATGGACAATTTCTTGAATGATCTTGCCTTGAACTTTGTTTGTCTTGAAGCTTGAAATCTTTGTTCCTCCAATGAGCTTTATGATTTAAGCCATGTCTCTGCACTTCCTGTTTGCCAAATTATTGTGCTCTCTCCAGCCAATAGCTCACTTTTGTCTCTCTTGCTGACTTTCACTACTATTCGTTACCGACCTTTGGCTTTTTCCTCGACTAGGAGAATTACTAAATAAACTAAGAAATGGACTTTAAACGGCACATGGATAAATAATGTAAAAATCTAAGGGTTTTATTGTTGTAGAAAGATAATTAATAAAGTACATAAATACATTCAGAATTTATCAAGATGATAATAATCAATACATGACCCAGGGTAGTGCTCTAGTATCGCTTCAAAAACTACAGTATCATAGTTGAACTCAATAGTAAAAGAGATACATATCCAATAAACAGAAAATGGTAGGACAGCGTACATATGAAGCGAGTGGCATTAGCCGTGGGTCCACTGTATAGAAGTGTAGTCTTCAAATGCGCTACATGTTTCGCGTGTTGTAACGCTTCTTCAGGAGCATGATGATAAATAAGTCATATTGCAAGATGTAACACAAATCTGGGTATTCATAAATTGGCAATATATCTAGAATGAGTGGCCAATTTAAAATGTACAAATCATTATAAATGACAGCAAGATAATGAACTGAACACAGGCTGCTGGTAAGCAGTAAGAGACTTATTTATCATCATGCTCCTGAAGAAGCGTTACAACACGCGAAACATGTAGAGCAATTGAAGACTACACTTCCCTACACTGGACCCACGGCTAATGCCACTCGCTTCATATGTACACTGTCCTACCATTTTCTGTTTGTTGGATATGTATCTCTTTTACTATTGAGTTCAACTATGATACTGTAGTTTTTGAAGCGATACCAGAGCACTACCCTGGGTCATGTATTGATTATTATCATTTTGATAAAATCTGAATGTATTTATGTACTTTTTATTATCTTTCTACAATAATAAAACCCTTAGATTTTTACATTATTTATCCATGTGCCGTTCAAAGTCCATTTCTTAGTTTATTTAGTAATTCTCCTGTTATATTGGGACATTGGCACATTTCTACTAGTGCATCCACAGTGTAACCCTGTGAGGATGCACATTTAAGCAATTCCTTCTAAATTGTTCCTCGACTAAGCTTCTGCTTAATCCCAACCTGCAACCATTCGTTACTGACCTTTGGCTTGTTTACTGACTACGCTTCTGCTTGATCCCTACCTGCTATATCTGCTACTGGATCCTGGCTAGCTCACCTCCTGGTGGGGCGATCCTGAGACCCGCGACCTGGTACTAACATGTACAAAAACCCATCTCACCATCAGGAGCGCTGGTGAATACCAGTGGTTAGTACTTAAACCCCGCGCCTCAGGTGAACCCGTGTCATCAGCCAGGGTGACCTGTGTATATACCTGTCCCGCTTGTCTGTGGGTGCTGCTCCACTGTTATCAGTGGCGGTGCGTCCATAAGAGCGCACGGGTGCCACACCCTCTCTCCTGCCACCTACTCTATGACCAATGGATAGATTCATGCATTGCATGAATCTATCCATGGTGGCCACTGACACCCTCTATTCAAGCCGCCTGGCCCCTTTTCAGGGGCCGGGCACCTGAATTACAGCGGCGGGGGGTGTTTTTGAAGCACCTGATTAGAACCATAGGCTCTAATAGGCTTCAAAAAAGGTAAAAAGCGAGCGCCATGCTTGGCGCTCGCAGTTCATCCAGCTATGTTAGAAAAGCGAATGAATAGCAGTGTTTTATGGGCACAGTGGCTGCATTTGATGGGCACAGTGGCTGCATTTGATGGTCACAGTGGCTGCGTTTGATAGGCACAGTGGCGGCATTTGATGGGCACAGTGGTGGCATTTGATGGGCACAGTGGCTGCGTTTGATGGCACAGTGGCTGCATTTGATAGCACAGTGGTTGCATTTGATGGGCACAGTGGCTGCTTTAATGGGCACAGTGGCAGCATTTGATGGGCACCGTGGCTGCGTTTGATGGCACAGTGGCTGCGTTTGATAGCACATTGGTTGCGTTTGATGGGCACAGTGGCTGCATTTGATGGGCACAGTGGTGGAATTTGATGGGCACAGTGGCTGCGTTTGATGGCACAGTGGCTGCGTTTGATGGTACAGTGGCTGCGTTTGATAGCACAGTGGTTGCGTTTGATAGCACAGTGGTTGCGTTTGATGGGCACAGTGGCTGCATTTGATGGGCACAGTGGCTGCATTAGATGGGCACAGTGGCTGGGTTTGATGGCACAGTGGCTGCGTTTGATGGCACAGTGGTTGCGTTTGATGGGCACAGTGGCTGCATTTGATGGCACAGTGGCTGCGTTTGATGGCACAGTGGTTGCGTTTGATGGGCATAGTGGCTGCGTTTGGCACAGTGGTTGCGTTTGATGGGCACAGTTGCTGCGTTTAAAGGTACAGTGGCTGCGTTTGATGGCACAGTGGTTGCGTTTGATGGGCACAGTGGCTGCATTTGATGGGCACAGTGGCTGCATTAGATGGGCACAGTGGCTGCGTTTGATGGCACAGTGGCTGCGTTTGATGGCACAGTGGTTGCGTTTGATGGGCACAGTGGCTGCATTTGATGGCACAGTGGCTGCGTTTGATGACACAGTGGTTGTGTTTGATGGGCATAGTGGCTGCGTTTGGCACAGTGGTTGCGTTTGATGGGCACAGTTGCTGCATTTAAAGGTACAGTGGCTGCGTTTGATGGCACAGTGGTTGGGTTTGATAGGCACAGTGGCTGCGTTTGATGGTACAGTGGGTGCGTTTGATTGTACAGTGGTTGCATTTGATGGGCACAGTGGCTGCGTTTGGCACAGTGGTTGCGTTTGATGGGCACAGTTGCTGCGTTTGATGGTACAGTGGCTGCGTTTGATGGCACAGTGGTTGGGTTTGATAGGCACAGTGGCTGCGTTTGATGGTACAGTGGGTGTGTTTGATTGTACAGTGGCTGCGTTTGATGGGATTTTTTTTTTTAGAATGTTTCAGTTTGTTTGCGCCTCCCAAAAATTTTTGAGCACCAGCCGCCACTGACTGTTATAGCTACTGGCCTCCGAGCCTAACTCCAGACTGTGACACAATATGAATTAACTCCCAAGAGCATGATTGGGAGTTGCAACATTTCTGACCAACCAATCAAGATGGGCGAAGGCACCAAACCCAGAAGATGACCAGACAAAGATTTCAGCACTGGTAAAAGAGCTCAAGGACGCTGCATTGCCAGAGCGGAGGTAAGCGCTGCTCTATTTAGTTCTGCGGTCGTAACATCCTAATAGAAAAAAGTTTGCTAGCAATTTATTTATTGATCTATACTGAAAAAAACCAAGTACACAGTTATTATAATTGTAAGTAAGTACTATACTCATATAAATCACAAACACAAAAATGCCATCATGTAAGAAAGACCAGGCCTGTTAGGTTATTTTAACAGTAGTTTGAGCACAATGTTAATATAACTACAGTATGTCAGAAAAGGAATACATTTTAACAAAGAGTCTCATGTAGGTATAAATAATGTGATGGGTGGGATTGTATAGTGTCTGAGTGAGTGGGGGGTAAGTGTAAAAGAAATGTGTTTGTTTCTTGTTTACCAAAAAAAAAAGGTAATTATATGATTCTCTTAATCATGCTGGTACCACAAGTATGGTATAAATTAAAAGTCACAAATCTTAAGTGTTTGGAAACCAAAAGACCGTGTAACTTAATCTGCATTTGAGGAAAGAAAAAACTCAAGCTGGTTTGAAATGGTCTATTTAAACAAGTGCCAATTATCAAATAATGCTCAGACCTAAACAGAAAGATTTTTGTATATGAAAAGAGGGCCATGGCTCTAAGTATTCAACTCCAGATGCCTTTAGCTAGTAATTGTTTTGAATTCTCTCTAGGCCATTGATAACCAAACCCAACAGTAAAGGTAATGGAGAGGAAGCACAGCTTAACTGCCCAGGGCTGCATAGGAGGCATTGCCATAGGGATCTGTTCTGTATGAATCACTGAGTAGAGGCAATGTGACATTCAATAGAACAAGCCCAATTTATTAAACAAGACGTCTAATATAAACAGTCATTTATTTTCAGGTACTGACAGGCCGGGTCTGGAATATGTGAGCATCTTGGCTGTTTAAAGACTTGACTCTACCTCCAGATGCAACATCCTCATTCTACGTGGTGCTTAAAACACAATTGTACAAAGTTTTAGAATCTATATTATTTTACAATGTTTTTGTAGTCAAAATCAAATTACATATTGTTACATATTATAAATCCCTGTTTATGGAAATGATGGCTATATAAAAAGTCCTAAAGCTTTTTCCCCACCTTAGACCTGGGTGGAGGAAAACCAAGTAGTGCTGAATGTTACAATTTCTAGGTCTGCTGCTGAGAAGCAGTAGATATACTTGACTTTTTAGACATGTGCATTCGTTTTCTTCCGAATGCATTTTCGTCCGAATTTCAGGTATTTTCGTTATCGTTTTAACAAACGAAAACGAAAATGCAGAATCCGAAAACCGAAAGATCCGACATAAACAAATGCTTAATTTTCGTTTTCGTTGCAACAACAGTTCGATATAGATAGGAGATTCGACATGAGGCTGACAATAACCTGTGGTCGAATGTGCCTAGCCTTAACTCTATTAGTCCAAGATTATTCTACATAGAGAGAAAAGATTTGACATTATAGAGAGAAAAGATTCGACATAGAGAGAAAAGATTCCACATTATAGAGAGAAAAGATTCCACATTATAGAGAGAAAAGATTCCACATTATAGAGAGAAAAGATTCCACATTATAGAGAGAAAAGATTCCACATTATAGAGAGAAAAGATCGCTGCTGGAATTGGGTGAGGGAAGTAAAATAAAAAAATGATGATGATGAATGTTATTGGCTGATTGTAACCAAAGAGGAGGAGCAGGAAAATAGCTAGAACTAACTTGACAATTCAACGTGAACGACGAAGATTCGACAAAGCATCGAAAAACATACAAACGTCGAATCTGTCATTGAAGGCTTATGGTGTCTGTTGAAAGTTCTAAGAAGATTCGACGGAGCAGATAAACTGTACGATGCTGCAATCGTACATTTCCGGTCAAATGCTCGGCCCATAGGCTATAGAAGAATTCTAATGTTGGTTGACTAGTAATAATAATTAATAAATATAATTATTACTAGTCATACAACATTATAATTCTACTATAGCTTGTAGGCGGAACATTCGACCGGAAATGTATGATTGCAGCGTTGTACAGTTTCGCTGCTCCGTCGAATCTTCTTTGAACATTCGACAGACACCATAAGCCTTCAATGACAGATTCGACCTTAATTAATTCACATTTTCGGACAAATGCAATTTCAAACGAAAAACGAAATAAATAAAAACGAATTTCGGGAGTAACTAAATACATTTATTTTTCTAACGAAAACAAATTTCCGAAACGAAATATTTCAGTGTGCACATGTCTATTGACTTATCCGGTAGTAAAGCATCCTTAAAATGAGCCTGATGCCTACAAAAAACATGTGCTAGCAACAGTGCTGCGCACTATGGTGCTCGGAAGTGTCTGCATTAATAATTCTAGTGGCCCTGTACGGGGCATATTCCAGGATGCTGGAGTGGGGGGGCGATTAGCAAAAGGGCGGTTAGGGTCGGGTAGCCCCTGACTGGGGATACTGACACGTATAATTTTTGTAGATGTTTTCTATGTTCAATAAATCATTATATACTGTTTTTAGTAGTCTTTAAGGTGTTTTATCCTTGTGGGGTTTTTTCTATTGCCCCTGTGGAACCTCTCAGGATATTAGCTTAGGCTATAGGTAGGATCTTGACTTCTGTTCAAGTTGAGATTAAAGCAGAACTGCAATCTCCAATACTTAACTGTCTTCCAGCTATGAAGTGTCTGTGAGCTCTGTTGCCAGTGCTGACATTTTCTCCCTGGCTTATTCCAGTTTAAATCCATGCATTAAAAGGGGAATTAATTTATGCTGGCACTGAGCTGTACTGAGAATGTACACTAAACTGTGCATCCATTGTAAAGCATGTCAGGAGGAAGATAAGAAGACATTATTGCACAACAGGCATACTAAAGTATATACCGGTATATAGTCCTTTCTGCTCACAATTTTTTTAAATCAGAGCTAAATTCCACTTTAATCCTCTAGTGCCCGGGCAGTGGGGCTTAATTCTAACATGCAAAAATATTGTGGTGCAATTGCTGCCTGGGCCTAGGATCTAGGAAGCTCCCTAGGGGCCATGGGGTCAATTTGAAGACTACCACGGGTACTTGCAGCCATCACATGGTACCTGTACCTCAGCACTATTGTTACATTAGAAACACTTTAGACCAGAGCAACTTTATGTTAACTACTGTATTTATTGGCATATAACACTCACTTTTTTACCCTGAAAATAGAGGGTAAACTGTGCCTGCGTGTTATATGCAGGGGGCTGTGGAAAGTTTTTTTTTACTGAATCTTTCCTCTTAGGCCTCATGCCCACGGACGTTTTTACACAGAGTTTTTTACAGCGCCTGAAAAGTGCCTCTCAAGCCTCCCCAGTGTGAAAGACAGAGTGCTTTCACACTGGGGTGGTGTGCTTGCAGCTTCTTTGGGGCGGTGCAGGAGCGATGTATGGTCTTGGCCACCTTGTTGCAGCTCAGTTTCAGGGTCTTGGCGATCTTCTTATAGCCTAGGCCATCTTTATGTAGAGAAACAATTATTTTTTTCAGCTCCTCAGAAAGTTCTTTGCCATGAGGTGTCATGTTGAACTTCCAGTGACCAGTATGAGAGAGTGAGAGCGATAACACCAAATTTACCACACCTGCTCCCCATTCACACCTGAGACATTGTAACACTGAGTCACATGACACTGGGGAGGGAAAATGGCTAATTGGGCCCAATTTGGACATGTTCACTAAGAGTGCTTTCACACTGAATGTCATTGGTAAAACGCGGCCATTTTTAGCGGCGCTTTACCGTCGTTTTTGACCCGCTTTTCGGCCACTAGCGGGGCGCTTTTAACCCCCGCTAGCGGCTGAAAAAGGGTTAAAAGCGCCCTCAAAGCACCGCTGCAGCGGCGCTTTGCCAGCGGTTTGGCAGCGCTGCCCTTTGATTTCAATGGGAAGGGGCGCTTTAGGAGCGGTGTATTCACCACTCCTAAAGCGCTGCAAAGAAGCTGCTTGCGGGACTTTTTTTGACGCCCTGCCAGTGCAGCGCCCCAGTGTGAAAGCACTTGGGCTTTCACACTGGGATTGCAGCTGAGGCTTTTTTCAGGCGCTTTACAGGCGCTATTTTTAGCGCTAAAGTGACTGAAAAACGCCTCCAGTGTGAAAGGGGTCTTAGGCGTGTACTCACTTTTGTTGCCAGCGGTTTAGACATTAATGGCTGTGTGTTGAGTTATTTTGAGGGGACATCAAATTTACACTGTTATACAATCTGTACACTCAATACTTTTTTTAATGTAGCGGGGTGTTCAATTTAGGGGAAGTGTCTTAGTGGTAACCAGGCTCAGACACATTACATTGTTAGAAGTTATGGACCATTTTTGTTCTCAGGGGTTAATGTTGGTGATGTGTTCCCTGTGGCCGCTGGGTGGCGCTGCCATTCTGGGCCAGGGTTGAACCGCGAGCACAGTGCTGTGCCTTTTGTGTCCCCTCTTGGCAGCCATACAGTGGGGTGGGGAACCTGCTGTGCATGGCGGGAGAGGATATAAAAGGGGCAGACATCTTCTGGAAAGGGTTTTTTTTTCGTCCACGCCCAGGCACCTTCGGCCTGGGTGTGTGTGTGGTTCGTCCGCACCCAGGCGCCTTCGGCCTGGGTGTGTGTGGTTCATCTCTGGGTGCCCTAGGCCCGGAGGCCTTATTCCGTTTCCACCTCAGGCACCTTTAGCCTGGGGTGAGGTACTACCTCACCGTTTCTGTCCGCCTGGGCACGGAAGCCCAGGAGTTGCAGCAGCCTTCGGCTGGGGTCCACAAGGGATCGAGGAGTCCAGGGTGCCGCCTTGCAAGGGGACCCATACCCTAAGAGAAGGGAGGATCTGTTCCGAGGGACCGGGGCTGTGGACACGGTGAAGGAAGGGGTCTGTTGACTCTTTGGGGGATGTCTTCTCCCTAAAAGGGGCTATGTCCTAGGAAGGAACCAAGGTTCATCAGGTCAGTGGCAGTGACCCTTTTTCGCCAGGTCAGTGGCAGTGACCTTATTCACAAGGTCTGTGGCAGAGACCAACCTCATGGTCTGTGGCAGAGACCATGCGCCAAAACTGTTTGAGAAATCTGAACAGTCAGAAGAGTTTGAGCTACGTTTGTGCCTGGACCTCCTCGACACCTTAAGCTGTCCTGTGTCTTTGCTCCAACCTTTCTTCTATCCGAGAGACTATGTGTTGTGCAAGTGAAAATAAATATTGAGTTGGACTTTTAGCTGGTGTGGACATTTACGTTCTTGGGGAAGTTAAGGACTTGCATCTACCCACTGTAGAGGTGAGAAAGGAGGGGAAAAAGGGGGTGGAAGGAAAGGGGGGTGGAGAAGGAGGGGGGAGGGGGGGAAGGGAAAGGAGAAAGAGGTAGAAAGGCAAGGGAAGAAGGGAAAAGGAGGGGGGCAAGGACAAAGCAACGGGAGGAGAATGGGAAACCAAAGGAAAAGGAGAAAAGGGGGGGGGGAGAAAAAGGGAAAAAAGGAAGGGGAAAGAAGGAAAAGAAACAGGAAAGTGGGGAAGAGAAAAAAAAGGGGGGGGGGAATTTCCTTCACCCCCCCTTTTTTTTTCTTTCCCACTTTCCTGTTTCTTTTCCTCCTTTCCCCTTCCTTTTTTCCCTTTCCCTTTTTCTCCCCCCCTTTTCTCCTTTTCCTTTGGTTTCCCCTTCTCCTCCCGTTGCTTTGTCCTCTTTCCCCTCCTTTCCCTTCCCCCCCTTCCTCTCCCTTACCTATTCCATACCCCGAGCCTCCTCTTCCCCTCCCTTCCTTTCCCCCCTCCCCCCACCCTCTCCCCCCCTTTCTTTCCCTCCTTCCTTCTCCCTCTCCCCCTTCTCCTTTTTCCCCCTCCCCCTTCCCCCTTCTCGTTTCTTCCCCTCCCTTGTCCTCACACCCGGTGTTCATTTAAAAATGTCCTTAATTATATGATTGACCTTACTTTAATAGCTATTAATTAATTTTATTAGAGAGCACCACACATGTCCCCCTCGTTCGCCGCAGGGGGTATCCATTGAACAGTCGGTTGATCCATGAATTGAACACGGTAAGCGGATAGACATCCTTGACATTGACTGTACCCATGCTACTTAAAAACTATGTATGTTTTTTCTTTTTTTCTAGTGTACTTACTGTATATTATGTATTGTACAGACTCTCCTGAAGAAGCGGTGTCAACCGCGAAACCGGTTGAGGTTTTCGCCTCTCTCCACCCTAAACAGAGTGTGATGGTGGCTCCGTTACCTACAAACACTGTTCTTGTGCTGTGGGGTTTGGCCTATGTTTTTAATTGTATAGTTCTTTTTATGTAATAAATATACTTTTATATGATTTTGTTGTCATGTTATCAGTGCCTAGAAAAATCCAACCCACATTCCCTTTTCCTGGTGATCACCTATGGGTGAGATGGCAATAGCAGCCACTACCCTATGTTCATTAGGCTTTTTTTCTATTATTTATCATGGATGATGGCATTTAGATTTTTGACTACAAATCTTTAATTGAGGCTACACTCAAAAATTCTGTTATCACCCTGTTATTAGTTGAATTTTGAATTTAATAGATTAATGCAGCCACTTGTAAGCAGGGTTCAGGATGAATGAATAAAATATATAGTCTCCTGTCCATTCACCTTTAGTGCAGCTGAGGCTGCAGAGAAAGGGACTAGGGGATCTCTATCCTCAGTCCCTTTTCCTGTCTCAAAGGGGAGATGTCAGGGGTCTGTTTAGACCCCAGAAATCTCACCAAAGTCCCCCCCCCCAACAGGGTTGATACAAAAAAAAAAGGAAAAATTTTAATAAATAGATATTTAAAAGTGAAATTGTAAAAATAATAAAAAATAAAATAAAAAAAACACTGACACCAACCACCCTAGAGTGGTATACTAGAGTAAAGACTAGTTTGCTATATAGTACTGTATATGCCTGGAAAGAAAATGGCTTGCTTAGTTCCACTAATAGGATCACACTTAAAGGGTTAAGTAAATACAACTAGAGGGATGTGCCCTTAGGGACATTGTGAATTAAAGTCATGCTTATTTTTCTGGCAAAAGACAAAGTCCAGACACGTGCCCCACACTGACTAACATGAGGTACCTGTGCCATTTCTGTCTACTGACTTGTTTTTTCCCCATTAGTCAATTTGGAAGCAGGTCATTGAGAGAGGTCAGCCACTCTGCTTAGCTGAAGACAAACAATGGAAAATCTAGAGAACAGCAGTTAGACTTAACCATAAGCTGCCATTAACAACAACATTAGATGATCTTTGCTGAGGACTAAAGTTTTCTATGGCATGCTAGAGATTTCTTCAATTCTTCGGTATGTTGCAGCTGTATAGTTATTCCTTTGTTTCTCACGTGAGTCCAAAAGTTTGATTCAAAAGCTAATTAGTGAAACCTGATTGGCTGCACTCAGCCCCTCTGGCACACCTGGTTGAGTCAAAATTAGTGCACGCACGTCTAGGAACACAAGTGTGGATACCTTTAACTCGACTGTGAGTTAGTATTATTAGGAATTAGACACAAGACGATTTAGTGGTAAATGAACTCAATGTGTTGGTATGAGTTAGAGCCAGGGTCAGCAACCAGTAGATTACGGACAGGTGACTGGTAGATCTCGGTCTGGGCTTGTTGACTGGCCATCCCAGAGCATCAGAGGGTGCAATGCAAAGGGACTATTTGTAAAGTTGGAGCTGTAGTAGGGATCAAGAGCCACATAAGCCGATGCCTCCTCTGTAGTGCGGAGTGATATCAACTACACTCCACCTCTTATCCCGGCTAGCGGTCTCCAGAGTGGTGCCAGCAGTGGGAAAGAGGATATCTTCAGGTCAGTGTGAAGCAATACACTGGGCATAATAGTATAGGGCTGCTTTCACACTGATGCAATGCGGTTTACCCACACCGCAGGTGCAGTATGGTGTTGCAGGTTAGGTTGTTAGCCATAGACGTCTATTATAGCCTGCTGTTTTACCACCACCCAACTTTACTTGTCAACGATCCCTAAGGGTGCTGCTGCCGAATGCAACTAAGGGCTCATTCACAAATGCAGCAGGCACTGCTCCTCTGAAAAGCTATCTGAGTGTGTGTTGACAGGTGGTGAGCAGGCAATATGTTGCCTCCTCACCACCTAATTTAAACTCGTGATTGCCGTTCAATGCACACGATTGGGACATGGTAGTATGGCATTAGTAATTAGAGGTTTGAATCAGTTGTGAGAAGGCGGCACTGTGCGACACTGTGCCTGGTGATCTTTGACTTTTCCCATGTTGTTTAGGTGGATCTCCACCTTTTTAAGGCTGCCTACCCCTGAGGTGGTTTGAGCATACATGAGCATTCAGAAAGTAGGTTCAGACACAGTCTGCTAGACAGTGAAATCACTATGCCATCGTAACTTAGAATAGAGTTCTTTCCTAGTCCTAGTCTGTCCTACTAGACTGGAATCAACTCCTGATTCAGCAATAATCAGTGCAAATAAGCATTAACTACAATGTGAATTATAATACATAAACTAGTCTAGAGTGCACTCTAGGAGGATGGCTAGGACATGGTGCAATGTCCTCTGAGAGGTACCTCTTAGCATAGGCAATAAGTAAAGGTCTCTATGTAGCAACTGTGAAGGGGCAGTCTTTAATCCTGATGCCTAGTACACACGACCGGAATTCCCGACGGGAAAAGGTCCGTCAAATATCCAGAGGGGAAAACCGAGAACCTGCTCTCTACTTTTCCCCCATACAGACGATCGGTTTTCCCGTCGGAAAAACTCAGATGAGAGCTTTTCCTCAGAAATCCCGACTGTGTTTATGCTTCATCTGAGTTTTTCCCCACAGGAAAACTGCCAAAAATGGCAGTTTTCTGCTACACACGGACAGGTTTTCCGACGGTGAAAAGTCTGCCGGGAATCCCGGCGGGAAAAAAGAGAGCTGGTTCTCTTTCTTTGGGATAACAGAAAACAAAAACTCCTGCGCACAAGTGGAATACCAGACAGTCTGTAAGTGGGATGATGAATGTCACTTGGCCTTGCTGCCTTCATGGATAGGGGTATCCTAGCGGTAAATGACAAAGAGAAAAAAGAAAGGCGCACCAGCCTCGTGCATTATCCTTGGGTGGATTTATTAAAAATTATAAAAGAAACCTACTTATAAACATACGTGAGTATCACACGTTCAAAGAGTCCACAAAATCGCAGCAATGAGTCCAAACCCACTCCAATAAGTTACAGAGGGATTGACAGGGGTTACTGCCGGCTTACGCGTTTCGAAGTTGAGTCTTCTTCCTCAGAGCTCAGCCAGGCAGTGACCCCTGTCAATCCCTTTGTGGCTTATTGGTTCAGTTCGGATGCATTGCTGCGATTTTGTGGACTCACGTATGTTTGTAAGTAGGTTTCTTTTATAATTTTTAATAAATCCTTCCAAGGATAATGCACGAGGCTGGTGCGCCTTTCTTATTTCTCTTTGTCTCTTTTTTTTTTGGCCGGCGGGTTTGGCAGTTTTCCTGTCAGAAAAACTGTGAGGGAGCATACACACGGCCGGGATTCCCGGCCAAAAGCTCTCCTCGCAGTTTTCCCGTTGGAAAACCCGGTCGTGTGTACGGGGCATAACTCTTCAGTTGGCTGGTGCTGGGGATCAATTGTACCATTGGTGCACATGAGAATAGTCCCAGTCAAGTCTGCAGGGGATAGATTAGACCTGAAAGCATTACATAACTGCAGCAGGGAATAATATATCTCCTGCCCTGCCATACAAGGCTGTGCTGTATTGGAGAGTCTGCTGTCTCCACTGCAGGTGACACTCAACCTCAGTGGCAATGCAGAGGGAGAGGAAGGTCAGTCACTAGTGAGTCAGTAGGGCATCGATCAGATTTGATGCTGGCTGCCCATGTGTCTCTGGCAGCCACCTTGGGTGTGGCAGAGTCTATTTAAGATCATGGCCCCTGGGTTTGTGTACATTTTACGAAGTGGCTAGAGTAGGGAAAGAGAAACTGCCTGTCAGGGAAAGTGATAGAGGCAGGGAAAGGTTCCAGACGTGTAGGGACAGGCTAGGGACTCGCAATACTGTACTGTAGCCTCACCTTTGGGACGGGACAGGCTAGGCTGCATTCCACCCTCTGAAGACAGACACTGTCGGTGCATCTTTACCCATTGCCTCTCTGCCTTGAACTGAACTGTGTTACCCTAGTGGCGCTCTCCAGCTGGGGTTGTTTGTGGTTGTCATTCTTTACAATACATATTCTGAGTTTATCTGTAAGCAGATTGTGTCTTTACTGCCTCTGCCCCTGCTGCACTTCAGAACTGAATGGACAGAAATGCAAATCCTCTAGCAGGTAAAACAGCTCTCACATCTGTATTTCATCTGTGTAGTTAGTTCTTTTTTTTGCTTGGATTCCAGCCTTAAAGTCATCAGCAATAAATATGGGCACCACAGTGGCTTAGTGGTTAGGACACTACCTGCATGTAGTTTGCATGTTCTACCTTTGCTTGCAAGTCTTCCCATACTAAAAATAAATGTTGGTAGGCTAGCTGGTTGCTGTCTAAAAATTGGCCCTTGTATGTGTTATGTATACTTGTGATGTGAGATATGATCATTGGATTGTAAACTCCTTGAAGGCATGTTGGTGGGTGGGGCCCAATGTGCACATGGGGGTACCTCTCGCACAGAATGCTCTCATCAATGCTGGGGATCAGGAGGAGACTGCAGTCATGTGAAAAATCTAACATTAAGGCAGTTCCCTGACTTAGGATTGTGTTTTCACTGTGTGCAGTTCCCCTGAAAAGTGACTTGTGACCAAGTCACTACACCCTGTAACTTGTATGTTGCATTAGGAGGGACATGTGAATAAGTGGAAATCAAAAAATGCGCCCTATTGATATCCCCACTGCGCTTCAGAATAAAACATAAAAAAAAAATATCCAATGATGAATATGTTAGGTAATTCTGTACACTTAGGCACACTGGTACCAACATATACATCCAAATGTAAAGTGTATCTATGCTGCTGCCACCTTAAATAGTCAAACTGTGTACAATATAATAATAATGATGAATAAAAACATATTATTATAAGTGGCGCAAAAACATGTAACTAAATACATAAACTACTCCAGTAAATGTGAATCACATTATAACTGAAATAGATGAATTAATCCAGTCACTATAAATCAACAAGAACCCGTGCATAAAGTGACAATAGTGTTTAAAGTTCATAAATTAATAATTAGTGTCTTCAATCTTCATTTCTTCCACCACACCCAAGTGTTCAGTGAGACCTCTCCCTTCAGATAAAACACTCACCACAAAAATATGCCTCACACTCGCGTGTTTGGCGTGCAGGCAAAGCAACACTCTTTTCAATGGAAAACCAGATGATGCACTTCATAGAGTGTCCTCCAGGTGGCTCCGTATATGTGTAACAAAAAATAAGGTGCACAATAGTGTGATATCGTAAAACCAGTTTAATAAATAAAAGAAACCTTCAAAAGTTACACTCACAAGAAAATTATGAAAGCAAGCCGTAATGCACACCAAAAACATCCAGAATACCACAGCCAGTGAAGGATGGTCACGGCGGACCCAAGATCAGCAGTGATCAATTCTAATATGAACGCTCTCACCGCTCGCTTCTCATATGCGATCCCTCGCTTCCTACTGTGGTTGGATGCGTAACACGTCACACGTCACTCCTTAACGATAGTTCAAGCACTCAAACGATCGCAGTGTAGCCACGCCCCGACATGTTTCGTCACGATGGACTTAATCATGGGATTGGCTACACTCCGTAATGGACTCCCCTTTATACCCACATAGAGATCGTTTGAGTGCTTGAACTATCGTTAAGGAGTGACGTGTGACGTGTTACGCATCCAACCACAGTAGGAAGCGAGGGATCGCATATGAGAAGCGAGCGGTGAGAGCGTTCATATTAGAATTGATCACTGCTGATCTTGGGTCCGCCGTGACCATCCTTCACTGGCTGTGGTATTCTGGATGTTTTTGGTGTGCATTACGGCTTGCTTTCATAATTTTCTTGTGAGTGTAACTTTTGAAGGTTTCTTTTATTTATTAAACTGGTTTTACGATATCACACTATTGTGCACCTTATTTTTTGTTACACATATACGGAGCCACCTGGAGGACACTCTATGAAGTGCATCATCTGGTTTTCCATTGAAAAGAGTGTTGCTTTGCCTGCACGCCAAACACGCGAGTGTGAGGCATATTTTTGTGGTGAGTGTTTTATCTGAAGGGAGAGGTCTCAAGGAACACTTGGGTGTGGTGGAAGAAATGAAGATTGAAGACACTAATTATTAATTTATGAACTTTAAACACTATTGTCACTTTATGCACGGGTTCTTGTTGATTTATAGTGACTGGATTAATTCATCTATTTCAGTTATAATGTGATTCACATTTACTGGAGTAGTTTATGTATTTAGTTACATGTTTTTGCGCCACTTATAATAATATGTTTTTATTCATCATTATTATTATATTGTACACATTAGGAGGGACATGCTGAGCCTACGTACACTCCACCAGTCCAGCGTACCTCTAAAACTTCACTCTCAGTAATAGAATAGGGTCACGCTGAGCACTTAGTACAGACCCTGATGGGTACCCTTGCTACCGGAGGACCAGGTACCATGCATAATGACTGGTTGCTGTAGCTTGTTCCTTCACTTGATTACCCAAAGCAACTACACTTCTGGTCTTGCCAAGTAAACCTTTTTGTAGTAGTGTTGCTTCATACCCCATAGTGCTTTACAGACCCAGGGTCTTTGGAATACGCCAGAACCGACATGCAGCCTTTTGAATAAACTTCAGACCGGGCTTATAACGGTTAATATAAATGCCATTGTCCATGGCTTGGGTGTTCTCTACAAATCCCAGTTCTTCAATAGCGCCACTAGCTGCGCTCACAGGTGATGCTGTCACTCCTGAACCCAGCTTAGCCATCCCCCTTTTTATAGCACAGGTGGGCTGGCTAGGACCAAAAGCCCGGGAACTGAACTAAAAACATTTAGGGCCAAGTCACACTATGTGTGGTCAAAGACCTATTAATGCACTGTAAAATGTCTGTCACCGCAGGGACACACAGGAAACAATTGTTTCCTATGTGCCTCATACACACTGCAATATAGCCTAGCAGCGAATGAAGTGTACTTTTTCTACTCTCTGTTATACAACATATCCAATAAATAAAAAAATTGAATTTCTTCATAGATTTATGCCAAAATGTATTCTGCTACATGTTTTTGGTAAAAAATAAAAATAAAAATCACAATAAGTGCATAATAATTGGTCTGTGTGAATGTTATAGTGTCTACAAACTATGGTTTATATACTAGAATTTACCCAGCTATAGACATTACATACTGTAATGGCAGTGGTCGGCGACCTTTTATTGGGACTGTGATAGGGTGGCAGGCAATCTGGCGCTAACACTGGCTGGGAGGGTCATTAACTGACACTAATGTCGCTAGTGACACTAATACAGTGATCAGTGATAATACTGTACTCTGACACTTTATTAATAACATTGGCTGGGAAGGGGTTGACATTTAGGCCTCATGCCCACTGGACGTTTTTGGACGTTTTTACAGCAGCTGTTTTTGGCAGTAGGCGTTTTTTTCTACAGTCATTAAACTCTCCATCATGTTATCCCATGTGTCCATGCACACATAGGCTGTTATCAGCAGTTTTGGGCAGTGGCGATTTTGAGCAGTAAAAAACCCCCCAAAACTAGTGGGTTCTGAGAGACGCTTTTCAGCTGTAAAGACGCTCTAACGCTGATAAACGTAGATAAATGCTCAAAAACGTCACTCACCAGTGTTTTTGAACGTTTTTGATCCATTGAAAAAAATAAATAAAATTCTTCAAAAAATAAAACCGCAAAAAAACGCTATTGCAAAAACATTGAAAAAACCTGAAAAAAGTTGAAAAACTCACTGCAAAGCTACTGGCATTTTTATAACATTATTTTAATGTCCAGTGTGCATGAGGCCTTAGAGGCAATCAAGGGATTAAAGTGGTTGTAAACGTTCAAATTTTTTTTTTTTTTAAACAAACATGCCTATACTTACCTGCTCTGTGCAATGGTTTTGCCCAGAGCAGCCCCAATCCTCATCTTTTGTGGTCCCTGCCAGTGCTCTAGGTCCCTCCACTTTATTGGGTGCCCCCACGGAAAGCCGCTTTCCATGGGGGAACCCATGTAGGCTTTTGATTGACAGCAGTGGTAGCCAATGGCTCCTGCTGCTATCAATCTGTCTAATGAGGAGAGCGACAGCGGCTAGAGCTGCTGCACTCATGCACATCACTGGATCAGATC
The DNA here is from genome assembly GCA_029206835.1 of Rana muscosa. Taxonomy (NCBI): domain Eukaryota; kingdom Metazoa; phylum Chordata; class Amphibia; order Anura; family Ranidae; genus Rana; species Rana muscosa. The sequence continues at coordinate 332,158,508 of CM055127.1, forward strand.
ATGCTCAGGTGAGAAAAAGGGGGGGGGGGTCTGGGGGGGAGCTGCAGCAAAGAAGGTTTTTCACCTTAATGCATAGAATACATTAAGGTGAAAAACCTTGAGGCTTTACAACCACTTTAACTGTGTGCACAATGTGTGCAATGTGTGCTGCTTTTACTTTTTGATGTGGTTGTTTTTTCTCTGTGCTTTTCAGGGAGAAGAAACCAGGCATGGGAGTAAGTCACACATGTGCAAGTCACAAGCAAGTCTCAAGTCTTAACCTTCAAGTCTCAAGCAAGTCCCAAGTTACTGTGACGAAAAACAAGCAAGTCAAGTCGAGTCCCTGCTAGAAGTCAAGCAAGTCATTTATTTTGGTCAAAGTCACAAATCAAGTCAAAATACTGATCTACCCCATACCGTATAAAAATAATAGGAGGGATAACAATAAATAATATTGGTTATGTGCCCGTGCCTTACTGTGCCGTGCCTTACTGTGCCCGTGCCTTACTGTGCCCAATGCCTCACTGTGCCCATGCTTCACTGTGCCCGTCAGCCGCGTACCTGATCGGCGGCATCCCAGCGGCCATTCCAGTATTCAAAAGCCGCGCCCCCTCCTCGTCTGTGATAGGCGGAACACTCAATTTCCCAGCATTCAGTGTTCCGCCTATCATGGACATCCGCTCATCCTCATAACACAGACGAGGATAAGAGGATGTCCTTGATAGGCTGAACACTGCCTGCTGTGAAATTGAGTGTTCCGCCTATCACAGACGAGGAGGCGTGGCTTTTGAACACTGCAATGGTCGCCGTCTGTCTGCATGACACGCTGATCAGGTAGGCAGACGGCGGCTTGCGGTTAGTGTTAGTGGTGCCAAGTCATTGCAAGTCATATAGCCCAAGTCAAAGTCAAGTCGCAAGTAATTAGTGACAAGTCAAAGTCAAGTCGAGTCATTTATTGAATTCTGCCAAGCAAGTCGCAAGTCCTCAAACAGGAGACGCAAGTCTGACTTAAGTCAAGTCATGTGACTCGAGTCCCCCACCTCTGGAAGAAACCACCAGATCGCTGTTACCTGTACACACAGTTCTGTGTGTTTGTAAGCACAGAATTCTGTGTGTGATTGGACACAGCCGATCAGTAGGTTTTGATGAAATTCATTGGCTGAAATCTGCTGCCAAAATCATGCTGCGTCCAATGACGGCCTGGTTCGGCAGGGGGGGCGCATGCACACCCCAAACCTGGAAGAAAGTCAGTTACATACATGTACGTGACTGTGCCTGTACCTGCCGCCTGCTCGCAGTATATTTAGTGTAAGTGGTCGGCAGGTGATTAAGGTACTACTAGACCTTCCATACCCTATAACCCAAAATAACAAGCATACAGTACATTTTATGCAATAGTAATAAATACTCTTTGATCCCGTTTATCTAAACATAAAGCTCTTACAAAGGTCACAGTCAACCTTTACATGATATTATGTTTACTGGAAAATCTGTGGGAATTCAAGCGTAAGAAATATTGTTTCAGACATGAACAAATTTGGGAATAAACATCTCTCCTCTCAGAGGAAAGTTCGAGAGAGCTGTATATGTCCTCCATCCTGTTAGATTTATGGTTATATATTTCTTGCCTAAATTCACAAAGCTATTAAAATAATCTCATATTATAAAACAAGTGTTTTAGTGTTTTCCAAGAGCTGCTTGGAAGAAATTAGATTTACTGTTATTACTTTTATTTATATAGTGTGTTTTATGCAATTAGCATAAAGACACAGCATAAGACAGGAAATGAGAGGGGAATGTAGGGGTAAGAACATAAGACACTGATGGTTGGGTTTTCAAGACTAAAGAAAATGAATGTAATAGCAAATAGGAAAAAAAGAGACAATAGCAATTGAATGAGAAAGTTATATTTCACAGTTACATTGGTATTATGTATGGGCAGCTTGTAATGAAGACAATAGAATGAAGTAAGGGGAAGGTGAACAGTTCAATGATAAGCAGATGTAAACACATTGATTTGTCTGGTTAGCGGTTCGATCCAGAGTAGGTCAATTTATTGAAGGTGAATTGGATGCTAAGAAAGAGAGACACTTCATGTATGAGGCTTATTATTTTTTCAACCTCGGTCCCAGACTAATTTAATTGTATTTCAGTGCTTTTTGTTTAGTGACCTAAAAACAAATGCATCATTAACTCAAACAAAGACCTCCTTCAAAACAGAGTTGTGAGTAAATCCCAAACTGTTAGTTTGCAGTGTATAATGTTAGCAAGACAAGACAGAAGACAAGAGTCCGTCCAGTTCAACCTGTGTCAGTGTCTATAATAATTTTCCATATCCCTGTATGTTGTGTTTATTTAGGATGTAGATCCAAGAGTCTTTTAAAAATATCCATACTCCCCGCAGCCACCACCAATTGTGGGAGATAGTTCCACAGCCTTATTGCCCTGACAGTGAAGAAACCCCCCCTGCGCAGTTTAAGGTTAAACCGCTTCTCCTCAAGTCTCAATGTGTGGCCCCGTGTCCTCATACATTCCCTGGGACTAAATAGTTTTCTTCCTATGCTGGGATCCCCATTGAGGTATTTGTAGATTTCTATCATGTCCCCCCTCAAGCGTCCAGCGAGAATAAATTTAGTGTTTGCAGCCGGTCCTCATAATTGAGGTCCCACAGACCTCTTATTAACCACTTGCCTACAGGGCACTTTTCATCTTTCAGTGCTGTCGCACTTTGAATGACAATTGCGCGGTCATGCTACACTGTACTCAAATTTTATTTTTATAATTTTCTTCACACAAATAGAGATTTCTTTTGGTGGTATTTAATCATTGCTGGGTTTTTTATTTTTAAAAAAAGACCCAAAAAATTTGAAAAAATTATGTTTTTTACTTAGTTTCTGTCAGTAAATTTTGTAATTAAGTATTTTTTCTCCTTCACTGATGAGGCGGCACTGATGGGCACTGATAGGCTGAACTGGTGGGCATTGATGAGGTGGCACTTATGGGCACTGATGAGGTGGCACTTATGGGCACTCATTAGGTGGCACTGATGTGGAGGCACTGATATGCTGCACTTATGGGCACTGATAGGTGGCACTGATATGTGGCACTGATAGGCATCACTGATGGGCACTGTTAGGTGGCACTGATTGGCACTGATGGCACTGATTGGCACTGATAGGCGGCACTGGTGGGCACTGATAGGCAGTACTGGTGGGCACTAAAAGGCGGCACGGATATGCGGTACTGATGGGCATTGATAGGTGGCACTGATGGGCGACACTGATGTGTATTGATGGACAGCCTTGATGGGCATTGATGGGCAGTACTGATGACGTCATATGACGTTGTCCCAGAACGAGAGCCGCACTGCCCCGCCGTCATTTGACGTTGGGCGGGCGGCAACTAGTTAATTTTGTCGCTCTTATTTGGACTCTCTCCAGCTCCAGCACATCCCTTCTGAGGACCGGTGACCAGAACCTGACAGAATACTCCAGATGTGTGTCCATTTATATCAGGCTACCTCAAATTTGTTACATTTAGGTATCGAGACCTGAATAGGCTAGAAGGTATAGGAGGCAAGTGACTGTAAAAGGACACAGGTCCATTTACATCAGCCTGCTCATAGACCCACATAGAACTTCCAATCAGGTCCGTCTGAAAAACTGACAGGTGCACCTGATTGGAAAGGTTGTATGAAAAGGCTCTAAGGGAGAGTGGTTGGTGGGTGGTGAAAACGCGGCTCAGTTGCACATTTTTACTGTTCCCCAAATACAAGTGTAAACCAGGCCTAAATGGAAGCATCTCACTGTGCTCATGATCATCATCATTATCTTGAAGATGATCACAGTACAGCAGGTTCTCTATGCCTGTTGTCACATGGCTGTGGCTGTACTGTTTATAGCTGTATACAATAACTGTGGTCCACAATATCATCATATACAGCCATATGCAGTACAGTCACATTATTAGTATATACAACCATGTACAGTGCAGACACACACACACACTGTGGCTGAATTGTCTATGGCTGTATATGCTGATACTGTAGCTGTACTGTGTACCTTCCCTGCCCATCCGCCTCCCTTTGCACCTGCCACCAGAGTCCCACAGCCCACTCCCTGCCTGGTTACAGCCTCCCCTCAGACCTATCTGAGCATCAGGGAATCACTGTGGACTACCAATGCTGGCCAGAACTTTAATTTGAGTGTAAGATATTGGGGCACTGGCTTTATCCACCTGCATGCTAAAAAGTAAACAAAAAGTTCTCTCACTGCTCTCACCTCATGGGCCCCTCTCAAACTGATGGGGCCCAGGTAAATTTAATTTAAAGTGATTGTAAATGATCACCTTGTGAAACAACCCATTTAGTTTAAAATAGAAATGAAAGACAAAACATTTGTGCATAGATACACTATATTACCAAAAGTATTGGGACACCTGCCTTTACACACACATAAACTTTAATGGCATCCCAGTCTTAGTCTGTAGGGTTCAATATTGAGTTGGCCCACCCTTTGCAGCTATAACAGCTTCAACTCTTCTGGGAAGGCTGTCCACAAGGTTTAAGAGTGTGTTTATGGGAATGTTTGATCATTCTTCCAGAAAGGCATTTTTGAGGTCAGGCACTGATGTGGACAAGAAGGCCTGGCTCGCAGTCTCCACTCTAATTCATCCCAAAGGTAATCTATCAGGTTGAGGTCAGGACTCTGTGCAGGCAAGTCAAGTTCCTCCACCCCAAACTCGCTCATCCATGTCTTTATGGACCTTGCTTTGTGCACTGGTGCACAGTCATGTTGGAACAGGAAGGAGCCATCCCCAAACTGTTCCCACAAAGTTGGGAGCATGAAATTGTCCAAAATGTCTTGGTATGCTGATGCCTTAGGAGTTCCCTTTACTGGAACAAGGAGCCAAGCCCAACCACTGAAAAACAACCCCACACCATAATCCCCCCTCCTCCAAATGATTTGGACCAGTGCACAAAACAAGGTTCATAAAGACATGGATGAGCGAGTTTACCATATCTCATAGCGTGCTAAAATATAGCCAAAACTGTTGTATTCTTAAAACTGAATCTTTCTTCCTCTTAGTCACGGCTTTCCCAAAACTATGGCCTTCCAGTTGTTCAGGAACTACAATTCCCATCATGCCTAGTCATGTCTGTTAATGTCAGAGTTTTACAATGCCTCATGGGACGTGTAGTTCCACAACAGCTGAAGGGCAGTAGTTCAGAGGTCCCTGCTTCTAGTCAACAACAGAAGTGCTGCATAACAGACATTAGCTTTCATCAATTATAACTAATGGCAAAACTTTTTTTTAGTTTTCGATAGAGTGGAGAGGGATTAGAACCCCTGTCAGGTTTTAATTGCTGTCTGTGCCCCCATTAATGAGATTCACCCTCTCTATTTGTATTTACCATTATCATTGAAAGTGAAAGTAAAAGGATGCCAAATTTTGTGTTGTTCCCAGAAACATAATAGAGGGGAAATCTTCTAATGGAGACACTTGTTCTGGTGACCTGGGCTGGGCCCAAAGGAATCCCTTAATTTTCAGGGAGTTCCTCTCACTTCATGTTTTGGCTATGGAACAGGATGTAAATGTAAATCTCCCCAATGGGACAAAGAGTGCAAAAAAAAACAAAAAAACAGACAGGGGTATAACCCTCCCTTACTTAAAATAAAATAAAAAAAAGTTTTGCCGTTCGTTTTACTTTAACACAGGTCTCCTAGAGAATTTTGTCGTGATTTAATGAACATCGACTGCTAAAGCCCTGAAGAAGGGGGAATTTTTTTCCTGGAATGTGTTGGCTGTATTTGATGCTCTTAACCATTAAATGTTTCAAAAGGTCCTTTAGATGAGATTACATTTTGTTTAAGGTGCTGCTCAGTACACATCCAAGAATTCACCTTTTTTATCAACGAAAGCATCTTCTTTGTCTCATCTGTGAATAATTTAATTTTGCTTAGCATTGAGATTAGACCCGATGGCTGGTCTGTATCTTCTCATCAGGTGCTTTTTGATCCCTTCTCATTTTATTCTCAATATCCAATAGCCATGTTTAAGGCCTCATGCACACTAGGCATTTTAAATGGTGCTTCTAGAATCATCTTGTGTTTTTTTTTTTTTCTGCCTCTAAACACGATCTTAAATTTATTCTATGTGTCCATGCACACCTTTTCAGTTACAGGCATTTTAAGGCAGAGGTGTTCAGAGACAGAGAAAAAAAAACACTGCAAGAGGATTCAAGAGCAGCAGCGTGCCTAAACACGTGTAAACAGAATAAACAAATATTCTGTCCAATAAAATTATTAAATGCCAGAGAGCCTAACGCGCTGAAATGTGCCTAAATGCATTTGCAAAAACGCAGCTTTAGGCACGTTTTTTATACGGCTTTTCTCCTGCCAGGAGAAAGGTGCTTAGAAGAGCTGGGCAAACCCCCAGTGTGCATAAGTCCTAAGGGTCCTGGATTGTTCAAAAAGGAATTGACAGAGATGTTGCTACTAAAAGATCAAACAATTAATATTAGAGCAGAAATAAAGATATGAATAAATGCTGCTTTACTCTGCACAGCATTGAATGTTAGAATATCACAGGTATTGGGGGGACAAGCAGGTATGGATTGACTCAGTAAATCATGGGTCTTATATTTGCACCCCCTGCACTCACACAGTTACACCATTGCAAGATATGCTGATGCATCTAACAAAGTTACAATTAAAGTTGTAGGTTAAGACACTTTCACATCTTCATACTATCAGCGCTGTGTCCTAATCCTGTGTCCCCCAGTGTGAGTAATTTATTTAAAAAAAGCAGATTACACCTCATTTCACAGCGCCTCTCAGCAATCATGTGACCGACTGGCTCTCTCCTTTCCCAGTCTGACAGCTGCAGTGGGTGGGGCAGAGATTCCCCCGCTGACATCACTCGGGAGGGGAGGAGGAGGAGAGGAGGAGAGAGAGCCGGCCGGTCACGTGATCGCTGAGAGGTGCTCTGAAATCAGGTATGATCTGCTTCTTTTTTTTTTTATAAATCACTCACACAGGGGGACACAGGATTAGGACACAGCCCTGATAGTATGACAATATAGGTGTTATTTGAGCAGCAGGAGTTTCAGGGGCGAGGCACTGTCACAAGCTGACAGACAGGGAGGGAGGGGGGAGAGGACAGAGCAGGAGAGCAGAGAACAGGGCTGTGGATGATGGAGGCATGTAAACTGACAACGGTACCAGGGCTCAGCAGCCATGATATACCATGGTCAGTTTACATAGGGGAGGGCAGAAACTGGCAGGAACAGCCAGGTATTTCAGGTGCAGGGGGCCAAATGACACAGCACAAGCACTGTGCTATATAACATGCTTTTAAGGAACAGGATTTTTTATTTTTTTTGTGGTTAACAAACACTTTATGCCAATTTAGAGCAGAGGCTCAAAATTAAAAGATTAATTTAACTACTGTGACAAAAACATATTCGGAACACATAACAATTCACAAAATGTCCCAAAAACAAATTCTACTATTTTAAGCAAATTAACATTATGACCTTTTATGATCCCACGCAGTCTATGCAAAGTGCTTATTTTATTTAGAATAAGTAGCTCAAACACCTCAAGCATATTCTGGACATTGGATCCAATATAACTGTATCACTTAAAAACAAACAACAGTCCACATGGCACTACCAAAATATTCTGTACTTTTAGCAGCAATTTAAATAACAGGGAGCAAACAAAACGTGTGATTATGGCGAGATTTAACCTGAGCCAACCATTTTATAACCAGCGCTTTGTTCCAGCTCTATAATTAACATCTAAAATTAACATTTTTAAACATTACTTTAAGAATCAAATGGATCAGGCTGTGATAAAAGCACAAAGAATTGTTTGCCTCAGCATTTTTCTAAACATTATCAAATTTCAAGGATGGGTGAAATCTGTGCCTCTAACTATTTACAAGTGACCAAGGCAAGAGAGAAGCACCAGGCCGACCTTTGTGGCTGTAAGCGATAGTTGCCCATTCATCCCTGGCAAATGAGAACTATTAGATTTCTATGAAGAAAGGAACAAAAATGTTAACAGGATTAGTGAAAAAACAAAACAAATACAACAAAAACACACTTTATATCAAGTAAGTTTGTATGCTCCTCTATATGCCATTCTTCTATTTCCCAAGTGGTAAAAAAATAGCACAAAGGATTACACATTAAAGTTTATATATTGATAGTTAGCTTAGAAGTTCTTCCAGATAATACCAGAGAGCAGAGAGTATTTTTATTTGAAGTTTAATTTTATCCTTGATCACCAACAGAATAATATCATGTTGCTGCATCATACTCTCCCCACTGATTTATTATTGAAATTCACTCAAGCATATTTGTGCAGTGAGGGCTCTTCTCTGGGATCCCCCTTCAGTGGAGAGGAGGCATGTAAGAGCTATATTTGGTACCTTTTTTGGGGGGGTTCCCTTTCTCTATGCCTGTATTGGCCCAGATAGGCAGTTGGTTTCACACTTACAATGGCCATACACTATTGTAAGTGTGAAACCAACTGTCAATATGTCAGTTATGTAATAAGTATTTACTTAGTTAAAGTTATCACAAAAGTTAAGAAGAGTAGATGATATGGATTCTACATTTTAGGTAAATTTGTACAATATTTTTGTGTCTCACTGCATAAACTGACTTCAGGTAAAACCGCCAAGGAAGCTGTGACGAAAAACACAATGGGCGGGTGCGTGGTCAACTCTTGTGACGTCAAATTCTTCGGAAGTAGTGGGACGTGCCCCTGCATAGCTTTTTCTAGAGTTCTGGCACCACCCCCTCATTCCGTGCCATTGTAGCCAATCCCAGCATAGCCACTCCGACTCCCTGACTATGTTGACGCCCCGCGTCAGTTTATGCAGTGAGAGGAGACACAAAAATATTGTACAAATTTACCTAAAATGTAGAATCCATATCATCTACTCTTGTTAACTTTTGTGATAACTTTAACTAAGTAAATACTTTTCTCTTTTCGTCCATGGACGGACACAGCTCCTTAAATCATGTGAGTTGTGTTCCTGTTCATAGGAGAGGACTAGGCAGATTATGTTAGTTATCTTAAAACATGTAACTGCCCAGGGGGCGGTTCCTCCGTACATAACCCTCCACCCTGCAGTCAGCAGCCTCAGTTTTTTTCTGCCTAGCAGAGAAGAAGGACGTGGCTCCCTTTGGGCCCAGAGTCCTGAAGAATTTTTTATTTTATTTACATTTTTTGGTGATATCTTCTATCAACTGATGGCTGGGCAACAGGCTGTATATTATAGATCCTTGTAGTCTTCCCAGTTCCGGCCATTGAGCGTGCCAGTCCTTAGCTTCACGCTGGTTCTGCCACAATGTACCCCATGGCTCCAGGGGTGGCCGGTGAGCACATGCTTCGGGGTCCACATATGACTGGGCTGCTTGCTGTCTCACTCACAGTAGACCGGGCCGATAGCTTCTCCGAACCATCGGTTGTGGGTCTGTCAGGGACGCACCAGCATGTCCTCGCAAGGACGGGTAAGTACGGTTCCTCCTTTCTCGGCAGGATGGAACTGCTGGGCATTCCCAGGATTAAGGGGTTCTCCTGTCCTCCCTTACCCTGCTCTCTGTCGCCCTTTCCCCTCCTGCCCTAGGGTCCGCTGCGACCAGGGTGTACCTGTGGGGGGCTCCGAGTCCCTGTGGGGGACCGTGGGGCGCCGGGGTCTGCTTTCTGTAAGGGGGGGTCTGTCTCCTGGGAAGTCTCTGCATGGCCTTCTCGTCCACATCCCGGGGCTCGGGCGCCATTTTTTGCGGCGCCGACACCATTTTTAGTGTGCCTGCTTTCTCTATTAGAATTTCCATTGGCGGCCATTTTGTCGTGGCCGTGCTGTGGCGCAGGTCGGTATTGTGAGTTAGCGAGTTTGCAGCTCGGTGGACCTCATTGCTCTCTGACCAGTGTGTCTGCGAGGTGGTCACTCCGGGGTACAAGATAGAGTTTGTTCTTGTCCACCAAACTGATCTTTCCCTCAAATCTTCCTCTCCTCCCGGCTCGTCGGTCTGCTTTGATGGGAGCAGTACAAGACTTGCTCAGGTGCAGAGTAATTTTACCTGTGCCCCTGGTGGAAAGGTTTCAGGGATTCTATTCAAATCTGTTGTTAGTCCCAAGGAAGGACGGTGTCCGTCCAATCTTGGAACTCGGGCCCTCAATACCTTTGTAAAGGCTGCGAATGTTCAGGATGGAATCCATTCGTTCGGATGTTGCTGCGCTCCATCCGGGGGAATTTCTGGCGTCCCTGGACATCAAGGATGCATACTTGCATGTCCCCATCTGCAATAGCGTCAGCACCAAGAGTTTTTAACAAGGTGCTGCCCCAATCTGGCTTTGCTGAGACAGCGAGGCATTGCTATCGTGGGCTACTTGGACGATCTTCTGAGAGCTGCTTCTGGCTCAGAATTAGAGGAGGACATGTCTATAGCCAGTCAGACCCTCCGGGAAATTGGTTGGGTACTGAACGTACAGAAGTCGGTGTTGGTACCGACTCAGCATCTGGAGTACCTAGGCTTGATCCTGGACTCCTCGGAGGCGAAGGTCTTCCTTCTTTTGGAGCAGTTGCAGATGCTCCAGTCAGCGGTGAAATTGTTAGCTTTACTCAAATGGTCATCTCTCCGTTTTTGCATGCGAGTTCTGGGCCTCATGGTGGCCTCCTTCGAGGCAGTACCGTATGCCCAATTCCACACTCGAGTTTTGCAGGAGGAGATCCTGTCCAAATGGAACAGATCTCCATTGTCTCTGGATTCAGGTAAGTCACCTGGTCAAGGCTTCCTTGAGAGGGTGGCTGATATCCCCGGCTCTTCAGTCCGGGAGGTCGTTCCTTTCTTTCCATGGGACTGTGATCACGACGGACGCCAGCCTCACAGTTTGGCGAACTTCGAGCGATCAGACTGTGCCTCTCCAAGTGGTCTCAGAGTCTTCCAGGGCGTCTGGTCAAGATCCAGTTGGACAACGCCACGGCGGTGGCTTATGTCAGGGAGGGAGGAACATGGAGCTCAGCCGCAGCGTCGGAAGTCACTCACATCCTAAGTTGGGCCGAAAGGAGCGTGCCGGCTGTTTTCCATCCGGGCGTAAAAAACTGGCAGGCGGACTATCTGAGTCGCAAGATGCTGGACCAAGGGGAATGGTCGTTATGCTTGAAAAAGAGGCGCGGCCATTCTTCCACCAATGGCTTGCTAGCTTTGAAACATGTCGCATGTGTGTGATGTCATTGCCGGACGCCGTGCTCTGATGCTCTCCAAACCTCACCAAGCCTCACTCTGAATACACGGCCGTGTTTACTTCCTACTCTACAAAGACAGAGTGCACACTGAAGCCACAGCGCGGCTTGCCATAATCACTGACGCTTGTCCTTCTCGACTACACCTTACCTGGAACCCATATCTTCTTCAGACTGACCTTTTCTGATAGACCAAGATATGCCGAAGCCTGGATCACTGAAGAAAACCACGCTGTGCTCAGCCATCCCACTCCATCCTACACGGATCTGATGTGGTGCCAGCTTTACAGGACTTGCTGTGACTTGCAGTCCCACTCCATCTCTTCAGCCCAGCAACCGGACCTGAATGCAACTTACCTGTTCTCCATGTGAGTGGATGTTGTTGTTTGTTAAATTATTCTTATGATATATACTCAGAGGCGCCCCTTTTCTTGTTTTTTTCCATGTTGAGGGCCGGAAATCTTCTTCCCAGACGTCTTACCATTGCACTTGGAAGGCCTACATCTCTATGTGTGAGTCCGACACTGAAACCATCGGAGCGGAGGCAAGGCACATACTCCACTCCTCCCCATCCAATGGGCCCACATCCTCCTCCCATTTCTGCCTACAAGGTAGTTTGGCGGGGTCCTGAAGTGCATTAAGAATATTACCATATTCTCTAGAAATCATACCCTTTCTCTCACCTTCTAGCAAAATCCCCCGTACCATGGCATGATCAGTTAACCTGAGTGACGTAAGCCTAGATTGCATGTGTAGTGCATGTCGCAGTTGAAGGTATTTAAAGAAGTTAGTGCGGGGGATACCAAATTCCGCCTGGAGTTCCAGAAAGGACTTGAGAACCAGACCAGTGTACAGCTGTGATAGGAATCGAAGCTCCACTCCCTCCCAGTTCCCAAACCCCTTAAGCTTAAGTAACTCTCTATAGTTCAGATTTCTCCATATGGGTGAAAGTGCAAGGAAACCCCTGATACGCAGCAATCGTTTAGTATATGACCACAATGTTCTCAACAAAGCTATGGACGGAAGTTTTCCGTCTAAATGTGCGAATCCTGCTTCCAAGGTGGACAACGCAATGGAGTCGTGGGCCGAGTGGCACAGAAGTCTGCGTATGGGATCCAGGGTATCCTCCAATTCCCAACCTCCCAGTTGCTGAATCTGGGAGGCAAAGAAATAGGCCCTGGCATGCGGGACCGCCAATCCCCCTTACTCTTTAGGATATTGCAGAGAGGACAAGCTAATTCTAGCCGTTTTCTTACGCCATATCAATTCCCTAAACTGTGAGTCTATTTTGTCAAACCAGCGCCGGGGAATCCACACCGGAGAGTTATGACATATGTACAAGAGTTGTGGTGCCCACACCATTTTAATAAGGTTCACTCTCCCTACCACTGACAAAGGTAATTTACACCAGGCAGTACTTTTCTCTCTAAATTTAGTGAGCAGAGGGGTAAGATTAAGAGACAAATACTGTGAAGTATCTGGGGAGACCTGCACGCCTAAATAGCGAAAAGACGACACTATCTGGATCATCGTGACACATTTAGGTAAGGGCACTGTCAGGGGATCTAGGGGCATTAGTGCCGACTTGTTTCAGTTGATAGAAAAGCCGGATAATGCGCCAAAGGCCTTAATGAGAGTCATAACTGCGACCAGAGAACCCTGTGTATCCCCCAAGTATAGCAAGGTATCATCCGCATATAATAACACCACGTCTATCCCCGTGTTACGTCGGAATCCAGTGATCCCACTATCACCTCTTATTCTTGCCGCGAGTGGTTCCAAAGCCAGGGCAAACAGCATGGGCGACAATGGGCACCCCTGTCTGGTGCCTCTGAACAATGGGAATGACTCCGATAGGTCACCGTTGACCCTAATTCGTGCCGACGGGTGAGCATAGAGCAATTTGACCCAGCTAATAAATGTGGCCCCCAGGCCCATGCAATCTAAGACTTTTCACAGGTAAGGCCACTCGACACTGTCGAAGGCCTTAGCTGCGTCAAGTGAAAAAATGGCCTGATTACCAGGGTTCTCAACCGGGAGTTGAATGTTCAAAAAAAGGCGTCTAATATATTGTGCCGTGGATCTGGTGGGTATGAATCCAGATTGGTCTCTGTGGACCAACTTCTGGACCACTTGGGACAATCTCATCGCCAAAACTCTGGCTAAGAGTTTAATATCAGTCGTGAGTAAGGAGATGGGCCTATAGGAGTCAGGGGACGTGGGCTTCTTACCAGGTTTCAGTAGCACTATAATGATCGCTTCGTTCATGGAGTTTGCCAGATTTCAAAGCGTCATTGTAGACCTTCAAAAGCATGGGCAGTAGTGTGTCGGCATATCTCTTGTACACCTCGGACGGGAGACTGTCAGCTCCAGGAGACTTGTTATTAGGAGTTTGTTTCAAAGCTGAAGCCAATTCATCCCCCGTAATTGGAGCATCAAGTAAGGCCGCGTCCGAGGCCGACAATCGAGGCAGATCACACTCTTCAAGGAAACCTACTATGTCATTATGCACCTTAGAAGTATATAGGTCAGCATAGAATGAACGAAAGATTTGTACCACCGCAGAGGTACAGTACACGTTTGGGCAACCCCCTGTGTGTCACATAAGGTTGAAACCAAAGAGGTAGATCTCTGTGCCCGCGCTAGTAAAGCCAGCATGTGCCCAGTGGACTCCCCCTCCTCAAAGTGGGTCTGCTGCAAAAAAAAATCTCTTGTTTTCGGCCAACTGCAGTGCAAGCTGGCTGGACATGGACTGCGCCCCCAACCAAGCTTTTTTTGTATCCTCAGTGGGATCGGAAATAAAGGCATTCTCCGATTCCCTGAGGACTTTACAAACCTCCACTTCCCAAGCCTTAGTGTTTGTTTTTATCCTATTAATAATAGTTATAAATTGACCTTGCAAGAATGCCTTTGTGGTATCCCAGACAACCCCCAACTGAGCCGAGTCTAGGTTGTCTTGCAGAAAAAGTTTGAGCCGCTCCCTGATCGGATCAGGGGTTGGAAACAGTGAAAGCCAAAAAGGATTGAGTTTCCAGCTCCTGGGCCTGGCGTCAGTAGGCAGCGCAATCTCAACCCAGAAGGAGGAATGATCCGAGACATACCTGTCCCCATACCCTGAGTTTACAACTAGTGGAAGTAACACCTCATTACCCAAGCCCAGGTCAATCCTAGACAAACTCCCGTGCGTTGAGGAACAGCACGAGTATTGTCTGGCTTGAGCGTGACTTCTACACCACACATCCGTCAGGCCAATTTCCTCAAGTAGACGAGCAAAGGGGGTGGCCCCTCCAGTACGGACAGGTACATTGGTGGGAACAGGTAACTTATCCCAGTTATGGTTCAGATAGTTATTGAAGTCACCCTCCGCCACCAGGGGTACATTTGGGAACTGCGCCATAAACTTCGCTAGACACTTAAGAATCTCAGACGAGTATGGAGGCGGTATATATATATATATACCAGCTATAATACACACCATATGAGACACTGTACATAATAAAAAGATAAATCTCCCTCCTGGATCTATGACCTTTTGAAAGCAGTGGAATGGAGTGTCCTTACGAATCAACACACTCACTACCCTGGCATAGGCAGAGTATGTAGCATGAAATTGAGTACCGTACACTCGGGGACTAAAACTAGGAGTAGTATCTGGTGAAAAGTGGGTCTCCTGTAAACACACAATACCTGCCCCGGTTGATTTAAGGTGCCTGAGAACAGTTAATCTCTTCACATGATTTCTAAGACCCCTGACATTCCAGGACAAAAGTTTAACAGTCGCAGCCATTTGTGGGCATCAGCAATATAGGCACAGACACACTGGGACCCAGCGTAGATTGATAGTGCATACATCTCTATGTGTGAAGAGATGGCCTGGCGCCCACGGGCATATTTGTTTTTTTCAGATCCTGCTGATCTTACAGCGCAGAGTGGATATGAAACTTGCCTTAAGCACTATTAAGGGGCAGATTTCAGCCTTGGCTGTCTTGGAGTGGCCTAGTCAGTCTTCAGACCTTAATCCTATAGAAAATGTATGGAGGGAACTGAAACTTCAAGTCGCCAAGAGACAGCCAAGAAACGTTAGGGATTTAGAGAAGCTCTGCAAAGAAGAGTGGACCAAAATTCCTCCTGAGATGTGTGCTACCTGGTCACCAACTACAAGAAACGTCTTACCTCTGTGCTTGCCAACAAGGGTTTCTCCAGCAAGTACTAAGTCATGTTTTGCTTGGGGATTAAATATTTTACTCACTAAACTGCAACTCAATTTATAGCATTTGTTTTATGTGTTATTTTTTTCTGGATTTTTGCTTGATATTCTGTCTTTATCGTTTAAGATACAACTATGATAAAAATTATAGACCCTTCATTTCTTTGTAAGTGGTAAAACATACAAAATCTGCAGGGGATCAAATATTTTTTTTTTCCACTGTATACATATATTTCTACAGATGAGCAATATTTGAAATATACATGTAGCAGGGTTTTGAAATTTAGGGGGATGTTTAAGTGGTAGTTGTGCTCAAACACATTATTTGATAGGGCAGCAAACCCAATTTTAGCTGCAGGCGGGATACTGGTGTGTAGTTCCCCGTGGCCTGTTGTTGGCGCTGCCATCGGAGGCCAGGGTTGAACTGCTGGTACAGTTCTGTGCCTTGGATGTCCCTTGTCGGCGGTGGTATGGTGGGCGTGTTTGCCCACTGTGCATCCCGGGAGGGGATATAAAAGGGGCAGACCCTGGCTGTCGGGGGTGAGTCCCCGGGGGTCCGACCCCAGGAGCGTGTGATACTGTTCGTGGCCACCCCAGGCACCTTTAGCTCTGGGGTGGAGTTCCTGATTCGGTACACTGGCGAATCAGTCCCAGGCACCTTTAGCCCTGGGGCTGCAACTGGAGGCCTTGGGCTCAGCACCTTTGGCTGAGGCCCACAGAGGATCGAGGAATCCCAGGGTGCTGCCTTGCGAGGAGACCCGTATCTTAGATGAGGAGGCCGGGGGAGGACCGTTCTGAGGGACTGGTGAGGTACTCATAGTGAAGGAAGGGGCCCGGTAACTCTCTGGAGGGATGTCATCTTCCTGAAAGAGGCTTAACATTGCAACCAAGTTCGCCAGGTCTGTGGCAGAGACCCAAGTGTATCTAGTTCCAGCATCATTCCGGCTGCTAGGCCCGTTCCGTGGGAGACTATCCGGATGGGCTGAGTCTACCTAAAGATATGGGTAGTGAATAAGAATTAGTTTGTGCCTGGACCTATTCCCACACCTCTTGCTGTCCTGCTCTTCTTCCAACCTTCTCTTGTCCAGTTATTGTGCACAACAGAGAAAAAATAAACTCTAAGTTGAAGTTGCAATCGGTGTGGACTTTGAAGTTATTGGGGAATAGAGACTTGTATTTGTTACAGTGAAGACGGGAGCCATTTCTCTGAGGGAACCTGATCACAGAGACCCAGGTACATTACACCGATCAACCTCTTTCTACGGGAGGGTACGGGCATGTAGCACGGTGGGCCCTTTTTTTTTGCTAAGGAGCCAAAGGCAGGAAAAAGGGGTTGTGTCGCTGCATACAGTATCTCACAAAAGTGAGTACATCCCTCATATTTTTGTAAATATTTTATTATATCTTTTCATGTGACAACCCTGAAGAAATTACACTTTGCTACAATGTAAAGTAGTGAGTGTACAGCTTGTATAACAGTGTAAATTTTCTGTTCCCCGAAAAATAACTCAACACACAGCCATTAATGTCTAAACCGCTGGCAACAAAAGCCACCATTATTTTCCAGCACTGCCTTAAGCCTCTTGGGCATGGAGTTCACCAGCGCTTCACAGGTTGCCACCGGAGTCCTCTTCCACTCCTCCATGACAACATCACGGAGCTGGTGGATGTTAGAGACCTTGCGCTCCTCCACCTTCCATTTGAGGATGCCCCACAGATGCTCAATAGGGTTTAGGTCTGGAGACATGCCTGGCCAGTCCATCACCTTTACCCTCAGCTTTTTTAGAAAAGCAGTGGTCATCTTGGAGGTGTTTTAGGGTCGTTATCATGTTGGAATACTGCCCTGCGGCCCAGTCTCCGAAGGGAGGGGATCATGCTCTGCTTCAGTATGTAACAGTACATGTTGGCATTCATGGCTCCCTCAATGAACTGTAGCTGCCTAGTGCACTCATGCAGCCCCAGAGCATCACACTCCCACCACCATGCTTGACTGTAGGCAAGACACACTTGTCTTTGTACTCCTCACCTGGTTGCCGCCACACACGCTTGACACTATCTGAACCATATAAGTTTATCTTGGTATCATCAGGCCACAGGACATGGTTGCAGTAATCCATGTACTTAGTCTGCTGGTCTTCAGCAAACTGTTTGCAGGTTTTTTTGTGCATCATCTTTAGAAGAGACTTCCTTCTGGGACGACAGCCATGCAGACCAATGTGATGCAGTGTGCGGCGTATGGTCTGAGCACTGATAGGCAGCACTCATACGTCTATCTCCCAAGGACAACTTCTGGATATGACGCTAAGCACATGCACTCAACTTCTGTACGCCTGTTCTGAGTGGAACCTGTCCTGTTAAACCTCTGTATGGTCTTGGTCACCGTGCTGCAGCTCATTTTCAGGGTCTTGGCAATCTTCTTATAGCCTAGGCCATCTTTATGTAGAGCAACATTTTTTTTTTCAGATCCTCAGAGAGTTCTTTGATTTGAGGTGCCATGTTGAACGTCCAGTGACCACTATGAGAGAGTGAGAGCGATAACACCAAATTTAGCACACCTGCTTCCCATTCACACCTAAGACCTTGTAACACTAACGAGTCACATGACACCGGGGAGGGAAAATGGCTAATTGAGCCCAATTTGGACATTTTCACTTAGGGGTGTACTCACTTTTGTTGCCAGCGGTTTAGATATTAATGGCTGTGTGTTGAGTTGAGGGGTGTACTCAATTTTGTGAGATACTGTAAACCAAAACAGTGTTCCCAGCACTACACGCTCCTGGAGGTAGATGAGACTGACCAATATTGATCTAATGAGCTGCTGCTTAAATAAAACAATATAATTACCAACGCATAGAGCTAATCACAGCGATTATCCTAGTGAATTATTGTGAATTATTAATATTTTAGGGTGTAATATGTGAGTTTGCCTAGGTTCACTTTGATGCGATTTGACATGTCAAATTGCATGCCAAATCTGCGGCTATTGCCTCAATGGCACTGTCCAAATTGGTGCGACGCCGATTCCCAAAGGTAGTTTCTGTACTACTTTTGGCGTCTTCGGGTGTGATTTCAATAGACATCTGTGCAGGAACCCGCACAGATGTCTCTGAAATCACCCCCGAAGTTGGACTGACATGCGGGTATGAAATCCCGCTCCAATGTTACCCCCAGGCTAAATTTTAACCACTTCCTACCAGATGGACGTCCCTGGTAGTGATGAGCCGAACACCCCCGGGTTCGGTTCGCACCAGAACCCGCGAACGGACCGAAAGTTCGTACGAACATTAGAACCCTATTAAATACAATGGATGCGAACGTTCAAATTCTAAAGTGCTAATTATAACGACTATTATGCATGTTATTGTCCTAAAAAGGGTTTGGGAACCCGGGTTCTGCACCAGGGGACATGTATCAATGCAAAAAGAAGTTTTAAAAACGGTCGTTTTTCGGGAGCAGTCATTTTAATGATGCATAAAGTGAAAAAAAAAAAGTCAAATATTCCTTTAAATATCGTACCTGGGGGGTGTCTAAAGTATGCCTGTGAAGTGCCACGTGTTTCCCGTGTTTAGAACTGTCCCTGCACAAAATGACACTTCTAAAGGAAAAAAAAGCCATTTAAAACTGCTTGCGGCTTTAATGTAATGTCTGGTTCCGGTAATATGGATGAAAATCTTTAAGAAAAATGGCATAGCTACCCCATGACCCCCCCCCCTACCCCAGCCCATTACCAGCCCCTTTGGGTCTTGTATGGATATTAAGGGGAACCCCGCACATAAAATAAAAAAGGCCCTATATACTCTGAACAGCTGTATACAGGCGGTGCATACAAGACAGGGACTGTAGGTTTGTTCTTATGTAGAATCTGTTTGTAATTTTGAACAGGTACATTGTTTAAGTGTAGCTCCAGCCCAAAAATCTATTTTTAAACTTTTTGGAAAACATAGGTAAGGGTTATCACCCCTGTAACATTTGTTTTGCTGTCTGTGCCCCTGTTCAGAACATTTCACCTCACTTTCCGTCCCAATGACAACTGTTTTTGAAATGTGGTGTTTTTCTTGAAACAAGGATTGGTGATAAAGCATCAGTACAGAGGAGACACCTTTCTCCCATATTAATTCTTACAGGAGAGAATTTTCCTTCCTAGGGGTAGATTTCCTCTCACTTCCTGTTGTCTTCTTGCGTTTGCAAGTAGGAGTCGTTTGTAAGTTGGATGTTTGAAAGTAGGGACCTGCCGTATATACTCTGCAGAAATAGGCCCCTTAGTTGTTGGTGTTGGCACAACACTGTAAGCACTCACAGTTACTCTTGGTTGGTGCTGGAACGCCCTGCTGTCAACTATTATATCAGGAATTGTAATTACATATAATTGTTGAACAGTGGTAGTAAAAATTGGGCCTTTGATGGTGGTGCTGGTGCCACAACACTGTAAGCCCTGACAGTTACTCTTGGTGGGTGCAGCAATGGGCCCTGCTGTGAATTATTAGATCAAGAATTGTAATTGCATGCCCCTGTTGAACAGGGGCTGAAAAATTGGGCCTTTCGTGGTGGTGGTGGTGGTGGTGGTGTTGCCACAACACTGTAAGCCCTCAGAGTTACTCTTGGTGGGTGCAGGAATGGGCCCTGCTGTGAATTATTAGATCAAGAATTGTAATTACATGCCCCTTTTGAACAGGGGCTGAAAAATTGGGCCTTTCGTGGTGGTGGTGGTGGTGGTGGTGGCGTTGCCACAACACTGTAAGCCCTCAGAGTTACTCTTGGTGGGTGCAGCAATGGGCCCTGCTGTGAATTATTAGATCAAGAATTGTAATTACATGCCCCTGTTGAACAGGGGCTGAAAAATTGGGCCTTAGGCACTGGTGGCACAACACTGCAACCCCTCACAGATACTGTACTTGGAGCACAGCAATGAGCCCTGTTGCAAAGTATTGCTTCAAAAATTGTAATTACACGCCCCTGTTAAACAGGGGCTGAAAAATTGGGCCTTAGGCACTGGTGGCACAACACTGCAACCCCTCACAGATACTGTACTTGGAGCACAGCAATGAGCCCTGTTGCAAAGTATTGCTTCAAAAATTGTAATTACACGCCCCTGTTAAACAGGGGCTGAAAAATTGGGCGTTAGGCACTGGTGGCGGCACCCATAAACAAAAATGATCTTCCAAGCTATCATCATCAATCGTATCATTGAGGACTCGGAGGAGGAGGATAGCCAGTCAACATAACAGCACAGACACTCAGCATCAGCATCAGTCTTGAAGGGATGTGACATGTTAAAATCAATTAGTCTGTTATATCAGCATCAGGTGTGTGGTAGCTGGTGGTGATCCAAGACTGGTTCATCTTGATGAAAGTCAGTCAATCAACCGAGTCGGTGGACAGGGGCACCCTGTGATCCGTGACAAATCCTCCAGCAGCACTGAATGTGCGTTCCGAAAGAACGCTGGATGCAGGACAGGCCAGTAGCTCAATTGCATACTGTGCAAGCTCTGGCCAGTGATCCATCCTCAAGACCCAGTAAGCCAGAGGATTTTCGGTGGGGAAGGTGTCCAAGTCTGACCTTGCCCCTAGATATTCCTGCACCATGTTTATCAGACGCTGGCGATGGTTGCTGGAACCGATCATACTTTGGGGCTGCGGACTAAAGAATTGTCTGAACGCATCGGTCAGATGGCCACCTTCCCCACCGCTCCTTCTTTGACTGGCCGAAGCCTCAGCAACTCGTTGTCCAGGACCAGGAGTTTGTAACCTCCCAGTCTCTGGGAACGCGTTGCACAGACCTTTCTGCAAGGCCTCCCGGAGTTGTCTCATCCTCTGCACCCTCTGCGACGGTAACATAAGGTCCGCAACCTTACCCTTGTACCGTGGATCAAGGAGAGTGGCCAGCCAGTAATGGTCCCTCTCCTTGATCCGAAGAATACGAGGATCCTTCCACAGACTTTGCAGGATCAGGGAGGCCATGCAGCGTAGGTTAGCTGAGGCATTCGGTCCGGAGTCCTCTGGGTCACTAAGGACGACATGATCCGCAGCCACCTCCTCCCAGCCACGTACAAGTCCACGGGTTTCTTGGGACTGTAAATCATCCCTAAAAGACTGCTGCTGTTGATGCTGCTGAGTGCCAGGCTCCACCTCCATGCTGACACAATCCTCCTCCTCCTCCTCCTCGTCCTCTTCCTGTGCGATGGGTGGGACAGAAGGAACACTGTCTGGGTAAAGGGGGCCTTGAGAGGCAAGGAAGTCCTCCTCTTCCTGCCTCTGTTCTGCCTCAAGTGCCCTGTCCATTATTCCACGCAGCGCGTGCTCCAACAGGTGGACAAGAGGTACAGTGTCACTGATGCATGCACTGTCACTGCTCACCATCCTCGTGGCCTCCTCAAATGGTGCCAGGACAGTGCATGCATCCCTGATCATGCCCCACTGGCGTGGAGAAAAAAAACCAAGCTCCCCTGACCCTGTCCTGGTGCCGTAGTCGCACAGGTACTCATTGATGGCCCTCTGCTGCGTGTGAAGCCGCTGCAGCATGGCCAACGTTGAGTTCCACCTGCTGGGCATGTCACATATAAGGCGGTTCTTGGGCAGGTTCAACTCCTTTTGCAGCTCAGCCAGGCGAGCACTGGCATTATAAGATCTGCGGAAATGCACACAGACTTTCCTGGCCTGCCTCAGGACATCCTGTAAGCCCGGGTACCTGCCCAAGAACCGCTGCACCACCAGGTTAAGGACGTGAGCCACACAGGGCACATGGGTCAGTTGTCCCTGTCGGAGGGCGGAGAGGAGGTTGGTGCCATTGTCGCAAACCACCATTCCTGGCTTAAGCTGGCGTGGCGTCAACCACCTCTCGGCCTGGCCCTGCAGAGCAGACAGGACCTCTGCCCCAGTGTGGCTTCTGTCCCCCAAACACACCAGCGCAAGCACGGCATGGCATCTTTTTGCCTGCGTACTTGCGTAGCCCCTTGAACACCTACGGAGCACCGCTGGTTCAGAGGACAAAGCACAGGAAGAGGCCATGGAGGAAGAAGAAGAGGAGGGGGTGGAGGAGAGAGGTGTGTCACAACCAGTAGTAGCATTTTGGAGGCGTGGCGGTGGAACAACCTCCAACACTACTGCACATTGTCCTGCATCCTTCCCAGCTGCCAAAAGAGTGACCCAATGGGCCGTGAAAGAAAGGTAACGTCCCTGTCCATGCCTGCTGGACCATGAGTCAGCGGTAATATGCACCTTACCGCTGACCGCCCTGTCCAACGAGGCCAAGACATTGCCTTCCACATGCCGGTAGAGAGCCGGAATAGCCTTCCGTGAGAGAAAGTGGCGTTTGGGAACCTGCCACTGAGGAACCGCACATTGCACAAACTCACGGAAGGGGGCCGAGTCTACCAACTGAAAAGGCAGCAGTTGAAGCGCTAGCAATTTAGCCAAGCTAGCATTCAACCGCTGGGCATGTGGATGGCTGGGAGTGAACTTCTTTCGACGGTCCAGCAGCTGGGGCAGGGAAATTTGCCTGCTAGAATCGGACGTCGGTGTACTGCTAGCAGAGTGGCCGCAAGTACTTGGCTGTGACACACCTAATTCTACACCTTCATTCCTCTCAGTGCATGTTTCAGAGAGGACTGAAGTTATAGTGGGGTTGGAGATCCCAGCTGATGCGGTGCAAGGAGAGGTCCGCTTTGTTCTTTGGTGTGGGTCTTTGAGGTAGGCTTGCCAACGAGCTGCATGGCAGGTCAACATATGTCTGGTCAGGCATGTGGTACCCAAGCGGCTGATGTTTTGGCCACGCGATATACGCTTGAGACATATGTTGCAAACAGCAGCTGTGCGATCTGATGCACTAGCCTCAAAAAAGGCCCACACCAAAGAACTTTTTGAATGACGGGCAGAGGCAGCGCCCTGCACAGGCGGAGCTCTGCGGTGTGATTCCGTCGGTGTACTGCCCTTACGCTGGCCACCAAAGGGCATCCTGCCTCGTTGGAGATGTGCCTCCTCCTCATCCTCCTCCTCCTCCTCTCTCCTATTAGGCACCCACGTGGAGTCAGTGACCTCATCATCCCCTCCCTCCTCATCACTGGAGCCAATCTGGCAGTATGCTGCAGCTGTTGGAACATGACTGCCAGATTGGTGTCCTTCTTGAGCATCCCCTCTGTCTGCTCTCACGCTACTGCCTTCCTCTAGCTGGGTTTCATCATCAGACCCTTCGAAACGCTGGGCATCCTCCTGGAGCATGTACCCAACACTGTGCTCAAACAGTTCGGGGGACTCCTCAGGAGGAGGACATGGTGGGTCTAGGGAAGGAGTGACTGATGATGACATTGATACCAGGGAAGAGGACGCTTTGGCAGCTGCTTTGCCAGTACCCTGAGCCTGGGTGAGAGAGGATGAGGAGGAGGAGGAGGGCTTGGTCATCCACTCTACCAAGTCTTCGGCATGATGTGGCTCAACATGTCCAGCTGCCGAAAAGAAGGACAAGCGTGTCCCATGGCCATGTGCTGATGACAATGCACCGCGTCCACGACCAGCACTGTTGCCCCCAGACACAGAGCCTGCTTGCCCTCTTTTATTGCCTCCTGACTGTCTGCCTCTCCTTGTTTGCCTTCCAGACATTCTAATGGATGGCCTGCAGGGAGATGGGAAAAAAAGCAATAAGGGCTACCTTCAGGTGTCCTTCTCTGTCCCTTTACTTAAGGATTTCTAAATATGGTTGAGGATGATTGCTTTCGCACAGAATAGCACAATGACAATTTCCCTGACTGTCCAAAAAACAAGGATTTCAAAGATGGTTGATGAGGAATGCTTTAGCACAGTATAGCACAATGAGAATTTCCCTCACTGTCCTTCCCTGTCCCTACAAACAAGGTTTAGCACAGTAAAACACACTGACACTCTCCCTACCTATAGTTTTCTGTCCCTATAAAAAATTTTTTTTTAAAGATGGTTGATGAGGAATGCTTTAGCACAGTATAGCACAATGAGAATTTCCCTCACTGTCCTTCCCTGTCCCTACAAACAAGGTTTAGCACAGTAAAACACACTGACACTCTCCCTACCTATAGTTTTCTGTCCCTATAATTTTTTTTTTTTTTAAAGATGGTTGATGAGGAATGCTTTAGCACAGTATAGCACAATGAGAATTTCCCTCACTGTCCTTCCCTGTCCCTACAAACAAGGTTTAGCATAGTAAAACACACTGACACTCTCCCTACCTATAGTTTTCTGTCCCTATAAAAAATGTTTTTTTAAAGATGGTTGATGAGGAATGCTTTAGCACAGTATAGCACAATGAGAATTTCCCTCACTGTCCTTCCCTGTCCCTACAAACAAGGTTTAGCACAGTAAAACACACTGACACTCTCCCTACCTATAGTTTTCTGTCCCTATAAAAAATTTTTTTTTTAAAGATGGTTGATGAGGAATGCTTTAGCACAGTATAGCACAATGAGAATTTCCCTCACTGTCCTTCCCTGTCCCTACAAACAAGGTTTAGCACAGTAAAACACACTGACACTCTCCCTACCTATAGTTTTCTGTCCCTATAAAACATTTTTTTTTTAAAGATGGTTGATGAGGAATGCTTTAACACAGTATAGCACAATGAGAATTTCCCTCACTGTCCTTCCCTGTCCCTACAAACAAGGTTTAGCACAGTAAAACACACTGACACTCTCCCTACCTATAGTTTTCTGTCCCTAAATTTTTTTTTTTTTAAAAAGATGGTTGATGAGGAATGCTTTAGCACAGTATAGCACAATGAGAATTTCCCTCACTGTCCTTCCCTGTCCCTACAAACAAGGTTTAGCACAGTAAAACACACTGACACTCTCCCTACCTATAGTTTTCTGTCCCTATAATTTTTTTTTTTTTTAAAGATGGTTGATGAGGAATGCTTTAGCACAGTATAGCACAATGAGAATTTCCCTCACTGTCCTTCCCTGTCCCTACAAACAAGGTTTAGCATAGTAAAACACACTGACACTCTCCCTACCTATAGTTTTCTGTCCCTATAAAAAATGTTTTTTTAAAGATGGTTGATGAGGAATGCTTTAGCACAGTATAGCACAATGAGAATTTCCCTCACTGTCCTTCCCTGTCCCTACAAACAAGGTTTAGCACAGTAAAACACACTGACACTCTCCCTACCTATAGTTTTCTGTCCCTATAAAAATTTTTTTTTTTAAAGATGGTTGATGAGGAATGCTTTAGCACAGTATAGCACAATGAGAATTTCCCTCACTGTCCTTCCCTGTCCCTACAAACAAGGTTTAGCACAGTAAAACACACTGACACTCTCCCTACCTATAGTTTTCTGTCCCTATAAAACATTTTTTTTTTAAAGATGGTTGATGAGGAATGCTTTAACACAGTATAGCACAATGAGAATTTCCCTCACTGTCCTTCCCTGTCCCTACAAACAAGGTTTAGCACAGTAAAACACACTGACACTCTCCCTACCTATAGTTTTCTGTCCCTATAATTTTTTTTTTTTTTAAAGATGGTTGATGAGGAATGCTTTAGCACAGTATAGCACAATGAGAATTTCCCTCACTGTCCTTCCCTGTCCCTACAAACAAGGTTTAGCACAGTAAAACACACTGACACTCTCCCTACCTATAGTTTTCTGTTCCTATAATTTTTTTTTTTAAAAAGATGGTTGATGAGGAATGCTTTAGCACAGTATAGCACAATGAGAATTTCCCTCACTGTCCTTCCCTGTCCCTACAAACAAGGTTTAGCACAGTAAAACACACTGACACTCTCCCTACCTATAGTTTTCTGTCCCTATAATTTTTTTTTTTTTAAAGATGGTTGATGAGGAATGCTTTAGCACAGTATAGCACAATGAGAATTTCCCTCACTGTCCTTCCCTGTCCCTACAAACAAGGTTTAGCATAGTAAAACACACTGACACTCTCCCTACCTATAGTTTTCTGTCCCTATAAAAAATGTTTTTTTAAAGATGGTTGATGAGGAATGCTTTAGCACAGTATAGCACAATGAGAATTTCCCTCACTGTCCTTCCCTGTCCCTACAAACAAGGTTTAGCACAGTAAAACACACTGACACTCTCCCTACCTATAGTTTTCTGTCCCTATAAAAAATTTTTTTTTTAAAGATGGTTGATGAGGAATGCTTTAGCACAGTATAGCACAATGAGAATTTCCCTCACTGTCCTTCCCTGTCCCTACAAACAAGGTTTAGCACAGTAAAACACACTGACACTCTCCCTACCTATAGTTTTCTGTCCCTATAAAAATTTTTATTTTTAAAGATGGTTGATGAGGAATGCTTTAGCACAGTATAGCACAATGAGAATTTCCCTCACTGTCCTTCCCTGTCCCTACAAACAAGGTTTAGCACAGTAAAACACACTGACACTCTCCCTACCTATAGTTTTCTGTCCCTATAAAAAATGTTTTTTTAAAGATGGTTGATGAGGAATGCTTTAGCACAGTATAGCACAATGAGAATTTCCCTCACTGTCCTTCCCTGTCCCTACAAACAAGGTTTAGCACAGTAAAACACACTGACACTCTCCCTACCTATAGTTTTCTGTCCCTATAATTTTTTTTTTTTAAAGATGGTTGATGAGGAATGCTTTAGCACAGTATAGCACAATGAGAATTTCCCTCACTGTCCTTCCCTGTCCCTACAAACAAGGTTTAGCACAGTAAAACACACTGACACTCTCCCTACCTATAGTTTTCTGTCCCTATAAATTTTTTTTTTTAAAGATGGTTGATGAGGAATGCTTTAGCACAGTATAGCACAATGAGAATTTCCCTCACTGTCCTTCCCTGTCCCTACAAACAAGGTTTAGCACAGTAAAACAGACTGACACTCTCCCTACCTATCCTTCTCTTTCCCTAAACTAAAGGAATCCAGGTTAAGCAAGAAAAAAAAATGTCACTGTCCCTGCCTATGCTTCTCTTTCCCTGCTCCGGAACACACTACACTAGGCCGCCGTGCTGGCGGCCTTTTATAGTGTGGGGCGTGTACTAAACACCCTCAGCAATAATTGGCCACAGGCATCCTGCCTGTGGCCAATCATTGCTCTCCTCGCTGCCGGCGCTGTGATTGGCCAAGCATGCGGGGTCACAGTGCATGCTTGGCCAATCACAGCGCCTGGATGACACTGCGATGGCGTAGTGCATTGTGGGCCGCGAATTAGGCGCGAACGGCCCAAATCGTTCGTTGTTCGGCGAACGATCGAACAGCCGATGTTCGAGTCAAACGTATGTTCGACTCGAACACCGAGCTCATCCCTAGTCCCTGGACGTCCTTGACTTTGAGCCGGGATATCTGAATGATGCCTGCAGCTACAGGCATCATTCAGATATCGCTTTTTAGAGCCGGCGATTCTGTGCACCGCAAGAATGATCATAGCGGCTGTTTCGCCACTTGATCGTTCTTACAGGCGGCGAGAGGGGACGCCTCCCCCTCCCGCCACCCTCCGCTGCTTCAACCGACTCACCTGTGCGATCGGTGAGTCGGTGACAGGATCCGCCAGCCCCGGCTGCCTACCATAGAGATTTCCGGTGGACCAGATGGTCGCCGGAGTCTCTATGATCGTTCGGAAGCCGGACGCGATGTTATGACGTCACGCCCAACCTCTGCATTAAAAAAAAATGGGGCCGCCTCAGCTAGGAAGCAGTGATTGCTTGTTTTTTGGGAGAGATTTCAGGCTTCCCAGCCTAGAGGTGAGATGTGGGGTCTTATTGACCCCATATCTCATTGTAAAGAGGTCCTGTCATGCTTATTTCTATTTTAAGGGATGTTTACATTCATTGTAATAGGAATAAAAGTGAACAAATTATTATTATTTTTTTTAAAGTGTCAAAGTAAAAATTTGAAAGTAAAATTAACAATAAAAAATAAAATAAAAATTTAAGTGCCCCTGTCCCCGGTAGCTCACATGCAGAAGCGAATGCATACGTAAGTCCCGCACACATATGAAAACGATGTGAGGTATCGCAGCGAACATTAGAGCGAGAGCAATAATTCTAGCTCTAGACCTCCTCTGTAACTCAATACATGTAACCAGTAAAACATTTTAAAGCGTCGCCCATGAGGATTTTTAAGTACCGAAGTTTGGCGCCATTCCACGAGCGTGTGCAATTTTGAAGGGTAACATGTTAGGTATCTATTTACTCAGCGTAACTTCATCTTTCAAATTATGCAAAAAAATTGGGCTAAATTTAATGTTTTAATATTTTTTAATTCATGAAACCGTTTTTTTCCCCCAAAAAATGTGTTTGAAAAATTATTGTGCAAATACCGTGCAAGATAAAAAGTTGCAAAGACCGCCATTTTATTCCCTAGGGTATCCGCTCAAAAAAAACCATATACAGTCAGGTCCATAAATATTGGGACATCGACACAATTCTAATCTTTTTGGCTCTATACACCACCACAATGGATTTGAAACAAAACAAACAAGATGTGCTTTAACTGCAGACTTTCAGCTTTAATTTGAGGGTATTTACACCCAAATCAGGTGAACGGTGTAGGAATTACAACAGTTTGTATATGTGCCTCCCACTTTTTAAGGGACCAAAAGTAATGGGACAGATTAACAATCATAAATCAAACTTTCACTTTTTAAAACTTGGTTGCAAATCTTTTGCAGTCAATTACAGCCTGAAGTCTGGAACGCATAGACATCACCAGCCGCTGGGTTTCATCCCTGGTGATGCTCTGCCAGGCCTTTACTGCAACTGTCTTCAGTTCTTGCTTGTTCTTGGGGCATTTTCCCTTCAGTTTTGTCTTCAGCAAGTGAATTGCATGCTCAATCGGATTCAGGTCAGGTGATTGACTTGGCCATTGCATAACATTCCACTTCTTTCCCTTAAAAAACTCTTTGGTTGCTTTCGCAGTATGCTTCGGGTCATTGTCCATCTGCACTGTGAAGCGCCATCCAGTGAGTTCTAAAGCATTTGGCTGAATATGAGCAGATAATATTGCCCGAAACACTTCAGAATTCATCCTGCTGCTTTTTTCAGCAGTCACATCATCAATAAATACAAGAGAATCAGTTCCATTGGCAGCCATACATGCCCACTCCATGACACTACCACCACCATGCTTCACTGATGAGGTGGTATGCTTTTTATCATGAGCAGTTCCTTTCCTTCTACATACTCTTCTCTTCCCATCACTCTGGTACAAGTTGATCTTGGTCTCATCTGTCCATAGAATGTTGTTCCAGAACTGTGAAGGCTTTTTTAGATGTTGTTTGTCAAACTCTAATCTGGCCTTACTGTTTTTGAGGCTCACCAATGGTTTACATCTTGTGGTGAACCCTCTGTATTCACTCTGGTGAAGTCTTCTCTTGATTGTTGACTTTGACACACATACACCTACCTCCTGGAGAGTGTTCTTGATCTGGCCAACTGTTGTGAAGGGTGTTTTCTTCACCAGGGAAAGAATTCTTCGGTCATCCATCAGAGTTGTTTTCTGTGGTCTTCCGGGTCTTTTGGTGTTGCTGAGCTCACCGGTGCGTTCTTTCTTTTTAAGGATGTTCCAAACAGTTGATTTGGCCACACCTAATGTTTTCGCTATCTCTCAGATGGATTTGTTTTGTTTTTTCAGCCTAATGATGGCTTGCTTCACTGATAGTGACAGCTCTTTGGATCTCATATTGAGAGTTAACAGCAGCAGATTCCAAATGCAAATAGCACACTTGAAATGAACTCTGGACCTTTTATCTGCTCCTTGTAAATGGGATAATGAGGGAATAACACACACCTGGCCATGGAACAGCTGAGCAGCCAATTGTCCCATTACTTTTGGTCCCTTAAAAAGTGAGAGGCACATATACAAACTGTTGTAATTCCTACACCGTTCACCTGATTTGGATGTAAATACCCTCAAATTAAAGCTGAAAGTCTGCAGTTAAAGCACATCTTGTTTGTTTCATTTCAAATCCATTGTGGTGGTGTATAGAGCCAAAAAGATTAGAATTGTGTTGATGTCCCAATATTTATGGACCTGACTGTATAGTGTTTGGGGGTTCTGAGTAATTTTCTAGCAAAAAAAATATGATTTTTGAATGTAGGAGAGGAGTGCCAGAATTGGCCCGGTAAGGAAGTGGTTAAATAAGGTACATTGCAGAGCTTTGGGAAGGTGCTGAAAGATTAAGCGCCTTTTCCCCATAATCAGCTCCATTCTATTGGCTACAAAACCCTGACAATGAAGTTGCCATATTCAGGATCAGCTGTAGAGGCCACCATCCTGAAGTGTGTGTGCCTAGCCGTCTAGTCACACCCTCAGAGAAAGTCAGAAGTACAAAACATCAGGAGGTGACTATACAGCGCCAGGAAGTGACGTCAGAGCGATGACTGAATGTGAAGTAGACTCCGGTAGATTGGTGAGACGTAGTTTTGTCAATTTGCAGAAGACGGGAGCCTGACTCTAGTATTGATGAGCGCTTATTACATGTACTTTTGTGAGTGTGTTTTTAAAGAGTTTCTTTATAATAAAACTTTCCTAACAGGATTACACTATTAGGATTGTTTGTGTCCCCTTTACTTAAATTTTAGCATGATTAGAGACCAACCCAATGGGGAGTGCTGACCAGAGGTGAATTCATTGCTGTTATTGGAGTATTGAGGTGAGTGAGGTGGCAAGAGGAGAGTGTTGCTCACTTAATGCACAGTGGTGATTTTAACTATTCAAGTGCACGACAAGCAATGTTTTATGGACTTTTTAAAAGGACTTTATAATTTCTTATCATTTTACTACACACTTCTGTCACTGGGAGGTAGATGTTTAATATCTTTCTTTTTAGAGGTGTTGAGCACTGCTAGGGTAATCGCTGTGATTAGCTCTATGTGTAGATAATAATATCTGAAATATATTTGTGTGTAATCTAAAAAAAAACATTTGACTGCCCCTGGTCAAAGTTCCGAAGTTCATCTGAATTTCTGACTTGGGCTAAAGTGGACCCTGTCATTGTCTCTCTAATCCATGATGGAGTGTTTCTGCTACTTTGTACGTTATGTTACACTCCATTTCCCTCCCCGACCCTTACCCCTTTGCCCAAGCGACCTTTCCCTTTTTCCATATTCCCTTTTCCCCTTTTTTTTACTTTTTTTTAATATATTTTCTTTCTCTCTCCTTTTTTTTATTTCTTGCCTCCTCTCCTTTTTTTTTTTTCCTTGAAGTTTCGGTAAAAAACTACAATATGATTAATAAACACATAGATGTGTCCCCGAAAGCAATTGTGGAATATAAGACTATCCAATTTTTAAATCAATTTTCTGATCTTACTAAGTATTGAAGCAAAAAAAAATTTTTTTCTTCTTTTTTTTTTACAGTATTTTGGTAAAGTATACTCTTGGTAATTACCGTACTAATTATACATTGTATTGTGAATGTATTTAACAGTTTTTTTTATAATGGAACTTATTTGTCTATTGTAAACTTAAAGTGATTGTAAAGCTTTGTTTTAAAAAAAAATAACAAACATGTTATACTTACCTCCTCTGTGCAAGGGTTTTGCAAAGAGTGGCCCCGATCCTTCTTTTCTGGGCTCCCCTCACGGCGCTCCTGGCTCCTCCTCTTCTTAAGTGCCCCCATGGAGAGCCGCATTCCATGGGGGCGCGCTTCCGAGTCCTGCTGCTGCGTCCATTGACACAGACAGCAGGACTCAGCCCCACCCCCCGACTCCCGTGTCAATTCTCTGATCTTACTAAGTATTGAAGCAAAAAAATTTTTTTTTTCTTCTATTTTTTTTACAGTATTTTGGTAAAGTATACTCTTGGTAATTACTAATTATACATTGTATTGTGAATGTATTTAACAGTTTTTTTTTATAATGGAACTTCTTTGTCTATTGTAAACTTAAAGTGATTGTAAAGCTTTGTTTAAAAAAATAAAATAACAAACATGTTATACTTACCTCCTCTGTGCAAGGGTTTTGCAAAGAGTGGCCCCAATCCTTCTTTTCTGGGCTCCCCTCATGGCGCTCCTGGCTCCTCCTCTTCTTAAGTGCCCCCATGGAGAGTCGCATTCCATGGGGGCGCGCTTCCGAGTCTTGCTGCTGCGTCCATTGACACAGACAGCAGGACACAGCCCCACCCCCGGCTCCCGTGTCACTGCATTTGATTAACAGCAGCGGGACCCAATGGCACCTGCTGCTATTAATCTATCCAATGAGCACCTGAGACAGCGGCTGGTGCTGTTGTGCTCGTCCCCGTTGCTGTAACAGGTTCAGGTAAGAAAAAGGGGGGGGTCTATGGGGGGGGGGGGGGTGCTGCAGCACGAAAGGTTTTTCACCTTAATGCATAGAAAGCATTAAGGTGAAAAAACGTGAGGGGTTTGCAACCACTTTAAGCTCTGTTTTTTCTATATTTAAGAACCTTAATAAAACAAGATTGGAAAAAAAAAAAACCCTTTTTCAAGGAATGGGCTTAATGAAAAACAATGTGCAAGAAAGTCCACCTCAAATCGATGACATACGGTACATAATTTTTAAGGTGTATCAAATGTTCAACTAAAGTGTTCATCAACAAATTTGTCCTGCATGAATATTCAATATTTTCCACCACAGTGTGCTCCATCACCAGCCACACCACCTCCACCCTCAACCTTATAATATTGGCCTATAATAAGAAATAGGTAAAGCTGTGCCTTGCCCTTTAAAAGGATTTTAGATCTCCTTAGGCTTCTCCAGGTGTATTAACAGGACCTTAACCACAAGATGGACCTCCACAGCTTTCAGGATCCACCTGCCAGCACTTTTGCTAAATAGTGCTCAGAAGAAACAAAAAAATAAATGGTTTGCATAAATTGGTAGAGTAACATTATCATGAGATCAAGTCGCTTTAAGAAGGGTCAGATTTAGCACAACAGGTACTTTGTAGAGTTTGCAATTGGCAAAAACTTTGAATGACAATGCTTTCACATGCACACGTCATTCAGATCAACATAATTGGCAGGGAATCTGGGCAGGGAATATCTTTATTTATTCTAATGCCGTGTACACACGGCCGTTTTTCTCGTCGAGAAAAATGAAATTTTTCCCATTCGACGAGAAAAACGATAGTCTGTGGGCTTTCTGTCGTTTTTTTCGACGAGAATAACGGCATTAAAAACGACGATAAAAATTAGAACATGTTCTAATTTTTCTCGTCGTTTTTTTCGACATGTTTTCCGCGGCAGTGTTTCCCATAGGGAAACACTGCCGCGGAGCCCACAGACGGTCGTTTTTCTCGACAAGAGAAAAAACGACGTGAAAAACGACCGTGTGTGGGGAACAAGCCGTTCCCTCGTTTTTAATGACATTATTCACGGCAGTTTTTTAACCGCCGTGAATAATGATCGTGTGTACGCGGCATCAGGATTATTATATTGCCATAATTTAAAACTCTTTGCAGTCTGAAATATAGGAAAAGGAAAGGTCCCGGACTGCCGCACTCAGTAAAAACGATTTATTTCAAAATATATTCAAAGGAGTACAATCCAAAAAATAAATCCACAAAATCCCAAAAATAAACCAAAACAGATGGTGGACATGCAAGGGCTGTAGGCTAACGGGTTTCACATCATATCATGATGCTTACTCATGCTGCCATTCATATAATTCTCCATTGAATGCAGCTCCATCATTCACTAGTGCCAATTTGAGAAAAAAATAAGTTAAACCAATATGTTTTTTGAACATTGAGAGAAAATCAGAGTACACAAAGAAAGCTATCATCATATATAAAAACAACAAACACAAGTGGATGGCTTTCAGGTCCCAGAGGAAGCAGTTGTTTAAAAGGGCATGTAGTTCCTAACAAAAAACTTGTTTCATTTGCAATCTTTAGGTCTGTGAAATATACCTTCAAAAAAATCTATTTTATTAGTGAAAAAAGTACCTGTTGACTTTGTCAGAGATTCGGA
Source organism: Rana muscosa (assembly GCA_029206835.1). NCBI lineage: Eukaryota > Metazoa > Chordata > Amphibia > Anura > Ranidae > Rana > Rana muscosa. The sequence continues at coordinate 332,192,829 of CM055127.1, forward strand.
GCTGTCCTGCACCTCGTGCTATGGCATCTATAAGTTACTCAGTAGTCCTCACTATTCTTACAAGTACAAGTCAAATATTCCCTTTGCTATGGGTAAGAAGACAGTGGGAGTGGTTAATATCGGTAGTTTGATCCACAATGGGAAATTGAAAACCGAGTGCATTTTTGGTAGATCAACAGGTATTTTTCATTCAAAGTTTTACAAAGCCATACAATAAATCAAGAAAAATGAACACACGGTCAGCCAAATGAAATAGTCAACATAATATCCAGTACTAACTAAACAGTAAGCAAATTGACAGGTATTTTTATGTACTGACAGGGTCTTAAAGGTAATAAAACATTAGGAAATGTACATAGTTACATAGTAGGTGAGGTTAAAAAAAGACCCAAGTCCATCAAGTCCAACCTATGTGTGTGATGCTATGTCAGTATTACCTTGTATATCCCTGTGATGTACTGCATATGTGTTTTTTAATTTTGTCTTTGCATACGCTTAACATTTTTAACAGCAGAAAGCGTCATGGAACAGAGCGCTTTATTGTGTGCCTGGACATTAAAAATACATGTTCAAAGGGTTAATACTTACACTGAAATGAATCATTAGGGATGAGCTCGGTGTTCGAGTCGAACATAGGTTCGACTCGAACATCGGCTGTTTGCGCGTTCGGCGAACAACGAATGATTTGGGCCGTTCGCGCCAAATTCGAGTGATGCGAACGGCCCACAATACACTGCGCCATCGCAGTGTAATCCCGGCGCTGTGATTGGCCAAGCATGCACTGTGACCCTGCATGCTTGGCCAATCACAGCGCCGGCAGCGAGGAGAGCAATGATTGGCCACAGGCAGGATGCCTGTGGCCAATTATTGCTGAGGGGGTTTAGTACACGCCCCACACTATAAAAGGCCGCCAGCGCGGCGGCCTCGTGTAGTGTGTTCCGGCGCAGGGAAAGAGTTACATAGGCAGGGACAGTGTCAGTGCTATTTGTACCTCAAACTTGTGTGTAGGGACAGAGAAGGATAGGTAGGGAGAGTGTCAGTGTCATATTCATTGCTAAACCTTGTGTGTAGGGACAGACAAGGATCGGCAGGGAGAGTGTCAGTGTCATATTCTTTGCTAAACCTTGTGTGCTGAACCATATTGCTAAACCTTGTTTGTAGGGACAGACAAGGATAGGCAGGGAGAGTGTCAGTGTCATATTCTTTGCTAAACCTTGTGTGCTGAACCATATTGCTAAACCTTGTGTGTAGGGACAGACAAGGATCAGCAGGGAGAGTGTCAGTGTCATATTCTTTGCTAAACCTTGTGTGCTGAACCATATTGCTAAACCTTGTGTGTAGGGACAGACAAGGATAGGTAGGCAGAGTGTCAGTGTCATATTCTTTGCTAAACCTTGTTTGTAGGGACAGACAAGGATAGGCAGGGAGAGTGCCAGTGTCATATTCTTTGCTAAACCTTGTGTGCTGAACCATATTGCTAAACCTTGTGTGTAGGGACAGACAAGGATCGGCAGGGAGAGTGTCAGTGTCATATTCTTTGCTAAACCTTGTGTGCTGAACCATATTGCTAAACCTTGTGTGTAGGGACAGACAAGGATCGGCAGGGAGAGTGTCAGTGTCATATTCTTTGCTAAACCTTGTGTGCTGAACCATATTGCTAAACCTTGTGTGTAGGGACAGACAAGGATCGGCAGCGAGAGTGTCAGTGTCATATTCTTTGCTAAACCTTGTGTGCTGAACCATATTGCTAAACCTTGTGTGTAGGGACAGACAAGGATAGGTAGGCAGAGTGTCAGTGTCATATTCTTTGCTAAACCTTGTTTGTAGGGACAGACAAGGATAGGCAGGGAGAGTGTCAGTGTCATATTCTTTGCTAAACCTTGTGTGCTGAACCATATTGCTAAACCTTGTGTGTAGGGACAGACAAGGATCGGCAGGGAGAGTGTCAGTGTCATATTCTTTGCTAAACCTTGTGTGCTGAACCATATTGCTAAACCTTGTGTGTAGGGACAGACAAGGATCGGCAGGGAGAGTGTCAGTGTCATATTCTTTGCTAAACCTTGTGTGCTGAACCATATTGCTAAACCTTGTGTGTAGGGACAGACAAGGATCAGCAGGGAGAGTGTCAGTGTCATATTCTTTGCTAAACCTTGTGTGCTGAACCATATTGCTAAACCTTGTGTGTAGGGACAGACAAGGATAGGTAGGCAGAGTGTCAGTGTCATATTCTTTGCTAAACCTGGTTTGTAGGGACAGACAAGGGTAGGCAGTCGAGAGTGTCAGTGTCATAATCTTTGCTAAACCTAGTGCGCTGAACCATATTGCTAAACCTTGTGTGTAGGGACAGACAAGGATAGGTAGGCAGAGTGTCAGTGTCATATTCTTTGCTAAACCTTGTTTGTAGGGACAGACAAGGATAGGCAGTCTAGAGTGTCAGTGTCATAATCTTTGCTAAACCTAGTGCGCTGAACCATATTGCTAAACCTTGTGTGTAGGGACAGACAAGGATAGGCAGTCGAGAGTGTCAGTGTCATAATCTTTGCTAAACCTAGTGTGCTGAACCATATTGCTAAACCTTGTGTGTAGGGACAGAGAAGGATAGGTAGGCAGAGTGTCAGTGTCATATTCTTTGCTAAACCTTGTTTGCAGGGAGAGAGAAGGATAGGCAGGGGACAGTGTCAGTGTCATTGTTGCTAAGCCTCCTGCACAGTATACACCTGAAGCTACCCCTTATTGCTGGTTTTCCCATCTCCCTGCAGGCCATTAGAATGTCTGGAAGGCAAACAAGGAGAGGCAGACAGTCAGGAGCCAATAAAAGAGGGCAAGCAGGCTCTGTGTCTGGGGGCAACAGTGCTGGTCGTGGACGCGGTGCATTGTCATCAGCACATGGCCATGGGACACGCTTGTCCTTCTTTTCGGCAGCTGGACATGTTGAGCCACATCATGCCGAAGACTTGGTAGAGTGGATGACCAAGCCCTCCTCATCCTCCTCATCCTCTCTCACCCAGGCTCAGGGTACTGGCAAAGCAGCTGCCAAAGCGTCCTCTTCCCTGGTATCAATGTCATCATCAGTCACTCCTTCCCTAGACCCACCATGTCCTCCTCCTGAGGAGTCCCCCGAACTGTTTGAGCACAGTGTTGGGTACATGCTCCAGGAGGATGCCCAGCGTTTCGAAGGGTCTGATGATGATACCCAGCTAGAGGAAGGCAGTAGCGTGAGAGCAGAGAGAGGGGATGCTCAAGAAGGACACCAATCTGGCAGTCATGTTCCAGCAGCTGCAGCATACTGCCAGATTGGCTCCAGTGATGAGGAGGGAGGGGATGATGAGGTCACTGACTCCACATGGGTGCCTAATAGGAGAGAGGAGGAGGATGAGGAGGAGGCACATCTCCAACGAGGCAGGATGCCCTTGGGTGGCCAGCGTAAGGGCAGCACACCGACGGAATCACACCGCAGAGCTCCGCCTGTGCAGGGCGCTGCCTCTGCCCGTTATTCAAAAAGTTCTTTGGTGTGGGCCTTTTTTGAGGCGAGTGCATCAGATCGCACAGCTGCTGTTTGCAACATATGTCTCAAGCGTATATCGCGTGGCCAAAACATCAGCCGCTTGGGCACCACATGCTTGACCAGACATATGTTGACCTGCCATGCAGCTCGTTGGCAAGCCTACCTTAAAGACCCACACCAAAGAACAAAGCGGACCTCTCCTTGCACCGCATCAGCTGGGATCTCCAACCCCACTATACCTTCAGTCCTCTCTGAAACCTGCACTGAGAGGAATGAAGGTGTAGAATTAGGTGTGTCACAGCCAAGTACTTGCGGGCAATCTGCTAGCAGTACACCGACGTCCGATTCTAGCAGGCAAATTTCCCTGCCCCAGCTGCTGGACCGTCGAAAGAAGTTCACTCCCAGCCATCCACATGCCCAGCGGTTGAATGCTAGCTTGGCTAAATTGCTAGCGCTTCAACTGCTGCCTTTTCAGTTGGTAGACTCGGCCCCCTTCCGTGAGTTTGTGCAATGTGCGGTTCCTCAGTGGCAGGTTCCCAAACGCCACTTTTTCTCACGGAAGGCGATTCCGGCTCTCTACCGGCATGTAGAAGGCAATGTCTTGGCCTCGCTGGACAGGGCGGTCAGCGGTAAGGTGCATATTACCGCTGACTTATGGTCCAGCAGGCATGGACAGGGACGTTACCTTTCTTTCACGGCCCATTGGGTCACTCTTTTGGCAGCTGGGAAGGATGCAGGACAAGGTGCAGTAGTGTTGGAGGTTGTTCCACCGCCACGCCTCCAAAATGCTACTACTGGTTGTGACACACCTCTGTCCTCCACCCCCTCCTCTTCTTCTTCCTCCGTGGCCTCTTCCTGTTCTTTGTCCTCGGAACCAGCGGTGCTCCGTAGGCGTTCAAGGGGCTACGCAAGTACGCAGGAAAAAAGATGCCATGCCGTGCTTGCGCTGGTGTGTTTGGGGGACAGGAGCTACACTGGGGCAGAGGTTCTGTCTGCTCTGCAGGGGCAGGCCGAGAGGTGGTTGACACCACGCCAGCTTAAGCCAGGAATAGTAGTTTGCGACAATGGCACCAACCTCCTCTCCGCTCTCCGACAGGGACAACTGACCCATGTGCCCTGTGTGGCTCACGTCCTTAACCTGGTGGTGCAGCGGTTCTTGGGCAGGTACCCGGGCTTACAGGATGTCCTGAGGCAGGCCAGGAAAGTCTGTGTGCATTTCCACAGATCTTATAATGCCAGTGCTCGCCTGGCTGAGCTTCAAAAGGAGTTGAACCTGCCCAAGAACCGCCTTATATGTGACATGCCCACCAGGTGGAACTCAACGTTGGCCATGCTGCAGCGGCTGCACACGCAGCAGAGAGCCATCAATGAGTACCTGTGTGACTACGGCACCAGGACAGGGTCAGGGGAGCTCGGGTTTTTTTCACCACGCCAGTGGGGCATGATCAGGGATGCATGCACTGTCCTGGCACCATTTGAGGAGGCCACGAGGATGGTGAGCAGTGACAGTGCATGCATCAGTGACACTGTACCTCTTGTCCACCTGTTGGAACATACGCTGCGTGGAATAATGGACAGGGCACTTGAGGCAGAACAGAGGCAGGAAGAGGAGGACTTCCTTGCCTCTCAAGGCCCCCTTTACCCAGACAGTGTTCCTTCTGTCCCACCCATCGCACAGGAAGAAGAGGAGGAGGAGGAGGAGGATTGTGTCAGCATGGAGGTGGAGCCTGGTACTCAGCATCATCAGCAGCAGTCTTTTAGGGATGATTTACAGTCCCAAGAAACCAGTGGACTTGTACGTGGCTGGGAGGAGGTGGCTGCGGATCATGTCGTCCTTAGTGACCCAGAGGACTCCGGACTGAATGCCTCAGCTAACCTACGCTGCATGGCCTCCCTGATCCTGCAAAGTCTGCGGAAGGATCCTCGTATTCTTCGGATCAAGGAGAGGGACCATTACTGGCTTGCCACTCTCCTTGATCCACGGTACAAGGGTAAGGTTGCGGACCTTATGTTACCGTCGCAGAGGGAGCAGAGGATGAGACAACTCCGGGAGGCCTTGCAGAAAGGTCTGTGCAGCGCGTTCCCAGAGACTGGGAGGTTACAAACTCCTGGTCTTGGACAACGAGTTGCTGAGGCTTCGGTCAGTCAAAGAAGGAGCGGTGGGGAAGGTGGCCGTCTGACCGAAGCGTTCAGACAATTCTTTAGTCCGCAGCCCCAAGGTATGATCGGTTCCCTGCAACCATCGCCAGTGTCTGATATACATGGTGCAGGAATACCTAGGGGCAAGGTCAGACTTGGACACCTTCCCCACCGAAATTCCTCTGGCTTACTGGGTCTTGAGGATGGATCACTGGCCAGAGCTTGCACAGTATGCAATTGAGCTACTGGCCTGTCCTGCATCCAGCGTTCTTTCAGAACGCACATTCAGTGCTGCTGGAGGATTTGTCACGGATCACAGGGTGCGCCTGTCCACCGACTCTGTTGATCGACTGACCTTCATAAAGATGAACCAGTCTTGGATCACCACCAGCTACCAAACACCTGAAGCTGATATAACAGACTAATTTATTTTCAAATGTCACATCCCTTCAAGACTGATGCTGATGCTGAGAGTTTGTCCTGTTATGTTGACTGACTATCCTCCTCCTCCTCAATGATCCGATTGACGATGATAGCTTGGAAGAACATTTTTGTTTCTGGGTGCCGCCACCAGTGGCTAAGGCCCAATTTTTCAGCCCCTGTTTAACAGGGGTGTGTTATTACAGTTTTTTATGCAATGCTTTGCAGCAGGGCTCATTCCTGCACTCCAACTAGAGTATCTGGGAGTGGTTGCAGTGTCGTGGCACCAGCACCAGTGGCTAAGGCCCAATTTTTCAGCCCCTGTTTAACAGGGGCGTGTAATTACAATTTTTGATGCAATACTTTGCAACAGGGCTCATTGCTGTGCTCCAAGTACAGTATCTGTGAGGGGTTGCAGTGTTGTGGCACCAGTGCCTAAGGCTCAATTTTTCTGCCCCTGTTTAACAGGGGCATGTAATTACAATTCTTGATCTAATAATTCACAGCAGGGCCCATTCCTGCGCCCACCAAGACTAACTGTGAGGCTTTACAGTGTTGTGTCAACACCACCACCACCACCACCACAAAAAGACCAATTTTTCAGCCCCTGTTCAACAGGGGCATGCAATTACAATTCTTGATCTAATAATTCACAGCAGGGCCCATTCATGCGCCCACCAAGAGTAACTGTGAGGGCTCACAGTGTTGTGGCAACACCAACATGTAAGGGGCAAATTTCAGCTGAGTATATACGGCAGGCCCCTACTTTCAAACATCCAACTTACAAACGACTCCTCCTTGCAAACGGAAGGATACAACAGGAAGTGAGAGGAAATCTACCCCTAGGAAGGCAAATTCTCTCCTGTAAGAGTTAATATGGGAAAAAAGTGTCTCCTCTACACTGATTCTTTATCACCAATTCTTGTTTCAATAAAAACCCCAAATTTTCAAAAAACATTTGTCATTAGGACAGAAAGTGAGGTGAACTGTTCTGAACATGTGCACACTGCACAGACAGCAAAACAAATGTTACAGGGGTGATAACCCTTCCCTATGTTTTCCAAAAAGCTTAAAAATATATTTTTTGGCTGGAGCTACACTTAAACAATGTACCTGTTCAAAATTACAAACAGATTCTACATAAGAACAAACCTACAGTCCCTGTCTAGTATGCACCACCTGTATACGGCTGTTCAGAGTATATAGGCCCTTTTTTATTTTGTGTGCGGGGTTCCCCTTAATATCCATACAAGACCCAAAGGGGCTGGTAATGGGCTGGGGTAAGGGGGGGGGTGTGATGGGGTAGCTATGTCATTTTTCTTAAAGATTTTCATCCATATTACCGGGACCAGACATTACATTAAAGCCGCAAGCAGTTTTAAATGGCTTTTTTTCCTTTAGAAATGTAATTTTGTGCAGGGACAGTTCTAAACACGGGAAACACGTGGCACTTCACAGGCATACTTTAGACACCCCCCAGGTACGATATTTAAAGTAATATTTGACTTTTTTTTTTCACTTTATGCATCATTAAAATGACTGCTCCAGAAAAACTGCAGTTTTTAAAACTTCTTTTTGCATTGATACATGTCCCCTGGTGCAGAACCCGGGTTCCCAAACCCTGTTTAGGACAATAACATGCATAATAGTCGTTATAATTAGCACTTTAGATTTCGAACGTTCGCATCCATTGTATTTAATAGGGTTCTAAAGTTTGTGCGAACTTTCGGTCCGTTCGCGGGTTCTGGTGCGAACCGAACCCGGGGGTGTTCGGCTCATCACTATGAATCATATATCACAAAATAAATCTGAGTATTGCTGGATTAAAATGTCTTCAAGTCAAAGCGCTCTTTTGGTGACAGATTGCCTTTAAGCATGACTTAAAATGCTTAATTTCATGCATGAAAAATCTTTTCAAAGTGAAAGTTTTAAAATATTGGAAATATTGTACTAACAAACAAAACATTGTATTGGGGATTAACAACAGCATTATCAGTAGTTAAGTTACCCATTTTAAAGGTCAAGGAAGTTCATTTTCACAGCTAACATACTGTAAGTGTTTGACAACTGTGCTGAAAGCTTATGTGGCAGTGGTATGAGTCACTGAGTCCTTGTCCCCATATGATCACCCAGCGGTGGTAGCTGCATGTTTTGTTTTCGGCGTCCCCGGGTGGTTACCACATTGCCCTTTCATATGAAAGCGGAGGGCAGCTGTCCAGATACAATAAAAACAAGTCTACAGAAGCCCCACTGTCTGAAATAACTAGATGTCGGCTGACCACATGATTGTCTGTAATAAGCACAGCTCTGAATCCATTTATGCTTGGCCGCTGAGTCTATGGGAGACACAAGTTTGATAATCAGTGCTCAATGACATTTGAGAACTATATAAATAAGCTATATATTATGTACAGTATACTCATTTATTATGATATTTTGAAGTGTTTAAAAGATAACTCCGTAATAAAAAAATGTGATCAATAACTATGCATCTGCTGTTTGGTCTTGGTGCATTTTTTAAAAAAAGGGGAGAATTGTCCCACAAGGTTTTGGGCCTGTAACAGGAAGTGAAGCCTGTCTTGGACAACATCCTGCTTAACTGTGCTGTGGAAAGCAAACTAACCATTAAAGGCCTTTGCAACCAATGTTAGGAAACAGTGGTCTACTAGCTTTCTTTTCTTCTTTTTTTTTTGGGCTTAAAACATGATATGAAAACACAGTTTACAGTTACAAGATATCTATGCTAGGGAATTCACTCTCATGTCTACTGTACAGGCAGTATATGAAAAAGGCATGTGCCAATAACGTTGTTTTAACAAATCATGGACAAATTTCCCCTGTTTGAAAAATGTATACTGTACATTACAAAACTGCAAGTGCTTTCAAAGAAGCTGATGGGGATAAACGTATTACATTTTTTGGGGGGAATATAAATATAAAATACCCAAAAAATGTTTTTATTTTTCTTAAAAGGCTACAATGTGGACTATTAATTTATAATGTTAAAAAGACCCTGACAAGTTGTACGGAAACAGCACAGACATGAAGTTTTTTAAATGCGTAGTTGCAGTATCTCAGTATCTTCCATTTTCCTAAACATTGTATTATTCAACTGCAATGTGCCTTTGAACTTGCTAGAAAATGTGATTCTCTTAGGAAAAGTCAATTACCAAGCAAAGCCCTCTCTCTCTTTGCACATCATAGCTCTTTCCTCTTCTGTGAGTGTCTAATTACTGTCAATGCTGGGCCAGCTCCTCCACCCCTCCCTTCATCTCCTCACATGACCTACAACAAATACATGACCTACAACAATACTGTGGAGCAACCTTGCTTAACTGGGGTGCTATTTGGTTTAGTCGTAGGTGCCATCAAACAGAGACACCCCTGACGATGGTGTAACACATATATGCGGCATCACAGAAGTGGGCATTCTTCAGTGGCACCATACTTGTGTTTATGCTGGGAACATGCTTTATTGTATCTCCCCAGCATGGAGATTGAGCAGCCACTGTCAGAGTCTGGTTTTAGAATAACTATCATGTACCGTTAAGACTGGACTAAATGTTTCTTGGCCTTCTACAGAATCAAGCATCAAATATTATACACATATGTGATGTCCTCATACAGGTCAGGAGAAATAGCATTTATTTAGGAGGTGGGTCATATTAATGGCAAAATATAAAGAAAAAAAAACAACAATAACAATAACAATAATAATAATAACATTAATAATAATAATATTAATAATAATAGATATTTATTAGCATTTACCACCAAATGAAGTCTAAATTCACCTTAAAAAACAAACAAAGTACAAGTAAGCTGGCATTCCTCAATATTTTGTATACTTTTAAAGGGTGCCATGACTAAAAAAATATAAATGGTCCGATGACAGGGCATCTTTAAAGCCTTGTACACAATTTTCCATCGGAATTCCAATGAAGCTGACTTCCATCAGTCTTGCATACACACTGTCAGACTAAATTCCGACCGTCCAAAACGCAGTGACGTAAAACACTACGACGAGCCGAGAAAAATGAAGTTCAATGCTTCCGAGCATGCGTCGACTTGATTCTGAGCATTCGTGGATTTTTCTCAAATTTAAAACATGTTCTATTTTTTTACACCGATGGAAAAAAGTCCGATGGGGCCCACACATGATCGGAATTTCCGATGAAACAAGTCCATCGGATTTTATTCCATCGGAAATCCGATCGTGTGTACAAGGCATTACAATTCATTTTCCTATGTCCATCTGATCTATAGTCTAAACTTCCTTTAAAAGCAATTATATAATGAGTAAAATTAGTAAAAGGTACATTTATCCTTCTGGAAGTAGTGCTAGCATTCGATAAACAAATCAGCTAATTGTGCATTATGCTGGAATTCAATAATATGAATAAAAACATTTTTGCTATGGATTTTAAATATTGTCTGCTGAGATCACTGCCTGCCATAAAAACAACAGACTTCTCAGTGCCTCTGCATGTTGTCCCCCATATGATGTTAGATGCAGAAGGCATAAATGTACAGTTTTTTGCAATAATTTTAAAATACAACGGGCATAAATTATTTTATATTTATTATATATTTTAAAAGGTTTAAGGATATGCAAACCCAACTACTAAAATATTGTATAAGCATTAATGTGATTGTAAAAGCTAAATGTTTTTTTTTACCTTAATGCATTTTCTACATTAAGGTAAACAATCTTTTATGTGCAGCTCCCCCTGAATACTTACCTGAGCCCAATCTCGATCCAGCGATGTGCTGGAGAGAAGCAGCGCAGCTCTCTCTCCTTCCTTATTGGACTCAGTAAGTGCAGCAGCAGCCATTGGCTTTTGCTGCTGTCAAATAAATCCAATAACAAGTATGCGGGGGCTTGGCTGAGCCACATTATGTGTGTCAATATATACACAGTACCTGACCTGGAATCGAGCCTGCATGTGTGCCACCATAGGAAGTGGCTTTCTATAGTGGTACACGGAGAAGAAGAGGAGCCCAGAGTGCAGGTGGGAGGACACCAGAAAAGGAGGATGGGGCTGTAGAGCATGTAAATCCCAATTCTGTTTACAGTATGGTTAGCACTACCTAAACAAATAAATCTTAGGCTAGGTTTACATACAGTGGCTATAGAAAAGAATCACCCCCCTCCTTTAAAATAATACATTTTGTTGCTTTGCAGTCTGAAATGAAGACAGACACATTTTTTGTTTTAAAATAATAATAGTGAAGGTTCAATTAGACAATTAAAATAAATAGCTTATTATATGTAAATGGACAGTATCAATCCATTAATAAAGTGCACAATCAATAATTATGAAAAGTCCATAGGGGGTCCTATGGTCAATTCCTCTGTGTGTGCTCCAACACTGTGCTTTCTAAAGTGCAATGTGCTTCAAATTCTAAAATAAATAGTGCTTCACCCGAAGTGATAATATAATGCACTCACCAGATAGCCTTGGCCACCAAGTGACCATATATGTATGGATAACACCAGATTACAATCCAATCGGCAATGGTATATAAACTTGATTTTCTCCAAATACATATATCCTTCATTGAATATATCCAACGTCATCGCTATGTGGTTCGCGGTAACACAGCGTGCGTCTCAGCTGTTTAAGCGGAAGTGGAGGGCCCCTGTCTGTATGCGTGATAAGCCTCGCTTCAATGCATTTCACACTCAAGCGCGTGTCATCAGGTATGGCCCAGTCAAAGTCCAGACCTAAATCCAATTGAGAATCTGTGGCAATACTTGAAAATTGCTGTTCACAGACGATCTCCATCCAATCTGACAGAGCTTGAGCTATTTTGCAAAGAAGAATGGGCAAAAATTGCACTTTTTAGATGTGCAAAGCTGGTAGAGACATCCACCAAAAGGACTTGCAGCTGTAATTGCAGGGAAAGGAGGTTCTACAAAGTATTGACTCAGGGGGGCTGAATACAAATGAACTCCACACTTTTCAGATATTTATTTGTAAAAACTTTGGAAAACCATTCATCATTTTCCTTCCACTTCACAATTATGTGGCACTTTTGCGTTGGTCTGTCACATAAAATCTCAATAAAATACATTAACGTTTTTGGTTGTAACATGACAAAATGTGGAAAATTTCAAGGAGTATGAATACTTTTTCAAGGCATTGTAACTACCTCAGACTGTCTACTTTCCAAAAAGGGGCAATTTGGGGGATATTTGTACTGTCATTTTACATACCTCAAGAAATTAGATCATCAGGATTGATCAATTTTCAAATATATATATATATATATATATATATATATATATATATATATATATTGTGAGGGGGTTAGCTCGGTAGCGGGTGTGTGTGACCCCCTGGATGGGCTCCCCACACAAAAACAGGCCCAGCAGACGGAGGTTGTGGTTTTCAAGATCAAAAGGTGCGGTTTATTTCTCTATTTATAGTGACAAAAACACAGCAAAGCAAAAAGAAACATAAACAAAATAAACCCTGGTCAGCTTGACCTCTGACTAAACATGCAGGTTTCCTAACTAACAACTGGGATCAGCCTGGTGCTGTCCTAGTCCCTAAGTCCCTGGTTTAGTAAATGTCCAAACAAATAGCCACACAGGCTTTGTCTCACCGCACAGGGGTTCACTCTCCCTAGACAGTCCACACAGGTCTGGTTCCAGGCATGAGCAAACACCTAATGAAGCTGGGAGTTTTTATAGAGGCCTTAAACGAGCTGACAAGCTTCAGCTGGTCTCATCAACTCCCTGCCTGCACGACGCCCAGCACTCTCCCTAGAGGTATGAATCATCCATGAGCCCACTAGCCTCAGCTGGGCTTCATCAACTCTCTCCCTAGTTGTATAAGTCGGCATAAAGCCTGAATCTGGGAGAAATATACCTACCCCCCTGGATGCAACCAGGTGACTTTACCTTCCTGCTGTCACATACCCCCCCCTCTTGTTTTAACCTTGGGGTTGGAACACCAGCAATCAGGCATTCATGTACTCGAGACAAAGCATCCACATTCCCCATTTGAACGCCAGGGCGATGCTTTACTGTGAAGTTGAATTCCTGTAGGGCCAGGAACCACCTATTTACTCTTCTATTTGTCTCCTTGTTTTGAGCCATCCACTTTAACGGAGCGTGATCCGTAACCATGTCAAAGTGCCTACCTAGCAGATAGTACCGAAGGGAATCTAGAGCCCACTTCACCGCTAAACACTCCTTTTCAACCGTGGCGTAATTTACCTCATGGGACTTCAACTTCCTGCTGAGGTAAATGACTGGGTGCTCTTCCCCATTCCAGACCTGGGACAATACTGCTCCTAACCCCACATCTGACGCATCACTTTGTACGACAAAGTCTTTAGAGAAGTCGGGTGAGTACAACACTGGCTGGCTACATAAGGCTTGTTTCAAGAATTGGAATGCTGCCTCAGCCTCGGGGGTCCATTTAATCATGACCGACCCTTTCCCTTTCGTCAGGTTGGTTAGGGGCACAGCCTTAGAAGCAAAGTGGGGAATGAAGCGCCGATAATAACCCGCGATTCCCAGAAAGGCTCGTACCTGCTTCTTGCTGTTGGGACGTGGCCAACTCTGGATGGCCTCGACTTTGTTGAGTTGGGGTTTTATTACTCCCCTGCCAATGGTGTACCCAAGATATTTGGCCTCCTCCTGCCCAATGGTACACTTCTTGGGGTTAGCCGTAAACCCCGCTTCCCGGATAGAGTCTAGGACTGCTTGCACTTTTGGCAGATGTGAGGCCCAATCTGTGCTATGGACAATTACGTCATCCAGGTAAGCCGCAGCATACTTCCGATGGGGCCTCAGTATCTGGTCCATTTTCCGCTGGAATGTGGCCGGCGCATTCTGTAACCCGAACGGCATTCTCTTATATTGGAACGCCCCGTCTGGGGTTACAAATGCGGTTTTCTCTTTGGCCGACTTGGCCAGGGGAATTTGCCAATACCCTTTTGTGAGGTCAAGAGTCGTCATGTATCGGGCTGTTCCCAGCCGGTCGATCAACTCATCTATACGTGGCATGGGGTAGGTGTCAAATTTTGTAACTTTGTTCAACTGACGAAAATCGTTACAAAATCGCCAGCTCCCATCCGGTTTAGGCACCAACACAATGGGACTAGACCAATCACTTTGGGACTCCTCTATCACCCCTAAGTTCAGCATTTTCTGTACTTCCTCCCGTATTGCCTCCCGTCGGGCCTCTGGGATCCGATAGGGTTTTAACTTCACCCTTTCACCGGGCGGGGTAATAATATCATGCTCTACCCCAGATGTTTGTCCCGGCAGCTCAGAGAACACCTCCTTGTTGCGAAGCACAAACTCCTTAACCTCCTGTTGTTGGGGTTGTGACAAGGTGGCTGCTATTCCAACCTCCGGAATCACGCAACCAGTTTGAGCTGGTGACCAAGTTTCTGCGACTAGGGACTCTCTATCCCTCCAGGCTTTCAACAGATTAACGTGATAGATCTGTTCGGGCTTTCGCCTTCCTGGTTGTCTGACCTTGTAATTCACTTCGCTCACTTTTTCCATTATCTCGTAGGGGCCTTGCCATTTGGCAAGGAATTTACTTTCAACCGTAGGGACAAGTACCAATATCCTATCCCCCGGGGAAAAGGTACGGGTCTTGGCTCCACGGTTGTACACTCTCTGCTGTGCCAACTGCGCTTGGGCCAAATGTTCCTTCACGATGGGCATTACCTGTGCAATTCGATCTTGCATCAGGGCGACATGCTCAATCACACTCCTGTGGGGAGAACTCTCACTTTCCCAAGTTTCCTTGGCAATATCCAACAGCCCTCTTGGGTGTCTCCCATACAGTAACTCAAAGGGGGAGAATCCCGTAGAGGATTGGGGCACCTCCCTAATAGCAAACATCAAATAAGGAAGTAGACAGTCCCAATCCTTTCCATCTCTATCCACCACTTTCTTCAACATTTGTTTTAGGGTTTTGTTGAATCTTTCAACCAGCCCATCGGTTTGGGGGTGATACACAGACGTACGCAATTGCGTCACTTTGAACAATTTACACAGCTCTTTCATAACCCGGGACATAAAGGGTGTACCTTGGTCCGTAAGCAGTTCTTTACAAATACCCACCCGGCTAAAAACAAGAGATAGCTCTTTGGCTATGGTTTTGGCCGAGGTATTTCGGAGAGGGATCGCTTCTGGATAACGGGTGGCATAGTCCATTATAACTAATATGTACTGGTGCCCCCTAGTGGACTTGATTATAGGACCTACCAAATCCATTGCGATCCTCTCAAACGGGACCTCAATGATGGGTAGAGGGACCAGCGGGCTACGGAAATGTGGCATCGGGGCCGACCTCTGACACACAGGGCAGGAGGAACAATAATTTTCTATGTCCTTCATCACCCCAGGCCAATAGAATCTCTGTAATACCCTCTCTCTGGTTTTCTCTGTCCCCAGATGACCTCCAAGAATGTGCCCATGGGCCAACTCCAACACCAACTTCCTGTAAGGTTTGGGCACCACAAGCTGCTCAACGGTTTCTTCTGCCCTTTTTGCCACCCGATACAGTAGGTCCTTCTCTACGCTGAAGTATGGGTAAGTGCAGGTATTATCTGGGTTCACTAACTCACCATCTATTTCCACTACGTTTTCCCGTGCCTTTATTAGGGCGGGGTCCTTTAACTGTTCTGTGGCAAAATTTTCCCTGTGAATCTCAAGATCAGAAAACTCCACAGACGGTAGGTTTTCGTCTGAGGAGGTGGGCTCCTCTCCAGTTTCTTGAGTCTCGCCTGCCAATACTGACAAGGGAAATTCTGGAGAGTCCTCACCACTCTCAGAGGAGTTCTGGCTATCACCTTCCTGGTACATAGGGGCACCAGTGGGGGGCTCAGGATCATCCCACAGTTCCCAGAACTTCGGAAAATCCCTTCCCACAATGGCATCATGCGGTAATTGAGATACTAACCCCACTGGATGAGAGAGGGTACCTTTGGGGGTCTTGAAACACACTGTAGTCACTGGATACTCTCGGGTGTCCCCATGCACACAAATAACAGCTACCTTGCTATTCCCAGAGACCTCTGTTTTAACTAATTCAGCCTTTATCAGGGTCACAAGGCTACCTGAATCCAGTAATACCACAACATTTCTACCATTAATACACATTTTGCATAAATGTTTCTCAGTTCCCCGAATGGCAGTGCATGCGACTGTCGCACACAGCGACTGACGTCTGTCCGTCAGAAAGTCACATTGCATGGGTTCCTCCACAACCGGGCAATTTGCTGCAATATGTCCCGCTTGCCGGCAGCGGTAGCAAACAATCCTTTTGGCTGCCTCTTGAGCCCCCGACTTCCCAGGCTGTTCTCGCCAAACCCTGGGCAGAGCTCCCACCCTCTCACTCTCTCCACCCTCACCCCTTGGAATCATCTTATCCGCCCCTGGGGATGGTCTGGTCTTAGGGTGGAAAGTCCGAGAGTCTCTGGAAGAGGCTGTCAGGTTCTCTGCAGCCAAGTATCCCTCTACACGATCCACAAGTTTACCGGCCGTTTCTGGGTCTCCATGGCTTACCCACTTTTGAATGGTGGTAGGAAGAGCTCTCAAGAAACGATCCATCACAACACGTTCCACAATCTCCGGTGCGGACAAAGTCTCTGGCTGTAGCCACTTCCTGCTCAGGTGAATGAGATCATACATTTGAGACCTGGGGGGTTTTCCAAGCTGGAAAGTCCAGTTATGCACACGCTGAGCCCGGACAGCCAGGGTGACACCCAGCCTTGCCAATATTTCAGCTTTTAGCATCACATAGTCTTTTGCTTGGTCAGGCTCTAGGTCATAGTAAGCTTTCTGCGATTCACCAGTTAACAGAGGAGCCACCAGTCCAGCCCACTGCTCCTCAGGCCACTTTTCTCTTTCAGCAGTCCTTTCAAATGTGGTCAAAAATACCTCTGGATCATCCTCTCCAGTCATTTTTGTCAATAAACGACTCACCCCAAAGGACGCGGTATTAGTGGGACGGCTTTCCTCACTGGTCTGCGGACGTTGCTGCATTACTTCTTCCATCTGTTGTTGTAGTCTCTGCTCTTGCTTCTGCAACAGGTCTATGAAGCGGGCCTCAGATTGCTGCTGGGCTTGTTGCTGGGCTGCGAAGCTCTTTTGCAAACCTGCATTTGTCTGCTGTTGATTGGCATTTGCTAGAGCCAGCTGTTTCAGTATCTCCTCCATGCTGGCTTAAAAAAAACTGCCACTGGTTCTCCACCAACTGTGAGGGGGTTAGCTCGGTAGCGGGTGTGTGTGACCCCCTGGATGGGCTCCCCACACAAAAACAGGTCCAGCAGACGGAGGTTGTGGTTTTCAAGATCAAAAGGTGCGGTTTATTTCTCTATTTATAGTGACAAAAACACAGCAAAGCAAAAAGAAACATAAACAAAATAAACCCTGGTCAGCTTGACCTCTGACTAAACATGCAGGTTTCCTAACTAACAACTGGGATCAGCCTGGTGCTGTCCTAGTCCCTAAGTCCCTGGTTTAGTAAATGTCCAAACAAATAGCCACACAGGCTTTGTCTCACCGCACAGGGGTTCACTCTCCCTAGACAGTCCACACAGGTCTGGTTCCAGGCATGAGCAAACACCTAATGAAGCTGGGAGTTTTTATAGAGGCCTTAAACGAGCTGACAAGCTTCAGCTGGTCTCATCAACTCCCTGCCTGCACGACGCCCAGCACTCTCCCTAGAGGTATGAATCATCCATGAGCCCACTAGCCTCAGCTGGGCTTCATCAACTCTCTCCCTAGTTGTATAAGTCGGCATAAAGCCTGAATCTGGGAGAAATATACCAACCCCCCTGGATGCAACCAGGTGACTTTACCTTCCTGCTGTCACAATATATATATATACAGTAAAACCCTGGTTTGAGAGTAACTTGGTATGAGAGCGTTTTGCAGGACAAGAATTTTTTTTAACAACATTTTGACTTGATATACAAGCGGTCTTGATATACAAGTAGTGTCATGTCACAACTGAGTATAAAACAGAACAGAGGTGCCTCTAAGTGTAGCAATATGGTTACATTTAATGAAGGTACAACATTTAGCAAGTCACATGGTTGATGATTTTAAACAGGCACATCTATGTATGCAGGCATCTGGGGTGAAGCTGTCCACATAGACCGCCCTCCTCACCACCATCGACGTCATCCCTTCCACGCTTCTCTCCTCACTTTCAAATCACTCTACTGCAGGCAGACCCGGACTGGGACAAAAAATAGGCCCGGGCATTTTGGATTGAGCAGCCCGTGACATGTTAACCAGCCCTTTCCCCACTCTCCACCCTGAGGGAACCCAGCAGAGGTGTGTGAGGGGGGGGCGAGGGAGGACCAGGAAAGAGCATGGGGGGGTGGAGATGGAGAGCACAGGGAAGAACCTTGAGAACATGGGGTGGGGCGAGAGCACAAGCGAGGCAGGGAACACAGGGAGGAAGAGGAGAGCACAGGGGGGCAGCGGAGAGCATTGGGGGAGGTGGAGAGCACATGGGGCTGGCGGAGAGCACGGGGAATGTGGAGAGCACAGGGGGTGGCGGAGAGCATGGGGGGATGTGGGGAGCACAGGGGGGTGGCGGAGGGCATGGGGGGATGTGGAGAGCATGGGGGGATGTGGAGAGCATGTGGGGAGGAGGAGAGCACAGGGGGGTGGCGGAGAGAACAGGGGGCGGCAGAGAGCATGGGGGATGTGGAGAGCACGGGGGGGCTGGAGAGCATTGGGGAGGTGGAGAGCACTGTGGGGAGGAGAGCACAGGGGGGGTGTGGAGAGCACAGGGGTGTGGCGGAGAGCATGGGGGTGTGGAAAGCATGGGGGGATGTGGAGAGCACAGAGGGGTGGCAGAGAGCACAGGGGGGATGTGGAGAGCACTGGGGGGAGGAGAAGAGCATGGGGGGAGGAGGAGAGCACAGGGGGGTCAGCAGAAAGCAGGATAGGAGGAGCAGTGGGGGCGGCTGCATATAGAACAATCATTCTCTCCATTTTCCTCCTGCAGTCTCGGAATGCCTGCTTCTCCTCTACCTTCCGCAGGCATTCCGAGACTACAGGAGGAAGATGGAGAGAATGATTGTTCTATATGCATTATGCAGCCGTCCCCACTGCTCCTCCTATCCAGGTTACAGGGGGGGCTGTTCTCACGGTTTCTGTCATCCGGCAGCTCCAAGGTGTCCGCTCTAGCTCCTCACCCTTTTTAGTCATGCCCCTGGAACAGACGGCTGACCCATACGGGCGTCCGTAGGTGTCTCATTTAGCTCCTCCTCCTTCATGTTTCCGTCCCCCCCAGCGCCAATGGCTCAGCTTATCTGGCAGCCGGGTGGCCACGGAGAGGCTAGATGAGTGGCGCGGGCTCAAAGAGTAGCCCAGCTGCCTTGGGTCCCGCGAGGACTTGCGGCCTGGCGGCCGCGGCCCACCGGGTAAGTGCCCAGTTTGCTCTATGGCCAATCCGGGCCTGACTGCAGGGTAGTCTTCTCGGTCACGATTGCAGGCTGACAGCAGTGAGAGCTGGCGGTGCGGAGGACGGTCAATGTGGACAGCTTTACCCCGAATGCCTGCATACTTAGATGTGCCTGTTTTAATCATGAACCGTGTGACTTGCTAAATGTTGTACCTTCATTAAATGTTACCATATTTCTACACTTAGAGGCGCCGCTCTTCTTTTTTTATACTCTGTAGCTCCTGCTGGTTTTTAGTTCTAATCCCCTTGTGGAGGCTTCCCTGTGTGGATGGACATTTTATGGTTACACAACCTATCACATTGCTATAATCTATTTTTCTATGGACTATTAACTGAAAGACTTATGAATAAATGGTTGTGGAACGAATCATCTGAGTTTCCATTATTTCTTATGGGGAAATTCGCTTTGATATACAAGCATGTTTCCGGAACAAATTATGCTTGCAATCCAAGGTTTTACTGTACTACAGTTTATAGATGCCATAACTTTCACACAAACCAATTATTATACAAACCAATTATTATACACTCAATGGGATTTTTTTTTTTTACCAAAGACATGCAGCAGAATACATTTTGCCCCAATATTGATTTTTTTTTTTAAATATTTTTTTTTTAAATTTATTTATATAGCAAAAAGTAAAAAACCCAGAGGTGATCAAATACCACCAAAAGAAAGCTCTATTTAAAAAAAATTATATAAATTTAGTTTGGGTACAACGTTGCATGACCACGCAACTTCCAGTTAAAGTAGCACAGTGCTGAATAGAAAAACATGGCCTGGTCATAAAGGGGGTAAAGTGATTAATGGAAAAAGTATCTATGGCATTGACAATTTGACAATTGAAGAGCAAGCTAATAGTTAATTGTTGCAAATAGCTACTGGTCCTTAAAATGTAATATGAAAATCTACCCCAGAACTACAATTAAAAGAAATCAAGCATAGTTTGCAGTGGATGTAATCCCGAAATTTTTTATTAATTTTTTTTTTGCTGTCACAATGTAGTGTATAAGATTTCCTATTATTTGTGGCAGGTCTTGCCACAAAGAGTTAATCCAGCTCTGAATACATATAGAAAAAAGTTGGCGCTAGTGTTGAAGACAATGTGAAAACCAAAAATAAAAATAAAAATTGGGGGCAACTAATTGAAAGGGGGCGTTTAAAAAAGAAAAATTAAATAGAAAATTCACATAAGACTATAAAAGTCCTTTTTTAGTCCATCCTAAAACACGTAGAAGGCAGCCCAGTGAAGATAAAAAGCAAATCCTGGAAAAGCTGAGGGGAGAAGCACAAAAGCGCCACTCTAAGTGCAGTATTAACAATACATTTTAATGTTAAAAAGAGGGGGGGGGAGCATATATGTACTCACAAACGTGAAGTTGAAATAAGCATGTGGATAAAAATCAAAGTCTTATATGTAAAAAGGGATTGTATAAGCCAGATGATGCTGGTGGAAGCCAATATATTCCAACACCGCACTTCCACTGATGCAAAGGAAGGTGAGATGAGGAGAATCAAAAGCGGGAGATGGATGTTGCTGCAAACCGTGACTCACAGACAACTTCCGGGTAAGTTGCTGGCCGAACCTCATCCGGGTTGTTGAAGGACCAATAGAATCCGTATGGCTGGGAACCAATGGGTGGTGAGCGCTTTCGGAGCATGCGCTTTTTCCACCAGCATCATCTGGCTTATACCATCCCTTTTTACAGATAAGACTTTGATTTTTATCCACATGCTTATTTCAACTTCACGTTTGTGAGTACATATATGCTCCCCCCCCTCTTTTTAACATTAAAATGTATTGTTAATACTGCACTTAGAGTGGCACTTTTGTGCTTCTCCCCTCAATCCAGCTCTGAAGAATCCTCTTTTATTGTTCAGTAAGATAAAACGGACAAACAGAGTTACCTTTGTCCGTTCCGCCCCCTTGCTTTGAGTGACAGGTTATTTACATATCTCGTGCACTAGCTTTAGATGTGGTTACTTTTCTGGATTTTGACTGGATGTTAGTGATCATAGCAGAAAGAATACACAGGAAAAAATGCATGTTGACAAGGGGAGTGTAGAGGTGGGCGGGGAGTCTACTGACATCACGACTCCACCCACCGAGCTCCAGACAACAGATCCACCCACAGAATCTGCAGTTTTTCTGGTCTAATAACAGACAGAGGGGAGACATTTGACAGATAAGGATATATGCAGGAGGCATCTATATCCTTATAGATCAGCACTATGGCAGTAGTTTAGAAAGGATGAGAGTGGGTTTACATCCACTTTAAGTAGATGTAAACTCAACCACTAAAACCTTACCTAAACTTTACCATGATAATATAACTTAAGCCCCGTACACACGATCGATTTTCTCGACGGTGAAAACACCGTCGAGAAAATCGACGGGAAAAACGAGGAACGGCTTGTTCCCCTACACATGGCCGGTTTTCCCGACATTTTTTCTCTTGGTCGAGAAAAACGACCGCGTGTAGGCTCCCCGGCAGTGTTTCCCTATGGGAAAACTGCAGCGAAAAAAAATGCCGTGAATCACGACGAGAAAAATTAGAGCATGTTCTAATTTTTCTCATCATGATTCATGCCGTTTTTCTCGTCGGGAAAAATGATGAAAAGCCCACACACGGGCGTTTTTCTCGCCAAAGAGAAAAAATGAAATTTTTCCAGACGAGAAAAATGGTCGTGTGTACGCGGCATTAGACTACTCTTATTTTAATGGCTAGCTTTATTGAAAATTCCAGCTGTTAATACTGATATGAAGGTCCTTGCTCACGCACCTGTGCATTATGGGCTGGTAATGCTCTGCCCCTATCCCCCACAATCTCCTGCTTTTAACATGCTCCCCAAATTTATAAGCTTCTTTTCTGATGTACATTGCTCAGCGATATTCCACTGTTGTCACCATTTAAGAATAAAAAAAAAAAACAACCCTGCAATGCATGCATTAAGGGGATACTTTCATACTTCCTTGATTGGCACCCCTCCTCCCAGCGTGATGATATCACGGAATTTCTCCTTGTGCATAAATCTCCTAAGGACTTTGTCACAAGGGTGTTAAGAATTATTGATGGAATTATTGTTTGGAAACACAGGGAGGATTGCAAACAGGAAATTGTTTGCAGTGGAAGCATATTGACTTTGATTAATTAATGATATATATATATATATATATATATATTTATATATAGTATAAAAATATTTCATTTGAAATAACACTATTTGAAGATTAAGTGGATCACTCATTTATAAACACTGATGATTTATTAGCTTATTGAAGCACATTATTTTTATATTATTTAGTGAGAATCACTTAGTGCTGGCTTGCAGAGAAGAAATAGAAGGTAATAGATCTGCACAGAAAACATTTTTGGTTATTTCAGTATAATTTTTTTGACATTTCATTATTTTGACATGCTTCATATTTACTGTATACAAAAAAATCTCACGAGTAATACAATATTTAGTTTATTTATTGAATAAATTAATTAAAACAAAAATAATAATTTACAGTGTTTGTTTTAAATAAACATTTTTGATTTCCACCACACCAGAATGAGAGAAAATTTTATAAACAGATTATAGATGTATAAAAATCAAAATGTTACCATAAAATTATCAAAAAAAAATATAATAGGTATTCAATCTATAGGCATAAAAACATGAATAAAATATATATATTTTTAAATTTCCACATTCTGCCCTCAAATTGATCGATTTAGCGTGATATGATGGGGATACACTGAAATTGCAGTTTCTTCCTCAGAATCTCTTCTTTTTCTACAATGTATTTTTCAATGAGTTAAAGCTGCAGAATTAAATGTGTCCACTAGGTGGCGGAAAAGAATGCAAGATATAATATTTTAAATTCCCATCTTTTCAATTGCTTGAGCATAATAAAAAAATAATAATAATTACAATAATAATGATAATAACAGCACCAGTCTTGAATGTAATTTTGACCACAATGGGTGGACTTT
Organism: Rana muscosa; assembly: GCA_029206835.1. Taxonomy (NCBI): domain Eukaryota; kingdom Metazoa; phylum Chordata; class Amphibia; order Anura; family Ranidae; genus Rana; species Rana muscosa. The sequence goes on from CM055127.1 coordinate 332,216,340, forward strand.
GCTCTGGTAGGGCATGTTAATATACTTGTGAGGTCTAGCATAGCAGTTTGTAATACTGTATTTTCTGATATCAGAAGTGTTACAGAACGTAACAATAATAATAATAATCACAATTATCCTTTCAGTACATTATCATTTATACTAGCTTTCACAAACTGCTTGGTAAAAGCAATTGCAGTTTGGTGACCGAATTAATTTCAAGTCTAGTCAATGGCCTCAAAAAAGTATGTTAAATTTTGTCATTCAATCCAGAAGAGGACCACTGCTGGATCACAGGGTGGTCTTCAGGGTACAGCACTAGAGATAAAATGAATATCACAGCTATAACTGCATTTTTTATTTTCAAATCAATGTATTAAAACAAACCTAGAATCAGGATTTAAGATCTAACTTATACTGAAAAACACATTGATTTTATGTCACTAGTGCTTCCACCTTGCCGCTATTTTATTATGGTTCCTGCACTTAGGAATTAGAACAAGAATAGTTGGAAAAAGGGATATACAGTTACAGGCGGCGATTTTCAAAGCTAAACTCCAGGCAGATATATTAAAAAATAAAAAAAAACATGATTTAACCTCTTCAGCCCCGAAAGATTTTACCCCCTTCCTGACCAGAGCATTTTTTACAATTTGGCAGTGTGTCGCTTTAACTGACAATTGCACGGTTGTGCGACGCTGTACCCAAACAAAATTTGCGTCCTTTTTTTCCCACAAATAAAGCTTTCTTTTGGTGGTATTTGATCACCTCTGTGATTTTAATATTTCTATAAACAAAAGAAGACTGACAATTTAGAAAAAAACACAATATCTTTTACTTTTTGCTATAATAAATATCCCACATTTTTTGTCAAAAAATAAATAAATTTTCCTAAGTTTAGGCCGATATGTATTCTTCTGCATATTTTTGATAAATAAAATCACAATAAGCGTATATTGATTGGTTTGCGCAAAAGTCTACAAAATAGGGGGTAGTTTTATGCGATTTTTATTATTATTTTTTTTTTTACTAGTAATGGCAGCGATCTGCGATTTTTATCAGGACTGCGATATTGCGGCGGACAAATTGGACACTGTTGACACATTTTGGGACCATTCAGATTTATATATCGATCGGTGCTATAGAAATGCACTGATTACTGTATAAATGTCACTGGCAGAGAAGGGGTTACCACTAAGGGGCGATCAAGGGGTTAACTGTGTTCCCTCACTGTGATCTAACTGTAGGGGGGATGGGGCTTACTAGGGGAAGAGAGAGATCGGTGTTCATACTTAGTATGAACACACAATCAGTCTCTTCTCCCCTGAGAGAACCGGGATCTGTGTGTTTACACACACAGATCCTGGTTCTCGCTCTCGCTCTGAGTGATCGCAGGTGCCCGACGGTCATCGCGCCCCGCCAGGCACTCGCACCGGCTCCAGGGGCCAGCCGCGTGCACGCATGCATGCCTCTGGCAGCGCGCGTGCGCCCCTAGTGGCCATAAGGTGAAGCGACGTAACATGACGTTTCGCCCAGCCGTGCCATTCTGCCGCAGTAAAACTGCGGCGGCTGGTCGGCAAGTGGTTAAAGCATTATTGTATTCATCAAAGAATAAATTAATATATTTGTAAATTCAACTTTTATAAATATCAGAATCAGTCTTCAGATCAAGCTTTTGTAATCCCTTTCAGAGTGTAAAAGAGGGTGGATCAACATTTGGCACCAATCAGGCTTTGCTGTATCCACATGTGCTGACAACATGCTTAATGATAGGAGAGCAGAGTGATGACCTCATTAGTTTGCTTCTGCTCCTCCACTCACAGGCTGGGTACCCAAAATAAAGCAAGCCATATTGTTTAAATCCAGTATAGCAAAAAGTTGCCACCAAAGTGGCTGTGCTGTCTGGCAGGCCTGCATAAATGTGAGAACTGGATGGACAGAATTACAAACCCTTTGACAGGTACAACAGCTCCCATCAATATATTTCAACTGTGTAGTCAGATATGTTTTTGGAGTTCAGCTTTATAGAAGAATAATGTGTGTTGCTGTTAATTCCATAACTCCATGGTGGCCCTTTTCCACTAAGTAAACTACTGTGTTTTGGCTGTCACATTGTTGTAAAGCAGAATAAAAGCTTACAGAAACTGCTTTTAAAATTCCCATTACACCTGACAAATAATCTGCAGTGGAAAATGAGTCGTTTTGGCACATTTTAGTTAAATCTTTATCAGATGCCAAGAAACTGCATGAAGCTGGAGCTCCCAACCATGCTCTGTGCCCAGATGATGCAGAGAACCATTCAGTATGGCAGTGCGTAGAGTGTATTTATTATTACTTTATAACATTTACACACTAAGAGAGGGAAAAAAAAACGCCTTGCTGCATGTTTCAAGGTGTTAATTTCTAGGCGACAGATTCTTTACGGCCGTCCAGCATTGAAACAGAAAAGCACACTCGATAACCTGATCTTTTATACAAAACTGACGTTTTCTGCAGTGCTGGTCCTAATTAGAGTACGGTAATTGTCCTTTTATATACATATCCTCATTCTATATACATTTCTATATTTTTTGGTTTCCCTTGCACACATGTTATGGTTAGGGATGAGCTTTATGTTCGAGTCGAACATGAGTTTGACTCGAACATTGGCTGTTCGCCCGCTCGGCGAACAGCGAACAATTTGGGGTGTTCGCTGCAAATTTGAAAATCCGCGGAACACCCTTTAAAAGTCTATGGGAGAAATCTAAAGTGCTAATTTTAAAGGTTAATATGCAAGTTATTGTCATAAAAAGTGTTTGGGGACCTGGGTCCTGCCCCAGGGGACATGTATCAATGCAAAAAAAAGTTTTAAAAACTGCAGTTTTTTCGGGAGCAGTGATTTTAATAATGCTTAAACTGAAACAATAAAAGTGAAATATTCCTTTAAATGTTGTACCTGGGGGGTGTCTAAATTATGCCTGTAAAGTCGGGCATGTTTCCCGTGTTTAGAATTGTCCCTGCACAAAATGTAATTTCTGAAGGAAATAATGAATTGTTGGGTCCCCGGCAAAACAGATCAAAGTCATTGAAAAAAACGTCAGGGGTCCCCCCCACAGTCCATTACCAGGCCCTTTGGGTCTGGTATAAAAATTAAGGAGAATCACGAACCAAAAAAAAAAGCGTGGGGTTCCCCCCAAATTCCATGTAAGGCCCTTCAGGTCTGGTATGGATATTAAGGGGAACCCCGCACCAAAAAAATATAAAAAATGGCGTGGGTTCCCCCACCAAAATCCATACCAGACCCTTCAGATCTGGTATGGATTTTAAGGGAAACCCCACACCAAAATTAAAAAAAACGGCGTGGGGTCCCCCCAAAAATCCATACCAGACCCTTATCCGAGCACGCGACCTGGCAAGCGGCAGGAAAAGAGGGGGGATGAGAGAGCGCCCCCCTCCTGAACCGTACCAGGCCACATGCCCTTAACATGGGGGGATGTCCCCATGTTGATGGGGACAAGGGCCTCATCCCCACAACCCTTGCCCGGTGGTTGTTCGGGTCTGCGAGCGGGGGACTTATCGGAATCTGGAAGCCCCCTTTAACAAAGGGGACCCCCAGATTCTGGCCCCCCATGTGAATTGGTAACGGGTGACCCCGCCCTCTCTTGGGTCAGTTGTCATAGGGTAAGCTCCGGCTTTCCCCGGCAAGCGGGAAATACCCAATGATGTGACGTCACGGGGCGGGGTCACCCGCCAACGTCATAGGGTATTCCCCGGCAAGTAGGGAAAGCCGGGGCTTACCCTATGATGTGACGGGTGACCTCGCCCCCTCTTACATCATGGGGGTTTCATGTGGAGTGGAGACTGGAGACTGCAGCATCGCTGGACATCGGATCACCGCGGGACATAGAGAACAACGCTGGACAGACTGGATTACATCGCTTGAATGGTTTTCTGATTTTAATTTTTTTTATTTTTAATAAAGGACTTATCCCAACTGTGTCTGTGTGTTTTTTTTTATTTTTTTTACACTTTCTTTGTGAAATGGTAGGGGTTCAATGTACCCCGTTACCAATTCACATAGGGGGGTCGGAATCTGGGGGTCCTCTTTGTTAAAGGGGCTTCCAGATTCCGATAAGCCCCCCGCCCGCAGACCCCCACAACCACCGGGCAAGGGTTGTGGGGATGAGGCCCTTGTTCCCATCAACATAGGGACATCCCCCCCATGTTGAGGGCATGTGGCCTGCTACGGTTCAGGAGGGGCGCTCTCTCGTCCCCCCACTTTTCCTGTGGCCTGCCAGGTTGTGTGCTCGAATAAGGGTTTGGTATGGATTTTTGGGGGGGGACCCCACGCTTTTTTTGGGGTTTGGGGTTCCCCTTAATATTCATACCAGACCCAAAGGGCCTGGTAATGGACTGTGGGGGGGACCCCTGCCGTTTTTTTCAATGACTTTGATCTGTATTATCGGGGACCCGACAATTCATTATAGCCGAGGGTGGTTTTAAATGACTTTTTTTCCTTCAGAAATGACATTTTGTGCAGGGATAATTCTAAACTCGGGAAACATGCGTGACTTTACAAGCATACTTTAGACACCCCCCAGGTATGAAATTTAAAGGAATATTTCACTTTTATTGTTTCACTTTAAGCATTATTAAAATCTCTGCTCCCGAAAAAAATTCAATTTTTAAAACTTTTTTTTGCATTGATACATGTCCCCTGGGGCAGGACCCGGGTCCCCAAACACTTTTTATGACAATAACTTGCATATTAACCTTTAAAATGAGCACTTTTGATTTTTCATGTTCGTGTCCCATAGACTTTAACAGTGTTTGCGTGTTCGAACAAATTTTTGCCTGTTCGCATGTTCTGTTGCGAACCGAATCGGGGGGTGTTCGGCTCATCCCTTGTTATGGTGAACATCACATTCCATTTTAACGAAAAAAAAAAAAAGAAAAGACAAAAAATTGCTCTTACATTTGTCCAAGGAACTAATTAGAGGTGCTTTCAGTTCGATTTTTTTTCACACAAGCGCCGTCCTCATAGTGCAGACGGGATGTTTGTTGGAGTTTAGGCTTGACTATTGACTTATATTTCAAAGCATTTATGAAAAAGGCTAATTTTAACCAACACAGCTACAATTGAATTGCACAAATAAACAGTAAAACACAAAAATCAAAGTCTCCTGCACCACCCTTAACCCATATACACACACTAGTGTTTTGTATTATCTTCTAATTTTGAGGGTATATTCAATATATGTTTGCTATTCTTTATTTAGAATTGTACTTTTTTTTTAAAAACAAACCGTGCACTACGACCGACATCAAAACACTATAATCATAGAGAAAATCAAGATACTTGGTCAGTGCGAAAGGAAAAATTACACATCAAGGAAGGGAAAAAATTCACGCAAACCCTTAATTGTATTAAACCATTTCTCAAAACTGATTCTAAAAGTAAACAGGGCAACTGGACTAAACTGCACTTAGAGTGTTAAGGGGGGATTTAAACTGGAACTGACAGAATCTGGATCAGCCATGCATAGTAACCAATCAGCTTTTAAAGTGTTACTAAACCCACAACAGTAAAATCTGTCTCTATGCCAGTGGTTCTCAACTCCTGTCCTCAGGACCCAATAACAGGTCTGATTTTAAAGCGTAACTCCACTTTTGTTGAGAAAAAAAAACATTCCTCTCTGGGTGATCTCTGTACATTGCAAGGATTATAACAACCATTGTTGCAGATTGGGGGTTATTTTGAAGAAATCACTGTTTGTTCCTCTGTGCCTCTGTGCCGGGTGGGTCTAATGGGAGTGGCTTCATAATTATCAGTCAGCTGTGGCAGCTGCAGAGCACTAATGAGGAAAGCTGCTGGGCCTGCATCCCTTTAGGGCCAGTTCACACAAGATGCAGTTCCGTACAGAATCACTGCTATATGCAGTAAAGCATGCTTGTTATACTCTCTGTGGAACCTAAGGGATTAATCCTGTGCATTGTGTAAGGCTGGGTTCACACTATTGCGAATTGGATGCGGGTTCTTCGCATCCAATTTGCAATAGCAGGAGATTTTGAACGGCTTTCTATGGAGCTGGTTCACATATCTCCGCTGCGGCTCCGGTGCGAATTTGCACAGGAGCCCTGTGCGTCTTTTGGTCCGTTTCAGGTCCGAATTCAGGCTGAAATCGGACCCCTGCTGTGAGCCACATGATACTGTGAACCCAGCCTGAAAAGGCTGTTTGATCCTGTCTTCTCTGATTCTTCCCTTCTTTCACTGTCCCTAATCCATCACCTGATAAGACAGAGCCTTGGGGGCAAGATGCACACACTCAGTTTAGTGTGTATTGCTAAAGAGTTTTTTTTTTTTTTTTTGGGAGAGTGCAAGTGATCAGCACAGGGCTAACCAGCACTGTCCAGACAGAGGGTCAGGGGTCCTGCATCCTTAAAGGCATTCAGGAAAGAATGAAAACTCCTCCTACAAGCTTTAACCAGACACTGTTAGAAGTCACAAGACTGCTCTAAATGCTGATGAGAAAAGTTATTTATCAGTTTATATTTACTAAAGCTATTGCATTTCCATGTTCTGTGAACTGTGGGAGACCAGATATAGTGAATGCAGGGTCCTGGGTTTAGTAAAACTTTAAATACAGCTTGTTTAGTTATACTTTGAAAATAGAAGCTAGAAGCTGATTGGTTGCCATGCACAGCTGCTCTAGATTTTGACTGCTCTAGTTCTAGTAAATTCCTCTTATGCCTCGTACACACGATTGGTTTTCCCGACGAGAAAACTGCCATGATTTCTTTTGGCCGGGAAAACCGGCCGTGTGTATGCTCCATAGCAGTTTTCCCGACAGGAAAACTGCTGCGAATCGCGACGGGCAAAAAGAGATCTGGTTCTCTTTTTTCCCGCCGCTATTCCCGCCGGTCTTTTAATGCCAGATTTTTGGCGTTTTCCTATGGGGAAAACTGCGGTGGAGCATACACACAGCCGGGTTTCTCGACCAAAGCTCTCAGGGCAGTTTTCCTGTCGGGAAACCCGGCCGTGTGTTGGGGGAAAAAGATGCTGAGCAGATTTTCGGCTTTCCTCTCAGTTTTCCCGGCGGACTTTTGCTTGCCGGGAAAACCGAGCGTGTATACGAGACATTATAGTGGGATATCTCATAGTGAAGTACGATTTAAAAAACATTTGTCACCCCCAAAACGTGCGTAGGGCAGAGTTTAGCAGTGATGTTACCATACCAGTTCAGAGAGTCAGCGGGCCTGTGCGATATGCTTGTCTTACTGTTTTTTGAGTATCTGCTTGGTTTATTAACCACTTAACCTCTGGAAGACTCATGGCCATTTTTTGCAGGATGGCACTGCGTTATTTTAACTGACAATTGCGGGGTCATACAACACTGTACCCAAATAAAATATATGTCCTTCTTTTTCCCACAAATAGAGCTTCCTTTTTGTTGTTTTTTGATCATCTTTGCCTTTTTGATTGTTTGCGTTACAAACAGAAAAAAAGGCCAACAATTTTGAAAATATATATATTTTTTACTTTCTGCTATAAAACCTATCCAATAAAAAAATTGAAAAAAAAAAAAAAAAGAATTTCTTCATAAATTAAGGCCAATATGTATTCTGCTACATATATTTGGAAATAAAATCCCAATTTTGATTATATTGATTGGTTTGCGCAAAAGTTATAGCCTCTACAACTATGAGATATTTTTATTAATTGATTTATTTATTTTACTAGTAATGGTGGGGATCACTGACTTATAGGGAGACTGCGATATTGGGTCGGACATTCTGACACTAACTGACACTTTTGACACTTTTTGGGGACCAGTGACACTAATACAGTGATCAGTGCTAAAAATATGCACTGTCACTGTACTAATGACACTGGCTGGGAAGAGGTTAACATCAGGAGGTATCAAATGGTTAAATATGTGCTTAGCTATAGTGTATGAGGTGCTTTTACTAGGGGAAGAGATGGAGTTTATTCTCTGCTTTGCAGGGACAGAAACTCCATCCCTTCTTCTTGCCAGAATGATCTGCCTTGTTTACATAGATGTGGATCATTTGGGGCTGTGTCACTACCACCCCCATTATGGACATGAGCTCTCCCATGATCCTTTGTATTCACAGAGCTGAATAAAGTATTTAATAAATTTGCCTTCTCTTTGTCCCCAGTCATCCACTCTAGATTATTTTGTAAAGGGCCTACATGCTCAGAACTAACCTTTTTACTAGTATTAATATATTTGAAGAATTTTTGAGGGTTTGTCCTACTATCTTTTGCAATCTGTCGTTCTTCTTGAATTTTTGTGTCCTTGATTTCCTTTTTACATAGTCTGTTATATTCTTTGTAACATTTAAACTATGATAGTGTTCCTTCATTTTTATTTTTTTTAAAAGCTATTTTTTTATTATTTATAGCCATTTTAACTTTAGCCTTTTAAACGTATTGCCCATGGGAATATACTTTGCAGTTTACATACAGTCACTTTGAAGAATTCCCATTTCTTTTCTGTGTCCATTGATGCCAATATTCCCTCCCAGTTTAAGTCCTGGAGAGCAGCCCTCATCCTTGGAAAATTTGCTCTCTTAAAGTTAAGTGTTTTTATCTTACCCGTAAGATAAACAGCTAACATTAGATGAAATGATTTTATAGTCACTGCTACCCAGATATTCTTTTATATGAATATTGGTAATACGCTCTGCATGGTTTAAGATTACCAGGTCCAGCAGAGCTACCTTCTTAGTTGGGGCCTCAATAAACTGGACCATACAATTGTCTTGTAATAGGTTTATACATTTTTGCCCTTTAACTGTCCCAGCAGTGCCATTACTTCAGTCAATTTCTGGGTAGTTAAAATCCCCCATTATTATCACTGTCCCAGCCAGCAGCAGCCCTTTCCATCTGTGTCTCCACCTCCTCACTAACACTGGGAGGTCTATAACAAACTCCAATGACAACCTTTGTAGTACGCACACCCAGGTACAGTTCCACCGATAATGTTTCAGACTCATCATACTCTTCATCAACTAGGTCCTCTTTCATACTTGCTTTGAGATCAGGTCTCTCATAGAGACAGACACCACCACCCCTCCATTTTACTCTGCCTTTCCGAAAGACAACATTGCCAGGAATATTAATAGCCCAGTCATGAGAAGAATGAAGCAATACGAATTACCGTATATACTCGAGTATAAGCCGACCCGAATTTAAGCCGAGGCACCTAATTTTACCACAAAAAACTGGGAAAACGTCTTGACTCGAGTATAAGCCTAGGGTGTCCATCTGCATGCCTCACTGTGCCTCACTTTGCCTCACCGTGTCCATGTGAATGCCTCACTGTGTCTCACTGTGTCCATGCCTCACTGTGCCCATGCCTCACCTCACTGTGCCCATGCCTCACTGTGTCCAATCTCCCTACCTGATCTCCAGCACTGTGTGACTAGACTGACGTTTAACCTGGGAGTCTATGGAAGGGGTGCCCGGGTTTGAAAAATCGGTACTCCCCAGCCGTAGGTCTCCTGGACAACAAACTTTGCACACTTGTAGAGGAAGAGTGGGGCTACATGTGTGCCAAGTTACTGCTGGCCGGGATCAGGCACACAAAATAGTTGAAGATGGACACAGACTTAAGTATAATCCGTGGGGGGCATTTTCAGCACAAAAAAATGTGCTGAAAATCCTTGAATATATACGGTAGATCATAGTTCTCCTCGTGCACCAGAGCTTCCAACTCACCTATTTTGTTTGGCAGACTTCTGGCATTGGTGAACAAACACTTCAATTCATTGTCCCATTTTTCAAGTTTATCTTGCATATTTTTTATTTTAGTACAAATAGTACTAGATCTGCCATCTTTAAAATGCTGATTTAGACCTCTTGAGTTGTTGGGTCTAAAGATATGGTAAGCGGCAATACAATCACTTGGTGGTATGTGCACAGCAGCTGCATGAAGATTTTGCACACTTTTGGTGGACTTTGATATTTCATTTGTAAGAATGTATTATTTATTGATTTGCTTGTTATACACTATATATTGAATTAGAAGTTTTCCTGACAGAGCAACACTATTTTTTCAGTTTTTCTTTCAAGATATATGTGTGAATATAAGTAAGTGCTGCAGTTAGACTTTTTTACTTTCTCACCTTCATTTAATTTGATTGATTAATGTTCCAAGTGCTGGTTAAGTACAACATTTTATTGAAGTACCATTCACCCCTTCCCGCCAACGTAACACATACAGTATATGCGGCCCCACTGCACTGGGCTTTTTTCCATGGGGCTGAATATATGGGAATTTCCCTTTGTGCCACACAGCACACTTCCAGGAGCCCTGGGCCCTGTACTAAAGATGAGGATGCGGATATCCTGATTCCGGTTCACCTCATCACTTTGGTAGCCTCCGATTGGCTGCCACAGTGATCAGTCACTGTAAAGCTCACCCCTGTGTTTTTCTCTCTCTCTCTCTCTCTCTCTGAATGTATATTTCTCTTTCCTTGCAGAGAGGAAAAAAATAAGTGGGTGCAAAAAAATAAAAAAATAATAAAATAAAAAAATAAAGAAAAAATACCTAGATCAAGGTTCTATCTAGGTTTGTGGCAGGGTTAATGTTTGGGTCAATGTCAGGGGAAAAGGTCAAGGTCAGGGGCAAGGGTCAGTGTCAGTATATTTTGGGCGTGAATTTTTTTTTAAATTAGCATCAGTGTCAGTTAGTGTCAATATAAATGTGTTTTAGGTAGGACAAAAAACAAAAAAAGCAAAATGCGCACTATTGCTTCTGGACTGTACTACGGGTACAAACAACAACTGACCTACACATAAGTGGTATCACTGCAATTGCCAGGAGCAGGAGAATTTATTTTGGGTTGTTCTATGGTGATAGGTTATGGTAGTAACAAGACTAAAAAATATACAGATACATTTTAACAATTTTTATTTTTATTACTATTTTGGGCCAGTTTTTCTTTAATACAAAAAAAAATCAGGATATATACATATTCATTTACTACCAAATGAAAACCAAATTGTGCCTGAAAAAAACCCAAGATATAATCCACCTGGATGCACAAAGTAGTTGTGATGAAATGTACGGTTTTACTAACACATGCCAAAATTGCAAAATTGTGCTTAGGCATTAAGATTTTTTTTTACCCTTAGGAGTGAAGAGGTTAAGTTATGGGGATTGTTTGGGATGGCTGTGTGAATGCTTGAGATTTGTACAGTGTTTTTATTTTTTTCATAAATAGACCCAAAATTTTATGTGAACCCACACAATAAACTTCTCATATTTGTTCCATTTTGACATTAAAAATGCCATTGAAATAATTGTGTCTGTTATCTGTTCCAAAAATACAAAAAATATTTGTGGATCATGTCAGAAATTCAGAGCTAACAAAATCTTTAATTTTAAAACTTCAAGGTCCCCAAAAAAATCCTAGTTGGGGCTCAAATAACCACTCAATGTGCACCAACTATTTGGGGAACAAACAAACTGCTTATGACACTGTTATAGTTACAAAAATGTATTACACATATAGATCTCATATTAGACATATGATTAAAACAGCTGTATAATAATAACCACCAAAGTATCCAGTATAAAGGTCACTGTCCATATGCATTGAAATCATAGACAGTGGCAAACAGTGCTTCCATCCTAGTTCCTTTGCAGGGTCACACGGAATATTATTTCAGATGGCTAAGCCACTTTCATATCTATATAAAATGGATATCACAAGACTCTGTTTGCCACGGTACACAAACAAAATATTCAATATGCTTATTGAGATGTACAAAATGATACTTGTTGATTATGTCAGAAATTAAGAGATGTCTTGTATCCTGTGGACACTCCATGTGTTATATAAAAGAGTGTAATTGGTCCTCTCAGTTTTTATCTTAGAACTGCAGAATTCGTTCCTATGTTGTAAAAATTAGACTAGGGTAGGGTTTCAGTAGTTTAACCAAAGACAATTGGGCAGAGCTGACACCAAAAAGCTATGTGTTTATAGCCCACAAGAGGACTTAAGAGCTGAGTAAATTCCAGGCCGACCAATGGGTGTTTGTCAACCCTTGCAGTGTCGTTAAAGCAAAACAGATACATTTAAGGCAAACCTTGCTTGATAACTGTTACAGTTACTAGTGTGCTTATTTTAGCTCTCAAAAAACTGTCAAGCCATCAAATGGCAAATGATTAACCACTTAACGACCGCTCACTGTATATATACGTCGGCAGAATGGCACCGACAGGCACAATCACGTAGAGTGTACGTGATTGCCTTTGTATAGTTGGGGGGTCCAATCGGACCCCCCTCCTATACAGTGAGCGGTGGCTAAGTGTCCGGGAGCGTTCCGGGATGAGGGGGCAGCCATTCGTTTCCGGCCACCCCCTCGCGATCGCTCCCGGCGAATGGAAATGCCCCCTCTGTCTGTGTCAGGCAGAGGAAGCAGGAGGAAGTGATGTCATCTCTGGTGCGGCGCTCACATATACCGAGCGCCGTACAAGAGAAGACATCAGGTCAGTGCACACAACACTACACTGACACCAGGACACATAGGGACATAAATCGCCCCCCCTGGCCCCCCCAGACACCCCCAGATCACCCCCCAGATCACCCCCCAGCCCCCAGTCACAGTGACCATTTATTTAGTGATCACTGCAATCAGTGACATTTGTGACTGTAAAAGTGTCAGTACATTCAGTTTTAGGTCCAGTGTAGCCCCCTAACCCCCCCTAATAAAGGTTTAACCCCCTGATCACCCCCTAGATAACCCTTTCACCCCCTATCACCACTGTCGCTAAGCGATCATTTTTCTGATCGCTGTCTTAGCGTCAGTGATGCCGATCGGCAGCCAGTAATTTTTTTTAGGTTCGCCGCATGTTTTTATAGCGTCAGGTACCCCAATATATTATCTAATAAAGGTTTAACCCCCTTGATCGCCCCCCAGGTAACCCTTTCACCCCCTATCACCACTGTCGCTAAGCGATCGTTTTTCTAAACGCTGTCTTAGTGTCGGTGATGCAGATCAGTAGCCGGTAATTTTTTTTAGGTTCGCCGCAGGTTTTTATAGCGTCAGGTACCCCAATATATTATCTAATAAAGGTTTAACCCCCTTGATCGCCCCCCAGGTAACCCTTTCACCCCCTATCACCACTGTCGCTAAGCGATCGTTTTTCTAAACTCTGTCTTAGTGTCGGTGATGCAGATCGGTAGCCAGTAATTTTTTTTAGGTTCGCCGCATGTTTTTATAGCGTCAGGTACCCCAATATATTATCTAATAAAGGTTTAACCCCCTTGATCGCCCCCCAGGTAACCCTTTCACCCCCTATCACCACTGTCGCTAAGCGATCGTTTTTCTAAACGCTGTCTTAGTGTCGGTGATGCAGATCGGTAGCTGGTAATTTTTTTTAGGTTCGCCGCAGGTTTTTATAGCGTCAGGTACCCCAATATATTATCTAATAAAGGTTTAACCCCCTTGATCGCCCCCGAGGTAACCCTTTCACCCCCTATCACCACTGTCGCTAAGCGATCGTTTTTCTAAACGCTGTCTTAGTGTCGGTGATGCAGATCGGTAGCCAGTAATTTTTTTTAGGTTCGCCGCAGGTTTTTATAGCGTCAGGTACCCCAATATATTATCTAGTAAAGGTTTAACCCCCTTGATCGCCCCCCAGGTAACCCTTTCACCCCCTATCACCACTGTCGCTAAGCGATCGTTTTTCTGATCGCTGTCTTAGTGTCGGTGATGCAGATCGGTAGCCAGTAATTTTTTTAGGTTCGCCGCAGGTTTTTATAGCGTTAGGTACCCCCATATATTATCTAATAAAGGTTTTAACCCCCTGATTGCCCCTAGTTAACCCTTTCACCAGTGATCACCATATAAGTGTTACGGGTGACGCTGGTTAGTTAGTTTGCTTTTTATAGTGTCAGGGCACCCGCCGTATATAACCCAATAAAGGTTTAACCCCCTGATCACCCGGCGGGTGTTATCAATTAGGTTTTAGCATCAGAGAGGGTCTGCGTCACACCCCAGGCAGCGTCAGGTTAGTGCCAGTAACGCTAACACCCACGCGTGAAGCATACACCCCCCTTAGTGGTATAGTATCTGAACAGATCAATATCTGATCTGATCAGATCTATACTAGCGTCCCCAGCAGTTTAGGGTTCCCAAAAACGCAGTGTTAGCGGGATCAGCCCAGATACCTGCTGGCACCTGCGTTTTGCCCCTCCGTCCAGCCCAGGCCACCCAAGTGCAGTATCGATCGATCACTGTCACTTACAAAACAAAAACACACATAACTGCAGCGTTCGCAGAGACAGGCCTGATCCCTGCGACTCCAGTGCTGTAGGAGGTGATTTCACCACCACAGTTAAATAAAAAAAGCATATATGCCGAAGCATTGGGGCAGCAGGAGCGGAGGAGCGATTTTGCTCCTAATGCCGCGTACATACGGTTGAAATTCCGACGGAGGCTTGCCCGTGGAAAAGTCCGACCATGTGTGTGCGGCATAACTTTTTTGCGGGAGGATGCCCCCATGCTTCGGCATATATAAATGGTGCGTGTATGCCCATCATTGGAAGTGGGTGGATGAAGGGCGGTATTCTAATGGTGGGCATACCCACCGATCAATCTCTTTTTTCGTTCAGCCAACTGGCTGCATGAAAAAAAAAGATTACAATACATGTCCAACAAGGACCAGCAACGTACTGGTATGTTGCTGGACTTTGAATGTTTATACCAGAATGATGCCTGCGGGTTTAGGTATCATCTTGGTATCATTCTTTTCAGCCTGCGGCCGGCTTTCATGTAAAAGCAATCCTAGCGGCTAATTAGCCTCTGGACTGCTTTTACAAGCAGTGGGAGGGAATGCCCCCCCGGATATAAAAAGCGCCATTGGGAAATTGGGAAAGCATTTTATCACACCGATCTTGGTGTGGTCAGATGCTTTGAGGGCAGAGGGTCTAGAAGACCCCAGTTTTTTTTTTAAAAAGAGTACCTGTCACTACCTATTGCTATCATAGGGGATATTTACATTCCCTGAGATAACAATAAAAATGATAAAAAAATGATAAAAAAAAATACTTGGAAGGAACAATTTAAAAATAAAATAAAAAAGCAAAATTAATAAAAAAAAAAAAAAAAAAAAGCACCCCTGTCCTGCCCTGCTCTTGCCCAATGGCGAACGCAAGCGTCGGTCTGGCGTCATATGTAAACAGCAATTGCACCATGCATGTGAGGTATCACTGCGAAGGTCAGATCGAGGGCAGTCATTTTAGCAGTAGACCTCCTCTGTAAATCTACTGGGGTAACCTGTAAAGGCTTTTAAAGGCTTTTAAAAATGTATGTAGTTTGTCGCCAATGCGCGTTTGTGCGAAATTTTAAAGCATGTCGTGTTTGGTATCTATGTACTCGGCCTAAGATCATCTTTTTTATTTCATCAAACATTTTAATCTGTAGGGCCTTTGCTTTAAAAATATATATAATGTTTGGGGGTTCAACATAATTTTCTTGCAAAAAAAAAATGTTTTCATGTAAACAAAAAGTGTCAAAAAGGGCTTTGTCTTCAAGTGGTTAGAAGAGTGGATGTAAGCTTCCTAATGTTGTGTATAAAATGCCAGAACAGTTCAAAACCCCCCCAAATGACCCCATTTTGGAAAGTAGACACCCCAAGCTATATACTGAGAGGCAATACATTCTGTTGCTTCTCCTGAGTACGGGGATACCACATGTGTGAGACTTTTTGGGAGCCTAGCCGCGTACGGGACCCCAAAAACCAAGCACCGCCTTTAGGCTTTCTAAGGGTGTAAATTTTTGATTTCACTTCTCACTGCCTATCACAGTTTCGGAGGCCATGGAATGCCCAGATGGCACAAACCCCCCCCAAATGACCCCATTTTGGAAAGTAGACACCCCAAGCTATTTGCTGAGAGGTATTGTGAGTATTTTGCAGATCTCGCTTTTTGTCACAAAGTTTTGAAATTTAAAAAAAAAAAATATATATATATATATATTTTCTTTCTTCATTTTCAAAAACAAATGAGAGCTGTAAAATACTCGCCATGCCTCTCAGAAAATAGCTTGGGATGTCTATATTCCAAAATGGGGTCATTTGGGGGGGTTTTGTGCTATTTTGGCATTTTATGGCCTTCGAAACTGTGATAGGTAGTGAGGAGTGAAATCAAAAATTTGTGCCTAGAAATCCTGAAGGCGGTGCTTGGTTTTCGGGGTCCCGTACGCGGCTAGGCTCCTAAAAAGTCCCACACATGTGGTATCCCCGTACTCAGGAGAAGCAGAAAAATTTATTTTGGGGTGTAATTCCACATATAACCATGGCATGTGTGAGCAATATATCATTTAGTGACAACTTTTTGTATTTATTATTTTTTTTTTGTCATTATTCAATCACTTGGGACAAAAAAAAAATATATTCAATGGGCTCAACAGGCCTCTCAGCAATTTCCTTGGGGTGTCTACTTTCTAAAATGGGGTCATTTGGGGGGGTTTTGTGCTATTTTGGCATTTTATGGCCTTCGAAACTGTGATAGGTAGTGAGGAGTGAAATCAAAAATTTGCGCCCTTAGAAATCCTGAAGGCGGTGCTTGGTTTCCGGGGTTCCGTACGCGGCTAGGCTCCCAAAAAGTCCCACACATGTGGTATACCCGTACTCAGGAGAAGCAGCAAAA
This sequence comes from Rana muscosa, assembly GCA_029206835.1. Taxonomy (NCBI): domain Eukaryota; kingdom Metazoa; phylum Chordata; class Amphibia; order Anura; family Ranidae; genus Rana; species Rana muscosa. The sequence goes on from CM055127.1 coordinate 332,232,987, forward strand.
TGTATTTTGGGGTGCAATTCCACATATAACCATGGCATGTGTGAGCAATATATCATTTAGTGACAACTTTTTGTAATCTTTTTTTTTTTTTTTTAGTCATTATTCAATCACTTAAGACAAAAAAAAAAATTCAATGGGCTCAACATGCCTCTCAGCAATTTCCTTGGGGTGTCTACTTTCCAAAATGGGGTCATTTGGGGGGGTTTTGTACTGCCCTGTCATTTTAGCACCTCAAGAAATGAGATAGGCAGTCATAAATTTAAAGCTGTGTAAATTTCAGAAAATGTACCCTAGTTTGTAAACTCTATAACTTTTGCGCAAACCAATGAATATACGCTTATTGACATTTTTTTTACTAAAAACATGTGGCTGAATATATTTTGGCCTAAATGTATGACTAAAATTGAGTTTATTCGATTTTTCTTATAACAAAAAGTAGAAAATATCATTTTTTTTCAAAATTTTCGGTCTTTTTCCGTTTATATCGCAAAAAATAAAAATCGCAGAGGCAATCAAATACCATTAAAAGAAAGCTCTATTTGTGGGAAGAAAAGGACGCAAATTTCGTTTGGGTACAACATTGCATGTCCGCACAATTTACAGTTAAAGCAGCGCAGTGCAAAATTCTGAATTCACCTCTGGTCCTTTAGCTACCAAATGGTCCGGGGCTTAAGTGGTTAAGCTATGATTAAGCACCAACGCGTTAGCAGTTTGCAATTTTAATCTGTTTTTGTACGGACTGTATCTTCAATAAAGGAAACAACTATTTTTGTAGTGAAGCTATCTGGATCTTTATTTGCTCATATCAAATTTCAAATGTCATAGCTGATCACATGTGCAGTATCATGGCAACCGAAGATCAAACAGAGGCTAAGATGGCAGCCTCCTTGGCTGTAAAGTATAGAAAGGTTCAATCCCTCTTTAACAGCTTCCATACTGGACACTTTTACCCCCTTCTTACCCAGGCCAATTTTCAGGTTTCAGCACTCTCACACTTTGAATGACAATTACACGGTTATGCAACACTGTACCCATATGACATTTTTAGAATTTTTTTCACACAAAAAGAGCTTTCTTTCAGTGGTATTTCAGCTGCAAAATAAATGAAAAAAATTGTTTTTCTTCTCTTGTTTTATAAAAGTTTGCAAATAAATGATCAGCAGAGGGCCGTTACAGTGATGTGTCATCGGCCATGTCGGGTGACATCCTCTCAGAACAACAATGCTCCTACTGGGCGTCATTTTAAAATAGGCCGGGCAGTAAGAGGTTAAATTGATAAAATATGGGGAAATACGTACTCATGTATTGCATGCAGATTCAGGAAAAAGCAACATACCGTACTTGTCTTTACTTCGGCTGCTGGGAGCAAGCCAACCTTTGTAACCTACAGCACTAGCCACTTAAAATGAACCTTGCAGTAAAAATGTAGGGTCCGCTTAATTAATCAAAGCTTCCTCTTGCTGCCTATGAAAACAAAAACATCTTCTCTACCTAGGAATGCTGAATATCAAAAATCTTATGAGAACTGCTAATCAGAGGCGGCTCTCTAATTAGGCAAATTAGGTGATCGCCTAAGGCCTCACACTCACAGGGGCCTCGCAGCCACCTAATTTGCCTGTGATCAATACTAATGTCGGCGCCATCAGATCTCTATCACCCCTCTCTCTTTATCACCTCCCACTCTCTCCCCCCTCTTGCATTGGCTGAATATGTCTGATGGGTAAGGATGGTGCCCTGGAAGTGGTGCTGATCACCTGTGTGCTAGATCCTTGAATTTTCTGCAGCCATTTTTCTTGCTTGAATTATTTTTCCCCATTATGGGCGTGAGTGGGGCCTCATGTCTAAGTTTTGCCTAAGGCCTCACAAAGCCTAGAGCCGCCTCTGCTGCTAATGCTGAACCTGGGTTAGGTTCAAGCAGGTTCACAGGACATGACTAAAATTTGGGTGCCAAATCTAAACCTCACTGAAGTCCATGGGAGCCAAATGTAAAAAACAAACAAAAACAAAAACAAACATTAATGGCCATTTCCTAGGCTAATAGGTATAGGGCTGTCAAAGAAATTGCATGGGAGACTGGACACTGGCCTGGGCAAAGAGACAGCAATACAGGGAGCAACAGCTTTAATAATGCTTTAAGCAGAACATAAAAAATGCTAAATTATTTTAATTAACATGTCTGGGGGATGCCCTTAACCTGCCTGTGAAGTGGCACATCTGTATGATATATGTAACCTAAAACAGTAAAACTGAGATTTACAAAGAAAAGAAATGCAGTTTAACTTGCTGGCAGATGCCAGCTTCAGTCGCTTAAAGTTTTATTAAAGGCAAACTTTTTTTAAATTTAAAATAAAAAAAAGTTATACTCACCTGTTTTGTGCAATTGTATTGAACAGCGAGGGCTGGGACAGTGATATTAATGGACAATTTAAACTACCCTGAAATTGACTGGAGTAATGGCACTGCTGGAACAGTAAAAGAGTGGAAATTTCTAAACCTATTACAAAACTGGGACACTGGACATGGCGGGACCCCGGTCTCAGTAAAAAGCCGATGATGCGGCCCTTTACTCATGTGATCATCTGTGTCCAATCACAGCTGATCACATGTAAACAAGGAAATGCCAGTTGTTGGCTCTCCTCGCCTCACACTGACAGAGTATGAGAAGAGGAGAGCCGATAAGCAGCATTTCCTCACATGGGGGACCTGTACAAATAATCAGGGCACTGATCATCAGTGCCCTGATGATCAGTGCAGCCCCAACAGTGCCCATCAGTGATGTCAGTCGGTGCCCATCAGTGACGCCAGTCTGTACTAGGCTTGTGCAATTCGTTTCGTAACGAATCAAAATTCGTCCGAATTTAGCAACTTTCGGACATTCGGAAGCATTCGAATTTCCGAACAGAGCAATTACGAATAAAACCGAATCCGAAATAAATTATACCGCAAAATAGCGAATGCCCGAAGGTCTTCGGCATAATTCGTTATGAAAAAAGTTACGAATGTACGAATCCATTCGAAGCACAATAACACTCACTCTGCTCTCTGCTTCTGCCTCACCATGCTGAACTCCCTCTCAAAATGGTGTACAGGGGCGGAGGCTATAGCCGCATGAAAAAACGAAAGTAAAATACGAGATTTCAAATCCATTCGAAGCACAATAACACTCACTCTGCTCTGCTCTCTGCTTCTCCCTCACCGTGCTGAACCCTCTCAAAATGGTGTACAGGGGCGGAGCCTATAGCCGCATGTAAAAAACGAAAGTAAAATACGAGATTTCGAATCGTTACAAATAACCGCTATGTATTTAGAAAAGTACAAATCCATTCGAAGCACATTAGGCATAATAGGCAGCGTCGTTGTGAGAGAGACACGGAAAATTACGAATCAACGAACCCAAAAAAAGTTACGAAAGTAGGAGTTGTGTCCAGAATCAACGAAAAACAACGTACTCTACCGAAAGTACGAATTATAAAGCAACAAAAAATTCAACGAAAAATGTCGCTTGCAAAAATACGAATGAGTCCGAACACGAAAAATCCCGTCTAGCAAAATTACGAATGATTACGAATCAACAGGACCGGAAAGAAACGAACCGAAACGGAACAAATTTTTCCGTTGTGCACAAGTCTAGTCTGTACCCATCAGTGATGCCAATTTGTGGCCATCAGTGACTCAAGTCAGTGCTGCTTTTCAGTGCCCAACAGTGCCACCTATCAGTGGTCATTAGTGCTGCATATTAGTGCCTCCTCATCAGTGCAACCTTCAGTGCCCTTTAGTGCCAACTATCAGGGCCCATCAGTGAAGCTTCATCAGCGCACATCAGTTATGGAAAAAAAATACTTATTTACTAAATTTTCTAACAGAAACTAACAAAACCTTTTTTTGCCTCCAATTTTTTTTTGAAAAAAACAAAAACAAAAAACAGCAGTGATTAACCACTTGCTTACTGGGCACATAAACCCCCTTCTTGCCCAGGCGAAATTTCAGCTTTCGGCACTGTCACGCTTTGAATGACAATTGCGCGGTCGTGTGACGTGGCTCCCAAACAAAATTGATGTCCTTTTTTTTCCCACAAATAGAGCTTTCTTTTGGTGGTATTTGATCACCGCTGCGGTTTTTATTTTTTGCGCTATAAACCAAAAAATAGCGACAATTTTGAAAAAAAACACAATATTTTTTGATTTTTGCTATAATAAATATCCCAATTTAAAAAAAAAAAATAATTCTCTGTTTAGGCCGATACGTATTCTTCTACATATTTTTGGTTAAAAAAATCCCAATAAGCGTATATTGATTGGTTTGCGCAAAAATTATAGTGTCTACAAAATAGGGGATAGAATTCTGACATTTTTTTTATTAGTTTTTTTACTAGTAATGGCGGCGATCTGCGATTTTTGTCAGGACTGCGATATTGCGGCGGACACATCGGACACTTTTGACACATTTTTGGGACCATTCACATTTATACAGCGATTAGTGCTATAAAACTGCACTGATGTATAAATGTGACTGGCAGGGAAGGGGTTAACACTAGGGGGCGAGGAAGGGGTTAAATGTGTGCCCTATGAGTGATTGCTACTGTGGGGGGAGGGAACTGACTGGGGGAGGTGACCGATCTGTGTCCCTATGTACAAGGGACACAGCATCGGTCTCCTCTCTCCCTGACAGGACGTGGATCTGTGTGTTTACACACAATGATCCATGTCCTTGTCTGTGTAACGGGCAATCGCAGGTACCTGGCGGACATCGCGGCCGCCAGGCACGCGCATCGGCATCTCAGTGATGCGCCGGGCACGCGCGCGCTTTGCCGGCGGCACGCGCGCGCCCCCCAGTGGCCGGAGGAGCGGAGGCCGTATAATGACGACCTCCCGGCATTTTAGAACCACTTTGCGGCCGTCATTTGTCGTATGGCGGCGCAAAGTGGTTATAAGCTCTATTTGTGTGAAAAAATTATAAAACTGTAATTTGGGTACATCGTTGCATGACCGCGCAATTGCCATTCAAAGTGTGAGAGCGCTGAAAGCTGAAAATTAGCTTACTTCCGAGGAAGACAACTACGCCCCTACAGTCGAGCCCACGCGCATCACCGCGGCTTCAACGGATGCCAAAGATGGAGTTCCAGCCACCACGGAGCCAGCGACGGATGCCACAGCGGATACTACCTCCGTCACTATGGAAACTTCCATCCCACCCACCAAACGGAAAGTGGGATATGTTGGGGCCTCCCGCGGCCGCGGTGGATGTCTGCCCCAGCGCCTGCCTGAACCGGATCTTCGAAGTGGAGGGATCTCCGGGAAGTCCACGTCGGGGGACGGTAAGGAGGCTAGAGGGGACTTTGACAGCAAGTTTGCTGGAGAAAGGAAGAAGCCCACTCCTCATAATAGAGGGAGTGAGGCCCGAGCCAAGGCCCAGAAACTGTTGCAGGACCAATGTGTAGTTGCTACCCTTACGTGTCGATATAAAGAGTTGACAACCAAGGACCAGGAGAGGATGACAGCACGGGTAAGGGCCCCGGGTGATGCTAAATGGACATTGACAGCGAGGAAAGAGACTATTTGTAAACCTGTCAGATCACCCTACTCGTGTGTGTTACCTGGGATGGGAAACCGGAGGACATTGCCGAGACTTGCCCGGTTACAGAAAGCTATGCTACACCGCGTAAGAAAGGATTACGGTCTTGAGTTCCCTTACGTGCCTCATGATGTGATGAAGGAGATTGAGGACAATAGGGAATCGTGGTACGACGAGACTATTTCGGATTATTTCGATGCTTCTGAATCTCGCAGAGGAAAGTTCTAGTTTGATTCAAGAGAGGAGTTCTTTGCACTCTGCAGAGACTAGGGCTTATAGAAATATCCATGCTGATCAGGTGGTCATTTGTGATGCATGGAGTGTAGATGTTGAACACTCAATTATCTCCCGAGATGACCAAGGGAGGTTCGTTACCCTCCCAGATCCAAGTTTTTATTTTTGAACTTGTCATGAACTACCCTGGATTCAGTGACTTTGCCCTCTGCTACAGAGGAGGTCTACTCTATTGAGGAAATGGGAGAGTTGTTTTTTTTTCCTCTCTCTCCTCTGCTCTTAAAAAGACGAAGAAGAGACAGTTTTTTTTCTTGAACTTTGGGGTAGTCTAGCCAGGGCCAAAGCAGAAGAGACGTCGTGGTCAAGATGGGAAGTGTTTGTGTGTGCAGTTATTCATTCCCATGCGCAAATATGGTAGATGTAATGACTTTACGCTGCCACCAGGTGGCAGCGGTTTGCAAGAAAAAAAAAAGAGAGAGAATAATTTTTATGATAATATAAAGTGATGCTAGGCTTAGCGTACTTTACTTACAGAAGGAAGTCATTTCTTTTCGGAGAAATGGCTCACTTCTTTGTACAAATTAGAAGATAGGATGTGTATTATGCTGCATGTTGTTTTTTTTTCTTTCTCCCTCTGCAGGTTCGGTCTGCTGTCAACTCCACCGGAGAATGGGGTGGGGTAGTCAGTTAGGAGAGGGTGGGATATGTGATATGTGTTTTTGTGCATTGCTAAAAAAATGACATTGAGAATGAGATGTCTGTTTGTATGTTACTCTATGTCTTTCTTTTTTTTTTTTCTTTCTTTCTCTTCCTCCCCATTCCCCAAAATGTTTGGTTCAGGCACCATTTGTATAGTTTGAATGAATTGACACCCACTCAGGATTGAGGGGGTCGTTGATTTATTCTAGCCACTGGGACAGTGTCTTGTTTAGGAGGGGGTGTGTGTAGCGGACCCCCCATAATTGGGGTCGCTATGCCTAAATTTAAGGGGTAGCCTGAGCAAATATTTAGGCTCAGGCTGTTTGAATTCTTTAAATTGGTTTCTGCTTTGTTGTGGTGTTGCCTGGCAGTACAGTTCCCTTTGACCCAGGGGGGGGGACGCTGTCACCCAGGTCTTAGGTTGAACCACAGGTAGCATTGCAGCGTGATTGGGTGTCCTCTCTCGGCAGGCGTGCAGTGGGCATGATCTACCCGCTGTGCATGCTGGGAGAGGGTACTTAAGGGGTGGACACCATTAGGTCCGGGAGTTCGGAGGCGATCCAGAGGACCCCTTGGTCCGAGGTACGTACCCCACCTTCGGTGGCCCTCATGGCCAGGGGTACGTGTGTGTGCATTCAGCCCCGGGCACCTTCGGCCCGAGGCTGCATCGTTCCAGGTAGGCCCAGCATCTTTAGCTGAGGTCGACACCATAAAAGGAGTCCCAGGGTACACAAGTGAGGGTGACCTGCTCTGAAGGAGAGGGAACCAGGGGAGGACCTGTCCGCAGGGATCGGTGAGGGAAGTCACTGTCTCAGGAGAGGCCTGGTTGCCTATCAGAGGGAAGGATTCCATAAGCCGTCAAAAGCCTTGTAACGTGCCCACTGGCACCTATGGTCTCAAGTGTTACAAGTGCTGGGAAGTTCGGGATTCAGAGGTTCATATCCTGATCGTATCCTTTGGAAATTTAAAGTGAATGTTCCGTGCTCCACACCGGCTGCTATGACCGTGAGAGGGGACTATCCGGGTGAGCAAAGCCCACTCAGGACTGAGTGGAGATAACTGACAGTTAAGTGCTGTGTGCCTGAACCTTCCTCCCTGTTAAATTCTCTATCTCCAACTTTCCTATAAAGTTTCTACGCAAGAAAAATAAACCTTTCTTTATTGGGTTTAATACTGCTTGGACAATGGCCTTATTGAATACAAAGAGAGAATAGACTTTACCCTACACTCCAGGGGAGAGAACCAACGGAAGGAGGTAACTCACTGCAGGACTCAAAAACAGATAACACCGCTCACCCTCTTTTATCAGGAGGATACTGGGCTTGTGGCATGGTGTGTCCCATTCTGCTTGTGGAGGTAAGCAGGGTAACGGATCTGTGTGCTACACCTAAAAAGAAAAAAGGAGAAGACCCCTGGAAAATGAATTGCTAATGCCAATATAAGGAGTATAACAAACAGTACTTTAGGTGACACTAAACTCAGGTTTAACCACTTGACCACTGGGCACTTAAACCCCCTTCCTAACCAGACCAATTTTCAGCTTTCGGTGCTCTCACATTTTAAATGACAATTACTCAGTCATACAACACTGTACCCATATTACATTTTTGTCCTTTTTTTCACACAAATAGAGCTTTCTTTTTGTGGTATTTAATCACTGTTGTGTTTTTTATTTTTTGCGCTATAAAAGAAAAAAGACAAAAAATTCTCTCTAAAAAAAAATGAAATTTTCTTTGTTTCTGTTATAAAATTTAGCAAATTAGTAATTTTTCTTCATAAATTTTGGCCAAAATTTATACTGCTACATATCTTTGGTAAAAATAACCCAAATTGGTGTATATTATTTGGTCTTTGTGAAAGTTATAGAGTCCATAAGCTAGGGTGCCAATCTCTGAAAATTGATCACACCTGAAGTACTGACGGCCTATCTCATTTCTTGAGACCCTAAGAGCCGGTTCACACAGGGGCAACGCGACTTCCAGCGCAACTTTGGGAGTCAACTTGGACACGACTTGAGCATGAATCACAGCGCAACTCCAGGCAACTTACAAGGCAAATGCCTTCGCTGGCTTCCCCTACCCCATCGTATAAAATTCAATATATAAACCACAACAAACAAGGCCATCCACAACATCCCCCCAGCTACATCACCAACCTTATTTGCAGATATTTCCCAAATCGTCTTCTCAGCTTCTCCCAAGACATCCTGCTCTCTAGCTCCCTTGTTACCTCCTCCCATTCTCGCCTCGTCGACTTATCCAGAGCTTCTCCCATCCTCTGGAACTCCTTGCCCCAGTATGTCTGGTCAGCCCCTACCCTGTCCACCTTTAGGGGATCCCTTCAAACTCACTTATTCAGGGAAGCCTACTCCACCTCCACCTACAGTAAGAACTATACCAGAATCACCTCCATCAGATCATCCCCAACTATTACCTTTTGTACCACTTTTCCCTCCCTTTAGATTGTAAGCTCTATGAGCAGGGCCCTCCTATTCCTTCTGTATTGAACTGTATTGTAATTGTACTGTCCCCTCTCTACATTGTAAAGTGATGCGTAAACTGTTGGTGCTATATAAATCCTGTATAATAATAATAATTTGTAATTTTGGATATGCAGTGTCATTATCTGGGTCATTTGTCTGTGAAAAAATAAAGTGGTGCTCCCGGGAAACATCTAAGTACAGTTGAAATTAATATTTGTGAATTGATGCTTGTGAGTCTGTGTTCTCTATAAAGTGCAGCCCTATGTAAATAGGGGGGGGGGGGGAACAATGTTTTAACATTGAAAGAATTAGAAATTCTGTTCAATGTGCTATAAATGAGGATACTGTCAGTGTTTGCTAGAAATATGTAAGTATAGTAGCGTGCAGAGGATTAATTTGGAATCATTCTGTCCAGTCAGTGATGTGATTTGTGCTGCTACGCTGCATACTCATAGAAATAACTTTGCTTGAATCTGGTAGAGCTTTATGTCTTCCTGGGACAACTCCATATTTGTTGTTCAGAGGAGCTGAAACTGATTCAATGTCTAGTAAATAGTTGAGAGGTAGAGAGGTGACATATGGAGCTGCAGAGCTGCTGTAAGAATGTTGATGAAAACAAATCAGCAGTGGGTGATTCAGAGTGAGAGAATAGATATGATACCAAAAATGTGCTACTTTCACTTAAAGCGGAGTTCCACTCATTTTTGTGTTTATTAAAAGTCAGCAGCTGCAAAAAGTGTAACTGCTGACTTTTAATAAACACACACTCACCTGTCTCAGGATCCAGCGATGTGGCCGCTTCTCTCTCTCGCCTCTCCACGGTGCCGGCATTGCAAGTGTGGGCACCCGCCTGTGACAGCCTGCGGCTTCACAGCCGGGTGCACACTGAGCACACGCGAGATGCGCAGCGCCTTCCTATTGGTCAGGCAATCCTCTGGGACCTGTGATGTGTCCCAGAAGAATGCAAGTGGGGGGGAGAACTTCCGCTTGAGCCGCCTAGGCGGCCTGAGCGGAAGTGGGAGCAGGTACCCAGTCAAAACTAGGTACCTGTCCCCCCCCCAAAATGACATACCAAATGTGGCATATTTGGGGGGGGGGTGGGGGAGTGCTTAAAACAGAACTTCTCCTTTTGGTGGAACGCCGATTTAACATTATGTGAGGGGGTTAGCTCGGCAGCGGGTGTGTGTGACCCCCGGGATGGGCTCCCCACACAAAAACAGGCCCAGCAGACGGAGGTTGTGGTTTTCAAAAGCAAAAAGGTGCCGTTTATTTTCTATTTACAGTGACAAAAACACAGCAAAGCAAAAGAAACAAACAAAATAAATCCTGGTCAACTTGACCTCTGACTAAACATACAGGTTTCCTAACTAACAACTGGGATCAGCCTAGTGCTGTCCTAGTCCCTGGTTTTAAATGTCCAAGCAAAATATAGCCACACAGGCTTTCTCTCACCGCACAGGGGTTCACTCTCCCTAGACAGTCCACACAGGTCTGCTTCCAGGCATGAGCTAACATCTAATGAAGCTGGGAGTTTTTATAGAGGCCTTAAACGAACTGACAGGCTTCAGCTGGCCTCATCAACTCCCTGCCTGCACGACGCCCAGCCCTCTCCCTAGAGGTATGAGTCATCAATGAGCCCACTAGTCTCAGCTGGGCTTATACAACTCTCCACCTAGCTGTATAAATCGGCGTAAAGCCTGAATCTGGGCGAAATATATCTACCCCCCTGGATGCAACCAGGTGACTTTACCTTCCTGCTGTCACATACCCCCCCCTCTTGTTTTAACCTCGGGGTTGGAACACCAGCAATCAGGCATTCATGTACTCGAGACAAAGCATCCACATTCCCCATTTGAACGCCAGGGCGATGCTTTACTGTGAAGTTGAATTCCTGGAGGGCCAGGAACCACCTATTCACTCTTCTATTTGTTTCCTTGTTTTGAGCCATCCACTTTAACGGAGCGTGATCCGTAACCATGTCAAAGTGCCTACCTAGCAGGTAGTACCGAAGGGAATCTAGAGCCCACTTCACCGCTAAACACTCCTTTTCAACGGTGGCGTAATTTACCTCATGGGACTTCAACTTCCTGCTGAGGTAAATGACTGGGTGCTCTTCCCCGTTCCAGACCTGGGACAATACTGCTCCTAACCCCACATCTGACGCATCACTTTGTACGACAAAGTCTTTAGAGAAGTCGGGTGAGTACAACACTGGCTGGCTACATAAGGCTTGTTTCAAGAATTGGAATGCTGCCTCAGCCTCGGGGGTCCATTTAATCATGACCGACCCTTTCCCCTTCGTCAGGTTGGTTAGGGGCACAGCCTTAGAAGCAAAGTGGGGAATGAATCGCCGATAATACCCAGCGATTCCCAGAAAGGCTCGTACCTGCTTCTTGCTGTTGGGACGTGGCCAACTCTGGATGGCCTCGACTTTGTTGAGTTGGGGTTTTATTACTCCCCTCCCAATGGTGTACCCAAGATATTTGGCCTCCTCCTGCCCAATGGTACACTTCTTGGGGTTAGCCGTAAACCCTGCTTCCCGAACAGAGTCCAGGACTGCTTGCACTTTTGGCAGATGTGAGGCCCAATCTGTGCTATGGACAATTACGTCATCCAGGTAAGCCGCAGCATACTTCCGATGGGGCCTCAGCATCTGGTCCATTTTCCGCTGGAATGTGGCCGGCGCATTCTGTAACCCGAACGGCATTCTTTTATATTGGAACGCCCCGTCTGGGGTTACAAATGCGGTTTTCTCTTTGGCTGACTTGGCCAGGGGGATTTGCCAATACCCTTTTGTGAGGTCAAGAGTCGTCATGTATCGGGCTGTTCCCAGCCGGTCGATCAACTCATCTATACGTGGCATGGGGTAGGTGTCAAATTTTGTAACTTTGTTCAACTGACGAAAATCGTTACAAAATCGCCAGCTCCCATCCGGTTTAGGCACCAACACAATGGGACTAGACCAATCACTTTGGGACTCCTCTATCACCCCTAAGTTCAGCATTTTCTGTACTTCCTCCCGTATTGCCTCCCGTCGGGCCTCTGGGATCCGATAGGGTTTTAACTTCACCCTTTCACCGGGCGGGGTAATAATGTCATGCTCTACCCCAGATGTTTGTCCCGGCAGCTCAGAGAATACCTCCTTGTTGCGAAGCACAAACTCCTTAACCTCCTGTTGTTGGGGTTGTGACAAGTTGGCTGCGATTCCAACCTCAGGAATCACGCAACCAGTTTGAGCTGGTGACCAAGTGTCTGCGACTAGGGACTCTCTATCCCTCCAGGCTTTCAACAGATTAACGTGATAGATCTGTTCGGGCTTTCGCCTTCCTGGTTGTCTGACCTTGTAATTCACTTCGCTCACTTTTTCCATTATCTCGTAGGGGCCTTGCCATTTGGCAAGGAATTTACTTTCAACCGTAGGGACAAGTACCAATATCCTATCCCCCGGGGAAAAGGTACGGGTCTTGGCTCCACGGTTGTACACTCTCTGCTGTGCCAACTGCGCTTGGGCCAAATGTTCCTTCACGATGGGCATTACCTGTGCAATTCGATCTTGCATCAGGGCGACATGCTCAATCACACTCCTGTGGGGAGAACTCTCACTTTCCCAAGTTTCCTTGGCAATATCCAACAGCCCTCTTGGGTGTCTCCCATACAGTAACTCAAAGGGGGAGAATCCCGTAGAGGATTGGGGCACCTCCCTAATAGCAAACATCAAATAAGGAAGTAGACAGTCCCAATCCTTTCCATCCCTATCCACCACTTTCTTCAACATTTGTTTTAGGGTTTTGTTGAATCTTTCAACCAGCCCATCGGTTTGGGGGTGATACACAGATGTACGTAATTGCGTCACTTTGAACAATTTACACAGCTCCTTCATAACCCGGGACATAAAGGGTGTACCTTGGTCCGTAAGCAGTTCTTTACAAATACCCACCCGGCTAAAAACAAGAGATAGCTCTTTGGCTATGGTTTTGGCCGAGGTATTTCTGAGAGGGATCGCTTCTGGATAACGGGTGGCATAGTCCATTATAACCAATATGTACTGGTGCCCCCTAGCGGACTTGATTATAGGACCTACCAAATCCATTGCGATTCTCTCAAACGGGACCTCAATGATGGGTAGAGGGACCAGCGGGCTACGGAAGTGTGGCATCGGGGCCGACCTCTGACACACAGGGCAGGAGGAACAATAATTTTCTATGTCCTTCATCACCCCAGGCCAATAGAATCTCTGTAATACCCTCTCTCGGGTTTTCTCTGTCCCCAGATGACCTCCAAGAATGTGCCCATGGGCCAACTCCAACACCAACTTCCTGTAAGGTTTGGGCACCACAAGCTGCTCAACGGTTTCTTCTGCCCTTTTTGCCACCCGATACAGTAGGTCCTTCTCTACGCTGAAGTATGGGTAAGTGCAGGTATTATCTGGGTTCACTAACTCGCCATCTATTTTCACTACGTTTTCCCGTGCCTTTATTAGGGCGGGGTCTTTCAACTGTTCTGTGGCAAAGTTTTCCCTGTGAACCTCAAGATCAGAAAACTCCACAGACGGTAGGTTCTCGTCTGAGGAGGTGGGCTCCTCTCCAGTTTCTTGAGTCTCCCCTGCCAATACTGACAAGGGAAATTCGGGAGAGTCCTCACCACTCTCAGAGGAGTTCTGGCTATCATATTCCTGGTACATAGGGGCACCAGTGGGGGGCTCAGGATCATCCCACAGTTCCCAGAACTTCGGAAAATCCCTTCCCACAATGGCGTCATGCGGTAACTGAGACACTAAGCCCACTGGATGAGAAAGGGTACCTTTGGGGGTCTCGAAACACACTGTAGTCACTGGATACTCTCGGGTGTCCCCATGCACACAAATAACAGCTACCTTGCTATTCCCAGAGACCTCTGTTTTAACTAATTCAGCCTTTATCAGGGTCACAAGGCTACCTGAATCCAGCAATACCACAACATTTCTACCATTAATACACATTTTGCATAAATGTTTCTCAGTTCCCCGAATGGCAGTGCATGCGACTGTCGCACACAGCGACTGACGTCTGCCCGTCAGAAAGTCACACTGCATGGGTTCCTCCAAAACCGGGCAATTTGCTGCAATATGTCCCGCTTGCCGGCAGCGGTAGCAAATGATCCTTCTTGCCGCCTCTTGAGCCGCTGATTTCCCAGGCTGTTCTCGCCAAACTTGGGGTAGAGCTCCCACCCTCTCACTCTCTCCACCCTTACCCCTTGGAATCATCTTATCCGCCCCTGGGGATGGTCTGGTCTTAGGGTGGAAAGTCCGAGTGTCTCTGGAAGAGGCCGTCAGGTTCTCTGTAGCCAAGTATTTTTCCACACGATCCACAAGACCATCGGCCGTCTCTGGGTCTCCATGGCTTACCCACTTTTGGATGGCAGTAGGAAGAGCTCTCAAAAACCGATCCATTACAACACGTTCCACAATCTTTGGTGCGGACAAAGTCTCTGGCTGTAGCCACTTTCTGCTCAGGTGAATGAGATCATACATTTGAGACCTGGGGGGTTTTCCAAGCTGGAAAGTCCAGTTATGCACACGCTGAGCCCGGACAGCCAGGGTGACACCCAGCCTTGCCAATATTTCAGCTTTTAGCATCACATAGTCTTTTGCTTGGTCAGGCTCTAGGTCATAGTAAGCTTTCTGCGATTCACCCGTTAACAGAGGAGCCACCAGTCCAGCCCACTGCTCCTCAGGCCACTTTTCTCTTTCAGCAGTCCTTTCAAACGTGGTCAAAAATACCTCTGGATCATCCTCTCCAGTCATTTTTGTCAATAAACGACTCACCCCAAAGGACGCGGTATTAGTGGGACGGCTTTCCTCACTGGTCTGCGGACGTTGCTGCATTACTGCTTCCATTTGTTGTAGTCTCTGCTCTTGCTTCTGTAATAGGTCTATGAAGCGGGCCTCAGATCGTTGCTGGGCTTGTTGCTGAGCTTCCAGACTCTGTTGGTGAGCTTGCTGCTGGGCTGCAAGGCTCTGTTGATGAGCTTGCTGCTGGGCTGCGAAGTTCTGTTGTTGAGCTGCAAGGCTCTTTTGCAAACCTGCATTTGTCTGCTGTTGATTGGCATTTGCTAGAGCCAGCTGTTTCAGTATCTCCTCCATGCTGGCTTAAAAAAAAACTGCCACTGGTTCTCCACCAACTGTGAGGGGGTTAGCTCGGCAGCGGGTGTGTGTGACCCCCGGGATGGGCTCCCCACACAAAAACAGGCCCAGCAGACGGAGGTTGTGGTTTTCAAAAGCAAAAAGGTGCCGTTTATTTTCTATTTACAGTGACAAAAACACAGCAAAGCAAAAGAAACAAACAAAATAAATCCTGGTCAACTTGACCTCTGACTAAACATACAGGTTTCCTAACTAACAACTGGGATCAGCCTAGTGCTGTCCTAGTCCCTGGTTTTAAATGTCCAAGCAAAATATAGCCACACAGGCTTTCTCTCACCGCACAGGGGTTCACTCTCCCTAGACAGTCCACACAGGTCTGCTTCCAGGCATGAGCTAACATCTAATGAAGCTGGGAGTTTTTATAGAGGCCTTAAACGAACTGACAGGCTTCAGCTGGCCTCATCAACTCCCTGCCTGCACGACGCCCAGCCCTCTCCCTAGAGGTATGAGTCATCAATGAGCCCACTAGTCTCAGCTGGGCTTATACAACTCTCCACCTAGCTGTATAAATCGGCGTAAAGCCTGAATCTGGGCGAAATATATCTACCCCCCTGGATGCAACCAGGTGACTTTACCTTCCTGCTGTCACAATTACTAGTATATTTATGTAGTAAAAATTACTGAAGGGGCCACAGGAAATGAATTGGGTCCCTCTTACCTGTTCAGAGGCTGACAGCCTGTTCTGAGTCCCAAAAGTACACTGACAAATACAGGTTCAGTCTAGGATATCTTTTAAAGTTTTATTACAGATCTTATGCAGGGAAGAGGGTTGAGGGTATAGGAAACCCAGATGCAGGTTACTGTTTATCTCCACTATCACTGGAGTGAGCTGTCAAATACTGAGTTCAGAGCTACTGCATCAGAGGATAGAAAGCGCATGTGTAATGCCGCTTACACACGGCCGTTTTTCTAGTCGAGAAAAACAAAATTTTTCCCATTCGACGAGAAAAACGATAGTCTGTGGGCTTTCTGTCGTTTTTTTCGACGAGAAAAACGGCATTAAAAACGACGAGAAAAATTAGAACATGTTCTAATTTTTCTCGTCGTTTTTTTCGACATGTTTTCCGCGGAAGTGTTTCACATAGGGAAACACTGCCGCGGAGCCCACAGACGGTCGTTTTTCTCGACAAGAGAAAAAACGACGTGAAAAATGACCGTGTGTTTTTAATGACATTATGCAAGGCGGTTTTTTAACCGCCGTGAATAATGATCGTGTGTACGCGGCATAAGGTTTAAATCAGAGAAAGAGCTCACTCCTGTGGTGTGTGTGTGTGTGTGTGTGTGTGTGTGGGGGGGGGGGGGGGCGTCGGTGAACAATAACAGCTTGGAATGTCCTAACAACATCCTAACAACAAGGCAGGGTAGGATGGTGCAATCTCTGGGAGTTTTTTAGTCAAGCTTCAGGAGGTGTAGTACATAAATGACCTACACCTATAGCAGGGGCATTATTCAAGTTTGTTTAAAGCTGTACAGTTTGTTTTTATCTACAGACACCCCTTACTGTACTAGAGACCACTCCTACCACTTGTAAGGAAGGAAAAGAGGGACTGTCTCAGCAAGATTTAAATAGAGACATCACTGCAATTCCTATCCCTGTCTGACTTGAACTGGGTTTGGTAAGAGACTAATGTAGCGGGGTATTGCTTTAAGGCCTCAGAGACAACCGTACCCAGAATGCCACGAGACACCCAGGGTGCATTGCCCCGCGCAAAGACTGCTGGGGTGGGCTATTTAACTGGGGAGTGGGACTGAGTTCGGCCTCTTTGGACACCGCCCGCCCAGCAAGTGGAACTCTTGTTCGAGTCTGCTGTGTTAACAGACCTGAAGCCGGGGCTTTTCTCCAAAGAGCCTTCCGTTCCACCGAGGAGCTTGCGGGACGTCATCCGACTGCTGCTGTACTGTTGCCAGGAGGACCGAAGACCCGGGTGTTGTGGAATCTGTGTACCGAGACACAGCAACGGAAGATACGGACACGGACTGGTCCAGTTGGGTGAGAGAGCACATGCTCAGAGACAAACACAGGATCTTCTAGGCCAAATAACTGTTGCTTGGAACTAACTTTAGTGCTTGTAGTCACACACCGGAGGGACAGTGCTTTGAGTATCTAGGAGTCTCTAAGACTTATCCTGTGTTCACCAAGTTCAAGACCCTTTTTCTCTTTGTGGATTATAACTTGTTTCTTCAAAAACTGCACCACCGTTTGCTAGTGAAGATTTCTCTCTGCAGAACTTCTACATAGTACAGTCAGGCCTGACTCAGTAGCGTAGACATTTCTGGGCGCCATTTTTACCCACGAGGTAGAATAGCTGCAGCGGGGACCGTTAGTTTCTTTTGTTATATCTGTCTGTTTGCAAAAGTACCCCTTTTCATTGCAGGGCTCTACATGTGTTCATGTATACTTTTTCTATGCTTAACCAGTGTTCTCAGTAAAGTTTCTTTTGTTATATCTGTCTGTCATGCTGCAATCAGAGCCTGCCAGAGGCAACGGCATGGACCCGCTAGTAGTGACACAGTGGTGCGCAGCAGTCGGCGCCAACCCAACCATGGCGGTAGTTATTGAGCTCCCAGGAGAAAACTGTCCGGAAGAGGAGGTAAAGCGGCTCATGTTGTCACTGTCTCCGAGCCAAAAGCCAAAATGCATTGGTGATGGACTTAAGGCCAGATCCAGAGACCTTGTTTACATACGCATTAGTGGAATGGAATGGAGAAACGGAATACCAGAGGACTTTAGAGATCATAACATACAGGCCATAGATAACCAGACATACCAATTGGCGCATACAGAGGCTGTGAAGGGAGAACCTCTGCAATCTCCCCTGCCATCACCTCCGCCATCATCTCCACCACTGTCCCCTAAAGCAGAGAAGCCAAAGGAGATGATAGCCTCAGGGACACCCCTGGCCGCTATAGGGCCTGAACTGTTGAATGCTCTGGGAGATTTTGTCACAAAGTGTCAGAAAAATAATACGGTACAGTATTACAGTACCGGAGGGCCAGAAGAAGCAGCGCATAAGTGAGAGTTTAAAAGGCGCTGCTGCTGGAGCTGTAAAGAATCTTAGGTTCAGAAATTCTGCTTGTACTGCTTATGATTATCTGGCTATGTTACAGGAAGAATTTGGCCAGTTGGAAAAGGTGGCTGAACTAGTATACCAATTTGAGCATACCCTTCAACAGCCGGGAGAAAGATTATCTGAGGTTAAACAAGATGCTCTGCCAAATTGTCCTAAAAAAAGGGATGCTGCCACAAGTTATAGACGCAACCAGGATGAAGCAGATCCTGAGGGGAGCATTGCGTTCGGATCCAGTTTGGCTCCACCTGAAGACCTCTGAAGGAGTCATGTCCCTGAGTTATCCAGACCTTGTGCGAATCATAAGGGATGAAGAAGCTCTGTTGAAGGACCAACAGGCGGTTGAGAAAACCACCCCTCCCCCCTCAGTGGGAGTCAGATCCGCCATAGCCTCTGAACGGGACTCGGAGGTGGAGATCTTAAAGTCTCAGATGACTCAAGTGCTGGATCTTTTGACCTCTCTAATGGCTAAGAACTCGGGAGTCCAACAAAAAGAGGAAGTCAGGAAGGAACCGCACCAGAGTGCCTCAACGCCAGTCTCTCTGCGGGACAGGGGAGAGGCTGTCTGTTTCAACTGTGGGGGAGTTGGTCACTTTGGGCGAGTGTGCCCCAGCCCGAGGAAGACCCGAGGCACCTATCACCAGCCGGCGGAAAACTCCAGAGGGCCCCCGGTGAAGGAGTCAGCCGGGATCCCATCATTTTCAGCAAGCTCCACTAAAATCCTCAAGCAAGGAGATTCGAGGGAGAAGGAAAACAATGCCCCTCCCAAAATACTAAATACAAGAGTTAAAATTTCAAGACCTGCAAGGGATCAATGCATACCAGGCCCAACAGGGATTAAGATCCAGAAAAAGGTAGAAGAAAAAGAAAACACCTAAGGGAAAACCCACAAGTCCAAAGAAAGAGGCCTCCCCGAGGAGGTTTCCAGCCAAATTGGTGGGACCCTCCCCTGTGGTTCCCATTCAAGTGGAGGGAGTTTACACGAGGGCCATCCTGGACACAGGGGCCCAAGTCACTCTCCTGTACCGTGACTTTTATCAAAAGCATCTGAGTCACTTGCCCTTACGGAAGTTGGAGGATCTGGAGATATGGGGGATTGGCACCCAGAGCTTCCCCTACGATGTCTATGTCTCAATCCGACTGGCTTTCGACCCCTCGATAGCAGGAAAGACAGAGGCCTTTGACACCCTGGCAGTAGTTTGTCCTCGCCCCCCAGGGGCCAACAAGAGTTCCCTGATAATAGGGACCAATACTGACCTGGTCAGGAGATTACTGGCTCCCCTAGCACAGGAGCAGGGTGCTTCGATGGCCAGGATCCACCCAATGTTGCAGTTAGCCTACCAACGATTGGTCCTGGAACAGAAGGCCTCAGAAGAGGGGGTAGGGAAAGTCTGGAGATTAGAGAAGGAGGAGAGAGTGTTACAGCCTGGTAAAATGACCTGTCTGAAGGCCACTGTGAAGCTCACATGGGAGCAGCCTGGCCCCTTCGTGATTCTGGAACCGGACGCCCTAGATACTCACCCAGGATAGGAAGTCATCCCTGAGGTAGTCCCGCTGAGGACTCTGAAGAAGGCCAATGACCGGATACCAGTGAGTATCAGGAACATTACTGACTCACCTGTGAAGATTCCGGCCCGGATGCTGTTGGGCCAAGTAAACCCTGCTACCCCAGTGGCTCTGTCTGACCTAGAGAAGACTGAAGGAGGGGCACCCATGCTGGAGAAGCTCTACCTGGAGAACGCGACCCTACCACCGGTGTGGAAGGAGAGAGCCAGGGCCCAGCTGACCAGGTGGAGGAAGATCTTCTCCAGAGATGAATTTGACGTAGGGTGTGCGGGGAGTGCCACCCACAAGATCCGTCTGCAAGAAGACAAACCTTTCCGGGAAAGGGTCCGGCGGGTCCCACTGGCCGACCTGGAGGACTTACGTGAGCAACTGGCAGAGAACTGGAGTTATCCGAGAGTCCAGAAGCCCGTATGCCTCCCCTATCATAGTAGTCAGGAAGAAGAACGCATCACTGAGACTCTGTATAGACTACAGGACTCTCAATAGGAGGACCATACCTGACCAATACACCACACCCAGGATAAAGGATGCTCTGCAGAGTCTGTCTGGAGACAAGTGGTTCAGTGTAATGGACCTGAAGAGTGGGTATTACCATATCCCAATGCATCCAGAAGATAGAGAGAAGACGGCATTCATCACCCCAGTGGGATTCTATGAATTTAACCGGATGCCTCAAGGGTTGTCAGGGGCTCCTGCCACTTTCCAGCGACTGATGGAGAAGATGGTGGGGGACATGAACCTCATCAAAGTCCTAGTATACCTAGATGACATCATTGTCTTTGGGAAGACTCTGGAGGAACACGAGGAAAGGCTGGAGAAAGTCCTGAAGAGACTTAGTGATGAGGGACTTAAACTCTCCAGGGAGAAGTGTCAGTTCTACCAATCCTTAGTCCACTACCTGGGACACATAGTGTCTGAAGAAGGGGTATCTACAGACCCTGACAAACTGGAGGCAGTTATCTCCTGGCCCCGACCAACTACAGTGACGGAGCTCAGATCCTTCCTGGGGTTCTGCTCCTCTTATCGCAGGTTTGTGGAGGGATTTGCAGGGATTGCCAAACCTCTGAATGAGTTGTTGAAGACAGAAGAAGGAGAGGAGGATGACACTGGCCCCAGGAAGCCAGTAGAATCAGTGGAAGGCCAGTGGACTGAGAAGTGTGAAGAGGCCTTCACAATGTTGAAGAAGAGTCTGACCACTGCCCTTGTCTTGGCCTATGCAGACACCAAGAAGCCATATGAATTGCACGTGGATGCCAGTCATGATAGTCTGGGAGGCGTGCTGTATCAGGAGTATGAAGGACAGCTGAGACCAGTTGCCTATGTGAATAGGAGTTTAACCCCAGCGGAAAATAATTACCCCACCCACAAATTGGAATTCTTGGCCTTAAAGTGGGCTGTTGTAGGCAAACTCAAAGACTACTTGTATGGAGCTGACTTTGTAGTGAAAACAGACAATAACCCACTCACTTACCTCTTCACCACAGCCAAGCTGGATGCCACCGGCCACCGTTGGTTGGCAGCCCTCTCTGGGTTCAACTTTAGCTTAAAGTATAGGCCTGGGGCTGGAAACCGAGATGCTCATGCTTTGTCCAGACGGTCTCATGCTCCCACTTGCAGGAAAGAAGACTGGACCCAGGTGACCCCGGATGGGGTGTGGGCCTTGTGTCAGGGAGCACAGCTTCAAGCTAGTGGAGGATCCCGGGCAGAAGAAATTGGAGTTTCGGTGGTAGGAGCGCCCAAGTACTATTGTGATGTGACCCAGATTGGCGAAGACGACTTCCCGAAACTGTCCAAAAAGGATATAAGACATGACCAGTTAGAATATCCTTGGGGAAGGTTGACCTTGGAAGCCCTGGAAGATCCGGATCCAGACAGGCTCTTGCATGATCCCTCCAAGGAGGCCCGTCTAATACGCAAGGAATGGGAGAAGTTACAGGTGCATCAAGGGGTGGTCTACCGAAGGGGCCCCTCTGATGTCCTGGAAGATAAGTGGCAACTGTTCTTGCCGGAAAAACATCGAAAGACTGTCTTAGTTGCCTTACACGACAATCATGGCCACCTAGGGGCAGAAAGAACCTTTCAGCTCATAAGTAGTAGATTCTACTGGCCCTGCATGCGAGCTGAAGTAGAGGAGTACTGTCACTCATGTGCTCGCTGTATACAGAGAAAGACACTGCCCCATCAAGCTGCCCCAATGGGCCACCTGCAAAGCCAAGGGCCCTTGGACTTGGTATGCATTGACTTCCTTTGTCTGGAACCTGACTTGAGTGGACATGGAAATGTTCTGGTGATAACCGACCATTTCACCCGTTATGCCCAGGCCTTTCCAACCAAAGACCAGAAGGCCTCCACTGTAGCCAAGATACTTATGGAGAAGTACTTTGTGCATTACGGGTTACCTCAACGCCTTCACTCGGATCAAGGGAGGGACTTCGAAAGTCGACTGATCCGGAAGTTACTGGACTCTTTGGGCATAAAGAAGACTCGCACCACCCCTTATCACCCTCAAGGTGATGCCCAACCATAAAGGTTCAACAGGACTTTGTTAAACATGTTGGGGACTCTGAGTAGTGAGGAAAAGCAGCATTGGGGCAAGCACATAGCTGCTATAGTGCATGCCTACAACAGCACGACCAGTGATGCCACAGGATATTCCCTGTATAGACTGATGTTTGGCAGGGAAGCAAGACTACCCGTAGACTTGGCCTTTGGCACCTCAATGGACCACACATCAGCTGCCTCACACAAGGGATACGTGGACAGATGGCGGAAAAGCTTAAAGCTGGCCTATAAGAAGGCCCAATCGACTTCTGACCAGAGAGGAGCCCGGAATAAGCGGAACTTCGACCTTTAGGGTCCGGATCCAGGATCTGCAACCCGGAGACAGAGTGTTGCTGTGAAACTTAGGGGTCCCAGGAAAGCACAAGCTGGCAGACAGATGGAAGTCAGAGCCCTATGTGATTTGTAGGAAACTGCCTGGCTTACCAGTGTATCACTTGAAGCCTGAAGGAAGAGTGGGGCCTCTGAAGACCTGGCACAGGAACCATCTGCTACCCCTTTCTGAGGCAGTCAGGATGCCTCTTGCTCCGGATTCCCCCGAGCTACCTTCAACTCCCCGCACTCCTAGACCTAATACCAGGTCTCAAGAAACTCTGTCAAGGGAGGAGGAAATTACAGATCAAAGTGAAGATGAGGAGCTGGAGCTCAATTGGCTATGGCCGTCTCAAGCACCTGAATCCCTAATGGCGGCTCCTACACCCTCTGAATTCCTCATAAGTGACACCTTGAACGCTGAAGCTGCTGAGTTCATTCCATCCAGTACCCAGACTGAAGAATGGGAAGATGCCTTGGAGTCAGTCCCCGCTGAAGACCCAGGGAACTCACTGTACCTTTCTGCACCAGAGTTTGATGCCCTTGAAGCCACAAGTCCTCTGACACCTACCCCAATGGAGGCACCCAAAGTGCAAGATATTGTGACCCCCAGAGAACAAAGAGTGAAGAGAATTATTCACCCTCCCAAGAAGTTGACTTACACTCAAATGGGAGAATGCTCTGAGGACACTGTGATAACTGCAAGAAGGACAATAGAGAAACCTGGCCCCTCCACTGTACATTTGGTGGAGGGCAACCCCAGCTCACTCTCTGGCACAGTTAGGCAGGTCACTTCCACTAGTATGACCTGTGGGCAGGACAATCTCCCTCACCGAGCTTGCTGGGAGGTTCCCCTGCCCAGTTCTTTTGCTACTATAAATTGTATTGTTTGCACTTTATGTTGATCTTATCTTTGGGGACCAAAGATTTTAAGTGGGGGGAGTGTGTATCGGGGTATTGCTTTAAGGCCTCAGAGACTACCATACCCAGAATGAGACGAGACACCCAGGGTGCATTGCCCCGCGCAAAGACTGCTGGGGTGGGCTATTTAACTGGGGGGCGGGACTGAGTTTGGCCTCTTTGGACACCGCCCGCCCAGCAAGTGGAACTCTTGTTCGAGTCTGCTGTGTTACCAGGCCTGAAGCCGGGGCTTTTCTCCAAAGAGCCTTCCGTTCCGCCGAGGAGCTTGCGGGACGTCATCCGACTGCTGCTGTACTGTTGCCAGGAGGACCGAAGACCCGGGTGTCGTGGAATCTGTGTACCGAGTTCCACAGCAACGGAAGATATGGACACGGACTGGTCCGGTTGGGTGAGAGAGCACATGCTCAGAGACAAACACAGGATCTTCTAGGCCAGATAACTGTTGTTCGGAACTAACTTTAGTGCTTGTAGTCACACACCGGAGGGACAGTGCTTTGAGTATCTAGGAGTCTCTAAGACTTATCCTGTGTTCACCAAGTTCAAGACCCTTTTTCTCTTTGTGGATTATAACTTGTTTCTTCAAAAACTGCACCACCGTTTGCTAGCGAAGAATTCTCTTTGCAGAACTTCTACATAGTACAGTCAGGCCTGACTCAGTAGCGTAGACATTTCTGGGTGCCATTTTTACCCACGAGGTAGAATAGCTGCAGCGGGGACCATTAGTTTCTTTTGTTATATCTGTCTGTTTGCAAAAGTACCCCTTTTCATTGCAGGGCTCTGCATGTGTTCATGTATACTTTTTCTATGCTTAACCAGTATTCTCAGTAAAAGTGCCAGGGTTAAGTACACCTGTGTTTGTGTCATTTACTGTGCAGAAGAGGCGGTTATTGATAGCTATACCATATTGCTGTGTTTATTGCAGGATTGTGTCTCCGAGCGTTACAGGTTACACAATCCTGCCATCCCCTACTGACTGTGCCAGGAGAGGTTAGAGCCAATTGCTGGGGGTTGACAGCAGTGCATTACAGGGCCCAAACAAATCATTTCAGCGGCTCTCTTAGCTGGGGGTATCGCTACACTAACATCATACAAATTAATTTGTTGTCTGCTGGGAACTGTTGGGCTTTCTTCAAGGACCTCAACTTTGCCAGACAAAGTTTTTTTTCTTTTTCATCATTCACTGACTAGCGGGATAAAACTGGGACTGTTATAGCAAGTTAGGGCTTTATGTACTGTTTCGAGGTAAAAGCATTCAGTTCTGTCTATTACTGATATACTGCAGGTATATACAGTAAGTACACTTGCTAATTCTCTCTTATTTTAGGTTATACTTGGCCTAATAAATCCTTTGAAATACATCAAAGTGTGTCAGTAAGTGCTGGGTGAGCGAGGTGTGTCATCTTCAGGTGTAAAAACAAAGATGACACTGGGAAAGGACGCTCTGAAGTGGAACTCTGCAAGGCCGGAAGGTTTATCCGGCATTTATCAGATGCAGTGATTTCCCATCACCCTGGATTTGACTCCCCTGCCTCAATGCTGTTTTCGTGGAGCGCACACTGAGTTCCCAGCACAGCTAGAGAACTGACCAAGGTGTGCTCTCCTTCTTATGCCCCATACACACAATCGTTTTTCTTGCCATTTTTTTTCTTGCCGTTTTTCACGTCGTTTTTTTTCATGTTTCCTCTCAAGCCTGTCTTGCGTACACACGATCATTTAAAAAAACGATCAAGCAAAGCGCAGTGACGTACAACACGTACGACGGCACTATAAAGGGGAAGTTCCGTTCGAATGGCGCCACCCTTCATGTTAGTAAAGTTTGTTGAGCGACGATTCGCTCTTTTCAGTCTCGTGCTTTTCAGTCCGTGACTGCGTGACGAATGTGCTATCTCCATTACGAATGCTAGTTTTACCAGAACGAGCGCTCCTGTCTCATACTTGATTCTGAGCATGCGCGTTTTTTTCACGTCGTTAAAGCATACACACTATCGTTTTTCACGTCGTTAAAAAAAACGACATGAAAAACGACGTGAAAAAAGAGAGCATGTTCGAAATTTTTAATGGCAGTTTTTCACGTCGTTAAAAATGCTCTGGAGCCTACACACGATCATTTTTAATGGCCATTTTTTTTAATGGCATTTTTAACGGCATGAAAAACGATCGTGTGTATGGGGCATAAGTGAGGCGGGAAAGCAGGGGGACTGGCAGGAACACCAGGGACTTCACATAAAGGAAGCAATACAAAGAGAGCAGGATACTTCCTCATACAAGTACATGGTACAGCAGGCACATATCAGGAAGATGAAGTGTTGGGGTAACAAAGCTTTAAGTAGACATTAAATGGTTAATTTACTATGCATGTAAATAACACAGTAAAGTGTTAATGTTCAGTGACAAAGGATTGTACAGTAAAGGGTAATGTACTGTTAATCAGTGTTACTCAGTAAATTGTTAGGGCTCATTCACACCAGCTGATGCATTGCAACACAGCGGCTGGTGTGCAGTGGGGTCGAGATCAGCACAGAAATGATGCGCTGAGCTTGGTGGATTGCACTGCTTTTTTTTTTTTTATAAATTAACTTTATTAAGATGTCACACAGACATCTCAAAAAATCTAAATGCAGGATGCGTGGTGTGAGGCAGTGTATTGCTTCGAACTGTGCTGTGCTAAAAAAAGTACAATATGCAGTACTTTTTTCAGAGCACGTTGCCTGCACACCACCGCATGGCAATGGTCTAAACCGGGCACAGTGGGCACATACAGTGCCTTACAAACGTATTCACCCCCTTGGCTTTTTATCTATTTTGTTACATTACAGCCTTTAGTTCAATGTTTTTTTATCTGAATTATATGTGATGTATCAGAACACAATAGTCTAAGTTGGTGAAGTAAAATTAGAAAAATATATACCTAAAACTATTTTTCGGAAATAAAAAACTGATAATTGGTATGTGCGTATGAAGCCCATAAAAAGCTCTGGTGCAACCAATTACCTTCAGAAGTCACATAATTAGTGAAATGATGTCCCCCTGTGTGCAATCTAAGTGTCACATGATCTGTCATTACATATACACACCTTTTTGAAAGGCCCCAGAGGCTGCACCACCTAAGCAAGAGGCACCACTAACCAAACACTGCCATGAAGACCAAGGAACTCTCCAAAAAAGTTAGGGACAATGTTGTTGAGAAGTACAAGTCAGGGTTAGGTTATAAAAAAATAATTCCAAATCTTTGATGATCCCTAGGAGCACCATCAAATCTATCATAACCAAATGGGAAGAACATGGCACAACGGCAAACCTGCCAGGAGACGGCCGCACACCAAAACTCACGGTCTGGGCAAGGAGGGCATTAATCAGAGAGGCAGCAAAGAGACCTAAGGTAACACTGGAGGAGCTGCAGAGTTCCACAGCAGAGACTGGAGTATCTGTACATAGGACGACAATAAGCCGTACGCTCCATAGAGTTGGGCTTTATGGCAGAGTGGCCAGAAGAAAGCCATTACTTTCAGCAAAAAACAAAATGGCACGTTTTGAGTTTGCAAAAAGGCATGTGGGAGACTCCCAAAATGTATGGAGGAAGGTGCTCTGGTCTGATGAGACTAAAAGTGAACTTTATGGCCATCAAAGAAAATGCTTTGTCTGGCGCAAACCCAACACATAACATCACCCAAAGAACACCATGTTTTTCAGCAGTCGGGACTGGGAAACTGGTCAGAGTTGAGGGAGAGATGGATGGTGCTAAATACAGGGATATTCTTGAGCAAAACCTGTACCACTCTGTGTGTGATTTGAGGCTAGGATGGAGGTTCACCTTCCAGCAGGACAATGACCCCAAACACACTGCTAAAGCAACACTTGAGTGGTTTAAGGGGAAACATGTACAGTGGGGCAAAAAAGTATTTAGTCAGCCACCTATTGTGCAAGTTCTCCCACTTAAAAAGATGAGAGATTCCTGTAATTGTCATCATAGGTATACCTCAACTATGAGAGACAAAATGTGGAAACAAATCCAGACAATCACATTGTCTTATTTGGAAATATTTTTTTTTGTGCAAATTATGGTGGAAAATAAGTATTTGGTCAATATCAAAAGTTCATCTCAATACTTTGTTATATATCCTTTGTTGGCAATGACAGAGGTCAAACGTTTTCTGTAAGTCTTCACAAGGTTGTCAAACACTGTTGCTGGTATGTTGGCCCATTCCTCCATGCAGATTTTCTCTAGAGCAGTGATGTTTTGGGGCTGTCGCTGGGCAACACAGACTTTCAACTCCCTCCAAAGGTTTTCTATGGGGTTGAGATCTGGAGACTGGCTAGGCCACTCCAGGACCTTGAAATGCTTCTTACGGAGCCACTCCTTCGTTGCCCGGGCGGTGTGTTTGGGATCATTGTCATGCTGAAAGAAACAGCCACGTTTCATCTTCAATGCCCTTGCTGATGGGAGGAGGTTTGCACTCTCACGATCAAATCTCACGATACATGGCCCCATTCATTCTTTCATGTACATGGATCAGTCATCCTGTTCCCTTTGCAGAGAAACAGCCCCAAAGCATGATGTTGCCACCCCCATGCTTCACAGTAGGTATGGTGTTCTTTGGTTGCAACTTAGCATTCTCTCTCCTCCAAACACGACGAGTTGTGTTTCTACCAAACAGTTCTACTTTGTTTTCCTCTGACCATATGACATTCTCCCAATCCTCTTCTGGATCATCCAAATGCTCTCTAGCAAACCTCAGACGGCCCGGACATGTACTGGCTCAAGCAGGGGAACACGTCTGGCACTGCAGGATCTGAGTCCCTGGTGGCGTAGTGTGTTACTGATGGTAGCCTTTGTTACGTTGGTCCCAGCTCTCTGCAGGTCATTCACTAGGTCCCCCCGTGTGGTTCTGGGATTTTTGCTCACCGTTCTTGTGATCATTTTGACCCCACAGGGTGAGATCTTGCGTGGAGCCCCAGATCGAGGGAGATTATCAGTGGTCTTGTATGTCTTCCATTTTCTAATTATTGCTCCCACAGTTGATTTCTTCACACCAAGCTGCTTGCCTATTGCAGATTCAGTCTTCCCAGCCTGGTGCAGGTCTACAATTTTGTTTCTGGTGTCCTTCGACAGCTCTTTGGTCTTCACCATAGTGGAGTTTGGAGTGTGACTGTTTGAGGTTGTGGACAGGTGTCTTTTATACTGATAACAAGTTCAAACAGGTGCCATTAATACAGGTAATGAGTGGAGGACAGAGGAGCCTCTTAAAGAAGAAGATACAGGTCTGTGAGAGCCAGAAATCTTGCTTCTTTGTAGGTGACCAAATACTTATTTTCCACCATAATTTGCAAAAATAATTCTTTCCAAATCAGACAATGTGATTGTCTGGATTTGTTTCCACATTTTGTCTCTCATAGTTGAGGTATAACTATGATGACAATTACAGGCCTCTCTCATCTTTTTAAGTGGGAGAACTTGCACAATTGGTGGCTGACTAAATACTTTTTTGCCCCTCTGTAAATGTATTGGAATGGCCTAGTCAAAGCCCAGACTTAAATCCAATAAAAAATCTGCGAGTCAGACTTAAAGATTGCTGTTCACAAGCGCAAACCATCCAACTTGAAGGAGCTGGAGCAGTTTTGCAAGGAGGAATGGGCAAAAATCCCAGTGGTAAGATGTGGCAAGCTCATAGAGACTTATCCAAAGCGACTTGGAGCTGTGATAGCCGCAAAAGGTGGCTCTAAAAAGTATTGACTTTAGGGGGGTGAATAGTTATGCACATTGATTTTTTGTTATTTTGTCCTATTTGTCGTTTGCTTCACAATAAAAAAAACAACATCTTCAAAGTTGTGGGCATGTTCTGTAAATTAAATGATGCAAATCCTCAAACAATCCATGTTAATTCCAGGTTGTGAGGCAACAAAACACAAAAAATACCAAGGGGGTGAATACTTTTGCAAGGCACTGTAGGAGACAAGGAATTTTGCCTTGTCCATGTGGTGGGACTTCACTGGAATAACCTCCTAATGCCGTAGCACTGCATGTATTGTGAACAAACCCCAAATGTACTTTTTCAGGTAGGTGTTTTCTATGATATAAGCCCTGTACACATGGATTTTTCCATCGCAAATCTGATGAAGATTACTTCCATCAGTCTTGCCTACACACCATCAGTCAAAAATCTGACCGTCCCAAATGCCGTGATGTAAAACACTCAGACGAGCCGAGAAAAATTAAGTTCAATGCTTCTGAGCATGCGTCGACTTGATTCTGAGCATGCGTGGGTTTTTTCTCCGATGGAGTTCCACACAGACAATCGGAATTTGCTTTCATTTTTTTTCCCATCGGATAAATTTAAAACATGTTCTATTTTTTCTCACCGATGGAAAAAAGACAGATGGGGCCCATACACGATCGGTTTGTCCGATGAGAAAAGTCCATCGGACTGTTTTCATCGGTAAAACCGATCGTGTGTACACGGCATTAGTCTCTTGGGAGAGGTTGGGAAATCTCAACAATTGTAAGGAATGTCTTACCACATGCATATGGTTTGAGCGGGACATCTCCTCACTGGACTTAACTTATGCTTGCCTCCTGCTGGAGCTTCTTGAAACGTGCAGGTTTGACAGGGAAAATGTTTTGTTTCGTTTTTTCTTTTTATTTCTTCTTTTTGTAACGGTTTTCTTGTTTCCGTTACTGCGGTTTTATGCTGTTTATGTACACTTTTATTGAAAAATTACAACAAAAAGTAATCTACAAAAAAAAAAAAAATATCTCAGTAGCAAAGAGATTTAATTTATTATGTAGTCCTAGATCTACAATCCATATTTCAAATGAACAATTATCATTTATTTTTATTTTTTTAAATAAACACACAAATTAGCTTAAAAGTGAAAAGTTCTTCGCTTGGTGCATAAATATTCAAATTGAAAAACTATAATAATAGGTGGATAGCAGCACTCACCAATACCCAAATACAAGATAATAGTTACTATACATAAAAAGTGTTGTGCTATTTCTTTAAAGATAATCAGTAACAATGCAAATATAATAAAACACAACATTAGGGGAAAAACCCCACAATTGAATTATGTGAAAAAGTGTACAGTACAATAATTCCTCCAAAGTTCATATATAATCAGCAACATGCAACTCTTATTCACAGGTGACCTACCATGTTCCACCACATTGAAGTGGGGAGCAAATCACTAATATGAAAAAAGGATTTTGTAGACAAAGTCTTTCTAGACATTGTGCTTCCCATCATGAAAAAAATCCAACTTGCTTGAAATTTGTAGGCATTGATAAATTCATGTGCCATTGGCATGGGAACAATGCAAAAAGGGAGATGTCTTGCCTTGAAACATAAAGGATATTTGAGATGAAGTTGTATTCTCCCTATGTTTTGATCGAAGATCAATTCTTCAACAATTCTATAAATAACAGCTAATAGTTCCTCCACCCATTTTATCTCATTTATTTAATTAATTATATTAATTATAATATAATAATCTTAATATTATTTTATGTGTTGTAATTTTAATTTATAATGTGCTTTATTATGCCTTTTTTTGATTTAGGGTCTCCCCTTTTCTTTGACATTGTCCTTCTTTTTGACAATTTATATAATTTTAGTTTTGTATTTTTGCCACAACATGGTGTTGGTAAAGGTGAACCTGGATATAAGTTCATATTATTACATTAATATTATGGGCTCTTTAATAATAACAATTTGCTAATCATTCATAATACAAGTTTTGTTTAGGGAGGTGTTTAAACTTGGAATGTGTTTCTCCTTTTTGTGACAATGAAAAGGAATGATCTTCTGGTTATCCTGGTGACTCAATCTAGCCTATATATGGCACATTTCCTGTGTCAGTGCTATGGACTGGCCCCTTGACAAAGTGATGCCTTGTGATGAAATGCATCGGGCAGAGCTAGCGCTAAGCAGAGTGTTTGTTGCAAGCTTGTCTTTGATTTTACTTGTGAGTATCACTCATCTTTTCTAAAATGTTGCTTTAAATTCCGACACTATGGAGTCCTCAAGTTCTTCCCCCATATGGCTGTTTCATGCGTGAGTATTTCTGGCTTTGCATCTAGTAGCGGTGAGGTTCCTGCTCCACACCCATCTGTGGCCTAGGCACAATTTGAGTGCTGATAAACCTCTTTCATTTGGAATCTAGCTATCTGCTAAGCTGCTTTATTTTCACTTCAAGGTGGTGGAACGTGAAAGCAGGTCACGGATGAATACGAGTTGCACAATACGGTCTTTAGAGGATATATTGCTCTGTACACTTTTTCCCATTATTCACTTCTGGGATTTTTTACTTGACAATGTGTTTTATACAAATTGGCATGCTTCAAAAACTGTTCACGCAGGAGTGTCGAAAAACTGGGGTTGATTTTCTAAAGGTAAATAGAAGGGAACTTGTATTTTGCATGGAGACTTTCCCCCTAGCTTAGTGATGTTTATAGTTGTATATTATTATTATTATTATACAGGATTTATATAGCGCCAACAGTTTACGCAGAGCTTTACAATATAAAAGGGAGACAATACAGTTACAATACAATAAAATACAAGAGGATTAAGAGGGCCCTGCTCAGAAGAGCTTACAATCTAATAGGGTGGGGCAGGTGGTACAAAAGGTTGTAACTGTGGGGAATGAGCTGATGGAAGTGGTAAAAGATTAGTTGGAGACGTGATAGGCTTCCCTGAAGAGGTGAGTTTTCAGGGATCGCCTGAAGGCAGCAAGAGTAGGGTATAGCCGGACAGGTTGAGGTAGTGAGTTCCAGATGATGGGAGAGGCTCTGGAGAAATCCTAGAGACGAGCATGGGAGGAGGAGACGAGAGAGCTTGACAGTAGGAGGTCTTGAGAAGAGCGGAGAGGACAGTTTGGGATATGTTTGGAGACAAGATTGGTGATGTAGCTTGGGGCAGAGTTGTGGATGGCTTTGTATGTTGTGGTTAGTATTTTGAATTTAACCACTTGACAACTGGGCACTTAAACCCCCTTCCTAATCCTAACCAGACGAATTTTCAGCTTTCGGTGCTCTCACATTTTGAATGACAATTACTCAGTCATACAACACTGTACCCATATGAAATTTTTTTCCTTTTTTTCACACAAATAGAGCTTTCTTTTGATGGTATTTAATCACTGTTGGGTTTTTTATTTTTTGCGCTATAAGAGAAAAAAGGCTGAAAATATTGTAAAAAAATTAATTTTTCTTTGTTTCCGTTATAAAATTTTGCAAATTAGTATTTTTTCTTCATAAATTTTGGCCAAAATTTATACTGCTACATATCTTTGGTAAAAATAAGTACAAATTGGTGCATATTTTTTGGTCTTTGTGAAAGTTATAGAGTCCACAAGCTATGGTGCCAATATCTAAAAATTTATCACACCTGAAGTACTGACGGCCTATCTCATTTCTTGAGACCCTAACATGCCAGAAAAGTACAAATACCCCCCAAATGACCACTTTTTGGAAAGAAGACATTCCAAGGTATGTAGAAAGAGTCATTGTGAGTTTTTTGAAGTTGTCATTTTTTCCCACAATTCTTTGCAAAATCAAGATTTTTTTTTTTCTTTTTCACAAAATTGTCATATTAGCGGGTTATTTCTCACACCCAGCATATGCATACCACAAATTACACCCCAAAACACATTCTGCTATTACTCCCGAGTATGGCGATACCACATGTGTGAGACTTTTACACAGCCTGGCCACATACAGAGGCCCAACATGCAGGGAGCACCTTCAGGCGTTCTGGAACACCCAGGCCAATTCTGACATTTCTCTCCTACATGTAAAAATCATCATTTGTTTGCTAGAAAATTACATAGAACCCCAAAACATTATATATGTTTTTTTAGCAAAGACCTTAAAGAATATAATGGTGGTCGTTGCAACTTTTTATCTTGCACGGTATTTGCGCAGAAATTTTACTAACGTGTTTTTTACGGAAAAAAACTGTTTTGTGCTTAAAAGAAAAAACAACAGTAAAGTTAGCCCAATGTTTTTGCATAATGTGAAAGATGAAGTTATGCCGAGTAAATAGATACCTAACATGTCACCCTTCAAAATTGCACACGCTCGTGGAATGGCGCTACTTAAAAATCCCCATAGGCAACGCTTTTAAATATTTTTACTGGTTACATGTTTTGAGTTACAGAGGAGGTCTAGGGCCAAAATTATTGCTCTTGCTCTAACGTTCGCAACGATACCTCACATGTGTGGTTTGAACACCGTTTTCATATGTGGGCGGGGCTTAAGTATGCATTCACTTCTGCATGCGAGCTCGCGGGGGCAGGGGCTCTTTAAAAAAATATATATATTTTATTGTTCATTTTACTTTATTTATTTTAGTTTGACATGTTTTTCCGCCCCAAATTTTTTTTTGATCACTTTTATTCCTATTACAAGGAATGTAAACATCCCTTGTAATAGGAATATGGCATGACAGGTCCTCTTTACAGTGAGATATGGGGTCAATAAGACCCCACATCTCACCTCTAGGCTGGGAAGCCTGAAAAAAAACAAAAAAAACAAACAATTTTGGCTTTTATCGTAGCGGTGAGTCGGTAGAAGCACCGGAGGGCAGCGGGAGGGGGGAGCATCCCCTCTCACCTCCCGTAAGAGCGATCAAGCGGTGGAACAGCTGCTATGATCATTCTTATGGTGTAGGGAATCGCCGGCTGAAAAAGCGAATATCTGAATGATGCCTGTAGCTGCACCCATCATTCAGATATCCCCGCATAAAGTTAAGGACGTCATATGACGGCCGGCGGGCGGGAAGTGGTTATTGCGGAGTATTGCCGGGTATTGCGGAGTATTGCCGGGTATTGCTGAGTATTGCCGGGTATTGCAGAGTATTGCCGGGTATTGCGGAGTATTGCGGGGTATTGCGGCGTATTGCGGGGTATTGAGGAGTATTGCAGGGTATTGAGGGGTATTGCGGGGTATTGAGGAGTATTGCAGGGTATTGAGGAGTATTGCCGGGTATTGAGGAGTATTGCCGGGTATTGAGGAGTATAGCTGGGTATTGTGGAGTATTGCCAGGTATTGTGGAGTATTGCCGGGTATTGTGGAGTATTGCCGGGTATTGTGGAGTATTGCCGGGTATTGTAGAGTATTGCCGGGTATTGTGGAGTATTGCCGGGTATTGCGGAGTATTGCCGGGTATTGCGGAGTATTGCGGGGTATTGCCGGGTATTGAGGGGTATTGAGGGGTATTGCAGGGTATTGAGGAGTATTGCAGGGTATTGAGGAGTATTGAGGAGTATGGCAGGGTATTGCAGAATATGGCAGAGTATTGCACAGTATGGCAGGGTATTGCACAGTATGGGCAGAGTATGGGCAGGGTATTGCAGAGTATGGGCAGGGTATTGCAGAGTATTGCACAGGGTATTGCAGAGTATTGCACAGGGTATTGCAGAGTATTGCACAGGGAGTATTGCACAGGGTATTGCAGAGTATTGGCAGGGTATTGCAGAGTATTGCACAGGGTATTGCAGAGTATTGCACAGGGTATTGCAGAGTATTGCACAGGGTATTGCACAGGGTATTGTACAGGGTATTGCAGAGTATTGGCAGGGTGTATTGCAGAGTATTGGCAGGGTATTGTACAGGGATGGCTGAGCAGGGATGGATGGATGGCTGGATCTGTGACTACAATTGTCACAGATCCAGCCCACAGCTGACATGATCTGACATGGGGGAGGGAGCGGACATGATCCGCTCCCTCCCCTCTCCTCTCACACTGTACTCATCGGTACAGAGAGGGGAGAGAGGAACCGGCGTCATCACATGACGCCGGTCTGTTTACTAGTGATCGCTCCGTCATTTGACGGAGCGATCACGTGGTAAACGGCCGTGATTAGCGGCCATCTACTGTGATCCGTGATGCGCCGGGTCTTCCGGACCCGGCGGTCACGGACATTTCCTGGAGCGCGCCCCAGGGGGCGCGCGGGAGCAAGATTCTGGGAGGACGTCCCTGGGACGTCCACCCTGGATAACTCGACCGCGCTGTAGACGTCTTTCGTCCATGGCGCGGTCGGCAAGTGGTTTATTGGCTGGGTGATCGGGAGCCAGTGTAGGGATTGGAGGAGAGGTTTGGCAGACACTGAGCAGTTGGTAAGGTGGATAAGTCTGGCAGCAGCATTCATGATAGACTGAAGAGGGGATAGCCTATGGAGAGGCAGGCCAATAAGAAGGGAGTTGCAATAGTCAAGTCGAGAGATAACAAGGGAGTGAATGAGGAGTTTGGTGGTTTCATTTGTTAAAAAGGGGCGAATTTTAGAGATGTTACGGAGGTGAATTCTACAACTTTTGACAACGATTGGACGACAATATGGCTATAAGGGTCCATTCATGCCAGAATGTGGTGCGGGAAACCCACGTTCCATGCACGTTTCCAACATGGCATTTAAAATGCACTACACTTGCGATCTACAGTGGGTGTCAATGCAGTGTCAATGACACCCCAAATGCAGGTCGCAAATGCAGTGCATTTGCCTGCACCAGATTGCATGGTACTTCTGTATCATGTGATCCGGTTGCAGTGTGTATTTTAAAGTAGTGCATGCACTTCTTTTGGTGTGGTGCAGTGCGATTAAAAATGACTTTTCCATTGCAATCTATGGTCACTCTAATTTTCTAAAATTGTCAAAATGTTCGATGCAATGTGGCAACCTATAGGCATTCTGCACACCAATGCAATGTTCAGGAAATATAAATGGCTGCTTCTGTGATTGACTTGACTTACTAATTTTCTCATAAATCTGCACTAAGATATGAATAATATTTTAGGCATACCCTGCAATAGGACTTTATTTGTTGGTGAGATATTACCTAATTCTTGTCTAGTAAAGGGATGCAGACACTGCAGTTTTCCTCAGTAGAACACTGACTTTTCTCAGGTGGATATAATGAAGGCAGATCCTCCCATTCAGGAATCAATCTAGAAGGAAACAGTGAAACAAACAGCAATTCACTTAGGTTTTGTTCACATCTAAGAGAGCCGGATCGTGGGTAGAATCGCGGCGATTCTGCCCACGATCCTGAATCACAGCAAATTGCAGGACGCCCATGCGATCCTCGTCACTTCCAATAGCACCCCAATAGCGAAGCGATTTAGCCGCGATTGTCATCCGACGAATCGCTGTAAAATCGCGCAAACATAATTGCGGTATCCTGATTGCCCAAAAGAAGTTCAAGAACTTATTTTGGGCGACAGGCGTCCCACAATTCTGTTTGCGCGATTTTACTGCAATTCGTCGGGCGACAATTGCAGCAAAATCGCGCAGTGATCTGGGTGCCTATTGGAAGTGACAGGGATCGCAAGGACATCCCGTGATTTGCCATGATTCGGGATCGCGGCCAGAATCGCGGTGACTCTGCTCTCAAACCAGGACGCCTAGATGTAAACGGAGCCTTATGCCACGTACTCACGATCGGACATTCCGACAACAAAACCGTGGATTTTTTCTCAACGGATGTTGGCTCAAACTTGTCTTGCATACACACGGTCACACAAATGTTGTCGGAAATTCCGAACGTCAAGAACGCAGTGATGTACGACAAGCCAAGAAAAATGACGTGTGGCTCTTCTGCTTGATTCCGAGCATGCGTGGAATTTTGTGCGTCGGAATTGTGTACACACGGTCGGAATTTCTGACAACAAGTTTTGTTGTCGGAAAATTTGAGAACCAGCTCTCAAATTTTTGTTGTCGGAAATTCCGACAGCAAATGTCCGATGGAGCCTACACACGGTCGGAATTTCCAACAACAAGCTCCCATCGAACATTTGTTGTCGGAAATTCAGAGCGTGTGCATTAGAGTAGAAAACAGTAGAAACCTGCAACAAAGTTTTTACGTTTCCTAGATCGCCTAGAGGGGATTGTATTTTTCTCAACAAGAGTAGAAGTACACTTTAACCTCCCTGGCGGTATGATTATGTCAGATTTTTGATGCTGAAAGCAGTACAATGTTTTGCATGGAAAGTTGGCGTTTTATATTGTAGGCCTGTAATTCTTAGAAATAACTCACTTAAATCTATCCAAACAAGAGTCTAGTAGACATCCCGGGTATGATAAAGTTTGAAACACGAAATCAAAAATTATAATATAATGAATAATTATAAAAAATAATAATATAATAATAAGAAAAATTATTCAATAATGTAATCAAATCAAAAACACTGAAATTTGCTCAGTTGCAGAATTGTCGCTGTCATTACTTTCAGTGTTTGATGACGAATTTCCCCACAAATCACTATTGCTCAAATCACTATCGCTGCAAGTGATCCTAATTTATTATCGCTGTTTTCTAGCTGGTCTAAATGCACTTTTGATGTAAAGGGACACTATTTGGTTGCTATGGACAATCTCCAGTTTCCAGGCAGAAAGAACAGTATTTATAAAATAAAACTGCATGCAGGGCACTGGACAAACCACTAGGGACAAAAGGGATGTGAAACTATTTGATACAGTAATGTAATCTGTAATATTACAGTTTACTGTATGTATTGTGTGTTTTTCACTTTTTGAATTTGGCGCCGTGTTCCGTCGCCATGCGTCGCAACGCTCGCAGGGAACGGAGCTCGGCACTGTGAATCGAGCGGAGACTCGGCTTGCACACACAGCGAGGATTCTGGGGATAAGGTAAGTAACCTGTACATGTATCCTGCGATGCAATCCCGAGTGTGGTTCGTGGTTACCGCTTTTGGTATGGAAAATTCACCCTGAGCCACACTCTGCAATACCACTAGGGAGGTTAACTATCAAAAGTGTTATACAACCCTCATTCTTCCAC
The DNA here is from genome assembly GCA_029206835.1 of Rana muscosa. Classification (NCBI taxonomy): domain Eukaryota; kingdom Metazoa; phylum Chordata; class Amphibia; order Anura; family Ranidae; genus Rana; species Rana muscosa. Next base: position 332,271,377 of record CM055127.1, read on the forward strand.
TCATCTTCCAGGTAGTTGCATTAGATGTTCAAATAAGCCAAAATAAAGTAAAAGTAGTGCTGAAAAAATCACTTGTTGGTCTAGCCAATCTTTTTTGCAAATTAAGCCCACGTTCAGCTGAACTCGCACGATTTCACTCTCGCTGGCAATCCCGATTTCAGCCACGATTTCAAAGACATCTGAAACAGATGTCAATGTAAATCGCGGCTGAAATCGCAAAAAGTAGGACAGAAACTACTTTTTGTAATCGGTGCAGCGCCGCAGATGCGGTGTCGCACCGATTAGGACGGTGCCATTGCCCGCAATTTGCGGCAAATTTCGCTGATTTGACATGCGATTTGACATGTCAAATCGCATGTCAAATCGCACCAGTGTGAACCAGGGCTAAAGCAGGGCTAAAGCTTGGTTCACACTTGGTAAAAGCAGTGTCGGCTCCAGCAGGGGGCAGTGTATCTCAGCGCATCACACTGCTTGTTTTTTTTTTTCAACTTTATTTTGAAGTGTCACATAGTGACAATTTATTTTGTGTCACCGCATAGCAGTGTGGTGCATTGTGTGCTATGCTGCATTGTATTCAGGCTACTGCTCACGGTGCCCTAATCCTTTTAAAGGATGGAACAGCAGGAGTCATTTGCCTTCATACTTTGTGCTCAAAGGTGTCCCTATTTCTCATCTCAGATAGTTTTGGAGGTATAAACACTGAGGCCTCGTACACACGACTGGTTTTCTCGGCAAGAAACGACAAGAAAACTGCTGGGAGAGCTTTCTTGCCAAGAAAACCAGTCGTGTGTATGGTTTCTCGTCGAGAAAACTGCCGGGAATCTCGACGACAAAAATAGAGAACCTGCTCTCTATTTTCTCATCGGGATTCTCGTCGGCCTGTTTCCCGACGAGAAAACTGTGTGTGTGTATGCGGCAACAAGCTTACCTGTCCTCTGATAAGCCCATGCATGCTCAAAATTACTTTGACGCATGCACGGTAGCTTCCTAGGCATAGGTAGGATGTAGCAAAATGGCGGCGACGGCATTGAATGGGACGAGCGCATGCTCATCGTAGTGGATGAAGTCACCGCGTTCGTTCCATTCAAAAGAATGGCGGTTCTTTGGAATGGATTGTGTGTACACTCGGCCGGCACAAGATTCTTGTCAAGAATCTCGTCAGGAAAAACAACAGGTTTTTCCTGACGAGAATCTCGGCCACGTGTACAGGGCTTCAGGTGGAAAAGTTTCTAATATTTTCGTCTCTCCAACTGATATGACCTGCAGAGTTCTATGTACTAGAGAATAGAAGGAGGTTGTGTCTCTCCCACGGGCAGACCCGGTCAGGAACCTCCACCTATGGAGTAATGTTGAATATAGACTTTTAGTGTGCCCTGTTGATGACATAATTTTGAAATGCATGGTGATGTCATGGTGCTAGGAAATAACAACATCACAGATGCTCACCTGATCTTTGTTGTCTTTGGAATTTGGGATTGGTTACATAGCTGGTGAAATAAATATGATGGAGAAGTTAACAACATATTTTCCTATGTAAATTTAGCTTCATACAGTATGGATAGATTCTGCATTATTACATGTTACATATTTGACAAAACTTGCACCAGTTATTTTATTCTTACTTTGTACTGTACTTTTACTTGTATGTTTTGGTCCTAGGTCATGAGGGAGAGCTGGAAGGCAGCTAATGAAATGTGGGACTGGTAAACGCTGATAAGGGCCGGTCTTCCAGGAACATGAACTCCCAATTCTGCATTTCCTACAGAGATCTGGACATCTCTAAAACTGCAATCAACCTAATAACGATGCACTTGAGCGGTAACAGGTTGTCATTAGAGCAGCATCTGCTCTCATCAAAGTTAATTATTCAGCTGCTTTGTTTTTCGAGTTGGTGCCTGTTAAAATTTAGCAGAATCTTAATTAAAACACATTTACAAACTCCTTAGATGCTCGTCTCCTCTGAAGGAATCGGCAGTCTTCCCTGGAAGCATCAGGCATGGTTAGAGACATTAAATAAGAACTGAACAACTGAACATGTTTTTTGTTAACTCTTGGAATGCTAAAATAGTATTACATTATATTCACCAGCTTGACTGCTAGATTTTTCTTGCCTGTAATTAACACAGTGATGCAGACTCCAATGCTAACAAACATCACATGAGGGCAAACTTTAAAAGTTTGGGTCAATTTATTTACTTTTTTAGGTATATTGGATTTTAAAATAACAATTTTACATTAATGCTTAGATGTTTACAACCTTTGTTTTACAAATTAAAATGTATTAATGACAAAGGATACCTAGAGAACTATGGGTTATTTAAAGAGACTGAAACCTTGGATGGAAATTTTAGATAAGGCATGAATCACCCATTTGACTCAGTCAAAGCCATTAAGCCCTATATGCATGCTTTTTACAACAGGTAGTTGGAGACAGAGGAGGCCTAAACCATCCCTGGCTATCTAGAGAAAAGACTACATACTACTCATATGAAAAACTTTAAGATTTGACTGAAAAAGGCAAAATTATTTTACTGTTACTTTAAAATAGAGGCTATCATGATATTGTGGTCTCACTTTTTTAATACTTTAAAATATATGATTAAAATGCTATTAAAACAGAAATTGACAATCTCTTTCCCTATACTCATCGAATACCTTAGGCCCCTTTCACACTGGGGCGGTTTGCAGGCGCTATTGTGCTAAAAATAGCGCCTGCAAACCGTCCCTAAACAGCGGGCTTTCACACTGGAGTGGTGCGCTAGCAGGACGGTAAAAAAGTCCTGCTAGCCGCATCTTTGGAGCGGTGAGAGGAGCGGTGTGTTTACCGCTTCTCCACCGCTCCTTCCCATTGAAAGCAATGGGAAACCTTGGTAATACCGCGGCAATGCGCCTCCGCAGAGGCGCATTGCCGGCGGTATTAACCCTTTTTTGGCCGCTAGCGGGGGTTAAAACAGCACCGCTGGCGGCCGAATACCTCCGCAATTCCGAAGGTATAGCGCCGCTAAAAAATAGCGGCGCTATACCGCCACCGCACCCACCGCCCCAGTGTGAAACCAGCCTTAATGAGTCCCTTTAATAAAGGCTAATAGGCATTCTCTCTGACTGGATGCAAAGTTTTTATACACAGCTGCACTTCCCTTTAAAGTAGGACATATTAATTTAACTTGCATCTAAAATTGAACAGTTAAACCATATATGTTGTTGCACATGATCCTGTAATGACAACAGGTTCCTTCACTTTTTATATAGATTATAATTAAGTCATTGTAGGCTTGGTTTACTAAAACTGGAGAGTGCAAAATCGGGTGCAGCTCTACATAGAAACCAACCATGTTCCAGGTTTTATTGTCAAAGCTTAATTGAAGAGGCTGAAGATAGACGCCGATTGGCTACCATGGATTTTGCACCCTCCAGTTTTAATAAATCAAGTGTAGCACCCTGGAGTTTAGGCAGGGTTGATCCTCACAAATTTACTTGCCAGGAGTAGTTGTACTGGTTGATTGTTAGAGATCTATTGATTTCTCCCTAAGTTTGGCCTTGGTGTACTTTTCTCTTCTACCACTAGGTGGCAGGGTATTTGGTGGTACTGGATATGAGAAGGGCAACCCAAGGTCAGGTTATGGGGATGTGGGGTATCTCAGCCAATGGGCCGGGTTTTCTTGAATCCCTTGGCCTGCTGGGAGAGCGGGCCAAGGTAGTGGAGTCAGGTGATCTGTGTTCTGTGCCACCTGGACGGCTGTCTGGGTGGACTTGTGTCTTATTGCCCTTTGCTGCTAGGCTGGAGATTGGGCCTATCCCGGGGGCATCTGGCTGCTAGGCTATCTGGGGGCCTATCCAGAAGCAAGAGAGCAGTGCAGGGTTGGGATTGCGGCTTGCAGTCCAACCAGATTTGACGATTCTGCCGGCCGGAGAACCTGTCGTGGTCGGAGGTAGAGGGGAAGCTGTCGCCACTAAGGGACCACTCTGCCTTATTACCAGGTACCACAGTGAGTAACTGAAGCAAGTACCGGAGCAGTATTCCCACCGAACCGGCATGGTGGAGAATCTGGAAACTTCAGGCGGTGATCAAGTCAGAGACCCAGTCAGCGGAGGTGAGGCTTGCAGAGCAGCCTTGTGTGTCAAGCCAGGAACTGAGCAGGCCAGTGGGGTGAAGATTGAGAAGTATCAGGAGTGTCAAGCTAGGGACCCAGCAGAGAAGCGGGGGTGACGCTTGAGGAAGATACCACTGTCAAGATTGTAGGAGCTCAAGGGATTCAGTGGCAATGAATCAGAGGGTCTAGTGAGAAACCGGGAGCTCAGTGTGCTGAAGAACTACCTGGAGAAATTGTAGTGAAAGTGAAGGAACTGTTAAAGACTGTTGCCATAGGAAACAGCATCCCTGCACGTGCAGATGTGGCGTCTTGCTGGACGCCTTTCCCTGCATGGCTGTCTTCCTATTGAAGTCTCAGAGTCTGCTAATTAAACTTGCAACTACTTAAGGGTGTCCTGGCCCTAGCCCTCTTTCCCCCATACAAGTTTGTAAGAGAAATAAACATCTCTTTTGCATTCAAGAAGTGTCTGGCGCCCAATAACTTTATCCTCCTTGCACCCACTATGCCTCACAACCCACCATATACAGAAGGATGTCAGCTATCTCTGGCCCTGGAGGTTCTCATTAGACTGATGGAGGCCGGAGACCTTGCTACACAAGTTATTAGGTTTTCCACCCCTCTAAAAATTGGTTAGAATTAGGATAACTTTTTCAGAGGTGTTTGACAGGCGATGAGGAGGCTATAACCCCATAAATGCCACACTACCAATTGCACGTGGTAGCGAGATGGTTGCAGCATAGCCCTATTCACTTGAATGGTATTGAATGGCAGCTCTACAGCCCACCGAATGCAGCAGGGGGATCATTTTTGCTGTGCCTGTGAAGCAAAGCATCTCGAATGTGGCATGTGAACAGCATCGCCCGCTGCCTCTGCAACAAAGTGGCCCAACTGAGTGTTTTTACCATTACCCTCAAATGAGCCCTTACTTAGTTTAGCTGCAGCACTGTCACCCTTTCCTGAATGTTTGTGATTGGGACTACAAGCAGCTGTGCCAATACTGTACACAGTATATTACCACCTTCTGCCATAGTCACCACAGTGAACCTCTGATGTTCAGTTGCTGCTCAGGGACACATAAGTCCACAGGAAGTTCATAGAGAGTCTACAGAATATGCACAGTACAGGGAGAGAAAACATATACAAAGTAAGGGGTAATGCAATAATGTAATCCTGTAAAATTTACAGAGCTTTGCAAATCTAAGGGATCTATTTATAAATGTTTTCACCCAAGATTCACACAACTTATACCCATGATGTACACATATTTATAAGTGGATTTTGCTGAAAAACTGTATAAATCCTCATTAAAACAGTATTTGCTAATCTTGTCTGTAGTCCCTAAATGTTCTTTTGGGAGTTTTGTTTTTAAACAAAAGAGAAATGATAAGGTGCAATACGTAGATTTCAGATGACTGTATTAAGAGCAGTAACATTATAGTTGATTGGTTGCTGAAGAATGGGCCTTTTCAATGTTGCTCTTTGTCTAAATATGCCTTCAAGTATATTTTATTTTGTTGATTTTCTTAATTTTTTACTGTTTACATGCCTATACGCTGCTGTTTTTATATAATTTTTTTTTTTTTTTTTTACACCCAATATACCTCAGTATATTCTCTAAACCAGGCTTTCTCAACCTTTTAACCCTAGAGGAACCCCAAAAATAATTTTCATGTCTCGAGGAACCCTTACTAAAACCAAATCATGAGGGCTCAATAGGAACAATGCCCCTTATATTGGTGGTCAATAGGAAGAATGTCCCCCTTAAAGTGGTGTTCAGAATGCCACCCTTAAAGACAGCTAAAGAGATATTTGGTGTCATGCTGCTGGCTTTGCTAAGTGGTGCTGAACCTTGAACTCTGTAGGCATCATGAAATAGTCCTTAATTTAGGTCAAATAGGTGGTTCATCAGCCACAGCTCAAGGAACCCCTAGCAACCTCTGGAGGAACCCCAGGGTTCCACGGAACCCTGGTTGAGAATGGATGCTCTAAACCCTTGACTAATGCTTATAAATGCCTATGTATAAATGCCTAGTCCTTGAAGAGCTGTTGGTATGAATGCACCCTTATTCTTTGTCCAATTTACCTCAGCTGTTCCCAAATCATAAAAACATGATATGTTGTTAATTCTAAGGGGTTGATTTACTAAAGGCAAATAGGCTTTTCACTTTGCAAGGGAAATTACACTTTGTACTGGATTTTTCCACAGACCTTAGTGAATATGGTGAATATTCACTTTGCGAAGAAGACAAAAACTTTGCAAAGAAAAAACAAAACGTGTTTGCTTGCAAGTGATTGGATGACTGAATTCAGTAGTGCTTCACCTTATTTACTAAGCTCTGGGGAAGCTTACATTGCAAAGTACAACTTCTCTTGCAAAGTGAGCAGTATATTTGCCTTTAGTAAATCAACCCCTATACATATAAAATTAAAGTAGAAGAAATGTCTAAATCAACCTATTCCTTGAAATGTTTCCTCCCCCTCCTCCTAGTATCATGCCAAAGCTGTATAAAAAAAGATCTGTGTACTTACCTATTTTAAATCCAATCCAGCCTGGTCATGTGATCCCACGGCTTTAGCTCTCCTGTGTCAGTGAGCGGCTGCTGCAGGGGAGAGAAGGTAGCGCCAACAATGCCATTGGAGTCTATGAGTGACATCACAAATTACGGAATTCCTCTCTGTTGTTAAGCGATCCCTAAATCGGAGCTGCAGGATCGCATTACCGGGTTGGAGTGGACTAAAAATATATAAGTATACAGATCTTGTTTATACCGGTTAGGCAGGATAGAAAGGACGGGAGCGGGAAAATTTTTAAGAAATTTTTAACTAAAGCCTCTTACACACGGGCGAGAATCCCGTCTATTAGAAAACCGTCCGTTTTCCTGACAGGATTCCTGGCAAGCTTGCCTTGCCAAGCCCTGTGTACACATGGCCATTCAAAAGAACCGCCGTTCTCTTGAATGGCAAGAACGCGGTGACGTCATCGACTACGACAAACCTGCGCTCGTCACATTCGATGCCATCGCCGCCATCTCGCTACACCCTTCACTGTATGCTACCGCGCATGCGTCAAAGTCTCATCGAGCATGCGTGGGCTTACCTGGGACAGGTAAGCATACACACTCACGGTTTTCTCGGCAGGAAAACTCTGCTGAGAATCCCGACGAGAAAAATAGAGAGCAGGTTCTCTATTTTTCTCGTCGAGATTCCCGGCAGTTTTCCCGACGAGAAAGCATACACATGGCCGGTTTTCTCTGCAAAAAGCTCTCCCAGCAGCTTTCTTGCAGAGAAAACCGGCCGTGTGTACGAGGCTTTAGGGTTTTCTTCCACTTTAATTAAAGTGTTACTAAACCAGTAAAGCATGCTTGTTATACTCACTGTGGAACCAAAGGGGTCAAAATCCTCTGCATTGTGTAAAAAGTCTGTTTGATCCTGTATGCACAGATCCTCCTCTTCTTCCACTGACTCCAGAACATGTGGGGATAAAACAGAGCCTTTGGAATCAGACTGCACATGCTCAGTTTGGTGTGTTTTAGTAGAGAGTTTTTTCCCTTGGGAGGGTGAATGTGATCGGCACAGGGCCAGTCAGCACTGTCCAAACAGAGGATCAGGGTCCTTGATCCTGATAGGACAGCTCAGTGCAGTATGAAAACTGCTCCTACAAGCTTAAATCAGCAACTGATAGAAGTCACAAGACTGCTATATACTGCTGATGAGAAAAGGTATTTAGCAGTTTATATTTACTAAAACTATTGCATTACCATGTTCTGTGTACTGTGGGAGACCAGATATATTGAACGCAGGGTCCTGGGTTTAGTAACACTTTAACCACTTGCCGACCGCCGCCTGTACATATACATCGGCAGAATGGCACAGCTGCGCAAAGCAACGTACCTGTACTTTGCTTTGAATTTGCCGCCGAGCGTGCCCGCGGGTCCCGCGGACTCGATGTCCACCGGGTGCCCGCTATCGTCTTAAGAAGAGGAAGAACTGGGAGATGCCTATGTAAACAAGGCATTTCCCTGTTCTGCCTAGTGACAGGACAGTAATCTACTGCTCCCTGTCATCAGGATCAGTGATCAATGTGGTGTCACTTGTAGCCCAGCCCCCCCACAGTTAAAAGCACTCCCTAGGACACACTTAAAGTGATTGTAAACCCACTTTTAAAAATAAAAAAAATAAAAAACACCACCTGCAAGACAAAGGAATTATGAGCTAGTATGCATAGCATACTAGCTCATTATGTAATACTCACCTCAGATGGAAGTCCCTGCAGCCGTCCTCGTACACCGCTCGGGAGGCCGATTGCCATTTCTAAAGTGTGCCTGCGCCGTTGTCTACGGCGCCCATCATTATTGTAAATATCTCCTAAACCGTGGAGGTTTAGGAGATTTTTCGAGCACCTACAGTTAAGCCTTAATTTAGGCTTACCTGTAGGTAGGGATGAGCTTTATGTTCGAGTCAACCAGCGAACAGCGAACAATTTGGGGTGTTCGCGGCAAATTCGAAAAGCCACGGAACACCCTTTAAAAGTCTATGGGAGAAATCTAAAGTGCTAATTTTAGAGGTTAATATGCAAGCTATTGTCATAAAAAGTGTTTGGGGACCTGTATCAATGCAAAAAAAAGTTTTAAAAACTGCAGTTTTTTCGGGAGCAGTGATTTTAACAATGCTTAAAGTGAAACAATAAAAGTGAAATATTCCTTTCAATTTCGGACCTGGGGGTGTCTAAAGTATGCCTGTAAAGATGCGCATGTTTCACATGTTTAGAATTGTCCCTGCACAAAATGTAATTTCTGAAGGAAAAAAGTCATTTAAAACCACTCGCGGCTATAATGAATTGTCGGGTCGCTGGCAATACAGATCAAAGTCATTGAAAAAAATGGCAGGGGTCCCCCCCACAGTCCATTACCAGGCCCTTTGGGTCTGGTATGAATAATAAGGGGAACCCCGAACCAAAAAAAACAAAACGTGGGGTCCCCCCCAAAAATCCATACCAGACCCTTCAGGTCTGGTATGGATATTAAGGGGAACCCTGCACCAAAAAAAAAAAAAAAATGGATACCAGACCCTTATTCGAGCACGCAACCTGGCAGGCTGCAGGAAAAGAGGGGGGACGAGAGAGCGCCCCTCCTCCTGAACCGTACCAGGCCACATGCCCTCAACATGGGGGGGATGTCCCCATGTTGATGAGGATAAAGACATAATCCCCACAACCCTTGCCCGGTGGTTTTGGGGGTATGCGGGCGGGGGGCTTATCATAATCTGGTAGCCCCCTTTAGCAAAGGGGACCCCCAGATTCCGCACCCCATCTATGTGAATTGGTAACAGGGTACATTGTACCCCTACCATTTCACAAAGAAAGTGTAAAAAAACAAACAAAAAAAACACACAGACACAGTTGGGATAAGTCCTTTATTAAAAATAAAAATATAAAAAATCAGAAAACCATTCCAGCGATGTAATCCAGTTTTGTCCAGCGTTGTTCTCTATGTCCCGTGGTGATCATGGGAAACACGGGAAACATGCGCGACTTTACAGGCATACTTTAGAAATGTAAAAAAATATTTCACTTTTATTGTTTTACTTTAAGCATTATTAAAATCACTCCTCCCGAAAAAACTTTAGGTTTTAAAACTTTTTTTTGCATTGATACATGTCCTCTGGGGCAGGACCCAGGTCCCCAAACACTTTTTATGACAATAATGTGCATATTAACCTTTAAAATGAGCACTTTTGATTTTTCATGTTCGTGTCCTATAAACGGTGTTCACGTGTTCGAACTAGTTTTTTGCCTGTTCGCATGTTCTGATGCGAACCGAACCGGGGGGTGTTCGGCTCATCCCTACCTGTAGGTATGAAGTGGTTGTAAAGGGTTCACAACCACTTTAACCCCTTCATCGCCCCCTAGTGTTTAACCACTTCCCTGCCAGTGTCATTTACACAGTAATCAGTGCATTTTTATAGCACTGATCGCTATTTAAATTACAATGGTCGCAAAATAGTGTCAAAAGTGTCCGATGTGTCTGCCATAATGTCACAGTCCCAATAAAATTCGCAGATCACCGCCATTACTAGCAAAAAGTAAAAGATATTGTGTTTTTTTCAAAATTGTCGCTCTTTTTTTGTTTATAGCACAAAAAAAAAAAAAACGCAGAGGAGATCAAATACCACCAAAAGAAAGCTCTATTTGTGGGAAAAAAAGGACGTAAATTTTGTTTGGGTGAAACGTCGCACGATCGCGCAATTGTCAGTTAAAGCGACGCAGTGCCGAATCGCAAAAAGTGCTCTGGTCAGGAAGGGGGTAAATTCTTCTGGGGCTGAAGTGGTTAAGAAACAAAAATGGGACTATTTATAAAAACAAGGGCAAAGAAAATGTGAAGAACAATAAATGACCACAATCATATTTCCTATATTTTTTTATGTGAAAAACTGAATGTGATTGATCCTTGTGAATAACGACTGACTTCCTATTTTTCTCAAAATTTTCAAAAAATAAAAATACTCACCCTCTCCCAGGTGGAATTTTTGGTTGTATTTCATCATTTACATTGTGATAACTACTCATTGTGATGTTTCTGTTGGGAGATAGAGACACACTTTTGGTAGTAACTTCAGCTAGGGGCACGCTAAGTCAAGAGAATCATCTATACAGCAAGTTCCTTTTATCCTATGACTGAAACGCTCACCTGCTGCTTCTTTATTGTAACTGTCATGTTTCATTATTGCCCTCGCTGTGCTCTATTATTTTCCCCAATCAACAACAGAAGAAGAAAACGTATGTTAGCAGTAAACGGCAAAGACATGAAAAGAAGAATAGATATAACTTTTCCCTGAAATTCATAGGAATGATATTCTGATATTCAGGGGGCAGAAGTTACACATACTGCAATGTGGAGGAACAAACCTCTCCAGAAATCTTAATTTACTTCTAATTTGTCACTCTTCAGACTGCATCCTATTGCAAATATCTGAATTGAGCGCATTGTTTGTTTTAGCTACGAACGGAGCACATCTTTTTTTTTCTGTAGCATTTCATCCATCTAGAATAGCTGAACCTTCACCCGTATGTGAGAATCATTCGGTTGAGATGTGTGCCACTTTTGTTGAGACATACACATGCTGTCTTGTATCCTCTGATGAATTTCTCTGTGTCTTCCATACTCCCTGTAGGGAGACAAGCTTCAAGTGAGGCTTAAAATTTGATAAGAAGCTAATGATGCATACATGTACAGATGTGCATCCTTCATCCCCATTAGACTGCTATGGAGGGAAATAGTGGTCGAGATTTTTTAACTCTTGTTCAGCCAAACTCTAGCACACCACTAAGAAATTGTTTACCATGCTTTGTTCGGTTTTTACTATCAATGTGAAATAACGTCTTTAAAAATAAAGTGCAGGTATTATTTGAAGGTGAGTTCTCTGCAGGCCCAGACAAGGAATTTGTCAGTTATGGCATTTGGCAGAAGAGCTGGTATGTCTGAGTCTGTGAATGGAGTTGAGCTGGTGTGTGTGCTACTCAGACAGTTTACATATGCCCTGGTGTCAATGAATGCTACAGATCAAAAAGCCTTGGCAGAGATTGCTCATCCAGAAAAATGAGACCCAGCGTGCTTTAAAGTCTCACTCTCAGTTCAGCCCTAGTCCCCTTTTTTGGTTTATAAAAGCTTAAAAAATACTGCTGTTATAGAAGCTCATATAGATGGATTAACAAAGGAAATGCACTACACTATGGTTTTACTTTTAGATATAGGCCTGTAGGGCTAGTGTTTTTTTCTCTATGGAATACAATAATGATTTTCAAGCAATATGTTGACGATAATTTTGTCTATAAAATAACACATTTACAATTTTCTGTAAAAAGGAAATGGAAAAATTGATGGCTTTAGTGCACTTCATTTATTGGCAATTAGCCAGAGGCATGGCTTCAGAAAATGTCACCTCGTAGTGAAATTCTGAAGAGGCTACCCGTTGGTGGGGCCAGGTGGTTCAACAGGGTGGAAACAGCAGCACCAAAACACAGAAAACACAGGTGCGGAAGGTTTAACAATGATGACACACAGTGGCAAGTTACCAGTAGCAATGTTGTCCCATAGATAAATCTTACATTATCAGAGCAGCTCCTGGGAAGAGGGTGGCTGATAGGCAGAGTGTGGTGAAAACAGTTGTAGATTAACTGGGAAAGTCCTAAATCAATGCACTGTGGCCTGGAAGTTAGAGCAGACAGTGGTGTCACCAGTCTGTCCCTCCTCATCAAGAACCTTTCCCTAGGGTTAAGTAGGCTGTCCTTAACCAACCTGGATCCTGTTCCTACTCTATCCACTTTTCAACTGAGTGCCAACCTTAATGGGCCACTGCTATTTATTAGCATTGCCCACATCAAAGATGGCCACTGAGGTCAGACTACTGCTCCCCTGGTGACACCTATGGACGCTGCTGAGAAATAATGCTCCTCTCATCCTCCATCCCCTCTGTACAATGGTCCACACACAGCCCCACTTACAGAGGGGAGGGTAAACTGCACCTGCCTACACTCCCTCCATACTCTCATTGATCTATACATAAACTATGTTTAGATAGATAACTAAAAGGTAAAAAGGAATTTACTCTCCAACGCCATGTTTTTTACTGAAGGAATGGTGTTATTTGGTTGGTGAGCTGTATTGAATTTCCACTAGACATATCGTTTCGTGTTGAGGCCAAATAATAAAATTTTTGTCTCATCTGACCATAACACCTTTTTTCCATGTGGCCTCAGAATCTTCAAGATGCGTTTAAGGTATCCTTTTTCCAATTCAGACATTCTGTTTTTGAATTATTATTTTTTTCTGACATGTTGGTGTTATATCTTCCACTTGGATGTTATAAGTTGCACTAGTAAATACAGCTGGATTAAACAAAAAAAGTGTCTGTAGAATTTCAGGCTGCTAAGCAACAAAATGTGATTATTTTAACCACTTCCCTACCCAGCCATAGTCAAATGACTTCCACAGATGGGATCTCCCATCCTGGGTGGACGTCATATGACGTCCTGGCTTTGTAGGGGGATATCTGAATGATGTCTGCAGCTAGAGGCATCATTCAGATATCCTTTTAAAGTGCTGGCGATTCTGTGCACCATAAGAACAATCATAGCGGCGGTTCCGCCGCTTGATCGTTCTTATAGGTGGCGGGAGGGGACATCCCCCCCCTCCCGCCGCCATCTGGTGCTTCTCCGGGCTCTCCCGTGCGATCAGGGACCCAGAGCGAATCTTCCGGCACCGTTGGTGAGTCACGTGACGAGCATAGAGATGACTGATGACCAGATGGTCACCAGTCATCTCTATGACCGTCGGAGGCCCGGGCGCGATGTGATGACGTCACGCCCAGGTCCTCAAATGTAAACAAAGCCGCCATTGCGGCTGTAAGTATGAGATCAGTGAAAAAAAATTCACTGATCTCATGCTTTCCAGCCTGGAGGAGAGATGTGGGGTCTTATTGACCCCGCATCTCTCAATAAAGAGGACCTGTCACACACATTCCTATTACAAGGGATGTTTACATTTCTTGTAATAGGAATAAAAGTGATCACAAAAAAAAAGTAAAATAATTGTAAAAAAATAAATAAATAATAAAACAAATAAATAAATAATAAAATACAAAAATTAAAACGCCCCTGTCCCCGGTAGCTCGCGATCAAAAGCGAATGCACACGTAAGTCGCCCACATATGTAAACGCCATTCAAACCACATATGTGAGGTATCACCGCGTGCGTTAGAGCGCGTGCAACAATTCTAGCACTAGACCTCCTCTGTAATTCTTAACCTGGTAACCTGTAAAAAAAATTAAAGCGTCACCTATGGAGATTTTTAAGTACCGAAGTTTGGCGCCATTCCATGAGTGTGCGCAATTTTAAAGCGTGACATGTTAGGTATCTATTTACTCGGCGTAACATCATCTTTCATATTTTACCCAAAAATTGGGCTAACTTTACTGTTTTGTTATTTTTTAATTCATGAAACCATTAAAAAAAAAAAGGCGTTTGAAAAAATATTGCGCAAATATCGTGCAAGAAAAAAAGTTGCAATGACCGTCATTTTATTCCCTAGAGTGTCTGCTAAAAAAAATATATAATGTTTGGGGGTTCTGAGTAATTTTCTAGCAAAAGAATGATGATTTGTAAACGTAGGAGAGAAGTGCTAGAATAGGCCCGGTATTGAAGTGGTACAAAAAGCCCTGTATTGAAGTGGTTAAAGGGGGGTGATTATTTTCAATACCCACTATATACCGTATTTATCGGCATATAACACGCACAGGCATATAACACGCACCTTCATTTTAAGAGAAAAGTTTCAGGAAAAAAAATAAAATTTTAAATGAAGACCTTTGAAGCAAAAATAGGGTCAGTGCCCATCAATGCAGCCTGATTAATGCCCATCTGCAGCCTCAAAATTGCCCATCAATGCAGCTTGATCAATGCCCATCTGCAGCCTCACCATTACCCATTAATGCAGCTTAATCAATGCCCATCTGTAGCTTCACAATTGCGCATCAATGCAGCTTGATTAATTCCCATCTGCAGCCTCCCTATTGCCATGAATGCAGCCTGATCAATGCCCATCTCAGGGAGGGGGGCGGGATGAGCGCCGACAGATTACATACAGCGAGAAACTCCTGTTTACTCGGCGGCCTCTTTAATACAAAGTCCCGCCTCCTGGTTCCTGCTTCTATAATAGACAGAACACTGGTCCAATGCCAGCCCTGGAGACGGGACTTCGTATTACAGAGGCCACTGAGTAAACAGGAGATTCTCGCTGTATGTAATCTGACGGCGCTCGTCTCGCCCCCCCCCTCCCCGTTCTCTCCGAGGCAGCCCAAATTGCAGTATCGGCGTATAACACGCACACACTATTTGCAACCGATTTGCAGGGTGTAAAAGTATATATATATATATATATATATATATATATTGTGACAGCAGGAAGGTAAAGTCACCTGGTTGCACCCAGGGGGGTAGATATATTTCGCCCAGATTCAGGCTTTACGCCGACTTATACAACTAGGTGGAGAGTTGTATAAGCCCAGCTGAGGCTAGTGGGCTCATGGATGACTCATACCTCTAGGGAGAGTGTGGGGCGTCGTGCAGACAGGGAGTTGATGAGACCAGCTGAAGCTTGTCAGCTCATTTAGGCCTCTATAAGAACTCCCAGCTTCATTAGATGTTAGCTCATGCCTGGACCCAGACCTGTGTGGACTGTCTAGGGAGAGTGAACCCCTGTGCGGTGAGACAAAGCCTGTGTGGCTATTTGCTTGGACATTTAAAACCAGGGACTTAGGGACTAGGACAGCACTAGGCTGATCCCAGTTGTTAGTTAGGAAACCTGTATGTTTAGTCAGAGGTCAAGTTGACCAGGATTTATTTTGTTTATGTTTCTTTTGCTTTGCTGTGTTTTGTCACTGTAAATAGAAAATAAACCGCACCTTTTTGATTTTGAAAACCACAACCTCCGTTTGCTGGGCCTGTTTTGTGTGGGGAGCCCCTCTCGGGGGTCACACACACCCGCTGCCGAGCTAACCCCCTCACAGTTGGTGGAGAACCAGTGGCAGTTTTTTTTAAGCCAGCATGGAGGAGATACTGAAGCAGCTGGCTCTAGCAAATGCCAATCAACAGCAGACAAATGCAGGTTTGCAAAAGAGCCTTGCAGCTCATCAACAGAGCCTTGCAGCTCAACAACAGAACTTTGCAGCCCAGCAGCAAGCTCATCAACAGAGCCTTGCAGCCCAGCAGCAGACAAACGCAACTTTGCAACAGAGTCTGGAGGCTCAGCAACAAGCCCAGCAGCAATCTGAGGCCCGCTTCATAGACCTGTTGCAGAAGCAAGAGCAGAGACTACAACAACAGATGGAAGCAGTAATGCAGCAACGTCCGCAGACCAGTGAGGAAAGCCGTCCCACTAATACCGCGTCCTTTGGGGTGAGTCGTTTATTGACAAAAATGACTGGAGAGGATGATCCAGAGGTATTTTTGACCACATTTGAAAGGACCGCTGAAAGAGAAAAGTGGCCTGAGGAGCAGTGGGCTGGACTGGTGGCTCCTCTGTTAACTGGTGAATCGCAGAAAGCTTACTATGACCTAGAGCCTAACCAAGCAAAAGACTATGTGATGCTAAAAGCTGAAATATTGGCAAGGCTGGGTGTCACCCAGGCTGTCCGGGCTCAGCGTGTGCATAACTGGACTTTCCAGCTTGGAAAACCCCCCAGGTCTCAAATGTATGATCTCATTCACCTGAGCAGAAAGTGGCTACAGCCAGAGACTTTGTCCGCACCAAAGATTGTGGAACGTGTTGTAATGGATCGGTTTTTGAGAGCTCTTCCTACTGCCATCCAAAAGTGGGTAAGCCATGGAGACCCAGAGACGGCCGATGGTCTTGTGGATCGTGTGGAGAAATACTTGGCTACAGAGAACCTGACGGCCTCTTCCAGAGACACTCGGACTTTCCACCCTAAGACCAGACCATCCCCAGGGGCGGATAAGAGGATTCCAAGGGGTGAGGGTGGAGAGAGTGAGAGGGTGGGAGCTCTACCCCAAGTTTGGCGAGAACAGCCTGGGAAATCAGCGGCTCAAGAGGCCGCAAGAAGGATCGTTTGCTACCGCTGCCGGCAAGCGGGACATATTGCAGCCAATTGCCCGGTTGTGGAGGAACCCATGCAGTGTGACTTTCTGACGGGCAGACGTCAGTCGCTGTGTGCGACAGTCGCATGCACTGCCATTCGAGGAACTGAGAAACATTTATGCAAAATGTGTGTTAATGGTAGAAATGTTGTGGTATTGCTGGATTCAGGTAGCCTTGTGACCCTGATAAAGGCTGAGTTAGTTAAAACAGAGGTCTCTGGGAATAGCAAGGTAGCTGTTATTTGTGTGCATGGGGACACCCGAGAGTATCCAGTGACTACAGTGTGTTTCGAGACCCCCAAAGGTACCCTCTCTCATCCAGTGGGCTTAGTATCTCAGTTACCGCATGACGCCATTGTGGGAAGGGATTTTCCGAAGTTCTGGGAACTGTGGGATGATCCTGAGCCCCCCACTGGTGCCCCTATGTACCAGGAATGTGATAGCCAGAACTCCCCTGAGAGTGGTGAGGACTCTCCGGAATTTCCCTTATCAGTATTGGCAGGGGAGACTCAAGAAACTGGAGAGGAGCCCACCTCCTCAGACGAAAACCTACCGTCTGTGGAGTTTTCTGATCTTGAGGTTCACAGGGAAAATTTTGCCACAGAACAGTTGAAAGACCCCGCCCTAATAAAGGCACGGGAAAACGTAGTGAAAATATATGGCGAGTTAGTGAACCCAGATAATACCTGCACTTACCCATACTTCAGCGTAGAGAAGGACCTACTGTATCGGGTGGCAAAAAGGGCAGAAGAAACCATGGAGCAGCTTGTGGTGCCCAAACCTTACAGGAAGTTGGTGTTGGTGTTGGCCCATGGGCACATTCTTGGAGGTCATCTGGGGACAGAGAAAACCCGAGAGAGGGTATTACAGAGATTCTATTGGCCGGGGGTGATGAAGGACATAGAAAATTATTGTTCCTCCTGCCCTGTGTGTCAGAGGTCGGCCCCGATGCCACATTTCCGTAGCCCGCTGGTCCCTCTACCCATCATTGAGGTCCCGTTTGAGAGGATCGCCATGGATTTGGTAGGTCCTATAATCAAGTCCGCTAGGGGGCACCAGTACATATTAGTTATAATGGACTATGCCACCCGTTATCCAGAAGCGATCCCTCTCCGAAATACCTCGGCCAAAACCATAGCCAAAGAGCTATCTCTTGTGTTTAGCCGGGTGGGTATTTGAAAAGAACTGCTTACGGACCAAGGTACACCCTTTATGTCCCGGGTTATGAAGGAGCTGTGTAAATTGTTCAAAGTGACGCAATTACGTACATCTGTGTATCACCCCCAAACCGATGGGCTCGTTGAAAGATTCAACAAAACCCTAAAACAAATGTTGAAGAAAGTGGTGGATAGAGATAGAAAGGATTGGGACTGTCTACTTCCTTATCTGATGTTTGCTATTAGGGAGGTGCCCCAATCCTCTACGGGATTCTCCCCCTTTGAGTTACTGTATGGGAGACACCCAAGAGGGCTGTTGGATATTGCCAAGGAAACTTGGGAAAGTGAGAGTTCTCCCCACAGGAGTGTGATTGAGCATGTCGCCCTGATGCAAGACCGAATTGCACAGGTAATGCCCATCGTGAAGGAACATTTGGCCCAAGCGCAGTTAGCACAGCAGAGAGTGTACAACCGTGGAGCCAAGACCCGTACCTTTTCCCCGGGGGATAGGATACTGGTACTTGTCCCTACGGTTGAAAGTAAATTCCTTGCCAAATGGCAAGGCCCCTACGAGATAATGGAAAAAGTGAGCGAAGTGAATTACAAGGTCAGACAACCAGGAAGGCGAAAGCCCGAACAGATCTATCACGTTAATCTGTTGAAAGCCTGGAGGGATAGAGAGTCCCTAGTCGCAGACACTTGGTCACCAGCTCAAACTGGTTGCGTGATTCCTGAGGTTGGAATAGCAGCCACCTTGTCACAACCCCAACAACAGGAGGTTAAGGAGTTTGTGCTTCGCAACAAGGAGGTATTCTCTGAGCTGCCGGGACAAACATCTGGGGTAGAGCATGACATCATTACCCCGCCCGGTGAAAGGGTGAAGTTAAAACCCTATCGGATCCCAGAGGCCCGACGGGAGGCAATACGGGAGGAAGTACAGAAAATGCTGAACTTAGGGGTGATAGAGGAGTCCCAAAGTGATTGGTCTAGTCCCATTGTGTTGGTGCCTAAACCGGATGGGAGCTGGCGATTTTGTAACGATTTTCGTCAGTTGAACAAAGTTACAAAATTTGACACCTACCCCATGCCACGTATAGATGAGTTGATCGACCGGCTGGGAACAGCCCGATACATGACGACTCTTGACCTCACAAAAGGGTATTGGCAAATCCCCCTGGCCAAGTCGGCCAAAGAGAAAACCGCATTTGTAACCCCAGACGGGGCGTTCCAATATAAAAGAATGCCGTTCGGGTTACAGAATGCGCCGGCCACATTCCAGCGGAAAATGGACCAGATGCTGAGGCCCCATCGGAAGTATGCTGCGGCTTACCTGGATGACGTAATTGTCCATAGCACAGATTGGGCCTCACATCTGCCAAGAGTGCAAGCAGTCCTGGACTCTGTTCGGGAAGCGGGGTTTACGGCTAACCCCAAGAAGTGTACCATTGGGCAGGAGGAGGCCAAATATCTTGGGTACACCATTGGGAGGGGAGTAATAAAACCCCAACTCAACAAAGTCGAGGCCATCCAGAGTTGGCCACGCCCCAACAGCAAGAAGCAGGTACGAGCCTTTCTGGGAATCGCTGGGTATTATCGGCGATTCATTCCCCACTTTGCTTCTAAGGCTGTGCCCCTAACCAACCTGACGAAGGGGAAAGGGTCGGTCATGATTAAATGGACCCCCGAGGCTGAGGCAGCATTCCAATTCTTGAAACAAGCCTTATGTAGCCAGCCAGTGTTGTACTCACCCGACTTCTCTAAAGACTTTGTCGTACAAAGTGATGCGTCAGATGTGGGGTTAGGAGCAGTATTGTCCCAGGTCTGGAACGGGGAAGAGCACCCAGTCATTTACCTCAGCAGGAAGTTGAAGTCCCATGAGGTAAATTACGCCACCGTTGAAAAGGAGTGTTTAGCGGTGAAGTGGGCTCTAGATTCCCTTCGGTACTACCTGCTAGGTAGGCACTTTGACATGGTTACGGATCACGCTCCGTTAAAGTGGATGGCTCAAAACAAGGAAACAAATAGAAGAGTGAATAGGTGGTTCCTGGCCCTCCAGGAATTCAACTTCACAGTAAAGCATCGCCCTGGCGTTCAAATGGGGAATGTGGATGCTTTGTCTCGAGTACATGAATGCCTGATTGCTGGTGTTCCAACCCCGAGGTTAAAACAAGAGGGGGGGGGTATGTGACAGCAGGAAGGTAAAGTCACCTGGTTGCATCCAGGGGGGTAGATATATTTCGCCCAGATTCAGGCTTTACGCCGACTTATACAACTAGGTGGAGAGTTGTATAAGCCCAGCTGAGGCTAGTGGGCTCATGGATGACTCATACCTCTAGGGAGAGTGTGGGGCGTCGTGCAGACAGGGAGTTGATGAGACCAGCTGAAGCTTGTCAGCTCATTTAGGCCTCTATAAGAACTCCCAGCTTCATTAGATGTTAGCTCATGCCTGGACCCAGACCTGTGTGGACTGTCTAGGGAGAGTGAACCCCTGTGCGGTGAGACAAAGCCTGTGTGGCTATTTGCTTGGACATTTAAAACCAGGGACTTAGGGACTAGGACAGCACTAGGCTGATCCCAGTTGTTAGTTAGGAAACCTGTATGTTTAGTCAGAGGTCAAGTTGACCAGGATTTATTTTGTTTATGTTTCTTTTGCTTTGCTGTGTTTTGTCACTGTAAATAGAAAATAAACCGCACCTTTTTGATTTTGAAAACCACAACCTCCGTTTGCTGGGCCTGTTTTGTGTGGGGAGCCCATCTCGGGGGTCACACACACCCGCTGCCGAGCTAACCCCCTCACAATATATATATATATATATACGCACTGTATATATAGATATACAGTGGATATAAAAAGTCTACACACCCCTGTTAAAATGTAATGTGATGTAAAAAAAAAAAATGAGACAAAGATAAATAATTTTAGAACTTTTTCCACCTTTAATGTGACCTATACTGTACAACTTAATTGAAAAACAAACTGAAATCTTTGTGCAACCACACTAATGTGGTTGCATAAGTGTGCAAACCCTCTTATAACTGGGGATGTAGCTGTGTTCAGAATCAAGCAGTCACATTCAAATTCATGTTAAATAGGAGTCAGTACACACCTACCATCATTTAAAATGCCTCTGATTAACTCCAAATAAAATTCAGCTGTTCTAGTAGGTCATTCCTGACATTTTCTTAGTTGCATCCTACAGCAAAAGCCATGGTCCGCAGAGAGCTTCCAAAGCATCAGAGGGATCTCATTGTTAAAAGGTATTAGTCAGGAGAAGGGTAAAAAATTATTTCCAAGGCACCATGGAACACAGTGAAGACAGTCATCAAGTGGAGAAAATATGGCACAACAGTGACATTACCAAGAACTGGATTTCCCTCCAAAATTTATGAAAAGACGAGAACAAAACTGGTCAAGAAGGCTGGCAAGAGGCCTACAGCAACATTAAAGAAGCTGCTTGAATATCTGCCAAGTACTGGCTGTGTGGTACATGTGACAACAATCTCCCGTATTCTTCATATGTCGGGGCTATGGGGTAGAGTGGCAAGACGGAAGCCTTTTCTTGCTAAGAAAAACCTCCACGCACGGCTAAATTTTGCAAAAACACATGTGAAGTCTCCCAAAAGCATGTGGGAAATGTGTTCTGGTCTGATAAAACCAAGGTTGAAATTTTTGGCCATAATTCCAAAAGATATGTTTGGTGCAAAAACAACACTGCACATCACCAAAAGAACACCATACCCACCGTGAAACATGATGGTGGCAGCATCATGCTTTGGGGCTATTTTTCTTCAGCTGCAACAGGGGCCTTAGTCAAGGTAGAGGGAATTATGAACAGTTCCAAATACCAGTCAATATTGGCACAAAACCTTTAGGCTTCTGCAAAAAAGATAAACATGAAGAGGAACTTCATCTTTCAGCATGACAATGACCCCAAAGCATACTTCCAAATCAACAAAGGAACGGCTTCACCAGAAGAAGATTAAAGTTTTGTAATGGCCTAGTCAGAGTCCAGACCTGAATCAGATTGAAAATCTGTGGGGTGATCTCAAGAGGGCTGTAGACAGGAGATGCCCTCGCAATCTGACATATTTGGATTGTTTTTGCAAAGAAGAGTGGGTAAATATTGCCAAGTCAAGATGTGCCATGCTGATAGACTCATACCCATAAAGACTGAGTGCTGTAATAAAATCAAAAGGTGCTTCAAAAAAGTATTAGTTTAACTGCTTGCCTACCACTGGCCGTCATATGACGGCTGGACGGTGCAGCTCTCGTTCTGGGCGGGCATCTTATGACGTCCTGGCCTTCCCGGCCCACTAGGGGGTGCGAGCGCCCCCGCCGCGCGCGCTCCCACCGGCAGGGCGTGCTCGCTCCCGCCGCGTCACTGGGGACCCAATGCGTGTGCCCGGCGGCCGCGATGTCCGCCGGGCACCCGCGATTGCCCGTGAACCCAGCAGGACCGTGGACCGTGTGTCCTTGTACAGAGGAACACAGATCGGTCTCCTCCCCTTGTCAGCCCCCCCCTACAGTTAGAATCACTCCCTAGGGAACATATAACCCTTTGATCGCCCCCTAGTGTTAACCCCTTCCCTGCCAGTCACATTTATACAGTAATCAATGCATTTTTATAGCACGGATCGCTGTATAAATGTGAATGGTCCCAAAATAGTGTCAAAAGTGTCCGATATGTCCGCCGCAATATCGCAGTCATGATAAAAATCGCAGATCGCCGCCATTACTAGTGAAAAAAGAATAATAATAAAAATGCTATAAATCTATCCCCTATTTTGTAGATGCTATAACTTTTGCGCAAACCAATCAATATATGCTTATTGCGATTTTTTTTTTTACCAAAAATATGTAGAAGAATACATATTGGCCTAAACTGAGGAAAAAATTTGTTAAAAAAAAAAATTGGGATATTTATTATAGCAAAAACTAAAAAATATTGTGTTTTTGTTCAAACTTGTCACTCTTCGTTTGTTTATAGAGAAATAAAAATCGTAGAGGTGATCAAATACCACCAAATAAAAGCTCTATTTGTGGGGAAAAACATATTTCTTTTATTCGGGTACAGTGTTTCATGACCGCGCAATTGTCACTCAAAGTGTGACAGCACTGAAAGCTGAAAAATGGCTTGGGCAGGAAGTGGGTGAAAGTGCCCTGTATTGAGGTGGTTAAGGGTGTGCACACTTATGCAACCATATTATTATTTATTTTTATTTTTACTTCCCTCCAACTTAAAGATTTCAGTTAGTTGTTCAATTGAGTTGTACAGTTTATAGGTCACATTAAATGTGAAAAAAGTTCTGAAATGATTTATCTTTGTCTCATTTTTTACATCACAGAAACCTGACATGTTAACAGGGGTGTGTAGACTTTTTATATCCACTGTATATACAGTATCCCACAAAATTGAGTACACCACTCACATTTTTGTAAATATTTTATTATATCTTTTCATGTGACAACACTGAAGAAATGACACTTTGCTACAATGTAAAGTAGTGAGTGTCAAAAGAAAGTCAACACACAACCATTAATGTCTAAACTGCTGACAACAAAAGTGAGTACCTCTAAGTGAAAATGTCCAAATTGGGCCCAAAGTGTCAATATTTTGTGTGACCACCATTATTTTCCAGCACTGCCTTAACCCTGTTGGGCACGGAGTTTACCAGAGCTTCACAGGTTGCCACTGGAGACCTCTTCCACTCCTCCATGATGACATCACGGAGCTGGTGGATGTTAGAGACCTTGCACTCCAACTTCCGTTTGAGGATGCCCCACAGATGCTCAATAGGGTTTATGTCTGGAGACATGCTTGGCCAGTCCATCAACTTTACCCTCAGCTTCTTTAGCAAGGCAGTGGTCGTCTTGGAGGTCGTTATGTTGGAATCATGTTGGAATACTGCCCTGCGGCCCAGTCTCCGAAGGGAGGGGATCATTCTCTGCTTCAGTATGTCACAGTACATGTTGGCATTCATGGTTCCCTCAATGAACTGTAGCTCCCCGTTGCTTGCAGCACTCATGTAGCCCCAGACCATGACACTCCCACCACCATGCTTGACTGTAGGCAAGACACACTTGTCTTTGTACTCCTCACCTGGTTGCTGGCACACACACTTGACACCATCTGAATCAAATAAGTTTATCTTGGTCTCATCAGACCACAGGACATTGTTTTAGTAATTCATGTGCTTAGTCTGCTTGTCTTCAGCAAACTGTTTGCGGGCTTTCTTGTGCATCATCTTTAGAAGAGGCTTCCTTCTGGGATGACAGCCATGCAGACCAATTTGATGCAGTGTGCGACGTATGGTCTGAGCACTGACAGGCTGACCCCCCACCCCTTCAACCTCTGCAGCAATGCTGGCAGCACTCATACGTCTATTTCCCAAAGACAACCTCTGGATATGACGCTGAGCACGTGCATTCAACTTCTTTGGTCAACCATGGCGAGGCCTGAATGGAACCTGTCCTGTTAAACCGCTGTATGGTCTTGGCCACCGTGCTGCAGCTCAGTTTCAGGGTCTTGTCAATCTTCTTATAGCCTAGGCCATCTGTATGTAGAGCAACAATTCTTTTTTTCAAATCCTTAGAGAGTTCTTTGCCATGAAATTCTAGTGACCAGTATGAGAGAGTGAGAGCGATAACACCAAATTTAACACACCTGCTCCCCATTCACACCTGAGACCTTGTAACACTAAAGAGTCACATGACACCTGGGAGGGAAAATGGGTAATTGGGCCCAATTTGGGCATTTTCACTTAGGGGTGTACTCACTTTTGTTGCCAGCGGCTTAGACATTAATGGCTGCGTGTTGAGTAATTTTGAGGGGGCTGCAAATTTACACTGTTATACAAGCTGTACACTTACTACTTTATATTGTAGCAAAGTGTAATTTCTTCAGTGTTGTCACATGAAAAGATATAATAAAATATTTCCAAAAATGTGAGAGGTGTACTCACTTTTGTGAGATACTGTATATACAGTGTGTATATATATATATATATATATATATATATATATTGCATATTGAAGCAACATATTCTAGTAGCCATAAACAGCGATAGTGGCAGATGTGTGTGTTAGTACAAATATATGTGTTGGAATAATATAAATATAAATACACAGCTGAAATACATACTGTATGTGTGTCAAAATAAGTGCTGCGCTATTCCAAAATAAGTACAAATAGCATAAATATATTAATGCCAAAAAGCCAGTGCAAGTGACAACAAATTAAATAAAAGCAGTCCTTAAAGTGGTTGTAAAGTCAGAATTTTTTTTTTTATCTTAATGCATTCTATGCATTAAGATAAAAAGCTTTCTGTGTGCAGCAGCCCCCCTTAGCCCCCCAATACTTACCTGAGCCCCATCTCGATCCAGCGATGTCCATGAGTGCCTCGGCCATCTGGGACTCTCCCTCCTGATTGGCTGAGACACAGCAGCGGTGTCATTGGCTCCTGCTGCTGTCAATGAAAGTCAGTTAGCCAATGAGGAGAGAGAGGAGGAGGGGCCGAACCGCAGCTCTGTGTCTGAATAAACACAGGGAGCTGTGACTCAGCTCGGGTGCCCCATAGCAAGCTGCTTGCTGTGGGGGCACTCAACAGGAGGGAGGGGCCAGGAGCAGCGAAGAGGGACCAGAGAAGAGAAGGATCTGGGCTGCTCTATGCAAATCCACTACACAGGGCAGGTAAGTATAACATGTTTGTTATTTTTTTAGAAAAAAAATATAGACTTTACAATCACTTTAATGTGAGGAAGTCCATCCCATGTGAAAATAGCAAGAATCAGAAGTAATCTTCTGCAGTGCTCCTCCCTAAAGACTCCACTTTACCCTGGTGTCACATAGAAAGGCTTACCAGAAAGAAAGTGAGTAGCCAAAATGTGTATGTTTTAATGCAGTGCCTCGATGCCAATAAAGCTGGGATTTCATCGCTGTCTCATAAATATCAGTAGCAAACCTCACACATACATAGAAATAAAAAGAGAGCCAGATACTCCTAATAGTGTAAATCCAGTGATATAAAAAAGCTTTATTCTACTGATTATTATGCATGCACATATCCTTAATAGAAGCGCTATACAAGCACAATACACGAGACCTGATCGACAAAACTTCCGCATAAGTGATAACGTCACAATGTCAGGCTCCCTTCTATGCATTTTTCTTCACAATTGACGCCACCCCATGCGTGTTTCTCACATATGACTGACTTTCCCACATTACGGACTGCTTTTCTTTCATTTGGTGTCACTTGCACTGGATTTCGGTCTGAATATATTTACACTATTTGTATGTCTAGCACAGCACTTATTTTGGCATTGGTACTTTATATGATATATATCTCATATTATGTAAGCAGCTTTTTCTTTTTTCACATATGTATTTCCACCAGCGGTGGTTTCATTTTTTTATTTCAGGTTTTTGAAATACATATGTATTGGAGATTTTATACCTGCCAAAGCATTTGTATTTGTATTCATCTAGTCCTGGAATCAACAGTCACATTGGTGATTTGCCTTTTTTTAATTCAAGCTAAGCAATTCAGTTAAAAGTCTCCCTCCTGCTTCTCGCATATGATGTGACAGAGAAGAATCCATCTGTTGAGGACATCCCTCTTATGCCCTGTACACACGATCGGTTTTACCGATGAAAACAGTCCGATGGACTTTTCTCATCGGACAAACCGATCGTGTATGGGCCCCATCGGTCTTTTTTCCATCGGTGAGAAAAAATAGAACACGTTTTAAATTAATCCGATGGGAAAAAAAACAATAGCAAATTCCGATCGTCTGTGTGTAACTCCATCGGACAATAAACCCACGCATGCTCAGAATCAAGTCGACGCATGCTCAGAAGCATTGAACTTAATTTTTCTCGGCTTGTCGGAGTGTTTTACGTCACAGCGTTTGGGACGGTCAGATTTTTGACTGATGGTGTGTAGGCAAGACTGATGGAAGTCAGCTTCATCGGATTTGAAAAATCCATCGGATTAGAATCCATAGGAAATCCGATCGTGTGTACAGGGCTTTACTCAGTTCTCTCCTGTAAGCATGTTCCTTTTCAGCACATGTACATACAGCAAACCTGCCTTAAGCCTCGTACACACGATCGGATTTTCATCGGACAAAGCGTAGGGCGCTTGTCGTGAACTTGTCTTTCATACAAACAGCAAAGAATTGTCGGCCAACAAGCACAAAACGACATGTTTTTTCAGCTCTTTAGCGCCACCCTTTGGGCAACTTCTGCTAATGATGTGTTACGGTGAGCATTGCTTCTGGGCACGCATGTTTGTACTTTGGAGTTTTGTCCGAAGGACTTGTGTACATATGATCGGATAATCCGACAACACACATTTGTTGGCGGCCAATTTTAAAGCATGTGTCCCACATTTGTCCGCGGAAAAACCAACAATTGTCCGATGAAGCATACAAATGGTCAGATTTTCCGACAACAGCCTGCCATCAGACAATTCCTGTCGGATAATCCGATTGTGTGTATGAGGCTTTAGAGAATTGACTCTACCTCTCCCAGTCTGAGTGCCACCATAAAGGCTATTACAAGAAGCTAAAACTAATTCAAATTCAGGTACTTACACTAGTTAAGTGTTTGTATCTGCCTGGAGTTCAGATTATATTCCTACATTATGAGTGGGATAAATAAAGTAAAGCTGAATACCCAGTTTGCTTGTGGGTACATGGAGAAAGCTTGCCTGTCCCAGTAGCCATGTTGGCTATTTGCATCCCTAGATGGTGCTATTGTATCCCTTTCATCACTTGTCAGTTGGATCTTAGTTTAGCTGTGGCTCTTTTTGGGTTTCAGTCAATATTTGAATACATTAAAACACACACACTTTTTTTTTTTTTTTAAATACTGCACATATACAGTACATCTTCTTCAAGAATTTTATATGACAGTCGCTTAGCTAGTTTACAGTATAAGCCTACCTTGTACCGTAAAGAGAGTTTGACAATGGGCAATTAATCGTTTTCTGTAAACTGTTATTGCTCATTTGCTTGCACAGCCTAATTTTGTTTCTGTCTGGCGCTATCCCTCCACAGTCTCATATATTTAAAAAATGACTGGATTTCCTAAACTCATTTATACTGGTGATTACATAGTTACATAATTAGTCAGGTTGAAAAAGAAAGACACAAGTCCATCAGCTTCAAACTATAGAAAATACAATCAATAATACATTGAAACTCCCCATATATGAAAGCCTTTACTCACAGATGATCCTGAGGAAGACAAAAAGAACCCTATAGCATGGTCCAATTTACTCCAACAGGGGAAAAATCCCTTCATGATCACCTAAAGTGATTGGATATTCCCTGCACCAACAATCTCTGCTGTTATTATTATTATTACTATTATTATAAATAATTAAAAAAATGGTAAAAACAAGATGCAGCCAGCTTTTTTCTTTTTAAACAATCCACTGAGAACTAGTTCTTGAGGGAGTGTATTCCACATTTTCCCAGCTCTTAACTTTGAAGCCTTTCAATTTGTAAAG
Organism: Rana muscosa; assembly: GCA_029206835.1. Classification (NCBI taxonomy): domain Eukaryota; kingdom Metazoa; phylum Chordata; class Amphibia; order Anura; family Ranidae; genus Rana; species Rana muscosa. The sequence continues at coordinate 332,299,793 of CM055127.1, forward strand.
GTTATACCCAGTGGCCGCTTGTGTTTTTTTTGTTGTGGGGGGGCAAACAACCACCCACTGAGTGGCCGGCGGCACCTCCCCCCGCCCACTCGCTCACTTATTGTCTGCGGGTCGGTACGGGACTTACCCTATCTAGGTGGCGGGTGGCGGCAGTGACTCCCCTCCTCCTAGCCGTCCAATAAGATGCCTGTCCTTTCAGCCAACCGGGTGATGGTTTCAAGACCTGCTTCCCGATTGGCCGGGAGGAGGATCAGTGTTACAATAGCGAATATTCACTCGCTATTGTACCACACCTCTGTGGGCTCGGTTTGCAATGCTCTATGTACCCCCATACTTATTAACATGGGGGGCAGGATCTGGGGGCCCCCTTGTTAAAAAGGCTTCCAGATTCTGGTAAGTCCCTCCCTGCTCCCCCACAACCAGTGGGCCAGGGTTGTGGGGAACTGGCTTTTGTCCTCATCATGGGGACAAGGTACTTTGGGGAGGTAGTCCCCCCCCAGAGCACCCTCTATCATTATAGCATGTAGCTTGGTATGGTTCAGGGGGGTGCTCGCTCGTCCCCCCTCTTTCCATGCCTGCCAGGCTGCATTCTCATATAAGGGTCTGATGGGGATTTTGGGGGGGTCCCACACCATTTGTAAAAAAAATTTGGCACAGAGTCCCCCTCAAAATCCATACCAGACCCAAAGGGCCTGTTATGGATTGGGGGGGGGGGCCCACACAGTTTTTTAAAAACATTTTTAATGCCAGCTCTACTTTTGATTACATTTTGAGCTGAGGGGAATCCCACTGACAGCTGATGAGTCATAGTTGTTAAAGCTGAGTTCCACCCAAAAGTGCACTCCTCACCCCCTTACACGCCACATTTGCCACATTTTTTTGGGGGGAGAGCGGGTACCTAGTTTTGACAGGTACCCAGATCCCACTTCCTGCTTTCGTCGCCTCACCACCTAGGCGACTCCTCCTCTCCACCTAGGCAACTTCTCCTCTCCGCCTCCCTCTCTGAAACCTTCTTTGACACGTCACAGGTCCCAGGAGATTGCCTGGCCACTAAGAGAGTCCACCGTGATGCAAAGACAGAATGAAGCCTGAGGGGGCGTGACCGGATTTAGAGGGATGAGGTGAGAGGCTGTAGCAACATGGAACCCATACCCGCTCCCACACTGCACGCCGTCTAAGCCACCCTGCATGGAGGAGGAGCGGGAATCGTAAGCGGAGATACGGAGAGGCTGAGGCGCCGCAACATAAGCACAACCTCACAGCTATACAGCCGCAATACAGACAATGCTGCGGCGGACGTATGGGACCTCTCATGAACCCCCCTGGAGCGTAGACCTGGACAGACTGACCTGCTTCTGGCGCCATCCCCTCGAGTGGAGGAGTAGACTGCTGGGGACCGCGGTGGTGGGTGAGTGTAAGTCCCGGCACCTCCTGCCAGGTTCCCTGCTAGCCGTTTGCCTGGCATCCTTTACCAGCTAGGAGCCAGAGTCAGAGCCGCTGCAGGGACCTATGAACTATTATCAATTATTTCTATTGATTTCTATCACTGGAGGGTTTGGACCCAGTCTCCTGGGGTCAATGACAGTGAGACCCGGGGGTGGAACCATATAGTGTGGACACTGGGCAGTGGCTGTTTGCTGGTTGCTTTTCTGGCCTTTTTTTTTTTTCTGGCTGGCTGCTGTAGGGACTAGTGATTTTGAAATTGAAAGACCCAGTTCCAGTCTCCAGAGGTCTGGGATAGTGAAAACCAGGGGGCGGAGCCTTATAATGTGGATAACTGTTGGAAGAAGTGCACCTGAGTGCAATAGACACTTGGGGACCACAGTGGAGGTGAAAGCCCTATAGTCCCAATAATATCCAGTGGATAATGCCAGGTACCCTGTCGGTAATGACAAGGAAAAAAGGAGAGGAAGCTACCTCTCAGGAAGGTACCTGTGCAGGCGTCGGGGGCCAGATACAGACACAGCCACAAACACAGCCACAGACATAGTTACAAGTAACACGTGGAACCAAGGCAAGCCAGGCGGCGGCGGCTGCAGCAGTAAATTGGAAAAATTTGCACACACGGCAGGCCATACAGCGGGCCAGACGCCCAAGAAAACACCCAAGAAAGCACAGGGGGAGCAACAACCCAATACCCAGAGGAGAAGCCAGGGAAAGGCACCAGTAACAGAGGCTCCAGTAACAGCAACTAGTAATACGGGGACCAGGAAAAAAACACAGAAAGAAAACACGGAGGTAATCGCAGAAATGGCGAAAGAGGAACCATCTATGAGAGAGATTCTCCAAGCAGTCAACAACTGTAAAGCCCTGTACACACGATCGGTTTAACCGATGAAAACCGTCCGATGGATTGTTTTCATCAGACAAACCGATCGTGTATGTGACCCATCGGTCTTTTTTCCATCGGTTTTAAAAAATAGAACATGTTTTAAATTTTTCCGATGGATAAAAAACCGATCGAAAACTCAGAAAACTCTATGGGCAAGTCCATCGGATAAAAAACCCACGCATGCTCAGAATCAAGTCGACGCATGCTCAGAAGCATTGAACTTAATTTTTCTCGGCTCATCGAAGTGTTTTACGTCACCGCGTTTGGAACGGTCGGTTTTTTGACTGATGGTGTGTAGGCAAGACTGATGGAAGTCAGCTTCATCGGATTTCCGATGGACAAAACCATCGGATTAGAATCCATAGGATATCCGATCGTGTGTACGAGGCTTTAGTCTTCATTACTTGAAATATTTGATCAATTAAAAGATATAAAAGAGGACATGACAGTGCTTAAACAAGATGTGCAGGGGATTGGGGAACAGACATGTGCCCTAGAGGGGAGACTTAGTCAGGTTGAAGATGATGTTGATCCATTGAAAAACGAGATAAAAGTAATGCGAGAACAGCTGAATATGTGCATCCATAAGATGGATGATATGGAGAATAGACTGCGTAGGAAAAATATAAGGGTACTAGGTCTACCGGAAAAAAACAGAAGGTAACAGCCCCACAGAATTTGTGGAAGACTGGCTTGGAGAAATGTTTGGTAGAAACTGTTTAATGAGAAGAGCCAAGGCCTCTTCTCATTAAACAGCTCCACTTCAGGGATAAGATCACAATTCTCCGAAAAACAAGAGAGATGAGAGAGATACAATACAAAGGTGTGAGAATCTCAATTTACCCAGACTTTTCCCCGGAACTACAGAGGCAAAGGGCAAAATTTGCAGAGTGTAAACGTAGGCTGCAACACAATAATCTTAAATATGCAATGTTTTATCCAGCACAGCTACGAATAACAGATATGGGGGAACATACCTTTTTTAGCACACCTGCTGAAGTGACATTATGGTTGGATGGGAGGGAGGGGAGGACACGGGGTGGGAGGGAGCAGGGAAACGGATAAAGAGAGGAAGTAAAGGATAAGATTTGGTTCCTCTTGCCATCCATCACCCTGTTTGTTCCTTTCCTGTTTCCCCTTTTTTTTTTTTTTTTTTGCTTGTTTTTTTTTTTGGAATATCTTGGACGGTTAGGACACGGGGGAGTGGGGGGAGGGGGTAAATGCTGTAATACGGTCAATATGAATGTGTTTCTGTTTTATACTTCTTTTTTTGTTGATGAATAATATGAGTGTGGGAGATAAGGAAGTATATAAATGTACACGGATGGAACAGATAACATGGGGAAACACAGTGAAGAATAAGATAGCACTAAGCACCTCAAAGGGAAAACTCGGTCACTTTAGAAGCCCTCAACATAGGCCCAAAAGAGGGCAGGAAAGGGGGAGGGGGAGGGGGAAAGGGGGGAGGGGGAAAGGGAGGGATGGGAGGGGAGAGGGAGGGGGATGGAGGTATGTGTGAATGGGGTATGGGAATGGGTGAATCCACCAAAATATGATTTCTTGAAGGGAAAAAAAAAGAAAACAAGGACCAAAAGGAAAACACGTTTGAGGCACAGAATCACAACATGGGAAGTACACTGATAAATTTGAATAATGGCAGTTAACAAACAGGATAAAGGGGTATCCCTAGGACAGATTAGAAGAATTAAGGTATGCTCTTGGAATGTTCAGGGGGTAGGAGATCCAGTCAAAAGAAGGACAATTTATTCAATGGCAGAGATGGGTAACATTGGGATACTGTGTCTGCAGGAGATACATCTAGAAAAGGAAACTATCAGTACATTAAAACACAGAAAATATCAAGTACAATATCATACTACCCATACCTCATATTCAAGGGGTGTGAGCGTGCTGATTGACTCTGGAATAGTGTTCTCCTGCAGGCAGAGTAAGTTGGATGAAAAAGGGCGGTTTATATTCCTTTTCTGTCAGATAGAGACAAGAGAATATGTACTGGCTAATGTCTATATTCCACCACCATTCAGCACTGAAATTTTGGAAGAGCTGATGAAGTTTTCCATGGACAAGGAAGGGGTGCCAGTTATAGTGACGGGATATTTCAACATGACTATGAATAAAAAGGTGGATAGGTTACCATCTGGGGTCTCCTCCAGTGGCACGTCTGGCAGCCCCCTCCTCCAATTTTGTGGAGAGACGGGACTGGTGGATGTGTGGAGGGTGAGACACCCGGAGGAAAAACAGTTTTCTTGTCATTCAAAAATGCACGCGCCCTTGTCCAGGATAGATCTGGTGCTTTGTAGTGAGGATGCTCTAAGTGAGGTGGGGGAGGTGAAATCTAAACCGAGAAGTATCTCGGATCATGCTTCAGTAATTTTTGAAATAAACACAAGTAGGAATTTTAGTAAAGGGGATTGGAAGTTGAATCCCTTCTGGTTGGAAGTAATTGAAGATGTGGGGGGAATTCGTGCTAGTCTGGAAGAATTCATAAAATTAAATGAAGGATCAGCACCGAAATGAATTATTTGGGATACCTTGAAAGCCTTCCTTCGGGGAACCCTAATACAAAAAATGTCATATGTTAAAAGACAAACACAAGCCAAGGAGGTTACAGCAAGGGAAAAGGTGAGAAGGGCCGAAGTAAAATATGTGGAAAACCCAATTATAGAGAAACATAAAGAATGGATGAAAAGTCAGGAAGAATATAAAGATTTGTTAGTAAAAAAAGCAGAAAATAAAATGTTATTCCAAAAACAGACTTTCTTTGGGGAGGGAGAGAGAGTGGGGAGGATGCTGTCCCTGATTGCTAGGGCCAATGCCCCCTCCTCGGTCATCTCGGCTATATGTGATAAATAAGGGGTGATCAGGAGAGGTACCAGGGAAATAACAGAAGTCTTTAAAAACTACTATCAAAACTTGTATAGTAGTACACCATCAGAAAATGTAGAAAGAGAGATGGGAACCTTTTTTGAAGGGCTACGAATCCCCCAACTATCAATGGAAGATAGGGAAGGATTGGAGGCACCACTGACGCTGGAAGAATTACAAAAGGCGACAGCAGATATGGCGAACCAGAAGGCCCCCGGACCTGATGGACTGCCAATAGAAATATATAAGACTTACAGTGAGGTGCTGCTTCCAAAACTCCTGGAAGTACTTAATTGGGCAGCTGAAGAAGGGAAGTTGCCACTGTCTATCACAGAGGCAACAATTATAGTCCTCCCTAAGGAGGGGAAAAGTCAGGTTGATGCAGCATCATATAGGTCGATATCTCTCTTATGCTCGGATGTGAAGATATTGGCTAAAGTACTGGCAACACGACTTAACAGAATAGTCGCGAAATTAGTGCACCCGGACCAGACTGGATTTATTCCAGGCAGATCCACAAGTATCAATATAAGAAGGACATATTTAAACATTCAACTGCCAATAGAAAACGGAGGGACAAGAGCCATTTTGTCTCTAGATGCAACCAAGGCGTTTGACAGCCTTGAGTGGCACTTCTTGTGGAGGGCACTGGCTGAGTTCCAGTTTGGCCCGAGGTTCATCCAATGGGTCAAGACACTGTACGAGGGTCCAAGGGCTAAATTAAGAATAAATGGTGAGTGCTCAGAGTGGTTCTAACTGGCGAGGGGGACAAGGCAGGGGTGCCCATTGTCGCCCCTGCTTTTCACCCTCGCAATGGAACCTCTGGCCATCTCAATAAGGGCATCCCCAGAAGTACAGGGATTTAAGAGGAAACTTGGGGAAGAAAAGATTGCCATGTATGCAGATGATATTTTGCTCTTTTTGGGGGACACGCAGTCCTCGCTGGATGCAGCAATGGGGATAATTGGAGAATATGGTAAGATTTCAGGGCTGAGGATTAATTGGGAAAAATCTGCACTTTTGCCGATAGACCCAATAATACAGCAGATAACCCAAGTTAAAGTTGTAAGTCAGATGAGGTACCTGGGAATAAATGTAACAAGAGATCCAGGACAATATATAGCTAATAATTTAGTACCATTGATGACAAGGTTAAGACAGAAGTGCCGCGTGTGGAACAGACTTCCACTCTCGGTGGTCGGACGTTGCAACCTAGTCAAAATGGTCTGGATGCCTTAGATCCTATACGTTATACATAACTGCCCAGTATGGATCCCAAAGTATTGGTTTAAAAAACTGGACAGCGTATTTAGGGAGCTGATATGGAAAAATGGAGCGGCAAGAATTTGCCTGTGCACTTTACAGCAAACCAAAGGGGGCTTAGCACTGCCCAATCCGAGATACTACTTCTTAGCTGCACAAATGCAGCATATGAGTGGAAATAATCTACCGGTGAGCAGGGAGGCTGGGAAGAATCTACTACTGAATGATACAGAGGTAGAGGCAGTGGAGGCGGACTCTTTCTGTTCTAGGTGCCCAACAGGAAAACTGATGGTAAAATGTTGGGAAACGGTCAAGGAGATGATGGGGTATAGTGGATTCTCAGAATTCTCCCCTATTTAGGATAATAGCAATCTAGAAGAGCTCAAAATTATGGGGAAAATTGAGGAATGGGATATGTGTGGTGTACACCTTTTGACACAGCTTTTTAAAGAGGGAAGAATAAAAACATTCCAGGAGACAAGAGAGGAGTACTCAGTTCCCAATAAATCAGATACAGATACCTACAGATCAGACATGCCTTGAATGCGCAATTTGGGCAGGAAATACCAGTATGGAATGAAATGCCCCAGCTCCGTAGGTTAGTGAATGTGGATACATCTAGAGGGATAATATCGGAGATGTATAAGTGTATAAGCGAGGCAGATCAAGAAGAGAGATCGGATACTAAAAACAAGAGGAAATGGGAAAGAGATCTGGGCCCAATAACACAAGAACAGTGGAAGAGGATATTAGAAGCAGGTCCGAGAGCCACACTTTCCCCCTCTCATATGGTTTCACAACTATACTTAATACACAGAGCATATTATACACCCCAAAGAATGTATCAGTTTGGTAGTAGACAAGATGCGAAGTGCCAGAGATGCAGAAACGAGGAGGGAGACTTGATACACATGATTTGGAGATGTCCCAAACTGTACTGGTATTGGAAAGAGATAATAGATGGAATAAACTTTGTATTTGGGACATCTTTACAACCAGAGGCTAGATTATGTGTGCTGGGACTGATAGAAGAAAGGGGAATCCCAGGAGACATACAAACAGCAATACTAAGGTGTCTGTTCCAAGGTAGGAAACTTATAGCGCAAAGGTGGCAAGCAAAAGACCCCCCAACAGGGATAGAATGGAGGAAAGTAATAGACAATACCATTAGAAAAGAAGAATTTATATATAATAAGAGGGGAAACAGAAATACATTTTTGAATATATGGAAACACTGGATAGAGGTGGAGGTATGGTAGAGAGTGGGGGGTGGGAACATGGGGATGAGAGGGAGGGAGGAGGGGGTGGAGAGAGGAAGTGGGAAAATGTGAAGGGGTGGGTGGAGGTGGGGATTCCTTTTTTTGTTTGTGGTTAAATGATATGTATATTGTTGCATATGGAAGGAAGTACTATATGTATAAGAATGTTTATATAAAAAAAAATAAAAAAGAGAAATAAAGAATATTTGATAAAAAATAATAAAAAAAGAGAGTACACCGTGACTCACGCATGCGCAATGCGCACCCAGCTGTGAAGCCGCAACCTGTCACAGCAGAGTGCTTACACTTGCAATGCCCGCGCCGCAAGTAGGCGGGGGAGAGGAGCGAGGCTTTTGGCAGCCGCATCACTGGACCGTGGGACAGGTGAGTGTCTGTTTATTAAAGGTTAGCAGCTACACTTTTGTAGCTGCTGACTTTTAATAAACTTACAAACGAGTGGAACTCCGCTTTAAAGGGGTTGTAAAGGTTCGTTTTTTATTTTCTAAATAGGTTCCTTTAAGCCAGTGCATTGTTGGTTCACTTACCTCTTCCTTAGATTTCCCTTGTAAATTTTTTTTTCTTTGTTTTCTTTGTCTGAATTTTTCACTTCCTGTTCCTCCTCAGTAAGCTGTTCAGTAAGCTGTTCTGGCTGACTCCACACCACTCGGATGATGGTGTGAAGTTTAGTGAGGAGAAACAGGAAGTGAGAAATTCAGACAAAGAAAACAAACCTTTAGAAGGCAAATCAAAGGAAAAGGTAAGTGAACCAACAATGCACTAGCTTAAAGGAACCTATTTAGAAAATAAAAAACAAACCTTTACAACCCCTTTAAGGACGCGACAGGTGTTAGCTCCTTAACCAACCAGCTGCCGGAATTAAAATACTGCAGATTTTCACTGCTAAAATATTGCATTGCTTCAAGAAATAGCATGTGCAGTATTTTAGTATCGGTTTTTACTGAATTGCCAAAAATATTTGGAAAAACTATATTTTACCGCTGATCTTCAAACAGTAGAACACTTAAAACACTAGATACCGCTTTGTGAATGGAGCCCATTGTTACATACTTGAGTGGTCACAAGTTATTAGTTGGATTTTTGTGCACACTGAAATTCGTCACAGATAAATATTATGTGTATTATAACAATTTTTTCACACACATGATTTAAAGTATATGCACATTGAGATCTGTCACGTATTGTTATATGTATGGATGATTGGCACTATTTGTAATGAGTTTTCACTTACACAATATTTATATGCACTTTATGTTTTAAGTCACCATGATTAGATTTTGTACTAGGTATTAAGTATATAAGAGACGTTCAGCTGTCATTGTTCTTGTGTAACCATACCAATTTCACTTTCACTTATAATGGTATTTTCTAATCAAAAAACTCTGTGTCCTTTACCTGACTCTCAAGTATCTTTTGACTGTACAATTTAGACTTGCAGGTTGTAGGATATAGTTAATTGGCAAAGACTTTTATTATTACCCTATTTTCCATGAAACAGTTTAACCACTTAAAGACCAGAAGAATTTGCCCCCTTAATGACCAGAGCTTTTTTGAAATTTGGCACTACGCTGCTTTAACTGGTAAATGCTGTACCAAAACGAAATTTACGTCCTTTTTTCACACAAATAGGGCTCTCTTTCAGTGATATTTGATCACCCCTGGGATTTCTATTTTTTTGCAATATAAACGAAAAAAGACCAAACATTTTGAAAGAAAATGACATTTTCTACTTTTTGTTATAAAAAAATTAAATAATCTCAATTTTAGTCATACATTTAGGCCAAACATATTCAGCCACATGTCTTTGGTAAAAAAAAATAATAATCAATAAGTGTATATCGGTTTGCGCAAAAGTTATAGTGTCTACAAATTATGGTACACTTTCTGGAATCTACGCAGCATTTCGTTTATGACTGCCTATCTCATTTCTTGAGGTGCTAAAATGGCAGGGCAGTACAACCCCCCCCCCAAATGGCCCCATTTTGGAAAGTAGACACAAGAAAATTGCTGAGAGGCATGTTGAGCCCTCAATTGAGAGCTGCAAATTGAGAGGCAATTGAGAACTGCAAAATACTCACCATGCCTCTTAGCAAATACATTTGGTTGTCTACTTTCCAAAATGGGGTTATTTGGGGGAGGGGGGGGGGGGCTGTGCTAGCTTGACATTTCAGGGCCTCCGAAACTGTGATAGCTAGCGAGGAGTAAAATCACCATTTCACGTCTTTAGAAAGCCTGAAGACAGTGATTGGTTTTCAGGGTCCTGTACGCAGCTATGCTCCCAAAAAGTCTAACACATGTGGTATCCCCATACTCAGGAGACACAGCAGAATGTATTTTGGGGTGTAATTTCACATATACTTATGCCATGTGTGAGCAATATTTATTTTAGTGACAACTTTGTGTAAAACAAAATATATATATATTGTAATTTTTCCGAAATTTGTGGCAAAATATTAAATATTCCATGAACTCAACATGCCTCTCAGTGAATAGCTTGGGGTGTCTACTTTCCAAAATGTGGTCATTTGATGGGGGGCGGGGGTATGTGCTATCTTGACAATTCAGGGCCTCCAAAACTGTCAAATCACCATTTTACAAACTTAGAAAGCCTGAAGGCGGTGATTGCTTTTCGGGGTTCTGTACGCGGCTAGGCTCCCAAAAAGTCTCACAGATGTCATATTCCTGTACTCAGGAGAAGCACCAGAATGTATTTTGGGGTATAATTTCACATATACCCATGACTTGTGTGAGCAATATATCATTTAGTGACAACTCTGTGTAAAAAAAAAAAAAATTAAAATTTTCCTGAAACTTGTGACAAAATATAAAATAATCCATAGACTCAACATGCCTCTCAGCAAATAGCTTACTTAATGTTTACTTTCCAAAAAGGGGTCATTTGGGCGTGTTTTGTACTTTCCTGGCAATTTATGCCCAACATTAGAAGCATATGCCCCACATCACCCACTCTTCTAACTACTTGATCCACCAAGACCTTCTGACTAGTGTTGAGCGAACCCGAACTGTAAAGTTCGGGTCCGTACCGAACATGTGAGTTTTTGGGTACCGGACCCGAACCCGAACAATTGCGTGTATGTTCGGGTTCGGGTCCGGTGTTCGGCGATGTAATGGCGCATTTAGAAAAGCTTCAGGGGGCAGCCAATCACCTTTTGTTTAACTGGTAACTGGTGTGCCCTTAGAAGCCATCATAGCCATGCCTACTAATGGCATGGCTGGGATTGGCCAGTGCAACATGTGACCCAGCTTCTATATAAGCTAGAGGCACACAGCACAGCACGTCACTCTGCTTTATACAGGATAGGGAGAGCATCCTGGCTGCTGTTGCTTATTAGGGAGAGATTGAAATACTATGAGTTAGTCCTGATTCTGCAATCTGAGAGAAAAGATAGAGAGACAGTTTAGGGTTCCTGTTGGTGCTTTCAGGGAGAGAGATTTATATAGGAGTCCAGATTCAGAGATCTAATAACTCAGCGATCTGCATAGGTGTACCTGTTTGTGTTGCAGTGCACAGTCTTCTTACACTGCCATGAGCCCAGTGTCAGAGAAATTTTAACTTTTATCTGAAAGCTCAGTGCACCAGCACTGCATATGTTACGTTGAGAGATACACCCTGTACATACTGTGGGTGTATTGTGCTCTTGCAAAAAGACCCATTTAGGGCAACAACCAAAAAAATTTGCAGTGTTTTCTGCTATATGCAAGTGTGAGATTTACAATTTATTTATTTTTCTTGTATTGTGCTATTCCAAAAAAAATTTTTTACGGCAAAATTTTTTTTTTTAATAGCATTTTCTGTATTGCTGTAGGTGTGAGATACACCGTTTCCATACTGTGGGTGTATTGTGCTCTTGCAAAAAGACCCATTTAGGGCAACTAAAAAAAAATTTGCAGTGTTTTCTGCATATATGCAAGTGTAAGATTTACAATTTATATATTTTTCTTGTATTGTGCTATTCCCCAAAAAAATTTTTAGGGCAATTTTTTTTTTTTAATAGAATTTTCTGTATTACTGTAGGTGTGAGATACACCGTTTCCATACTGTGGGTGTATTGTGCTCTTGCAAAAAGACCCATTTAGGGAAAAAATTAATTGCAGTGTTTCTGCATATATACAAGTGTGAGATTTACAATTTATTTATTTTCTTGTATTGTGCTATTCCAAATTTTTTTTTTTTTAATAGCATTTTCTGTATTGCTGTAGGTGTGAGATACACCGTTTCCATACTGCGAGTGTATTGTGCTCTTGCAAAAAGACCCATTTAGGGCAAAAAAAAAATTTGCAGTGTTTTCTGCATATATGCAAGTGTGGGATTTACAATTTATATATTCTTCTTGTATTGTGCTATTCCCCAAATTTGTTTTTAGGGCAAAAACGTTTTTTTTATTAGCATTTTCTGTATTACTGTAGGTGTGAGATACACCGTTTCCATACTGTGGGTGTATTGTGCTTTTGCAAAAAGACCCATTTAGGGCAAAAAAAAATTGCAGTGTTTCTGCATATATGCAAGTGTGAGATTTACAATTTATTAATTCTCTTTGTATTGTGCTATTCCAAAAAAAAAATTAGGGCAAAAACTTTTTTTTTAATAGCATTTTCTGTATTACTGTAGGTGTGAGATACACTGTTTCCATACTGTGGGTGTGTTGTGTTCTTCCAAAAACACCCATTTAGGGCCACAAAAAATATTTTGCAGTGTTTTCTGCATATCTGGAGGTGTGTGAAATAAACAATTTATATATTTTTCTTCTACTGTGCTATTCTAAAAAAATTATTGTAGGACAAAAACATTTTTTTTGAATAGCATTTTCTGCAGTTCTGTAGCTGTGAGATACAGTGTTTACGTACTGTGGGTGTGTTGTGCTCTTCCAAAAACACCCATTTAGGGCCACAAAAAATATTTTTCAGTGTTTTCGGCATATCTGGAGGTGTGTGAAATAAACAATTTATATATTTTTCTTCTACTGTGCTATCCTAAAAAAATAATTGTAGGACAAAAACATTTTTTTGGAATAGCATTTTCTGCAGCTCTGTAGCTGTGAGATACAGCGTTTACGTACTGTGGGTGTGTTGTGCTCTTCCAAAAACACCCATTTAGGGCCACAAAAATTATTCTGCAGTGTTTTCTGCATATCTGGAGGTGTGTGAAATAAACAATTTATATATTTTTCTTCTACTGTGCTATCCTAAAAAAATAATTGTAGGACAAAAACATTTTTTTTGAATAGCATTTTCTGCAGTTCTGTAGCTGTGAGATACAGCGTTTACGTACTGTGGGTGTGTTTTGCTCTTCCAAAAACACCCATTTAGGGCAAGATCCTACATTTGGAAAATATGAGGAGAACGTCAAAGTGGTGCTGCTGGTGGAGCTCCTGTTGCAGGGAGAGGACGTGGTCGATCTGTGCCAGCTACACGCACAAGTGAAACACCTTCCTCAGGTGCGAGTAGGCGACCGAGCCTGCGGCAGTATTTTGTCACGCCTAATGAGGCTGTATGAATGTTGAGGCCAGGACAAGTACAGGCGATAGTAGATTGGGTTGCTGACAGTGCCTCCGGTTCCTTCACATTGTCTTCCACCCACTCTTCTGATGAAAGATCAGAGTTGGCACCTGCAGCCCATGTCCATCAGTCTTTCACCTCACCCCCTTGCAAATCAGCCAAGCAGTCTGAGCCCCAAATCATGAAGCAGTCTCTTCTGCTTTTCGATGACTCTGTTAGCAGGGTTTCCCAGGGCCATCCACCTAACCCTGCCCCAGAAGTGGAAGAGATTGAGTGCACCGATGCCCAACCACTTATGTTTCATGATGAGTACATGGGAGGACCATCGCAGCACGTCTCGGATGATGACGAAACACAGGTGCCAACTGCTGCTGCTTTCGCAATTGTGCAGACAGACAAGGAGGGCAGGGGTGAAGACTGGGTGGAAGATGATGTGGAGGACGATGAGGTCCTCGACCCCACATGGAATCAACGTTATGCAGGTGACCAGTGTAGTTTGGAGGAAGAGGCGGTGGTCGCACAGAGCCACCAGCACAACAGAAGAGGGAGCAGGGTGCAAAAGCGGAGCGTCCGTCCCCTAGACAGTACGTCTGCTACTGCCTAACGCAGCAAGGGACCGAGCACACCAAAGCCAGGTCCAAAGAGTTCCCTAGCGTGGCAGTTCTTCACACAATGTGCTGATGACAAGACACGAGTGGTTTGCACGCTGTGCAATCAGAGCCTGAAGCGAGGCATAAACGTTCTCAACCTGAGCATAACCTGCATGACCAGGCATCTAAGTGTAAAGCACGAGCTGCAGTGGAGTAGACACCTCCAAAACAAAGAAAGGTCTCTGGTTCCTCCTGCTTCCTCTTCTGCTGCAGTCTCTGCCTCTTCATCCACCTCTGTAGTGACAGTAGCACCTGCCAACCCGCAAACAGAGCATCTGCCAGCAACACTACCACCTGGGTCACCAACCATCTGCACAATGTCCCATGGAAGCGTTCAGCTCTCTATCTCCCAAACACTGGAGCGGAAGAGGAAGTACCCCCCTAGCCACCCGCGATCCCTGGCCCTGAATGCCAGCATTTCAAAATTCCTCGCCTTTGAAATGCTGTCATTCTGTCTGGTGGAGACGCAGAGTTTTAAAAGCCTGATGGCATTGGCTGTACAGTACGTCGTGCCCAGCCGCCACTACTTTTCCAGGACGAGCCATCCCTTCCCTGCACAACCAAGTGGGGGACAAAATCAGGTGTGCACTGCGCAACGCCATCTGTGGCAAGGTCCACCTAACTACGGATGCGTGGACCAGTAAGCACGGTCAGGGACGTTATATCTCCCTAACAGCACACTGAGTAAATGCAGTGGCGGCTGGGCCTGAGGCAGATAGCAGTTTGGCGCATTTCCTTCCAACACCGAGGATTGCAGGGCGCTTCAGTTTGTCTCCTGTTGCTAACTCCTCCTACTCCGCTTCCTCATCCTCTACCGCCTCCTCATCCGGTCAGCGTAACACCTTCACCACCAACTTTAGCACAGCCAGGGGTAAACGACAGCAGGCAGTTTTAAAACTTTTCTGTTTGGGGGAAAAACCCCACACCGCGCAGGAGTTGTGGAGGGACATGGAACAACAGACCGATGAGTGGTTGCTGTCAGTGAGCCTCAATCCCTGACTGGTGGTGTGCGATAATGGGCGAAATCTCGTAGCAGCTCTGGGCCTAGCCGGTTTGACGCACATCCCTTGCCTGGCGCATGTGCTGAACTTGGTGGTCCAGAGGTTCCTGAAAAATTACCTCAATATTCCAGAGCTGTACAGTAGGTAGAGGCAAGTCCAGTGGCGGTGCGTCCATAGAGGGCACCGGAGCGCCGCCCCCTCTCGCTCCCGCACCGCCACTGAAAGACAATACATAGATTCATGCATTGCATGAATCTGTGTATTGTCACCGCTGCCGCGCTGCCCACTATTCATATGGCCGGCCTCCTGGTGAGCACCGGCCATATGAATTAGAGCGGCGGCCGGCGGTGGGTGTGACTTGGAAGTGTCTATCAGAGCCAGCGGCTCTGATAGGCTTTCCGAATACAGCTCTCAGGCTGTATTCGGCTTCCAAAAACTCCTCCCAGGTACGCACGGAGTTGCGTTCCTTGGAGAAGACTGTGGAGGTTTCAGCCAATCAGGTTCACCGGATCTGGTTACCGGTAACCTGATTGGCTGAAGCAACATCGAGGGCGGGAGAAGACATCGAGGACAGCGCGGACCGAGGAAGGTAAGTGCAGGGCTGGGGGGGGGGGACAGGCTGCATTTGGGGGGAACTGGCTGTATATGGGGACAAACTGGCTGAATATGGGGGAACTGGCTGTATATGGGGGACAAACTGGCTGAATATGGGGGAACTGGCTGTATATGGGGGACAAACTGGCTGAATATGGGGGGAACTGGCTGTATATGGGGGACAAACTGGCTGAATATGGGAGGAACTGGCTGTATATGGGGGACAAACTGGCTGAATATGGGGGGGACTGGCTGAATATGGGGGGAACTGGCTGTATATGGGGGACAAACTGGCTGAATATGGGGGGAACTGGCTGTATATGGGGGACAAACTGGCTGAATTTGGGGGGAACTGGCTGTATATGGGGGACAAACTGGCTGAATATGGGGGGAACTGGCTGTATATGGGGGACAAACTGGCTGTATATGGGGGACAAACTGGCTGCATTTAGGGGGAACTGGCTGTATATGGGGGACAAACTGGCTGCTTTTGGGGGGAACTGGCTGTATATGGGGGACAAACTGGCTGAATATGGGGGCACACTGGCTGTATATGGGGGCACACTGGCTGTATATGGGGGGCACACTGGTTATATATATATATGGGGGCACACTGGCTGTATATGGGGACAAACTGGCCGTATATGGGGGACACACTGGCTGTATATATGGGGGCACACTGGTTATATATATATGGGGGCACACTGGCTGTATATGGGGACAAACTGGCTGTATATGGAAACAAACTGGCTGCATTTGAGGGGGCAAACTGGTGGCGTTTGGGCACAGTGGCTGCGTTTAATGGGCACAGTGGCGGCAATTGATTTTTTTTTTCAGTTTGTTTGCGCCCCCCCAAAAATTTTGAGCACCAGCCGCCACTGGGCAAGTCCTTGAATTCTCAGTAAAGTCAATGTCCACACCAGCTGAAACTCCAACTCTGAGTTTATTCTCTAATGGCAAAATAAACTGTACTCGGATAGAAAAGGTTAGAGCAAAGAAACAGGACAGCTTAAGGTGTGGAGGAGGTCCAGGCACAAACGTAGCACATTCACTTCACTGCTTAGGTTTCTCAAACAGTTTTAGGCGCACGGTCTCTGCCACAGACCGTGAGGTTGGTCTATGCCACAGACTGGGTGTACAAGGCCCCTGCCACGGACCTGGAGAACTTTGGTCTCTGCCACAGACCAGGGTGTATAAGGCCCCTGCCACGGGCTGGGTGAATAAGGCCTCCGATACAGTCAGAATGACCTTGAGCTTCTCCTTCTAAGAACTAGCCCATATCAAGGGGAAGACATCTCTCCAGGGAGTCAACAGACCCTTCCTTCACCGTGACTCCCGCATCGGGCCATCGGAAGGTTCCTCCCTTCCCTGGAACAGGGTCCCCTACACGAGGCGGCACCCAAAGACTCCTTGACCCTTAGCGGACTCCAGACGAAGGCTCGGGACCCCAGGCTTTACTCCCGCCCCTAGGCCTCCATACCCAGGGCAGCAGGAACTTCAGGATAGTACCTCACCCCGGGCTAAAGGTGCCCGAGATGGAACAGGAACACGTGCACCCATGCCGAAGGCACCTGGGTGCGGACCCCACTGGACATCAGCCCCCAGACCAAAGGTGCCTGGGGCTGGGACCCCGATCAGGAGGCATCTGCCCCTTTTATATCCTCTCCCGGCATGCACAGCAGGTTCCCCGTCCCGTTGTACTACTGCCAAGAGGGGACACAAAAGGCACAGAACTGTATCGGTGGTTCAACCCTAGCCTACCATGGCATCGCCACCTGTAGGCTGCAGGTGACTGCACACCAATACTGTCCCCCGAGGACAAAATGGTCCATGAAACCTACAGAATTAGGGTGTTTGAGCCTATTTACCACTCAAACACTTCCCTTAAATTTAGCACCCCGCTACATTTTTATTTCAAAGTATTTTATTTTCCCACTAGCTTATCCATTAAATTAATAATTTAATAATTTTTTACAGAAAGGGCATATTCTGGGGCATTCCCACCATATGTGTGGCATCGTGCCGTTGAGTTTCTGAGGTTCTTAATGACTTCCTGTACCTCTTCTGCTGAAAAGGGGGCCTCCAGCATATATATATATATTTTTTAATGTTATTTTAAGTTATTTCCCTATCCACATTTGTTTGCAGAGCACTTCCCATGCTCTTAACAACATTTTGCTGCCATTTGCAGCCCTCTAGCCCTTTCCATTACTTTTTTAGAGCCTTTTTAGTCCTCAGAAGTTCGGGTCCCCATTGACTTCAATGGGGTTCAGGTTCGGGGTCAAGTTCGGGTCAAGTTCGGTCCCGAACTCTAACTTTTTTCCGAAGTTCGGCCGAACCCTTTGAACCCGAATATTTAGGTGTCCGCTCAACTCTACTTCTGACACTTTTTGTTTACATGAAAAAAAAAAATTTTTTTTTGCTAGAAAATTACTTTGAACCCCCCAAAATTATAATTTTTTTAAAGCAGAGGCCCAAAAAATAAATTGGTGGGTGTTGCATTTTTTTTTACAAAGTATTGGTACAGCGATTTTTCAAATGCAATTTTTTGGGGGAAAAAAAAATTTTTTTTTTATTTTAATGCACAAAAACACACTATATTGCCCAAATGTTTGGTGAAATCTAAAAGATGGTCTTACGCCGAGTACATAGAGACCAAACACGTCATGCTTTAAAATTACACACACCCGCGCAATGGCGACAAACTATAAACATTTTTAAAAGCCTTGAAAGCCTTTACAGGTTATTACTTTAGCTATACAGAGAAGGTCTACTGCTAGAATTACTGCTCTTGATCTGACGTTCGTGGTGATACCTCACATGCATGGTGCAATTGCTTTTTACATACGATACGAGACCGATGCTCGCTTTCACGGGGAGACAGGGGTACTTTTAATTTATTTTTATTTTTTTAATTATTAATTTTGCTTTTTTATTTTATTTTTACACTCGCCCTTTCATTTTTTGTTTTTTTATTATTTGTATTGTTATCACAGGGAATTAAAATATCCCCTATGATAGCAATATGTAGTGACAGCTACTCTTTTTTTTTTAAACAATTGGGGTCTATTAGATTCAAGATTGGTGTGATCAGATTTCCCATCGGCGCTGTTTATATCCAGTGAAAGCAAAGTCATGAAATGTTTGTAGCTTCTGGGTTTCTTAGGACATAGAGATGATTGGAGCCATTCTAGCCTCTGATCAGCTCTTTGGTCAGCTGTTGGAATCACCTGCTGCATTCTCGGGTTCCCAGGGGACAGGGGAGCCCCCTTGAAAACCATGGAAGATGGAGAGAGGGAGGAAGGGGGATGTCCCCTCCAACTGCTTGTAAAAGTAGTCTTGTGGCTAATTAGCCACTAGGATTGCTTTTACATGAAAGCCGACCGTTGAAAAGAACGATGCCTAGATGATACTTAAACCTGCAGGCATCATTCTGGTATAACCACTCAAAGTCCAGCAACATACCAGTATCTCGCTGGTCCTTGTTGGGCATATATTGTAATGTTCTTTTTTTAAATGCAGCCTGTGGGCTAAACAGATTTCTCCATTCAAATCGATTGATCGGTGGTATGCCCACCATTAGAATACCACCCTGCATCCACCCACTTCTAACGATGGGCATACAATAAATATAAAAATATATGCCGAAGCATAGGGGTGATTCGCCCCTATGTCCACCCCTGCCCTTCTGCTTCGGCATATATGATCTTTTTTTAACTGTGGTGGTAAAATCACCTCCTACAGTGCTGGAGTCACTGATTTATGTATCATGAGAGCAAACCCTGTTGCTGTCAAAATAAATAAATCCGTGCTGCAGCTGAATGGCTTACCTGAAAAGCAAACAATGGTATCAATAAAACATTAACTCAATAAAACTATTTTTTATTGCAATCTGTGCCAAAAAAAGAGTAAAAAATATATGCCGAAGCATAGGGGCAATCTGTCCCTAAAGTTAGGGGCAATTCGCCCCTCCATCCCTCCACCCCTGCCTCTAAGCTCTTTTTTATAACTGTGGTGGTTAAATCACCTCCTACAGTGCTGGAGTAACGGCTTTACGTATCGTGAGAACAAACCCCGTTGCTGTCAGATTACATAAACCCATGCTATAGCTGAATGGCGCACCTGCAAAGCATATAATGGTTAACAATAAAACACAGTAACATTGCAGTATAACAGTAGGACATACCATACCTGCAAAGCAATAAAACACAGTACAATAAAACATTACAGTATATCATAAATTACAGTAAAACAGAGGAGAACAAAAGAGAGAGAACGATAAAGAGAGAACAATAGAGAGAGAAGAACAATAAAAGAAGAACTATTTTTGGCTTATTTATTTATTTTTTATTTATTTTTTTATGTTTTTTTGTTTTTTTTTACACTTTTATTATAACTTTGAACGATTCAGGTTAGGGTCTTTCAAAATGCGATGGCCATCTAACATCTTTCGAGACCTTTTGTAAGTGTGCCCTAGGACTGTGCCTTGCTGTACCCTATGCTAATACTCCACTAGTGTGTGGTAGCGACTGAAACATTCACTGATGCAGAACCAGGTTGGTCAGGACAGGAGGGACAATAAAAGCGGGTTTCACGCCTATATCCGCATTTTCTGCAGACACAACATCTTTTTTGTGGTGGGAAAGAAAAGAGCCCTGGACTGCCGCACTCCCCCCATCTAAGTCAGGATTCTACAAGCCGTTGGGAGAACCCCCATCGTTTAGATTGCACGGTGCCACATGCGCCATTTCCACAATCAAAAAGGTGACTAAAAAACGTCACGCTTGTGTAATAATTGTCCACGTACAAGTGGTACCCCTTTCCGAATAGGTGTGACACCAAGTCCCAAACAATCTTATTGCTGTTCCCTAATGTAGTCTGGGCAGTCGGGGGGCTCCACGGGGCTATATCTTCCCTTGCAAACCATAAAACTATACGTATAGCCTGTTGCCCTGTCACAGCTTATATACAGTTGTTCTAATAAGTTTACATACAGGGGGTCTTACGAACCCCTCCTACTTACGAACCGGGCGCTGCGGGGACCCTCTGCCGTTCTGCGCGGTCCATCTGCTGTTCTGCGCATGCGCGGCCAGACAGAGCCTCGGAAAATGTCGAAATGTCCGTAATTGGCCGCGCATGCGCAGAACGGCATTTGGCGGAACATCGGAAAACATCGGAAATGTCCATAATTTTCTTTCTGCGCATGCGCGGCTGACTTACGAACATTTCTGAATTACAAATAGGAGGAAAGTCCCTAACGGGTTCGTAACCCGGGGACCCCCTGTACCCTGGCAGAATTTATCTTTTCTTGGCCATTTTTCAGAGAGTATGAATGACAACACAAAAACATTTCTTTCACTCATGGTTAGTGTTTGGCTGAAGCCATTGATTATCAATTAGCTGTGTTTACTCTTTTTAAATCATAATTAGTGTTGAGCGAACCCGAACCCGGACTTTGCACAAAAGTCCGGGTTCGGGTTCGGCAATCTAATTACGCAGTTAGAAATGCTTCAGGGGCCAGCCAATCACCTTTTGATTAGCTGGTGTGCCCTTAGAGGCCATCATAGCCATGCCTACTAATGGCATGGCTGTGATTGGTCAGTGCAACATGTGACCCAGCTTCTATATAAGCTAGAGGCACACAGCACACACGTCACTCTGCTTCAGAATAAATAGGGAGAGGATCTAGTCTGCTGCTGCTGCTTTTAGGGAGAGATAGAAAAATACATTAGTTAGTCCTGATTCTGGAATCTGAGGGAAAAGATAGAGAGACAGTGTAGTGTAGGGCCAGGTTCCTGTTTTTTGCTTTTAGGGAGAGAGATATATTATATAGGAATAGGAGTCCAGATTCTGAGATATAACTCGATCTGCATAGGTTTACCTGTTTGTGTTGCAGTGCAGTCTTTTTACACTGCTATGAGCCCAGTGTCAGAGAAAATCTACCTTTTATCTGCAAGCTCAGTGCACCAGCACTGCATATATTACGTTGAGAGATACACCGTTTCCATACTGTGGGTGTATTCTGCTCTTGGAAAAAGATCCATTTAGGACAAAAAAAAAGAACTTTATTGTGCTCTTTTCCAAAAGACCCATTGGGCAAAAAAAAAAAAAAATCCATTTTATTTTGCTTGTGCAAAAAAAGACCCGTTTAGGGCAAAAAAAATAAATAAATAAAAAATTTGCACTTTAATGTACGCTTGCAAAAAGAGCCATTTAGGGCCACAAAAAATATTTTGCAGTGTGTTATACATATGTGGAGGTGTGTGAAATAAACAATTTCTAAATAGTTTTCTTCTACTGTGCTATACTAAAAAAACTAAATTTTTTTTGAATAGCATTTTCTGCAGTTCTGTAGCTGTGCGATTCAGCGGTTACGTACTGTGGGTGTATTGTGGTCTTCCAAAAAATGCCATTTAGGGCCACAAAAAATATTTTACAGTGTGTTATACATATGTGGAGGTGTGTGAAATAAACAATTTCTAAATAGTTTTCTTCTACTGTGCTATACTATAAAAACAAAATTTTTTTTGAATAGCATTTTCTGCAGTTCTGTAGCTGTGCGATTCAGCGGTTACGTACTGTGGGTGTATTGTGGTCTTCCAAAAAATGCCATTTAGGGCCACAAAAAATATTTTGCAGTGTGTTATACATATGTGGAGGTGTGTGAGATAAACAATTTCTAAATAGTTTTCTTCTACTGTGCTATACTAAAAAAACAAAATTTTTTTTGAATAGCATTTTCTGCAGTTCTGTAGCTGTGCGATTCAGCGGTTACGTACTGTGGGTGTATTGTGGTCTTCCAAAAAACGCCATTTAGGGCCACAAAAAATATTTTGCAGTGTGTTATACATATGTGGAGGTGTGTGAAATAAACAATTTCTAAATAGTTTTCTTCTACTGTGCTATACTAAAAAAAAAAACATTTTTTTGAATAGCATTTTCTGCAGTTCTGTAGCTGTGCGATTCAGCGGTTACGTACTGTGGGTGTATTGTGGTCTTCCAAAAAACGCCATTTAGGGCCACAAAAAATATTTTGCAGTGTGTTATACATATGTGGAGGTGTGTGAAATAAACAATTTCTAAATAGTTTTCTTCTACTGTGCTATACTAAAAAAACAAAACATTTTTTGAATAGCATTTTCTGCAGTTCTGTAGCTGTGCGATTCAGTGGTTACGTACTGTGGGTGTATTGTGGTCTTCCAAAAAACGCCATTTAGGGCCCCAAAAAATATTTTGCAGTGTGTTATACATATGTGGAGGTGTGTGAAATAAACAATTTCTAAATAGTTTTCTTCTACTGTGCTATACTAAAAAAACAACATTGTTTTTGAATAGCATTTTCTGCAGTTCTGTAGCTGTGCGATTCAGCGGTTACGTACTGTGGGTGTGTTCTGCTCTTCCAAAAACACCCATTTAGGGCAACATCCTAAATTTGGAAAATATGAAGAGAAGGTCAAAGGGACGTGGTGGCCCCGGTCGTGGTGCTGCTGGTGGAGCTCCTGTTGCAGGGAGAGGACGTGGTGGATCTGTGCCAGATACACGCACAAGTGAAACACCTTCCTCAGGTGCGAGTAGGCGACCGAGCCTGCGGCGGTATTTTGTCGCGCCTAATGAGGCTGTACGAATGTTTAGGCCAGGACAAGTACAGGCGATAGTAGATTAGGTTGCTGGCAGTGCCTCAGGTTCCTTCACATTGTCTCCCACCCACTTTTCTGATGAAAGATCAGAGTTGGCACCTGAAACCCATGTCCATCAGTCTTTCACCTCACCCCCTTGCAAATCAGCCAAGCAGTCTGAGCCCCAAATCATGCAGCAGTCTCTTCTGCTTTTCGATGACTCTGTTAGCAGGGTTTCCCAGGGCCATCCACCTAGCCCTGCACCAGAAGTGGAAGAGATTGAGTGCACCGATGCCCAACCACTTATGTTTCATGATGAGTACATGGGAGGACCATCGCAGCACGTCTCGGATGATGACGAAACACGGGTGCCAACTGCTGCTGCTTTCGCAATTGTGCAGACAGACAAGGAGGGCAGGGGTGAAGACTGGGTGGAAGATGATTTGGAGGACGATGAGGCCCTCGACCCCACATGGAATCAACGTTATGCAGGTGACCAGTGTAGTTTGGAGGAAGAGGCGGTGGTCGCACAGAGCCACCAGCACAGCAGAAGAGGGAGCAGGGTGCAAAAGCGGAGCGTCCGTCCCCTAGACAGTATGTCTGCTACTGCCCAACGCAGCAAGGGACCGAGCACACCAAAGCCAGGTCCAAGGAGTTCCCTAGTGTGGCAGTTCTTCACACAATGTGCTGATGACAAGACACGAGTGGTTTGCACGCTGTGCAATCAGAGCCTGAAGCGAGGCATAAACGTTCTCAACCTGAGCACAACCTGCATGACCAGGCATCTAAGTGTAAAGCACGAGCTGCAGTGGAGTAGACACCTCCAAAACCAAGAAAGGTCTCTGGCTCCTCCTGCTTCCTCTTCTGCTGCAGTCTCGGCCTCTTCATCCACCTCTGTAGTGACAGTGGCACCTGCCACCCCGCAAACAGAGGATCTGCCAGCAACACTTCCACCTGGGTCACCAACCATCTCCACAATGTCCCATGGAAGTGTTCAGCTCTCTATCTCCCAAACATTGGAGCGGAAGAGGAAGTACCCCCCTAGCCACCCGCGATCCCTGGCCCTGAATTCCAGCATTTCAAAACTCCTGGTCTTTGAAATGCTGTCATTCCGTCTGGTGAACGCAGAGTTTTAAAAGCCTGATGGCACTGGCTGTCCCACAGTACGTCGTGCCCAGCCGCCACTACTTTTCCAGGCGAGCCATCCCTTCCCTGCACTACCAAGTGGGGGACAAAATCAGGTGTGCACTGCGCAACGCCATCTGTGGCAAGGTCCACCTAACTACGGATGCGTGGACCAGTAAGCACGGTCAGGGACTTTATATCTCCCTAACAGCACACTGGTTAAATGCAGTGGCGGCTGGGACTGAGGCAAATAGCAGTTTGGCGCATGTCCTTCCACCACCGAGGATTGCAGGGCGCTTCAGTTTGCCTCCTGTTGCTAACTCCTCCTACTCCGCTTCCTCATCCTCTACCGCCTTCTCATCTGGTCAGCGTAACACCTTCACCACCAACTTCAGCACAGCCAGGGGTAAACGACAGCAGGCAGTTTTAAAACTTTCCTGTTTGGGGGAAAAAACCCACACCGCGCAGGAGTTGTGGAGGGACATGGAACAACAGACCAATGAGTGGTTGCTGTCAGTGAGCCTCAAGCCCGGCCTGGTGGTGTGCGATAATGGGCGAAATCTCGTAGCAGCTCTGGGCCTAGCCGGTTTGACGCACATCCCTTGCCTGGCGCATGTGCTGAACTTGGTGGTCCAGCGGTTCCTTAAAAATTACCCCAATATGCCAGAGCTGCTGCAGAAAGTGCGGGCTGTCTGTGCGCACTTTCGGCGTTCTCACCCTGCTGCTCGCCTGTCAGCGCTGCAGCGTAACTTCGGCCTTCCCGCTCACCGCCTCATATGTGACGTGCCCACAAGGTGGAACTCCACCTTGCACATGCTGGCCAGACTGTGCGAGCAGCAGCAGGCGATAGTGGAGTTTCAGCTGCAGCAATCACGCGTGAGTCGCTCTGCGGAACAGCACCACTTCACCACCAATAACTTGGCCTCCATGCGAGACCTGTGTGCCTTGTTGCGCTGTTTCGAGTACTCCACCAACATGGCCAGTGCCAATGACGCCGTTCTCAGCGTTACTATCCCAGTTCTATGCCTCCTTGAAAAAACGCTTCGGGCGATGATGGAAGAGGATGTGGCACAGGAGGATGAGGAGGAGGAGGAGGAAGCGGGATCATTTCAAAGGCTTTCAGGGCAGTCTTTCACAAGTGGCTACGAGGGTGGGTTCCTGCACCAACAAACGCCAGGTACACAATTGTCCGTCAGAAAGGGCACAGTTCTGGAGGATGACGAGGTGGAGGAGGAGATGGAGGAGGAGGAGGAGGAGCCATGTTCACAGCAGGGTGGCACCCAGACCAGCTCGTGGCCATCACTGGTGCGTGGCTGGGGGGATACAGAGGACACAGACGATACACCTCCCACAGAGGACAGCTTTTCTTTGCCTCTGGGCAGCCTGGCACACATGAGCGATTACATGATGCAGTGTTTCCGCAATGACCGCCGAGTTGCCCACATTTTAACTGGTGCTGATTACTTGGTGGCCACCCTGCTGGATCCCCGTTACAAGGACAACGTACCGTCCTTAATTTCCTCACTGGAGCGGGATCGTAAGATGCGCGAGTACAAGCGCACGCTGGTAGACGCGCTGCTGGTGGCATTCCCACCTGACAGCGGGCGTACGGTGGAAGCACAAGGCGAAGGCAGAGGAGGAGGAAGAGGTCGCCAACGCAGCCGGGGCACCGGCAGCACCTCAGAAGGCAGGGTTAGCATGGCCGAAATGTGGAAAAGCTTTGTCAGCACGCCACAACAACCAGCACCACCAGCTGAGATGGAACGTCTTAGCAGGAGGCAGCATTTCACCAACATGGTTGAGCAGTATGTGTCCACAGGCCTACACGTACTGGATGAGGGGTCTGCCCCCTTTAACTTCTGGGTCTCCAAATTGGGCACATGGCCTGAGCTTGCCCTTTATGCCTTGGAGGTGCTGGCCTGCCCTGCAGCCAGTGTATTATCTGAACGTGTATTTAGCACGGCAGGGGGCGTTATCACAGACAAGCGCAGCCGCCTGTCCAGAGCCAATGTGGACAAGCTCACGTTCATTAAAATGAACCAGGCATGGATCCCACAGGACTTGTCCGTACCTTCTGCAGAATAGACATGTATACCGGTGTTGTGACAAAAACTGTCCGGCCATCGGATTGTGTCCTGCCCGTACTGCGAAGGCGCAGCGCTTGCGCAGTACAGAGGACAAGGTGATTCACAAAATTTCCGAAGATGAACGGCGCCTGCACTGTGAGTGCAGGTTCAAGCCCCACCATCCAAGTGGACATACGGTAGCACATAGTAACAGGGCCCCTCACGGGCTCGCTTTGATCGCCACGCTTCGGGCATGGCCTCACTTGGCTCGGCTTGAACCACGGATGGTGTGGCCTTCACATGAACTCACCACGCAGGCGCCGTTCGTCTTGGGAGATTTTCGAAATCCACTTGTCCTACAAACTGAGCAAGCGCAGTACAGGGTGGACACTATTTGACGGGGGACAGAATTCGACACATCACTGGCCTTACCCAGCCATTGTTGTATTTTTGAACCAGTGTTGGCTACCTTGTCCTCCTCCACCGCTGCTTCCACCTACACAGCCACATCCACCGCCACCTCAACCTCCTACTCCATATGGACCTCGTCCTCCTAGGTCAAGATTATAATTTTTCTTTTATTTTTTTGTAGC
Source organism: Rana muscosa (assembly GCA_029206835.1). Classification (NCBI taxonomy): domain Eukaryota; kingdom Metazoa; phylum Chordata; class Amphibia; order Anura; family Ranidae; genus Rana; species Rana muscosa. The sequence goes on from CM055127.1 coordinate 332,326,713, forward strand.
GCACAGATCCTTTCCCCCTTTACCTGCCTTTATGTTGTTGGCTCCTCGCAGGAGGGAGAAAGGCACACCGCACTACCAGCCCGTACCCTCCTATATAAAGAGGTTGAGCGGTGTACTTGACGGGCCGTGTTCACAGCCGGAGTCAAAACTCCTCCAGGGGATGATTCTCACCTCTACTGTAGGTAGAGGCAAGTCCTTTAATTCCCAGTAAAGTCAATGTCCACACCAGCTGAAATTACAACTCTTATTCTCTCATGGCAAAATAAATTGTACTCGGATAGAAAAGGTTAGAGCAAAGAAACAGGACAGCTTAAGGTGTGGAGGAGGTCCAGGCACAAACGTAGCACATTCACTTCACTGCTTAGGTTTCTCAAACAGTTTTAGGTGCACGGTCTCTGCCACAGACCTTGAGGTTGGTCTCTGCCACAGACCGGGTGTACAAGGCCCCTGCCACGGACCTGGAGAACTTTGGTCTCTGCCACAGACCAGGGTGTATAAGGCCCCTGCCACGGGCCGGGTGAATAAGGCCTCTGATACAGTCAAGATGACCTTGAGCTTCTCCTTCTACGAACCTAGCCCATATCAAGGGGAAGACATCTCTCCAGGGAGTCAACAGACCCTTCCTTCACCGTGACTCCCGCATCGGTCCATCAGAATGATCCTCCCTTCCCTGGAACAGGGTCCCCTACACGAGGCGGCACCCTAAGACTCCTCAACCCTTAGCGGACTCCAGACGAAGGCTCTGGACTTCAGGCTTTACTCCCACACCTAGGCCTCCATACCCAGGGCAGCAGGAACTCCAGGATAGTACCTCACCCCGGGCTAAAGGTACCCGAGATGGAACAGGAACACATGCACCCAGGCCGAAGGCACCTGGGCGCGGACCCCACTGAACATCAGCCCCCAGGCCAAAGGTCTGCCCCTTTTATATGCTCTCCCGGCATGCACAGCAGGTTCCCCGCCCCGCTGTACTACTGCCAAGAGGGGACACAAAAGGCACAGCACTGTATCGGCGGTTCAACCCTAGCCTACCATGGCAGCGCCACCTGTAGGCCGCAGGGAACTGCACACCAATACTGTCCCCCGAGGACAAAATGGTCCATGAATCCTACAGAATTAGGGTGTTTGAGCTTATCCATTAAATTGAATAATTTATTCCAGAAAGGGCGTATTCTGGGGCATTCCCACCATATGCGTGGCATCGTGCCATTGAGTTTCTGAGGTTCTTAATGACTTCCTGTACCTCTTCTGCTGAAAAGGGGGCCTCCAGCATATATTTTTATTTTTTTTATGTTATTTTAAGTTATTTCCCTATCCACATTTGTTTGCAGAGCACTTGCCATGCTCTTAACAACATTTTGCTGCCATTTGCAGCCCTCTAGCCCTTTCCATTACTTTTTTAGAGCCTTTTTAGTCCTTAGAAGTCTGGGTCCCCATTGACTTCAATGGGGTTCGGGTTCAGGTTCGGGTTCGGGTTAAAGTTCGGTCCCGAACCCAAACTTTTTTCCGAAGTTCGGCCGAACCCATCGAACCTGAACATCCAGGTGTCCGCTCAACTCTAATCATAATGACAACAGAAACTACCCAAATGACCCTGATCAAAAGTTTACATACCCTGGTGATTTTGTCCTGATAACATGCACACAAGTTGACACAAAGGGGTTTGAATGGCCATTAAAGGTAACCATCCTCACCTGTGATCTGTCTGCTTGTAATTAGTGTGTGTATAAAATCAATGAGTTTCTGAACTCCTGACAGACCCTTGCATTTTTCATCCAGTGCTGCACTGACTTTTCTGGATTCTGAGTCATGGGGAAAGCAAAAGAATTGTCAAAGGATATGCAGGAAAAGGTAGTTGAACTGTATAAAACAGGAAAGGGATAAAAAAGATATCTGAGGAATTGAGAATGCCAATCAGCAGTGTTCAAACTCTAATTAAGAAGTGGAAAATGAGGGGTTCTGTTGAAACCAAACCACGGTCAGGTAGACCAACTAAAATTTCAGCCACAACTGCAAGGAAAATAGTCCAGGATGCAAAAAAAAAAAAACAACAAATAACTTCAGATTAACCCCCTTGGCGGTATTCCCGAGTCAGGCTCGGGGTGAGTTTTTAATGCTAAGAGCGGTAACCCCGAGCCAGACTCGGGCTGCATCGCAGAATCCAGGGGAAGTTACTTACCTTGTTCCCTGGATCCTGCAATGTCTCACCGCAGTGTGTGCGAGCTGTGTCTCGCTCGATTCACACTGCCGGGTGCCGAGCTCCGTTCCCTGCGACGTTGCGGCTCACGGGAGCGGAGTTCATCGCCAAATTCAAAAAGTGAAAAACACAATACACATACAGTATACTGTAATCTTACAGATTACAGTACTGTATCAAATAATTACACACACCCTTTGTCCCTGGTGGTCTGTTCAGTGTCCTGCATGCAGTTTTATATTATAAAAACTGTTCTTTCTGCCTGGAAACTGGAGATTGTCCATAGCAACCAAAAAGTGTCCCTTTATGTCAAAATTGGTTTTAGACCAGCTAGAAAACAGCGATAATAAATTAGAATCACTTGCAGAATTGAGCGATAGTGATTTGTGGGGAAATTTGTCATCAAACACTTAATCTAATGACAGCGACAATTCTGCAACTGAGCAAATTTCAGTGTTTTTGATTTGATTACATTATTGAATAATTTTTTATTATAATTACATTACTATTTGTTATAATTATTTATATTTATTTATTATATTATAATTTATGATTTTGTGTTTCAAACTTTATCATACCCGGGATGTCTACTAGACTCTTGTTTGGTCAGGTTTAAGTACCGTATTTATCGGCGTATAACACACACTTTTTTCCCCTGAAAATCAGGGGAAAATCGTGGGTGCGTGTTATACGCCGATACTGACATCCCTGAGCTGTCTCCGCTGACTGTGAGCGGAGCGGAGCGAGATACACATAGCCGAATGTACTCGGCTATACTCGGCTTTTCTCGGCTCCGCTCACAGTCATGCCCAATCCCGCCATTGGACCTGTGTTATGTCCATCATAGGGCGGGACTCGGCGTGACTGTGAGCGGAGCCGAGAAAAGCCGAGTATAGCCGAGTACACTCGGCTATGTGTATCTCAGCGGCGGCTCCGCCCAGTCCCTGCGTCCCCTGCATCCCCGGCATCCCCGGCGTTCTCGGCGGCGTCCGCACAGTCTCGGCGCCAATTTTAAAATGATGCACGGCGACACTGGGGCAAGGCTGCACGGCGACACTGGGGCAAGGCTGAAATGGACTCTGGGGCAAGGCTGCAATGGACACTGACAAGGCTGCACTGTGACAAGGCTGCAATGGACACTGACAAGGCTGCACTGTGACAAGGCTGCAATGGACACTGACAAGGCTGCACTGTGACAAGGCTGCAATGGACACTGACAAGGCTGCACTGTGACAAGGCTGCAATGGACACTGACAAGGCTGCATTTAAATGTAAGTTATTTTTCCTTAACCACTTCAATACCATGCACTTACGCACCTTCCCGCCCAGACCAATTTTCAGCTTTCAGTACTCTCACACTTTGAATGACAATTACTTAGTCATGCTACACTGTATCCAAACAAAATTTTTATCATTTTCTTCTCACAAATAGAGCTTTCTTTTGGTGGTATTTAATCGCCACTGGGTTTTTTATTTTTTGCGATATAAGCAAAAAAACAGCAATTTTTTTTTAAAAAAAACACCTTTTTTTAGTTTCTATTGTAAAATTTTGCAAATAAGTAATTTTTCTTCAGAAATTTGTGCCAAAATGTATACTGCTACATATCTTTGGTAAAATGAACCCAAATTAGTGTATATTATTTGGTCTTTGTGAAAGTTATAGAGTCTACAAACTATGGTGGCAATCACTGAAAATTTATCACATCTGATCACGCCTGACGTACTGAAGGGATATCTCATTTCTTGAGACACTAACAAGCGAGGAAAGTACAAATACCCCAAAATTACCCCTTTTTGGAAAGTAGACAGTCCAAGGTATTTACTAAGAGGCGTGGTGAGTTTTTTGAAGTTGTATTTTTTTCCCACAATTCTTGGGAAAATTTAATTTTTTTTTTTTTTTTTTTACACAAACTGGTCATATTAACAGTTTTTTTCTCTCACACAGCATATGCATAATTGCAACTACACCCCAAAATACATTCTGCTACTCCTCCTGAGTGTAGCGATACCACATGTGTGAGACTTTTACACAGCCTGGCCACATACAGAGGCCCAACATTGAAGTAGCACTTTCAGGCGTTCTACAAGCATAAATTGCACATATCCTTTCTCAACCACCTATTACACTTTTGAAGGCCCTGGAGCACCAGGACAATGGAATTTTCCACAAAATGACCCCATTTTGGAAGGCACACACCCCAACGTATAATCTATGAAGCATTATGAGTCTTTTGAACGGTTCATTTTTTTCCAGAAGGTTTTGGAAAATGTGGAGAAAAAATGAAAATGCATTTTTTTTACACAAAGTTGTCCATTTATAAGATATTTCGAACGCATAGCATATACATAGCAAAAATGACACCCCAAAATGCATTCTGCTACTCCTCCTGAGTATAGCGATACCACATGTGTGAGACTTTTACACAGCCTGGCCATATACAGAGGCCCAACATTGAAGTAGCACTTTCAGGCGTTCTACAAGCATAAATCGCACATATCCTTTCTCAACCACCTATTACACTTTTGAAGGCCCTGGAGCACCAGGACAATGGAATTTTCCACAAAATGACCCCATTTTGGAAAGCACACACCCCAACGTATAATCTATGAAGCATTATGAGTCTTTTGAACAGTTCATTTTTTTCCAGAAGGTTTTGGAAAATGTGGAGAAAAAATGAAAATGCATTTTTTTTACACAAAGTTGTCCATTTATAAGATATTTCTAACGCATAGCATATACATAGCAAAAATGACACCCCAAAATGCATTCTGCTACTCCTCCTGAGTATAGCGATACCACATGTGTGAGACTTTTACACAGCCTGGCCATATACAGAGGCCCAACATTGAAGTAGCACTTTCAGGCGTTCTACAAGCATAAATCGCACATATCCTTTCTCAACCACCTATTACACTTTTGAAGGCCCTGGAGCACCAGGACAATGGAATTTTCCACAAAATGACCCCATTTTGGAAAGCACACACCCCAACGTATAATCTATGAAGCATTATGAGTCTTTTGAACGGTTCATTTTTTTCCAGAAGGTTTTGGAAAATGTGGAGAAAAAATGAAAATGCATTTTTTTTACACAAAGTTGTCCATTTATAAGATATTTCTAACGCATAGCATATACATAGCAAAAATGACACCCCAAAATGCATTCTGCTACTCCTCCTGAGTATAGCGATACCACATGTGTGAGACTTTTACACAGCCTGGCCATATACAGAGGCCCAACATTGAAGTAGCACTTTCAGGCGTTCTACAAGCATAAATCGCACATATCCTTTCTCAACCACCTATTACACTTTTGAAGGCCCTGGAGCACCAGGACAATGGAATTTTCCACAAAATGACCCCATTTTGGAAAGCACACACCCCAACGTATAATCTATGAAGCATTATGAGTCTTTTGAACGGTTCATTTTTTTCCAGAAGGTTTTGGAAAATGTGGAGAAAAAATGAAAATGCATTTTTTTTACACAAAGTTGTCCATTTATAAGATATTTCTAACGCATAGCATATACATAGCAAAAATGACACCCCAAAATGCATTCTGCTACTCCTCCTGAGTATAGCGATACCACATGTGTGAGACTTTTACACAGCCTGGCCATATACAGAGGCCCAACATTGAAGTAGCACTTTCAGGCGTTCTACAAGCATAAATCGCACATATCCTTTCTCAACCACCTATTACACTTTTGAAGGCCCTGGAGCACCAGGACAATGGAATTTTCCACAAAATGACCCCATTTTGGAAAGCACACACCCCAACGTATAATCTATGAAGCATTATGAGTCTTTTGAATGGTTCATTTTTTTCCAGAAGGTTTTGGAAAATGTGGAGAAAAAATGAAAATGCATTTTTTTTACACAAAGTTGTCCATTTATAAGATATTTCTAACGCATAGCATATACATAGCAAAAATGACACCCCAAAATGCATTCTGCTACTCCTCCTGAGTATAGCGATACCACATGTGTGAGACTTTTACACAGCCTGGCCATATACAGAGGCCCAACATTGAAGTAGCACTTTCAGGAGTTCTACAAGCATAAATCGCACATATCCTTTCTCAACCACCTATTACAATTTTGAAGGCCCTGGAGCACCAGGACAATAGAATTTTCCACAAAATGACCCCATTTTGGAAAGCACACACCCCAACGTATAATCTATGAAGCATTATGAGTCTTTTGAACGGTTCATTTTTTTCCAGAAGGTTTTGGAAAATGTGGAGAAAAAATGAAAATGCATTTTTTTTACACAAAGTTGTCAATTTATAAGATATTTCTAACGCATAGCATATACATAGCAAAAATAACACCCCAAAATGCATTCTTCTACTCCTCCTGAGTATAGCGATACCACATGTGTGAGACTTTTACACAGCCTGGCCATATACAGAGGCCCAACATCCAAGTAGCACCTCCAGGCATTCTAGCAGCATTAATTGCACATATCATTTTCTGACTACCGATCACATTTTTGAAGGCCCTTCATATATCTAACACATAGCAGGTACATACCAAATAACAAAAGATTACCTGTGGTTTTAGAAGTGCAGTGGTCCACAGAGGAGAGCATCGGTCCAGGCAGCAGGCAGGGATGAGGTCAGCGACAGCAAAAGCAATCATCCAGGCAGCAGGCAGGAATACTGTCAGCACAGCCAGAGCACAGCCAAAGCACAGGTCCAGGTAGCAGGCAGAGGTGTCCCGGCAGAAATGCTGTCCAAAGTCAGTAGAGGCAGCAGGCAGATATATGGTCAACACAGCCAAAGTATTGGTCCAAGCAGCAGGAAGAAACATGGTCCATAATGTCATGGGTCATTACAGGCAGTAATATGGTCAGCACAGCCAAATTATTGGTCCAGGCAGCAGGAAGGACCATCAAGCTTAGGGCCAGGGGGACAGGGGTAGAGGCTTCTCCCACCCAAATCGCTTTGAAGCCTCCGGGCAACCAGACCCTGTTCTTGGAGCACAGAAAACGAAAAACTGGTTTTCTCTACTCAGAACGCTATTCTGAAGCCCCTCACATATGTGAGACCCCTGTGTACTAAAAGTAGATGGCCAAAAGATCAGTCCAAGTGGCAGGCAAAAACATGGTCGATTAACAGGCCAAGGTCGGTACACGTGGAAGTCAGAAACGTGGTTTAAATCGGCAGGCAGAGGCATCGTCGGTAAACAGGCCAGGGTCAGTTAATTAATATGGAAGGTAGTTAGTAACATGGTAGCAGGCAAATAGGGAAATGGCAGTCTGTTAATAATAAGGGGAACTAATGGATGTATGATAATTTTTGAAGCAATTTCCGATGCACAGGCCAGGTTGGGAGGGACAATCGGGACAATAATAGCTGGTGTCTCTTCTTACTCCTCCTCTGCTGCATACACGGCATTTCTTTTGGCGTCTTCTTCCAGATTCTGTGGGGGGGATGCTAAAGGGATAGTGTCGCTCGTGAAGCCGACTCACACTATCAGAGCGAATGCTTCCTGGGGCGGGATCTTGTTGGTAAATGAGGGCATCGATGATATCTTCGATATATTGGAGGTAGTGGAGTCGGTGATTTTGAGTTGCTTTTTGGTAGCAGACAAACGAATTAAAAAGGGCCATGTGAAACAGGTGAAACGCAACTTTTTTGTGCCAATAATGGGACTTTCTGGTTGATAAGTAGGGCTGTAGCATCTGGTCGTTTAAATCCACCCCCCCATGTACAAATTGTAGTCGTGGACACATTCAGGCTTTACAATGGAGCCGCGTCTTCTTGGGATCTCCACCATGGTGTCATTGTGGATCGTAGAGAGGATGTGGACATCTTTCTTGTCCCTCCACTTCATGGCCAACACCTCCTCGTTCCTCATGGATGCCGATTCTCCAGGTCGCAATTTTTTGTCAATAAATTTTGTGGGAATCCCTTCCGGTTTTTTTTGAAGGTACCGCAGGCCGGGGTTTGTTTACTGTAAAGGTGGCAAAAAAGGGGCAGGCTGGTATAATAATTATCAACATATAAATGGTAACCTTTTCCGAACAGGGGGTATGCCAACTCCCAGACAATTTTCCCACTGGTTCCAATATATGTGGGGCAATCACGGGGCTGGAGCTGGGAGTCTTTGCCTTCGTAGATCCTGAATTTGCAGACGTATCCAGTGGCTCGATCACATAATTTATTTAATTTTAACCCATACCTGGCTCTCTTGCTTGGTATGTACTGCTTGAACTGCAGTCGGCCGGTTAAATGTATGAGGGACTCGTCCACACAAATTTTTTGGTCTGGGATGAAAACTTCTTCAAATCGCTGGGAAAAGGCATTGATTAGGGGGCGTATCTTGTACAATTTGTCGTAGTTGGGATGATCTCGGGGAGGGCACTGTGAATTGTCATTGAAGTGGAGAAAGCGCATAATCATGTCGTATCTTTTCCTGGACATGACAGCGGAATATATGGGCATGTGTTGGATGGGGCGTTTGGACCAATATGAATGGACTTCGTTCTTTTTTGTAAGCCCCATATTGAACATAAGGCCCAAAAATAATTTCAATTCCTCCAATGTTAGACGCCGCCACTGGAACATGCGGGCGTAGGAAGAATCGGGGTTGGCAGCAATAAATTGGGATGCATACAGATTCGTTTGATCCACTATATTCTGCAGCAAATCTTGTGGGAAAAATAAACAAAAATAATCAAATTTAGAAAAATTTGTAGTGTCGGGCTGCACACCTGGCTGTGCGGTGAAAGGGGGGATGATAGCGGATCCTGAGTTGGCAGGCAACCATAAGGGGTTTGCCCGGGCATCGGGAAGGTAGGATTGGGGCTGGATTCTTCGGGTTGGGCGTGCATTTCCATTGCTTGTACTGGGCTCCTCTTCCTGGGGTATGGCGCTGCTGGTGGTGGGCAGTTCTCCTGATCTTGGTGCTGATCTTGGTGCCGATCGCATTCTTCTGGGAGTGACGGTTTCCTCCGGGGACTCGGACTCTGAGCCACTATCCTCCACTGGCTCGTATTCCGAACCAGAATCGGATAATGGGAGCTCCCCGCTGCTCTCATCATCCGACATGGCAAGAATGGCATATGCCTCCTCAGGTGTGTAAACCCTTTGGGACATTATGGCAGTGCTTATTGGTGGGCCTGTGTAATGGTACTGCTGGTGGTAGTGGTGGCGGTCTGTGTGGTAGTACCGATGGAGGTATTAGTGGTGGGCCTGTGTGGTGGTACCGATGGCGGTATGGGTGGTGGTGGTACCAATGGCGGTACAGGTGGTGGTGGTACCAATGGCGGTACGGGTGGTGGTGGTGGCGGCGGTACCGATGGCGGTACAGGTGGCGGTACGGGTGGTGGTGGTAGCGATGGCGGTATGGGTGATGGTGGTACCGATGGCGGTACAGGTGGTGGTGGTACCGATGGCGGTACAGGTGGTGGTGGTACGGGTGGTGATGGTACCGATGGCGGTACAGGTGGTGGTGGCACTACCGACGGTGGTACGGGTGGTGGTACTGGTGGTGGTACCGATGGCGGCACTAGTGGTGATACTGGTAGCGGGCCTGTGTGGCAGTATAGATGCTGGGCCTGGTGGCGGTACTGGTGGTGGTACTGGTACCGATGGCGGTACTGGTAGCCTGTGTGGCGGTGCCAATGGCAGTACCGATGGAGGTGGGCCTGTGACAGATGATTGACAGATGGGCTGATTGATTGACAGATGGGCTGATTGATTGATTGACAGATGGGTTGATTGATTGACAGATGGGGTGATTGATTGACAGGTGGGGTGATTGATTGACAGATGGGCTGATTGATTGACAGATGGGCTGATTGACAGATGGGCTGATTGACAGATGGGCTGATTGACAGATGGGCTGATTGGCTGGGCTGATTGATGTGCTGGGCTGTGTGACAGGTCCTCTTTATGGGGGGGGGGTGTGTTGTGCACTGTAAACTTATGTAGACAAACTACACTGAGCTAACTTACTGATCTCTTCTCTCTCCTCACAGATCGGTGTGTGAGGAGAGAGCAGGGATCAGGTAGTAACTCCTGTGGAGTTTGTTTACATTTGTGACCGGCTGTGATTGGACACAGCCGGTCACGTGGTAAACAGCCAATTCATTGGCTGTTTACTCTGATCGGGGACGCGCTGTGTCCAAGGGACACTCGCCTTCCCCGATCCCCGCTCTGCAAGCCTGTGGCGGCACGCACGGAGCGCGCCGCCGAGTTTGTTTTGACAGGTGATCGGCTGTGACTTTGACACAGCCGATCACATGGTAAACAGCCAATGAAATTGGCTGTTTACCGTGATCGGGGAAGCGCTGTGTCCGAGGGACACATGCCGTCCCTGATCACCGCGCTGCGCGCCCCCGTGGGCGCGCGCAAGGCAATATCCTGCAGGACGTCATATGACGTCCAGTATCGATATTGCAACCACTTCCCGGACGTCAATTCGCTATTGACTGGGCGGGAAGTGGTTAAACTTCCCTGCTAAAAGTTTTTTTCCCTAAAATTTCCTCCTAAACTTGGGGTGCGTGTTATACGCCGATAAATACGGTAAGTAATTACTAAGAATTGCAGGCCTACAATATAAAACTCCAAATTTCCATGCAAAATAATTGTACCGCTTTTGGTACATAATTCCAGACAGAATCATACCGCCAGGGATGTTAAATACAGGACTCTCTGAAAACATGTGGTGTGGCTGTTTCAAGATGCATAATAAGGAGGCGCTTGAAGACAGATGGGCTGCATGGTTGCGTCGCCAAATGAAAGCAATTACTACGCAAATGCCACAAAGTGTCCCGCTTACGTATTGTGAGTGTATTGGCGTATTGCCAAACAGCACAGAGACAAGCCTCAAACCTTGTGGCAGAAAGTCATTTGGAGTGATGAGATCAAAATTTAGCTTTTTGGCCACAACCATAAACGCTATATTTGGAGAGGAGTCAACAAGACCTATGATGAAAGGTACACCATTCCTACTGTGCAACACAGAGGTGGATCGCTGATGTTTTGGGGATGTGTGGGCTACAAAGGCACAGGAAATATTTCTTTTTCGTACATCACGGGACACAGAGCGACTTAGTCATTACTAATGGGTTATATAGATTACCTTCAGGTGCTGGCACTGGCCACTTCCAAACCGGAAGTACCCTCCCCTATATAAGCCCCTCCCATCCGGGAGCACCTCAGTTTTTTGCCAGTGTCTAAGGTGTTGGCCAAAGAGTAACATGTGTTTTCACTGGGCTTGCGTACAGGTTCTTTTGGGCCTTAGTAAGCTGTTCCGGATCCCACCAAAAAAGCTTCATAGCTAAACGGTCGGTACCCGGGCCTTGCAGCAGAAGAGCAAGGTTTTGCCTGTAATGCCTCTCTTAGGAGGGCTGGACCCTGGGATCCAGAGCTCTGGTCATACCCACGACCAAGATGTTGTCTGTGCAGGGTGCTATACAGGTCCAGGGGAGTGGAATCCTTGGGAACCCGGTCCCTGAAAGTTTAATTACAATGCCTGCCGTGATAGGTGAAGTTTGGGCTTCTGTGGACCAAACAAAGTCCTGCGGCGGGGATCAGGTAAGTGGGGGCCCCCAGGAACTTGGTTCTATTGGGGGACCACCAAGCCTAATTTGTCTTTCTGTCTGTTACCTAACGGTATTCCCGCTAATATCTGTGTATGCCTGTAACTACTGAAAATGTAAAATTTTAATAGTAGTCAAGAAAAAAAAAAGGGACCGCGGTACCTGTGTTAAACCACTAGAGGCCGCTGTAGTCCATTTTTCTTGTCATGTGGATCTTTGGTTTCCTCAAGTCAAAAGATCCAGGCAGTTGGTAAGTTTCTCTGTGGGAATCCACTTCCTCTGCCCTGTTGCTGCACTCATCCACCGCACAGGCCCTCCGGCAAAAAGGGCCCTGGCTCCTAGTCCCTGTTTGATTTCGAAAAGGGCGCCAATGGCGCATGGGCGCGCGCGCGGGCGCGTGCATGCACCTCCTATGAAAAAAAAGGGGCGGGGCGGGTGGATGACGCTCGATGCGCGCCACAGCGCTTCTGCGCATGTGCAGGCGTCCCAGCTTGTATAAAGACACAGTACAAGTGTCAGCTGGATGCAAACAGAGCTAGCAACAAACAGTGGCACACAGAGGCGGTTGATGCAGGCATCCCCATAGAAAGGCACTTTAGTGGACACCAGCTGGTATATAGCAGCAACTGTGTTAGACTATTACCAGCAAGATTGGTGTATGACGACGGGAATACCTCAGCTTTGTGCTTAAAGGATATGTCGTCCAGACGCTCCGGAAATAGGTCTTCCAGTAAGCCAAAGGGGTCTCCATCAGGCTCTGAGGATATTGGGCATGCTTGTACTGCACCAATCTCCCCTGAGAATTCAGAGGTCAGTAGCCATAGAAACCCCGCAGGAGTGCCTGGTGCTGCGGCTGTCCCCAGTCCACCTGCTCCTGTATATATAACAGAGGAGGTTTTATCCTCAACTCTGGGAGGATTGGAAGAGAGATTAACAGCATTGATCGCTGCTTCCCTGTCACAGGGAAAGCGCGTCCGATCTCCGTCTCCTCCTTCAGAGTGCCTGTTAGTGGAGGAACAGCCCCACACAGGGATCGACCTACCTGAAGGGGATCAGGATGAGGTTGATTCAGTTATGGAGGAATCAACAGTGGAAGAACCTTTCTCAGCATCTCAGGCTGAAAGATTATGGGTTCAGTCTCTGACTAACATGGTCCGATCAGCATTTAAAATGCCTCTGGCGGAACCACCATCCACTACGGTTTCCTCGCTGGGGTCGCTAAAAGCCCCCCAGGCTGTCTGTTCCTTCCCAATCCACCCTTTATTAGAAGGGCTTATTTACCAGGATTGGGAGCATCCTGATAAAATATTTTCTCCCCCCAAGAGATTTCCGGTGATCTATCCCATGGAGGATAAGTTCATAAAAAAATGGAGGGTCCCTACAGTGGACGCAGCCATCTCTTCTGTGAACAAATCACTGACATGTCCAGTAGATAATGTTCCAATGTTCAAAGACCCAATAGATAAAAAATTGGAGTCTTTACTAAAATCTGCTTTCTCTACAGCAAGCATGGTGACACAACCTGCGGTAGCAGCGATTGGAGTCTGCCAAGCAGTGAAAGATCAGTTGAAACAAGTCTTAAGGGACTTACCAGATCAGCAGGCTCTTGCCCTAGCTGACCTGCCTAGAGCCTTGTGTTTTGCGGTGGACGCCATAAAGGATACAATCCAACAGGCCTCCCGCTTTACGCTGTCTATAGTACATATGCGTAGGCTTCTGTGGCTCAAAAACTGGTCTGCTGAAGCTCCCTGTAAAAAACTGCTGGTTAGCTTCCCATTTCATGGAGAACGCTTATTTGGAGAAGATCTGGACAAATATATCCAGAAAATTTCTGCCGGTAAAAGTTCACTCTTACCGGTTAAGAACAAGGGTAGAAGTCCTTCTTTTAAGAGGCCTACTTCTCCAGTCCCGGGCACATCGGCTGTGAAGCAGTTCCGACGGCCTCCGCGGTCAAATTCAGGGGGCAGAAATCAGGGACAATCACAGGGTAACAAGAAGCCCTGGATCAAGAGAGGTACAAAACCTCCCCCCAAGTCATGAAGCGTTGCCCCCACTCAATCGGGTGGGGGGAAGGCTTCAGTTGTTCACAGAGACCTGGCGGGACACCATCAGAGACAGATGGGTGCTCTCCGCAGTAAGTCTGGGATACAAGCTGGAGTTAAAAGGCACTCCTCCTGCCCAATTTATGAGGTCAAACGTGCCAAGAGATCCCCAGAAGAGAGGATCCCTCCTTCTGGCACTAGAACAACTATTGCTCCAAGGTGTAATCATGAAGGTTCCCCTGGAAGAAAGCGGATTCGGGTTTTACTCTAACCTTTTCACAGTCCCCAAACCAAATGGGGACGTGAGGCCCATATTAAATCTAAAAGGGCTAAACAAGTTCCTAAATATCAGGACTTTTCGGATGGAGTCGATCCGATCGGTGGCCACCGCCCTACAAGGGCAGGAATGGTTAGCCTCGATCGACATAAGGGATGCTTATCTGCATATTCCCATCTTTCCGGCCCACCAGAAATTTCTACGCTTTGCAGTAGAAGGGCGCCATTTTCAGTTCAGAGCCTTACCTTTCGGTCTGGCCACAGCACCTCGAGTGTTCACAAAAATTCTGGCCCCATTATTGGCCAATCTAAGAACACAAGGTGTAACGATAATGGCATATCTAGACGACCTGCTACTAATAGACCACTCAGTGGAAAAGCTGGAAGTAGCTATTCACAAGACAATCAAGTATCTGGAATATCACGGTTGGATTATCAACCGGGACAAGTCAGCTCTAAGACCAGTCAAAAGTCTGGAATACTTAGGGCTAAGGCTGGATTCAAATCAGAGAAAGATTTTCTTCCCTCCAGAGAAGGTGTCGTCTTTAAAAAATTTGACCCACTTAGTGGGTACAAAAAGAAAACCATCCATACGCCTGTGCATGAGGCTGCTGGGAAAAATGGTGGCTTCATTCGAAGCGGTACCCTACGGTCAATTCCATTCAAGGAATTTGCAAAGGGCCATACTGTCAGCCTGGAACAAAAAAGTTCAGGCTTTAGACTTACCAATGTCCCTGTCCCCTTCCGTTCGCAAGAGCCTCCATTGGTGGTTGGTGCCCCAGAATCTGGAAAGAGGGAAACCCTTCAGTCCGGTTTCTTGGAAGGTGGTCACTACAGATGCCAGCCTCATAGGCTGGGGGGCAGTACTGGAGCAATGGTCTCTCCAGGGCAAGTGGTCAGAAGCAGAAAAGGCCCTGCCCATCAATCTCTTAGAGATACGAGCAGCCCGGTATGCCCTAGTAGCATGGACATCCAAACTCCAAGGGTCCCCTGTCAGAATTCAATCAGACAATGCCACGGCAGTGGCATATATCAATCACCAGGGTGGCACCAGGAGTCGTGCAGCCCAGAGGGAAGCAAATTGCATCCTGGAGTGGGCAGAAAGATATGTCCCAGCCATATCCGCGGTTTTCATCCCAGGAGTGGAAAATTGGAGAGCGGACTTTCTAAGTCGCCAACAATTATGCCCGGGGGAATGGTCTCTTCACCCCGAGGTTTTCCAGGCAATATGCCAGCGGTGGGGAACACCGGATGTAGATCTGCTAGCATCCAGATTCAACGCAAAGGTGGACAGATTTGTGTCTCGCACAAGGGATCCCCTAGCTTGCGGCTCGGATGCCCTAGTGTTCCCTTGGGATCAGTTCAAGCTGATATATGCATTCCCACCGCCACAATTGTTACCGCGATTACTCCGCAGAATCAGGGTAGAAAAGAAACCAGTGATTCTGGTGGCTCCAGCGTGGCCCCGAAGGGCATGGTACGCGGAGATTGTAAAAATGTCAGTGAGGAGTCCTTGGACCCTCCCACATCGTCCGGACCTGCTGTCGCAGGGACCGATATACCACCCTTCCTTACCAGCCCTAGGTTTGACGGCCTGGCTATTGAAGCCCACATTCTGAAAAAGAGAGGGCTCTCTAATTCTGTGGTATCTACCATGATCAATGCCAGGAAGCCGGTATCCAGGCAGATCTATTATAGGATCTGGAAAGCGTACATTACGTGGTGTGAGGCCAAGAAATGGCATCCACGTAAGTACGTGATAGGGAGGATTTTGGACTTCCTACAGTGGGCTGTAGATAGGAAGCTGGCCTTGAGTACTATCAAGGGTCAGATTTCGGCCTTGTCAATATTTTTTCAAAGGCCCTTGGCTTCGCATTCACTAGTCAAAGCTTTTATACAAGGAGTGATGCGTATTAGCCCTCCGGTTAGTATTCCCATATGTCCTTGGGACTTAAACCTGGTTCTGTCGGTTCTACAGAAACAACCGTTTGAACCATTGCAACACATTTCCTTGGTTCTTCTCACCAGGAAATTGATTTTCTTAGTAGCCGTTTGTTCGGCTAAAAGAGTATCGGAATTAGCCGCCTTGTCCTGTAAGGAGCCATATCTGGTTGTCCATAAGGACAGAGTAGTATTACGTCCTCATCCAGACTTTCTTCCCAAGGTGGTATCGAGGTTTCATTTGAACCAAGATGTGGTTCTTCCTTCTTTTTTCCCCAAACCTAGCTCGGTAGAGGAAAAGTTATTACATTCTTTGGATGTAGTAAGAGCAGTTAAAGCTTATCTAAAAGCCACTGCTCAGATTCGCAGAACGGATACTTTGTTTATTCTGCCGGAAGGCCCTAGAAAGGGTCAGGCAGCATCAAAATCTACTTCAGCCAAGTGGATTCGACAGGTCATAATACAAGCCTATGGCTTGAGAAAGAGACCGCCTCCGTTCAAAGTTAGGGCGCACTCCACAAGAGCAGTTGGAACTTCATGGGCAGTGCATCACCAGGCCTCCCTGGCTCAAGTATGTAAGGCCGCAACATGGTCTTCGGTACACACGTTTACTAGATTCTACCAGGTAGACGTTAGAAGTCAGGAGGATGTCGCCTTTGGGCGCAGTGTGTTGCAGGCCGCAAAAGATCCTCATGCCTGATGGCGCCCAGCTTATGTATCCCTCCCCTCATTTGGCATTGCTTTGGGACGTCCCATTAGTAATGACTAAGTCCCTCTGTGTCCCGTGATGTACGAAAAAGAAAAAGGGATTTTTGTAACAGCTTACCTGTAAAATCCTTTTCTTGGAGTACATCACGGGACACAGAGCTCCCACCCCTCTTTTGGGACACTTATTGCTTGCTACAAAACTGAGGTGCTCCCGGATGGGAGGGGCTTATATAGGGGAGGGTACTTCCGGTTTGGAAGTGGCCAGTGCCAGCACCTGAAGGTAATCTATATAACCCATTAGTAATGACTAAGTCGCTCTGTGTCCCGTGATGTACTCCAAGAAAAGGATTTTACAGGTAAGCTGTTATAAAAATCCCTTTTTTTTTACAGGCAAATTCTCTGGCAAGGGTCAAATGGGGATTTGCAGTGATAAATTGATCAGTGTATAAATTACTTTGGTCCACAATAGATCTGTAGAGATCTTCTGTGAAAAAATCAGCAAATAAAAGTCACGCTGTTTCCATCTGAATTCTGGTTTGGCCAGTGAATGGGGGATGTACGGGCGCTGCAGAAGTGGTGGGCTCCCAAGCAGGAGCGGGAAGGACACTATGGGCTCTACGAGCCTGTGTTTGAACTCTTGGTGGCTGCGGGGCTCTACTTGTGCTAGCCACCGCACCAGCTTGAACTGCACTTATGGGACTCGCCATGTCACCAAGTGTTACTGCAGTGAAGGGGTGGGGCCGAGTGGTACAGTCAGCGGCAATAGCCGCTGGCTGTATAACTGGACCGCGCCCGCAATCACTCACCACCATGCTCGCTCGCTTGCATATAGGTGGTGAGTGATTGTGGGGAGGTACCGAGACAGCTGCTGAGGGACCCCAGAAGACGTGGATCGGGGCCACTCTGTGCAAAACGAGCTGCACAGTGGAGGTAAGTATAACATGTTTGTTATTTTAAAAAATAAATAAAAAAACTCTTTACAATCCCTTTAATTAGCAGGGATTTCTTCTAACTTCCTTTTTTGACTATGGAACAGGAAGTGAAGGTAAAACTTCCCAATGGGACACAGATGGCAAAAAAAAAAAAACAACCTTACTGGGTTTATAACCCTCCCTTACTATATCCAAAATGAAAAAAAAAGGTTTGCCTATAGTTCTACTTTAAAGTGATTGTAAATGATCACCTTGTAAAACAACCCATTTAAAATAGAAATGAAAGGCAAAACATTTTTGTATAGATATAAAAATAAAATCTAAATACCTTTTCTTTTTCGTACATCACGGGACACAGAGCGACTTAGTCATTACTAATGGGTTATATAGATTACCTTCAGGTGTTGGCACTGGCCAATTCCAAACCGGAAGTACCCTCCCCTATATAAGCCCCTTCCATCCGGGAGCACCTCAGTTTTTTGCCAGTGTCTAAGGTGTTGGCCAGAGTAACATGTGTTTTCACTGGGCTTGCGTACAGGTTCTTTTGGGCCTTAGTAAGCTGTTCCGGATCCCACCAAAAAAGCTTCATAGCTAAACGGTCGGTACCCGGGCCTTGCAGCAGAAGAGCAAGGTTTTGCCTGTAATGCTTCTCTTAGGAGGGCTGGACCCTGGGATCCAGAGCTCTGGTCATACCCACGACCAAGATGTTGTCTGTGCAGGGTGCTATACAGGTCCAGGGGAGTGGAATCCTTGGGAACCCGGTCCCTGAAGGTTTAATTACAATGCCTGCCGTGATAGGTGAAGTTTGGACTTCTGTGGACCAAACAAAGTCCTGCGGCGGGGAAAAGGTAAGTGGGGGCCCCCAGGAACTTGGTTGTATTGGGGGACCCCCAAGCCTAATTTGTCTTTCTGTCTGTTACCTAACGGTATTCCCGCTAAATATCTGTGTTTGCCTGTATCTACTGAAAATGTAAAATTTTAATAGTAGTCAAGAAAAAAAAAAAAAAAAAAGGGACCGCGGTACCTGTGTTAAACCACTAGAGGCCGCTGTAGTCCATTTTTCTTGTCATGTGGATCTTTGGTTTTCTCAAGTCAAAAGATCCAGGCAGCTGGTAAGTTTCTCTGTGGGAATCCACTTCCTCTGCCCTGTTGCTGCGCTCATCCACCGCACAGGCCCTCCGGCAAAAAGGGCCCTGGCTCCTAGTCCCCTGTTTGATTTCGAAAAGGGCGCCAATGGCGCACGGGCACGCGCCTCCTATGAAAAAAAGGGGCGGGGCAGGTGGATGACGCTCGATGCGCGCCGCGGCGCTTCTGCGCATGTGCGGGCGTCCCAGCATGGTTAAAAGACACAGTACAAGTGTCAGCTGGATGCAAACAGAGCTAGCAACAAACAGGGGCACACAGAGGCGGTTGATGCAGGCATCCCCATAGAAAGGCACTTTAGTGGACACCAGCTGGTATATAGCAGCAACTTTGTTAGACTATTACCAGCAAAATTGGTGTATGACGACGGGAATACCTCAGCTTTGTGCTTAAAGGATATGTCGTCCAGACGCTCCGGAAATAGATCTTCCAGGAAGCCAAAGGGGTCTCCATCGGGCTCTGAGGATATTGGGCATGCTTGTACTGCACCAATCTCCCCTGAGAATTCAGAGGTCAGTAGCCGTAGAAACCCCGCAGGAATGCCTGGTGCTGCGGCTGTCCCCAGTGCACCTGCTCCTGTATATATAACAGAGGAGGTTTTATCCTCAACTCTGGGAGGATTGGAAGAGAGATTAACAGCATTGATCGCTGCTTCCCTGTCACAGGAAAAGCGCGTCCGATCTCCGTCTCCTCCTTCAGAGTGCCTGTTAGTGGAGGAACAGCCCCACACAGAGATCGACCTACCTGAAGGGGATCAGGATGAGGTTGATTCAGTTATGGAGGAATCAACAGTGGAAGAACCTTTCTCAGCATCTCAGGCTGAAAGATTATGGGTTCAGTCTCTGACTAATATGGTCCGATCAGCATTTAAAATGCCTCTGGCGGAACCACCATCCACTACGGTTTCCTCGCTGGGGTCGCTAAAAGCTCCCCAGGTTGTCTGTTCCTTCCCAATCCACCCTTTATTGGAAGGGCTTATTTACCAGGAGTGGGAGCATCCTGATAAAATATTTGCTCCCCCCAAGAGATTTCCGGTGATCTATCCCATGGAGGATAAGTTCATAAAAAAATGGAGGGTCCCTACAGTGGACGCAGCCATCTCTTCTGTTAACAAATCACTGACATGTCCAGTAGATAATGTTCCAATGTTCAAAGACCCAATAGATAAAAAATTGGAGTCTTTACTAAAATCTGCTTTCTCTACAGCAAGCATGGTGACACAACCTGCGGTAGCAGCGATTGGAGTCTGCCAAGCAGTGAAAGATCAGTTGAAACAGGTCTTAAGGGACTTACCAGATCAGCAGGCTCTTGCCCTAGCTGACCTGCCTAGAGCCTTGTGTTTTGCGGTAGACGCCATAAAGGATACAATCCAACAGGCCTCCCGCTTTATGCTGTCTATAGTACATATGCGTAGGCTTCTGTGGCTCAAAAACTGGTCTGCTGAAGCTCCCTGTAAAAAACTGCTGGTTAGCTTCCCATTTCATGGAGAACGCTTATTTGGAGAAGATCTGGACAAATATATCCAGAAAATTTCTGCCGGTAAAAGTTCACTCTTACCGGTTAAGAACAAGGGTAGAAGTCCTTCTTTTAAGAGGCCTACTTCTCCAGTCCCGGGCACATCGGCTGTGAAGCAGTTCCGACGGCCTCCGCGGTCAAATTCAGGGGGCAGAAATCAGGGACAATCACAGGGTAACAAGAAGCCCTGGATCAAGAGAGGTACAAAACCTCCCCCCAAGGCATGAAGCGTTGCCCCCACTCAATCGGGTGGGGGGAAGACTTCAGTTGTTCACAGAGACCTGGCGGGACACCATCAGAGACAGATGGGTGCTCTCCGCAGTAAGTCTGGGATACAAGCTGGAGTTAAAAGGCACTCCTCCTGCCCAATTTATGAGGTCAAACGTGCCAAGAGATCCCCAAAAGAGAGGATCCCTCCTTCTGGCACTAGAACAACTATTGCTCCAAGGTGTAATCATGAAGGTTCCCCTGGAAGAAAGCGGATTCGGGTTTTACTCAAACCTTTTCACAGTCCCCAAACCAAATGGGGACGTGAGGCCCATATTAAATCTAAAAGGGCTAAACAAGTTCCTAAATATCAGGACTTTTCGGATGGAGTCGATCCGATCGGTGGCCACCGCCCTACAAGGGCAGGAATGGTTAGCCTCGATCGACATAAAGGATGCTTATCTGCATATTCCCATCTTTCCGGCCCACCAGAAATTTCTACGCTTTGCAGTAGAAGGGCGCCATTTTCAGTTCAGAGCCTTACCTTTCGGTCTGGCCACAGCACCACGAGTGTTCACAAAAATTCTGGCCCCATTATTGGCCAATCTAAGAACACAGGGTGTAACGATAATGGCATATCTAGACGACCTGCTACTAATAGACCACTCAGTGGAAAAGCTGGAAGTAGCTATTCACAAGACAATCAAGTATCTGGAATATCACGGTTGGATTATCAACCGGGACAAGTCAGCTCTAAGACCAGTCAAAAGTCTGGAATACTTGGGGCTAAGGCTGGATTCAAATCAGAGAAAGATTTTCTTACCTCCAGAGAAGGTGTCGTCTTTAAAAGATTTGACCCACTTAGTGGGTACAAAAAGAAAACCATCCATACGCCTCTGCATGAGGCTGCTGGGAAAAATGGTGGCTTCATTCGAAGCGGTACACTACGGTCAATTCCATTCAAGGAATTTGCAAAGGGCCATACTGTCAGCCTGGAACAAAAAAGTTCAGGCTTTAGACTTACCAATGTCCCTGTCCCCTTCCGTTCGCAAGAGCCTCCATTGGTGGTTGGTGCCCCAGAATCTGGAAAAAGGGAAACCCTTCAGTCCGGTTTCTTGGAAGGTAGTCACTACAGATGCCAGCCTCATAGGCTGGGGGGCAGTACTGGAGCAATGGTCTCTCCAGGGCAAGTGGTCAGAAGCAGAAAAGGCCCTGCCCATCAATCTCTTAGAGATACGAGCAGCCCGGTATGCCCTAGTAGCATGGACATCCAAACTCCAAGGGTCCCCTGTCAGAATTCAATCAGACAATGCCACAGCAGTGGCATATATCAATCACCAGGGTGGCACCAGGAGTCGTGCAGCCCAGAGGGAAGCAAATTGCATCCTGGAGTGGGCAGAAAGATTTGTCCCAGCCATATCCGCGGTTTTCATCCCAGGAGTGGAAAATTGGAGAGCGGACTTTTTAAGTCGCCAACAATTATGCCCGGGGGAATGGTCTCTTCACCCCGAGGTTTTCCAGGCAATATGCCAGCGGTGGGGAACACCGGATGTAGATCTGCTAGCATCCAGATTCAATGCAAAGGTGGACAGATTTGTGTCTCGCACAAGGGATCCTCTAGCTTGCGGCTCGGATGCCCTAGTGTTCCCTTGGGATCAGTTCAAGCTGATATATGCATTCCCACCGCCACAATTGTTACCGCGATTACTCCGCAGAATCAGGGTAGAAAAGAAACCAGTGATTCTGGTGGCTCCAGCGTGGCCCCGAAGGGCATGGTACGCGGAGATTGTAAAAATGTCAGTGAGGAGTCCTTGGACCCTCCCGCATCGTCCGGACCTGCTGTCGCAGGGACCGATATACCACCCTTCCTTACCAGCCCTAGGTTTGACGGCCTGGCTATTGAAGCCCACATTCTGAAAAAGAGAGGGCTCTCTAATTCTGTGGTATCTACCATGATCAATGCCAGGAAGCCGGTATCCAGGCAGATCTATTATAGGATCTGGAAAGCGTACATTACGTGGTGTGAGGCCAAGAAATGGCATCCATGTAAGTACGTGATAGGGAGGATTTTGGACTTCCTACAGTGGGCTGTAGATAGGAAGCTGGCCTTGAGTACTATCAAGGGTCAGATTTCGGCCTTGTCAATATTTTTTCAAAGGCCCTTGGCTTCGCATTCACTGGTCAAAGCTTTCATACAAGGAGTGATGCGTATTAGCCCTCCGGTTAGTGTTCCCATATGTCCTTGGGACTTAAACCTGGTTCTGTCAGTTCTACAGAAACAACCGTTTGAACCTTTGCAACACATTTCCTTGGTTATTCTCACCAGGAAATTGATTTTCTTAGTAGCCGTTTGTTCGGCTAAAAGAGTATCGGAATTAGCCGCCTTGTCCTGTAAGGAGCCATATCTGGTTGTCCATAAGGACAGAGTAGTATTACGTCCTCATCCAGCCTTTCTTCCCAAGGTGGTATCGAGGTTTCATTTGAACCAAGATGTGGTTCTTCCTTCTTTTTTCCCCAAACCTAGCTCGGTAGAGGAAAAGTTATTACATTCTTTGGATGTAGTAAGAGCAGTTAAAGCTTATCTAAAAGCCACTGCTCAGATTCGCAGAACGGATACTTTGTTTATTCTGCCGGAAGGCCCTAAAAAGGGTCAGGCAGCATCAAAATCCACTTTAGCCAAGTGGATTCGACAGGTCATAATACAAGCCTATGGCTTGAGAAACAGACCGCCTCCGTTCAAAGTTAGGGCGCACTCCACAAGAGCAGTTGGAACTTCATGGGCAGTGCATCACCAGGCCTCCCTGGCTCAAGTATGTAAGGCCGCAACATGGTCTTCGGTACACACGTTTACTAGATTCTACCAGGTAGACGTTAGAAGTCAGGAGGATGTCGCCTTTGGGCGCAGTGTGTTGCAGGCCGCAAAAGATCCTCATGCCTGATGGCGCCCAGCTTATGTATCCCTCCCCTCATTTGGCATTGCTTTGGGACGTCCCATTAGTAATGACTAAGTCGCTCTGTGTTCCGTGATGTACGAAAAAGAAAAAGGGATTTTTATAACAGCTTACCTGTAAAATCCTTTTCTTGGAGTACATCACGGGACACAGAGCTCCCACCCCTCTTTTTGGGACACTTATTGCTTGGCTACAAAACTGAGGTGCTCCCGGATGGGAGGGGCTTATATAGGGGAGGGTACTTCCGGTTTGGAATTGGCCAGTGCCAACACCTGAAGGTAATCTATATAACCCATTAGTAATGACTAAGTCGCTCTGTGTCCCGTGATGTACTCCAAGAAAAGGATTTTACAGGTAAGCTGTTATAAAAATCCTATTATCCCTTTTTTAAAAGTGATCACATTCCCTATCAGTGGAAGGAATTGCGTCTCGAGGGCCGGTAAAGTCAAGCTAAGGGCCGCAGTTTGGAGGCAATTGCTTTAAATTTATAATGTGTCACAGAGTTAAAATATAACATTTTTAGGTATTAATATACTTAAACTTGCAGAAACAGGTAACTCAGCAAGCAATATCTCTTCTACATTATACTACTGGAAAACGATTTCTACCCAGGACATTATGCATACTGGGTTTAGGGCCACATCTACTCCTCTTTCCTTTTTTAGGTCTCACAAACCTTACAGAATCTATGCTACAAATGTCTGTTTCATGACTGAAGCTAGAAAAAGAGACATGGCAGGCAAGTTGGTGGAAGGGCCACCCCAGGTTTAATATCTTGTGGGTTGAAGGTTCACCTCAAACCATAAGTTTGAAATCTTTCCTGAAGAATGACTTTATTTTTCATCATCCAATAATTAGCTGTGATTAAGATTGCTGGTTATTCCTACTGTATATACAGGGAGTGGCAGGGAAATATAAAAATAATCACATTTAGGCTACAATCACATGGGCATAACATTTTACTGACTTTGTTATGCCTGTTTTTTTTTTCTAGTACAAAAGTTCCTGCATAATGATCAGTAAATACTCACATAAAACTCTCCTGTTTTTTATTTTTTTAACACCTGCATTGGGCATACATGTAAACATATGTTATGGATCTGGATGCAGTGCATGGTTCAGTGGCGGAACTACCAGGGTCGCAGCAGTCACATTCTGCCACTGTGGGAGGGGCCCCAAGATGGCAAGAAGGGCAGCATGGACGCTCAGTGGAGAGTCTACTCTGGGCGCTCTTAATCTGTAAGGTGGGGGGGGGGGGGAGAGGGAGGGACGCACAGGGAGCTTCTGCAGCTTTTCCTGCCTGACAGTAGAGACTGTTATGCCGCGTACACACGATCGTTTTTAATGCCATTTTTTAAACCAACGTTTTTCTCGTCGTTTTTTTTCTTGTTTCCTCTCAAGCCTGTCTTGCATCCACACGATCATTAAAAAAAACGCTCGAGCAAAGCGCAGTGACGTACAACACGTACGACGGCACTATAAAGGGGAAGTTCCGTTCGGATGGCGCCACCCTTCATGTTAGTAAAGTTTGTTGAGCGACGATTCGCGCTTTTCAGCCTCGTGCTTTTCAGTCCGTTACAGTGTGCTGAATGTGCTATCTCCATTACAAACGCTAGTTTTACCAGAACGAGCGCTCCCGTCTCATACTTGATTCTGAGCATGCGCGTTTTTTTTCACTTCGTAAAAGCATACACACTATCGTTTTTCACGTCGTTAAAAAAAACGACATGAAAAACGACGTGAAAAAATAGAGCATGTTCGAAATTTTTAATGGCCGTTTTTTCACGCTGTTAAAAATGCTCTGGAGCATACACACAATCGGTTTTAATGGGCATTTTTAAAAATGGCATTTTTAACGGCATGAAAAACGATCGTGTGTACGCGGCATTATTCTCACTCGTATGTACAATGTGCCGATTCCCCAACATTCAAGTTCCAGTCACTGCAGTTCCACATTTAATAGCAAACAGGGTGACGGCGCGATGAGCAAGCCAAAAGTTACACAAGTAGAAATGTATACTAAATATGGGGTAAAACGACAACAACAACAACAGCAGCGGTCGTCTTGGATAATGATAAGAATACTAGTGGGGGAGGGTATAGAATATATATAGCATACTATTAGTAATAACAACAATGATAATAAAAAAGTCCCAATGGAGAAATAATAATAATAATAGAGTCCATAGTAATAATGGTGATGTTACATATGCACTGTTGGCAACACTTTGAAGAGTGAAGCGACTCTGTAATGGCAAAGAAAGAAAATAAAAATGCGCCTACTAAGTGCAGTATGTAAATAAAAACATTTAATATAATAAAGGGTTCAGCCAAATGGCTACTCACAGGACAGCAGACAAAACTGTGCATAAAATGGTGTACATGGGGTTACACAAAGGGATGTCATTCGTCTGTTCTGGAAATCGCCTGCGATGGTATCAGCTCCGCTGCAGGGGTGGTCCGGTGGGGTGGTGCCTGCGGCTGTACCGGAGGGAGCGTGATGTTTGTATAACAGCCGGCAGCGCCGGAATCCTTGGCACAACGGTGTGCGTTTCACCCTGGAAGGCAAGCGGCTATCCGCGACAGGAAGTGACTTCAGAACGGGCTCGTGCTGATGACGCGTTTCAATGCTTCCGCATTTTCCTCAGATCTCAAGAGAAAATGCACCTCTCTCTACCTTCCCTCCACAATCATGCAGTAAGTTAGCAGCGGATCTCCCAGGGGTGGCCCGTCCATTAAGGGCACATGGGCGGATCAGATTGGATGCCAGCGGGTGTAAACAGGCACATGTTTGCTTACACCTGTCACACCATATAGAGGAGAATGGAGGGTCTAATTGGATCTGGCTGAAAAACTGACAGGCTGACCCAACTGGTCCACTCATGTGAAAGGGGTCTAATAGTGGACTCACATCCGTGTGCTGCGGTTTGGTCACAGGTGATTGTATGTAAAGTTTACATGCGTTTTATGGTGTGTGACTAAGGAATTCTTTTAGGACATGCGTTTTCATGAAAGTACATGAAATTCCTACTTGCTGTATATTTGATGTGCAGAAAACTCATTGCCTAATAGAATTCAGCTATAACTGCATGTAAAGCACACATACAATCACACTGCGGCCAAACCACATCACACTGATGTAAACCCACTATAATGCCCCATACACACGATCGTTTTTCATGCCGTTAAAAATGCCATTTTAAAAAATGGCCATTAAAAATGATCGTGTGTATGCTCCAGAGCATTTTTAACGACGTGAAAAACGGCCATTAAAATTTTCGAACATGCTCTCTTTTTTCACGTCGTTTTTCATGTCGTTTTTTTTAACGACGTGAAAAACAATAGTGTGTATGCTTTAACGACGTGAAAAAAACCGCGCATGCTCAGAATCAAGTATGAGACGGGAGCGCTCGTTCTGGTAAAACTAGCGTTCGTAATGGAGATAGCACATTCGTCATGCAGTAACGGACTGAAAAGCACGAGGCTGAAAAGTGCGAATCGTTGCTCAACAAACTTTACTAACATGAAGGGTGGCGCCATTCGAGCGGAACTTCCCCTTTATAGTGCCGTCGTACGTGGTGTACGTCACTGCGCTTTGCTTGATCGTTTTTTAAAATGATCGTGTGAACGCAAGACAGGCTTGAGAGGAAACATGAAAAAAAACGACGTGAAAAACGGCAAGAAAAAAATGGCAAGAAAAACTATTGTGTGTATGGGGCATTAAGGCTAGGTTTACACCTTTGCATGGGAGGAATGTGCACAAAGTTGTGGCTTTCCTGACACACAGAAACACACTGGCCTTTAGTAGACACACAGTACTGCCATTAATTGTTAATGCCACCCCCATACATCTGCTAACACATGCATTTTCACATGCTACAAACCACATGGTATCTCTGTCTCAAAAGTGAGCTCTTTAGAGCCCTGATGTTTTGCCAAAAGACTGTTAAACATGTAAAAAAGTAAATAATTTTTTTTTATTATTATTAAGGGCTTGCTTTGGTCTCTGAAGAGCAATCTGCATTCAGATTGCTCTTCATAGATCATTTGACAGGCAGTAAGGAGGTGTTGTATTGCCTCTGCACCGCCTGTTTTAACCCCTTCAACCCTGCACTAGCATGCCATAACCATGTGCATTGCACGCAGTTGTGGGCTACTTGCCAAGCAGCACCATTCACTTGAATTAGTCGAGTCCTGCAGGGGGTATAATTCATACCGCATGCCACTGGGATCAGTGGGACGTGTCCCGAGACTGATGGAAAGGGAAAGGGCGGACAGGGGGGCCCTTCATGGTCTCTTGCACCAGGGCCCTGAAGGTTCTAGTTACGCCTCTGACATGGTTATGTAATTCTCTCCATTGAAAACAATGCAGCTACATTCAGGTCCCCAAAAAAAGGCTTGTAAATGCCGTGTGGATGAAGCCTTAGGTATCTTGGACATGGGAGTTAAACAATGGCAAATGTTTTACTGATCTGAAAACAGGTGCATTGTTGTCTTTGGAACAAAGCACACAGCTTCATAAAGATCAGTAATACAGCAATGAGTACACAGCCGTAAAATATAAATAGAAAATTTTACATTTTAGTGCAGCAATATATGTGTATATTTGAGTGAACGTGAGTATATGTGTGTATACACATATTTATTGCAACTTCAAGAGGATGAAGACAAATTTTACGCATGTATACACTTAAACAGGTTTACGCACCTATATATTTGTATACTCAAGGTCTTTATGGAACATTTTACTTAGGATCTTTCTGTGAAAAGATCCTGAGTATATTCAGTACATCAGTAACTTATTATATCCAGTTGCAAGAGGCCCTAATTCAGTTATTTTCATTAACCACTTCCAGCCGTTGGGCTATATACATATATATACAACCTTGGATGGAAGTGGTTATACCAGGATTATGGCTGCAGGTGCAGGACTGGGGATTGTGGTGGCAGAGGTACCCCTTCCTAAGCACTTTAAAAGTGACCTGGTGGCTGTAAAGCCACTCAAATCACTTTTACTGGAAGGCCGGTTGGTTATTGGCTAGCTGACAAAAATATTACCAGTATCATGGCTGCAGCTTCAGCTATAATCCTGGTATAACCACTTGATTCTGAGGCTGTATATATACAGAAATTTTTTGGTCACTTTTGGTTGGCTTTAACACTGATCAGTTTTTATAATTTGTCACTTTGTGGATTACTTATCACATTTATTAATTTATTTTATTGTGGATTATGTACAGCTGGTATGTGATTATGTGATTTAAAGGAAATAGCCCAACATTTACACTTTTAAGTTCACTCATATTTTGTATTCAGATATATGTGAATGTGAAAATAAAAAGTTATAAGTGATGGCGCCAGAAAAAAATATACAATAATGACTGTAGCTGCCCCTTTAACCACTTCATTACCCAGCCATAGTCAAATGACGTCCACAGATGGGATGGATGTCATATGACGTCCTCGGCTTTACACCCATACTGCGGGCCCTCGGGGGCGTGCAGCGGGGCGATCGGGGATCCGGTGTGTCCCCATGGGGGTAATGTAGCGGCAGCGGAGCGGCGGGCGGCGGAGTTTCCGGTGTAACTTATCTGATATGCAGAGCTGCGCAGCGGCGTGCACGGCGGGGGCGCACAGCGCGGCGATTGGGGCTGAGGCTTTTCCCCTGGATACAGCCCAGCCCCGATCAGGGTAAAGAGCCAATTTTACCACGTGAAAGGGGCTGTGTCCAATCACAGCCGGTCACTAAATGTAAACACAACACAACACTGTGTAACTTACTGTTGCTGGGTTCTCCTCTTCACACACCGATCCAGTGTGAGAAGGAGATCAGCTAACAGTGAGTTACACATCTGTAATACACTACATATGTACTACTACTGTGCCCAGATTGCCCCCCTAAATAAAGAGTACCTGTCATATAGTACCTGTCATCATTAGTACTTGTCATCTAGTACCTGTCCATCAGGAGTACCTGCCAACAGAGTACCTGCCACCAGAGTATCCGCCACCAGAGTACCCGCCACCTCCCCAGAGTACCTGCCACCAGACCACCTGCCACCAGAGTACCTGCCACCTCACCAGAGTACCGCCACCAGAGTACCCGCCACCAGAGTACCCACCAACAGAGTACCCACCACAAGTCCATCAGGAGTACCTGTCCATCAGGGTACCTGCCACCAGAGTACCTGCCACCAGAGTACCTGCCACCTCACCAGAGTACCCACCACCTCACCAGAGTACCTGTCCATCAGGAGTACCCACCACCAGAGTACCCGCCACCTCACCAGAGTACCCGCCACCTCACCAGAGTACCCACCACCTCACCAGTGTACCCGCCACCAGAGTACCTGCCACCTCACCAGAGTACCCGCCACCAGACCACCTGCCACCAGAGTACCTGCCACCTCACCAGAGTACCCGCCACCAGAGTACCCACCACCAGTCCATCAGGAGTAACTGTCCATCAGGAGTACCTGCCACCAGAGTACCTGCCACCAGAGTACCCGCCACCAGAGTACCCGCCACCTCATCAGAGTACACTCCACCTCACCAGAGTACCTGTCCATCAGGAGTACCCGCCACCAGAGTACCTGCCACCAGAGTACCCGCCACCCCACCAGAGTACCTGCCACCTCACCAGAGTACCGGCCACCAGACCACCTGCCACCAGAGTACCTGCCACCTCACCAGAGTACCCGCCACCAGAGTACTCGCCACCAGTCCATCAGGAGTAACTGTCTATCAGGAGTACCTGCCACCAGAGTACCTGCCACCAGAGTACCCGCCACCAGAGTACCCGCCACCTCATCAGAGTACACGCCACCTCACCAGAGTACCTGTCCATCAGGAGTACCCGCCACCAGAGTACCTGCCACCAGAGTACCCGCCACCTCACCAGAGTACCCGCCACCAGAGTACCTGCCACCGCACCAGAGTACCCCCCACCAGACCACCTGCCACCAGAGTACCTGCCACCTCACCAGAGTACCCGCCACCAGAGTACCCGCCACCAGAGTACACGCTACCAGTCCATCAGGAGTACCTGTCCATCAGGAGTACCTGCCACCAGAGTACCTTCCACCAGAGTAACCGCCACCAGAGTACCCGCAACCTCACCAGAGTACACGCCACCTCACCAGAGTACTTGTCCATGAGGAGTACCCGCCACCAGAGTACCTGCCATCAGAGTACCCGCCACCTCACCAGAGTACCCGACACCAGAGTACCCGCCACCAGAGTACCCGCCACCAGTCCATCAGGAGTACCTGTCCATCAGGAGTACCCGCCACTAGAGTACCCGCCACCAGAGTACCCATCTTCAAAACTGTAATAGGTGGTTGAAAAATGAGATGTGTAATTTATGCTTGTAGAACGCCTGACGGTGCTACTTCAATGTAAAAGTCTCACACATGTGGTATCGCCATACTCGGGAGGAGTAGCAGAATGCATTTTGGGGTGTCAGTTTTGCTATGTACATGCTATGTGTTTGAAATATCTTATAAATGGACAACTTTGTATAAAAAAAATGCGTTTTCATTTTTTTTCCACATATTCCAAAAACTTCTGGAAAAAAAATTAACCATTCAAAAGACTCATTATGCCTCATAGATTATACGTTGGGGTGTTAGCTTTCCATAATAGGGTCATTTTGTGGGAGTTTACATTGACCTGGTGCTCCAGGGCCTTCAAAATTGTGATAGGTTGTCATCAAATGAAATGTGCAATTTATGCTCGTAGAATGCCTGACGATGCTACTTGGATGTTAGACCTCTATATGTGGTCAGGTTGTAAAAAAGTCTCACACATGTGGTATCACTATACTCAGGAGGAGTAGCAGAATGTATTTTGGGGTGACATTGCAAGTATTGCAAGTATGCATGTGCTGTGTGAGAGAAATAACTTGTTATTGTGACAATTTTGTGCAAAATAAATAAATAAGAATTGTGGGAAAAAATTACAACTTCAAAAAACTCACCATGCCTCTTACTAAATACCTTGGAATGTCTGCTTTCCAAAAAGGCTTTGTAACCAATCACAGGGTGCGCCTGTCCACTGACTCGGTCGATCATCTGACCTTCATAAAAATGAATCAGTCTTGGATCACCACCAGCTACCAAGCACCTGATGCTGATGTAACCGAATATTTTTTGGGGAAATGTCAGATCCCTTCAAGACTGACTATGCTGATGCTGAGTGACTATCCTGTTATGCTGAGTGACTATCCTCTTCCTCCTCAATAATCATGCCGATAGCTTGAAAGAACATTTTTGGTTCTGGGCACCGCCACCAGTGGCCAATTTTTCAGCCCCTGTTTAACAGGGGCGTGTATTTACAATTTTTGATGCAATGCTTTGCAGCAGGGCTCATTGCTGTGCTCCAACTACAGTATCTGTGAGGGGTTGGAGTGTTGTGGCACCAGCACCAGTGCCTAAGGCCCAATTTTTCAGGCAGTGTTTAACAGGGGCATTGTATTTACAATTTTTGATGCAATGCTTTGCAATGCTTTGCAATGCTTTGATGCAATGCTCTCCAACTACAGTATTTGTGAGGGGTTGCAGTGTTGTGGCACCAGTGCCTAAGGCCCAATTCTTCTGCCCCTGTTTCACAGCGGCATGAAATTACAATTCTTGATCTAATAATTCACAGCAGGGCCCATTCCTGCGCCCACCAAGAGTAACTGTGAGGGCTTACAGTGTTGTGGCAACACCACCACCACCACCAAAGGCCAATTTTTCTGCCCCTGTTCAACAGGGGCATGTGATTACAATTCTTGATCTAATATTTCACAGCTGGGCCAATTCTTGCGCCCACCAAGAGTAACTGTGAAGACTTACAGTGTTGTGGCACCAGCACCACCACCACTACTAAAGGCCCAATGTTTCTTACCACTGTTCAACAATGGCATGTAATTACAATTCTTGATATAATAGTTCACAGCAGGGTGTTCCAGCGCCCACCAAGAGTAACTGTGAAGGCTTACAGTGTTGTGGCAACACCAACACCTAAGGGTCAAATTTCTGCGGCAGGCCCCTACTTTCAAACATCCAACTTACAAAACGACTCCTACTTGAAAACGGAAGGAGACAACAGGAAGTGAGAGGAAATCTACCCCTAGGAAGGGAAATTCTCTCCTGTAAGAGTTAATATGGGAAAGAGATGTCTCCTCTCCACTGATGCTTTATCACCAATCCTTGTTTCAATAAAAACCCCAATTTTTCAAAAAACATTTGTCATTGGGACGAAAAGTGAGGTGAAATGTTCTGAACAGGTGTACAGACAGCAAAACAAATGTTACAGGCGTGATAACCCTTCCCTATGTTTTCCAAAAAGCTTAAAAATTATTTTTTTTGGCTGGAGCTACACTTAAAAAATGTACCTGTTCCAAATTACAAACAGATTCTACTTAAGAACAAACCTACAGTCCCTGTCTTGTTTGCACCGCCTGTATACTGCTGTTCAGAGTATATAGGGCCTTTTTTTAATTTGGGTGCGGGGTCCCCCTTAATATCTATACAAGACCCAAAGGGGCTGGTAGTGGGCTGGGGGGGGGGGGTGGGGTACCCATGCCATTTTTCTCAATGATTTTCATCCATATTGCCGGGACCAAACATTACATTAAAGCTGCAAGCAGTTTTAAATGACTTTTTTTCCTTTTAGAAATGTCATTTTGTGCAGGGACAGTTCTAAACACGGGAAACATGTGCCACTTCACAGGCATACGTTAGACACCCCCTAGGTACGATATTTAACCACTTCCCTACCCAGCCATAGTCAAATGACATCCACAGATGGGATCTCCCATCCTGGGTGGACGTCATATGACGTCCTGGGCTTTGTGGGGGAATATCTGAATGATGCCTGCAGCTAGAGGCATCATTCAGATATCCTTCTGTTCTGCCGGCGATTCTGTGCACCATAAGAATGATCATAGCGCAAATACCGTGCAAGAAAAAAGTTGCAATTACCGTCATTTTATTCCCTAGGGTGTCTGCTAAAAAAACCTATATAATGTTTTGGGGTTCTGAGTAATTTTCTAGAAAAAGAATGATGATTTGTACATGTAGGAGAGAAGTGCCAGAATAGGCCCAGTATTGAGGTGGTAAAAAAAGCCCGGGGTTGAAGTGGTTAAAGGAATATTTCTGTTTTTTTTTTTTCACTTTATGCATCATTAAAATCACTGCTCCCGAAAAAACGTTTTTAAAACGTATTTTTGCATTGATACATGTCCCCTGGGGCAGGACCCGGGCCCCCAAACCCTTTTTAGGACAATAACTTGCATATTAGCCGTCATAATTAGCACTTTGGATTTTGAACGTTCGCGTCCATTGTATTTAATAGGGCTCTAAAGTTCGCGCAAACTTTCGGCCCGTTCGCAGGTTCTGGTGTGAACTGAACGGGGGGGTGTTCGGCTCATCCCTACTACAGAGTACAGTGACTACTTTTTAAAGCCCAATTACTATTTGTTAAGAAAGAATACTTTAATATTTACATGTGCACAGCCTGGTCACAGGTTCACTTTAGGGAGTTTCTTCAAGCTCTTTCATATAAGCAACTACAGGATTTCAGTGTGCCCTTGTTGTTGCAAAAAATATATTCTGATTTGTATTACTGTCATTGGAGACATAGTTTGTGGTGTGTAACTTTTATGTTGGGTGCCTGGTCTACAAAGAATAATTCCACGTAGTAGTCAGAAATAAAATTAGAACGGAATCCTTTACAGAATGTGTAATTAATGGGTGAGCAGTGACTGAATTTGGTTACGGTTTAAAATAAGCAATCCTCAATGTTACATATTTAGCACAATGTGGTTTCCTATGTATCATTTTTAGATATTAAAAAAGAAGATGGAGGGTTTGACTTGTAAGCCAGAAATAAATGGCACAATAGTTCACAACCGGAATACAAAGAACAGGTAAAAATAGACAAAAAAGTTGTGTAACTCTTCTTTCAAAGATTAATAGTCATAAAAAAAGTGCATATCGGGTGTTTATAATTGCATCAGAACTATGGATACACTATCTGCAAATTGCACTAGTTGTATCTCACATTTCTTGCTTAATGAAAGAATTATCATAATTTTTAATTTACTAGCTAGAAGAAGCCGGTAATGCACACAATTATTGTATTGTGTGTGTAGCATTTTTGTATATAGTAGGTATTATTAAAGTGTATGCAAAGCCCAAACTTTTATTTTTTGATTAAAGGATCGATTTTTTTTTCTAAATAACAAAAATGTCATACTTACCTCCACACTGCAGCTCATTTTGCACAGAGTGGCCCCGAACATCCTCGTCTGGGGTCCCTCGGCCGCTCTCGTGTCCTCCCTGCATTAGATAACCCCCTTGTAGAGGCGCTCTCCCAAAGGGGGTTACCTTGCGGGCACGCTCCTGAGTCATACACTCGGCGTCCATAGACGTCGAGTGTATGACTCGACCCCGCCCCCATCGCCCGGGTCATTGGATTTGATCGACAGCAGTGGGAGCCAATGGCTGTGCTGCTATCAATCTATCCAATTGTAGTGGTTGGTTGCTACTAGTAACTAACATTCACCATATCACCCTGCTGCCAGACCTTCATCTATCACCTCAGAGACAATGAGCAGTCATTTGCATTGTTTTGTTTTTGTTTATTGGGGAATATAACTTGGATGGGGTAAGGAGGATATGGGATGCCCATAGAACATGTTGCTTTGCCATCATATTTTAGTGAACATTGGTTATTTGGATTAGTCTTTAAGAACTTATGTACTTCTAACATTTTACAGTCTTTTCCCCTGCATATCACCATGCAGACTATTGCTCCTCTGCACTAGCTCCTGCAGACTATTGCTCCCAAGACTTCTCTCCTCCTGCACATAACTTGCACTATAAAACTATTAGATTCTGTCCCATCATCTTCATTATGACAAAAAGGGACCACTCTGAATAATCCCACTTGCTGGCTGTAATTGATTGTACTTGGTGGTACTTGACTGCGTAGTTACTAGGCCCAAGGCCTCCAGTACCCCTCCCCGGGGGGCCTAGTAGTTTAACGGCTTGTACTTGATGATGGACTACTGATCCCAGATAGCCCGACCTGCAAATCCTACGCCCTCAGGCGACATCGATTTGACACACTTTCCCACAGTCTCTCCTCTAATCCAGGACTCCTTATCACTGGCCTGTGTAATGACGAAGTTCCCTTACAGACTCCCTGGCATGCCTCAGCACCCAGCACTCCACTGTGGTACACTCACCGACCCTTTCCTAGCCCGAGTCAATGATGGAGGACTTTATCTGGACATACGTTCGAACAGCCTCCAGCCCCTCTACCGGGCTCCTCCCCTGGGCCTCACACCCCCCCCAGATGGGGGTAGGGCCCCTGCCACTGTCTAGTACTCCATCCTCCACTTCTCCTGGCCGACAACTGCTCCAGTGGCATGTTACCTCAGCCTAGATAGGAGGCCCACCCCCTGCGAATACCAAGTGGGGATTGGTCAGGGCTCCCACATGAGCTGCCTGCCACTTCAGTCCCAGGCCCTGCCTCCTTCTGTAGAACATTTTCCCCAGAGACAGGGAAGGCGCCTCAGAACTAGAGAACAGGTGGCCACACCCACTGCTATACTAACCACTCCCAGCCCCAGATCAAAACAAGCAGGCCTAGCCTAAAGCATAGGCCTGCCTAAATTTACCTGTGCTGACAGTTTAACTTAGAAAAATCCTATTCTAGCACCTACCTATGGTAGAGGGTGCTACACAATCAAATCCGGGACTCCGTGGAGAGGAGGATGGTGGGGACACGCCAAGAAGATGAACAGGCTCAGGTAAGTAAAACGGGGGGGGCCGGTGACTGCCAGGTGTTTTTTCACCTTAATGCATAGGATGGAGGTGAAAAAACACAAACCTTTACAACCCCTTTAAGTAGGGAATGTTTTTTTTTTGCTCTCTGTGTTTTTTCCTATACCAAAGACACACTAGGAGGTAAAAGAAGATCTGTCCGAAGAAGTATTTTTCTGAATGAAAAACATGGCAATTGTTTAGAATACACAGTGCTTCTGACCTAACGTCAGGTGTGTGTATTCTCTGTACTGTGTGTGTAATAACAAAGAGACAACTCATCCATGATATTCGGTTCAGATGCTCCCCACATGGAGGCCACAGGAACTTCTCCTTCAGATCATATCAAACAGGTGCAGCCAGATCTCCCAGTACGGTATTTCACTGTCCCTCATAGGCAGTTTTGTAATTTTTCATGTTCTTGTAACAACCACCTTATGGTTTAGCAGACTTTTACTCAGTTGTTTCTCTGAAACCATAAACCATGGGCAGTGGTGGAGTTCCCCTTTAATGCCATTCATTTTGACGTGCCTTTGAATTGCAGTTACTGGAACATGTATTATTTATTTATTTTTTATATTTTTATTTGCTATTGAAGTTTTATGTTTCATATATAAACCTGTTATTTTATTGGTAAGTCTTTTATAGGCATATAGGTTTTTCATTATATGAAGGTGTATGGGCAGATTGAACATACCCTAAATAGTTAACTGTGCAGTGTTGATTCCCTTCTCTGTGCTATGTGAGCCTCTCAGACTTCCTTAGAGTCCTTTCACACGGGCTTGTCCATGTATAGACCCTGATTTGTTCAGCAGGGATCGATCTGCTGATCCCCGCTGAGCAGGCGGATGTCAGGTCCATCTCCGCTCACTGTGCAGAGATGGACCAGTCAAAGCCCTGCTGTCCTCTATGGAGATCGGATGAAAAGGGACCACCTGTCCGTTTTTATCTGATCCTATCCGATCCGATTTTCCAGACGGATTTCACCGACAGGATCGGATATCGGCGGATGTCAGCGGACATGTCACCGATGACATACGCCGCTCCATAGAGGTAATCCTTCTGTGCAGACTACAAGTAAGGCCCCTTTCACACGGGCTTTCCAATCAGATCTGCCTGTCAGTTTTTAAAGCTGAGGAGAATTAAAGGATAAGTTCACCTTTTAACAAAAAATAATAAATGCACATTTTTTGCAGGTAAAAAAAAATGTGCATTTATTTTTTATTTTAGGAGCCTGTAAAGCATTGCTCCAGCGACTCCTGCAAACCCCATCAGTGTATTTGCTTTGTAATACCCCGTACGAGGAAGCTGATATGTTTTGACAGGAAGACTCAATCAACTACCACAGCGCTCACAGTGCAGTGGTAGTTCATTGAAAACTACAAGCCGACAGCCACAAAGGATGCTGGACCTTGTAGTTTTCCATTCACAGGACACTATGAATAAGTGATGCGCCGGGCGGGCAGAGCCCTGCTTGGCCACATTTTGTAACTAGCATGAAAGAGAAGGGGGGGGGGGGGTGCAGGGGCTGGTACAATGTTAGGAGGAGGAAGAAAACGGCAAAATATCAGGCTCCTCAAAAAAAAGGCAAGGAAAATTTTGCTAGACTATGTGGGAGGAGTTGCAGGTCGAAGAACTTGGCAAAATATAAATAATTGGCTGCTATGTGCTCTTCAAGAGTAAATCACAACAGTGCTGTGGGCAGCAGATTGGGTAAAATAGCCCACACTGCAGAGCTCATTCAATTTGCTGCCTATTCACTTGCTTATGTACTGTCCTGAAGCCAGACAATTTTTATCAAACACTTACCTAAAGCCTATATTTTGGGAATTATTGGGGATGAGAGAGGGTTTTCGGGAATGTGGGTTGTGGTTTTAAATTGTTAATTTTACACTTGGTTTAGATATTAAACAATTCAGTATGGTACTATTAATTTAAACTGTTGTGCCATTAGTCGGTTTGTAAAAGGTTGAGAACTTTAGCTTTATTTTTTGTAAGCACAAACTTTCCTTCAGCTTTTATATCTGTTGTAGCTGCTACTTCCACCATTCAGCATAAACGACAAAAAGCCTTTTTTGTCAAGATGTAATGAATCAGATAGGGGTGCTGCTTCTGTATGTAAGCCAAGCAATAATGTAAAACTATCAATGTGATACACATGCAAAATATGTGATGCCAGAAAACGGTGTCAGCTAATGTTGTCCATGGTACTTTTACTGTTTAGTAGCATCACATACAGCTTAAAGGCACATTATTGCTATTGCTTTACAGAAAGTGAACAAAAAGGAATATTAGACTTTTCCCAAAAAATAGCATTTTTGTCTGCATTTTTCTTTTCAAACGTAAACATTCACTGTATAAACTGAAAAACGGTTGAAGAATTAGCTTTCCTGTGAATCACTGAATTAATATTTAGTTGTATAACCACTGTTGCATGGAGTCAACCAACTTCTGGCACCCACTTCTGGCACATTCCACAATTCCTCTGTATTTATTGGTTTTACCTCAATAACAGCATTTTTGACGTCACCCCACAATTTTTCTTTTAGACTAAGGTCCGGGGATTGGACTGGCCAGTCCATAATGTTAATCTTGTTAGTCTGGAACCAAGATGCGGTTCGCTTACTGGTGTGTTTAGGGTCGTTGTCTTGTTGAAACATGACCTCTTCAAGTATTTTGATGTATTCAAACTGATCCATTGTCACGTCTGCCCCAACGCAGATGGTCAAACACTATAGCTAGCTACTGTTTGCTTCACCTATAGCATCCCCCTTTTTCTTAAGGCAAGCAGGCCTACTGGTACTTGGTTGCCCCCAGGACTTATACACAATGCTATAGTGCCTGGCCACCACGCCAGTGCAAATGTGAACAGAGAAAATAAATAGACTACTTGCAGTTAGCAGACAGATAGCATGGTTCTATGACAGTCCAGGTAAAAGGCAGGCTGAGTTCAGGGAATAGTCCAATATCTGATCCAGGTCATACACAGGGAAATCCAAACTAGTGAAGCAGGGCAGACATACAGGGAGCTAGATCAGGAACTACAGGTATCATTCGCTATCACAAGCAAAGGACAG
Source organism: Rana muscosa (assembly GCA_029206835.1). Classification (NCBI taxonomy): domain Eukaryota; kingdom Metazoa; phylum Chordata; class Amphibia; order Anura; family Ranidae; genus Rana; species Rana muscosa. The sequence goes on from CM055127.1 coordinate 332,366,074, forward strand.
AGCGTTTGACTTGGTTATAACAGGTGACTGACCACATCAATCACCCAGCTAACAGGGAGAATGCAACAGCCAAAACCCAGATGCTGGAATTAGGAGCAGGAGCACTTAGGTGATCCTGACACCCATGATCCCTGGTATGCAATAAATAGGCCCAACACCATGGAATGAGAAACATCCCCATATCACAATGCTTGCGCCACCATGCTTCACTGTCTTCACAGTGTACTGTGGTTTGAATTCAGTGTTGGGGGGTCGTCTGACAAACTGTCTACAACCCCTAGACCCAAAAAGAGCAATCTTGCTTTCATCAGTAAACAAAATGTTGCGCTATATCTCTTAAGGCCAGTCAATGTGTAACCTCTTCAGCACATGTTTTTTCAATGGGGGTTTCTTGCCGATACCTTGGCTTCACATAGGTGTCTTCTAATTGTTACATTACTTACATATGACTTTAGCCCTTCTTTGGTCACCCTGTAACTGTTCATTGGCTGAGTTTTTGGCATTTTGGCTATTCTTCGATCTATTTGAATGATAGTTTTTCATTTTCTTCCATACCTTTCTGGTTTTGGTTGCCATTTTAAATAATTTGGGATCATTTTAGCTGAGCAGCCTATCAGCACTTTTTTTTAAATGTTTTCCCCTCTCCAATCAACTTTTAATCAAAGTAGGCTGTTCTTCTGAACAATGTCTGGAACCTATTGCATTAGGGTATGCACACCAACACTCAAACACACATGCATGCAGGTATGTGTAAGTATATATATATATATATATATATATACAGACACACACTCTTTTAAAGAAATGTAAACAAGCATTTTAAAATGTATAAAAACTTTTTTTAACCGATTAGTGACCGCCCACCGAAGATTTACTGCGGCGGGGAGGGCCGCTCTGTGCCAGATCACATACCTTGTATGTGACCTGACACTTCCAGGTCTGGGGCGCGGGCACCTGCAACCAACGTCCCACTCCCGCTGTGATTGGACACAGCGGGAGCCAGCCAACAGGTCGGGCAGGAGAAAGTATGGCAGATCACCATTCTGTGAGAGGGGAATGTGCTGATCCTGTGTTCCTGCTAAGCAGGGAACACGTTTAACCATTTGATCGCCCCATATGTTAACCCCTTCCCTGCCAGCGTCATTAGTACAGTAACAGTGCATATTTTTTTAGCACTGATCACTGTATTAGTGTCACTGGTCCCCAAAAAGTGTCGAAAGTGTCAGTTAGGTGTCCGATTTGTCCACCGCAATATCACAGTCCCACTATAAAAAAAATATATATACCATAGTTTGTAGACGGTATATCTTTTTTACCAAAAATATGTAACAGAAACATGTTGGCCTGAAATTGAAGAAGAAACCACATTTTTTTTTATTGGGAATGTTTTATAGCAGAAAGTAGAAAATATATTTTTTTTTTCAAAATTTACGTTTTTCTTGTATAGAGCGCAAAAATTAAAAACCACAGAGGTGATCAGATGCCACCAAAAGAAAGCTCTATTTGTGGGAAAAAAATTTTTTTTTTTGGTACAGTGTTGCACGCCCACGCAATTGTCAGTTAAATTAATGCAGTGCCGTATTGCAAAAAAATGGCCTGGTCATGAAGGTGGATAAACCTTCCGGAGCTGAGAGAGAGAGAGAGGGGGGGAGAGAGAGGGGAAGGGGGCTGAGAAAGGAAGATGAGGTACAGAGAAAGGGGGTGAGAGAAAGGGGGATGAGGGAGGGGGGTGAGAGAAGGGGGAATTGAGGGAGGGGGAAAGAGAGGTGGGTGAGAGAGAGAGAGGTAAGTGAGGGAGAGAGAGGGGTGAGGGGGGGGTTCAATATGCCTGCAACTCACAATCATGGCCCCAGGCTGAGAAACAAAGGAAAGTATGTTTTTTCAGAATTGCTACAGACGATCGGAATTTCCAATCGGAATTTTTTCCCACCGAAAAATAGAGAACCTGCTCTCAATCTTTTGCTGGCGGAAATTCCGACAGCAAAAGTCCGATGGAGCATACACACGGTCTGAATTTCTGACCAAAAGCTCCAATCGGACTTTTGCTGGCGGAATTTCCGACCTTGTGTTCACGGCATAAGATATTTAAATAAATGATGAATTGGGGCTCAGAAAACTCCCCCTTCATCAGGACTTTAGTTAAAATAAGAACCTTGAATTAACTCAAAATAGAGCTTTCCTGTGTGAATCTGTGTGGGGAAATTAATCGCTGGATCAGGAGAGTTACTGGCCAGAAGTATCTGCATGAGTAATTAAAATAAGACTTTTTTTAGACTCTAGCTTTGTTGTCACTATCTCAGCCTGATGTTGCAGAGTTCTAATAACCCCCAGTTTGTTTTCCAGTGGGTGGTGGGAGTCAAAAGGCAGATGCTGTCCTGCAGCTTACTTATTACACGATACCCACTTATTTACCAAAAAATACAAACATTCTCATGCTGCAACATCTCTTTAACGCAGCCAAAGCCTGGATTCTGGCAGTGTGGAAACAACCCTCGTCCCCTACAAAAAAGCACTGACATGCCAGAATTGTGAAAATCCAACAGATTGAAAATCTTACAATGGCTATGAAGGACCAGGAGGAGAAGTATAGGCAGATTTGGACGCCATATTTCTTGTATAAAGATCAGACACCTTGGTTTCCCAATAGAAGAGAGGGATGTATTTTTTTCCTTTCAGGATACAAAAAGTGGCCCACATCCTAATCAACATTCCCTCCCCATTCCCTTAATTTTTTTAAATTCTCATTTCTTTTTTTCTTATTCTTTGCTGTGAAAGCATTAATTAACCACTTCAATACCAGGCACTTTCGCACCTTGCTGCCTAAGCCAATTTTCAGCGCTGTCACATTTTATTGCGCGGTCATGCTACACTGTACCCAAACGACATTTTTACCATTTTGTTCCCACAAATAGATCTTTCTTTTGGTGGTATTTTATCATCTCTGCAGTTTTAATTTTTTGCTAAACAAAAAAAAAATATTGAAAAAAAAGTTTTTCTTTGTTTCTGTTATAAAAGTTTTCTCCTTCACTGATGGGCACTGATGAGCTGCGCTGATGGGCACTGATAAGGTGGCACCAATAAAGTGGCACCACTGAGATGGCACTGATGAGGTGGCACTGATGGGCACTGATAGAAGGCACTGATGGGCATGATAGGCGGCACTGAAAGGTAGCACTGATATGCAGCACTGATGGGCATTGATATGCGGTACTGATGGGCACTCATAGGTGGCACTGGTGGGCACTGATAGGCGACACTGATGGGCATTGAAAGGCAGCACTGATTGGCACTGATGGCTGGCAATGATAGATTGCACTTGTAGGCATCACTGGTGGCACTGGCAGGCATTTTTAATGGGCACTGATTGGCAGCTGCCTGGGCACTAATTGGCATATCCCTGGTGGTCTAGGATGGCATACCTGGTGGTCTTGGGCGGGCATCTGCGGGGGGCTGCACTGATAAACAATCAGAGCAGACCTCCCTGTCAGGAGAGCAGCCGATTGTCTCTCCTCTACTCGTCTCTGTCATGGGTGAGGAAAAGCCGATAAAAGGCTCTTCCTGTTTACAATGTGATCGGCCATGATTGGACATGGCTGATCATGTGGGTGGTAAAGAGCATCCATCAGTGGCTCTTTACCAAGATCGGTGTAGCAGTGTGTCAGACTGACACGCCGCACCACCCCACAGGCGCACGCCGGCAGTTATCCTGCTGAACGTCATTTGACGCCCAGTCAGGATAACAACCACTCGGCCATCATTCTGCTATAGGACGGGCGGGAAGTGGTTAAAAAAAATGGTATGAGATAAGTGATGGTTGCAAATTTTGCCATTTTGATTGAGGATACCATGCAAAATCCACTATCACCTTGTGCAATGACAATTTCAGTCTCCTAACTGCTTTGATTATATTTTTTCATATGTCTAATTGTTGTAATTGACACTACTTGATACTAATATATATTATATATAAGTTTTCCTAAAGTTTTCCTAAATTAAGAAATTATAAAAAAGCAAATAATGGTCTGTGTGGGTATATTTCTTGTAGAAATCACCCCCCCCCCCCCACCCAGCATGTTACACACTGTTAGAAACAAAAAATGTTTTAATGTGTATCTTTTCCCATGTAAACTTGATATATTTGTCCACTAAACATATATATACTTTATTTTGATATCAGTTTGCTATGATCTTCTTTTTTTAATTCATTTTAGGGTCAGCAGTGTGGACTTGTTACTGACACAGGCCAAGCTTCCTTTTTGCAATAGTTGTGATGTCTGCATTTTTTTTCTGTTTAGGCTTTTTTCCTGTTATTTTCATCTGGTGATCCAGCCAGTAAGTCTGTTGTTTTTCAAAAGAACAAATTCTTCTGCAAATGTAGCAGTTAGAGGGTTGAGACAAACCATTCACCACTGACAGTAGTGTTGAAAATGGTATGCTTGTATTTATTTATGTAAAGCCTTTATCCTAAAAGAAAAAACTGCTTGCATAGCTGTAGTGTGTGCTGGAGTTTGGCTTTCATTTGTTAGTGTAAGTGTTAGTCTAAATCTGCTAGTACATATAACATTCACCTTCCCCAGAGTGACAATGCTACTATCCAAAGGTGCCCCAGTGCTCCTTTATCCAGAGTGCAGCCACTCTAATACAGAAGGTTTGTTACTGGTCACCAGTTGAAAACAGAGCTGCTTACATACCATGCATTTACTACATAACATTTCTGCCAGGTATTGTAAAGTGCTGTCTAGTTTTTATTTATTGCTAAAACCTGCATCTCTCTCTCTCTCTCTGAAATTGTGGCTTATTATAGCTGCTTACATACTGTGCATCAACTATACAATATTTCTGGCTGTTAAATAATATCCTCTAATTTTTACATTTATTATACCTGCCTCCTCTCTACATCTGAAATGTTATCTAATTCTGCTTACATACTCTGCATAAACTGTACAATATTTCTTGCTATTGTCAATGGATTTATACACTCGAACTGTTTTGTCAAAAAACAGTATCTTCCTTATACATTGCTACTTAATAAAGCAGCTTATGTACTGTACATCAATTGTACAATATCTGTGGCTATTATCATATAAATAATAGGCTTTAATTTGTATTGTTGATTACAATCTGCCTAGTCTCTCCCTCTTACATTGCAGAGTTCTAAAACTGTTTACATAGTGTGCAATAACTGGCAATATTTCTGGCTTTTTACTGTGAAACAATATACAGTACTCTATTATTTTTTCATTAAAACCTGGCTGGCCTCTATTTCCTAAATTGAGTTCTAATAAAGCTGCTTACATACTTTACATTAACTGTACAATATTTCCTGCTAGTTCATGTAAAGTCATACAATCTAATGTTTATTTATTGATAAAACCTGCTTTGTTTCTTCCTCTTACAACAATAATTCTGGCAATTTTCTGTGAAATATTATACTCTTGGAACCTGGTGCAGATATGATGGCATGGCTGCACTTAGTAAAGAGACACTGCTGCTGTCTTCTCCTGCTTGTTTATATCTCTTTATCCCACTCACCTCACTGTCTCACCTCAACATTCTAGGGGTAGCTGGAGAGAAGGGAAGGACTAAAATAACTTTGATGCAGCGGCAAGGATCACTGGAAAATGTTCTTTGCAAGGAGAACTGCGCTGTGGAGGTAAATTCAGCTGCGAACTACAGGAGCCACAAAAACCCATGGGAGAGGAGGGGAGAGCAGAGGGTTACCTGCGTTTTGAGACACAGAGACAATATTGAAGTGTGTGGACCTGGAGAGGTACAAACCTGTTGCTGGTACTTGTCTGTGCCAATACCAGAGAGAGCATTTCCCAGGCTTTTTCGGAGAGAAAACTGTGTCTTGCTGTATGGATGGCCATCCTATTCGACTGAGCATGAAGCTTTGGGAAAGACACATATGGAGCAATGAGGAAAAAGGGGATACCCGCCTAGCCAGCCAGATCAGCCAAATCAACCCTAGCAATCATGAGGGTGAGAGATATTGCAGCAGATAGCCCTCATATTTTGTTATTAAAACATTTAATTTGCTTCCAGCTGCATCAGTCTCTTCCCCATCCTCTGATAGTTGTCCCTTATAAATTTTGACTGATGGCCATTTTTTTTTATTGTAGCTGTTAGCTTGAGATGATTAGGCCACATCAGACAGTTATCACTGGCAATATGATAATTTTTTTGCCCCAAGACCCCATTGCTTATTTTAAAACATAACAAAACATGATTAGGTTGGATTAGGAGGAGAATGAGGAAAAGGCTCTTTTAGGAATGCAAAGAAATGGCTGAAATGTGCAGCCTTAAAGCTGAGGAGAATTAAAGGATAAGTTCACCTTTTAACAAAAAATAATAAATGCACATTTTTTGCAGGTAAAAAAAAATGTGCATTTATTTTTTATTTTAGGAGCCTGTAAAGCATTGCTCCAGCGACTCCTGCAAACCCCATTAGTGTATTTGCTTTGTAATACCCCGTACGAGGAAGCTGATATGTTTTGAGAGGAAGACTCAATCAACTACCACAGCGCTCACAGTGCAGTGGTAGTTCATTGAAAACTACAAGCCGACAGCCACAAAGGATGCTGGACCTTGTAGTTTTCCATTCACAGGACACTATGAATAAGTGATGCGCCGGGCGGGCAGAGCCCTGCTTGGCCACATTTTGTAACTAGCATGAAAGAGAAGGGGGGGGGGTGCAGGGGCTGGTACAATGTTAAGGAGGAGGAAGAAAACGGCAAAATATCAGGCTCCTCAAAAAAAAGGCAAGGAAAATTTTGCTAGACTATGTGGGAGGAGTTGCAGGTTGAAGAACTTGGCAAAATATAAATAATTGGCTGCTATGTGCTCTTCAAGAGTAAATCACAACAGTGCTGTGGGCAGCAGATTGGGTAAAATAGCCCACACTGCAGAGCTCATTCAATCTGCTGCCTATTCACTTGCTTATGTACTGTCCTGAAGCCAGACAATTTTTATCAAACACTTACCTAAAGCCTATATTTTGGGAATTATTGGGGATGAGAGAGGGTTTTCGGGAATGTGGGTTGTGGTTTTAAATTGTTAATTTTACACTTAGTTTAGATATTAAACAATTCAGTATGGTACTATTAATTTAAACTGTTGTGCCATTAGTCAGTTTGTAAAAGGTTGAGAACTTTAGCTTTATTTTTTGTAAGCACAAACTTTCCTTCAGCTTTTATATCTGTTGTAGCTGCTACTTCCACCATTCAGCATAAACGACAAAAAGCCTTTTTTGTCAAGATGTAATGAATCAGATAGGGGTGCTGCTTCTGCATGTAAGCCAAGCAATAATGTAAAACTATCAATGTGATACACATGCAAAATATGTGATGCCAGAAAACGGTGTCAGCTAATGTTGTCCATGGTACTTTTACTGTTTAGTAGCATCACATACAGCTTAAAGGCACATTATTGCTATTGCTTTACAGAAAGTGAACAAAAAGGAATATTAGACTTTTCCCAAAAAATAGCATTTTTGTCTGCATTTTTCTTTTCAAACGTAAACATTCACTGTATAAACTGAAAAACGGTTGAAGAATTAGCTTTCCTGTGAATCACTGAATTAATATTTAGTTGTATAACCACTGTTGCATGGAGTCAACCAACTTCTGGCACCCACTTCTGGCACATTCCACAATTCCTCTGTATTTATTGGTTTTACCTCAATAACAGCATTTTTGACGTCACCCCACAATTTTTCTTTTAGACTAAGGTCTGGGGATTGGACTGGCCAGTCCATAATGTTAATCTTGTTAGTCTGGAACCAAGATGCGGTTCGCTTACTGGTGTGTTTGGGGTCGTTGTCTTGTTGAAACATGACCTCTTCAAGTATTTTGATGTATTCAAACTGATCCATTGTCACGTCTGCCCCAACGCAGATGGTCAAACACTATAGCTAGCTACTGTTTGCTTCACCTATAGCATCCCCCTTTTTCTTAAGGCAAGCAGGCCTACTGGTACTTGGTTGCCCCCAGGACTTATACACAATGCTATAGTGCCTGGCCACCACGCCAGTGCAGATGTGAACAGAGAAAATAAATAGACTACTTGCAGTTAGCAGACAGATAGCATGGTTCTATGACAGTCCAGGTAAAAGGCAGGCTGAGTTCAGGGAATAGTCCAATATCTGATCCAGGTCATACACAGGGAAATCCAAACTAGTGAAGCAGGGCAGACATACAGGGAGCTAGATCAGGAACTACAGGTATCATTCGCTATCACAAGCAAAGGACAGAGCGTTTGACTTGGTTATAACAGGTGACTGACCACATCAATCACCCAGCAAACAGGGAGAATGCAACAGCCAAAACCCAGATGCTGGAATTAGGAGCAGGAGCACTTAGGTGATCCTGACACCCATGATCCCTGGTATGCAATAAATAGGCCCAACACCATGGAATGAGAAACATCCCCATATCACAATGCTTGCGCCACCATGCTTCACTGTCTTCACAGTGTACTGTGGTTTGAATTCAGTGTTGGGGGGTCATCTGACAAACTGTCTACAACCCCTAGACCCAAAAAGAGCAATCTTGCTTTCATCAGTAAACAAAATGTTGCGCTATATCTCTTAAGGCCAGTCAATGTGTAACCTCTTCAGCACATGTTTTTTCAATGGGGGTTTCTTGCCGATACCTTGGCTTCACATAGGTGTCTTCTAATTGTTACATTACTTACATATAACTTTAGCCCTTCTTTGGTCACCCTGTAACTGTTCATTGGCTGAGTTTTTGGCATTTTGGCTATTCTTCGATCTATTTGAATGATAGTTTTTCATTTTCTTCCATACCTTTCTGGTTTTGGTTGCCATTTAAATAATTTGAGATCATTTTAGCTGAGCAGCCTATCAGCACTTTTTTTAAATGTTTTCCCCTCTCCAATCAACTTTTAATCAAAGTAGGCTGTTCTTCTGAACAATGTCTGGAACCTATTGCATTAGGGTATGCACACCAACACTCAAACACACATGCATGCAGGTATGTGTAAGTATATATATATATATATATATACAGACACACACTCTTTTAAAGAAATGTAAACAAGCATTTTAAAATGTATAAAAACTTTTTTTAACCGATTAGTGACCGCCCACCGAAGATTTACTGCGGCGGGGAGGGCCGCTCTGTGCCAGATCACATACCTGGTATGTGACCTGACACTTCAAGGTCTGGGGCGCGGGCACCTGCAACCAACGTCCCACTCCCGCTGTGATTGGACACAGCGGGAGCCAGCCAACAGGTCGGGCAGGAGAAAGTATGGCAGATCACCATTCTGTGAGAGGGGAATGTGCTGATCCTGTGTTCCTGCTAAGCAGGGAACACGTTTAACCATTTGATCGCCCCATATGTTAACCCCTTCCCTGCCAGCGTCATTAGTACAGTAACAGTGCATATTTTTTTAGCACTGATCACTGTATTAGTGTCACTGGTCCCCAAAAAGTGTCGAAAGTGTCAGTTAGGTGTCCGATTTGTCCGCCGCAATATCACAGTCCCACTATAAAAAAAAAATATATACCATAGTTTGTAGACGGTATATCTTTTTTACCAAAAATATGTAACAGAAACATGTTGGCCTGAAATTGAAGAAGAAACCACATTTTTTTTATTGGGAATGTTTTATAGCAGAAAGTAGAAAATATAGTTTTTTTTTTTCAAAATTTACTTTTTTTTCTTGTATAGAGCGCAAAAATTAAAAACCACAGAGGTGATCAGATGCCACCAAAAGAAAGCTCTATTTGTGGGAATTTTTTTTTTTTTTTTTGGTACAGTGTTGCATGCCCACGCAATTGTCAGTTAAATTAATGCAGTGCCGTATTGCAAAAAAATGGCCTGGTCATGAAGGGGAATAAACCTTCCGGAGCTGAGAGAGAGAGAGGGGGGAGAGAGAGGGGAAGGGGACTGAGAAAGGAAGATGAGGTACAGAGAAAGGGGGTGAGAGAAAGGGGGGATGAGGGAGGGGGTAAGAGAAGGGGGAATTGAGGGAGGGGGAAAGAGAGGTGGGTGAGAGAGAGAGAGGTAAGTGAGGGAGAGAGAGGGGTGAGGGGGGGGGGGTTCAATATGCCTGCAACTCACAATCATGGCCCCAGGCTGAGAAACAAAGGAAAGTATGTTTTTTCAGAATTTTCAGTGGTGGTTAAATACCACCAAAAGAAAGCTCTGTTTGTGTGAAAAAAACAGATAAAAATGTTATATGGGTACAGTGTTAAATGACCGCGCAATTGTCATTTAAAAGTGCAACAGCGCTGAAAGTTGAAAATTGGCCTGGGCAGAAAGGGGAAAAAAGTGCCCTGTATTGAAGTGGTTAAAAGAGAAGTATAGGTTTTTGTTTTTTTTAGAACCATACATGTCCAGATGGATGCAGCATTGCTCCGATGCTGCATCTGTCCCCCGGCGCCTCTATCACTGAGGAAAGAGCGATTGAACACGTCAATTGCACAGTTCTCACAGCTCTGTGAGCAGAGAGCTGCTGACTGTCATTCAGCAGCTCTCTGCTCTGCCCCTCCATGCTCACTGGAGCGCTGGCCTGTGGAGGGTGTGGGAGCAGCCAGATCAGGCTCTCAGCGTCTCACTGAGAGGCTGAGCCAGGTGACGGGTGCCACTCCAGGGATCTGGGCAGATCCCGACTCTATGGTCATGATGACACCTGAGCCTGGGCTGACTCTGTGACTTCAGCAGAGCACGGACTTCAGCCTGCTCTCTGCTGAAAACGGGTCACAGGAGTGCAAAACAAACTGCACTCCTTTGATCCACAAGAGTACAGCCAAACAAGCTTTGGCTGTACTTCACCTTTAAGTTTTCAATTTTCAGATGGGTTTGAAGAATGCCTGCAAACCAAACACATTCGTTTATCCCTATTTTAGAGTATACCTAACTATTTTTGGCTACAAGCTCTTGGTATGCTATAACTACTGGCATATCAGAAATCCATAAGCATCATGATCGACTTTTTGTTCTGAAATATGATAAAGAAGACATTTTAATAAAGTTTTGGGAGTGCTGGCCAATACAGCCACACAACCCGGAAAGTTTTGCTACACTACTAGCTTCTTAAAGGCTATTTAGCGTTAGCAATTATGCCAGGTTTCTGTCAGGGCAATAAAATTCTACTAAAAATTTATTTTGTCCTTGTCTCTGTCTCTGTTGAGTAGATTTACCCATCACTTCCTGTCCTGACAAGGAAAAATCTCCCCAGTAGGAAAACAGATACGATAATAAAAAAAACAAAAAAACAATAGAGGCTCCAACTCGTTTCCTCTTCTATACAAAATAAAACAGTGTCTGGAATTGGACTTTATGTAGTTACCGGTTCCCGACTGGCTCACGTTTTTACGGGGGCAGAATGGCATCCCTGCACGAAACCCTGTACGGGTACAGGGCTCCCTTTAAGAGCTGCCAGAGGGCGTGCATGTGCCCCCGGAGGCACACACGCTCACCCGCTGCACAGCGGGGGACCCGATGCGCCTGGCCGACGTGCACGAGAGCCAGCATGGGGATTTGTGTGTGTAAACACACAAATCCCTGTTCTGTCAGTGCAGAGGAGACATGTTGTTTGTTCCTACTAAGTAGGAACAACGATATGTCTCCTCCCCTAGTCAGTCATATCCCCCCACAGTTAGAACACACTGAGCGAACATACATTTAACCCCTTGATTGCCCCTATTGTTAACCCCTTCCCTGCCAGTGACATTTACACAGTAATCAGTGCATATTTATAGCACTAATTGCTGTATAAATGTCAATGGTCCCAAAAATTTGTCAAAAGTGTCTGATCTGTCCGTCGCAATGTCGCAGTACCGCTACAAATCGCAGATCACCGCCATTACTAGTAAAATAAAATAAAAAAATTCCATAAAAATGACATAACTCTTTCCTATAGTTTGTAGATGCTATAACTTGTGCGCAAACCAATCAATATACGCTTATTGCGTTTTTTTTAACCAAAAATATGTAGCAGAATACATATTGGCCTAAACTGATGAAGAAATAAAAAAAAATTGGGGGATATTTATTATAGCAAAAAGTTAAAAATATTTTTTTTTCCAAAATTGACGCTCTTTTTTCGTTTATAGCGCAAAACATAAAAACCGCAGAGGTGATCAAATACCACTAGCGGGCCTAGAAGCAGCGGCGGGGGACCCAACAAGAGGAGGCCCGGGGCTGCTCTGTGCAAAACATAGAGAATGTAAGCATGAACTGTTTGTCATAAAAAATATATATTGACTTTGTTATACTGTGACTACAGCTAGCTGTTTTTTTTTGTTTTTTTTTCATTTTGATTTGAACTCTATAATACTGGAAATAGGGGGGCAGTGGGTATACTCAATACCCTGGGATTTTTAAATACGGTGCTAGATAGAGATTGACAAAGGAATCAGAGCTAAAAAAGATTCAATTTTATTACATGACAAAAACAGAAAATACATAAAATATCATAACCATCCATTGAAGACGTGTGACTCAGTGATCAAAGATGCAATTGCTAGGTCGCCACTCTACTAGTTTCGCTATGAATAGCTTCCTCAGGAGTGATTGTGACAATAGCAGATTATACTGAAAACACAGAATACATATGATTAACATGAAGGATGGTTACAGGTTAGTGAGCATAAGCACATAACGTTATTTAAATTACATTGCGGAAATTGCCGCATCAATATTGGCATGATAATAGGGAAAAAGTATTGAAAAAATATTGAGGAAAAAATATTAACAAGCATCATTGATCAGGACCCATGCTGAACACCAAACATACATATGTGTACATATGTACTCACCAGTTTGCAGAATAAATCATTTATGAAGAACAGAAGACACATTCTCTCAGAGCTATAAAATTCAAGCGAAACGACATTGTTCCACTGCTCCACTCAACCACCTGGCAGAATCCAGTGACACACCTGATTCTCGGGCACCCATCACCACTAGGGCAACCACAGCCAAGAATTCTTCGACCACTGCACTGGCCCATTCTGATCACCAACCCAGCACTCCCACCTTTACCTCGGTCGTCTCTTCCTCACTTCAAGCACAGGTAAGCAATCCATCCATTCCTTGCTTTTCCAATCAGGCAGATTTTCGTTTGGCCCAATCACTTCCATCACTGGCACCAGACCTAAGGAAGCAGCTAAATACAGATCCACTGCTGAGTCAAAAACCTCCCAAATTGAACTTGAGGTAATAAATCTTTCATCATATCCTTTGACCTCAGACCAAATTTCAATTTTGAAGCTGGGTCTCACTTTTTGCCCTACCCAACAAATTGATAAGTTCAAATTTATCAAAGACTTAAATTTATTTTCTAGGAAATTGCTATTCCGAGTTCTCTATGACAAACCGGGGAATCCACTAGAGACCACCACCCCAGCCAACCCCCTTTTGCAAGAGATGACCATTGAGGACCTATAAGCCCTGGAGGAGTTGATGGAGTTGTGGGAGGAGGGAGGCATTGACCTCACGGACCTTAATGAGGCAGCTGCCTTAGAGGGGGAACTGACGACTCTGCCGCCCTCCTCCACTTCACCTCCTTCAAATCCTCCCCTTATCAAATCAGTTCCGAGAGAATACAAGCCTAAATCAAATGTGTTCCCATTACTGCAGGGAAATCCCAACATTTGGGCTTTTACCAAGCAGGTGACTAAGGAAATAAACCAGTCCAATTGGAAACTGAAGGCCGAATCTAATTTAAGTGATTCCCAACTCGACGCATTGTGATCGCTACAGCTCAATAAGGATATCATCATCAAGCCCTCCGACAAGGGGGGCAATTTGGTGGTCATGAATTTTCGTGACTATGAGCGGATGGTCATGAACTTATTGACCAACAAAGAATGGTACCACAAGGTGTCTAACACTCATCTGGATTTAACCAATACACGCTATAAACATCTAATTGGTAATGCTTACCATGATGGATTAATAACAAAAAAAACCTGGGAGTTTCTTAACATCACAAACCCCAGAACTCCAACCCTCTATGCATTACCCAAAGTTCTTAAGAGCCTATCCTCTCCTCCGGGACGTCCCATTGTCTCTGGCAACGGCTCATTGACGGAAACCGCCAGTCAACTGGTAGACGATTTTTTGCGACCACATGTTGAAGGATTGGTATCATATCTACAAGACATGACTGATCTCCTTAAGGCTCTGGGTGGCCTCTCTTTGCCCAGGGGATCATGGTTGGTGGCGCTCGATGTTGAGGCCCTTTACAACTCCATACCACATCACCTTGGTTTGCGGGCTGTGGAGGGCTTCATCATCGAAGATAGGAGCATCCCTCGGGCCTACATTAATTTCATCCTCAACCTTTTGGAGTTCATCTTATCAAACAATATTTTTTTGTTCGGAGACTCCCACTACCTCCAGATACAGGGAGTGGCAATGGGGACCAAGTGTGCCCCCTCCTACGCCAACCTGTATCTGGGGGGGTGGGAGAGACAACTCTTTTACAGAGAAGACCTTCAGGACTCTCTGGAATTCATCCCAATATGGCGACGATTTATTGATGACATTTTTTTCGTATGGACCGGTCCCAGGGATGCCCTCACCACTTTCCTAAACCGCCTTAAGATCAATAGCTTTAATTTAAAGTTTACCTTTGAAACAAGTCAAACTGACTTGACTTTCCTAGATCTCAAAATTAGTGCCAACAGTGATGGCACCATTAGTACATCTCTGTATCGCAAATCTTCAGCAGGAAACTCCCTGCTACACGCAGGGAGTGCACACCCAAAATCCCTCATTTCCAGTGTACCCTATGGGCAATATCTTCGATTACGCCGGAATTGTAGTAATCAACAAGATTTTGAACATGAGGCTAAACTGCTTAGAGCCCGCTTTTTAGAACGAGGCTATAGCAACAAATGCCTCAAAAAAGCATATGCAAGAACTAAAAAACAGGATAGAAATGCCCTTCTACACGGCCCCAAGAGAGCTAAACCTGATCCGGGAATACGTTTAATAACCAAATATTCAAATCAACACCGTGAAGTCCGCCATATCTTGTAAAAATATTGGTACTTACTAACAAGTGATGAACAAATATCCAAGTGGATCAAACCATACCCTGAAATTACTTACAGGAGAGCCAGGTCTCTGAGGGATACCTTGGTTCACAGTCATTTCGCTCTACCATCATCCAATGCCATTCCCTTTAGAGGCACCAGGCCCTGTCATAAATGCAAGTTCTGTAGATACATGCACTCATCACCTACTGTTATTCTCCCTGATGGACATGTACATAGACCTTCGTTCTCTGTTACCTGTCACTCCATTGGCATAGTATATCTTATGCAGTGCCAATGCAACACTTTTTATATTGGAAATACCAAACGACCATTCTTCCATCGCATAAGAGACCATGTCTCTTTGATTAAAAAGAAAAAATGGAGACTCCCATAAGCCGTCATGTGGGTCTTTTCCACAATTTTGACAGTACAGTAATGCATTTTTCTGCTTTGGAACATGTCCCTCCGGGAGACAGAGGGGGGAATTATGACAGGATCCTGCTCCAAAAAGAGGCCAGGTGGATTCATAGGCTTTCTGCCCTAAGATACCCTGGCTTGAATGATGCATTTAGTTTTAAGCCCTCGTTATAGTCAATCTTCCATAGCTTAGTTTGTCTAAAACATTATATATATATATTTTTTTGTGTTTATTTGATTGCCCCTAGCATTTGTCAGATACTTTTGTATATTTATGTATGTTTTACTTTATTGTTATTATGTATATGAATTTTTACGTGTTTATTTCTATTTTGATAATTGCCGTGGTGCCTGTAGCGCCACGGTCAACAAATTGTCTTTCTACTATGTTGTTCATGACCCATTATGTGCTCCTTCAAATCTCACCAGTTTGCTTTTTTCAATATTTTTAACAATCTTGGCAACGTCCGAGAAACAGTATTCTCATCTCTCTGTGATTTTGCCGTCTTTGAAGGAACTGTCGGAGATGTAATCTCTCTGTCAGTTAATATATTCTTCCTATTATCATTGTTTAAAGTATCCTTTATATTTTTATATTTTAAATACATAATTTGGTTTGTGTATTAATTTAATTTAGTCAATCCTATGCAGCACTCCTCCCTTGTCAGTTTATTTTTTGACACACTATAGTGCAACCATACGGACGCCCAGGGCACCCTCATTGATTTCATTTGTTATGCCAATCCTATGATCATTCAGGACGCCCATTATTAGCTGGTCCTTGCCTTGTCAGCTCATGATTTCCATCTGCCCTTCCACTCCTATTTTACACCATCTCATTTCCCACTTTACCTTTGTAATAGTGTGGTTGTTTCCCTTTTGCAATATGGCGCGGCTGACTTCAGCAGCACAGAGGGCTTTACTACACACGTCCTTTGACGTGTGATAAGCCACTCCTATTGGCTGCTTCAATGACGCATGCGCCAGACAACCCTATGGACGGTGCTTGCGTCACGCATAGACCTCCGAGTAGACATCCGCATCGCGGCGATGAGGTCAGATGCTGCCGCGGTGGGGGTATAAGAAGCGCGGCTTTCGCCGCTTACTTTCTGCCAGGATCCTTCCCCATACCAAGGGGCATGTTGCACTTTTTCCAGCTGGACTATGCTTGAAGCATATTCATCCAGGTAAGGCATTGCTTGGATGATTTGCCATTTGACCTTTCGATCCTTGTTTCTTTAGTGACTCATTTTTCTCACTGGGACATTTTTGTTTTTCTTCTCTTTTTTGATAGCTGTCAGATAGTAGCCAATGTGTCCTATCTTCCTGTTTGGCTGATGTGCATTCCTGCTGGCTTGTCCATCTCCCATTCAAACACCTCAGCTTCAGTTTTCTTCCTTTATGAATAACTTAGGCGCTAGATCCGTACCAATATTGGCATATTTTCTCAATATTTACTCTACCAAGGTAAGAGGCTCATCTCCATACACCTTTTTTATTTTCATTAAAATTAGACTATGTTCATGCAGTCCTGATATATTAATATATTTTATTAATATTCCCATAGGTATTCATTTTATTTTATTTTGCTCAAATACCCCTATGGTTGCAAATACTATCAGGTGTGTCACTGGATTCTGCCAGGTGGTTGAGTGGAGCAGTGGAACAATGTTGTTTCGCTTGAATTTTATGGCTCTGAGAGAATTTGTCTTCTGTTCTTCATAAATGATTTATTCTGCAAACTGGTGAGTGCATATGTACACATATGTATGTTTGGTGTTCAGCATGGGTCCTGATCAATGATGCTTGTTAATATTTTTTCCTCAATATTTTTTCAATACTTTTTCCCTATTATCATGCCAATATTGATGCGGCAATTTCCGCAATGTAATTTAAATAACGTTATGTGCTTATGCTCACTAACCTGTAACCATCCTTCATATTAATCATATGTATTCTGTGTTTTCAGTATAATCTGCTATTGTCACAATCACTCCTGAGGAACCTATTCATAGCGAAACTAGTAGAGTGGCGACCTAGCAATTGCATCTTTGATCACTGAGTCACACGTCTTCAATGGATGGTTATGATATTTTATGTATTTTCTGTTTTTGTCATGTAATAAAATTTAATCTTTTTTAGCTCTGATTCCTTTGTCAATCTCTATCTAGCACCGTATTTAAAAATCCCAGGGTATTGAGTATACCCACTGCCCCCCTATTTCCAGTTTAATATTATATGGGATGTGGTGCTATAAGATTTGACCAAGAGTGCCCCCTTTCTTCAACATTGAACTCTATAATATTAAGAAATAGTAGGATTTTTAAAACAGCTTACCTGTAAAATCCTTTTCTTGGAGTACATCACGGGACACAGAGCAGCATAGTCATTACTATGTGGGTTATATAGAATTACCTTCAGGTGCTGGCACTGGCAACTTCCAAAACAGGAAGTACCCTCCCCTATATAAGCCCCTCCCATCCGGGAGTACCTCAGTTTTGTAGCAAAGCAATAAGTGTCCCCAAAAGAGGGGTGGGAGCTCTGTGTCCCGTGATGTACTCCAAGAAAAGGATTTTACAGGTAAGCTGTTTTAAAAATCCTACTTTCTTGTTCATACATCACGGGACACAGAGCAGCATAGTCATTACTATGTGGGACGTCCCAAAGCAATGCCACATGAGGGGGGGGGATACACCATACATAAGCTGGGCGCCATCAGGCATGAGGATCTTTTGCGGCCTGCAACACACTGCGCCCAAAGGCGATATCCTCCTGACTTCTCACGTCCACCTGGTAGAACCTAGTAAACGTGTGTACTGAAGACCATGTTGCGGCCTTACAAATTTGCGCCAGGGAGGCCTGGTGATGCACTGCCCATGAAGTTCCAACTGCTCTCGTGGAGTGCGCCCTAACTTTGAACGGAGGCGGTCTACTTTTCAAGCCATAGGCTTGTATTATGACCTGTCGAATCCACTTGGCTAAAGTAGATTTTGATGCTGCCTGACCCTTTCTGGGGCCTTCCGGCAGAACAAACAGAGAATCCGTTCTACGAATCTGAGCAGTGGCTTTTAGATAAGTTTTAACTGCTCTTACTACATCCAAAGAATGCAATAACTTTTCCTCTACCGAGCTTGGTTTGGGGAAAAAAGAAGGAAGAACCACATCCTGGTTCAAGTGAAACCTCGATACCACCTTAGGAAGAAAGGCTGGGTGAGGACGTAATACTACTCTGTCCTTATGGATAACCAGATATGGCTCTTTACAGGACATGGCGGCTAATTCCAACACTCTTCTAGCCGAGCATATGGCTACTAAAAATATCAATTTCCTGGTGAGTAGAACCAAGGAAATGTGCCGCAAAGGTTCAAATGGCTGCTTCTGCAGAACCGACAGAACCAAATTTAGATCCCATGGGCATATGGGAGCCTTAATCGGTGGAATAATACGAGTCACACCTTGCATAAAGGATTTGACAAGTGAATGCATAGCCAGGGGCCTTTGAAATAGTATTGACAAGGCCGAAACCTGGCCCTTGATAGTACTTAAGGCAAACTTCCTGTCTACAGCCCACTGCAGGAAGTCCAGAATTCTGCCTATAACGTACTTACGTGGATGCCATTTTCTGGCCTCGCACCAAGTGATGTACGCCTTCCAAACTCTATAGTAGATCTGCCTGGATACAGGCTTCCTGGCATTGATTATAGTTGATACCACAGAGTTAGAGAGACCTCTCTTCTTTAGGATGTGGGACTCAATAGCCAGGCCGTTAAACTTAGAGTTAGTAAGGAAGGGTGGTATATCGGTCCTTGCGAAAGCAGGTCCGGACGACGTGGAAGGGTCCAAGGACTCCCCACAGACATTTTGATGATCTCCGCGTACCAGGCCCTTCGGGGCCACGCTGGAGCCACCAGGATCACCGGCTTCTTCTCCAACCTGACTCTGCGAAGGAGTCGAGGCAACAATTGTAGCGGAGGGAATGCATATATCAGTCTGAACTGATCCCAAGGGAACACCAGAGCATCCGAGCCGCAAGCGAGGGGATCCCTTGTCCGGGAGACAAATCTGTCCACCTTTGCGTTGAATCTGGATGCTAGCAGATCTACATCCGGTGTTCCCCACCGCTGACATATTGCTCGGAAGACCTCGGGATGAAGGGACCATTCCCCTGGGCATAACTGTTGGCGACTCAGAAAGTCCGCCTTCCAATTCTCCACCCCTGGAATGAAGACAGCTGATATACATGGGACATGCTTTTCTGCCCATTCCAGGATGTGACTTACTTCCCTCTGGGCTGCACGACTCCTGGTGCCTCCCTGATGATTGATATATGCCACTGCTGTGGCATTGTCTGATTGAATTCTGACAGGGGACCCTTGGAGTCTGGATGTCCAGGCTACTAGGGCGTACCGGGCTGCTCGTATCTCTAAGAGATTGATGGGCAGGGTTTTTACTACATTTGACCATCTGCCCTGGAGAGACCATTGCTCCAGTACTGCCCCCCAGCCTGTAAGGCTGGCATCTGTAGTGACCACCTTCCAAGATATCGGGCTGAAGGGTTTTCCCTTCTGGAGATTCTGGGGGATCAACCACCAGCAGAGACTCTTCCGAACGGAAGGGGACAAAGCCATCGGGAAGTCTAGAGCCTGAACTTTTCCGTTCCAGGCTGACAATATGGCCCTTTGTAAATTCCTTGAGTGGAATT
The DNA here is from genome assembly GCA_029206835.1 of Rana muscosa. NCBI lineage: Eukaryota > Metazoa > Chordata > Amphibia > Anura > Ranidae > Rana > Rana muscosa. Next base: position 332,386,212 of record CM055127.1, read on the forward strand.
GGGCGTATGGCACAGCTTCGAATGATGCTACCATCTTTCCTAGCAGCCTCATGCACAGGCGTATGGACGGCTGTCTTTTTGCACAAAGCAGACGGACCAAGCCCCTCAAAGAGGATACCTTGTCTAGAGGTAAGAAAATCTTCCTCTGGTCTGAATCCAGCCGTAGCCCTAGATATACCAGGTTTTTCACTGGCTGTAGGGCTGACTTGTCCAGGTTGATGACCCAACCGTGAGATTCTAGATACTTGATTGTATCGACAATTACCACTTCTAGCTTGGCAACTGAGTGGTCCATCAACAACAGGTCGTCTAGGTATGCCATTATCGTTACACCCCGTGTTCTTAGATCGGCCAACAGTGGGGCCAGAATTTTTGTGAACACTCGTGGTGCTGTGGCCAGACCGAATGGTAAGGCTCTGAACTGAAAATGGCGCCCTTCTACTGCAAAGCGTAGGAATTTTTGATGACCTGGAAAGATGGGAACATGCAAGTAAGCATCTTTGATGTCGATCGAGGCTAACCATTCCTCCCCTTGTAGGGCAGCGGTGACCGATCGGATCGACTCCATCCGGAAAGACCGGACGTTTAGAAATTTGTTTAGACTCTTTAGGTCCAATATGGGTCTTATGTCCCCGTTTGGCTTCGGGACTATGAAAAGGTTTGAGTAGAAACCCAACCCCCACTCTTCCATAGGAACCTCCATAATTACTCCTTGGAGCAATAGTTGTTCTAACGCCAATAGGAGAGACCGTCTTTTCAGAGGGTCTCTTGGCATGCCTGACCACATAAAATGGGATGGAGGAGACTCTTTTAACTCCAACTTGTATCCCAGAGTTACTGCGGAGAGCACCCATCTGTCTTTGATCGTCTCCCGCCAGGTCTCTGCGAACAACTGAAGTCTTCCCCCCACCCGTTTGAGTGGGGGCAGCCCTTCATAGGCTTGACTTGGAGGCTGGTTTAGTACCTCTTCGGATCCAGGGCTTTTTATTACCCTGTGGCTGTCCCTGATTTTTACCTCCTGAGTTTGACCGAGGAGGCCGTCGGAACTGCTTAGTAGCAGACGTCGCAGGGATAGGAGAGGTAGTCCTCTTAAAAGATGGACCCCTAGACCTCTTCTTACTAAGTAAGAGAGTACTTTTACCACTGGAAATCTTCTGGATATACTTATCCAGGTCTTCGCCAAAAAGGCGTTCCCCATGAAATGGGAAGCTAACTAAGAGCTTCTTACAGGGAGCTTCAGCAGACCAGTTTTTGAGCCACAGAAGCCTACGCATATGTACCAAAGACAGCGTGAGGCGGGAGGCCTGATGGATAGAATCCTTGATGGCGTCAACCGCAAAGCATAATGCTCTAGGCAGATCAGCCAGAGCCTGGGCCTGTTGGTCTGGCAAATCCCTCAGGACCATTTTCATTTAAAGCTTGGCAGACTCCAATAGCTGCCACTGCTGGCTGTGTAACAGCCCCTGCTGTGGAAAAAGCAGATTTTAATAAAGATTCCAATTTTTTATCCACTGGATCTTTGAACATTTGAACATTATCTACTGGACATGTCAGTGATTTGTTCACAGAAGAAATGGCTGCGTCCACCGTAGGAACATTCGATCTCTGGGTGAACTTTTCCTCCATGGGATAGATCACCGGAAACCTTTTAGGCGGAACAAATAGTTTATCAGGATGTTCCCAGTCCTGGTATATAAGTCCTTCCAATAATGGATGTATTGGAAAGGAGCAATTAACCTGGGGAGCTTTTAGCGACCCCAATGAGGAGACAGCAGTAGTTGATGGTTCAACAAGAGGCATTTTAAATGCAGATCGAACCATGTCAGTTAGGGTCTGGACCCACAATCTTTCAGTCTGTGATGCTGAAAATGGTTCATCTACTGTCGATTCCTCAAAAACAGAGCTAACCTCCTCCTGATCCCCTTCAGGTAGGTCGGTCCCTTCCTGGGACTGTTGCTCTGCCAACAGGCACTCTAATGGAGGTGATGGAGATCTGGCGCGCTTTCTTTCCTGTAGAGAAGAAGCGATCAATGCAGCCAATCTCTGCTCCAATCCCTCCAGAGTTGAGGAAAAAACCTCCTCTGTTATATATGCAGGAGCAGGTGGACTGAGGACAGCCGCAGTACCTGGCACTCCCGGGGGTTCCTTATGGGTATTAACCTCTGATTTCTCAGGGGAGGAGGGTGCAGATGACTGCTCCAGATCCTCAGAGCCCGATGGAGACCCCCTACACTTCCTGAGAGGTATATCTCAGAGTTTTTTAGGCGGCATATTCCTTAGTTCAAAGCTGAGGTATTCCAGCCGCAATACACCCCTTACTGAAATAGTCTAATGCAATTTGCTGCTATGTACATCAGTGGGTGTCTACTAATGCGTCTTTCTGGGGATGCCTGCCTGTATCAACCGCCTGCTGTAAGCCCCTATACCATGCTACCAGCTCCTTTTCATGCTCTGTGTCCATAGCAAGCAGCGTGGACTGAGTCCTTTTATCTTGCTGGGACGCCCGCACATGCGCAGAAGCGCTGGGCGCACAGAGCGCGTCATCCGCCAGGCTCCGCCCCCTTTTTTGAAGCTAAACCTTATAAAAGGAAAGCATGTGTGCGCGCGCGCGTGCACGTGTGCGCTCTTGGCGCCATGTAGGGAGAGGAGCCAGGGTCCCTGTTTCACCAGGACTCGGGGATGGAAGGAAACTACTTGGCAGCATGACAGAGAAATGCAGCTTCCCTGATAGAGAGCTCACTCATCTGCCTGGACTTTCACCATGGAAGGAATAGTCCCAAGAAAAAAGACTTTCCACAGCGGCCTCTAGTGGACAAACACAGGTACCGCACTTTTGTCTTTTTTTTTATTATTAAAACCTCCTTTATGAAAAACATTTCCAGGTTTACAGTTTTTTTAAAACTTCCCTTATGAAAAAACATTTCTAGGATTTCTTAGGCATATACAGCTATTAGCGGGAATACCCTTTAGGTAACAGGCAGAAAGACATATTAGGCTTGGGGGTCCCCTCAATAGAACCAAGTTCCTGAGGGGCCCCCACTTACCTTTTCCCCGCCGCAGGACTTTGTTTGGTCCACAGAAGCCCAAACTTCACCTCTCATGGCAGGCATTGTACTAGACCTTCAGGGACCGGGTTCCCAAGGATTCCACTCCCCTGGACCTGTATAGCACCCTGCACAGATAGCCTCTTGGTTTTGGGTATGACCAGAGCTCTGGATCCCAGGGTCCAGCCCTCCTAAGAGAGGCATTACAGGCAAAACCCTGCTCTTCTCTGCAAGGCCCGGGTACCGACTGTTTAGCTATGAAGCTTTTTTGGTCGGATCCGGAATAGCTTGCTAAGGCCTAGAGAACCTGTACACAAGCCCAGATGAATACATGTTAACCTTGGCCAACACCTTAGACACTGGCAAAAAACTGAGGTACTCCCGGATGGGAGGGGCTTATATAGGGGAGGGTACTTCCTGTTTTGGAAGTTGCCAGTGCCAGCACCTGAAGGTAATTCTATATAACCCACATAGTAATGACTATGCTGCTCTGTGTCCCGTGATGTATGAACAAGAAAGACAGTATTTTTCTAAAAACATAAATGTTACTATAAAAGTATGCTGTTATAGGAAGATATTTTCTTAAAAAAAAAAAAAGAATGGTTTGAAATATTGTGGAACTTTTTTCATTTTCTACATAACGGTATAGTAAATCTGTTCTATAAAGCAGGTAACTTTAAGCAGTTATGTCATTTAAATTAACATTTTAAAACACAAAACAGCTAATGCCACATGTAATAATTCAACGGATTATTGTGCTGTTAACCAGTGATTCAGTGCATCTACTGCCCTGAGGCATTGTTCCTCTGCCATCTGGCTGGTGGCATCAAAACCAACCAGACTCTAATTCTACTAGATATGATGTTTTCCAGGATTTGTTGTCCCTTCACTGACAGCTTGACAATGTCTTTAAATTGCCTATTAATTGAGTGGCATCCATGCTTTATTACATAATTATTTAAAGTTTTATAGATTCCCCAAAAAATTGGTCCTTAACTGTTTAGTTGAAAGCAGAACATGAAGGTTGAACTTCTTATGAATATAGCAATATTTATAATAAAGTATGCTAAAATAACACTCCCCCTAAGCAACTTGTGTCAGTATACTAACAGATGCTAAATGGAATACTTAAATGCTTAACTTACCTGAAAAGAAACAGTGTTCTTGGCTCCCTCTGGTTTATATCAAGTAACATAAGCTCACCCAAAAAGGGCTTAGAGGACTGATGTCCAGGTAGAGTGCTAATTGGAAACATCAGCTCTTAAAGAACCCTATAAATCCTTTTCGCACATCTGAGATCCCATGACCAGTGTCTCAGGTTCGAACACCCGTTGAGCTATTATTACAACCTGAAACCAATTTTAACCTGAGTTACAGATGAGATTCCTAACAACTTCACAAATTATACGACAAGTGCTTTTACATTGTTTTTAAGACCCCTTTCACACAAGCGCATTTGCGTTAAAAAAAGCGCCTGAAAAGTTAACGAAAACTGCTACCCATTAAAATCAATAGATGCTTTCACACTGTGGGGCTGGTGGGGAGGTAAAAAAACTCCGGCAAGCACCTCAAATACGCCGTTCTCCATTGAAATGAATGGGAAGCACCTGAAAAGCACTTCAAAAGCTCTTCAAAAGCTAATCAAGACCGCATCAAAATGGTTCTTGCAGCAGTTTTTTAAATCACTTGACCTTCAAAAAAGCACACCGCTAACTCCTCAAAAGCACCGCAAAATCTCTTGCCATTTTATAGGCAGTCTTCAAGTGCCTCAGTGTGAAAGGGGTCTTACAATTACCAAGGGGCAAAAAATCTTACCTATAATATTTAGATCTGTAATAGAAAAAAAATGTGCCATTTGGTTGGCTTCCATTCCTCAACCTTGACTGAATATACCTTTTTGTACCTGTTTGTAAGGATATTAGAACCTTGAAGTTTTCAAAGGAGCAGTCCACTTCAGTTGAAACATAAACACATGTAAATAAATAATGTATTAAACTCCAGATAACAAAATTTAAATCCCGATAAAGTGTCCAAAGTGATGATAAATGCGAAATAATGACACCAGTGTTGTTAACTCAGTTCTTCTCAGGGGTGCTTCAGTGGTCTCCCACCACCAATATACAGAATGCACACTCACCAAAGCGAGTAACTGTCGTTACAGCACCATAAACGCCTATAACAGCATGTTGTTCAAACAAGGATCATTGAATCATAAGGACTCCCAGGACTTCTTTAAAGCCTCCAACTCTAAATGAATAAAGCTCGCCAGGAGCCAGAATAAGAATGCGAAAGTGTAGTACTTTAATGTTTAAAAGCATACAGCAAAAGATGGATAGTGAATACATGAACTCACATCTGAAAGCTGCTGTCAACCCGGAATGATTCATCAATGATTTTCTGTATGCATGCTTTTAAACATTAAAGTACTACACTATCAGATTCTTTTTCTGGCTCCTGGCAAGCTTTATTTATTCAGAGTTAGAGGCTTTAAAGGAGAAGTCCTGGGAGTCCTTATTCTTCAATGATCCTTGTTTGAGGAACTAGCTGTTTTAGGCATTTATGCTGCTGTAACGGCACCTACTCACTTTGGTGAGTGTGCATTATGTATATTGGTGGTGGGAGATCACTGAAGCACTCCTGAGAAGAATTTAAGAACACTGGTGTATTTTTTTGCATTCATCATCACTTTGGACACTTTATCGGGAGTTCAATTTTGTTATCTGGACTTTAATACATTATTTATTTACATATGTTTTTCATATGTTTTTGAGGCTCTGCACTTTTATTTTGCACATTTACACTGAAGCACTGATATATTGCTTTTAAGAACCAGCAGCTTGCACAAGATTTAGGCCCCTTTCACACGGACGGATAGAATGGTGCTTTTAGCTGCGGATTTTCTATTTTTCTACCGCAGCTAAAAGCACACAACGCTTTCCTATGGCCCCATTCACACACAGCGTTTAGCTGCGATTTCGTTACATGCGGTTCCGTGCGAATAGAAAAAATAGAATTGAATGCGTCCAGGTGCGATGTAGCGCAGCTATCTGCAAACAACCGCATGTAATCGCAGTCTTTTGAGTCAGCTGCGGATAGCAGCGTGAGAAAAAAAAAATCACCCGGAAGCGCATCATAACCAGTAGGTGTACCTGGGAAATGACACAGGAAGTTCAGAGGGATATTGGAAAGAGGAGAAGGCAGCATGGCGGCACGAGATATATCACATGAGGCCATAATATCCCTTGTGCATTCCCGACCAGAGTTATGGGACTCAGAATGCCCAGGATATGCCGATCGAGTGTTGAAGAGATCCAAGTGGGAGGAAGTATACAAATTTGTCACACCGAACTGGGACAATATGTCTGCCACTGAGCAGGATAACCGAGGTGAGTGCAATGTTTGTTGTGTCTATGAAGCAGGGTACACATGTATCATAGCTGTTTCCCATAATAACCACAAACAGAAGATTTACCCCCTAAATGACCAGGCCATTTTTTAGCGATCCAGCACTGCGTCACTGACAATTATGCAATGCTGCAAACAAACCTAATTTGAAAATGGGAAATTAAATGGTTGGTGTCTTCCCTTAAGTTTTTTCTAGGGTGGGGGGGGGGGGGTGAGCAGAACTCTCTCGACTTTTCCTAACATGCGTTATGTTTGATATATATATTGCAGGAAAAGAGGTTTATACACGTTGGAGGTCCCTACGTGACCGGTACAAGAAAGAAGTTAATGAAGAGAAGTCTGCGGAGAGAAGCGGAGCACCCTCAACTCGTCGCAGGGCTAACCCCCATGCAGAGGCTTTGTCTTTTTTGAGGCGCACCACCGAGATGCGCTCGTAAGTATATATATTATATATTTTACTTTTAACAAATTTGTGGGCAGTATAGCCGCACTGTCCTAATGATTTGAGTGGGCTGGAGAGGTGTAGGAGCGGTATACACATCACTCCTTCACCACTCCAAGGATGCTGCTATCAGGATTTTTGGTTGCGTCACCGCTCCAGTGTGAAAGGTGTCTAAACCCACCCTGCTCTATATAGAGGGCTATTCTGTAGTGTACACATGACAGTATTCATGTTATTTTTAAACTTGTAATTTTGTTATTATTAGAACTGTGTCAAGTGTTCCTGAGAGAGCAAGCGCAAGACGTGAAAGTTCGTCACCAGATGACGCAGACACCAGTCAAGAAACCAATTCAGAGTCACTTTCATCCCAAGAATATCAACCATCCAGTGAAGAACCTGTGGTATGTACTTTCAAAACGTCACAATGATGGTTTTTACAATAATTTTTTTTACAATGCTTTCATTTTTTAATGGGGGGGGGGGGGGGGGGCAGTGTCAGTGTGTGTTTTCTTTTAGTTTTTGTATTTTTTTACAATTAATTTTTATTTTATTCTTTTTTTTTTTTTCAGCCCTCTCTTTCGTGAGATATCAGGGGTCTTACATCTTCCCTTTGAGACAGGGAATGGGACTAGGGACACAGATTCCCCAGTCCCTTTCTCAGCAGCCTCCGCTGCGCTGAAAATGAATGGAGAGAAGACAGCGGCTTCTCTTCATTCATGAACTGAAACATTGTAAAAACAGTTTTGGTGGTCTTCTGGCTGCCAATACAGTCACAACAGGTTTTCGGGGCTAAAACAAGTGCCTGTGTCTGATCTACTGAAAACAGGTGTTGCAAGCTCGGACACGACTTTAATAATTGTGCAAGCATCATGTTTATTATTATGTAAGTGTGATCTCAACATCAGAAGCATAATCTATATATTTGATCTATTTGCAGGCAAATGTAGGTAGGAGAGGACAGTCTACTTCCACCAGCCGTCAAAAACGTACTCAACAAGAGACACCTTTTGAGGAATATTTTAACCGTATTATAGCTGAAATGAGAAACCAATCGCAAAACCAGGCCAAAGATGATGAATTTCTCAATATCTCAGACCCAGATGTTATGTTTTTGAGAATGTTGCTTTGTGTAGTCAGGGAGATTCCTCCTGATAAGCGCACTGAGGTCAGGGGTGATATACATGCCTATTTAACGTATATTGTATCCGCTTGCAAAGAGCAACGCCCATATCCAAAATTTCAGCCATGGGCTATGGGTTTTAATTCACCCAGTGGCTCTTTGAGTCGACCAATGGCCAATCAGCAGTTCCATGACACAACACCTGCCATTAATCCTTATGCAGGACCCCCACCGATGTATACACCTTACCCACCTAATCCTGGTTATCAAAGGATGCACGTGCAGCCACACCCAGTTACTTCACCCTCATCTTCCCAATCAGGATCAGGATCACCCATAGATGTTGGCACTGAACCAAGCCACTCTTCCCTGCATCCCCCTTATCCGGTGTATGAAAACTTGTAGTTTTGACCTTTTAATTTGTTATATTACTGTTTAATTTTTTTATGTTTTGTTACTTGAATTTTATTGATACCTACCTCAATATCCGCTGAACTGTACGGATGTAAGAAACTGTACTGTACTGTTACAAGCTTCCATATCTTGCTACTCCGCCACGCTGGCTCTCACAGTACCAAAGCATTGTTTAGGTTGAGAGCCAGCATGGCCGACTAGAAAGATACTGAAGCTTGGCCCAGTGGGAGATCCCCCAATCTACACAGTGCAGCATACATGGCGAAATCAAAATTAAGGTGACGAAGGTTAGGGTTTTGACACTTTCTCTATGGGGCCATGCCTCAGCAGACTGGCCATACACCTATAGGTTATCTTATGTTTTTCTATGTTCAGATGGAAAAAGTGGAACAGATTCCTCCATCTCCGCTAAACTGTGCAGATGTAAGAATCTCCCAGTGCTCCAAGCTTCCATATCTTGCTACTCGGACGACTAGAAAGATACTGAAGCTTGGCCCAGTGGGAGATCCCCTCCCCCCCATCTACACAGTGCAGTGTACATGGACAAATATAATTCCATCTAATCATAGACATTATGCAGATAATCTATAGGTGTATGGTCAGCTTTAAGCACTAAAAAACCTTTTTAAATTCTTTGCTTACATTTGGACATTGTTATCAAACAGCCGCTACACAACAGTTCGTAAAGTTGTGAAAAAATGTTTCAAAGCTGTTTACTGCACTCACAGTGTCCACATATAGTCAAACATATGGTTAACAGCACTTTAGAAATACTCTATATTTTAGGGGGGGGGGTACAGAGTCAATTTATACTTGAAAATAGAAGAAAATTCTCTATATTCCTAAGGAATTGAAAAAATAGTTTTCTATACATGCAAGCATTCAATGTTTTGTAAGGTTTGTCTATTTTTTCTACCTTTTTGTTATTTAACATGGCAAAGATATAAAAATAAAAACAATTTAATTGTAAAAAATTGTCAACTACTTTATTTCAAGAACAAATAAACTGTTATATAAGGTTGATATAACATGGCTAACAAAGATCTCTTTACAAATGGTCATATTGCCATGGGAGCTGTCCATCCTCTGTCAAAAAAAAATCTGTGAAATCCTCACGCACTTGTAGAGCTTGATTCGTGGGACGAGTGGCAGTAACACGACCTCTGTGTTCTGCGGAAACAGGTAACGCTAACGGGGATTCGGTGGGCACGATCTCCTTACTCCTCAAATAGTTGTGGAGAACACAACATGCCAAAACAACATTGACCGCATGATCCACTTCTAGGTGCATGGCTGTCATCAAAACACGCCATTTGGCAGTGCAAATGCCAAATGCGCACTCCACCATTCTCCGGGCTCTACTGAGACGGTAATTAAAAATGCGCCTCCTGTCAGTGAGACCATGCCTCGTATAGGGCCTGAGAAGGTGGGTGGATAAGGCAAATGCCTCATCTCCCAGCACAACAAAAGGAAGATCCGGCACAGCAGTACCAGGAAGAGGCCTTGACTGTGGCACATTGAATTCACTATTTTCCAATCGCTGGCCCATCATAGAATTACGGAAAATTCTGGAATCTCCAGAACTCCCGTAAGCTCCCACATCCACAGCAATGAACCGCATGTTGGCATCACTTAGCCCCAGGAGGACAATGGAGAAATATTTTTTATAGTTGAAATAATGGGAACCAGAGTTTGGTGGCTTGATGAGACGGATATGTTTCCCGTCTAAAGCCCCAATGCAATTTGGGAAGTTGGTCTTCTCCCAAAACTCCTCAGATATTTCCTCCCACAGACTGGATGTTGGTTCCGGCATGACACTGCTTTTCAGCTCTTCCCATATAACTTGACATGTATCATGGACTATTGTCGATACAGTAGAAATTCCCATTAGGAACTGATGATGAAGGGAGGTGAAGCTGGCACCAGTGGCAAGGTATCTGCAATACAAAAAAGACACATATATTTATAGCTATATATTATGCAAGAACATACATACACACTATTGTCAATAATATTGGTACACCTGCATGTACATGAATTTAAAGCATCTGTTCAAGATATGGAAAACCTACCTTAAAGTAAGTAGCAGCCGCTCTTCTGCACTAATGCTTCTTCTCATGTTGGTCCTGGTTCTGCTCAGGCGTGTTCTACAGAGTTCCAACAGCTCATCGAAGCTTGCCACAGACATCCGAGTATAATTGTAGAACTTGTCCCCATGGGTCCGCAGCTCACCGAACATGAGGGCAAAGTAGCCAATTGATAGACGCTGTGAGGTTAGGGGATGGACCCAGTAACGGCGGGGACGTTGCCTAGACTGGATCTGTCTTCTCCTCTTCATCCTCATCATCAGCAACATGAGCATCGCCAGCAAACTCATCATATTTGCATTCATTTTTGCAAATCTCAGGCACAACACACCGATCACTCCTCTCACCTCTAAACTCCAACACACACTCAGCAAGTGAACAAAGAAACAGGAAATAGATGGCAGAGGACCGAAATGCATCATGGTTAGATCCAAGGGACAAAAAAAATAAATAAACAGGTTGCTATGGGAATAACTAACCGCAGCTAAACGCAACCGCAAATAAACGCACGTATACGCAGGTAATCACAATGTACAAATGCAGCTAATCGCATTGCCTGAAGCCTTGAATTTCAAAGAACAAAAAACAGGCTTTTTACTGCGGCAATTTTGCCGTCCATGTGAAAGGGGCCTAACTTTTTTTCACAGCACGGATATTATCCTTTTTTATTAGTTCAGTTATAACTATAACTTCAGTATTATAACTTCAGTTACCTACCAGTCCCCATCTGTATGGGACTCTGGCATTGAGACCTTTGAATCTGACTGTACAGGTTGAATTTTCCACCATGGCCAGTGTAGAGAGATTTATATTACTTGATAAACTAAAAACTGTTAAATAAATATAGTCATGAAACAGTAAGTTTATAATTTACAATAATATTTCTAAAATATGTACTCACTGAAAATGCATAAAACATTCCTGATATTTTTCTTTAATACAAGGCTGCAGGGTTGAATGTGACAGCTGCAAACCGTCCCTTTGCAGTTCTGGGTCCTAAATATGTGTAGCTTCCACAACAAGCTAGGTAAAATAACTGGCATCTCTAAAAAAATTGGGGACCCCAGATAACACCTCTGGGACTGAAGTTGGGCACAAATACATTTCTGCTTACTTTTTTTATTTTTTTATTATTATTATTTAACCTAGACTCTAGTTTGATCACCAGTGTGTATTAGAATATTTTGAGACAATTACTGTTCCTTACACATTTATAGCTAAACTCAGAAAAATCTAAGCATACAATTAACACAGCAAGAAACCAAATTATACTAACAGCTTTGTTAGTTTCTGATAAAGAAAGTAACCCAATTAATGCCAGAAGAAATTGTACAATGTAGAACCCAGATCTGTTTGGAACCTGTGAGTTTAGCATTGCAATAACACAGCAGGCAACTAAATTACGCCTTGAAAATCCTCATCTATTGATTGTGTTGCGCTCTGCTTAGTGTGAGTTTACTTTTGACCATTACCAATAGTGACCGTGTAACTGCCTTGTACATTATTATAGTGAGCCATAATTATTTGGATATTAGATGTTTCGCAGTGCCTCAGATGCACTAAATATATTCTTGAACTTTAACAATTTAAGATATGTGAAGGGGCAAAATGATAAAATAATGCATCCTTTACCCAAGGCTCAGAACAGCTTGTGTACCCATTAGAACTCTGAACTGCCAGCTAGCATTAAAGTAGACACTAGCTATCTAGAAAACAAACCACTATTGTCTGCTCACAAATGACATGTCTTGGGCTCCAGGAAACACTTATGTTAAGTCTTTTCTTGCTCAGTACCCTGCAAAGATCCAGGGAGCAGAAAACTCGGTGGCAAGCTGCCATAGTTGTTTTCATTAATCTACCTCTAAACACCATTTCAAAAAGTGCAAAAGCGTGTTGTTGACGGAGTGAATTGTTTATAGCATAATTGAGTGTTTTAGTGCATCCCACATCAGAATAAAAAGGAGAAGGAACACAGGGGGGTAGGGAGCATGCAGCTGTATCTACTTGAATTCTTTGTTTAATTGACAGCTAGAGGCATTGCAATACGTATTGTCTGCACTGTATTGTACTCTGCTATGTTATAGTATAATCACAGACTTGGGCCCTATTAAGTGGAAAAGCTGTAATAAAAAGCTTTTGAAAATAACAATCTTTATTTATTTGTTTCAGTAATTGGATAGAGACAAAGTCATAATAGAGGTGTCATCCAATAAGAAAACCTAGAGCCATTTTTGTTTATGCAGAGGATGCAAAGCATTTATCAAATACTTAGTACTCTTTGTTTTAGATAGCAAATTTTATTATGCTAATTTAATAATCAAACTGCACAAGCACTATTAACTTTGAATAGCAAAGCTAGGAGAGTGTGAATGCAAAGAAGTGTCTGCTTCAAACTTCTGTTAAAAAAAAAAAAAAATATCTCAATCAGAGCCAACAGCAATGAAAGATCTGAGTGTATAAAAATATAAAAAAAATTACTGTGTTCTATATAACAAACGTAATACCTTGTTTTATTGCTTTTATATTTTACTTTGATAATGCATTTAGCTAAAAAACATAAATATAGGCATATTTCTGAGTAAAGTCATATATTCTGTTCTACTTATTTTACATTACTTGTAAAAATCCTAAATGTATAAATGCTATTACTACGACAACTAAAGCCTCGTACACACGAACGCGATTTCCGACAAGAAAACCACGTTTTTTTTTCAGCAGGAAAACGGCTGAAATTTGTCTTGCATACCCACGATCACACTAATCTTGGACGAAATTCCGACCGTCAAGAACGCAGTGACGTGCAAGACGTACGACGAGCCGAGATCAATGAAGTTCAATAGGCAGTTCGGCTCTTCTGCTTGATTCTGAGCATGCGTGTTTTTTTCGCGTCGTAATTGCATACAGACGACCGCGATTCCAGATAGGAATTTTTCCTGTCACGAAAATTGAGATCCTGCTCTCAATCATTTCTTGGCCGAAATTCTCACAGAACAAGTGCGATGGAGCAAATACACGGTCAGAATTTGCGACAAAAAGCTCACATCACACTTTTCGCTTCGGGAATTGCGTTCGTGTGTACGAGGCTTAAGTTGTTATTCTTACTTTTCTACTATTTTTACTCTTTCTTTTTCACTTCTGTGTCTCCTTTTTTTAATTTTTCTGTTTCTTGTTCATACCAGGATGCTCTCAGTAGACATTCAGGTACGCATATACAATAAGTCCCCTACATACGAACGTTCAACTTGCGAACTTTCAAAGATGCGAACATGTGTCTGCACAGTTTTTTTTTGTTGAACCCAGCGGGCTGAATGAAAAAAATTGACAGATCGCTGTAGCAACACAAGCAATGATGGTGCATTGATTTCCCCTGCTGTGCTATTGTGTTCTGACAGGGGGACTCCCCCTGTCAGAACACAATGGGAAAACATTTAATTGCACAGAGCGGCCCTAAACCTCCTCTTCTTGAGTCCCCCACTGGCACTCCTAGCCCCTCCTCTCTCAATGGAAAGCTGTTTCCCATGGGGGCATGTGTGCATGCTTGCTCCCAAGCCCTGCTGCTGCGTCCATTGACACAGACAGTGGGACTCGGCCCTGCCCCCCTACTCCCTTGTCTCTGGCTTTGATTGACAGCAACGGGAGCCAATAGCTCCTGGTGCCCCAACAAAGCCAGTGAGACATGGACGTGAGGGGAGAGAAGAGCTGCAGACGTACACAGCGCTGGATAAAGTGAGGGCTCAGGTTAGTAAAAGGTGGGGGCGGAGGGGCCAAAAATAATGCCTAAACATTTTTTTCCTTAATGCAAGTGTAGCGATACCCTCAACTTAAGAGAGCCGCAAGTTTTGATTTGGGCCCTGAGTACAGCTTCCCCAACCCCCCGGCAATCTGCTCTACCCGCTCTGGCACAGTTAACCCACAGCAATTTCACATAAACAATCACTTATGCTTTAAATGTGGGTGTGTGGATTGATAACTCAGACTCATAGACAATGTTGTAAATAATAACTGACTTTACTGCTAGTGGTAAGATAAAAGGAGATAACATGCATGTAACATTTGGGTTCACAACACATAAGCAGGTCCCTGCAGTTATAAATCACAATACTGTGTGTGTGTGTGTCAGCAATGGAAAGGGGACGGAACGCCACGTGGGGCGACCGTTACCTAAACACCCTGTGGTGTGATAACTAACTTATAACTATCTAACGGATCAGGCCTGATCCCTAACCATGAAACTCAGTCTTAGAAGAAACACAAATCTTCACCGGCACAGGATCTGTAAAGGTGGTGCACTTGAAGTATTTAAAACCATGTATTTGTAATCCAATAGGGGGGGGGGTAATTCCCCCTCACCGGAGGTGTTAGGCCTCGGAAGTCTAGTAGGCACAAAGTATAAAAGTAACAGTTTAAAGATGAGCTTTCGCTCGCTCACCACTCCGGAACACTTCCCTCAGTCCGGAACTTCCACCGGCTGTGTCGGTCCTCGTCCACAGCGGCTTCTGCGATCGGATCCCCGATCCAGATAACTTTAGAAGAGATGAGTCTGAATGCCACCCAGGCTCGCAAAGGGGGTGGAAGGCTCTTTGGTTCGCTCCACAGGCCCCAGGCTTCAGGCCTGGAACAGCACAGATCCGCACAGGTGTATCTCTCTCTGCCTCCCCGTGTCCAAAGAGAAAAAGCTAGGCCTCGCCCCCCCCTTATATTCCTTCCCCCATGAGTCTCTGGGGCATAACTCAAAACATCCTGTGAACCAGTGGAGCTCTGGGAACCGTAGTTCTTTCTCCTAATTAAAGGGGAAACACCCCGCTACACACTCCCCCCACTAAAACTCTTTGGTCCCCAAAGATAAACAATTTAACAACAATTCTGAACCAATCTACTGAATGCGGAGTATGATGTTGGTACAGGGAATTTCCACCAAAACTCAGAGGTGGGGTTCCCTGTACCACAGGTCACACTAGCATGGGTGGCCTGTCTAACTGTGCCAGAGAGTGAGCTGGGGTTGCCTTCCACCAAATGAACAGTGGAAGGATCTGAGCACTCAGTACTTCTTCTGGCAGTGGCAACAGAGTCCTCTGAGCTTTTTCCCAATTGAGGGTAGGTTAATTTCCTGGGAGGCCTCACGACTCTGTAAGTTCTTTGCTCCCTTGGGACTTCAGGCTCAGGTACCACAGGCTCTGTGTCAGGAACACTTTCTGACATCATCACTGATTCTGGGGCCTCTGTCTCTTCTTCATCTGAGTACAGGCCCGGAATATCTTCCCAGCATTCAGGCACACCACTGGATGGAATGAACTCTGTAGCTTCTGGGTTCAGGGTCCCATCCTGCATATCCTCAGTGGGTGGAAGGTCTATGGTGGGATTTTCCGGGGTTGGGGAAGGCCATAGCCACTCCAGTTCTCCTCTCCCATCTTCACTTGGTTGAGAAGCCTGTCCACCTCTAGATCGAGAGGTCTGAGACCGAGTGTTGGGTCTGGGAGTATCCAAGATGGAAACAGATTCCGGTAGGTTCCTCACTGGAGGTATCCTGACTGCTTCTTTAAGCGGGAGTAAGTGGTTTCTGTGCCAGGTCTTCAAGGGTCCCACTCTCCCCTCTGGCTTTAACTTGTACACCGGTAGTCCAGGGAGTTTCCTACAAATAACGTAAGGCTCAGACCTCCACCTATCAGCAAGTTTGTGCTTCCCTGGGATCCCTAGGTTGCGTAGCAGAACACGGTCTCCAGGCTGTAGGTCTTGCACTCGAACCTTCAAATCATAGTTCCTTTTATTTCGGGCCCCTCTCTGGTCTGAGGCCGCTTGGGCTTGTTCATAGGCCGCTTTCAAATTATACCTAAGTCTGTCTACATATCCTTTGTGGGAGGTAGCAGAGGTATAGTCTAGAGAAATGCCAAAGGCCAGATCCACTGGCAATCTTGCTTCTCTCCCAAACATGAGGCGGTAGGGAGAGTAACCCGTCACATCACTGGTGGTGCAATTGTAGGCATGCACCAAAGTGGATATGTGTTGACTCCAATGCTGCTTCTTCTCTGTCTCCAGAGTCCCCAGCATGTTTAACAAAGTCCGATTAAACCTCTCAGGCTGGGCATCTCCTTGTGGATGGTAAGGGGTAGTCCTGGTCTTTTCCACTCCCAGGGAGTCCAGTAGGTTCCGGATCAGGCGACTCTCAAAGTCCCTTCCTTGGTCGGAGTGGATTCTCTGTGGTAATCCATAGTGGACGAAGTATTTTTCTAGAAGCACCTTAGCTACAGTGGAAGCCTTCTGGTCTCTGGTGGGGAACGCCTGTGCATAACGGGTGAAATGATCGGTTACCACCAGAACATTTCCCAATCCACTCAAATCGGGTTCGAGGCAGAGAAAGTCAATGCATACCAGATCCATTGGGCCTTGACTCTGTAGGTGGCCCATTGGGGCAGCTTGATGGGGTAGAGTCTTCCTCTGGATGCATCGTGCACAGGAGTGGCAATATTCCTCCACTTCAGCCCTCATACAGGGCCAATAGAACCGGCTTCTGACAAGTTGGAAGGTTCTTTCAGCTCCCAGGTGACCATGCTGGTCATGTAAGGCAACCAGCACAGTCTCTCGGTGCTTCTCTGGGAGAAACAACTGCCATTTATCCTCGGAGTCATCAGAGGGGCCCCTTCGGTAGACCACTCCCTGATGGACCTGTAGCTTGTCTAGCTCTCTCCTTAGCAGACGAGCCTCCTTGGAGGGGTGATGTCGAAGTTTCTCTGGACTCTCGTTTTCCAATGCTTCAAAGACCAATCTCCCCATGGGGTCTTCCAATTGGTCGCACCTCAGTTCCTTCTTAGACAGCTTCGGTAAGCATTCCTCTTCAAGTTGAGTCACCCCGCAGTAGTGTTTTGGGACTCCCACTGTGGTAACTCCTATCTCCTCGGCTCTGGAGCCCCCTCTGGCTTGAAATTCAGCCCCCTGACAAAGGGCTCGCACTCCCTCCGGTGCTACCTGAGTCCAGTCCTCCCAGTCATCAGCCATGGTATGAGATCTTCGGGACAGGGCATCTGCATCCCTATTTCCAGTCCCTGGTCTGTATTTAAGACTGAAGTTGAACCCAGATAATGCAGCCAGCCACCTGTGTCCTGTGGCATCCAACTTGGCAGTGGTGAATAGGTAAGTCAGAGGGTTGTTATCTGTTTTTACTGTAAACTCTGCCCCATAAAGGTAGTCTCTTAGTTTGTCCACCACTGCCCATTTGAGGGCCAAGAACTCCAACTTATGAGTGGGGTAGTTCTTCTCCGAGGGGGTCAGACTCCGACTCACATAGGCCACTGGTCGCAGTTGCTCTTCATACTCTTGGTAGAGCACTCCACCTAGGCCTTCATGACTAGCATCAACATGTAACTCGTATGGTCTGGTGGGATCAGCATAGGCCAATACTGGGGCTGTGGTGAGGCTCCTCTTCAGGGTTCTGAAGGCCTCTTCACACCTGGGGGTCCACTGATCTTGAACCGACTCCCCAGGTCTTCTGGGTCCCTGGCCATCCTCTTCCCCTTCAGTCTTGAGCAGTTCATTTAGGGGCTTGGCAATACGGGCAAACCCATCCACAAACCTCCTATAGTAGGAGCAGAAGCCCAGGAAAGATCTAAGTTCAGTGACTGTTGTGGGTCTTGGCCAGGAGGTAACTGCCTCCAACTTCTCAGGATCAGTAGCCACCCCCTTTTCAGACACTATGTGTCCCAGATAGTTCACCGAAGACTGGTAGAACCGACACTTCTCGGGGGAAAGCTTTAGTCCCTCTTCACTAAGCCTTCTCAACACTTTCTCCAATCGGGCCTCATGTTCCTCCAAAGTTCTCCCGAAGACAATGACATCGTCCAGGTACACGAGGACTTCTATGAGGTTCATATCTCCGACAGTCTTCTCCATGAGACGTTGAAAAGTAGCTGGGGCCCCAGATAGGCCCTGAGGCATTCTATTAAACTCAAAGAACCCCACAGGAGTTATGAAAGCGGTCTTTTCTTTATCCTCTGGGTGCATGGGAATTTGATAGTACCCGCTCTTGAGGTCCATCACGCTGAACCACTTGGCTCCAGACATACTCTGTAAGGCGTCCTCTATCCTTGGCGTGGTGTACTGATCAGGGGTGGTCCTCCTGTTGAGAGTTCTGTAGTCAATGCAGAGCCTCAACGACCCATTCTTCTTCCTGACCACCACTACTGGAGAGGCATAGGGGCTTCTGGATTCTCGAATCACCCCAGTCTTTTTCAGTTCTGCAAGCTGCTCCCTCAGATCCTCCAGATCTGCCAGCGGAACCCGCCTGACTCTCTCCCTGAACGGTTTGTCTTCTTGCAGGCGGATGCGGTGGGTAGCACTCCTCGCACACCCCACATCGAACTCATCTTTGGAGAAAATCTTCTCCCATCTAGTCAGCTGGGCCTTGGCTCTCTCTTTCCAGGCTCCAGGTAAATTCGGGTTCTCCATGGAAAGTTTTTCCCAAACATCTCCTTCTTCACCCGTCCCCTTTACTTCTGACCAGCTGACTGGGACAGCAGGACTCACCTGTCCCAACAGCATCCGGGCAGGGATCTCTATGGCCCTTTCTGTAGAGTTCCTCACACTCACCGGGACTCTTCCCCTGGCTTTCTTCAGGGCCTTGATTGGAATCACTTCCGGTATCACTTCCAGGCCAGAGTGATCTTCCCTTGGGTCGGATTCCAGCATGACAAAGGGACCAGGCTGCTCCCAGGTGAGCTTCACAGTGGCCCTGAGGCAAGCCACCTGTCCGGGCTGCAGCACCACTCCTTCTCTCCCCAGTCTCCACACCTTCCCTATCCCCTCTCCTGGGGTCTTCTGCTCCAACACTAACCGTTGGTAGGCTGTCTTCAGCATGGGATGGATGTTTGGATCTTGATGGCTCCTCATCTTCACCAGGGGCGTCAGAAGTCTTCTCACTAGATCCGTATTGGTGCCTATGATGAGGGACATCTTGCTGGCCCCGGGTGGTCTAGGACACACAACTGCCAGGGTGTCGAACACTTCTGTCTTCCCAGCCACAGAGGGGTCGAATGTCAGCTTTATGGGCAGATAACCATCATAGGGGAACCTCTGCGTTCCCAGGCCCCATATCTCCAGCTCTTCTATCTTCTGTATAGGCAAATGGCTTAAGTGCCTATCGTAGAAGTCTCTGTACAACAAAGTCACTTGAGCTCCAGTGTCCAGGAGGGCCTTCGTATATACTCCTTCCACCTGGATAGATACAGTGGGGGACGGGCCGACCAATTCTTCTGGGTACGGCCGGGTTGAGGTCACTTTCTTCTGAGGACTTGTCTTCATCCAGTTTGTTTTTGACTTTATTCTCTCTTGAGCCCGGTATGCATTGACCTTCCCCACCCTAATGGGAGTACAAACCCGCTGAGGGATGTTATTGTCTCTTGGTTGTAGGCATTCCTTCTTGGGAGTGCTAAATTTCTTCTGAGGGGTCTTGTCCCCTCTCTCTGGTGTGTATCTTGGTTGAGAGACCCTAGATTCCTTCTGAGGAGTTTTGTTCTCTCTCTTTTGCTTCCTTCCATTCAGTTTGGAGCTCACTGAAAGAGATGGGCACCCGGTTGACTCCCTCACCGGGGCCCTCTGGAGTTTCCCGCCGGCTGGCGATTATCCATTTTCTTCTTCTTGGGACTGGAACACCTACTGGCAAAGTGGCCACTGCCCCCGCAGTTGTAGCATAGCATCTCTTCTCGGTCCTGTATGGAGGCTGGTTCTGAGGTATTCGGGAACAACTCCTTTCTTGGACTTGGTTTCTCTGCTCTTCTTTGATCTTTCTCCATCAAAGAGGTCAGCATCTCCAACACTTGGGACATTTGTGATTTCAAAGTGTCGACTTCTGCATCTCTTTCCGGGCTCTTGACCGAACTGACCAACACTGGTACAGGGGTGACACTCACCCTGGCCACCTGCTGATCTCTCTGCAGCGCCTCTTCGTCCCTAATAATTTTTATTAGATCAGAGTAGGTCAGTGACATTCCTCCTCCTGAGGTTTTCAGGTGCAGCCAGACTGGGTCTGAGCGCCGCGCTCCCCTCATGATCTGCTTCATTCGTGCTTCATCCGCATCTTTGGGCAGCATTCCCTTCTTCAGGACGATCTTGCATAACAGCCTGTTCAACCTTCTAACATACTCTGACAGTTTCTCATTTGGCTGCTGGAAAGTATGTTCAAATTGGTAGACCATCTCTGTCACCTTCTCCAGCTGTCCAAACTCTTCCTGCAGCATGGCCAGACAATCTTGAGCTGTACAGTTTGCATTTCCAAACCGGAAGCTCTTCACCGCTTCTGCCGCGGCACCTTTCAAACTTTCTAAAACTCGTTGTCTTTTCTGTGCTTCAGGCACCTCCCATGTCTCTACTGCTTGTAATGCCTGTTCCACCCAAGTGTCAAAATCTTCCTCCCCCGCAGGGACGGGGAGCTCCCCCGAGAATGTTTTTAGTCTCCGGTAGCTAGTCTCTACGTGCACTGTGCTTGTCTTCTGACAGTTTGTTAGTAGATCCCCTAACGCCTTTATTAGTTCGGGTGATATGGCCGTGGCAGGTGCAGGCGTCACCGGAGGTGTCGCTCCGTCTTTCCTCTCTGGCGGGGTACGGGCCGCAACCTGCGGTGATCCCGTTGGTGATAGCTCTTTCTTAATAGCGTGCGCCAAACTATAAGATCTGTTATCCGGCACCCGCGCATATTTGCATTTACAAGCCTCTGGCTTCCTATCTGAATATTCCACTAGCGTATACTGGTGTGAGGTGTCTGGGTCTGACTTCATTAACCCTTCCATCATTTCGGTCGACCATTCCTGACCTGGAATGTTAATGACCACTGACTGGCTTGGATCTGTCTTAGCTACTTCACACCACGTTCTGATGTCTTTCGGGTCCATGCCGGTAAGTCTTGGCGGGCTCTCACCGCTGTCTCAGTAATCCCGGATTTACGAGCCCCCACGTGTAGCGATACCCTCAACTTAAGAGAGCCGCAAGTTTTGATTTGGGCCCTGAGTACAGCTTCCCCAACCCCCCGGCAATCTGCTCTACCCGCTCTGGCACAGTTAACCCACAGCAATTTCACATAAACAATCACTTATGCTTTAAATGTGGGTGTGTGGATTGATAACTCAGACTCATAGACAATGTTGTAAATAATAACTGACTTTACTGCTAGTGGTAAGATAAAAGGAGATAACATGCATGTAACATTTGGGTTCACAACACATAAGCAGGTCCCTGCAGTTATAAATCACAATACTGTGTGTGTGTGTGTCAGCAATGGAAAGGGGACGGAACGCCACGTGGGGCGACCGTTACCTAAACACCCTGTGGTGTGATAACTAACTTATAACTATCTAACGGATCAGGCCTGATCCCTAACCATGAAACTCAGTCTTAGAAGAAACACAAATCTTCACCGGCACAGGATCTGTAAAGGTGGTGCACTTGAAGTATTTAAAACCATGTATTTGTAATCCAATAGGGGGGGGGGGTAATTCCCCCTCACCGGAGGTGTTAGGCCTCGGAAGTCTAGTAGGCACAAAGTATAAAAGTAACAGTTTAAAGATGAGCTTTCGCTCGCTCACCACTCCGGAACACTTCCCTCAGTCCGGAACTTCCACCGGCTGTGTCGGTCCTCGTCCACAGCGGCTTCTGCGATCGGATCCCCGATCCAGATAACTTTAGAAGAGATGAGTCTGAATGCCACCCAGGCTCGCAAAGGGGGTGGAAGGCTCTTTGGTTCACTCCACAGGCCCCAGGCTTCAGGCCTGGAACAGCACAGATCCGCACAGGTGTATCTCTCTCTGCCTCCCCGTGTCCAAAGAGAAAAAGCTAGGCCTCGCCCCCCCCTTATATTCCTTCCCCCATGAGTCTCTGGGGCATAACTCAAAACATCCTGTGAACCAGTGGAGCTCTGGGAACCGTAGTTCTTTCTCCTAATTAAAGGGGAAACACCCCGCTACACAAGGAATGCATTAAGGTAAAAAATGTTTAGACTTTAGAACCACCTTAACTATCCCACCTTCCTTGGTTAGAAGTGCACCAATGACTTGGGAGGTAAGTTGGGCTACAACAATTTTCACTAATAGGTGTAAACAGTTTGCTCCCCTGCCTCAAAGATTCGCAAACTATTAAAGAAACATTTATTTTCTGTGGAGGAATTGGCTAAATTTGTTAGCAGTTGGGCAGAGGACAGGGTCGCTGTACACAAGTCTATCCAAGATAGGAAAGAATGAGTCTTAGAAAAACAGAGGACTGCACATTCAGATGTCTATCCGTCCAGACATCTGCCCCCCCACCTCCAAAAGGAAGCAACTTAGTGACGTACCCCTGTAATTAGGGCCTACTGAGGCTAGGGGAAGTTTTGGCTAAAAGGGCTTTACATTATCACAGCCCCGCTTCTTCCTCACTGGTTGTAATTGACAGCAGCAGGAGCCAATGGCTGAATCGCTGAATCAGAGAGCCGGGACATTCGTCGCTTTTGAGCACATGACTGGATTGAGATCGGGTTTGGGTAAGTATTAAGGGGGCTGCAGCTGTGGAGGATCTGCATACTGAAGGTTTTTTACCTTCAGGCATCCTTTAGGTAAAAAACCTTCAGGCTTTACAACTACTTTAGGACTGTTGGCTGTAGCAAGTTGTGCCATGAAGAGAGAAAGTAGGGGAAATAGTTTATCCTCAAATTACTTATGCTGCTTTCTGCTTTTCACTGAGTGATCTGAGGCAGTACATTTATTAACTGCACATAATATGTCTCCCAAAGTGGGTTGCTCAGAGTCTGTAGGCATACTAATAGGGGCAATCTGTTGATCTGAGTCTTGGGTCTTCATGTCGTCAGGGTCTGAGTCTAGTGCAGATACCATGTCCTGCTGCATGGATCCTGCATCAGGATCCTCTGATAAAGTTTGCCCCTGGGAGCTGATAGCTTTTGGGTGTAAAACAGCATGTCATGAGTGTCTTCTTTGCCAGCAGGGCAAGAGACCTTACTGGGATTAGCTGCACCCTCTTTGGGTTTCTTTGTGCCTATTGGAGGATGCTTATGGAGAGCATTTGCAGCACCATGTTGAGCCGCCAGAGCAACGGCTTCCTCCCTGTTTTTCCATGTCATCATACCTACCAGAGATTGCAGCGCTATACTGGATGAAGCCAGCGTTGCTGAGGAACCAAATGTGGGTACTTGTGAGTGGTTTAAAAAGAAAGACTTGGGGGGCACACCCTAAAAATGCATTACATTAAAGATGGTGGAGCTATAAGATACAAACAGAACAAAAGATGACAGCGCACACAAAAAACACCTTGCAGTCACCGGCTCCCCGAGCCCCCGTTTTACTTACGTGAGACCCGAATCTCCTTGGGCGTGATCCCGCATTGCTTTTACCAAGCTCTAGCCGGCTCTTCATTGGATGATTGATAGCAGCGCAGCCATTGGCTCCCGTTGCTGTCAATCAAATCAATGACGCGGCATGCTGGGGGGCGGGGCCGAGTCATACACTTGGCGACTATGGCCGCCGAGTGTATCACACGGGAGCGCACCTGCAAGGTAACCCCCTGGGGAGACAGCTTCCCAGAGGGGGTTAGCTCTTGCGGGGAGGAGCCGCGAGAGCCGCCGTGGGACCCCAGAATAGGACGTTCGGGGCCACTCTGTGCAAAACTAACTGCACAGTGGAGGTAAATATGACATGTTTGTTTGATTTTTTTAAATAAAAAACAAACCCATAGTATCCCTTTAAGCCCACTACTGCGTCAAAGTACCCCATTATCAGAGGGTCCTACAATATTCAAAGAATGAAAGATCCTGCTTCTCAACCATGGGAAAAATACACTCCTCTTTATGGGAGAACTAAAAGGACTCCTCATATAACACAGGTGGACACTAATTAGGGGTAATGGTGGGGGGGGGTGGGGTGCTCCAGCTCAAGGGATCTGGTCAGGGCCCATGCAATAGACAAACAGACTTGGGGGGCACACCCTAAAAATGCATTACCCCTAATTAGTGTCTACCTGTGCTATAGGAGTCCTTTTAGTTCTTCCATAAAGAGGAGTGTATTTCTTCCATAATGTAGGACCCACTGATAATGGGGTACTTTGATGCAGTAGTGGGCTTAAGCACCATATGGCCATATGGTGTGACCAAATCCCCATATTTTTGCTTATTTGCTGAATATGTTCAGGTGTTTTAAATGGCCTTGCAGAATTTAAATGTAATTTTTCTATGTGTGCGCTGTAATCTTTTGTTCTTCTTGTGAATGGTATAGACACCGGGGACAGAATTGGTTACAGGATAAATGGCAAAAGCTCTGTAAGGGCAAATCCATTCATGTGCCTGAAATTTTCCAGATGACTTCAGGCCCCTTGCATAATGAAGGGGGATCCTCTTCCTCTGGCAATCTGCAGAGAAACAGTTACGTGATGAAGTCTGATCAGAAATTCTGACTTTACCTGCTTTAAATAAGTGCTGGTTCATGACTGAATGCACTGAATCCAGAGGGTCAGCAACATGTGTGTGTTTACACCCACCGAAATCCAAAGCCCATTCAGGTCTGGAAAAAAAGGGAAAAATACAGTGCCTATTTCCAAAAACGAAGCATGATGTATCAAAGGTAGACTGATGTATATGGACTCAAGCCCAAGTCCGCAAACATTGGCTGTCAAATTAGGGACAAAAAAACTCAATGGGCATGGATGTCAGAAAAGTGACATCCATACCAATCTGCTTGTCACGGGGGTACTCACCGAGGCTGAGATACTTGAGAGCGGTTCTCCCTTGCGACTAAGCGCACTCCACCCCTGGTAATGGTACAGCGGGTGAAGGGCACAAAGAGGCACGAGGTACCAGCAGGCTTAGGCAGGGCTGCGTGCAGATCACCGAGGAGTAGGAAGAACTGATGGACACTGGAGCCCAACAGTGTAGATAGATAGCGGAGTCCAACAGCTGGTGGGAGGTCAAACACAGAAGTCCGGTGGCACGTACCAAGTGCTGAGGATCAGACACAGGAAACTGGTAGCAAAGTCTATGAGCAGGCTGAGGGCCCAGTACAGGAGACTGGGAACAAGTCCATGAACAAGCAGAGGGTCAAGCACAGGAGATAGGCAGCACGTCCGTAATCAGGCTGAGGGTCAAGGACCGGAGATTAGCAGCAAAGTCTGTAAACAGGCTGAAGATCAAGCACAGGAGACTGGTAGCGTAATCCGTAAGCAGGCTGAGGGTCAAACACAGGAGATAGTAGCAGAGGTCCAAAAGGCAAGGCGAGGGTATGGTGCAGGTGGAGATCAGAGGAGGTCAGAGTCAATCCGGGTCACAGCAGGTAATCAATCACAGGAAACAGGAACTCAGGTACAGGAAGCTGAAGACAAACCAGCAATTCCTCTGAGCACTTGCTCAGCTTTTACAGGCAGCCAGGAAGTCATGTGGTGCGTGCACTACGCAGCTGAGTGTTTCTCTGACAGCTTCTCACTGTCAACTTTGCTGCCATCTAGTATTCAAAGAATAATATGTTCCTTTATAATATGCTTCTCTGACACTGCTCCAAAAAGCAACAAGGGATCTGTTCATGGATCCTCTGTTGAACAGAAAAAGCACACCCATATGAAAGTATCCTTAATGTATTTTTTATGCATCTAGTAAAAGCACCTGAAATCGATTTAATATCACCTGTACAGAAGCAGTCAGACTGAATAACAGAGAAGCAAAATCTGGAGACATTCAGGTTAGCTGCATGCAAATGTGCTGAAAATTAAGCAGAGGAATTTCATCATCACCCTGTTGCTCTTTCATTGTCCAATCAGCAGGCCAGGGATGTAAACCTCAGAAACAAATACGGGTAATCAGAAATGCAAATATTTGGTAGGTAAAACAGCTCTATATATGTATTTCACCTGTATTAAGGATGAATTCACACATAGTGTGGTGACAGGCTTTTATTGCATTGTAAAACGCCTGTCACTGCAAATTAATTAATACAGAACTGTATTAGTTAAAATGAACTGTACAGAACCATTTGGCACTGTACAGCAGCACAGCATGCTGCTATACAGTGACATAAATGAAGCACACTTTTGTACACTTCAGATATACTGTAGTTTATACAAAAAAAAAAAGGGAGCCATGTACAATGCATCGAATTTAGCACCACAGTGCCACAGTCCAGAGTGGACAGCTGACAGAGAGGTAAGCCTCGTACACACGACCGGTTTTCTCGGCAAGAAAACTGCTGGGAGAGCTTTTTGCCGAGAAAACCGTTCATGTGTATGGTTTCTGGACAGGAAAACTGCCGGGAATCTCGACGAGAAAAATAGAGAACCTGCTCTCAATTTTTCTCATCGGGATCCTTGGCAGAGTATTTCCTGCCGAGAAAACCGGTAAGCTTACCTGTCCAAGGTAAACCCGCGCATGCTCAAAAAGATTTTGACGCATGCACGGTAGCATACAAGGTTAGTGTGGGGGGTAGCAAGATGGCGGCGACGGCATCGAACGTGACGAGCGCCGGCTCGTCGTAGTCGATGACGTCACCGCATTCTTGCAATTCAAAAGAATGGCAATTTTTTTAAGTTACCGTCTGTACACAGGGCTTGGCAAGACAAGCTTGCCAGGAATCCCGTCGAGAAAACCAATGGTTTTCAAAATAGACGGGATTCCCGCCCGTGTGTACAGGGCTGTAAAGTGCTCCGCTAGCTGTCCATTCTAGTGTGTGCTTACCTGAAGTTTTGCTTTGAATTGTAGATCCTTCTTAAAGGGCACACTGTATTGAAAAGCCATGTTCAGCACAAAAATAAAATGTTTCTTTAAAAATTCAGAACTATAAAGTTCACACCATTACCAGTTTTTGTACCCCCTTACAGTGTTTTATCAAGTTATTCATGTACCAGATTTGTTAAATCAGACTTGCACTAATGTACTGTCCTCTGCATAGTCCACAGGATAAGCACCACTGGTATGTGTTAAAATTGCAGAACAATTAACCAGTGAAGACTTTGTTCTTATCATTCACTTACAAAGGATAAAACGAATTCAAAGGGTTAATTGAAACTAAAAGTTTACAAAAACTTTAAGTATATTATATGGCTGTTTTTGTAGTCATGGAAAATTCTCATTTCTTAAATTATTAATCTAATTGCTGAAAGCTACAATTAACTTTTACTGCTGGTTTTAAAAGATAATCCTCTTTTATAGTCTTCTCAGCCAATAAAGTTGCAGATTCAAATGGAAACAAATTACTTTCAGACTTTGGAATAAAAGAACCTACATATGCCTTAGTAGCTGAGTATTTATGTTTGGGGAATCTAAGTGTTTGCATGAGATTTGCTCACAAGCTATTGTGAAATGACAGGGGTACACAAGGGCTCATAAGGTCACAGCAATATAGCTTAACCTTTAGTCCTTCCTAATTAGAAATCATTTGTTAACATTACATTTGAAATACAATAAATTTATAAAGGTCTGGCATCACAATGATGATGCTGACATGGAACTACTTGTTGCAATTTAAAGACTATGTAAAGCAATTTTTTTTAGTTGTGAGTAGAATGGGAAATTGTAAAGGCATTCATTTTTTTTCTGTCTGTGCCCCACTGGAAGATTTCCCTTTACTTCTAGAGACACATGAATCAGAAAGAGATCTCCGCAAAGTGAAGGGATATCCCTTTTAGACAGTAGTCACTAAAATGGTTTTATCTATTGGAAGATTAAAAAATATTGGATTTCTGCTCTGGTACTTTCTGAACCAGAGACAATGGTCACCAAGGCCTATAGTGTGGGTGAATTCCCCAGTGGGGTCATAGACAACAGTGGAATTCTCACAGGGTCTAACCTTTCCCCACTCTACCTATAATTAAAAAAAGTTTTTATTTTACATACATTTTTTTCTTTTAAATAACCAAACTATTTAGGTAATAAAATATATATTTTGGATAATTTATATTATGAATATGAAGGACTGTTAGTGAGTGAAGGCTATAAAGAAAAGCTTAAACATATTAATTGCATATGTTTATACTGTAGCTACTATGGGCTCTTGCTGTTTTGTTATGATTCAGTCATTCAATCATGGATCTCCTTTTGATGGGCCAAAACAATCAAGATTAAAAAAGGTCCTGGGGATGAGTATTTTTTGACAGTGATTTTGACTAAACTGATTTCAAAGCAAAATTAGAGACCTCTATTTTCACTATACAGACAAAATCTTAAAGAAAATTGGAAAAAATCTTCAAATGTTGCTTTTCAAAACTTGTTACATCCCCAAGTCACCCCTAAAATCCAATCAGTGAATGACCACCTTCTTTTATAACCCAGGATTCCTGTATTTACTTAATTTACCTAATTTGTAAATTATACTTAGTGGTTTTGATCAGTTTGTTAGAAAGAGCAAAATATAATATTGATTAGAGAGTATGTTTTAGGTAGCTGTTGTGTAAAATAAAAAGAAAAGTTTCTGTTGCTAGTTAGGAGTAGGGATGAGCTCGGTGTTCGAGTCGAACATACGTTCGACTCGAACATCAGCTGTTCGATCGTTCGACGAAGATCGAACGATTTGGGCCGTTCGCGCCTAATTCGAGTGACGCGAACGGCCCACAATGCACTACGCCATCGCAGTGTCATCCAGGCGCTGTGATTGGCCAAGCATGCACTGTGACCCCGCATGCTTGGCCAATCACAGCGCCGGCAGCGAGGAGAGCAATGATTGGCCACAGGCAGGATGCCTGTGGCCAATTATTGCTGAGGGTGTTTAGTACACGCCCCACACTATAAAAGGCCGCCAGCACGGCGGCCTAGTGTAGTGTGTTCCAGAGCAGGGAAAGAGAAGCATAGGCAGGGACAGTGACATTTTTTTTTTCTTGCTTAACCTGGATTCCTTTAGTTTAGGGAAAGAGAAGGATAGGTAGGGAGAGTGTCAGTGTGTTTTACTGTGCGAATCCTTGTTTCTAGGGACAGGGAAGGACAGTGAGGGAAATTCTCCTTGTGCTATAGTGTGCTAAAGCATTGATCATCAACCATCTTTAAAAAATCATTTTTTCTAGGGACAGAAAACTATAGGTAGGGAGAGTGTCAGTGTGTTTTACTGTGATAATCCTTGTTTCTAGGGACAGGGAAGGACAGTGAGGGAAATTCTCCTTGTGCTATAGTGTGCTAAAGCATTGATCATCAACCATCTTTAAAAAAACATTTTTTCTAGGGACAGAAAACTATAGGTAGGAAGAGTGTCAGTTTCTTTCACTGTGATAATCCTTGTTTCTAGGGACAGGGAAGGACAGTGAGGGAAATTCTACTTGTGCTATAGTGTGCTAAAGCATTGATCATCAATCAGCTTTAAAAAAACATTTTTTCTAGGGACAGAAAACTATAGGTAGGAAGAGTGTCAGTTTCTTTCACTGTGATAATCCTTGTTTCTAGGGACAGGGAAGGACAGTGAGGGAAATTCTCCTTGTGCTATAGTGTGCTAAAGCATTGATCATCAACCGTCTTTAAAAAAACATTTTTTCTAGGGACAGAAAACTATAGGTAGTGTGAGGGGGTTAGCTCGGCAGCGGGTGTGTGTGACCCCCGGGATGGGCTCCCCACACAAAAACAGGCCCAGCAAACGGAGGTTGTGGTTTTCAAAATCAAAAAGGTGCGGTTTATTTTCTATTTACAGTGACAAAACACAGCAAAGCAAAAGAAACATAAATAAAATAAATCCTGGTCAACTTGACCTCTGACTAAACATACAGGTTTCCTAACTAACAACTGGGATCAGCCTAGTGCTGTCCTAGTCCCTAAGTCCCTGATTTTAAATGTCCAAGCAAATAGCCACACAGGCTTTGTCTCACCGCACAGGGGTTCACTCTCCCTAGACAGTCCACACAGGTCTGGGTCCAGGCATGAGCAAACACCTAATGAATCTGGGAGTTCTTATAGAGGCCTAAATGAGCTGACAAGCTTCAGCTGGTCTCATCAACTCCCTGTCTGCACGACGCCCCACACTCTCCCTAGAGGTATGAGTCATCCATGAGCCCACTAGCCTCAGCTGGGCTTATACAACTCTCCACCTAGTTGTATAAGTCGGCGTAAAGCCTGAATCTGGGCGAAATATATCTACCCCCTGGATGCAACCAGGTGACTTTACCTTCCTGCTGTCACATACCCCCCCCTCTTGTTTTAACCTCGGGGTTGGAACACCAGCAATCAGGCATTCATGTACTCGAGACAAAGCATCCACATTCCCCATTTGAACGCCAGGGCGATGCTTTACTGTGAAGTTGAATTCCTGGAGGGCCAGGAACCACCTATTCACTCTTCTATTTGTTTCCTTGTTTTGAGCCATCCACTTTAACGGAGCGTGATCCGTAACCATGTCAAAGTGCCTACCTAGCAGGTAGTACCGAAGGGAATCTAGAGCCCACTTCACCGCTAAACACTCCTTTTCAACGGTGGCGTAATTTACCTCATGGGACTTCAACTTCCTGCTGAGGTAAATGACTGGGTGCTCTTCCCCGTTCCAGACCTGGGACAATACTGCTCCTAACCCCACATCTGACGCATCACTTTGTACGAC
The DNA here is from genome assembly GCA_029206835.1 of Rana muscosa. Lineage (NCBI taxonomy): Eukaryota > Metazoa > Chordata > Amphibia > Anura > Ranidae > Rana > Rana muscosa. The sequence goes on from CM055127.1 coordinate 332,417,231, forward strand.
AAAGTCTTTAGAGAAGTCGGGTGAGTACAACACTGGCTGGCTACATAAGGCTTGTTTCAAGAATTGGAATGCTGCCTCAGCCTCGGGGGTCCATTTAATCATGACCGACCCTTTCCCCTTCGTCAGGTTGGTTAGGGGCACAGCCTTAGAAGCAAAGTGGGGAATGAATCGCCGATAATACCCAGCGATTCCCAGAAAGGCTCGTACCTGCTTCTTGCTGTTGGGACGTGGCCAACTCTGGATGGCCTCGACTTTGTTGAGTTGGGGTTTTATTACTCCCCTCCCAATGGTGTACCCAAGATATTTGGCCTCCTCCTGCCCAATGGTACACTTCTTGGGGTTAGCCGTAAACCCCGCTTCCCGAACAGAGTCCAGGACTGCTTGCACTTTTGGCAGATGTGAGGCCCAATCTGTGCTATGGACAATTACGTCATCCAGGTAAGCCGCAGCATACTTCCGATGGGGCCTCAGCATCTGGTCCATTTTCCGCTGGAATGTGGCCGGCGCATTCTGTAACCCGAACGGCATTCTTTTATATTGGAACGCCCCGTCTGGGGTTACAAATGCGGTTTTCTCTTTGGCCGACTTGGCCAGGGGGATTTGCCAATACCCTTTTGTGAGGTCAAGAGTCGTCATGTATCGGGCTGTTCCCAGCCGGTCGATCAACTCATCTATACGTGGCATGGGGTAGGTGTCAAATTTTGTAACTTTGTTCAACTGACGAAAATCGTTACAAAATCGCCAGCTCCCATCCGGTTTAGGCACCAACACAATGGGACTAGACCAATCACTTTGGGACTCCTCTATCACCCCTAAGTTCAGCATTTTCTGTACTTCCTCCCGTATTGCCTCCCGTCGGGCCTCTGGGATCCGATAGGGTTTTAACTTCACCCTTTCACCGGGCGGGGTAATGATGTCATGCTCTACCCCAGATGTTTGTCCCGGCAGCTCAGAGAATACCTCCTCGTTGCGAAGCACAAACTCCTTAACCTCCTGTTGTTGGGGTTGTGACAAGGTGGCTGCTATTCCAACCTCAGGAATCACGCAACCAGTTTGAGCTGGTGACCAAGTGTCTGCGACTAGGGACTCTCTATCCCTCCAGGCTTTCAACAGATTAACGTGATAGATCTGTTCGGGCTTTCGCCTTCCTGGTTGTCTGACCTTGTAATTCACTTCGCTCACTTTTTCCATTATCTCATAGGGGCCTTGCCATTTGGCAAGGAATTTACTTTCAACCGTAGGGACAAGTACCAGTATCCTATCCCCCGGGGAAAAGGTACGGGTCTTGGCTCCACGGTTGTACACTCTCTGCTGTGCTAACTGCGCTTGGGCCAAATGTTCCTTCACGATGGGCATTACCTGTGCAATTCGGTCTTGCATCAGGGCGACATGCTCAATCACACTCCTGTGGGGAGAACTCTCACTTTCCCAAGTTTCCTTGGCAATATCCAACAGCCCTCTTGGGTGTCTCCCATACAGTAACTCAAAGGGGGAGAATCCCGTAGAGGATTGGGGCACCTCCCTAATAGCAAACATCAGATAAGGAAGTAGACAGTCCCAATCCTTTCCATCTCTATCCACCACTTTCTTCAACATTTGTTTTAGGGTTTTGTTGAATCTTTCAACCAGCCCATCGGTTTGGGGGTGATACACAGATGTACGTAATTGCGTCACTTTGAACAATTTACACAGCTCCTTCATAACCCGGGACATAAAGGGTGTACCTTGGTCCGTAAGCAGTTCTTTACAAATACCCACCCGGCTAAACACAAGAGATAGCTCTTTGGCTATGGTTTTGGCCGAGGTATTTCGGAGAGGGATCGCTTCTGGATAACGGGTGGCATAGTCCATTATAACTAATATGTACTGGTGCCCCCTAGCGGACTTGATTATAGGCCCTACCAAATCCATGGCGATCCTCTCAAACGGGACCTCAATGATGGGTAGAGGGACCAGCGGGCTACGGAAATGTGGCATCGGGGCCGACCTCTGACACACAGGGCAGGAGGAACAATAATTTTCTATGTCCTTCATCACCCCAGGCCAATAGAATCTCTGTAATACCCTCTCTCGGGTTTTCTCTGTCCCCAGATGACCTCCAAGAATGTGCCCATGGGCCAACTCCAACACCAACTTCCTGTAAGGTTTGGGCACCACAAGCTGCTCAACGGTTTCTTCTGCCCTTTTTGCCACCCGATACAGTAGGTCCTTCTCTACGCTGAAGTATGGGTAAGTGCAGGTATTATCTGGGTTCACTAACTCGCCATCTATTTCCACTACGTTTTCCCGTGCCTTTATTAGGGCGGGGTCTTTTAATTGTTCTGTGGTAAAATTTTCCCTGTGAACCTCCAGATCAGAAAACTCCACAGACGGTAGGTTTTCGTCTGAGGAGGTGGGCTCCTCTCCAGTTTCTTGAGTCTCCCCTGCCAATACTGACAAGGGAAATTCTGGAGAGTCCTCACCACTCTCAGAGGAGTTCTGGCTATCACATTCCTGGTACATAGGGGCACCAGTGGGGGGCTCAGGATCATCCCACAGTTCCCAGAACTTCGGAAAATCCCTTCCCACAATGGCGTCATGCGGTAACTGAGATACTAAGCCCACTGGATGAGAGAGGGTACCTTTGGGGGTCTCGAAACACACTGTAGTCACTGGATACTCTCGGGTGTCCCCATGCACACAAATAACAGCTACCTTGCTATTCCCAGAGACCTCTGTTTTAACTAATTCAGCCTTTATCAGGGTCACAAGGCTACCTGAATCCAGCAATACCACAACATTTCTACCATTAATACACATTTTGCATAAATGTTTCTCAGTTCCCCGAATGGCAGTGCATGCGACTGTCGCACACAGCGACTGACGTCTGTCCGTCAGAAAGTCACATTGCATGGGTTCCTCCACAACCGGGCAACTTGCTGCAATATGTCCCGCTTGCCGGCAGCGGTAGCAAACAATCCTTTTGGCTGCCTCTTGAGCCCCTGACTTCCCAGGCTGTTCTCGCCAAACTTTGGGCAGAGCTCCCACCCTCTCACTCTCTCCACCCTCACCCCTTGGAATCCTCTTATCCGCCCCTGGGGATGGTCTGGTCTTAGGGTGGAAAGTCCGAGAGTCTCTGGAAGAGGCCGTCAGGTTCTCTGTAGCCAAGTATTTCTCTACACGATCCACAAGACCACCGGCCGTCTCTGGGTCTCCATGGCTTACCCACTTTTGGATGGCAGTAGGAAGAGCTCTCAAAAACCGATCCATTACAACACGTTCCACAATCTCTGGTGCGGACAAAGTCTCTGGCTGTAGCCACTTCCTGCTCAGGTGAATGAGATCATACATTTGAGACCTGGGGGGTTTTCCAAGCTGGAAAGTCCAGTTATGCACACGCTGAGCCCGGACAGCCAGGGTGACACCCAGCCTTGCCAATATTTCAGCTTTTAGCATCACATAGTCTTTTGCTTGGTCAGGCTCTAGGTCATAGTAAGCCTTCTGCGATTCACCAGTTAACAGAGGAGCCACCAGTCCAGCCCACTGCTCCTCAGGCCACTTTTCTCTTTCAGCAGTCCTTTCAAATGTGGTCAAAAATACCTCTGGATCATCCTCTCCAGTCCTTTTTGTCAATAAACGACTCACCCCAAAGGACGCGGTATTAGTGGGACGGCTTTCCTCACTGGTCTGCGGACGTTGCTGCACTACTGCTTCCATTTGTTGTAGTCTCTGCTCTTGCTTCTGTAACAGGTCTATGAAGCGGGCCTCAGATTGCTGTTGGGCTTGTTGCTGAGCTTCCAGACTCTGTTGGTGAGCTTGCTGCTGGGCTGCAAGGCTCTGTTGATGAGCTTGCTGCTGGGCTGCAAGGCTCCTTTGCAAACCTGCATTTGTCTGCTGTTGATTGGCATTTGCTAGAGCCAGCTGTTTCAGTATCTCCTCCATGCTGGCTTAAAAAAAACTACCTGCATTCTCCACCAACTGTGAGGGGGTTAGCTCGGCAGCGGGTGTGTGTGACCCCCGGGATGGGCTCCCCACACAAAAACAGGCCCAGCAAACGGAGGTTGTGGTTTTCAAAATCAAAAAGGTGCGGTTTATTTTCTATTTACAGTGACAAAACACAGCAAAGCAAAAGAAACATAAACAAAATAAATCCTGGTCAACTTGACCTCTGACTAAACATACAGGTTTCCTAACTAACAACTGGGATCAGCCTAGTGCTGTCCTAGTCCCTAAGTCCCTGGTTTTAAATGTCCAAGCAAATAGCCACACAGGCTTTGTCTCACCGCACAGGGGTTCACTCTCCCTAGACAGTCCACACAGGTCTGGTTCCAGGCATGAGCTAACACCTAATGAATCTGGGAGTTCTTATAGAGGCCTAAATGAGCTGACAAGCTTCAGCTGGTCTCATCAACTCCCTGTCTGCACGACGCCCCACACTCTCCCTAGAGGTATGAGTCATCCATGAGCCCACTAGCCTCAGCTGGGCTTATACAACTCTCCACCTAGTTGTATAAGTCGGCGTAAAGCCTGAATCTGGGCGAAATATATCTACCCCCCTGGATGCAACCAGGTGACTTTACCTTCCTGCTGTCACAGTAGGAAGAGTGTCAGTTTCTTTCACTGTGATAATCCTTGTTTCTAGGGACAGGGAAGGACAGTGAGGGAAATTCTCCTTGTGCTATAGTGTGCTAAAGCATTGATCATCAACCGTCTTTAAAAAAACATTTTTTCTAGGGACAGAAAACTATAGGTAGGAAGAGTGTCAGTTTCTTTCACTGTGATAATCCTTGTTTCTAGGGACAGGGAAGGACAGTGAGGGAAATTCTCCTTGTGCTGTAGTGTGCTAAAGCATTGATCATCAATCAGCTTTAAAAAAACATTTTTTCTAGGGACAGAAAACTATAGGTAGGAAGAGTGTCAGTTTCTTTCACTGTGATAATCCTTGTTTCTAGGGACAGGGAAGGACAGTGAGGGAAATTCTACTTGTGCTATAGTGTGCTAAAGCATTGATCATCAATCAGCTTTAAAAAAACATTTTTTCTAGGGACAGAAAACTATAGGTAGGAAGAGTGTCAGTTTCTTTCACTGTGATAATCCTTGTTTCTAGGGACAGGGAAGGACAGTGAGGGAAATTCTCCTTGTGCTATAGTGTGCTAAAGCATTGATCATCAACCGTCTTTAAAAAAACATTTTTTCTAGGGACAGAAAACTATAGGTAGGAAGAGTGTCAGTTTCTTTCACTGTGATAATCCTTGTTTCTAGGGACAGGGAAGGACAGTGAGGGAAATTCTCCTTGTGCTATAGTGTGCTAAAGCATTGATCATCAACCGTCTTTAAAAAAACATTTTTTCTAGGGACAGAAAACTATAGGTAGGAAGAGTGTCAGTTTCTTTCACTGTGATAATCCTTGTTTCTAGGGACAGGGAAGGACAGTGAGGGAAATTCTACTTGTGCTATAGTGTGCTAAAGCATTGATCATCAATCAGCTTTAAAAAAACATTTTTTCTAGGGACAGAAAACTATAGGTAGGAAGAGTGTCAGTTTCTTTCACTGTGATAATCCTTGTTTCTAGGGACAGGGAAGGACAGTGAGGGAAATTCTCCTTGTGCTATAGTGTGCTAAAGCATTGATCATCAACCGTCTTTAAAAAAACATTTTTTCTAGGGACAGAAAACTATAGGTAGGAAGAGTGTCAGTTTCTTTCACTGTGATAATCCTTGTTTCTAGGGACAGGGAAGGACAGTGAGGGAAATTCTCCTTGTGCTATAGTGTGCTAAAGCATTGATCATCAACCGTCTTTAAAAAAACATTTTTTCTAGGGACAGAAAACTATAGGTAGGAAGAGTGTCAGTTTCTTTCACTGTGATAATCCTTGTTTCTAGGGACAGGGAAGGACAGTGAGGGAAATTCTCCTTGTGCTATAGTGTGCTAAAGCATTGATCATCAACCATCTTTAAAAAAAACATTTTTTCTAGGGACAGAAAACTATAGGTAGGAAGAGTGTCAGTTTCTTTCACTGTGATAATCCTTGTTTCTAGGGACAGGGAAGGACAGTGAGGGAAATTCTACTTGTGCTATAGCGTGCTAAAGCATTGATCATCAATCAGCTTTAAAAAAACATTTTTTCTAGGGACAGAAAACTATAGGTAGGAAGCGTGTCAGTTTCTTTCACTGTGATAATCCTTGTTTCTAGGGACAGGGAAGGACAGTGAGGGAAATTCTCCTTGTGCTATAGTGTGCTAAAGCATTGATCATCAACCGTCTTTAAAAAAACATTTTTTCTAGGGACAGAAAACTATAGGTAGGAAGAGTGTCAGTTTCTTTCACTGTGATAATCCTTGTTTCTAGGGACAGGGAAGGACAGTGAGGGAAATTCTCCTTGTGCTATAGTGTGCTAAAGCATTGATCATTAACCGTCTTTAAAAAAACATTTTTTCTAGGGACAGAAAACTATAGGTAGGAAGAGTGTCAGTTTCTTTCACTGTGATAATCCTTGTTTCTAGAGACAGGGAAGGACAGTGAGGGAAATTCTCCTTGTGCTATAGTGTGCTAAAGCATTGATCATCAACCGTCTTTAAAAAAACATTTTTTCTAGGGACAGAAAACTATAGGTAGGAAGAGTGTCAGTTTCTTTCACTGTGATAATCCTTGTTTCTAGGGACAGGGAAGGACAGTGAGGGAAATTCTACTTGTGCTATAGTGTGCTAAAGCATTGATCATCAATCAGCTTTAAAAAAACATTTTTTCTAGGGACAGAAAACTATAGGTAGGAAGAGTGTCAGTTTCTTTCACTGTGATAATCCTTGTTTCTAGGGACAGGGAAGGACAGTGAGGGAAATTCTCCTTGTGCTATAGTGTGCTAAAGCATTGATCATCAACCGTCTTTAAAAAAACATTTTTTCTAGGGACAGAAAACTATAGGTAGGAAGAGTGTCAGTTTCTTTCACTGTGATAATCCTTGTTTCTAGGGACAGGGAAGGACAGTGAGGGAAATTCTCCTTGTGCTATAGTGTGCTAAAGCATTGATCATCAACCGTCTTTAAAAAAACATTTTTTCTAGGGACAGAAAACTATAGGTAGGAAGAGTGTCAGTTTCTTTCACTGTGATAATCCTTGTTTCTAGGGACAGGGAAGGACAGTGAGGGAAATTCTACTTGTGCTATAGTGTGCTAAAGCATTGATCATCAATCAGCTTTAAAAAAACATTTTTTCTAGGGACAGAAAACTATAGGTAGGAAGAGTGTCAGTTTCTTTCACTGTGATAATCCTTGTTTCTAGGGACAGGGAAGGACAGTGAGGGAAATTCTCCTTGTGCTATACTGTGCTAAAGCATTCCTCATCAACCATCTTTGAAATCCTTGTTTTTTGGACAGTCAGGGAAATTGTCGTTGTGCTATTCTGTGCGAAAGCAATCATCCTCAACCATATTTAGAAATCCTTAAGTAAAGGGACAGAGAAGGACACCTGAAGGTAGCCCTTATTGCTTTTTTCCCATCTCCCTGCAGGCCATCTATTAGAATGTCTGGAAGGCAAACAAGGAGAGGCAGACAGTCAGGAGGCAATAAAAGAGGGCAAGCAGGCTCTGTGTCTGGGGGCAACAGTGCTGGTCGTGGACGCGGTGCATTGTCATCAGCACATGGCCATGGGACACGCTTGTCCTTCTTTTCGGCAGCTGGACATGTTGAGCCACATCATGCCGAAGACTTGGTAGAGTGGATGACCAAGCCCTCCTCCTCCTCCTCATCCTCTCTCACCCAGGCTCAGGGTACTGGCAAAGCAGCTGCCAAAGCGTCCTCTTCCCTGGTATCAATGTCAGACTCATCATCAGTCACTCCTTCCCTAGACCCACCATGTCCTCCTCCTGAGGAGTCCCCCGAACTGTTTGAGCACAGTGTTGGGTACATGCTCCAGGAGGATGCCCAGCGTTTCGAAGGGTCTGATGATGAAACCCAGCTACAGGAAGGCAGTAGCGTGAGAGCAGACAGAGGGGATGCTCAAGAAGGACACCAATCTGGCAGTCATGTTCCAGCAGCTGCAGCATACTGCCAGATTGGCTCCAGTGATGAGGAGGGAGGGGATGATGAGGTCACTGACTCCACGTGGGTGCCTAATAGGAGAGAGGAGGAGGAGGAGGATGAGGAGGAGGCACATCTCCAATGAGGCAGGATGCCCTTTGGTGGCCAGCGTAAGGGCAGTACACCGACGGAATCATACCGCAGAGCTCCGCCTGTGCAGGGCGCTGCCTTTGCCCGTCATTCAAAAAGTTCTTTGGTGTGGGCCTTTTTTGAGGCTAGTGCATCAGATCGCACAGCTGCTGTTTGCAACATATGTCTCAAGTGTATATCGCGTGGCCAAAACATCAGCCGCTTGGGTACCACATGCCTGACCAGACATATGTTGACCTGCCATGCAGCTCGTTGGCAAGCCTACCTCAAAGACCCACACCAAAGAACAAAGCGGACCTCTCCTTGCACCGCATCAGCTGGGATCTCCAACCCCACTATAACTTCAGTCCTGTCTGAAACATGCACTGAGAGGAATGAAGGTGTAGAATTAGGTGTGTCACAGCCAAGTAGTTGCGGCCACTCTGCTAGCAGTACACCGACGTCCGATTCTAGCAGGCAAATTTCCCTGCCCCAGCTGCTGGACCGTCGAAAGAAGTTCACTCCCAGCCATCCACATGCCCAGCGGTTGAATGCTAGCTTGGCTAAATTGCTAGCGCTTCAACTGCTGCCTTTTCAGTTGGTAGACTCGGCCCCCTTCCGTGAGTTTGTGCAATGTGCGGTTCCTCAGTGGCAGGTTCCCAAACGCCACTTTTTCTCACGGAAGGCTATTCCGGCTCTCAACCGGCATGTGGAAGGCAATGTCTTGGCCTCGCTGGACAGGGCGGTCAGCGGTAAGGTGCATATTACCGCTGACTCATGGTCCAGCAGGCATGGACAGGGACTTTACCTTTCTTTCACGGCCCATTGGGTCACTCTTTTGGCAGCTGGGAAGGATGCAGGACAAGGTGCAGTAGTGTTGGAGGTTGTTCCACCGCCACGCCTCCAAAATGCTACTACTGGTTGTGACACACCTCTCTCCTCCACCCCCTCCTCTTCTTCTTCCTCCATGGCCTCTTCCTGTGGTTTGTCCTCTGAACCAGCGGTGCTCCGTAGCCGTTCAAGGGGCTACGCAAGTACGCAGGCAAAAAGATGCCATGCCGTGCTTGCGCTGGCGTGTTTGGGGGACAGAAGCCACACTGGGGCAGAGGTCCTGTCTGCTCTGCAGGGCCAGGCCGAGAGGTGGTTGACGCCACGCCAGCTTAAGCCAGGAATGGTGGTTTGCGACAATGGCACCAACCTCCTCTCCGCCCTCCGACAGGGACAACTGACCCATGTGCCCTGTGTGGCTCACGTCCTTAACCTGGTGGTGCAGCGGTTCTTGGGCAGGTACCTGGGCTTACAGGATGTCCTGAGGCAGGCCAGGAAAGTCTGTGTGCATTTCCGCAGATCTTATAATGCCAGTGCTCGCCTGGCTGAGCTGCAAAAGGAGTTGAACCTGCCCAAGAACCGCCTTATATGTGACATGCCCACCAGGTGGAACTCAACGTTGGCCATGCTGCAGCGGCTGCACACGCAGCAGAGGGCCATCAATGAGTACCTGTGCGACTACGGCACCAGGACAGGGTCAGGGGAGCTTGGTTTTTTTTCTCCACGCCAGTGGGGCATGATCAGGGATGCATGCACTGTCCTGGCACCATTTGAGGAGGCCACGAGGATGGTGAGCAGTGACAGTGCATGCATCAGTGACACTGTACCTCTTGTCCACCTGTTGGAGCACACGCTGCGTGGAATAATGGACAGGGCACTTGAGGCAGAACAGAGGCAGGAAGAGGAGGACTTCTTTGCCTCTCAAGGCCCCCTTTACCCAGACAGTGTTCCTTCTGTCCCACCCATCGCACAGGAAGAGGAGGAGGAGGAGGAGGAGGAGGATTGTGTCAGCATGGAGGTGGAGGCTGGCACTCAGCATCATCAGCAGCAGTCTTTTAGGGATGATTTACAGTCCCAAGAAACCAGTGGACTTGTACGTGGCTGGGAGGAGGTGGCTGCGGATCATGTCGTCCTTAGTGACCCAGAGGACTCCGGACCGAATGCCTCAGCAAACCTACGCTGCATGGCCTCCCTGATCCTGCAAAGTCTGCGGAAGGATCCTCGTATTCTTCGGATCAAGGAGAGGGACCATTACTGGCTGGCCACTCTCCTTGATCCACGGTACAAGGGTAAGGTTGCGGACCTTATGTTACCGTCGCAGAGGGAGCAGAGGATGAGACAACTCCGGGAGGCCTTGCAGAAAGGTCTGTGCAACGCGTTCCCAGAGACTGGGAGGTTACAAACTCCTGGTCCTGGACAACGAGTTGCTGAGGCTTCGGCCAGTCAAAGAAGGAGCGGTGGGGAAGGTGGCCGTCTGACCGATGCGTTCAGACAATTCTTTAGTCCGCAGCCCCAAAGTATGATCGGTTCCAGCAACCATCGCCAGCGTCTGATAAACATGGTGCAGGAATATCTAGGGGCAAGGTCAGACTTGCACACCTTCCCCACCGAAAATCCTCTGGCTTACTGGGTCTTGAGGATGGATCACTGGCCAGAGCTTGCACAGTATGCAATTGAGCTACTGGCCTGTCCTGCATCCAGCGTTCTTTCGGAACGCACATTCAGTGCTGCTGGAGGATTTGTCACGGATCACAGGGTGCGCCTGTCCACCGACTCGGTTGATCGACTGACTTTCATCAAGATGAACCAGTCTTGGATCACCACCAGCTACCACACACCTGATGCTGATATAACAGACTAATTGATTTTAACATGTCACATCCCTTCAAGACTGATGCTGATGCTGAGTGCCTGTGCTGTTATGTTGACTGGCTATCCTCCTCCTCCGAGTCCTCAATGATACGATTGATGATGATAGCTTGGAAGATCATTTTTGTTTATGGGTGCCGCCACCAGTGGCTAAGGCCCAATTTTTCAGCCCCTGTTTTACAGGGGCGTGTAATTACAATTTTTTTAGCAATAATTTGCCATAGGGCTCATTGCTGTGCTCCAAGTACAGTATCTGTGAGGGGTTGGAGTGTTGTGCCACCAGTGCCTAAGGCCCAATTTTTCAGCCCCTGTTTAACAGGGGCGTGTCATTACAATTTTTGAAGCAATACTTTGCAACAGGGCTCATTGCTGTGCTCCAAGTACAGCATCTGTGAGGGGTTGTAGTGTTGTGCCACCAGTGCCTAAGGCCCAATTTTTCAGCCCCTGTTCAACAGGGGCATGTAATTACAATTCTTGATCTAATAATTCACAGCAGGGCCCATTGCTGCACCCACCAAGAGTAACTCTGAGGGCTTACAGTGTTGTGGCAACGCCACCACCACCACCACCACGAAAGGCCCAATTTTTCAGCCCCTGTTCAAAAGGGGCATGTAATTACAATTCTTGATCTAATAATTCACAGCAGGGCCCATTCCTGCACCCACCAAGAGTAACTCTGAGGGCTTACAGTGTTGTGGCAACACCACCACCACCACCACCACCACGAAAGGCCCAATTTTTCAGCCCCTGTTCAACAGGGGCATGCAATTACAATTCTTGATCTAATAATTCACAGCAGGGCCCATTGCTGCACCCACCAAGAATAACTGTCAGGGCTTACAGTGTTGTGGCACCAGCACCACCATCAAAGGCCCAATTTTTACTACCACTGTTCAACAATTATATGTAATTAAAATTCCTGATATAATAGTTGACAGCAGGGCGTTCCAGCACCAACCAAGAGTAACTGTGAGTGCTTACAGTGTTGTGCCAACACCAACAACTAAGGGGCCTATTTCTGCAGAGTATATACGGCAGGTCCCTACTTTCAAACATCCAACTTACAAACGACTCCTACTTGCAAACGCAAGAAGACAACAGGAAGTGAGAGGAAATCTACCCCTTGGAAGGAAAATTCTCTCCTGTAAGAATTAATATGGGAGAAAGGTGTCTCCTCTGTACTGATGCTTTATCAGCAATCCTTGTTTCAAGAAAAACACCACATTTCAAAAACAGTTGTCATTGGGATGGAAAGTGAGGTGAAATGTTCTGAACAGGGGCACAGACAGCAAAACAAATGTTACAGGGGTGATAACCCTTACCTATGTTTTCCAAAAAGTTTAAAAATAGATTTTTGGGCTGGAGCTACACTTAAACAATGTACCTGTTCAAAATTACAAACAGATTCTACATAAGAACAAACCTACAGTCCCTGTCTTGTATGCACCGCCTGTATACGGCTGTTCAGAGTATATAGGGCCTTTTTTATTTTATGTGCGGGGTTCCCCTTAATATCCATACAAGACCCAAAGGGGCTGGTAATGGGCTGGGGTAGGGGGGGGGGGGTCATGGGGTAGCTATGCCATTTTTCTTAAAGATTTTCATCCATATTACCGGGACCAGACATTACATTAAAGCCGCAAGCAGTTTTAAATGGCTTTTTTTTCCTTTAGAAGTGTCATTTTGTGCAGGGACAGTTCTAAACACGGGAAACACGTGGCACTTCACAGGCATACTTTAGACACCCCCCAGGTACGATATTTAAAGGAATATTTGACTTTTTTTTTCACTTTATGCATCATTAAAATGACTGCTCCCGAAAAACGACCGTTTTTAAAACTTCTTTTTGCATTGATACATGTCCCCTGGTGCAGAACCCGGGTTCCCAAACCCTTTTTAGGACAATAACATGCATAATAGTCGTTATAATTAGCACTTTAGAATTCGAACGTTCGCATCCATTGTATTTAATAGGGTTCTAATGTTCGTACGAACTTTCGGTCCGTTCGCGGGTTCTGGTGCGAACCGAACCCGGGGGTGTTCGGCTCATCACTAGTTAGGAGTTAGGAGTGGTAAGCTTGTAGGACAGATAAATCTTTATTTTTTTTTATTTTTTTAAGTTTGTCTATGCAATGCTGCATGATGCAATCTGAACCTAACTTTAAATAAAGCAATAATTTTGCTGCAAAATAAGATAAAACCACTCTGCTTTTTCCTTATCCTCACCAAAACAATCAAGTCCTTTAGATGAAACCAGTCCTGAATTGGATGGTAATACATTTTTTTTTCGTATGCTCACATAAATCGTTCTTCAAAATGACAGTGATCTTGGTGCTGCCAACAGAATACGAGACAAACTACTTGTAAAAGAACTATAAACTAATATTTTTTGTCTTCTATTCGTTGTATTATCATTAAGTTGTCTCTTGTAGCGTTAAAGTGGCTGAGCCTCCCAGGGTTGGAGACTCTCATCCCAGTATAGTTTTACTTCCAGTCCACAATTTCTTTTGGCAATTGAATTCCATTCATAGCAACTAATTCTTCTCCTACAGTGTTGAAAAACTCTAAAGTCAAGCAAGGACATATCCTTTAAAATAACAGACCAATTTACTTTTATCAGAGAACAAAGTTTGCACTAAAGGCTTCACACTAGTCTGTCTTTCTCATTTATAGTTGGGTAAATGTATAGGTAGAACTGGTACCTTAGAATTATCCGATTGATGCTATTAATATTATTGTTGTCTTCATGTAGGATGTCTGGACTCTGGATGTCTGGGCAGGAGGCTTTTGCATACCAAAGCATTCACCTTGGCTTGTGATGCTAATAGGTAGGTCTGAGATTGAACTATCACATCATAAGTTTTAAGTCCTTATATATGTGTAGCGGATATGTACTTTCCCGGGTGTAAATTTGAATTTGGAAGTCACACCAGTGATGTGTGATTCACTCCGGCCCATTGGGTGGCGCTGTCGCCCTGGGTTGGATTGTCGCTGTGTGCCGTCCTCCTTTTTTTCCTCCCCCGGCAGCGGTACGGTGGGGTGGGGAACACGCCGTGCTTGCTGGGAGAGGGTATAAAGGGGGCCGGCTATTTTGGTCACGGGGTCGAAGTTCCAGGCACCTTCAGCTTGCGGACGGTGGGTCGTGTCGCTCCTCTGGGTGGCCTAGGCCCAGAGGACAGCGGAGGTCGAGTTCCATCCCAGGCACCTTTAGCCTGGGGTGAGGTACTTAGATGGAGGTCCGGAGCTCAGTGCCCAACACTGGGTTCCACGAGGGAAGGAGATCCTAGGGTGCCCAGGGATTAGGTACCCGAATCCGGAAGGCGCAATGGACCGGGGGGAGCTCCTCATTTGAAGACCCGGTGCAGCATATTGCCGGTGACAAGTGAGTCTCTCGTCGGAGACGGCCTGGAAGGAAATCTACCCTCGAGACCAGGACACACTTCTAGGAAGGGAAGTGGCAGCTTACATTGTGTCTGGGCCTGTTCGCATCCACACCTCCTTTTCTGTTCTGTTCTATCAAGGGAGTTCAACTGTTTGTGTTCAGACAAGGAGAATAAAGGAGTGTTGAACTTTAATGGTGTGGAGCTCATTTCTAACGGACATGGTTTGTGGTGACTCTTGGAGGGAGGATCCAGGTGAGCACAGAACTAACCCGAAGGTAATACAGAACCGTTGCTTATACCACACTAACACCTGTGGTGGAAGCCAGGCGTGGTGTCCCCGCTCCCTCCCCTCTAAGGTACCCCTAGACAAGAGAAAAATGAGACAAAGAGGGGAGTGAGGTGGGCGCTACACGTGGGGGCTCGGGTCCGGTATAGTGTTTGTGCACCACAGTATTGAACGTATCTGTTGGAAGAGTTAAAGCGAACAGGCAGGCCTTCATTGGCCGAAGTGTACCCCGGTGCTCAAAGTCGTGGACATGACCCATTGAAGGGAAAGGCCCGTGCAGAAGAGCGAGGATAGGGGGAAACCCAGCCGTGTGAAGGACTGCACGTGGGGGTTTCTAGTTGCACTGCGCCACCAGGCACACCCCACCGCTTAGTTCGTGGGCGTGACTCAGAAAGAAAAGAAGAAAAGCCCGTGAACTGGAGCAAAGGGGAGGAGTCCGATACGTGTGAGGGACTACACGTGGGACGTTGGCGCAAAAACTTTGCAGTGTGCGATGGATCAGCAACAGGTCGCCATGTTTGGACACACCTCGTGGATTCCAGTTCACCCTTCCACCACGACATTGACTGCTGCTGCTCCGGTAACGGATACGGGGATCCGACTAAAGCCAAGGGGTCGATTCGCCCTGTACTCGTGCATGGACGTTGAGGCCCTGGGTGTGATTTGTCCCGGGTGTTCGGGACTGGTGTGCCAGTTGAAGCTGTTCGGACGCTGTGAGGCCTGTGGGGAGTTTCTGTTCGAAGTGGATCCGGCGGTGGAGAGGCCGAGAACCATTTACCCTGGCCGGGCCTCAGGCAACACCACTCAGAGAGGAGGAATCACTGCTGTGAGAGTCACCCCTGCGCACACTGCAACGACCGCGGAGGAGGTCGTAAAATCTCAACGGGAGAAATCCGAGGATGCTGACTCGGTCACCACTGTCTCGCAGCATCCACGACCGAAGAGAAAGACCGGCATGGTAGCCCCGACCAGTGGTTGTGGTGGATCGTCTCGCCCGCTTACGCCCGGCCAGGATGAATCCGTTGACGAGGGTTCCGGACGTCCTGCTTAAAGAAAAGGCAGAGGTAAGCCAGGCGGAGAGATTTGGTGTGTGGGCGGAGGTGTCGGGAAGTCATGGCCCAGCAAGTCCGCGGGAGGTGGTGGTTCCGTTTCTACAACTGGATAAATACCCGGGGAGGAGTGTGACATCTCTGACCTGGAGTCGCTCTCGAACATGGGAGATGATGCCGCCATCGATGATTTGTTTGCCGGGAAGGGCTGGGACAACATACCTCTCGCTTCATCTCGGAGAACAAGGAATCCACCCATGTCTACAGGGGAAAGTACACCCCGGGTGGAGGCACCAGCGCCTGAAGAGAGATCCTGTCCCCAGCCTGCTTCTACATCCCCGGTGCCATCAGTACCAAAGGCCGGGGAAAAGAGACTGTTGCTGCGGGCACCTATGCCCAGATCGGATGTGACCAAGGTCCCTCGCCACCCGGACTCGATAGTTTTGCCTGGTGAAGGGGACAAAGCTACCATGCCTCCTTTGGCGAGATTGCAACGGCTGTTTGGTCAGAAGGTTGCTGCAGACTATGGATGGGAGTATCCATACTTATCGAAGGAGTTGCTGCATGAGGTGGAAGTGTGCCGGGAGCGCTGGTACAATGACTTTGTGTGGACCCACCTTCAGGTTCCCCACGCTAGCAGGTACCTGGCATGCTCTCCAAAGGCCTCTCAACGTTTTAAAGACTGCAAGGCAGAGTGGATGTTGGGACAACACATCCATGCAGATAAAGTGTTGATTCGGCGCAAAGAAGGAGAAGATGGGGAGTATCATCTAGAGACCATGGATCAGCACTTAAAACCACTTGTTCTGCCGCATCCCTGCTTTTCCTTATAGGAGAGAGAAAGACTCCGTTTGTTCTTATCATGTTGCTGAACTTTCTGGGGCCCGTTGCTTTTGTGCCCAGAGGAATTGAGAACTGTTCCAGGTTGCTCCTCACTTTCCAGCAAGAGATTATTGACTCTGGGGTAGATAGGGCCGTAAGAAAAGAGGAAAGCTCTACGAGTGCAGTTACCGCGGTGCTGTCACCAGGTGGCAGTGTTGCGCAACGTTTAAACACTTATCATACGCACACACTGGAGAAAGGGGATTTCTTCTTGAAGAAGTTTCTTTTCTCCCTCACGAATATATGTGTCAGGGTTTATGTGTGTTGTATTTTTTTTCCCCCTCTGCAGGAGAGCGACCCTTCAAGATCACTGAGAATGGGGTGGTTCTTAGTCAGGTTGGGTGGGAAAGGTTAAATGTGATTTCAAGTCATGTGTTGAAATAGTTGTTCTTGTTTGTCTTATTTCCTTTCCTTCACCGGGCTCAGACACAATGTTTAGTAGGATAGTTTTCCAAAGTTTAAAAAAAATAAATTTGGTTAGTCGGTTTCTGGTTTGGATTGTGTCAGCCGTTGAGGGCATGATTTATTTCAGACACTGGGGACCAGTGTCAAAGGACCGAGGGGAGAGTGTAGCGGGTATGTACTTTCCCGGGTGTAAATTTGAATTTGGAAGTGACACCAGTGATGTGTGATTCACTCCGGCCCATTGGGTGGCGCTGTCGCCCTGGGTTGGGTTGGATTGTCGCTGTGTGCCGTCCTCCTTTTTGTCCTCCCTCGGCAGCGGTACGGTGGGGCGGGGAACCCCCCGTGCTTGCTGGGAGAGGGTATAAAGGGGGCCGGCCATTTTGGTCACGGGGTCGAAGTCCCAGGCACCTTCAGCTTGCGGACGGTGGGTCGTGTCGCTCCTCTGGGTGGCCTAGGCCCAGAGGACAGCGGAGCTCGAGTTCCATCCCAGGCACCTTTAGCCTGGGGTGAGTTACTTAGATGGAGGTCCGGAGTTCAGTGCCCAAAGGGCCAATTTATTTTTGTAATTTTTTCAAATGACAACATTTTTTTTTTATTGCATTTTTGACCCCAGATCTCATTGAGGACCTGTCATGCTTTTTTCTATTACAAGGGATGTTTACATTCCTTGTATTAGGAATAAAAGTGACCCAATTTTTTTTTTAAATACAGTGTAAAAATAAATAAAATCAAGTAAAATAAATAAGATTTTTATTTATTTTTTTAAAGCGCCCCATCCCGACGAGCTCGCGTGCAGAAGCGAACGCATACGTGAGTAGTGCCTGCATATGAAAACGCTGTTCAACCCACACATGTGAGGTATTGCAGCGATCGTTAGAGCTAGAGCAATAATTCTCGCCCTAGACCTCCTCTGCAACTCAAAACATGCAACCTGTAGAATTTTTTAAACGTCGCCTATGGAGATTTTTAAGGGTAAAAGTTTCCACGATATTGGGTATCAATTTACTCAGCGTAACATTATCTTTCACAATATAAAAAAATTGGGCTAACTTTACTGTTGGAAA